>OZ007502.1:28130601-30530601 GCA_963931805.1 Microdon myrmicae | reverse complement strand
TCTGTGTGGGGAAGTAAAATTTGTTTCGCTTACCTCCTTTTGTGTGCTTTCAATAACCGGTGGGTCGTCTCCCTTTATTGATGCTCTTCTGCGGGGCCGCTTTTGGGGAGACGTGGATGGGGTGAAAACCCGCGTGGGGGGGGGATTCCCATCCTAGGGTCCGCGGTATCTAGTTAAGTTCTCTTTGTTGCGTGTTTGGTTACTTCCCAGCGGGGAGAGTGTTCCGTTGGCAAATGAAATACTAGGCTTCTATTTTCCTTTTTAAAGTCTCTTATTTATTTTTCCCTTTTAGGTTATTTTGACTCGGTATCGGGCCAGGGGTCCGGCCTTTCAGAACTTTACTAATTGTGAATTTATATTCTACTGGCCAGTGGTTCGGCCTCTGGAGATCTACTAATCGCGAAATCGAAAATTACGTCCCTTTTATTGTTTTTTCAGTTGAGAATTGTCAACTCTTTTAGTGTCGAAATTCCAAGAAGCACACACAAGGCTTTGTGTGCTTCAATTGGAATTGTGTTCTGGGAATTGGTTAGAAGTTTGGTTGGATAGGTTCTTGGAAGGGGAATCATGAAATGCGTTTTGAATTATGCATTTCATGATGTCAGGATTTCGGGAATTGAGTCAATGTACGGCGAATTAACTTTTGGTTTAATTCGTTGCTCATGTGACTCAATATGGATTGGGGTATGAATTAATGTGAAATTGAATCAATGTGCGACAAATTAAGTTTTGGTTTAATTTATCGCTCATATGATTCAATATGAAATTGGGATTAGCGTCATGGGAGGTATTGGCAATTTGGATGGGATTATTTAGGTATGCTGGGGATTTGGATGGGAGTGGCGATTTAGGATCGCTACATGGGAAATTTGCGGAAATTGGTAGGTGTTGGGCGAGGACATGAACGCGAGGTCCGTAACAGTGAGGAATGATGCTTACTGAAAACAGACCATTAGCGATGCTACGAGCGCCATCGTAGGCGTTTCTAATGGCTTATTGACCTACCCTCGTATATTTGCACCAAACTTCAATACTTCGTCAAATATTACTGCATGTTTTAACTCGGAGAAAAACCCCTAAACTTATTGATCAATCTCTGATACTTACTTCACCGTCTTCGTATACACAAAATCCAGTTTTGTTTACATACTTTCTTCATTATATAGTGCACTTTCAACGTGTTTAATTGCCTTATCCCACTCTTAATCCCTTAAATACTATTTACTAACTCAATCAATGCCTTAAACATCTTCTGGACATTTGCAAGTGTTGGTTCAAAGTAACAATTTCTAATCCTCCTAGGTATGACCCAAACGAGCCGCTGTTTACCCGGGTTCTGTACCCCCCTTTTTCACACTTCAAGTGATTTTAAATTACTCGTAGGCCAAACATCGATTACCAAAGAGCCAAGACATTGAGATTTCGGTGAGATAAAAAGCATTAAACACACCGCTTGTATACAGACGCCGTCATTATACTGAGGTGACATATCTTATTTCACCGCCTTACTAAGTAATCTTGATCATGTTGTTTATGGTTCCTAATTAAACTAACTTGACTCGAAATGTTTACCTACGAGTACTTGTTTGTTAGTTGCCGATCACTGGGAAGGCCACGCGCGCCCTGAAAACACTTGTTCAGACAATTTGTTGCACAGAAATATTAGTCACTCTGATTAAGTCCCAGAACTGCGGCGGGTTTTCCTGAAATCAAACTCACATACGCAATGCCTGGAATTAATATGCGCTTTGGGAATCATCTCTAACGGTTTTATATAATCAAATCCACCGATTTTAAACCAAGGATTTCCCTAGTGGGCTCGTTTTCTCCGGAAGCACACCTCCATTCGTGTATCGATGACTTTTTTGAAGTCAGGGCACTATTATGGATTATCATATCGTGTGGGATTTCACGGTCGCTCACCTGTGTTTCCCCTCAAACCGGTTTACTTGCAAAAACTCAATACAGAAAAAAGGCTAATTGCTGCCTCCTCATTAGAGATTCTGATATTCCCCAACTGAATGATTGTCTACACAGTAAAACCCAAAGTGCACATTTGGCCCAAGTATCGGAGGTCGTATCGTAAGAATTATACGGAAAAAGGTTGTTTCCGGTTCCAAATAAAGTGCGCGGCCACCCTGAAATTTGACGGAAAGTTATGAGTTGGTAGCTTAGAAACCCACGTACGTTACGGAGATCTACAAGTGAAAGTAGTTGCGTATTCGTTGATATTGTTGGGAAACACGATGAGATATGACATGTTGGGAATTCACTGGGTGATCAGTTTAAACGATTAGGCGGATCGCACTTGTAATGTAGAGTGGTTATATGCTTTCTTTCTTCAGTAAAAGAAAAATACAAATACGGTAACAAAAATACAAGTGTTTGTTGGTTCCGATACTTTCTTATCTTCAACATTAGATGAAGTTAACGTTAAAATTTCTATATCATTGAATGTAAATAGAGTGGAAGTACAACACTTCTCGAGTTAGTTCTCTAACTAGATTTATAATTGTGCTATCTATCGTTTTCTGTTTTATACTGGGTTTTTCAATAGCGACATAACAATTTTGTTGGACATAACAATCAGCGAAGTATCCGCGCCTCAAATGATCAAGAGGCTTCAGTACTTGAGTTAAAGTGCATGCAGGCCATATTTCAAAATTAGCCATAGTTTGAGAAATTCTCAATTCTCGTGATTGGTATGAAATCAACTGATTTGGCCTTTTTAAAACGAAATCACCTACGGCCACGACATTTTCGGTACTTCGATCGATTGGGCTTAGTAGCAAAGAAACATCCAACAGCGAATATTTGAACTGAAATTTACACGCATACAGCGGTTGTGTGCCGACAAACAGCAAAATTGGAGAGGTCGGGAAACTCCCAGAGGTCGGGTCGCGAATCCCCAGCCCAACCGTAATAAAATCGCAACCCACCTTAACCTGTTCTCAGTTTTTGCCCACACCAGTCCCGATTGTCCAACTTCCTTTGGACATTGGCCGTAAGGACACTACGCGCCTGATCGTGGGCACAGGCGCTGAGATCGGCCTACTAAAGCTGAAGGCACTCCATCCGAGACATATCGTGGGCGTGCATAAATCCACAACGCTCCAAGCGCCGTTTGGCAAAGGCAAGTCGAGGGGATGCTGCCATGGGAATTTAATGTTGCACCAAGAGATTCCCTGCAGTTTCCAAATAGTGGACTCCTTGCCGGGTTTAATTGAAGACGGGTTGTTGCGGTACGACTTCCTGTTGAAAAATTGCAAGGTCGATGGACCGGATGGTTGTTTGGTGTTTCCCCGAACAGCCGTAAATCCGAAACCTTTCTCCGTTGGCTTTGCAAACAATAAGACGGGATGGGTTGGACATAAGGTAGCCGAACGGGGAGTCGTGCCAAAGGCACCTGGCAATTTCGCTACTGCGGCCGGCACTCGTCCGGAGACCCTACCCACACAGGGGAAGGCTCGTGTGCCTCGATACAAGGCTAATAAACAAACCCTTCAGAACTCGGAGCCCTCCTAATCGTGTGGGGGCTTAGTGTTGTTGTACTGTGGCGTCGTCACGGACACAGGTTCACCACCACTCGCACTCGAAGTATTGGCACGGAATCAAGTCTCTTCACTTTTCAGTAGCTATTGGCCTTATTTAGCACCAGCGAAAGAAAATAAAACTCCAGTCTTTCTTTTATATTTTATTTACAAACATTAACTTAAAGCATAAAAACATTGAATTCAATTCGATAACTAGTCTATGGGCGTGAAAATATTTGTGATGTATTTAAAATGTAAGGACACTGAATTCATTTAGTAAACGGTCTATGAACATAAAAATATTTGTTACGTATTTAAAGCGTAAGGACACTGAATTCATTTGATAAACGGTCTATGAACATACAAATATTTTATACATACTTAAAGCGTAAGGACACTGAATTCATTTAAAAAACTCAAACTGACTCTCGCCCGGCACAGATGGTGGTGAAACTTGACCCAACTCCGGTGATGTTTAATTTCCGACTGTTTTAACTCGTTTAGCATGGAGGCTCGATTTGCCTCCACGGAATCTGTATCGCGATTGATTAATTCATTCGAAACGACGGGATACCGAATTTTCATCCGTCGCTTCGGTGACCAGTAGGGGATGATCTTCCATTGATCACGGCGAGGATGTTCACGCAGATAGATGCGGTTACCTCGCACGATCATGCTGTAATTCCATGAGCATGCGAACCGTGGATATCATAATTCAATAAAAGGAAATGTTTACCTGATCGGTATTGCGTAAGGCGTCTATGCTGATCGGGCGCACCTTGCTGGCATCATCAGATGGTCGAACCCTTCGTGTGTGTATTTACACTAACGAGAACTCGATTCCCTTTTGCGGCCAGGTGCGAGTTACCCATTTCCTGTCGATCGGCTTAGCGACCGATATGGTTCCAGCATGGAAGTAAAGCAAGAGTATGCTTGTGTGCTGTAAATTCGATGGGGGATATGTGCACCGCGGTGGTCGAGTTATGTCGGTTGCTTAGTGGTGCAACTGAATTGCGCTTAAGGAAATGGTGCGTTTCATGAAACCATGCCCTTAGGGAAATATCTGTTTGGTGTTGATGGATTTTGCATCAGCGAAAATTATTGGTTTAGATACTGTAGGCGAAGGTTTGAGCAAACAATGGAAAGGTAAGTGAATGTATTCCAGGGTTTTAGTGCATTAGGAAACTGTTTCTTCATTTTAGGTTGGAAGGTAAGTAGTAGCGTTCAATGGAACTGCCACAATACTTGTTTTATAGGGTTTTTGGATGCTCTAGGTTGGGAGTTTTCGAATAATTTGTGGGAAGGCGAGTAGTGGCGTCCAATGGAATCGCCACAACCGAACTGGTCAGACTCAGGTTTCTCTCCGAAATCTTCGCCCTTTATCAATGATTTTCGTCGAAAGGAGCCAGTCAATGAGTGCAGATATTAAAATGTTTTCAAAAACAGGCCCAAAACTGTAGGCGGAAACTACAGGGGCAAACCTCTATGCTAGAAGTATGATCGGGCAGTGGAGTTGCCACACCCAGGGAATTTTTCACAATTCTCCTGGGATCGCGTATTAACACGTCAACGGGATTCACTTCTGATGACGAATCGAGTGATCCCGTATCCGAAAAGCAATCTTCGGAGGAAACACCTCCAACTCTAAACTTCGATTCTCGGAAGGTAAGTCGTCGGTTGAAGTTATACATCCCGAAGGCGTACCTGTACTGACTTGCGTAATTCTTCACAAATTCACATGGTCAGACAAATGCTAACACGCATTTGAAACTACAGGGAAGGTTCATTTTGCCGTCAAGGGGGAGAACTCCAACATACCAACCTCTAAATCTGGCCACAGAAGCGAATCGGAACCTTAGTGCCGTGTTATCGCGAGGCAAATTTTGCCTGCCTAAGTAGCACCTCGAATGCGGTAAGAGGGGGCCACCTCACTTAGGTGAAGGAGGCCGTAGCTGTATCGTGTGGGCGGTCAAACTCTCCGCTGCATCCCTAAAAAGGTCGCAGATGCACTGCACCCCACTAACAAAATGGTCCTGCTGGAGGAATGGTTGGCCCCGAAGGGGGGCAAGGCGGATTGAGGGTGGAACTGTGGGTTTACAAAGTCGCGACGCCGCACAGGCGAGAGTTTTACCTCGTCCCCACAACTTCCACTAAAGTTCCACCAAGTAAAACGCCGAAGGAAAAGGACGAAACGCCGCCACGTTTGTCCACAGCCGGGAGTAAGGGGAAAACACAATCCGCCGATGGTGCTCGAACTTCACGACGAACCGTCCACCAGAAGGAAAATAAATGAAACTCACTGTTTATAGTTTATTGTATTGATTTTATTTTACGTAAAACACTATTTCTAATTACTTTACAACTAAGTACACTGCCGCGGCAATGTATTTGTTATTATTTTTCAAATCTATACTAGTTCATTTTAATAACATTCGCGAAACACTTATAAACTTAACGGTGGCACTTAGCTAAAAAAAACACCATATCTCACCGTACCGTGTGGACGGTACGGCGGAGGGTAGAAAACCCGACCGACCCCTGGCGTGGTTAAAATTCGACACGATGTGTGCGCACTCAAGGATGGAAAAAGACTCAACGATATTTAATCGTTTTGAGGTGAGTTTGCCCAAGAAGCAAATGTTTCTCTGTGGTGGAAACAAGGAAGACAGACTTAGCAATGAATGTATATGTGTGAGAGAAGATCACATTAGTTTTTTTTTCATATACAAGGCCATAGGAATAAACCTGAAACTCAAGGACGGGGCATAATGGGCATAATGTTTGTTGAAACAAACGAATCGCATCTCGTCGGATGCTAATGGCTTTGTATTTGTTTATGCATCTAGTTCGTGAGGGAAAAGATTCAGCGAATTAAAGGACAAGGGAAATATGACCTGATGCATAGTTCGGTAATGAGGGTCGGCTAGATAAATAGCAGCCGCTCATTAAATAGAAAATGTGATTCAGATACCACAAACGATATGAATTGTCTATGGTATCGCAGGAACCTATGTAGGAACAGCAATCTTCGATTTGCACATGGTGCGAGTTATGGAATTTTATTGCTGGAAGAAAAGGGTCGCCGGCCGATGTGTACGTAAGGAAATTTACTTGGCGACTTTGGGAAAATAGACGGCGCAGTATTTATGATCCCTGTCATGAAGGTTACAGCGTATGTAAATCGAATTATTTTGTTTACCGGAATTCATCTAAGGAAATTTGACTGGCGACGTAGATGCCGAAATTGATTGGAAATTCCTGGTAAGCTAATAAAGAAATCTTAAGGAGCAGTGGTATGCGAAGAGAATGTTTGGCGGATGCTTTTTTTTTACTTTTGTCGAATGTTTGATTATGACGGTGAAGTGTTCCGACGAGCACTGTTCACACGAATGCATAACGGAGCGAAACGGCACTTTAATAAAAACACAGCGAAAAGGTTTGTTTATATTTTTCTTAATTTTATTGTTGGTAATCCAGGATTCACTACACTGGAACGCGCGTGGCGATTTTGCAAAAGGTATTCTTATATAAAAGGTATAATATAACACGTAATTATTCGCCGACACACTCGCAACCTTCGGTGGTTGGTTCACTTTTCTCTTAACTCCCTCGTTGGGAATCTGTATTTCGACTGCGACGACACACGAACGACTCTCGTGGGAATGGAGGATCTGACCTCCGTGAATGCTACTCGATGACTGATTATCGCGACGGTTGCGTTCGCAGATCCTGACTTGTGACCCACGTGTCTGTGGGCACGTGGGGTAGTTGCCTCCACGATGTATGTTACCTTCGTTTCAGGTATGGTGGAGGACTTTTAAGGACACGTGTCTGTGGACAAGTGTAATTTACCTGTAGGTGAGTGTGTTCCTTGGCGGAACGACGACATCTCGACCGATAGTGGATTGTGTGGTTCGTAGAACCGCCACAAATGCATGAAGGTAAGTTTTCTTTACAGGGACTTAATGATCAAAGATTTGATCTATATAATGCGTGAAGCATTTTTAGGTGCCGAATGCGAATGCATTGGCGAAGACTTATGCGTCTTGGGTGATGATTATGGGGGTTTTTCAGGAAGGGGAACCGTGGGATTTGGCGGAACCGCCACAGAACCCTTATGACGGCCTGTTCCCCTGACTGCTTGGGATTGTTCTTTTGTCCCCCCTTTTTCTTTTTCTTCCTTTGTCAGGGTTGGACCGATGAAGGAGATAGGGATGCCCTTACATATTTGTCCTTTTTATCAACTCCACTAAAAACATTATTAATATATCATTTACTACTACATCATCATCATCGGCAATACAATCGGGGTCCGGTCTTGGCCTTATTTAGCAAGTCTCTCCACCGGCATCCGGTCCATATCCAAGACTTGTTAAAATGACCATAATAATTCGTTTTTCTGGGCAAGGTTATTAGCCTTGCGCCAACATTTACTACTAATATTACTTGTTATTTGTTCTGACATTCTCTTCTTCAATTGCTTCCTTTGCCCTCTCATTTTGTTTTTGTTTTTCCCTCGTTCATTGTTTGATGAGGATGTTCCGTCGCCGGAGGCAGCAACAGCGACGGTATCATTGTTGAGGGTACCCTCTGTTTACTCTTGGCCGTGTCATACCTCTTCAAAGAATGGCACGCATCCTCAAGGGTGGTGGGGCGGTGGAGGGGGGGGGGGGGGTTATTACGTCGTAACTTTCCTCAACGCCCTTGTCTCGGCAGGAAACACATTTTAATATAAAAAATAAATAAAGTAAAAGCCACACAGAATGCGTTGAATAGTACCCGGGCGGAACTTCACATCCGGCACTGAAGGCTGTACCGGATCACAGGTGGCTCCAAAAGACCGACATCGAGGCTTGAATTCGCGGAAAATAAATTCCCGTACACATTTGCTTTATCCTTTGAATTTGTGACCAACGTGCCGCTACCCGTCACTAACGGAGGAAAAGAGGAGAAAGCGAAGTTACTGCTGATCGCCCTTGCCATTGACCAGAAGGAACGCGAACCAGTTGGGCACTGAAGGAGTTTACTGGTCACTTTGTCGTTGTAATCCTTCTTCGCGGTATCAATCGCCTGGTTGCACACGTTTCTGATTCTAACAAAATTTGTTCTGTTAACCTCGGTGGGATTAGAGCGCCACTGTTTAAAAGCTCTATTTTTTTCGGCTGTAATCTGCTCGCATTTTTATCAAACCAAGGTTTATCGAATGAACTTCGTTTGATGGAATGCGGAATGTAGATTTCGATCCCGAGAGAATAATCTCTGTGACCGACACCGCACAAGCGTTAACATCGGTATCTCCAAAGCACACCTCCGAGCACGAAAAGGATGCGAAGAAATCTCGCAAATCGTCCCAGTTAGCAGCATCATACCTCCACACATGGCGAAACTACTTAGGTCGGTTATTGAAATGTAAGTCGTTGAGCAACCAGTTTCAAACAGTGATCTGAGTTTCCCAGTGGCGCAGCACTCTCCACGGTATAAATGCTCGGTTCGGATGTCAAAAACAAATCCAGAGTGTTCGCAGAATCACCTCGGGTATCCGGCACTCGCGTAGGTTCCTCCATGAGTTGAGTCAAATTGCGCCTAACAGCGAACATCTCCGCCATCCCCCCAGGCTCGTCGGTTCTGTTAAAATGCACCAACCAGCCAGAATTGTGTACATTAAAATCGCCAAGGACGACAATTTCAGAAGACGGGTGGTTGATCTGTATCCAGTCGACGGTACGTGAAAGATATTCGAAAGGTGTCGCCGGTCAATCGTCATTCGGGGAGCGGTAAAGACAACAAAGAAATTTAACAGAATTCCTCAGCACGACCTTCAATCACATGTTGTCCATGTTATTGGGTTCTAACGCCATTCTTTGGCATGCCAGATCGGACCGAGTGAAGACGCAGACTCCACCTTTAAAACGGAATCTCGAATGTAAGTCGTATCCTGACCAACAAAGATATGTCGAACCAGTTGACGAGTCGACCTAGATCTCAGCAAATATTAGTGGACGGGGTTTATATTCGTATTGGTGAAACCAATGCTCCTGGTGTTACAAAGTGCCGTCGAGACAGAGCCTCGAGAAAGAGTACGATTATCCGATGACAAATTTCTTCAAGTTTGGATATTTATCATAATATCTACACTATGTTCCCCCTGACATAGTCCCCCCCTGGAGATCCGGGCCATCAGCCATATATCCGAAACGGAGTCGAAGGTTTCTCCCGACGATATCGTCGAATGTACAGCCTGGCGGGATGGTATCTCACCTTGGGACCGACTACCACCTAAACCAATCTTTTCTCGAACCGGTCTATCAGCCAAGCTCCGAAAGATGGTCAAGGATTTCTCCCGACCATTTCACGGTGGCTATAGCTTGATGGGGTGGTATTTCAAACGGGCGACAGGTCCTCGAGACCCTACCTACCACTCGGCCTTTAGTCGCCTCCCACGACAAGCCGGCCTACCTGTGAGTATATCCTAACGCCCTACTCACGGGGGAAAAATGCTGCTATAAATAGAGTACTAATTTTCTCATGGACTGTCAAACTGTCTTTCAGATTGAGGTCGATTACTAGAGTTTTTAGAGGAAAGTGTGGCAAGATGTGTAGGTGCGGTAACAAGCTAATGTAAAACTGATAGATTCGACAACCATGTTAAAATAATTCATTGTCTCAAATTAAACGCACGACTCATCTTACAAAAACTATAAGCACATGGAAAACCAGTGAGAGTAAAACCTGACTATCTTCCCAGTAAACTCATCGCCCTCCAAACCAAGGTCATAACATCCAAATGACATTGTTTAACTCGGATGACGCTGTTAGTTGCTTGCCCTACTTAATCCCCACCCCCAAATGTTTTTTTTTTCTTGCTACATATTCATTGCCAATTCATTGTATCGAGGTTGGCCTCTAACCCACTTACATAAAAATCGATTACAAAGTGTCTTAGTATCTAGAACGTGATTGATAACACGTGAAATCTCCCTTCCACCTCAAATGCACTTTACACGCAGACAGATTTCCACTAGCGGCATCGAATAGTGCAACATTTTAAATATTTGCATCTGTTGACGTCAACCGCCTGAGCTGGGGACAACCGACTATTTAAGGAAATAGGGGCTCGGCTGGCCGCTGACCAAGAAGTTCATTTAAAATAAATAGAAAACATCTGATGGCGTTCGATTTGGGATATTTCAACATTTTCACTTAAAAACAATGCGGTTTGGCTCGCTTAAAATAGAACCTATCTGTGGTATGTGGTTGTCGATTTTTTAAAATGACGAATCAGCGAAAGAAAGGTTTATTGGAATATAGTTAAAGCTTGCCAAGATTTGCGTTTGATATACGATAATTTCCTCTTTAGGTTCTTCCTTAAATCTATGAAACTCGTGATGGTGTAGTGTCCTCTCTTGTAATTCTTGCCACAGAAAATCAATTACCGATTAATTTTACCTGTGATTGCTGTGATTGCTTTCCTATCCGCAGCCTGGTGGGATTCCCATTCCCCGTCAATTGGTTATGTGCTTCTATGTGAGGGATTTGATATTTTGGCACTTTTATTTCGACTTTATTTATTCTGATTTTAATTTTTACAACTTAAAACTTTTCTTTTTGGGCAATACCAATTATTAGAAATTTCAACTTTTCTTTTTCGTACAATATCAATTTTTAGAAACTTTAACTTTTCTTTTTGGTGCTGTGACCGAATCTTTTTTTTTTTACTGTTCCTTCCTTTTTTCCTTTCTTTGTTCCACTCCGCACACAGAACAAAACGTTTTTTTTCTGCTTTTTCCGTTGTCAAACGTCAACAACGGAATTCCGAACCGTATTTTTGAAAAAGGTTAACCCTCCATCTCTCTCGCTCTCCATTCACGTCCACTTCGAAAAACAAATTCGAACTCGAAGAACTGCACGATCCACACCCGAATCGGGGCGGGTTCAAAAACTCACTTCTGGATCGTGCAATTCTTCCACCACCTTACCATCGTACTATTTTAAAACAAAATTATATTAAACACAAATTATCAAATGATGGTGGTGGCCGACGTGCGTAACACACCTCCCCCCTCCACAAGACTGCGTGGCATTCTTAGGAGAGGAATGTCACGCCGGAGAGTGGACGGCGGAGAGCAAACAAACAAACAATCAGCAGACCAATCAACAAATAAATAAATAAATAAATAAATAAATTAGTCTACATGCTTAAGTGTTAATGTTAGTAATGATTATACTACTTATATATCATTGTTAGTAGGAAATAAATAAATCATGCTTAAGTGCTAATGTTAGTAGGGATTATACTACTTATATATGAGGGTTAGTACAAATAAATAAATAAATAAATAAATAACATTTAATAGGGGAACACTAACTACACAGATTCCCATCTATCGCGGCGGGCCCGACACTGAAACGACGGTCCGACCGAAAGCTCGACCGCCCACACGATCCGGTTAGGACCCCCTCGCTAAGGCGAGGCGATCCCCTCTCGTTCAACCTCCGAAATGTCACCCGGCCGGCGAAAGCGTCCCGCTCCTATATATTTACTTTAATCCTCCTCTTTTGGACTCGGTACTTGCCCCGGTCCATGGGTTGGTAGATCGGGGGTTTTGTCCCGTTTCGACGGCAAAACCTACCATCACCCGACATTATAGTGCGCTTTCGCACTTTCATATATGCGATCCAACCCCTAGCACTGGGGTTTGCCTCTGCAGTCTGCGCTGGGACTGCGCCTGCAGCATTAGGCCTGGCTTTAAATACTTTCGTCAGACTCTCAAGTTGGTATCCCTCGACGAAGGTCCTTTACAAGGACGAAGATTCCGGAGGGTAACCACAGTCTGGCCAGCTAGGATCAGGGTCTCCAAGTTACCGGAAGGCTTAACCTTTTCGTAATCGTTCTTTTATAAAAAACGTTGTCTATAACTATATGTTATTAACGTCCACTGTTTGGGGTTCATCCGGATGACCACGTGGGTAGCACGTGGCTGAACAGCTTTTCGCAGCCCTCCCCTGTATGGGTAGGGTCACCGGGCGAGTACCTGCCGCAGTATCGACCTTAACAGGTCCCTTTGGCACGTCTCCCCGTTTGGCTGCCACACGCTCAACCCTTCCCGTCCGATTGCTGATAAATTGAATGGAGAATGGCACGGGATTTACGGTCGTTCGGGGAAAAACCAAACAACCACCCGGCCCGTCTACCTTACAATTCCGAGACAGGAAGTCGTACCCCAACAATCCGTCTTCCTCCAAACCCGGCAAGGAGTCTACTATTTGGAAACTGCAGGGAATCTCATGGTGCAACTTGAAATTCCCAGTGCAGCATCCCCTCGACTTGCCTTTGACAAACAGCGCTTGGAGCGTTGTAGATTTATTCACATCCATGCCATATCTAGGATGGAGTGCCTTCAGCTTCAACAGGCTGATCTCAGCGCCGGTGTCCACGATTAGGCGCGTAGGGTTCCTACGGCCAATGTCTAGAGGGAGAGCGACAATCGGGACTCGAGTCGGCGAAAGCTGAGAACAGCTGGAGCTGGATTTCGTTTTTAGTGCGGTCGGGTAGGATCTTGCCGACCCGACCTTGGGGAGTTTCCCGAACTCTCCCATTTTGCTTTATGTCGACACTCTGCCGCCTTGTGAGTGTGTCGACCGCAAAACTCGCACAATGTTCCGCTCCCCCGTTCAGGAATATTCCGCTCGGGAGTCCCACTGGACTCCGAACTAGCGGAACTGGAGGTATTCTTTCTGCCCACTTTGGGCCCAATGCGCCGGGGCTGCCATTTCCGGCGCCCCGCGCTGCCTGATGCGGCGTCATGTCTCGCATCCGTCTTTGAGGATTTCGAGTCCATGGAGTCGGGTCGCTCACCGCCACCGCTCGACACGGACGATCGTCGCCCATCATCTCTACCTACCTTCCGGGAATCCTCACTCTCCGCGCTACTATTACCGGCCCTCCGATTTCGCCGACGCTGCCTCCGACGCTTTCCGCGTCTATTTCTCGCGCTTGCCCCAGTCTCCACACGGGTGTCTTGCTCTCGGCTCGCAACAGGTGCTGTTCCGGCGTGCCGCTTATGGGGAGAACCCTGGGAATGCTGTTGTTTTTCCCACCTTTGCCTGTATTCGCACCCGCGCAAGCTATGACCTTGTCGGCCACAAAACTTGCAACAGCACCGGACGCTGAATACTCTGGGGCCTGATGTCGCCGGCCCGCCGCCCGTAGACGGGGGCTGCGGCTCTGGTAGGGCTCTCCACTGATACTGTGGTCGCTGATGAGGCGGTTCTTGCCGTGCGAAACCGCCCTGCTGACCTCTACCCCTGTATGCAGTCTGGGGGCCGCGCGTCCTCGTCGGACGATCCGGCCAGTCCACTATGTCGTGGCCATACCGCCAACACTCGCGACAGAAGGGAGTGTTTCGTCTTTGTAGACACTCGTCGTATACGTGACCTCTCAGATGGCAAAAATTGCATATGGTCTGGGATTCCAGGGGGTGCGCCGATCGACCAACCGGATCCCTGAACGGATTGTCCCGACCCGATCGATCCTGTGGCACATACGTCCCCTGAGCCAAGCTCTGCGACTCTCCACTCTGGCTCGGCATGGTATTTGACCACGCTCCCTCGCCAGAGGAGGCCGGAGCATAGGCACCAGCATCCCGTCGATAATTGAGAGGCCCGTACGACCGCTCCCGAACGAAACCATCCTCCCCCCGTCGACGACTATCAGGCTCTTCGGCCGGCAACACGAATGACACCGCCCGGGGATTTAAATTCGACAACACCGGCGCCGGCGCCGCGGTGCAATCCCTAAAAGTGGAGGATGTGCTTTCCAAAAGGGTCGAGCAACTTCCCGGTCCTAACTCTAGTGTTTCCGACGCTCGCTCGGCGATCCCGTGCCGCGCATCTACAAACAGATCGTCCTGCCTCAGCATCTCCCTACGAGCTCGCTCAAACCCGGTTAGGTGGTCCACCAGGCTACGAAAAGGGACATTACCCAACGTGAGAAGGAAGTGCTTTAGTCCTTCCTCCCTCAGACCCCTTACCAACACCGGTTTGGCCATGCCCTCAAGCTGGCTGGCGAAGACGGGCCTACCCTGGCGACCATAAAAGCGCTCAGCTGCCTCCTCGCACCGTACCACGGCCCGCTTCACTCGGGAAACGAAACCTGTGGCATCCTCGGAAGGAAGTTGTCGCATTTTGGAAAGTTGCGCACACAACTCCTCATACGACACCCGGGGTTCGTAGGCCTCTTTAAGACGCTGTTCCGCTTCAAGGAATGTCGTGGGTGGTCTCTCCTCGAACATCCGATAGGCCTCGCCGCTCAGCCTAGAGGGCAGCCACCGGAGGAAGGTATGTTCCCCCTCCACCGCCAGCCCATCCAAGGTCCTTCTACAGCCCTTGAGAAACGAAGAGAGTCTCTCGGCCGTATCCGGGCCTTCCTGTCCCGAAAACATGGGGACCGCCTTCGACACAAGGTCGAAACCCCTATCTGTGCCCAGCATGGTCCGTACAGGACATGCTTGTGGGCCCAGTTTGAAATACGAGGGCATCGGCGTGTCCTCCATGCTCCCGACAGGCTGTTTACCGACGGTGGGTGGGGGGCGTGTTGGCGATCGGTCGTCCACAAATTCGTCCCTCGAATCATGGAACGCCTCCGGATCCACCTCGTCAACCGGCGGCTCGGGAAATGCCTCGGGTCGTGCCCGGGCAGGGGTGCCCTCTCGGACATCTCTTTGACGCTGCCTTGTTTGCATCTGCCGGCCGTCTAACTAAACCTAAAATCTCACGATACTAAGAACCGAACTCGTAACCTCGACAAGCCCCGTGGCCAACAGTAAACCCGGGAAAAACAACGGTCCAACAAAAACACAACAACAAACACAACTCGTCCAACGAGAGAACCAACCCGAACGCGACAGAACCAATCCGCACACGAGCCGGCTGTATATCGGATACAAGCCCACAACGTCCGAGCAGATCAGTGCTTCACCCCGAAATCCCCGATCGTTAAAGGTCACACACGGAACGAGGGGGCGCGAAAAACAACAATGGACACAACCCCCACAACAGGCAAACAACCACTCCCAAAGGGGACAACCACTCCTCTCGCAGCTACAAAACTACAGACCGCGCAAAGAACCTCACAACACAAACAGCAACCACGCTCACCGAGAAGAGAGAGAGAGAGAAAGGGGGAAGGAAATAAAATTTAGGCACAAGAAGAGAAGAAGAGAAAAAAAAATCAAACGTGTCTCTTGTCGCGTATAAGAACAAAATCTAAACGCGCAGTCAAAAAAGAAGGAAGAAAAGCTTAATCACAATTTCAAAAAAAAAATATCCCAGATTAAGCCAGTGCTACAAATAAATGGTTATCACATATATAAATAAACCGGGCGGAACCAGTAAATATTAAATATAAATATTAAATATAAATATAAATAAATATAAATAAATAATAGCACCAATCAATTTTCAAGAATAAAGAAAAGAGAGAAAAAATTTAACTACATATATATACATATAGGTTTCAGCTCTGCCTGCAACTCCGCAATTTCACTCCAATTGATACGTTGGCTGTCTCTTCCGTTTCGAAAATGAACAAAACCATAACCTTTGGAGACGCACTCTTCATCCACAGCGACCTCGCAGCTCAATATTTTTCTATATGCACCTGTATCGACTATTCTGTGCAGACACACAACTCCGATCGCCTCACTGAGCCGCTAAACCAAAGCAGCAAACCTGCCGCGGTCCGCCCGGAAGGTCTGTCTAGTCAGCTTGTGCCGTGTCCTGCGACTTGAGATGCACAGGTTTCTCCTGGATTTGGGATTTTCAAGCACTTACGAGTTTGACTCAGGCTTCCTCAAATCCTGTCCGCAGCGCCAGTGTAGTGTCCTCTCTTGTAATTCTTGCCACAGAAAATCAATTACCGATTAATTTTACCTGTGATTGCTGTGATTGCTTTCCTATCCGCAGCCTGGTGGGATTCCCATTCCCCGTCAATTGGTTATGTGCTTCTATGTGAGGGATTTGATATGGGCAATTTTGGCACTTTTATTTCGACTTTATTTATTCTGATTTTAATTTTTACAACTTAAAACTTTTCTTTTTGGGCAATACCAATTATTAGATATTTCAACTTTTCTTTTTCGTACAATATCAATTTTTAGAAACTTTAACTTTTCTTTTTGGTGCTGTGACCGAATCTTTTTTTTTTTTACTGTTCCTTCCTTTTTTCCTTTCTTTGTTCCACTCCGCACACAGAACAAAACGTTTTTTTTCTGCTTTTTCCGTTGTCAAACGTCAACAACGGAATTCCGAACCGTATTTTTGAAAAAGGTTAACCCTCCATCTCTCTCGCTCTCCATTCACGTCCACTTCGAAAAACAAATTCGAACTCGAAGAACTGCACGATCCACACCCGAATCGGGGCGGGTTCAAAAACTCACTTCTGGATCGTGTAATTCTTCCACCACCTTACCATCGTACTATTTTAAAACAAAATTATATTAAACACAAATTATCAAATGATGGTGGTGGCCGACGTACGTAACAATGGACTCAACCTTTTGAATATTTGGTACACAATTTCTATCCGCAAATGATAAAAAATTCTAATGGCATTGCGTTCCTTATAGTGTTAAATGGGTTATTAATAACAGTATGACATAACCAGATTTAGGGGGTAGGAGTCCGGAAAAGGACATTGGGGCCAGAAAAGGGGTTTCTAAACAGGTTTTTAAAAACTATTTCATTAATGTTTAATGCCTACCCAAAAATACCTAAAACGCCTAAGTTAAATAAAACTTAATTGGCTGATTGATCCGACAAACTAAATCTAAAAATTTGTGAAAAACTTAACGAAACAAATTAAATCGTACTTGTGTTCATTCTAATTCACAACGAAGATAAATGAGAAGAAATAATATGATTTTCCGCCTTTTTTAAAATATTAAACTAAACTTAAAACACTGAAATTAATCCAATCATATATTTTTATAAATTTAAATGGAACTTGAAGTTAATTTAATTATATTCTTTTTAATCTAAATGGAACTTAACCCGACAGATTAAACTTATGTAAGCTTGCCACTGGTAATGTTAGAAGCACCAGCTTTGCTCAAGCTTGACACAAACCCTAAGATATCACAACAGTCTTATTTCTAGTCTTCCGTCTAGGTTACAACAACTTTTTGGTTAAAAGTTTAGAATCACAAGAAATTATTTGTGCCAACAGAATTGTTCTTAATGACGTTTTTCATTTGAGGAGTGTCAAATATTTTCCTTGAATCGTTGCATTTACCTGACCAGTTCATTATGATGGAGTCATTGTCAGTTGATGTTCAGTAAAGCTACTGTTCTCAGGTTTCGAGGGTTAAGGTTTACTGAGATGGCTGATGTAGTGCCGGTCGGTTAATGTCACTGCGCATAAGCTGATGTACGAATAGTACGAGAGTATAGTATACAGCACTAAGTATCTGGCCTAGGCCATAGATGGCGCTACTAGTATTCAAAAAGGTGACGTTTTTCGTAATCATAATCTTTCACAACAGAATAGTAAGACTAATAAGTTGCTCCGGGAATTAGCTTGCGAATGACAATCATTTAAGTAGGACACAGTGCCCTTAAGCTTTTTTTGGGCTGTTAAGTTATATGTTTATGTTGTAGGCATTACCTTAAATAGTTGAAGCCGGGTTGGATGCTTCAGATGGCACGAGGCCGGTTGGACCCTTCCGGACGCTGGTGTGGGCGTGTCGAGCCCAGTTGACGAGTCAAGGGTCCCGCTGAAGGCGCTGTAGAGAGAGAGTGCCCATGCAGCTTCTTTGTGAGCCTTGTGGATGGGCTGCTCTGTCGGCATGTGCTTCTTTTATCAAGGGGGTTGTAGCGTCTCTAACAGATACACACACGGCACACAAGCAAATAGTGAAGAACACCGAACGAAATGCCAAGATCAGAGGAAATCATTTCTACTGTTGTTACGCTCCGCCAAGGTGGGAAATAGAATATTTCAAATGCTTTTTAGACAGAATAACACAAGAAGCTAGAGATAAGAGCCCTCCTCTAGTTGCTGGAGATTTCAACGCTTGGGCAGTAGAATGGGGAAGCACGAGGACCAACAGTAGAGGCCAGGCACTACTTGAAGCCTTCGCAGTCCTAGATGTGGTGTTGCTTAATGATGGTATCGCTGACACCTTCATAAACGAGAGAGGTCGGTCCAAAATCGACATCACATTTGCCAGCTCCATGTTGGCAAGAAGTATGGAGTGGCGAGTTTTGGACACCTACACTCACAGTGACCACCAAGCCGTGATGTACAAAATATTGCCGCACGGGGGATTCATTACTGGCAAATTGGCGAAGAGAGCCCAGAAAAATGGCTGGAAAGAGAAGGACCTCGATGCGGAACTGCTCGATTATATACTGGAAGACCAAATCGCACAGTTTGACGCAGAGGCCGATGCGAACAGGCAGGCTGGAAAATTCATGAAGTGGCTAACTAGCGCATGTGATGCTTCTATGCCACGACAAAGACAAGCAGCAGGGGCTATCAAACCAGTCTATTGGTAACAGGTTAAGACGCTTGCAACAAAAAGCAAGAAACCGTAACACCTACCCACAGTTGTATGCGGAATTCGTCAACAAACGGAAAGAGTTGACGCATGTGATCCGCAAAAGTAAATATGACGCATTCTGCTCCCTAAGGGATGAATTAAATAACAACTCATGGGGCAGCGCCTACAGGATAATCATGAAGAGACTACCGAACAACCTTAGTCAAATGCAAAAAAGCAAAACTGACATGCCCAGAATCGTTGCTGTTCTCTTCCTGCAGTGTGATAAGGTGTTGAGAGTGCAAGAAGAGTGGAGTATCACTGTAGGGGAGATACCTCCCGTGACCCCCGAAGAGGTGCTGTTGGCTGCAAGGGTTGTCAGAAAAAAACAAGACCCCGGGACTGGATGGTGTCCCTAACGCTGTAGTGAAGACTGCTTTAACAAAAAACCCGGAAGTCTTCAGCACTCTCTTCACAACCTGCCTTCAAACAGGAGAATTTCCCAACCGATGGAAAAAACAGCGGCTTGTGCTTATTCCAAAAAGAGTCAAGAATCCAGAGGCGCCGTCGTCTTATCGTCCGTTGTGCATGTTGAACACGACAGGAAAACTGCTTGAGCGAGTAATTGCCACTTGCCTGTAACAATTCACTGAGGGGACATCATCATCATCATCGGCACTACAACCGGGAACCGGTCTTGGCCTTATTTAGCAAATCCTGAGGCTTGTTAAATTTTCCATAATGATTTGTTTTTTCCGGGCAAGGTCAATTAGTCTTGCGCCAGAGCTGAGGGGACATCGGGGCTCTCTTAATCGCAGTATGGATTCCGGAAAGGTAGATCAACCGGTAAGCCACTATCTGTGGTGTGCGACATCGCTCGCAATGCGATAGCTGTAGCACGACGGCTAGGTGGTACAAAAAAATATTTCGCGGTGGTAACGCTAGATGTTAAAAATGCGTAAACTCGGTGAATTGGAATCGAATTCTAGATGCGTTGCGCGATCTACAAGTCTCACCCTGCTTAGTGCGTATACTAGCAAACTATCCCTCCGATAGAAGACTGCTGTATGATACAGATGAGGGACCACAGGAATATCAAATAACAGCGTGTATACCTCAGGGATCTGTATTAGGTCCGCTGTTGTGGAATATAATGTATGATGCTGTGCTCAGGGTCAATGTACCGGAGGGGGTTAGAATCATTGGGTACGCAGATGATTTGGCAATAGTGGCCGTAGCTAAACATCTAGATGACCTGGAGAATATTTGCTTCCAAGCAATCCAGAGCATTAAATGCTGGCTAAATATGGCCGAACTGAAACTAGCTGGACATAAGACGGAGGCAGTTTTAATAAGCAGCCACAAGAAAGTTAAACAAATTGATTTGGAAATAGAAGGACAAATAATCAGATCTAGTCCTTATATTAAATATCTTGGTGTTATACTAGACAACAGGTTGAGCTTCAAGGAACACCTGGGGAAAACGAGTGAAAAAACGGCAAGAGTATGCAAAGTTTTCGCGTGACTGCTACCCAATGTTGGAGGACCTCGGCCCCACATAAGGAAACTCATAACCAGTGTCAACACCTCCATTATAATCTATGCAGCTCACATATGGGCAGGAACCGCACAGTATAAGTCGTACATGAGGGGTGTGAACCCCGCACATAGACTGGCGTCACTAAGAGTATGTTGTGCATTCCAACGGTATCCGAAGAAGCTATAAATATTCTGGCCGGGAGGACGCCACCTGACATTGCAGCTAAAGAAAACGCTGCATTGCATAAGGTCTCTCTAGAGAATCGTCGGAGAATGCGGTCGCAATTAGAGCCCTCAAGTCTAAGAGAATGGCAACGAAAATGGGATTCTTCCAGCAAAGGAAGATGGACCCACACCATGATACCTGATATAGATACGGGTGAAAAGAAAACATGACGAGCTGAATTACCACCTGACTCAGCTAATATCAGGACATGGATGCTTTCGGGAATACTTGCACAAGTATAAGCATGTGAATCACCCATACTGCTTGTATTGCTAAGGCAAAATAGAAAATGCGGAACACGTACTCACAGAGTGCGTGAGATTCGAGACCGCACGAACGAGTTTGGAGAGACATATGAGACGGACAGTTACTTCGGGAGGAGTAATAGAATACATGCTTAGTTCAAAACAGGCATGGTCCGAAACAAATGGTATTCTCTGTGGAATGATGCAGCAGTTGCGACGCGACGAGCAGAGTAACATGTAAACTCCGTCCCGCCCCACGATGGAGTATCTAAAAGAAAGTTCAGCGGGGATCAACGGGAATATAAGCCTAGTGGGAGGTGGTTTTAGTCGGTAAAAACCCGGCATGCCTCTGGATCGAATAAGAAAATACATCAGAGCCGTCAGTTCGAATCACACGTTCTTCACTATCATATACGCTATAATTGGTGACCCAGACGTGAACTGTACACACAGCATACACTTTCTCATAGTAAACAGAACTTCACACACGATCACGGCTTCCGCATAGAGCACAGGTACACTTGCCAGCTTTGATGTTCTCTCGTTCGCACATGAAATTGATCGTAACGAAGTTACTGACGAGGGAGTAGTGTAGTGTCTCTAACAGATACACACACGGTACACAAGCAAATAGTGAAGAACACTGAACGAAAATCGAATAAGAAAATACATCAGAGCCGTATACCATAGCGATAATATAACAATTCACATCAAGGGAATATACTTGCGTTTATAAATCGAATTCTAAACACGGCCAGTAGCCTGATGGGTTGCGCTTTGGTTCAATTTTTGGTGATTCTAACTGTCATAGCGTCAGTTCAAATCACACGTTCTTCACTATCATTCCAACCCTAGACCAACAACCTTGGTCGTCTTTGCGGAATGAAACATAATTCTCACTGGTGACGTGGTCAGATTACCCTAGATATAGTAGAGTTTATTTTTATTTTTCCTTACTATGGTTGACAGTCATTCGGCCCTCAACATTGACTACTCCCGAATCAAAAAAAAGGGTTTGGCGGGAGGCTGATTTTAGTGAGACAAGGACAAATGTGTCCTTCATCTTGTCTCTGTCTTCTGGTCATCTTTTCGACAACCAGAATCACCCACATCCGCGATAATGTTGGGCTCGGTCTGAAGATATCTGAAAAAAGCGGGGGCAGGTATCTAAGGATAGTGTCTACAGGGTTAGTTCAAAGGTCTCTAACTACTTGGGGGTATGACGGAATAGAAATCATACAAGACCAGTAGGTCTTGAGTGCGGTCGTAAACGCAGATTACGCGTCTGATAATCTGCGGTTTGATTGATGTGTGTGTATGTTTATGCCGCCTCGTACTGTGCGTGTGTATGTATGGTGTGCTCTCAGTATACCCTATGGGGTGGGTCAAGGAATCCTCTATTATAGAGGGGAATCTTGTTGGGAAGGGTGTTTTCTTCAGTTTTGTACTGAAGAAGAAATTGTGGTGGTCGAAACCGAAGAGATCGAAGTAGAGAGGATCAAGAACGCAAGACTCCCGTACAAGTAGATTCTCGCTGTTCTGAATGCTTTCGGGGTACTTGTATGCTAATTGTAGGAAGCACTCGATGATGGGGGTAATGAAGGCACCTTCGTATAGGTGCGAGTTTGGTTAATAGCGACCATCAGCCCGTCTAGGGTGGTTGATGCATCTTCTGAGGAGTTTCCTTTCGAAAACTCGAATTTTAATTACTACTTTAGATTTTAAGTTAGTATGCAAATGGGGATTCTGCCCTCACTAAACTAAACTCCAAATTCCAAAAATTAGTTGCCATTTGGGCCGAAGATATACAAGACCATATGGGAAAGGCGTACGATATTCCAGATCGGATTAGCTGCGTATAGCAGAGAAACTTAACTTCGGTGTCAACATTGTTGCTCCACTTCAAAATGTTGTGCAGTTGCTTAGACCGACCGAGGGCCCTTTGAAGAATGTGGGTCACATGTTTGATGAAATTCATTTTTGGAGTATATGGTAAGTGACCCCAAGATATTTCATCCTGTCCTGTGGTCTAATCGTAGTATCTTCCATTTGTATTCGAATATTCTGTCAATATCGAGAAATAGGTTGGGAGTGTTTACTACTCAGAAATAGAGCTACTACTTTGGAAGGATTAGGTCGAATTTTCCATCGACTGTAATACTAATACAGTTCGTCCAGGTGACGGTTCAGTCGATTTGTTGCGAGCTTAGGGCTTGTGTGTACAATAGGACATCATCCACATAGCTTATCTGGTTTATTCTCCCACCCACAGAAGGAGGAATATCTGAGATGTAGATATTGAATAGGATAGGGCCTAGAATGCAGACTTGTGGTACACCTGCGGCGGCGTTGAAAGTTCGGGATCGTTTTACATTCACTCGAACTTGAAAGTTCTGTTTCGAACGAACTGGTAGATTATACTACAAAATGTCCTACTAAGTCCAGTGTTCGACAATTTAAAGTTTAGTGGGGTTACCACCCCATTTATTGGCTTAATTCAAGCAATATAATTACTTACAAACTAAAGTATATATAACCTTACAAACTAAAGAATGTTAAACTAACTTAACTAAGTTGAACCTAAGATCAAAAGGTCATACTATGATAGCAAGTGTTGGGGCGGGGGTGGAGGTAGATTAGAGAGAGAAATGTAGAAAACGCCAAATAAGGTTGGAGCCGGTTAGAGACGAAGTGTAGAAAGCGCTTCATAGGATTGGGGGTGAGAATGGTTTAGGAGGTGGTGCTTGAGAGTGTGGGTAGTCAGGTCGAAATCGAACAAAATGGAGTTGGGGTTGATATTTCTCAGCATCCGCGAGATGGGTTCATTGAAACCATCAGGTATGTGGTAAGGGGGAATATAGAGAAGGACTACATCTATAGTGTGGGGAGAAGTGTGTAGACTTACAAGGAGACTATGTAGAAAAATAAAAATAAATTTTAAGAAAAAATGTCTTGTATCTTTATTAGGTCGGAAACTTTTCAGCCCACCCTCGTATATCACTTTATGATGGATTCCTTTTTTAGTAAAGATTACGCCACCTCCCCATTAAGGTCGATCTCTTCGTATAATATCGTAGTTTTTATGCCCTATCTTACGCTTCTGGTTTAACTTTGTTTCCCCCGCCAGAGGTATATCAGGGCTTTCATCTTGCAACAGGTTGAAAAGATTGCCTCTTCTCTCAGTTCCTATAAGTGAATTTACATTCACGACAAGAGCTTTGATTGATGTTTTGGGTAGAGGGTTTATATTGACTTTTTATTTAGACTGGGCAAGTGCGAGTAGATCTCATTTATTTGACTTTGCAGCTGTCTCATCTGTCTCTGCAGAATGAGCAAGGTTGTAAACACGTCTGCTTGCGATGTTGTTTCAGCGTATGTGGGAGTATTTGTGGCTACCAGTGTTGTGGCCTGTTTGGTTGTTCTCCCCCCCGGCACAATTTGCGCATACGACCGCTGCGGCGTTACGGGCGTTTTTGTTCTTGGAGTTGTGTGGCGGTTCTTTAAAACCCTCCTAAAGAACCATCCATTTCTTTAAAACAACCTACTTTTCACTCACTCCACAAACCACTGTACTTACCTGCATTCGAGCAGTGTAAGCTTTCTTTCAAATAACTTTCACCTGAAAGTAAAACCCCAGCAAGCATGCACATCAAACAAATTGTTTCATTCATATTACATGAACCGTGCCAGACAATCGGCTCGGCTTGTCAGCAATTATAAAAGATAAATACTCGCTGGCAAGCGTAATTGTTGACACAGCTGTAGCCGGTATTCTTCCTACGGTTCATGAATGAATATTGTCCCAATCCAAAGGTTCGCTACAGTTGCGACCAATTTCCTTTATCGGTTATCTACCGATCATGGGATTTGAGCACGAAGATGATTGACTTTAGACAATCATATCCATGATCATGTCTAATGATTCAGTGTCTAAACAACGACCAGCCACTATTCTCACGCTGGCTATTCTAAACGAAATGTTTCTGTGTACTCTACGTAAACAGAAGGAATTATTTTTGCCTGCATGCCAGTATTCCTGTGCATTATCCAATGCCTAAAGTAAACATGCACCCAAATCTAGTAGCCTTTGCCGTCGCAGCAAAGTTCTGTTGACTTATCGCCAACCCAAATCGATCCCCTATCGTACGATGGGAATACACCCAGCCGTACACCGATCATCATATTTGACCAGCTGCATGTTTGTTTTTCCTTTCCTTCGCCCAACGCATGTTTCGTTTGTCTTTCTGGCTGAGGAAAAGACATTCACACTATCTGGAAAGATTGTTTTCCCCTGCGATGACATGCGTTGAAACTCATCGCAATCACCAGAGGCTGGGTGAACGTCGCCCACCTCGAGGAGTCAGATTTTAGCTACCAAGCTGTACCGAAGTAGGAGTCAAAATTTACGAGTCTAGCAGAGAGGTCGAGATCGTGACGCTGGCGGAGTTGTGAAATTTAATTAAGTTGCGTATTCGATTCGTGCGTAAATACACCCCTTGCCGGAATTCCTTACTTGGAAAACTCGAAATCTTGCGGAAATAGTGATTTCCTTTTGTTAACGTTCGCCGGTTTATTTAGTATATCAATGTAATATAACTACAAACTCTATGGATGTCTATTACAAGGGTGAATTATGTGTTCAAAACTTTCTTCATTCTCGTGAACTGTAACATTGTGTAGTTTTGTATATAGACAGGATCAAGAAATTAAGTGACTCGTGTAATAGTTTTTTCTAAGAGAACTACCAGCGGCGCATACGGAATAGATTGATTTTAACACGGCGACCAAGTTTATAGCATGGAATAACATTGGTGTTTGTAATAAAGATTCAAACAACGACTCCTGTGTTTTATTTATTTTTTATTCTTCTGTTGTGCATAGTTTTGTGAACTTAAGTGGGATTTTAGTGAAGCAGTCCGTACGTCGATACACCCTACGTAAAATACCCCACAGTTGTGTCTGTTTTTTGTTTTTGCTGAATCATACTTCTCGACATTAATTCTCGGAATTTAGGACATCCTCGATAATTAGCGGAAGGCCCTTATTCCGACGCACTGCACACTTTAGAAGGGCTTCGTCTTCTACCCCTTTTTCCCCAGTCGGCATTCTTCTGCCTTATGGTCCTGTCTGCATTTTACGCAACGATGCTGCATTTTATAGTTCGCCGCTGCGTGACCAAACCTTTGGCAGCGGACACATTGTAGAATGTCTCTGCCTTTTTTTTAATTTGTCCCATGTGACAATTTGATGATCCAGGACTTTAATTTTCCTTAGACCACCAATTCTTGTCGTTCAAGATAGCACGCTTGTCATTGACTGAAAATGCGTTATTGTGTTTCTTCGGCACGCTAACATACGGAGCCATGGAGCAAGAAGCTTCTGTGTACATCTTCAAGACAGTTCACAACAGTAACAAAGAGTCAATCAAAACCTAAGTCCCATATTATTCATCATCATCATCGGCACCACAACCGGGATCCGGTCTTGGCCTTATTTAGCAAGTCCTGAGGCTTGTTAAACGTTTCACAATAATTCGTTTTTCCGGGCAAGGTTATTATCCGTGCGCAATCCATATTATTCGATAAAACAAAATCATAAAAGCTCGTACAATTTTCCAAAAACAAATTATCATATAGTATTTCAAAAAACAATTTGTCAGGGGTGCTATGCTCTACGATAAAAGTGATTCGTCAAGTAAATAGACATCCACGGGGCGTTTCTAGCCGTTTAATTGTAGGAGTTCAACCTTTGCTGCTTAAATTAAGCCAAGGCTCTAGTGGAACTTAAAACTTGAGACCGTCATCAATGCCTACGACACCCAACATTCTTTTGCGTTTCAATTATTTCAAATACTTGCAAACGTTTGGGAACTGTTGTATGATTACCTCCTAATGATTTTGCAAGTTCAGTTACCGCCTGACATGATTAACACCATCTATTGGAAACTCGAGAACTTATTCAAATGAGTTATCGGTTCCAATGTTGGAGTAATTGGCGCTCGTCCTTTGATCGCCTCTTACGACTTGCCGGTCTAATAATGAGTATATCCCAAAGCACGGCACATATTTAAAGAAGTTCGAAACGTAGGGTTTGGTGTCGAAACATCATTGCCATAATAAGATTAGAGTATTAATACTCTAACGTAGCAGCAGTAATCCAAGTCGGTGTGCTAAATGATGGGGGTCTTGATTAAGTTGTCTTTATGTCAGGACAGATTGATGGCAGGTAGATTGATACCTCTGCAGGCTACATGTGGACGCAAATAATACTCGAAACGCATTAACCCTTGAAAGAACCATTTTCATTATATGACGCATAACAAATACATAAATAAAAATACTTGAAGATATAAATTCGGGAAGTGACAAAGAAACTCTAAATCTTAAAGTTTAGTAGTCCTTAAAATTAGACGAGTAAATCGAAAGTAATTTTGGGATAGCAAGCTGTGTCGAAAATTTTATATTTTATGTGAAGAGGACTTTATTCATCTGGTAATCGGCTGTCGACTTCCAAATGGCCAACGTTCCTCAAGAAAAAAACGTCGTTATCGATTGCATTACGCAAAAAGAAAAAGAAGCAATCTGCGCGACGCGGATTAGGTCATCAATTGTATTATTTACGACCGCTTATCAAGCAGTATTCGTCACGAACAAAAGTTTGAAAGTAGATTCTTATTCACCAGCCGCCGACCTCGCTGATAACGATGTGTTGAGTTATTAGCCTCTTAAGTGCGACAGTTATTAAATGCTACAATTGGGAAGGTGTAGTGTGGCGCTAGGCAGCTAATCTTGTTGACATGGCTGATATCTGTACACCGTCATCTTTATTAATAGCTTCGTGGCGAGTTCTCGGTGTTTTCAAGAACATGACATCAGCCCAAATGATTACCCAGCACGAATAGTATGTCGGCGAAGTCGAAATATAGATGCGAATGGCATTCGGGTATGACCGTCTAAGCAGAGTGAGTCGTGGATGCGTTATAATTAGGGACTCATTAAGGGAAGTTCTCAACACGTTATTTAATAACAGGAAATTTGCTTCCATTGTGGTTTTGGAAAATACGTTTTCGTAAATTTAGAAAATCGCCATGACTCGGTATCTGAACTTCCAAGAAAGAGTGGACAATTTGTAATGTCCGCTGATGTGTGGGAATGAAAGTGACACATTTCCTGCACCAAAATTGAAGAAGTAAGGTGTGAGCAATTCACACTTCTCTTTATGGGGTGTCGTGGGCGTTGAAGTCGAGCACTTAGATGTATATTCTTGTGATTTCTTATTCGAAATATTCAGTTTGGTTCATAATACGATTTTCCCTGGGAAACGTCAGGTACATCTTAGAATTATAGTGGGAGATTGATTTACAGGTATTTGCTTCAAAAAAAGAGAAAAATATATAATAATAATAATAAATAATGTATCGTAATAACAATAATAATAATAAAATAAGATTTAAAAAATCCAATCAAGTAATAAGTGTTTATTATATTTACAAAAGATCCATATTTATATTTCATTCTATTAAATGAAATAATTTTCTCCGGGCGTCAATATATACTTTTTGCACCCCGCACAGAGATCGCTTTGACATTTGTAGACCCCCGATGAGATTCATCAAATGTGAAGCTAATAAGGATTTCCCATTGGTTTGTAGGCCACTTTGAATCCACCAACTGCGATTTATATACAAAGTGAAAATATTCAAGCAAGAATATCAATAACATATTACTGCGTATAGAAATAATACATTCGTGCAGACTAGCCATAGTACTTTTATCGTTTGTTATATTATAGAGCTAAACATCGGTGTTTGTCGTGAATACTTTAGTGGGGCTGTGGCGGTTATTTAATACATTCCCAAAGAACCGCCCATCCTCTTAAATTAACCACCTTCCAAACCCATAGTACTTACCTGCAATTAGGGGCAGCGTAAGCTCCCCTGCAGCATCACACCTGAAAGTTAAATCTTATCAAGCATGCACATCAAACAAATTATTTCATTCATTCATACATGGACCGTGCCAGACAATCGGCTCGGCTTGTCAGCAATTATAAAAGATAAATACTCGCTGGCCAGCGTAATTGTTGACATAGCTGTAGCCGGTATTCTTGCTACGGTTCATGAGTGAATATTGCCCCAATCCCAAGGTTCGCAACACTTGCGACGAATTACCCTTATCGGTTGTCTACCGATCATGGGATTTGGGCACTAATATGATTGACGTTAGACAATCATACCCCAGATCATGCCTAACGATGCTGCGGCCTGTTAAATAAACAAACACGATGTGCATATCATCGTGACCCTTGAAATAGCATTTTTGTGTATCTTAAAGCAAAAACATATTTCGTTCTCAGGCGCAGGTCATCAAAGATTTATGGCCCTCGAAATAGCGTTTCTGTTTATTTAAGACACAGAAACCTATTTCTCCTTCCAGCGATTGCGCTATCGCGTATCTCTATACTATCTACAATCCATTACACCAGCCCATGTTTATTCAAATGCATTTTCGTCGATGCCGATATGCAGGCTGAAGGGCAACGTACTTGTCCTATACGGACACATATAGAATCCTCCCACACCAATGTAATCCACACCGTTGAATCTGGCAGATATGGATTGTAGCTTCGAGTCAGATTTTAACATCCAGAGGGTGCGCACCTTCGTACGAATCCCCGCGGAGAGTCGCCGAGAGTCCCTGCTTTACTAATTCATTTCTTTTCGTGTGCGTCTTTTGCCATACCGTGTTTCACCTGTGCAAAAGAAATACAATTTAATATAGTTCCCTTAAACAAAGTGTATTCCACTAGCTTTGATCCCGTTTTAATAATAAACCAGAATTGTCACCGTGCTGTAATCGAACATTCGGGATAATGATTAATTGTGGTGAATTCCACTAACTTGGAAGTGTTCGTTAAACTTATGTCAATTGACTCGCGCCGCAAAACTATAAATTGTATTAGACTTAAGTGCAAAACGGGTAAATAGTTAACAAAGAAAAATTCGAACAATAAAAAACAGTGCTCAACATCAATACCAAGTGTCTTATTCGTTACATTCTTCGTTGTCGAACAGTTCCAGTGTTTTCCCTGTTGTTCCTTTGTTTTTCCCGGTGGTTGTTTTTTTTTATGGAACCTGCATCCTTGCTGATGCCATCGTAAAAAAAACCCACAGGGCTACTATAGCGTTTGAAATAATAGTGAAGAAGATCGTGTGATTCGAACTGACGCTATGACCTGATGTGTAACGCTATATAAAATTTTACCTAAGCGTTACACATCAGGCTACTGACCGTGTTTAGAATTTGATTTCCAAACTCGACTATACTCCACTGGTGTGAATTATTTTTATTTATCACTTGGTATACGGTTCTGATGTATTTTTCTTATTCGATTTTTCGTTCGGTGTTCTTCACTATTTTTGCTTGTGAATTGTGTGTGTATCTGTTAGAATCGCTACACTACCACCCCATTTATTTGGCTTAATACGAGCAATATAATTACTTACAAACTACAGCATATATAACCTTCCAAACTAAAGAATGTTAAACTAACTTAACTACGTTTAACCTAAGATGAAGAGGTCATACTATGATAGCAAGAGTGGGGGCAGATTAGAGGGAGAAATGTAGAAAACGCCACATAAGGTTGGAGCAGATTAGAGAGGAAGTGTAGAAAACGCCAAATAAGGTTGGAGCCGGTTAGAGAGGAAGTGTAGAAACCGCTACGTAAGATTGGCGGTGAGAATGGTTTAGGAAGTGGTGCTTGAGAGTGTGGGTAGTTAGGTCGGAATCGAACAATGTGGAGTTGGAGTTGACATTTATTTCTCAGCATCCGCGAGATAGGTTCGTTGAAACGATCAGGTATGCGGTAAGGGGGAATATAGAGAAGGCCGGGACTACGTGTGTTATGTGGGTTTTTTGTTCAAAGGAATTAAGTTAAGAGGCTGGGCACAGTCGACCGAGCCGGAGAGGAGCCGATGAATATAGTGGTCATTCGTCGACTCATTAGGGTACTGAGGTTGATTATTTTGATGCGGTGAATATACGGGGGCAAAATTAAAGAGTTTCTTAGTGTGGTGGGTGGGCAAATAGAAGAGACGAGGGTTTCGCAGTACCAAATTGACCACCATCCGGTGTAGACGTGTCGACAAACGATAGTTGATGAACCGTTCAACGGAAAGGCTTAAAAAGTGAAGTGTATGTAAAACTATTATTAAATTATTATTTTTAAATAAAACCGCGTTGCACATCATAAATGAGTACGGGTTCGCTTGGGGCTTCTCTGCACCCAAAATAATTAAAAAAGAATTAGTGCCGAAACGCGACGTACGAAATGTTCCTGTTTATGTGTACAATATAATAAACAAACTCCTGAACGTGATTATCTATCTGTCACTCGCGCAATAAAAAAAAGCGAGAACACGTGGTCTATAATATGGACGTAAATCAAATGGATGCCAAAGTGATGCTTCGGAGAAGGTAAAATACAGACCTAAATCTAAAGGCTAAACGCCTTAGAACCAGTGAAAACAAGGATTCAGACACGTTGAGTGTCAACAGCGACGCCGAAGACAACACCCATGATACCCAGTACTCAGGGGCTGGAAACCAATTCCAAGAACTAGCTGTGAGCGGAACAAATGCAGATGCCAGCAATCAGATCGAGGTTCTCAAAGAAACTCATCCATAAGACTAGTCTTAAAAAACAACAACTGGATAAACAAATGGAGGAAGTTGTTAAACTAAAAAACAATTTGAGCTGGAATGAGCGGAAAACGAAAATGGTACTACAACAACAGCTAGAACAAAGACAACAGCAACCCACGAAGACAAAGAAAACACGACAAGCTAAAGAAACTCAACAGCAGGAATCACATCAACAACAGCAGCATGAACCACATCAACAGCAGGAAACATCTCAGCAGGTGCCAGTCAAAAAAAAGGAGAAAGTACCTCTTTCGCGGTTACTTTACTTTTGTCGAATGTTTGATGATGACGGTGAAGTGTTCCGCCGAACACTGCTCACACGAATGCACAACGGAGCGAAACGGCACTTTACTAAAAACACAGCGAAAGGTTAGTTTATATTTGTCTTTATTTTATTGTTGGTAATCCAGGATTCACTACACTGGAACGCGCGTGGCGATTTTACAAAAGGTACTCTTATATAAAAGGTATAATATAACACTTAATTACTCGCCGACACACTCGCAACCTTCGGTGGTTGGTTCACTTTTCTCTTAACTCTCTCGTTGGGAATCTGTATTTCGACTGCGACGACACACGAGCGACTCTCGTAGGAATCGAGGATCTGACCTCCGTGAATGCTACTTGATGACTGACATCGCGACGGTTGCGTTCGCGGATCCTGAATCTCGAATGTTCTCTCTGGTTGATCTATTAGCACGTGTGCTAATAGATCTATTGTTTTCTCCTGCAGCGAAGGTCATGTCAAAAGGGAATTGAGAAAAGAGGAAGGAACAAAGGGGCATCATAGGATCATTGTGTAGCTGCTTAATAGCCTGCGACGCAATTAGGACAATGGTGCTATAAGGGATTTCGGAATACAATGGTAATTGTGTCCCGTATCTTAGCTGGCGGCAAGGATTATATTTGCACGTTTGCAGGTAACGCTGGCTAACAGGGGCGCCGATCAGGTTTTCGAATTTACGATGCCTGTATGATGTATATAATTATTTTTAGGAATTTAGGACGATGCGTTAAATGTCCTTGGAAAAGCAATGTTTGTCCGTTTGTTGTGTCCTTCGATCGCAGTGCAGGCGTAGGACGGTTGATCGGACTTGTGACCCACGTGTCTGTGGGCACGTGGGGTAGTTGCCTCCACGATGTATGTTACCTTCGTTTCAGGTATGGTGGAGGACTTTTAAGGACACGTGTCTGTGGACAAGTGTAATTTACCTATAGGTGAGTGTGTTCCTTGGCGGAACGACGACATCTCGATCAATAGTGGATTGTGTGGTTCGTAGAACCGCCACACCTCCTATCTACATCAGTTACATGGAGACAAAGGGTCTCATAAAATTGGATGAGTTGACATGCAAACCTTTTAAAACAAAACGGATAAATAATTTTAAGATAAGTTTAACATGCGATGATTTAGAAGGGTATAGCAAAATTAAATCGGCATTGGGGAAATCGAAAAGCGAGTATTACACGTACACCCCTAAATCGGAGAAAATTGTCTCCATGCTCCTCAAAGGAGTTGATCCTTCCTTTACTCCCGAAGAGGTGCTCGAAGAACTAAAAAGCTTCGAACACGATACCTTAAAATTTACAGGTGTGAAACCATTTTCTACAGCAAATTCTAGAAATCGCAATCGTAAGTTGCCTTTCTTCATTGTATCGCTTAGCCCCAATAGTAAAATTGATGGACTTAGATATATTAAATACATTAATCACCAAACAATAAGTTGGGAGAGAATAAAGAAGTCCGACCGCGTATTGCAGTGTATGCGCTGTCAACGCTTCGGCCACGTGGCAGCAAATTTCAGATGCGTCAAATGCCTAAATAAGCATATCATTGAAGAATGCCCATTGGGCAAAGAACAGCTCCCGGATAGAAATAAACTCTCCAGTGTCCTCTGTAACAACTCAGGTCATTCTGCTAACTATAGAGGTTGCGCTAAGTACCAACAACTAAAATCAAAGTTGGAAGCCAGAAAGAAGCAAGTTGAAGAAGAGAAACGGATGAAAACTCGCTCTTACAACAACTTCGTAGCACCAACTGTGTCGTACGCTCAAATGGCAGATGGAGTAAAAAAGGCACCAATCTTAGAACAATCACGCAATATCAATAAAACGCCCGCTCCAGAGGCATAAGCCGATATTTGATAAAAAATTCGAAATGATCGAAAAAAAAACTGACGGAACAAGTGTCTCGAACAGACAATATCTATTCGACCCTGTTTCCAGACGAACCCGCACTTTAATCATAACGTTTACTGTGGCTAAATTAACTCTAAAAATTATTGCTGTGAATGTTAATTCACTAATCCGCATGGAAAGAAGGGATAATCTCAGCAATCTGCTGGAAGCTGAACGCCCAGATGTGCTTCTGGCTAGCGAAACTAAGCTAAATCAAAGGCACAAATTTGGCTACCCAAATTATAAACTAATTAGACGAGATCGTCCTAATTCCCCTCAGGGGGGCGGGGTCGCTGTCTTAGTTAAAAATGGTCTACAACACAAAGCCGTCTACAGTAGAGATGTATACAAGTTCCAGGTACTAGAAGCTTGCGTCATAGATATTCCTTTGAAAAGTCAAAGGCATCTATATGTGATCTCTGCTTATGCTCCCGAATCTCCACAGTGTATACAGTTTATCAATGAACTTAATACCCTTTTTCGAAGTCTCACGTTAGACTCGGGAAAATAATTATTTCTTTATGGCGGGTGATCTCAATTCCAAGCACAGTGCTTGGGGTAACCTTATCACAAACACAAGAGGCAATGTGTTGTTCGACTGGTGGCAAACAAACGCTATCGAACATAAACTAGAATTGTACGCTACAAGTACGCCGTCATATCCAAGAGGAAATCCCTTCTTGGATTTACTGTTGCTGGACGAGCGAATACAATTATTAAATACGGATCTAAATACTCGAAATTGTCTTCGTACAATCAAGTACGATAGCGATCATTACGGACTTGGTGCTGTAATACATGTCCCAAACGAACATTCACTAATTAATTTCGGAAAAGCCCACTGGTCGCGCTTTGATCGGATAATACTAAAAGAATTTCGCTCCAATGGCATAGATCCACCAACTGGCAGTAATCTTCATAATGACGAAATTGATAATTATCTTTCGACGATGAACAACATTGTTATTAATACAATGAATCGTTCTATCCCAAAAATGTCTCCCATGGAGAGTCATACAAACCGATACAGAAACGCAAAGATCGACGAGCTATATAGGCAAAAGAGTATTCTGCTCTCTAAGTTAAAACTGCTCTACTAATTAAATCTCTTCAAAAACTGATCCGTGGCAACTATAGATCAGTAATTAATGAAGACTGGAACAAGAGAATTCAAGCCATTAAAGCTAGTGTTCCCTCAGTCTTTCGAAGGAAAGATTATAATGACATCCCATGTCTGCGAGTTCCGCGGACTCCCGAGAATTGTCAAACTCTGCTGAATGGAGGACTTACCCCGGAACACATCAACACTAACGAATTATTCATAATAGTCGAGGATCCGCAAAAAAAGGCGAACTCAATTGGTGCTTGTTTCGAAGCAGTGTATAGATGGAACGAATCGGCTCATTCTAACCCTGACCTGGAAAATAGGGCTCTCCAAAAACATATTTCGCTACGCAATGAACTTAACAATTGGCGTCTCTTAAGCCGAAGTTTCACTATCTTTATTGAAGATAATAGAGCGGATTCCCCGCTTAGAGATCTAAACACTAGGATATTTGTACACAAGGATGAACTGACGGACATTCCTAGATCGATTAAGAACAAAAAATCTTCTGGAATAGATAGTATTCCAAACATTGTTCTAAAGCATTTACCTCTTGAAGTAGTGAAGGTTTACACTATTTTGTTCAATAACGCTCTAAACAATGCATATTATCCAATCCAATGGAAATCTGCAGTAGTCCATCCCATCCCCAAAAACAGGAGCAACCCATCTAATCTTCGCTCGATTAGTTTGCTTCCGAACATCAGCAAGGTATTCGAGAAAATTATAAATAAAGCATTGACTAACTGGTGTGAGGAAAATGGTATTATTCCGAACCACCAGTTTGGTTTTCGATCGCAACATGACACAGTTCATGCTGCGAACAAACTTGTTTCCGACATACAGTGGAACAAGGCGAAGAGACAATGCACAGGGGCCTGTTTGGTTAACTTTGAAAAAGATTTCGACACCTTATGGTTAGAAGGGCTAGTATATAAGTTATCAAATCTAGGTATGCCCGAATATTTATAATACATTATCTACGATATGATAATGGGTAAAAAATTTGTGGTGAAATGTGGAGATATAATTTTTAACAAGACTTTCCACATCAAAAACGGCTTACAACAGGCGCAGTGAATTCTTCCATTTTATTTAACATTTACACTAGTGATCTAGTGGGTTCTCTCAACCATATAATTGCGTATGCCGACGACATTGTGTTGTATAGATCTGGAGAAAAGATTGATATAAACAGACTTCTGCAAGATGTTTTCAACAAAATCAAAGGTTTTTGCGACGACTGGAAATTAAAAATAAATTTCCAGAAAACAGAGACTATCCTTTTCAGAACGCTACTGTCCAGTGCATCAAGGGATACAAAACGGAATCGGAAAACATTTACCATTGCAGGAAGTAATAATCTTCCCCTACAAGTAAAAACTGTAGTCAGATACCTTGGTATTTGGCTTGTTCAGTATCTTTACTTTGATAAGCATACAGCAGATGCTCTTACAGCAGCTAAAAACGCATATGCAATGACACGGAGTCTCTTCCGTAGTAGTCTTCTGGGCCCCAAGGTGAAAATAATTTCATACTCAGCATTCATCCGACCAATACTAATGTATGGCTGCCCGGTATGGTACAACATAAACCAATAAATGGTCGACCCCATCCCAACTGGTGGTGGATCAGTGATAAAGAAAGGATTATACGCCCCCAAACATAGTATGCCTCACAGGCGCGCCGCTTTCCTTCCCTCTATCCCCAATTCCCAATTATTTTTTTATATTTATTTTTAATTTTACTTTAATTTTTTATTTTTTTATTTATATTTTTATTTTTATTTTTATTTGTATTTCCTGTTTATGTTTGTACATTTTGTGTCGTTTTTTTTATTTTCCTTGTCAACCCCCTATATATGTAATCAAAAAAAATTATAATTTATACATGATATAGAAAGAATAGAATAAATTTTAAAAAAGAAAACATCAATTATTTTGACATGTTATAAAAACATTAGTTATTGTATGCCGAAAGGCATATGAAAAATGATAATGTATAATTTAGAGTGCTTGCGAAGAGCCAGTAAGTTAATATGAGCATGATATTTGTAAAATAGAAGTAAGCATTTAGTCTTAAGTAAAATATGTAATCGAATTGTTAAATAAATAAATAAAAAAACGAGGGTTTCGCAGACTACGGGGGTTAGTGGAGACGGTGGACGAAAAGGATATCGGCATGAATTCTGCGCTCCTGAAGTGTGTTGAGGTTAATCAGATGGAGCTGGCTTGTGTATGGGGGGAGAGTCCGAGGATTCTTCCAGTTCAGTCCACGGAGGGCAAAACGCAGAAAACGACGTTGCACGCTTTCGATTCTGCGAATATGGGAAGAGTAGTGTGGAGACCAGACCTGGGCAGAGTTGGCCTTAAGAATAATGTCATCAATATGCGGGATGAAGCTAAGCTCCCTGTCATATCAGATCCTGAGGTCACGTATCGAGGGTGCAGATGATATCTGCTGGTTTAGCAGGAAGTAGGGACGTGCAGGGGAAGGGGAACGTTTGCGGGAGAAGGTGATGGAGTGACATTTGACAATGTTGAGTTCGAGGCAGTTATTTCTCATCATCATCATCGGCACTACAACCGGCATCCGGTCTTGGCCTTATTTAACAAATCTCTCCACCGATCCCGATTTCGAGCCGATGTGATCCAGTTTGGCACTCCCATGTCCTGGGCGTCCTGGTCTACCCCATCCCTCCATCGCAGACAAGGTCTGGCGTGCTGTCTCCTTCCATACATCCTGCCACAAAGGACTTTCCGGGCAGGCTCCTCTTCGCTCATTCGAGCTATATGTCCCACCTACCGGAGTCTACCGAGCTTAAGTTTTCTTATAGCATTAGCTTCAAGGTAGATTGCGTACAATTCATGGTTGTAGCGCCTCCGGAACCGCCCGAGGCAGTTATTATGGCACCAAAAAAACTCGTAATCGTGAATGTATAGCGCTCTCCATTGGCGGCAATGCCATAATTTTTTGAAGAAATGTGGGCCCCTGGCTCGGCCAGCCTCTAAAGTACACCAAGCTTTAAGTTTTTGAGAGTGTAACAGCGTCTTAATAATAGTTTCTGGATTTTTCCCCGTTTGGATCTGGCAATTTTGTTTATTAAAGTAGCTATTTAATCAAAAGTGACCCATATTGGTTTTCTATGTCAGGCCATTTCAATGGAACGGGAATTTCACGTCGATCTCTGTAACATTCGCGGCCGAAAATGCAATTTCTCCTCTGTGTCTGCACACGTCGGTAACCAGAAACCACCAATCCTTGCACTTAGCGAGACTCAGGTAATAACGAATACAGATATTTCCGATTTTACTATACCCAGTTATAACTTAGTGCCTTTCTTCTCTCCACATCGTGGTCTAGCTGCATACATACGAAGTGATATTGCTTATCAGCTTCTGCCACAATATGGGCTCTGCTCCAATCCAGAATTTAATTTCTTTTGGCTAAAACTTCACGTTCGTAAGCATATCATACATTACTGCTTTCTTTACAGAAGCCCAAATTTGGATAGAAATGCGTACTTTAACGAATTTGATGCTCTATCTGAATCCATCGATAGGATCTTGACCCTATATCCGCACACTGAAATCGTTATTGCGGGTGATTTTTATGTGCATAACTCACAGTGGTTTCGTCACTCTGGACACACAACACCTGAAGGTCAATATATCCAGCTTTTTGTTGATTCAAATAGTTTAACTCAACTTATCAATGAGCCAACACGGGTACGAGACATATATGGTCATTTCGCCAACACATTGGACCTGTGTCTCACCTCCCACCCAAATAAATACACAATTGAAGTTTCTTCGCCCGTGGGCACTTCAGGCCACTGTGTCGTGTCAGCTAAATTTCGTCTAACCAACAGCAACGCTTACGAGAAAGCCTCCAAAAGAACGGTATGGTTCTACGAGAAGGCCAACTGGGAAGGTCTGACGACTGTGGTGGTTCCGCTAAACCCCACGGCTCACTTACCTGAAAAACCCTCATAACTACATCCCAATCGGCATAAGTTTTCGCTAAGGCAAGCCCATTAGCACCTTAAGTGCTTTACGCATCTAGGTTATCAAATTTATAATCTAAAAGTCTCGGTAAAACAAAATGTACCTTTCATGCATCTCTTCGCATATAATTTCCTGTAAGATTTCTTTTCTACCTTTTCAGAAATCCCAAAACCTATTCGGTACCTTCAGTTGCCAGGCAAATTCCAACTTTCCCACACCTGCACCGCAATCTTCACCCAGCATAAACATTTCCTACTACAAGGACATTAATGCTTTCAACGCATTACATGAAAATTCCTGAAAGATTCTGTTCACACATCGAATGCATCATTAGAATTCGCTGGAAAATAATTCGTTTGCATACATGTATTATAAGTAGGAAAACTATTCCAGCACCATGGTTTGCCAAGCAATTTTGTTCTTCATGTGCACCCTTTTCTTCCCACATGCACGTATCTTGCAGACCCTTTGTCCAGGGGACAAAAACAATACGCGCATCTAGCGTCTAGTGCCATAAAACCGAATTCCTACGCATGTAAACATGCATAATATCCATCCAATGATTTGTTTTCCCACTAACAAACAATCTCCAATTTCTTTCTCTGCCGCAACGAATTTCCCTGCATATACAAATGCAAGCAAGGGATTCGTTTTGGCCACCGACCCAAGATACGATATACAATTCTCATTGTATAAAGTATTGTAATACATTAGCACCTCTTTCGAATGGCTATTCGTATATTTACACAAGGCCATCACTCATCTAAGACTTTTATGAACCCCTCGTCTCATCTTTTCTCTTACCACATTTCTTCGAAGTATCGACGTCTATTTATTTAGACGTGATACACTTCATAGACAACGATCTTCTCGATCCCTTTGTCCTTGCCGCCTGCCTGCTTTGTTTTGCCATTGCCTCCGCGCATGAGTAAACAACACAGATCTGAACGATCACACACATACCACCATGATCTCCATTACGAGATATGGTTCTCTATTCCACTAAGAGAGACCTTACATTTCTCTGGTGGTAAGTAAATACATATCCTTAGTGGAGAGGATATCTACCACCACACCACAAACTCACCCCAAACGAAGGTTGTATCGCCGAGTCAAATTACATCCGCTGACCACGGTGGTCACGCGATCTCCCGCTCCTCGTCGCGCGCCGAGGACGCGAAAATACCCGGAGTCGTGTGGGTAGTTAAATAAAATTCATAAAAATCAATTTTGTATTAATAATAAGTTTACGCGGAGTATAAAAACACCACATATGTAATAATGGTTTAGAACAAAGGTAATGATTGTGAAATATAAGAACCTTTTCTAATAAATAAAAAGTGCGTGTCAATTATTTACTTCTGGTGGTGCCGATCGATTAATGTGGACAACAAACGTGGCGGCGTTTCGAACTTTTGTCGACATTTATTTCTTTCATGATGGACAATTCGCGTCGGAGATGTGTTCCGCCTCCTCAGACATTTTCCCGCGATACTCGTCAACACGTTGAAAGTCAACTTCAGGCGCACAGACAAACATAGAGAGTCCTTTTTTAGCCGAACCACACGAATGTGGAATACTCTACCTGATCATGTGTTTCCTCGTCGTTATAATGTCCACGCATTTAAGACCAATGCACGTCGATACATCCTTTCCTTATCCACTTCCTCTCCTTCCGCTCGCACTGTGCTCTGACATTTTGTGCGTATGTGTAATTAAAAAAAAAGTCTTGGGCGCGGTAGTAAACGCAGATCACGTCTTTGGCGTCTGATAACCCGCGCTTTGGTCGGTGTGTATGTTTGGGTTTGTGCCGCCTTGTATTGTGTGTTCGTGTGTGTGGTTTGTTAATAGTAGACGCTATGGGATGGGTCCAGGAATCCTCTATTATAGAGGGGAATGTTGTTGGGAAGGGTGCTTTCATCAGTTTTGTGCTAAAGAAGAAATTGTGGGGGTTTGATCCGAAGAGATCGAGAGAGAGAAGGGTCAAGAACGCAAGAGCCCCGTACAAGTAGGTTCTCGCTGTTCTGAATGTTTTCGAGGTACTTATATGCTAATTGAAGCAAGTACTCGTCGATAGGGGTAATGGAGGCGCCTTCGTATAGGTGAGAGTTGGGGTAATGACGACCGTCAGGTCTTCTAGAATGATTGGTGCATCTTCTGAGGAGTTTCCTTTCGAAAACCCGAAGTCTTTCCATTTGAGCCGAAGATATGCAGGACCATATGGGAAAGGCGTACGATATTCCAGATCAGATTAGCTGCTTATAGCAGAGAAGCTTAACTTTGGTGTCAACTTTGTTCCTCCACTTCAGGATGTTGTGCAGTTGCTTAGACCGACCAAGGCCCCTTTGGAGAATGTGGGTCACATGTCTGATGAAATTCATTTTTGGGGTATAAGTGACCCCAAGATATTTCATCTTGTCCTGTGGTCTAATCATAGTATCTTCCATTTTTATTCGAATATTCTGTGAATATCGAGAAGCAGGATGGGAGTGTTTACTATTCAGAATTATGGCTACTGCTTTGAATGAGTTAAGTCGGATTTTCCATCGACTGTAATACTGATACAGTTCGTCCAAGTGACGGTTGAGTCGATTTGTTGCGAGGTTAGGGCCTTTGGTTGACGTGTACACCAGGACGTCATCCGCATAGCATATCTAGTTTACTCTCCCGTCCACATGGCGGGGGATATCGGAGGTGTAAATATTGTATAAGATGGGGCCTAGAATGGGTCCCTGTGGTACGCCTGCAGCGGCTTGAAAAGTTCGGGAAAGCTTTCCATTCACCCTAACTTGGAAGGTTCTGTTTCGAACGAACTGGTAGATGATACTACATATCGTTCTACTGAGACCAGTATTCAATAGTTTAAAAGCGAGACCTTCGATCCAAGTCGTATCAAAAGCTTTTTCAATGTCTAGGCTTACCACAACGGTGGGTTCCTTATTAAAGAGCCGTACGCAGACGTGGTTTTGAAATAAATTGAGAGCCATAGTGGTGCTGTGCGCTCTTCGAAATCCAAATTGGAAATCAGGTATTAGATGCCTGGCAGGGTAAAGTTATTTAGCTTCTCGTATATGAATTTTTCATATATTTTGCTGATGTAAGTGAGAAGCGAGATAGGGCGAAAGCTTGAGGGGTGGTACGTTGGTTTCCCAACAAACATTATTGGACAAATAATAGCGTGCCTCCAAGCTTGGGGAAATGTTGTAAGCATGGTTGAGCAGAAGAATAAGGCAGAAAGCCTTCGCAACGAGTGGTATGACATGTTGTCGATACCGGGTGACTTCTTAGGGTGTCGAGATTTAACCAGGCTCTGTAGGGTATTTGGTGTGATGAAACCGTGACCATTATCACGTGTGTCATTGAAGTATGCACTGTTAGTTGGGTTAAAGACAACAATTGGCTCATTGAAGTCGTCCAACTTACTGTGGACGTCTGAGCTAACGATTGCATTAGTATCCGGGTCGCCATCTTGGAGAGTGAGTTTGTGATTGTTTTCATGTGAGTTGAACACAACTATCGGCTCGTTAAAGTTGTCTAGTTTATTGTGAACCTCTGAAGTAATGATTCGATTAGAATCCGGGTCACCATCCTCGAGACTGAGTCTGTGATTATTTTCAAAGGTCTCTCCCATGATATTTGCTTTATTGGTGTCGTTATTGACAACAACACCATTGTGCACGATTGGCCCAGTGATGTGGGAAGCGCCACATATCTTTTTAACATTTTTATAAACGTTCTGGTCTATCTGAATACCCTTCAATTTGTCTTCCAATTGTCGGGTACGATTGTTTTGGATTCTCTGTTTTATCAGTGTGCCAATATTGTGAATGATGGATCGCAATAATGGTTCCCTTTGCGTGAAGCGGTGACGATATCTCATTCTGCAGAGCTTTTTACGCTCTCGGATGAGACGAAGAGTGAGGTCGTCCTGGGGGATCTGATAGGTGTTTTCAAGTTTATACTTCGGGACATGAGTCTCCGAGGTTTCAACTAGAAGTTCGTGAAGTCGTTTTGCAGCGTTGTTTATCTCAACCATCGTTAGGTTCCTGTCAGTGGGAATAGAGAATTGGTGGAGTTTATCGTTCAATGTAATATTGAAGTTGTCCCAATTTGTCCGCCCATAATCGGGTATGTATCGGATATGAGCCCGGGATGCTCGATAGCCGCGAATGAATGTGGTCACAGCGTTGTGGTCATTTACACCCGCTGAAACTTGAAGAGGAGTGATTTGTGGGAGTAAGTCTTTGGACACAAAAAATATGCCCAGCCGTAGGTGCGACTATTTCGAAGTTGAGGGCATGCGTGCTTGCGGTACAGTTTTGTGCCATTTGGGCAAGAGACAGAGTTGTTCCAGTGGGGATGTCTGGAGTTAAAATCGCCGCCTATGATGAAGGGTGTATGCCCCGAGGTCCTTATTAGTTTGCCGATATCTTCGGGGTCAATGGGGCCATTATTGGTTTTGTGCGAGTGGTATACGGAGTATATATTCACTCTACCATTATTAGCCAGATGCAGTTCAACTCCAGACACCTCTATGGACTCTAGGTGTGGGAGGTCGATAGCTCCATGGCGAAGTCCGCTATTAACCAGTATACAAGTGCCACCTCCGTTGATGGTGGGGTCGCCAGTGAGGGTTCGATCTCTTCGAATCATGGAGAAGTTAGGGAATACGGGACGGTGACATGGATGCAACCTAGTCTCGGTTACAAGTACCACGTCCGCCCGGTTTTCCTTTATGAAGTCAGAGACTATCATACGCTTGGAATGCGAAACGAGGGAGTTGACATTTATGAGGATAACTTTAATTTTGGAATCCATTGTGGAGGGTATGTCTTGCATATGCGGTGAAAAGGAGTGCCTCCCTCTCAGCCTCGGTTGATAGTTTCTCATATCGGGGTCGGATATCTTCAATCAAGCGGGAGAAACTAAGTAGTTTCCCGAGCATTGAAGATTGCCCCCTCGGGGGCTTTTGCACCGCCGCTTGAGTTTGAGGCGTCGTGTTGGCCTTTACCGGGGGTCGCTTAAGGACTTGAGTAGGTTTTCGAGGGCGAGGAGGAGTTGGGAGAGTTTTTATGTTCTTTGCCTGCTGTCCCCTAAGCATGTCGGCAAATGTAAATCCATTTTGGATGAGGCTTTGTGTGGCCTGTTTTCCGAAGTCTGGCTTGGCTGTTTGCTTAGCTCGAGTCTCCTTGGATCTTTGTATGATTTCTTTATATTTAGGACAGTTCCTCTAACTAGCCGGATGTCCTTTGTTGTCGCAGTTGCAGCAAGTTGGCAGTGTTATTTCATCCTGCACGTTTGTTGCGGGATCGTATTTTGCTAACGGTAGTTCGCACTTGCCAATATCGTGAGACTTTCCGCAACGAACGCAACGGCGACTCATGTTGCAGTTTCGGGAGACATGCCCTCAAGGTCCTCCTTCAGTCTCTTTATGAGAGCCATCATGCCCTGATCCGGCTGATGGCCCACACCACGAGAAGAGCAGGTGTCCATGTCGTATCAGCCACAAAATATGTGAACAGACAAGCGACAGAGACAAGTAGCGCGCGGAAACAAGGAAAGAAAAGGAGAAAATAGACAGAAATCAACAAAGAAAACTAACAACAAAAACGAAAAGGAAGCAAAAACCAACAAACGAGAAAGGAGTAAAACCAACAAACGAAAAAGAAACAAAATGCAACAAATGAAAAGGAAACAGAAACCAGCAAATGAAATAGAAACAAAAGGCAACAAACGAAAAGGAAAGAAAAATCAACAAATGAAAGCAAAAGGAAGAGAAACAAGCAAACCTAGTCGCAAGGTTTTTTTTTTGTTTTTTTTTTTGTTTTATTATTATTGTTATTATTGTTATCAAGTTTTGGGAGGTCCTTTATTTATATTTATATTTATGAGTATAATATAATATAATATAATATATTATAATATAATATAGTATAACGATGTGTATGGCTTGCGATGTCTTATACGTATGCGATGATGTATGATGTGTATGAGTATGTCTTGTATGTGTATGCCTTGGTATGTCTTAAGAATGCCTTGATGAGATTGTCACTGATGTCTTGGATATGTGTATGATGGCTGATCACGAATCCAAAATGTGCCGCCCTCTTATACTCTGTGGCAGCAGAGATTTGTTAAAAATTTTATTTAAAAATTCCAAGAAGCACAAACAAGATTTTTGTGTGGTTCAATTGGAATAGGATTCTGGGAAGTGTATAGGAATTTACTTAAATAAATTCCCAGAAGGAGAAATCATGAAATGCATTTAGAGTTAAGCATTTGATGATGCTAGGATTATTAGGAATTGAATCAATGTACGACAAATGGACTTTGGTTTAAATTTATCGTGCATATGATTCAATTGGATTGGGATGTAAGGTAATTTGAAATTGAATCAATCTGCCACAAATTAACTTTTGGTTTAACTTGTCGCTGATATGATTCACTATGGGAATTAGGTTGGAATTATAGGTAATATTGGGGATTTGGATGGGAGTGGTGATTTAGGATCTCCCCGGGCATATAAAATTGCTAAAAAATCCCGTAATAGAGAGTGTGTAAGAGACCATTCCTTTTTCAAAACTTTGCATGCCGCAGTTTCAGTGGATGATTTGATATAATCCAATATACGATTATTTATTTTAAGCTGGAATGCACTACTTACGTTGCCAAGCATGATGTTTCTTTAGCATAGGCGGTGGGACCAGAGACATTTTTGAATATAGAATAAGCTGGTGGTCTACCACTCTCTCCACCTTCTTCTTATATTTGCCATAAAGTCCCATCAGAAGATGTTTCGGTCAGATTGTTCTCATTATAATATATATTATCAGTATCCATGTTACTATCGCTTTCAGAGTCTGAAGAAAGAATACGCATACCATTCCTACTACGACATATATTACGAACATTTTCATGTTCACTATCGGAAAGTTCAATTTCGTTATATTCTTCCGCAATTACTTCATCGCTTTCACATTGTTCAGGAATGTGTTCATCTGATGTCTTCGTTTATGCTAATTGTTTTTTGTAGCCATTCATTTTTTTTTTGGATTCCTGTCCATGATTTTTACCTAAAAAGTAATATATTTATTTTATGATAATAAAAGTAAATATATTCATAGATTTTCAAATTACGACCTATCTGTTTGCCTTCCGTGAGACAGTTTCGGTAGCGATTTATTGCGCGGCGCGGACTAACTTCCTTATTCGGTTCTCTATGACGGGACGACTGTGTGGTTCGGAGTAGACTATTCGTTTTTCTCTTTTGAATAGCGAACCGTTAAACCTCCTTGTGAGAGTTCTCTATGACGCCGTTGTAAAAGTTTTTCCTTTTCAGTTCCCAATTCTACTCCTCGTATCTTTATATTCTTTCGAAGATCCAGACGCATCGCCGCTTATCTCTTGATCCTTTCTTGGGGTTTTGTTTGTGTTATCCATCTGGCTTATAACAACACCATTTTTCGTGCACTTCAGATGAGTAACACAGGATCCGTGGAAATTGGGTGTCAGTCTCCAAATTGGTGCATTTACAAGTCATAAAACATCTGCATGTAAAGATATGCATTAGGATGTTTATGATTGCGAAAATTGTGTGTCGGCGGATTGAATTGATATTCCTTTGTTTGGACACGTGCACTTTTTGGGTTTTGGATCTTGTGGGAGATTTGGAGGCATACATAAGAATAGCATACATAAGAAGATATGCATTATGCTGTTTGATTTCAGGGAACTGAATTGAATTCAATGTTAGATAATTTGAACGTTTAGTTCGATTGGATTTGACCATTGAATTCAATGTTGCGTTGGGGATATGTAATGGATTATGCTAAAGGTAATTTGTGTGGTTCGTAGAACCGCCACTATGTAATACATATAGCATTTGCGTCGTTGCTCAAAATTAGGGCAAGCAGAGGGAGAACAATGGGTCCTTTCATAATCCGTCAATAGGATGTGTTGTATAAAAAATAGGTATATACAACACATTTCCGCAAAATTAAAAGGCCGATAACAAAAAAGGATAGTGATACATTTGCATATCATTATATCAATAATAACCAACATATGTTAATTGACGTTTTTTTTTTTTTGGATTTTTCAATTTAAAAAGTTTAATCCGTCCACGAGTTTCGTAAATCTAGTGTTAAGGGTCTGTCGACATTGTGTTGGTTTTAGAAATTGCGCCAAAGACCTTTGGGGAAACCCATTTTTCCCACAGTACGTTTAATTACTACAAATTGTTATTTATACTAATCTCGAAATGAATTAACGCGGTCTTTTACAGTCGCTAAGACAGCGGAATTCAATGCTGGCATTCCAATATCTATCACGTTGAAAATTTTTCAAAATTTCTAGCAAATGCCTTACTAGAGGATTCGACTTTAAACTGCGGCACGATCTATAGACTGTCATCCCCGGCAACATCTCTTTGTGAATATATTATAGTTCGAAGCCAGCAGGTATGACGCATATTGTCGGGGGAATTTATTGTCAAACACCATAATTACTACTCAGTTGTGTGCGGTATTTCTTTGCTTGTTTCACCAAAAAATGGAAAAATAAAACACATTGTCAAGTAGGACCTTTGAAGTGCCGATAGCAAACAAAAATCAGTATCAACCATCAGCCACTTCACAAATTTTCCCTCCTACATTTCTAAGTTTCGGTGACATTAGGTACCTTCCTATATAATACTTTTATGGATTCACGAAAACATTGTTCCGCATCTTGACTTATTGTCATACCGATGATCGCTTTGACCCCACATACCTGAATACGCACTACTTGGTATAGAAACGATGTTGGGCGTTTAAACTTACTACAATACTCCGACGAATCACACCACGAACATGCATTTGTATCTGTTTCTTAGAAAGTCTATTTTGTTTTCTTTGATATTTTATGCCCACATAATCGACAAAATAAACTTTTTCTTTTTGATTCAAATGGTGTCCAACCCAAATTCCTGATTCCGTTTTAATGAACTCGGTTGTATAAATCACCCAACGACGACTGCACATTATTATTGGACAACATTGTTGATTCTTTTCAGCTTGTTCATATATAATTTCTTTTTTAAAATAGTTCCTCTTATTTTGTTTGTTTCAAAAATAAATGACATTTTTCAAATGACACATTGTATCGAACAAGGTCATCGAATTTAGTTTCCATGTGGCGAACGGAAATACGTAGGCGCCTTACATATACGTAAAATATGGCAGCCAGGCCACCCGGCCCACGTTGAAAGAAATGTTTATAATTTGACTAAATTTAAATAGTTTATAAATTCGACACGACACACAGAGATTGCACGAGACGTGTCGTCGCCACAATACACATTTTCGAATCTATTTTTATCATGGCCACACAAAGAACCCACCAGGAGAGTCACCGAGTCACATTGAAAGTTGGCGCCGTCAGTTGATGGAAAATAAAATTTATTATAGGTCCCAGCATGGTGGAAATTTTGTGGGAAGCTGACTGTAAATTTTATTTAAAGCTAGACCGAGTGTCAACATTTGAGAAGGAGACGTTGACGCAAATCATTTTCGTCGGTTAAGAGACTTCTTAGTTAAGCCAAAATCATCTTTTGGAAATTTAGAAACGTTTAATAGTTTTTTTTTTTACTGGGGAAAATTGTTATTAATTTAGTTATCCATCTAGAATAATTTCAAAAAGAAAATGTCTATAACTTTGGGACATGGGTTTGTGAAGACTCCTACAGGTTAGGCTCACCTAACTGTAGTAAAAAACATTTGGTGCTATAAGAGAATCTAAAAAGAAATTATCAGAGCCGTATACCAGAGCATTAACTTATCACATCATCCGAGCTTTGGTTTTAACTTTTTCAGGGTCGAATCAGGTTTTTCATTGCCATCATTATTTCACAATAGGTTGTTTTTAGAATTAGAGAATAGAAGAAGAGGAAGAACCAACCATATATTGGTTTTAAATCTTGTTTCAGATCGTGACTAGAATAGAATATTGTCGTCATTGTTAATCCTTGAGCACCAAATCGTTGATTTTCTTGACGTATTGTGCGTCAGTTGGTGGGTACGATTGTGTCGGATATGATTCACTTTCAACACGTTCTCGACGTTCTTTGAATATTGTATGCCAATCATATGTTTGTGTTTTTAAATAGTCTGATCACTGAAGGCCTTCTGCAGCAAAAATTTCCTTTCGCACTCATTTTATGCAAATTCTCTGTTCAATAATTTTAGACAGTGTCAAAATTGTTGATCCCACTATTTTTGCTCACAAAACGCAACTATACGTAATTATTTATAAAAGCAAGTCTGTCTCAGTGCTCCTGTGGGGAGCGATAGCCGCGACGCCAGCATGGGCGAGAGTTTTACTATCAACCCACTCGCCGTTTATTATAAAGTTCCGCCGAACACCAAAAGAACCGAGTTCCAAGTACGATCACCAGGGGAACAACAATAGAAAAATGAAACACCCGAATTTAGTTTTTTTTTTTTGTATTATAAGTTGTGTTTATTGTTCTGCTTTAGGTACAACTATTTATTTAAACTTTAAAACTCAGTATAAAGATAACCGTAGCACTTAGTCAAAAAGAAACTCAACATCTGTATTCACTTTACACAAATACTGGTGAGAAAAGAAACGACTCCGACTTCGAATGGCACTCGATACAAATACTCAACTGGGACGTACGCATCTCCGCAGCTTACGGGGAGCGGGGGCGCCGCGTGACCGTGGCGGTCAGCGGATGGAAAACAACTCAACGATATTTCATCATTTTGAGGTGAGTTTTCCCAAGAAAGAAAGACTTGGCAATGTATGTGTATCTCTGAGTGTAGATTACATTGGTTTTTTTTCATACACAAGCCCATGGGAATGAACCTGAAACAAGGAAAGGGAAAATGTGCATTGCAGTTGAATAAATAAAGCGCTAGTCATCCGGGAAATGGTGCTAAAAGCAAATTGGATGTTTATGGCATCTCTGTCTGCAGTAGAAACCGGGTTCGTGTTTGCATTAGGAAATGGTAGAAAATTTAGTTTCGTTGATAATGCCTAAGATGCGGTGATTGTTTGTCGATTGTACAAAAGACTCGCGGGTCGGTTTATTACAGCTGTAAAAACAAGCTGTCCGACATAGGATTTTAACACAGACAAAGGGTGCCGACTGGCTTGGGATTCATGATGCCATATGCACTTTAAAGAATTATTTCCAGGAACCTTATCTAACGCGGTGTATGCATTAATGTCCTTGCAAAAGGAAATGTTTCAGGTATGCTGGGTGGAAATTGCGGTGTTGCGGTGCAGGTGTGGGAAATTGAACTTTGCCTGGGATTCTTGAAAAGGTAGAAAGAAATTCTTACAGGAAATTATATGCGAAGAGATGCATGAATGTAAGTTTTCTTTCTTTATAGATTTGATCTATAAAATGCGTGAAGCATTTACAGGTGCTAATGCTGTTGCATTAGCGAAGGTAGGAAATTGGCTGAATGTTATGGGGGTTTTACGGTAAGTAGACAGTGGGGTTTGGCGGAACCGCCACACTCCCAATTTAGAAAAAAAAATTCTAACATTCGTCACACCAACGCAATTTAACTTGAAAATGGTTCTTACTTTTTGAACAAAGTGTTACTTTAAGAGAGATACTCTTATGTGCAGATGACCGAATGAATTTATTCAGTTCACTTTTTTAAATAAATTCATAATTTGATCATAATTTTACTGCGCACAAGGTTGTATTGATTGCCCTTTAAGGTCTCAAAACTCTGTGGATGCCTGAAAATATGTCTTCTTTTTTGTGAATTCTTTTAAAGGTGATAAAATAATCGTGTCATTTTAATATATTGTTGCGAGCTTAGGGTTCGCTGGATTAATTATTTTAATAAATAAGAGCCGTTAAATCGATTTTCTTTGGGGGCACTTATTTGTCTGTTAATAACAGCCGTTACTTGATATTTCGCTAATAATTCCGTGACTGTTCTTTCACTTCCGAGACTTATCGTTTTCTAACTTATCGCTTTCTAACTGCTTACTCACTTCCTTGATCTGCGTGCGACGTATTTATACCGTTTTTCCTCATTCTGATGCGGGGTTTCGTTTCCGCCTGTTCCATAGCCTCGAATTTTCTACTGCTCATAGAATATTCTAGTACTTTGTTTTGGAGACCTGCCATATATCACGGCTGATTGTCATATGCGTCACAATATTGACATTATTTTATTACAACTTTCATGTGTTAGAAAACTATTTTTGTTTTTTGCATGTATTGTGTAGGGGACACGTCAGCGAGCTTCTCGTTGTTGACTAGAAACAGTAGCAAATTACACGGTAAAAAAACTTGTATAATTTATAAGTTCTTCGATACAACTAAAATTTTCACTTGGCACAATTAGTTGATTTACCTTAGCTTTATGGCTACAGAGATGAATTTGGTCCTCTCCTTGCTATCGGTCGTTGAAGAGTTTTTTTTCTTGTGTTACCTGATTCAGAGAGTCAATCTGTCTACATCTCAGCTGATGCGACGCAGATGCACCAATCGGCCGAACACTCGAAAAGGAGGAAACAAGCGTACTATCATCCGCAAAACTGAACACTTTGTTATCCGTTGACTCAAACAAATCATTTATGTGAAGCAAAAACAAGGTTGGAGCCAAAATAGAACCTTGGGGCACCCCCGAATTAACAGGATACAGTTCCGAACACTCGCCGTCCACAACAACCCGGATCGATCGATTCTCAAGGAAGCTCTTCGTCCAGTCGCAAAGCTGTTGAGAAAGTCCATATGAACGAAGTTTGCTAAGCAATGCCCCGTGCCAGACGCGGTCAAAAGCCTTGGAGATATCCAATGCGACCGCCCTTGACTCACCATGTCGTTCAATCGCAGATGTCCATATCTCGGTTATAAGTGTCAAAAGGTCTCCCGAGGTCCGTCTGCCATGGAATCCGTATTGACGGTCATTTAGAAGTCCGTTGCACTCCAAATACTTAACTAACTCTGTATTGATGACTTTTTGCATCACCTTAGATAAAATAGACAGTAATGCTATCGGACGGTAATTTTGTGGGAGACACTTTTTTCCCGTCTTTGGGATTGGCTGAACTCGAGCGATTTTCCAGCAGGCAGGAAAGTCCTCCGTGCATAATATAAGCGGAAGAATCTGCCAAGAACCGGCGATAGTTCTGAAGCACAGTTCCTAAGGACTATTGCTGGTATTCCATCCGGGCCGGTTGCCTTCCTACAATCCAGTCCACGTAGAATGCGTTGAATAGTGCGCGGACGAAATTTTACATCCCGCATGGAAGACCGTACAGGTGGCTCCAAAAGACCGTGATCGAGTTTTGAATTCGCGGGAAATAAACTCGCGAACACATCAGCTTTATACTTTGAATTTGTATGTTTGTATTAACGTCTGCGTTATTTAAAATTATGTGTCAGTTTCCGACCGGAGTTTATAAAGCAGACTCTCAAGAACTTTTATCAAACTTTTTAATAAAATAAAATAAAATAAAAGTTGATGTTTGGGTTGGGACCTTCTTCAGAACTACAAAAAGAACAAGCATAACAATTACAATCTTTAAAACGAAAAAAAGAATATGAATAGCAAAAAAACAAAACACATTGGACCAACCTATCAGTCTCGAATTCACATATTAGTTTTAAATAATTCGTGAGAAAATTCGCAATTTTGTCAATAATAAAACATCAGAGTGAAAAGTATGCCGAGACAATACAAATAAACGGTCAACCGTTCAACAGTGATCTGAGTTTCCTAGTGTTTACTACTGAGAATTATAGCTACTGCTTTGGATGGGTTAAGTCGGATTTTCCATCTACTGTAATACTGAAACAGTTCGTCTAGGTGACGGTTGAGTCGATTTGTTGCGAGTTTAGGGCTTTTGGATGACATGTATACTAGGACGTCATCCGCATAGCATATCTGCTTTACTCTCCCGTCCACAGGGCGAGGAATATCTGAGGTGTAGATATTAAATAAGATTGGGCCTAGAATGAAGCCCTGAGGTACGCCTGCAGCGTCGTTGAAAGTTCGGGAAAGCTTTCCATTCACTCGAACTTGGAAGGTTCTGCTTAGAACCAACTGGTAGATGATACTACACAGCGGTCTACTGAGGCCAGTATTCAATAATTTAGAAACGACACCTTCGATCCAGGTCGTGTCAAAAGCCTTTTCAATGTCCAGGCACACCTCAATGGTGACTTCCTTATTGAAGAGGCGCACACAGACGTGGTTTATATATATATGTTGAGAGCCATAGTGATGCTGTGCGCTCTTCTAAATCCAAATTGGAAATCAGGTATTAGATTCTTGGCACTGATAAAGTTATTTAGCTTCTCGTGTATTATTTTTTCATATATTTCGCTGATGCAAGTGAGGAGCGAAATAGGACGAAAACTTGAGGGGTTATAGCGTTTGAGACGATAGTGAAGAGCATGTGATTCGAACCAACGCTTAGAATCACTAATAGATAGAACCAAAGCTCAACACATCAGGCCACTGTCGCGTGTACGAATTCGAATTCTAAACTCAAGTACACTCAACTGATGTGGAGTTGCTATGCTATTGCTTCGTATACGGCTGATGCATTTTTCTTATTCGATTTTCTTTCGGTGTTCTTAACTATTTGCTTGTATATTGTGTGTGTGTATCTGTTGGAAACGCCACACTACTCTCCCCTCAGTAACTTTGTTACGATCAACCTCGTGTGCGAACGACGGAGCGAGCAAGACGACGTCAGAGCAGACGAGTGTGCCGGTGCTCTATGCGGAAATCGTGATCGTAGTAGTAAGTTCTGTTTACCTATGTGAGATCGTGTGTTGTGTGTGTATACAGATCACTTCGGGGTCACCAGTTATGGCGTTTGCGACGATAGTGAAGACCATGTGATTCGAACCGATGCAATCACGGTTAGAATCACTAAAAGATAGAACCAAAGCTCAACGCATCAGGCCGCTGTCGCGAGTACAAATTCGATTTTTAAACTCAAGTACACTCAACTGATATGGAATTGCTATTATTGCTTGGTATACGGCTGATGCATTTTTATTATTCGATTTTCTTTCTGTGTTCTTCACTATTTGCTTGTATATTGTGTGTATCTGTTAGAAACGCCACAGGGTGATATGTTGGTTTTCCAAGTTTTGCTATTGAACAAACAATAGCATGCTTCTAAGGTTGGTGATCCCGAATCCAAAATGTGCCGCCCTTTTATACTCTGCATCTACAGAGTTTTGCTTACATATTGTACATGCAAATTCCAAGAAGCACAGACAAGATTTTGTGGGTGCCGACGCACGGGTTCACTGTCACCCACCGACGGAAATCCTTTGGGACGACGAATAGTTGCGGGTAATAGCACTGGCAATGGTAAGCTCGTGCGTGCTCGTATTCCTTTTATTTTCCTTTTCCTATTCGGGACTGACAGCCAAGGAACAGTCACCACTGAGTCAGCCTAGATCGATTGTAGCTATTTTAAAAGTTCGATTAGTCGGATCATACCTTGTAGTCATTCGCCGGTAGCCGCCCACTAGAAGATAGCACTTCGGGCATGTTGCAAGCACTTGAAGATCTGATGCGGAACTGTCATCCGAGAGGAGGGTATAGCGTTTGAAATAATAGTGAAGAAGATCGTGTGATTCGAACTGGCGCTATGACAGCTCGAATCACGAAAAAAAATTTACCTAAGCGTTACACACCAGGCTACTGACCGTGTTTAGAATTTGATTTCCAAACTCGACTATATTCCACTCGTGTGAATTATTTTTTTTTTTATTTATCGCTTGGTATACGGTTCTGATGTATTTTTCTTATTCGATTTTTTTCGTTCGGTGTTCTTCACTATTTTTGCTTGTGAATTGTGTGTATCTGTTAGAATCGCTACAAGGGGACACCACAAGATAAAAGACGAATGAAAGGCACTGAACGATTTGCACGTTAATGTCCTTTATTTCTTCAATATTGTATACAGTACGAAATATTACGCCATTACCGCAATTTACAATTCAATAGCACTTGGGCACATGGGATACAAAGAGTAGTTTTATACACAAGTTTCCGCGTAGGAAGTTATCGATCTCAGCTAATTTCCGACTTTACTTTATCCACTGAGCTACGAGGCTGCGGCGACGTATTATATTGTTCAAGTTTTCCCCGGTCGGGATAATTTACTTTATAACTACTGCTCGTGTGTAAACTACCGAGGTTGAATTCGTTCTTTTTATTTTCTTTCCGGATTTCCTGGGCGATTCGGGTGTGCGCGCGCCGCAGCGTACCAAACTCGACTTATATAATGGAGGAGCTACACTCTCGACTCTAATGCTACGCGACCGATCGTCGTAGAAGTATAACAATGACCCGGCGTGGCGTGACCTGCCGCGATGGTGGTTGAGTAAAGACTTGGGGTAATTGCAAGAGCGATGTGCGCTCGGCGGTGGTTGTGACTCGACTGACTGATTAAAAGGCAAGAAGAAGTTCGTCGCGTCGTGGCAGTGGAGTCATAACTAAATAAACTCACTGCCACTTACTAGGAACTCGAAAAGGGAAATTAGTTCCAGAGAATCACTGCCGTACAGGCTGAGTTAAATTCCTCTGTCGCTATGTATACGAGGAAATTGGTTTGGAAACACGACCAAGTATGGGCATGAGTTGTCGGCTAGAGAAAGGGAAGTGGGTCTTGGTCGTTGCGATGGTTGTATCGCGGAAATGCAACGCATCGTGCTGGTGACTTACCAGTAAAGAGAATCGGTATTGGGTAGGGTGGGAGCCGAAATGACTTTCGGGGAAACTTAATGTTGCTTGGTTACAAGCGAGGAAATAGTTTAAGCAAGAAGTGAGCCGGAATGATTTTCGGGGGAAATTAGAACTGTTTGGTTGCAAGCGAGGAATATAATTTAAATAGGAAATAGAACAATTACATTACAAGCTTAAGGGTGCATTCTCATCAGTAAGGCCAAAAAATAGGCTATTTTCATGTTTTTGTTTTTGAGGAAAGTAATAAATCTAGACATGCGATTTTTCAGGTATATTTATTGTACTTTTAAGTAGCTTTTAAAAAATGTTCAATTAATTTCATGATAACCCCGAGGTGGGAGCACGTTGCGCCGTAGACCGCTGCGAAATAAAAGACCTCGATGGCGGCTGTCCTACAGGTCATAATATTTATCTGAAACAAAAAATCGAAAAAGTTTACTGGTTGGTATGAGTGTGGTTATGGCATGAACCACGAAAAATGAAATCTATCCAAAAATAACAAAATGGCGACGTTTTGAAATTTATGTGCGCTTTTAATTAATGTTTTTGTTCTTTTTTTGTTTATAAAAAAATCAAATTACAACGTATCAGCATTATTGTGGTTATGCGATAGAGAGTTCAATTACGCGTATTTAAAAAAAAACATTAAGATTCGTTGAAAATTGACTGAGTTATCACAGCCGCCAGCTCGAAAAACGTTGTTTTCCAGAAAACGCGTTTAAAGTTTTAAGTGTAGTTATTTCGCCATACTTACTGCTTTGACTCAGTCGGCTCGGAGGCTCATAACTTTTTAACCGTTACGAATATTCTAGACAGCTATAGCTATCGAATTCCGCAAAAAAAAATTTGACAAAAATTTTACCCAACTGATGAGAATGTACCCTTAACAATACGTCAAAGTTACTTGGTATGAACTGAATCACCATGGGAATATCAGCTTCGGTGGCTGTGACAATTTTTGGCCAATGTACTCAACACTGCGACAACGACTCCGGGGTATATTTGCGTCCTCGGCGGACGACGAGGAGCGGGAGCGGCAACGACCATGGTGGTCGGCGGATGGAATTAGACTCAGCGTTGCTCTGTTCTATGCAGAGCCACTTCGCAACCGGGGGTGAGTTTTCTTGAGAGAGAAAGTGTTTCCTTCGTGGCGAAAGCAATGAAGAAGGACTTGGCAATGTATGTGTATGTGTTAGTAAAGATCAGATTGGTTTTTTCATACACAGGGCCATGGGAACGAATCTGGAACAAAGAAAGGGAAAATGTGCATTCATTTGATGCGAGTTCGGTAAAGCAAACGAACCGAATCTCCTTGGATGATAATTGGTTTTCTGTTTGCTCTTGCGACTGCTGATGAGAAGCAGATCCAGAAATATGAAAAGACAAAGGGAACGTTTGGGTCTTTGTCTGAGATGTGCATTGCGACTAAATAAATAGGCGGCAATGCAATGTGGAAATGTGCTAATGGGTTGTAGCTAGATTACCGGGAAATGGTGTTTATGGCATCGCTGGTAAGGCTAGGGTATTGAATTCCTATTTGCATTTGCTTATGCTGTAGGATTGATTGGTGCCAAGAGACGCAAGATGTCTATATTTGTTTCGGTTTCTTGGGTGTAGGTCGCTAGCCAATGTGTACGTTAAGAGATTTATCATACGCATGGCGAAACTGAAAAATAGACAGCGCAATGTTTATGGCCCCTTGTGAAGCTTACATAGTATGTAATCCAAATCCTTTGGTATTAGGAATTCATCTAGGGTAATCTGCCTGGCACCGAAGGTGCCAAATTGGTTTGGAATTCCTGATAAATTGAGCAAGAAATCTTACGGGGAATTGTATGCGAAGGGATGCATGAAAGGTAAGTTTTCTTTTACATGGACTTTTAGGTTAATGATTTGATCTCTTTAATGCGTGGAGCATTTAAGATGCTAATGCGATTGCATTAGTGAAAACTTATGGCAATCGGGATGTAGTTATGGGGGTTGTTCGGGAAAGCGAACCGTGGGGTTTGGCGGAACCGCCACAAGATGATTAGTATTCCGTTGTAAATTTGAATATGCATTTTATTACAGCTTGGGAAATGGATTCTTGGTAAGTTTGGGGATGTATGCAATTGCAGATTTGGGGACGGATGCTGTTGCGTATTGGGAAGTTTGTGCTATTGCAGATTTGGGTTATGGTGACGCGCTGTTGGCGGTCGAAGTTAGGTAGGAATTGTGGGTTGGTTCTCCTTGTGCTATAGAGAATCCTCACAGTCCCAATGGTCTCGACTATGTACCATAGCTAAATATTTAGTATTCCGATTTTTCCCTTTTCCATACGCTCAGTATTACGAGTTTATTGATTTATCAACATTATTCTGGGTCACTGATATTTTAACATCATCTAGTAATTCAATTTCTGGCGTTTAAGTATCAAATTACCAATTACAATTTAGTTATCTCTTTAATATCACCCTGAATCTGCAGACAGTGAACGAACCAAATCACACGACCAACCTTCGAACACAGAAAGACGTTTTGAACAGTTTAACTTACACCGATGGATGGAAAACCAAGTTAAAATTCCCACCAAAGGATACTAGAATTAAGACAAGTGATGTAAGGGACACCCGTAGAAATGAATTCGAAGAATTGTTTCTTTATTTTATATTTAAAAGTATATTTTCTTAACAGACTTTAGGGGATTCGGAGAATTTTTATATACAGTGATTACTCTCGTTTCGTATCCGAAGCCTACCCTTGACTTAAAGTTTTAGTGTCAAACGATGTAAAAACAATTTTTGATTCTGTACACCCTTTATATACGAGTATGAGTTCCTGTGGCACGTAAGGCGCCAAAATAAAATTCGACTCACGCGGCGCACCAAGATCCAGTGCACGCGTATGCAATATGTCAAAGTGAATGCCCATTAACAGTCCTATTCGTTTTGATAAAATCTACGAGTTTCAAATACATGAAAACTGGAAAACAAGAAAATTTCCTTCCCATCCTGTGCGCCAAGTGAAAATTCCTTGACGTAGTCTGCATGTAAATAGATAAAAACTTTTCCAGAATATTAATTAAATTAATTCATCAATATTTTTTATGCCCTTTCAGATTTATGTATTTTATTAATTTAAACGCGTAATTTTTGTCTTCATTTCTTTTCAGTTGGCGTTCGCACGCACGGAATCGATATTCACGCCGACACCCCATTGCAGTGGATGTCCGAGCACCTGAGTTACCCGGACAACTTCCTCCATCTATTTGTGGTCTATGAAAATGTATCTTAGGTGGATGGCACTCATTGACTCTGGTGCCAGTGATATCTGCAGCAGCGCTGTGGTTCTTACTTCTTGTCTTTCCACTCACCAGGTATCCATCCCTTCGACTGGAAACGCCACAAACATATTTGTGTTTCCTTGCTTGCAATCATCAATGTCTTAATATATTCAACACTCAGCTTGTCGTCACATATTAACTGTGCGTTCTTTAAAAAACGAAGAAAAAAAGAAACGTGTCAAAATTGTCATAACTTACGCCAAAAAGTATAAATAAACGTCCGAGAAAATTTGATTCGAATTTTACGGTGCGTCAGTGTGTTAATGAGATTTAAAATTCAATTCTTCTTTTTCCGACCGTTGGAGCGGAACCGTGTCTTTCCGCTGGGGAGAGTCGACAATTCTTAGAATTGCTCCCGCTACAGGAAAGGGGTTGCGAGACTTCGAGGAGAACTGAATTATTTATCAATTGTGGTTATTGGAAATTTATTTACACCTAGCTACCTTGGGTGTTAAAAATGCGGTACATCAAGGTGCCATTTGGAGATCTTGAGACAAGGGGATACCGTATCGGGTGATCGTTTTGTAGGTGTATATGACCGTTATTAGGAATATTTTATGGCTGAAAAACAGTTAAGTATGGATGCGATTGGTGCCCTGTAGAGAATCTGTAGCTTTAATGGTTGGCTATTGATTATAGCGGCATTGAAAAATTAGTTCAGGTTAATTTGCTAACAGCATGTAATTCGTTTTAAGTATGCGACTCAGCTTTGAAAAATATTCTTTACTAAACGGTCTGCATGAATTAGTTGTGGTGTCGCATTTTATGTAAATTATGCTGAATGGAAAAGTCATACGCTACACCACATATACCTTATGAAGGAGAGCTGATGCCTATAATATTTTATATTTATACTTCTGCTGCCGAAGGCCGCTTCAAAATAATGCAACAGTTGTAATAAAAATAAATTGTGAGGATTTCAACAGATTACCCACCTATAACCGAGGTGGAGCACACAGCACCAAAATTCACTAATTAATATAGAGAGAGGACACATCTAGAGAAATTATTGGAAGCAGAACGCCGTAAAATCTTTACGGCTAGCGAAACCAAACTAGACCAGAAACTGAAATTGGGCTACAGAAATTACAATACAATATAATAGAAGAGAATGGATTGTCCCATTTCCACACAGGGAATCGGTGTTGATCGCTTAATCAAAAAGGTATTCTCCATCGAATTACGTCTAGTATAGACGGGTAACAAATGCACGTGCATCTTGCCTTTGCAAGATCAGATATATTTATATCTTAGGTGGTTTTATGTAAGCCCCTGAAGCACCTTAACATACCGCTCGCACTGTTCTCTGACATTTAAAGGTACTTCATATCCCCTTTTATGCGCAAGTTAACGTCTGACTCAGCATCATTGTGGCGTTTCTAACAGATACACACACAATACACAAGCAAATAGTGAAGAAGACCGAACGAAAATCGAATAAGAAATGCATCAGAGCCGTATACCATAGCGATAACATAACAAATTCACATCAGTCGACGGTACTTGAGTTTAGAAATCGAATTCGTACACACGGCGGTGGCCTGATGGGTTGCGCTTTGGTTCAATTTTTGGTGATTCTAACTGTCATAGCGTCAGTTCGAATCACACGTTCTTCACTATCATCCCAAACGCTATATCATCACCTAAAGACAACATAATCAATGCATCTCGTCTTTTAGACCAATCGATAAAACCCGACATACACACGCTACAGTGTAATTATATTTTAATTACCTTTCTCTTAATTACCTATTACGAGAAATACAGGTATAAATTGTATAAAAATATTAGATCTTAAGTAAAAATAAAAAATAAAGACAGTTTTTGAACAGATTCCATAAGGAAAGGTTCTAGTCTCAGTGAAGAAAATAACATTTTCTTAAAGTAAACGGTAAACGTTAACACGCGCGTTACTGTAAAAAAAACATCAATGAGTTCGAATTATTTTTCCATTGTCAGAAAACTACTTTTTCTGTTTGGTGTAAATGGCAATTGAAGTCAAGCGTTCTCTAACGCTAGAGGTGTTCGAATGGTGGCAAAAAACCAATCATATTTGAACACATTTTAGAGCTAAATATGCACCCTTACCCCCCCCCCCCCCCCCCCGCGCCACCACACCCACCTCTTCAAAGTGGAAAATCCTTGTTGGATCATCTCTTCCTGGACGGGCGAATTCAATGATATGGACATAGATCCAAGTTCTTCATACTGCTGAGTATAATAACGATCTCAACCATAATTTACATTCCAAAAGCATAAATTCTCCTTGAGCAATATGACCGGCGTTATTCTTCTAAGTTTCAAAACTCACGGTGGTTACATTTTAATCATGTTACCTATACAAAACCAGGTTCTTGTGGGAGAGCTTGTGGCGGTTCCACTAAACGCCACTACTCGCCTTCCCAAATTTACTAAAAGCTTCTAGTGTGGCGGTTCCGCCAAACCCCACTGTCTACTTACCCGAAGAACCCCCATAACTACAACCCACCTTTCATTAGTTTCTGCTAATGCGATCGCATTAGCACCTGTAAATGCTTCACGCATTCAGTTTATCAAACGTACGAGGATTGCTTCTTATGTTTCGGGATTTGGCAACCCTAGTGTTGCAATCCGGCAATTGACAGCTCTGTCGTAAAGTTGGACATTTTTGAGGTTATACGCACTCAGAACGTTTTGACATACGAGCGCTATTTGTGTTGTTTACAGTAACTTAAAAGATTCATAGTATAGTGGTTAGTATACCCGCCTGTCACGCGGGAGACCGGGGTTCGATTCCCCGTCGGGGAGCTTCTGGCGCAAGACTAATGACCTTGCCCAGAAAAAACAAATCATTATGGAAAATTTAACAAGCCTCAGGACTTGCTAAATAAGGCCAAGACCGGTTCCCGGTTGTAGTGCCGATGATGATGATGATGATGATGATGAAAAGATTCATCTCGGCGCAAAAATGGAATTAAATCGTCAAAATTTTTGTGCGATTATTTTTTACAACTTTCGGCGTGGATTAACTCAGCAACAGTGCATGGATGAACTTAATTCAATTTTTTGCGATGAAGCTCCATCAAGGACCAGTGTTTATCGATGGTATGGTGAATTCAATCGTGGTCGTAGTTCACTCCAAGATGAATTTCGTGAAGGTCGTCCAAAATCAGTTGTTGTTCCGAAAACCATTGATGCTGTGCGCGAACTAATATTGGAAGATCGTCATGTGACCTATTGTGAGATTGAGACAACCTTAGGCGTTAGTGGGACTAACATACATTCAATATTGCGTAAACATTTGACTGTCAAAAAAATTTGTTCGCGTTGGATTCCACGCAATTTGTCAATCGCCCAAAAAAAGGCTCGTGTCAATTGGTCGAAAGAAATGCTCAAAAAATACGGTCGCGGTGCTTCGAAACACGTCTATGACATCGTGACAGGTGATGAATCGTGGATTTACGCGTATGAGCCCGAAAGTAAACAGCAGTCGACTGTCTGGGTGTTTCAAGATGAGCCAAATCCAACAAAAATTGTTCGCGCACGAAGCACTTCCAAGCAAATGGTCGCCTGTTTTTTCGGAAAAACTGGACATGTCGCAGCCGTTCCACTAGAACAACGCAGAACAGTCAATTCTGAGTGGTACACAACCATTTGTTTGCCAGTTGTTTTCCAAGAAATCAGGAAAACCAACCGCCGAAGACGGATCACTCTTCACCACGACAATGCGAGCTCTCACACATCGGCTGCCACAATTTGCATTTTTGAGCACCCAAAACATCGATTTGATGGGTCATCCGCCGTATAGTCCTGACTTGGCACCGAATGACTTCTTTTTATTCCCGTACGTAAAAAACAAACTGAGAGGTCAACGTTTTTCGACACCTGAAGAAGCGGTCGTTGCATTCAGAATGCATGTGTTGGAGATACCTCAATCAGAGTGGCAAAAGTGCTTCGACAATTGGTTCAAACGCATGCAAAAATGTATAGATCTTCATGGGGAATATTTTGAAAAACAATAAAGTGATTTTCGATGATCAATATTTGTTTTTGTTCTCTAATCCCGAAATATAAAAGGCAACCCTCGTATTTAGCTAAAAGCTCCTGGAAGAGAATTCTTACCTTTCATTCATTTATTCGAATTCAAAATTCCCTTTAACAATTCTGTTCCAAACATCACAAATCCCAAGCCCAATTCGGCACCTTCGGTTGCCAGGCAAGCCCCAATTTTATATACGTATTTTCCCTAGTAGAATTTCTGAAAACGAAATAATTTGGTTTACATATGATGTAACCATCATAACAGGGATCATAAACATTGCGTCGCCTATTCCCAGCCTCACCATATACATTGGCTGGCGACCTATACCCAAGGGACAAAAGCAAATATACACATCTCGCGTCTTAAACCATAAATTAAATCCTACAGCATAGGCGAGTGCAAATAGGTGTGGCATACTTACCCTTGGCAGCGATGCAATAAACACCAATTCCCTGTAAATAAGCTAGAATCAATTAGCACCATGTGCATGGTGCACTGCGGCTATCGTTACAGCTGCAATGCATAGCTTAGACAATGGCCTACCCGATCTCTTTGTCGTCCCATATTTCTGGATCTGCTTCTCATGATGAGCGACATGAACAACCAAAAACCCCAATAAGCACCCAATGAGACTCGGCTTAGCCGAACTCACATCTCATTGATGCACATTATTCCCTTTTCTTTGTTTTCAGATTCGTTTCCATGGCTTTGTCCCATGAAAGAACCAATGTTCACACATACATGTGTACCATTATAGATCTTCGCTGGAGATCTGGTTTCCTATCCCCAAAGAGAGACTTCACGTTTCTCTTGGGATAGAAAATGCACCCTTAAACTAAGACAGCCAGTTTCACTGGCTGAATTTCCTTCGCCAGCGAATTAGTAGCGCCGAGTCGTTTTCTATCACCCGACCACCACGGTCGTTTCCTCCTTCGCTCCCCTGTCCGCACGGGGACGCGTATGTCCAGAGTCGCGGAATTAAACCTACCAGAGTTATACAAAGTCTCTGCCCGAGTCATTTTCCCATACCCGCCGTACGGGTCCTACGGTTACGCGAATTTCCAATCATTTTGAAGTTTAAAATACAGTCAACGTAAAAACGAACGAGTAATAACAAAAAACCGATTATCAGTGTCGTGGATACACCCCGAGTAACAATTAGAGAACATTAAATAGTGAGAAACTCTAAACGTCTACGTGTACAGATTGGCGTAAAAAAGAAATAAGCAACAACCGTGTCAGTGGAGTGGTCCATAATTTCTGTTTATGTTTTTTTTTTATTGTTAAGAATCATAATGTACTCCTCAAGGCTCCTTGCAAATTATGTACTTGCCAATTAATGTGACCAATCTACATTAAAATAAAAGAATGTAACCATGTATAAACGTAACGTAAATGTATTTCAATCTGTGTACTTTTGTCTCCTCAATTAACAGTAGTCAAAGTTAAAACAAAATAACAAGGACCAAATAAAATTAAAGAACTACCTTTCAACAACGTACACTGGTGTTTTATTAGTCCAGGTGATTGCTTTTCTGGTGAACAGCTTGCTGCGGCTGAACTTTCAATTTATGCCGGAGGAAGAAGGGAATCAGCGCCGTACGCCGGTGCACAATACTTCTTCCCCACACCAGTCCTGAAGCTCCCATAACCTCATTGTTTCGCGAATGCAATTGCATTAGCACCTGCAAACATTTCCTTTCTCAAGGACAAATAATGCATTCAAGCATTACCTGGAAATTCCTGAAAAGAATTTTTCCCCACGAGGGCTTTCTCCATGCATCAACGCATCGACAAAATTTCCCTAAAAGAGTTCTCAAGCATTCATGATTCATATGCATTTTCCGAGAAGAATTTGTGGCGATTCTTTAATACATTCCCAAAGAACCGCCCATCCTCTTAAATTAACCACCTTCCAAACCCATAGTACTATACCTGCAATTAGGGGCAGCATAAGCTCCCCTGCAGCATCACACCTGAAAGTTAAACCTTATCAAGCATGCACATCAAACAAATTATTTCATTCATACATGGACCGTGCCAGACAATCGGCTCAGCTTGTCAGCAATTTTAAAAGATAAATACTCGCTGGCCAGCGTAATTGTTGACATAGCTGTAGCCGGTATTCTTGCTACGGTTCATGAGTGAATATTGCCCCAATCCCAAGGTTCGCAACACTTGCGACCAATTTCCCTTATCGGTTATCTACCGATCATGGGATTTGGGCACTAATATGATTGACGTTGGACAATCATACCCCAAATCGTTCCTAACGATGCTCCGGCCTGTAAAACAAACAAAAGCTTCCATAGCCTAGGCCATAGACGAGCAAACCATCGGTTTGCTTATCGCCACAAAAATCTATTGCCTGCAATGGCATAAGTCTGGGGCGATTATGTAAACAGCCGGTGTTCCCATATAGCATCGCCTAAATCACAAATAATGTGCATCACATCGTTTGAACCTTGAAATATCGTTTCTGTTTATTTAAGACACAGGAACCCATTTCTCCCTTCGGCGATTTCGCTATCGCGTATCTCATAATGCCTGCTATTCATTACATGTGAATTCCCTCATTGAGTCAGATTTCTTATACCGAAGTGTGCACATGCACCGACCCGAGAGTCAAAATTTAAATATTCGAAGAGTTCGTGTGCGAGAAAAAATGCATCCTCCATGGAGTTCGCGATACCTTAAGTACTAGAAAAATCCTTTTCTTGCCTTTTATTGTTTCTGACGATTGCACGTCGAATCGAACGTTTAATCAATAAATGAACAGTGTCGCGATTAGAATAGTTCAACTGTACGAAGTGCTTTGACTTTCTTGGAATACCTAGATGTGCTTTTAGTCGCGACTAACATTTGTAAAACAAACAGAAAGAAAATGCCAACAATAAAAAAACAGTGATCAACAACAACACGAAGTGCTTTATTATTTACTTCTTTCTGGACGAAAGGCTGCTGCTAGCAGTAAGACGACTGTGCGCCCCACGAAGGAATTACGGACGTGTCGTTAGTGGAGTATCGTCAACAAGGAACTCATGCCGTGTTTTCTTATACCATCTTCTCTGATGCAGTTAGTGTTCTTGTGTTTTCAACAGGAAAGTTTTTATTGAAATCGTATCCTTGCCGATACCAAATAAAAACCACCCACAAATTCCTTAAAGATCAAGCATCATATTCCTGAAAGAAAACATATCGGTTCACACATAATGTAACCATTATAATCAGGGAATATTACCTTCGCGTCGGCTATTCCCAGCCTCGCATGTGCAACAACAATTGCCTTTTCATGCGCATTGCTTGGCGACTTATTTGTCTAACGACATAAAGCAACTGCAAGCAGCTTGTTGGCGCAGCTGCAAACAATAGGCGCAATAGCCGCTTAAACCGAATTCTCCAGCATGCATCACGTGCGCAAACAAAAGAATTCGGTTCTTCCGCAGGCATTCTAGTGATACGATAAACTATCCAAATAGTTTGAAGTGCCCCAAATGCATTCACACCTAATAAGTTGCAGCTTATTTATTTAGCTGAACCTCATTACATACGATGCCCTTGGTCCTTTCTATTTTTCAGTTTCGTTTTCCATGATCTTCGCGCATGAGTTAAACAATAATCTACACGATCACACACACACACACATCCCACATGAACTTTAGAAAATACAGGCGATACTACCTGTCGAACATCTCCCAAATGGTGGTGGCTTCTCAACGAGGAGAGGACTTCACTTCCTCAGATATAGTATGCCTCTCAAGAGCAACGCTCTCCTTATTCTTATTCTTTCTGGGCAAGGTCATTAGTCTTGCGCCAGAGGCTCCCCGACGGGGAATCGAACCCCGGTCTCCCGGGTGACAGGCGGGTATGCTAACCACTATACCACCGAGGAGCCCAGCGAATGCACATGCGAAGTCATAATTTAACCATCAAGGTGGTCGGGTCGTGGGCCATCCACCGTATCGGCGCCGGTACGGTGTGAATGCTGAGTCGTTTTCCAACTACCGACCAAGCCGGTCGGTTCTTCTCCCGCTCCCCGTGGTATACATACCAAAGTCGTGAGTTTTCAAGTTTGTCAAATAAGTATCGTGTTCCAAAATCTAACAGTTTCCAACAACGGTGTTTGAAATAAGTTTAGTATATAAAACTGTTTGTCTATAGTGAATAAAATTAAATTACAGTGTACACTGACTTGAAATTCGCAAAACTCTATGTGTAATTGTACTCGCAAATAAATAAAAATAAAGAACCATTTATAAATAACAATATCAGTGTGTTTATTGCTGTGCTGTGTTTGCTCAGTATTTTGGAATATTATATTCCTTCCCCACAAGCTCATTACCTTATCGCATTGATTAACATTGTCATAAATCCCATGGAACGGTCTATTCCAAAAATAAATCGATTTGAGAGCCACAATAGTCAATGCACAAACTTTACGGTAAAGGTGTAGCAATTCTAACAGATCATAGAAAATGTAAACAAGGGGCACGAAGTTCAGTTTCCAATATTTTTGTACATCTAATTGTCATTGCCTCCATTTTATTCTATTCATTGGCCTGTAGAAACCCGAAAATTCATATCGTCACTAACTCGCCAACGTCATCGTTTCTTGCTCTGCGCACTTTCTCTCCGCATTTTGCTAACTGATCCAATTCCCTCAAGGTTACGTCTTGCATTGCCCTCCCATCACCGTCGCGGCCTTCCCACATGTCTTTTTCTCCTTGGCCTTCGTTAAGAATTTTGTGGTCGATTTTATAGCTTTGACACGATAGTGGACAGCGTGTGATCGAACCAACGCTATCACGGTTAGAATCATTAAAAGATAGAACCGAAGCTCAAAGCATCAGCCCACTAACGCATGTTCGAATTTCATCCTTAGACTCAAGTACACTCAACTAATGTGGAAATGTTGTTATTGCTATTTCGCTTCAATTTTTCGACCTTGCCTTTTCGGTGCTGTTCTTGTCTTCACTATTAGTCGTGGGTGTATCTGCTAGAAACGCCACACCACCTTCCCAGTAACCTTGTTAGGATCAACTTCGTGTGCGAACGACGGAGCGAGGAACGAGCGAATGAGAGGAACGTCGCAACAGTCCTGTTTACTATGGAAGACTGTTTGCCGTGTGCTAGATTACATGTTAGAATTGTTGCGTTTAGCAAGGATAGTGAACAAGGTGAATTGAACACACGATGAAGAGGGTGAGAAGCGAAGTAATGAACCATAAGACTAACGGCCAAATGTACGAATTCGATCTACGAGGATGGTCTGAAAAGTGAAGATAGCAGCACTCGTCAATAAAAACTAGTGAATGTAGTAAGAGGTTATGTTGGTGCTCCTCAGGTGCATAGACCTCAATCGCATACAAACCCCTTCCAGCACCCGGAATCTGCGCACTTCTCCACTGTACATAGGTGGCCTGAAATGTTTCCGACCTCAAGGTGAGGATAGCAGTACTCGTCAATAAAAGCTAGGGAATGTAGTTGTGCACCTTTTGACAGTTACCAAAATTTCAGCCACTTTGGACGCGTAGTGTTTTTTTGACAGTGGTTTGAGTGAGTCGATGTGAGTGTTTTTGTGAAAATGGACAAAATTGAGTATTGAGCTGTTTTAAAATTTTGTTTTTGAAAGGCAAAACGTCTACGCAAATCAAACATTGGTTGGACGCTGTGTATGGGACTCTGCACCATCATTTACCACAGTGAAATCTAAAGCAGCTGAATTTAAACCAGGCCGTGAGAGCTTGGGAGACGATGAACCTTTGGGACGTCCAAAAACTGGAACAACTGACGATAACATCGCTAAAGTTTACCAAATGGTGCTAGACGACTGCCGAATTAAACTGAGAGAGAAGCAGAGGCTATGAAAATGTCCAAAGAACGTGTTTGTCACATAATAAATCAAGATTTAGACATGAGAAAGTTGTCCCCGCGTTGGGTGCCGCGTTTGCTCACGTTAGACCAAAAACGAGTTCGAATAAACACTTCCAACGCTCTGTTGGCGCAGTTTAGGCGCAATAAATTCGAGGTTTGGCGCCGATTAATTGCTGTCGATGAAACTTGGATACACCATTATACACCCGAAACAAAAATACAGTCAAAACAGTGGACTGCAAAGGGGGGAATCAGCTCCAAAAAAAGCAAAAACTGTTTTTTCGGCTGGGAAAGAAATGGCGACTGATTTTTGGGATAGTCATGGAGTTATCTTAATCGGTTATCTTCAAAAAGGAAAAACCTTTACAGGAGAATACTACGCATCATTACTTGACCAACTGAAAGCAGAAATTGCGGAAAAACGGGCACATTTGCAGAAAAAGAAAATCCTATTTTACCAAGACAACGCGCCGGCTCACACCTCAGCTGTTGCCATGGCGAAAATCAAAATTACGGTTTGAACTGCTTGACCATCCGCCTTACTTACCAGATCTACCCCCAAGTGATTTCTTTTTGTTCCGTTATCTAAAAATTGCGCTCGGCGGACAGAGATTTTCATCAAATGAGGAGACAATAACCTTCGTGAACAGTTATTTTGCATAGAAAAATGCCGAGGACTATTTGGGTGGGTTAGAGAGATGGGCGCATCGCTGGGAGAAGTGTGTAGAGTTACAAGGAGACTATGTATAAAAATAATAATACATTTTAAGTAAAAATGTCTTGTATCTTTGTTAGGTCGGAAACTTTTCAGATCACCCTCGTATAAACTTAAGCACACTCAACTAATGTGTAAATGTTGTTATGGCTTTGGTATACGGCTTTGTTTTTTCGGTGGTGCTCTTCACTATTAGTCGTGTGTGTATCTGCTAGAAACGCCACAATTCTATCGTTGCCCATTCTCGTTACATGCCCGGTCTATCCTTATCTTCGCTATCTGATGATTCTTTTAATTCACGATTGGAAGTTTCCTCCATTGTCCCATGTCCTCATTATATTTAGTACTAAAGATAATTCTTAACACTTTATTCTTAAATGCCTGCAGTATATTCTCTTCTTCTTTTGTAAGTGCCGATGTTTGCCATCCGTATAAAGCAATCGGCATAATTACCGTTTGAAAGTCAGTATAAAAATCAGAAATTATTCCCTTCTTCCTTTACCATTTACTTTGACAATGTTGTTAAACGACCTAGTGATTTGGCTGCTTGCCGGGGTGGTCTCCGGGCTATACCAAGCAGCATGGATTCATCGCTTATTGGTATCTCTTGCTAATCAGAACTCAATTATGTGTCAAAATAAAACAACCTTTGTTACTGCAAGGCGGCGTCTCGGTAATATCACGAGCACGGATCGCCTATCAATGAGTGGACTGTATTTCGTGTTATTTTATTTTAAAGCACAAACGTATTATATTTATTTGTCTGATTATATATTTACATTGATAAGTATTTATTTGTCTAATTGTTATCGGTTTATATAGAACAGTAATTGTGGCGGTTCCCATAAACGCCACTACTCGCCTTCCCAAATTACCTAAAAGCTTCCAGCCCTGAAGCTCTCATAACCTCATCGTTCTTTGCTAATGCAATAGCATTAGAACCTGCAACATTCCCTGCATCAAAACATTTCCTTTTCCAAGGACATTTAATGCATCCAAGCATTACATTAAATTCCATACAAGAATTCTTTCTTTCATGTAAATGCATTTCCCAAAATACCTACAAGAATTCTTCATATCATGCGGGCCTGATGAATCCAAAACTACTCGGCACCCTTGTACTACCATGCAATTCCGCTGTACATGTGCACACCTCATGTCCCTGGCATTTCCACGACCTCGGCAGCTCTTTGTCCATCGGACAAACGCAAATACTCACATCTTGCGTCTAGAGTCATATACCGAATTCCTTCGCATGTAATCATATATACAAATTCGATCCCTTTTGCCCAGCAAAATGCGGTACACGATCACCCATCGTATACCTAGATTCCTTTAGCATCACCTGCCTAATTACAATGCGGCTATTTATCCAGTTGCAATATACCCGACCACGATCCCTAATCTGACGACAAGCCACCGCCGGTAATAGATGCGATACACATTTCCCATTGGGTAAATAGAAAAACTCATTAGCACTATTTCCCCGAAGCAATGTCGTCTATTATAGCTACAATGCACATCGTAAATAATGGCCTATACGATCCCTTTGTCCTTACAGTGTTTCAGCTTTGTTTTTCCATGGCCTTCACGCATGAGTTGAACAATATGATCTTCACGATCACTCATATACCCATACCACCATGGTCTTCATTACGAGATCTGGTTTTCTATTTCACAAAGAGAGACTTTACGTTTCTCTTGTGGTAAGTAAACGTATCCTAAGCCGAGAGGATATTCACCACCACCGAATCGAGGGCGAATCAAGAGCCAGATTCCAACCCTCGGTGAGTATTATTACAACAACCGATCGCGACGGTAGGTTTTTATCCCGCTCCCCGTGGCACATCAGGAATGCGTACCATCAAGGAGTCGCTTTTCCTCCCCAGTTAATTGTAATAGTTGGAATTATAGTGCGATGTGTTTAGATAGTTTGTGTATTGTGTACGTTTGGACGATGGCAATGAGAATGCTTACATTAATATATTCGACAGGTTCCAAGTGACTTTTAATTCATGTTTTTCATTTGGTTTATCAAAAAGTAACGTTCGTTGTCAATAAATTAAACTAAGACGTCTTCCTGTGTAAACTTCTGTGTACTAACAATAAAAATCATTTTATGCAAACAACTTTTAGTATTTTAGTCTCCTTTCCCCTTTTGTGACAAATTGGGAGTGAACTTAATCCTTGGTGATCAGTTAAAGGCGGAACCGATGAACTCTTCCATTTGTGGGGACGAGGTAGAACCCAGCGCCCAGGCTGGTGCCACGACTTCGCCCCCCACATAATCTGTTGCATCATCATCATCGGCACTACAACCAGGAGCCGGTCTTGGCCTTATTTAGCAAGTCCTAAAGCTTGTTAAATTTTTCCATAATGATTTGTTTTTTTTTTTTGGGGCAAGGTCATTAGTCTTGCCCAGAGGCTCCCCGACGGGGTATCGAACCCCGGTCTCCCGCGTGACAGGCGGATATACTAACCACTGTTCTATCGAGGAGCCACATAATCTGTTACACGATCTCTTTATATTGTGCACCTCCAGGCCGGATTCTGCTCTAGATGGCGGGCGTTGTAATCTTGCCCGGTGCTTGCGTTCTATTGGTTGTACTCCCCAACTGCCGCTGCTTTTATTCTCTCTTTTGTCCCCGTTCCCTCGGATCATCAAATTGTCACATGGGACAAATTAAAAAAAGGCAGAGACATTCTGCAATGTGTCCGCTGCCAAAGGTTTGGCCACGCAGCGGCGAGGTGAGAACTGCAGCATCGTTGCGTAAAATGCGGAAACGACCATAGGTCAGAGGAATGCACTCTGGGAAAAGAAATAGTAGAAGCAAAAGCTCTTCTAAAGTGTGCACTGTGTTGGAATGAGGGACATCCCACTAATTATCGAGGATGTCCTAAAATCCGAGAAATAATGGGGTCGCAATCTTTATTAGGAAAGTAATCCATCATAAAGTAATATATAGTGGAGAAGTGCGCAGAATCCGGGTGTTGGAAGCCTGTATCGTACACATACTTCTTCAGCAAGGAAGGGCTTTGTGTGCGATTGCGGTCTATGCACCTGAGAAGCACCAACATAACCTCTTTATAGCTGAGCTCGAGACACTCTTTCGATGCATACAATATCCTAGGTGGAGATATGAACGCCAAGCATAAAAATTGGGGAAATTATACATCTAATACCAGAGGAAATCAGTTGGCTGGTTGGTTAGATCTGTATCATGTAGAATATGAAACTGATCTACTAACTACGGAATATCCTTCGGTCCCTAGAGGTAGATCATTCTTAGATATCTTGCTTATTGACTCACGACTGAGACTACTTAACACCAACAGACGAAACAGAAACTGTTTACGGACATTTGAATACGACAGTGACCACTGTGCATTGACGGCGGTATTAAAGCTTCCGGGCAATCTGGCAGATCTGGAGGAATTCGTGATCCCGCAACTGTAGAACTTCGGGGCAATGCGATGGCCGGGGTTCACCAGATCATTAACAAGAGAACTTCGTTCCAATGACTTTAATCTGCCAATAAATAGAAACCTGACAAATGACGAAATCGACAAATACATCCAACAAATGGACGAGACCGTAAAACGAACAATGGACAAAACAATTCCCAAAACAATAGTTACATATCACATAAACATGTACAGAAACACAACAATAAACGCACTCCACAGGCAAAAGAGCAGACTGCTATCAAAACTAAAACAATTACACAGACAGTTCACAGACAGACAAGACCAGGAAGATAATATCTTTGTGATCCCTATTAAAAAACTTCCAACAATTACTTAAAGGTAACTATAGATTAGCAGCAAATTTGTATTGGAACAAGAAAATTCGAGCTTTAAAAACTATTAACACGAATATGTTCCCACAAATAAATAAAATGTTCAGGAGAAATAATCAAAACAAGATTCAGTGTCTCCAGGTTCCACATACCGATATAAATAAGCAGCTGCTAATCAACGTACGCATAGATATGTGGGGGTTTCTCTATTCTACATGAGAATCAACCCACAATCTCAACCACAAATTCCACCTTATTTCGACCGCTTTCAGCGCGTCATACATATCCATTTCCCTCTTATGATATTCACCTGAAATACATAATTTCCCCAAGGACGCATAGCTAAACTCATTATCCTATGCAGATAATGCATAATTGAGTTTAGCTACAATCTTCGCCATACGGCAACACTATTGCTCTAACCATGGGATTTCCACCGGAAATTCCATTCGTATTGGTTAGCAACAACCAAGTCCAACCAAGCGACGCGGTTGCATCATCATCCATTGGCTTGGGTATTTACCAACATTCCACAGAGTTTTCCCCATGTTATTATATCCCCAGCCGACGCGGCGTCCTATTGACTTTTCCCAGATCACCCATTCGCTTGGGATCATTGATCTCTTTCTGCAGGTGAATAACATCAGCTAGGTTTTCCTCTCCTCTGAAATTCTGTCTTTACATTGTTCAATGCGCTCTGACTACACCATAGCCGTACCACTGGATCAGTAGGTCATGTCAGTAGCTGCATTTGATACCAACACACACAACCAAAGCTACCCCGAGATCACAGCACATCATGTTTCTGTTCTCTCATTCTCCATGTCCGTCAATTTCCCTATTAACAAAAGTTACCCACACTTCGACGGGCGTGAGGTTGAGAGAGTAGAGGCGTGTTCTCTTTTGGTTGTCCTGTGTGTAAAGTGAAATACAGAATTTCACTCTTAATTCACCAGTCACTATCCCGTCTCCACTGCGATCAGACACGCTGCCGTTCGGGCACAATTTAAATTCGTTATATTTAATGCGGTCACTAATCATCCACCATACGGTGCAGAAGTGAGTAGAGTCGAGTGCAAAATTGTCGCGAAAGTTGTCTCGGTTTTTAACAAATTCTCACTTGGCCTGACCCAGTGAACTATTATTTAGTTGCCACCAACACGTTTTACATCGTAATTATTTTTTTGAAACAAGTGCACATTAGCACCGGAATAACCTTTAGCTGTAGTGAAAATAAAGAACAAATAAAAAAAAACTAATTGAACAACTAAACCTCGGTGCAGTTTTATTTAATACCATCTCGTGGACTTCCTGAGGAGCATTTTACCGCAGCAACATCGTTGGGGACACAAGTGAATCCTGTGCCATACGTTGGCATTATACTTCTACCCCCACAGATACAGAGAATGACATTCTCAGTAATGAGCTTTTCGTGATCAAAGACCCTTTGGAAAAGGTGAACGCTCTAATAAAACGTACGATAGGCTAGGATAGGGTAGTATAAGATTTAACTTGTTTTATAGATAAAAAAAAGGTAAGTTGAATTTTAAGTAAAAACTAGAAAAAAATTGGCACAAAGTTTTTCCAATTTTTCTTTGTTATACAAATATGCACAACTAAGGCCACAAAGTCCTTCTCTCGGGACAGGCGAACCTATAGCGCCGAGTGGGCGCCCCGAGAAGCCATCAAAAAATTGTTGCAGTTCTTTTTTAACAGTTGCAGGTTGTAACGCTCCGGGAACACTCGCGTGGGAAGGGAGTTCCACAGCTTCCCCGCTCTGTAACGGAACAAGTACTGATGCAGGGGTGTTCGCGCCGTCGGGAGATGAACAACAAACGGGTACGATGCGTCGGATTGTCTTGTGGAGCGCATATAAGCCGAATTGCGTGGAGCAATACCAAGAATCTCCGAAGAACAGTACCCGTGATAATATCTGTAAAACAGACAGAGGTCGGCTACGCGCCTTCGATGTGATAGCGACTGTAGTCCCGACGTCAGCGCCGAGTCCCCGATCAGGCGGATCGCTCGTCTCTATTTGCTCTCAAGTAGGTCGAGAGTACGTTTAGGAGGAGACCTTGCATGAGAGCAATATTCGAGCGCGGGTCTAATTTGGGATTTATACAGGAGAAGAAGTTGGGCCGGAGTAAAATATTTGTTGGTTCTAAAAAGATAGCTCAACTTTCCGGAGGCTGACCTGACGATGCTCGACACGTGTTTATGCCACGATACATCCCCACAGACATTGACGCCGAGGAATTTAAAGCTTTCCCTAGATTCGAAGGTCCGGCCAGTCATCATCAGCTGTGGAACCGATGATCCAGTTTTCTTTGTGAATGTTGTATATAGTGTCTTCGCTGCGTTGAAGTCGACGAGATTGGCCCTTCCCCACTGCAGAACTTCAGCCAGATCCTGATTCAGACAGTCAATCTGGCTACATCCCAGCTGATGCGACGCAGATGCACCAATCAGCCGAACACTCGAAAAGGAGGAAACAAGCGTACTATCATCCGCAAAACTGAACACTTTGTTATCCGTTGTCTCCAAGAAATCGTTTACGTGAAGCAAGAACAAGGTTGGAGCCAAAATAGAACCTTGGGGCACCCCCAAATTAACAGGATATAGATCCGAACACTCGCCGTCCACAACAACCCGGATCGATCGATTCTCAAGGAAGCTCTTCGTCCAGTCACAAAGCTGTTGGGAAAGTTCATGCTGGATTCGGCTGAATTCCAGGTCTCTTTTTTCAGCAATCGGTCGTTCACTCTTCCCGGAGGCCCCGGAAGCACGTTGGCGACCGCATCGAGCCTACTCAGGAGCGGTCTATTAAAGAGATCCTTCGTCCTTTTAAGGACAAGGAGGCACGCTCCCTGAGAGAAAGGCTACAACAACTATCCGGTGCAAAAACCATTCAGTTTGGTTTCTTAATCTAAGTGATGCGCAAATTTCCAGATGCCGTCGTTTTTGAGACTCGCTCAGTTCACGGGGTATCCACTTATCGAGTTTCTTTACCTTTCCTATGAGAGAAACGTGTCGACTTGTGGCGGTTCCGCCAAACCCCACGATTCGCCTTCCTGAAAAACCCCCATAACTTTCACCCAATCTCCTAATTTCACTAATGCAATCGCATTAGCATCTTAAATGCTCTACGCATTAAAGGGATCAAACCATTAACCTAAAAGTTCCTGTAAAAGAAAACTTGCTTTTCATGCATCTCTCCGCATATAATTTCCTGTAAGATTTCTTTTCTACCTTTTCAGGTATCCCAAAACCTATTCGGTACCTTCGGTTCCCAGGCAAATTTCAACCTTCCCACACCTGCACCGCAATCTCCACCCAGCATACCTGAAACATTTTCTTTTACAACGACATTTAATGCCTACAACGCATTAGCTAAAATTCCTAAAAATAATTCTTTGATGTGCATATGCACCATGAATACCAAATCATTCGGCACCCTTTGTTATCATTTAAAATGCTATGTCGGACAGCGTGTTTTTACAGCTGCAATAAACAGACCCGCGATTCGTTTGTCCAATCGACAAACAATTCCCGCATCCAATCATTATCATCGGAACCGAATCCTCTAACATTTCCTAGTATAAACAAAAACTCGATTCCTATACCAGTCGGAGATGCCATAAACCATATTCCTACGCATGTAAACATGCATAAGATCCAACTCATCGTTTGTTTTCCCACTAACAAACAATCTTCAATTTCGTTTTCAGCCGCAATTAATTACCCTGCATATACAAATGTAGGCAAGGGATTCGTTTCTGCCACCAATCCCATTAGCACCTTTTTCCCAACGTCTATTATAGCGACGATGCACAGCGTAAACATGACCCTCATTACCGAACGAAGCATTTGGTCGCTTCTTCCTTTGTCTTTGTCGCCTGCCTGCTTCGTTGTTCCATTGCCTTCGAGCACGTGTAAACAACATCGGATCTGAACGATCACACACATACCACTATGATCTCCATTGCGAGATCTGGTTTCCTATTCCACCAAGAGAGACTTTACATTTCTCTGGTGGTATGCAAATACATATCCTTAGTGTAGAGGATATTCTCCACCACCGAATTGAAGGGGAATCAAGAGCCAAATTCCAACCCGCGATTGAGTCCATTTCCACCACACCGACCGCCACGGTCGTTGCCGCTCCCGCTCCTCGTCGCGCGCCGAGAACTCGAAAATACCTGAAATCGGGTCGTGAAAGGGAGTGTTTCATGAAAATCAATTTAATAAGTTTAAGTGAAGTGTAAAAACGCATAAACATATTTGTTAATGACTAATATAACAAAAGTAGTGGTTCTTTATTAAAGAATAAAACTAAATGAAGTGTGTTTAATTTTTCGGCTGCTGTTCCTGGGTGTTTTTATTTTCCTGGTGATCGTTCGTGTGCAGCCAGCGGAACAATCGTTTGTGACAGTGAAAGTGGTGGGTTGGTAGTAGAACTCACGTCCATGCTGGCGCCATGACTACCTACCCCACAGACTTATTGTCATTGCGGATACTCCCATGCTTTGTGCATTCTCCCGCACAGATTTCGTTGGGTCCGTATCCACCGTTGCTCTTAAAACATCGTCGTCAACTAACGCTTCCGGCTTCCCACGTGGTTCATTTTCGGGGCTGAAATCTCCGGAACGGAACTTTCCAAACCAACGCCGTATAGTGCGTTCGTTTACCGGTGCATCCTCAAATGCGTCATTAATGTTTTTCATTGCCAATGACGCATTATGTCCCATTTTAAATTCATAAAGGAAGAGGGTTCGAATTTGAACTGCCGACAGCATGGTAAACAATTTCTAGAAAAAAAACTGTACTTGCAACTAAAATGCTCACACGTGAAGCACATATATCACTTTACTTTATAAAAAAAAATTGAACGTTCTGGCACAGATGTTCACTCGAAAACTTCTTTTTTCCGACCGAGCGAAAATCGGGGATTTCATGTGGTACAATCTAATACGAGGGTTGCCTTTTATATTTAGGGATTAGAGAACAAAAACAAATATTGATCATCGAAAATCACTTTATTGTTTTTCAAAATATTCCCCATGAAGATCTATACACTTTTGCATGCGTTTGAACCAATTGTCGAAGCACTTTTGCCACTCTGATTGAGGTATCTCCAACACATGTATTCTGAATGCAGCAACCGCTTCTTCAGGTGTCGAAAAACGTTGACCTCTCAGTTTGTTTTTTACGTACGGGAATAAAAAGAAGTCATTCGGTGCCAAGTCAGGACTATACGGCGGATGACCCATCAAATCGATGTTTTGGGTGCTCAAAAATGCAGTTGTCGCAGCCGATGTGTGAGAGCTCGCATTGTCGTGGTGAAGAGTGATCCGTCTTCGGCGGTTGGTTTTCCTGATTTCTTGGAAGACAACTGGCAAACAAATGGTTGTGTACCACTCAGAATTGACTGTTCTGCGTTGTTCTAGTGGTACGGTTGCGACATGTCCAGTTTTTCCGAAAAAACAGGCGACCATTTGCTTGGAAGTGCTTCGTCCGCGAACAACTTTTGTTGGATTTGGCTCATCTTGAAACACCCAGACAGTCGACTGCTGTTTACTTTCGGGCTCATACGCGTAAATCCACGATTCATCACCTGTCACGATGTCATAGACGTGTTTCGAAGCACCGCGACCGTATTTTTTGAGCATTTCTTTCGACCAATTGACACGAGCCTTTTTTTGGGCTATTGACAAATTGTGTGGGATCCAACGCGAACAAATTTTTTTGACAGTCAAATGTTTATGCAATATTGAATGTATGCTGGTCCCACTAACGCCTAAGGTTGTCTCAATCTCACGATAGGTCACATGACGATCTTCCAATATCAGTTCGCGCACAGCATCAATGGTTTTCGGAACAACAACTGATTTTGGACGACCTTCACTAAATTCATCTTGGAGTGAACTACGACCACGATTGAATTCACCATACCATCGATAAACACTGGTCCTTGATGGAGCTTCATCGCCAAAAATTGAATTAAGTTCATCCATGCACTGTTGCTGAGTTAATCCACGCCGAAAGTTGTAAAAAATAATCGCATGAAAATGTTGACGATTTAATTCCATTTTTGGGCCGAGATGAATCTTTTAAGTTACTGTAAACAACACAAATAGCGCTCGTATGTCAAAACGTTCTGAGTGCGTATAACCTCAAAAATGTCCAACTTTACGACAGAGCTGTCAATTGCCGGATTGCAACACTAGGGTTGCCAAATCCCGAAACATAAGAGGCAACTCTCGTATAATATTTACCACCTTCAACAAAAGATAAAGTTTGTGCGAATCCCTTCTCTGAAAATTTAATCCGTATTATATTACTTATTATAATTTTACAGAAACAAACAACAACTGATATGGCTCAACCATCAATTGAACCGATGCATCAGGATTTATGCAGGGGGGCCAACCTTTTTGGAAAAAGGAGCAATTGAACGTTTTTATGACCGTTGCGGAGGTAACAAGGACGTAACAATATGTAATGACATTATGTATGTTTATTGTTAAACATCGCTTACGGACCCGTTGGACGCGGGTTTGGGCACCCCTGCCCTAATACAACGAAGATTAAATTCGAGCTACAAAACTCAAACTACAAAAGCGCTTCTTAATTTTAATCTTAATGTTTCTGTTAGTTATATACTTCAATAACATAAATCTTTGAGACACTAAACTGGTTTCGAAAATACAATAACTTCCCTTCACAGTATAGAACTATGTTGGTGATAAAGTTGACTGTCTGATTGTGCAAAGTGACCAACCTACAATCACTAAGAGTGGGCCCTACAAAGAACAAGCCAATGATCTCAAATTAATTTTGTCCCGGTGATATCACAAGAAAGAACACGACATCACTCAGATGTGTGACTATAAGCAAATAGAAGGCTTGTAAATGAAATTACGCCTGTAACCGAACACATGCCGTATAATAACGTCCCGGATCGTTTCCATCTCATTTACGAACGTGAACTAGGCCTACACTGTTCAAGTAGACCGCCACCCACCGCCCTGTCTTGAGTATCCAAGAAAACCACTGGGACACCAATGCGTAACCGCTTATCAACCGGAGTGGTGCAGAAAGGTGGCTGACGTGCTATTGACACAAGCATAACAAGAACACCTATATCGACAGCAAGCTGCAGATAAGGCGACATTGACAATCCTCGTTTGCTTGAGGAGGTTTTGGGCGCCGAAACGTCTGGCAAGCCGCCAGTCCCCCGAACTGTAGGACAGCCACGCACATTTACGGATCCACTCACACACACACACGTTCCGCTCATAGCACCAGTTTGTTGTTTGTTAGGCGTTAAGTAAATTAGAAGCTACTCCTGTTCAAGTTGCTGCACTCGGTACTCTTTGCCCATCGCAACGCAATGCATCGATGAATCAGTTTTATCTATAAACGGGAAACCAGGCCATGTCGAGTGCCTGTGGCTTCGCTCCTCCGCCCCAACAAGCTCAAGAATGTCGATTCCGTTCTGTTTTGTTCTAGAGCGTTGAAGGGGGGAATTGAACTCTCTCTTATCTCGACGCGTAGCCAACGCGATTGCGACAAGAGCCACATTTGCCAGTCATAAGTGCGCTGGAAAATAAATCAATAACACGAGAGTTTTCCTCGGTTTTTCTTTTTTTTTTAATTCATTTTTCAAATATGTGTCGGTATACGGAACCCTCGAGGTGATGGACCTTTGAGGTATCGCGGGATCAGTCCACTTGAGCTGATGGATATCAGTGGGGGCAGCTCGCTTGCATTGCACTCTGCGCAGATCCGTGTAATGAGATTACGTATCATAGTGGACCCACCGGACTGATGGCGGTGGCGTACTCGTATGCTGCCCAGCAGAAGCTAGAAGCCTAGAAGCTCGTCGTCGTGTATTCCGCTCGTAAAGTTTTATTTGTTTATGCGCGCCAGTGATAAATTTAGAAACGATGGCAACAGCAGTTTTTGTTGGTGTTATTAAGCGCGCGTCGGACGACGCATTCTCTAGCGGCCGCACACTACGCATGAAGACACAGTCGACTCCTCCTCCTCGTTCTCCCAAGTACAGTAATCTAACCTCTTTCACTTCCTCTACCAATGCGTGCAAACGACCGAGAGCAAAAACGAAGAGTCGTTTATAGCGGGAAATACTCTTTTTGCGTTTTCATTTTTGATTTGTTAATTCGAAAATGGTGCGAACCGCTGTAACGTAAACTTCCTCTCGAAGACAAGTCTTTCCGAGAAGGCGAACACGCCTCATCAGTATTAGCGGTGTCACTTGTACAGGGTGGGAGTGCTGCTACTAGGACCCGAGAGATACCGAACGAGGCGGTTTTTGCACGTTTCCAATGTGGGAGGAGCTCGACCATTTGCATACGGACTGCGCCCGCATAATAAGGCATCCTTGGGAAAAATTGCTCGCCATCCGTTCTAGGTCTGCTATCGTAAGTTGTATGGTGCCACATTTTTCTAAGTCTCTGCACATCGATAAGTTTGACGTATTTATATAATGGAATGGCAAATCGAATTAGAGCCTTTGATTTTTTCTTGTGTACTTCATCAACAGTGGACGTGACGACCCTGTCATGTTTAAAAGGCACTTTGTGTACAATAAAAATCTGGGGGAGCTCATTTACGGCCTTGGAACATTTCAAACTCATAATCCACAGTTTTACTATACTCAATACAATATATCACTTTACTTACTTATTCGATCGATTGAATGCGTTAAACTCCAACATTAAGGAGGTAGCTCTGTTGGTCTAGTTTCTTATCGAGAATCGTAGAGATTGACAGACCCGTTGGAGCCATAAAAGACGCAAAATTCTTGATCCTTGTGATGTGCAACTTCAATTGTTGGTTATGCCATGGAAAATGTTGGCTCATTATAATTTAGACTCGTCATCTGACAGACTCTACTACTACTGCGTTTTAACACCAGATTTTGGAGATAAGTTGATGGACTCTCCCTACCAAGTAATCTAGAAAAATTATGTTTATTTATTTATTTAGGTTGATGTCTTAAACTTTTACAATTTCATTAATTTTTTTTTTCTAGTTTTACGTCTCATCATCTTCATCATCATCATCATCATGATCGGCACTACAACCAGGAGCCGGTCTTGGCCTTATTTAGCAAGTCCTGAGGCTTGTTAAATTTTCCATAATGATTTGTTTTTTCCGGACAAGGTCATTAGTCTTGCGCCAGAGGCTCCCCAACGGGGAATCGAACCGCACAAATATTGTAGTTATACAGTCCACATCGTGTCGTTGTCGGTACGAAATAAATATAATAAAAACTAAACCTTGTATTTTTTCTGTACGTTTCGTCTTTTCGGTATTAAAGGGTAATCTAAAATATCCACTTCGTCATCGTATACAAACAGTTTCAGTTCGTTCCTTATTATTGTGTCGTTTCGTGATTCGTTATTATTATCGCCATAAACTCATCGTGCAACGAAAGGATATCCTAAAATATCCATAATACCAACAGTTTTCGTTCGTTTTTCTTTCGTGTCGTTCTTTTATAATAGCGCGATAAACGCATCGTGCCAACAGTATACAATGACTGTTTTTTCAATACCGACAGAACTTGAAATTATAAAAAATAAGAGAATAAACATAATTTTAATCAAATCGTTTTTTTTCATTCAATATGTACCGACATGGTATTATTGGGAATACAAATTAGTCTTCGCTGTTTTTAATTGGGTATTTATTGTGAAAAAAATGGCGCAAGGCTAATAACCTTTCCCGGAAAAACCAAATATTATGGAAAGTTTTACAAGCCTCAGACTTGTTAAATAAGGCCAAGACCGGATCCCGGTTGTAGTGCCGATGATGATGATGATTGTGAAAAAAAACAGTACCTTCTGTTTTATTTAAAGTACTGACATCGCTGGCCTCTACCTATTTCCCGTCTTTCTAGCAACATCCGTTTCATCATCATCATCATCGGCACTACAACCGGGATCCGGTCTTGGCCTTATTTAGCAAGTCACTCTGTCGGGGTTCTCTATACCACATGGAGAACCAACCCACAATTTCATACCCTATTTCGACCGCTTTCAGCGCGTCATTTCTACTCTTATTCCCCTTACAAGCTATTCCACCTGTAAAAGATATTTCAATAACAAACGCGTAGCTGAATTCATTATTCTATGCAGGTAATGCGTAATTGAATTCAGCTACCTTTTCGCCATACGGCAACTCCATTTCGCTAACCCATGAGATTTCTACCGGAAATCGCATCATGTCGGTTAGCAACGGCAACTGTCGAGCATCGCCAGGTCAGCCTCAGGGAAACTGAGCTATCTTTTTAGAGCCATGAAATATTTTACTCCAGCCCAACTTCTTCTCCTATATAAATTTCAAATTAGACCCGCGCTCGAATATTGCTCTCATGTTTGGAGCTCGGCTCCTAAAAATCCCCTGGACCTACTTGAGAGCATACAGAGACGAGCGATCGGCCTGATCGGGGACTCAACGCTGACGTCGGGACTACAGTCGCTATCACATCGAAGGCGCGTAGCCGACCTCTGTCTGTTTTACAGATATTATCACGGGTACTGTTCTTCGGAGATTCTTGGTATTGCTCCACGCAATTCGGCTTATATGCGCTCCACAAGACAATCCGACGGATCGTACCCGTTTGTTGTTTATCTCCCGACGGCGCGAACATCCCTGCATCAGTACTTGTTCCGTTACAGAGCGGGGAAGCTGTGGAACTCCCTTCCCACGCGAGTGTTCCCGGAGCGTTACAACCTGCAACTGTTCAAAAAGAACTGGAACAGTTATTTGATGGCATCTCGGGGCGTCCACTCGGCGCTATAGGTTCGCCTCTCCCGAGAGAAGTGTAATAAAAAAAAATAAAAATAAAAAAATAGTCTGATTAAACGACGCGGTTGCATAATCATACCACCGTTTGAGAAATTATCAAAGTATTTAATTTAGTTCCCATGATCAGATTTCCCTATCCAAGTCGGCGTCCTAATCACTTTCCCCAGACACGCCATTCGCTGGGGATCAATGATCTCTTTTCGCAGGTGAATAGCACCGGCTACATTTTCCTCTCCTCCACAATTCTGTCTCCCTACAGTTCAATGCACTCTGAGATCACCACAGTCATCGCACTAGGGCAGTGGGTCATCCTCAGACGCTGCATTGATACAAGCACACAAGCTAAGTCAACCCCGAAGTCATTGCGCTCTCTCTTTTGTTCTTTTCATCCTTCGCATGTCCAGCGACGGTCGAATGATGTGCAAGTATTATTCACCCCACTGAGACGTGCAACTGAAAAGATTCATGAGAGAGTGCGATGATGATTGGCTAATAGCCGTGCAAATCCAGAATTACCCAATCACCCCTAATTCCAATCATTCGCTTGTCATTTCCCATCGCGGTCGGTCACACCGCCGCCCGGAGTAAAATTTAATTACGTCGCATTGCAACTGCCGCCTTTACACATATTCAAAAATTATTCCGGTGTAATTAAAGTACGTGTGGTTTTATAAAACAAGTTACCTTGTTGCTTAAATTGTTGGTGGTGACATGAAGAGTATGCTTTAGAATTTACCCAATCATCCCTAATTCCAATCAGTCGCTTGTCATTTCCCATCGCAGTCGGTCACGCCGCCGCCCGGAGTAAAATTTAGTTGCGCCGCATTACAACTGGAGTCATTGTACAAAGCTTGACTCTGTAATTAATAAAAATAGATAAGTTCTAAGTGAAAATAAAGAAAAGGATATATTAACAAATAAAAAAAAACGAACAAATAAATCAAACCAAGGATATTTCATTTCTCCTCCTCTTCTCTTGGGTATCTTTGCAAAGGGTGTTCTGCGGAACAAGTGTCGGGGATGCAAGTGAATCCGTGCCCCTGTCTTGGCACACCAACTTCTACCCCCACAACTCCACCGGTATCCGGTCCATATCCGAGACTTGCTAAATTGTCCATAATAATTTGTTTTTCCGGGCAAGGTTATTACCTTTTATTACGTTTGTCAGGATGTCGCTGCATGCATTGGTTTACTAGTTGGCGGGTCGCAAAGTAGCTAACCAGGGGTGTCACGTGGAGGCTGCATGTCAACTTGGATTTAACAGGGCCAAGGGTCGTCCTGGCCTTCGCCGGGTTGAAAGCAGAGATTTTGCCCTCTATGTTCGCTCCCAGCCCGCCCAACAACATCCGTTTACTGCGTCAGAATTAACATTTCTAAAATGATTTCAGACATATGGCTACCACGGCTGCTCAATTTCGGGCCACTTTTCCGAGCACTGCATTGTATGTCTCAAATAACTAGAACAAGCCGACAATTGTTCTTGATTTATCGGCATAAACCACCGACTTCGCATATATATAATAATATAATCGAGAAATGGTAAATCGCACGATTTTAAGGACGAAATAACATTTCTTGTAATCAACTTGTCACAACATTTTTATTTCATATCATTTACCAGGTGTACCGGCATGTAGTGAGTTTTTTTAAACAAAACTCTAATTGTAAATGGGAAAGTAAAAAACATTTTGTTCGAAGTATTGGCCATTGCTTTCTACACATTTCGACCGCCTTTCTAGCAATTTGTGGATACCACGCCAATAAAACCGGTCGTCTTTTGAGGCAAACCATTCGGAGACCCAATTTTCGACTTCTTCGTAGGAATTAAAATGCTGTTCAGCCAATGCGTGTCCCATCGATGAAAACAAATGGTAGTCGGAGCGAGCCAAGTCTGGTGAATACGGGGGGGGGGGGGGGCAGTCGAGAACTTGAGAAATTTTATTGTTTGGGTTTTGCTCTATGACTCGGAGCATTATCATGCAACAAAATTACCTTTCCGCGTCTTGTGGCCCATTCTGGTCGTTTTTCGATCAATGCATGGTTCAAATTGATTTGTTGTCGGTAGCGTTGCGCATCAACAGTTTCGGCAGGTTTTAGAAGTTCATGATACACCACCCCCCTCTGGCCCGACCAAACACAGAGCATTGTCTTCTTTCCGAACCGATCAGGCTTTGCCGTCGATGTTGACGCTTCTCCTGGATGTACCCATGATTTTTTGCGTTTAGGATTTTTAAAATTAATCCATTTTTCATCACCAGTCACAATTCGATGCAATACTGACTTCATTTCGTGTCGTAGGAGCAACGTTTCACATGTGGTGTTTCGCTTTTCCATCTGCCTGTCATTCAATTCATGTGGCACCCAGTTTCCACACTTTTGGATCTTTCCCATAGCTTTTAAACGGCCAGAAATTGTTTGTTGTGTAACATTTAACGTTTGTGCCATTTTTTTTGACTTAAAGTGTTATCTTGATCCAATATTGCTAGCAATTCGGCGTCTTCAAACGTGGGTGGTTTTCCACGTTATTTATTTGGCACACCAAAATCATTATCTCTGAAGCGCTTAAACCATTTTTTGCGTGTTGCTTCCGATAGAGCATGATCACCATAAGCCTCGACAAGCATTCGATGTGACTCTGCAGCACTCTTCTTCAAATGAAAACAAAAAATTAATGCTTTCCGCAAATCATCATTTTCTGGTACAAAATTCGACATTTTTAACAGGATTAAAAAAAAAAAAAGATGTTGTTTGTACAATGACTTGATGCACACTAAATATGTTTGACAGATGTCATAGCAACCAATTAAAAAAAATATATGGGCTCGTTCACAACAAACTTTCCCTATCGATACATTTGTATCTTGACGCTCACTTCAGAGCGGTACACCTGGTACACACAGTTACACCTGTGGCGGTTCCACCAAACCCTACGGCCCACTTACCTGAAAAACCCCCATAACTGCTACCCAACTTCCTTAAGTTCGCGAATGCAATCATATTAGCACCTTCAATGTTTCGCGCATTAAATAGAGCAAATTTATAATCTAAAAGTCCCTGTAAAGAATCCTTATCTTTCATGCATCTCTTCACATACAAATTCCCTGTAAGAATTCTTTCCTAACTTATCAGGAATCCCAACCTCACCAAGTGCATTTCCCCCTAGACGAATTCCTGAGAACAAAATGATTTGGTTTACATACAATGTAACCATCATAACAGGGACAAAAACAAATATATGCATCTTGCGTGTTAAGGCATCAATTAAGTCCTACAGCATAGGCAAATGCAAATAGGAATTGAATACCTAACCGTACCAGCGATGCCATAAACACCATTTCTCGGTAAACAAGCTAAAACCAATTAGCACATTGTTCATAATGCATTGCGGCTGTCAATACAGCTGCCATGCATATTGTAGACATCGATCATCAACGGTCCCTTTGTCTTACATATTCCTGGATCCGTTTACCACTGACCTTCTCGCATAAGCAAACACAGACCCGATTAGCATCTAATGAGATTCGGCTTGTTTGCTTAGCCGAACTCACATCGCATGGATGCACATTTTCCCTTTCTTTATTTTAGATTCGTTCCCATGGCTTTGATCCATGAAAGAACCAATGCACACACATACATTGTGTACCGTGACGATCTTCTCTATGAGAGCTGTTTGGTTACCCCAAAGAGAGACTTTACGTCTCTCTTGGAATAGGAAAATGCACCCCCTAATTAAGAGAGCCAGTTACACGCCGAATTTCCTTTGATAGCGAATGAATATAGGGGAGTCCAATTACATCCGCCGACCAACACGGTCATGCCGCTCCCGCTCCCCGGTGCGGACGGGGACGCGAAAATAACCATAAGTCGAGTCAAGAAAGCGTGCTTTTAATTAAAAGGAAAGTTAATGTCTTATACTTTGTTTCTGTGCGTCCGTTTTATTCTTAGTGTAATTATTTAGTGTCTATAATCTAATTAAGTGCAGTAAGATAAATTAAAATAATAAATTGAAGAACTAATTTCGAAACAAATTTTCGTGCCTTTTATTGCGTGTTGGTGAACGATTTTCCGAGTGATTTTAGATGAGGAACTCAAATATTTCTGTTCGCGATACATCATTTTAGTAAAGTGTTAGTGGGATGTGGTAGGACTCGCACCCATGCCAGTGCCACGGCCTCTTCCCCAACACCCATATGCCGTCCGTTCAAAACAAGTATGGTTCGTAAAAAATCATACTCTATGCGACATGATGCAGCAGTTGCGACGCGACATAACAGGTAAACTCCGTACCGCCGCGCGATGGAATATCTAAAAGAAAGTTCCGCGGGGATCAACGGGAATATGTGCCTGGCAGGAGGTGGTTTTAGTGGGTAAAAACCCGGCATGCCTCTAGATCAGTCCAGAGATATCTTTTGAAGATTTCCACCTTCCTAACGAAACAAAAACAAGTAAAAAAACATGCCGTCCGGATCACTATTTCCAAAAAAAATCGTTGATTATGGCAAGATTTCTATAGGAAGCATAGGGTGAGCTTCACTTCATTTCACAAACTTCACAAACAAATAAGGTCCGATGATGCCGCCAATGGTGAGCAGTACCCCCCCCCCCCCCTCCCCCCGCACCTTCAAGCAACAATTTTTTTTTTACACTTTTGAATAGTTTATCCATCAATTAAGCATATTAAAAAATTGGATGTTTTGAAAAAATTAAATAAATTAATTTTTTTAAATTATTTAAAAAATTATTATTATTATTATTATTATTATTATTATTATTATTTTTATTATTATTATTATTCATCATCATCGGCACTACAGCCGGGAACCGGTCTTGGCCTTATTGAGCAAGTCCTGAGGCTTGTTAAAATTTCCATAGGGATTTGTTTTTTCCGGGCTAGGTCATTAATCTTTCGCCAGAGGCTCCCCGATGGGGAATCGAACCCCGGTCTCCCGCGTGACAGGCGGGTATACTAACCACAATACTATCTAGGAGCATTATTATTATTATAATTATTTATTTATTTATTTATTTATTTATTTATTTATTTATTTATTTATTTATTTAATTTTTTTTTTTTTTTTTTTTTTTTTTTTTTTTTTTTTTTTTTTTGTGTATAGGCGCTCCGAGATGTCACAAAATAACTGTTGCAGTTCTTCTGGTTGTAACGCTCCGAAAACAATCGCGCGGGGAGAGAGTTCCACAGCTTTCCCGCTTTGTTATGGAATGAGTTCTGATGCAGGGATGTTCGCGCCGTCGGGAGATGAACCGTAAAGTGGTGCGATCCGCCGGATTGTCTCGTGAAGCGCACATAAACCGAATTGCGCGGAACAATACCACTAATCTCCGAAGAACAGTATTCGATGTGATAGCGACTGCAGTCCCTAATCAGTGGATCGCTCGTCTCTGTATGCTCTCAAGTAGGTTGAGGGTATGTTTAGGAGCAAAGCTCCAAACATGAGAGCAGTATTCGAGCGCGGGTTAGACAAAGGAATATGGGTCTTGGTCGTTGCGGTGGTTGTTTCGCGGAAATGCAACGCATCGTGCTGGTGACTTGCCAGTAAGGAGAATTGGTATTATTTCAAATGGTTTAGGTAGAATGAGAGCCGAAATGCTTTTCGGGGAAACTAAATGTTGCTTGGTTACAAGCGAGGGAAATGGTTTAACCAAGAAGTGAGCCGGAATGATTTTCGGGGGAAATTAATGCTGCTTGGTTGCAAGCGAAATATATAGTTTAAGTAAGAAATTAACCGAAGTGGTTTTTGGGAATAATGTATGCGGTTTGATATAGATGAGGGAGATGATTTATATTCTGTTGCGAGTTTGGAAATTGCATTTTATTACAGATTGGGAAATGGATTCTTTGCAAGCGTGGGGGTATGCGATTGCAGATTTGAGAACGGATGCTGTTGCATGTTGGGAAGTGTGTTCTTTGCATGTTTGCGAATGTGTGCTATTGCAGGTTTGGGTTATGGTGACGCGAGTTACGTAGAGCCTTCAGCTCGTAGCCTTTTTAAAAATCAAAAATTTCGTTTTATTTATTAAACACTTTTAATACTTAATAACTTCTTTTAACTTAATAAATTTGATTCACTTAACAAGAACTTTTTACTTAATAATGTTATTCCTTTTTATAGACTTTTGGTTTTTTCAGTTTAACAACGAACTCTATTTCAGCGATTAAAAACGAACTTCCTATTTCAGCGATAAAGAACGAACTGCCTCTAAATCTGAAATCTAAAACTGAGAAATGCCGTTATCCATACTGACCTTGATACGGTGGGAGAACATTGCACCTCACGGCGTGTCAAGTTCAGTGCCTGGGAAAGGTGCATTTCAGAGTTTCGCAAGACTACGTTGCAGTTTGCTTTCTGGCCGGAAATTGCTTCTTAAAATTACGTCGGCGATCGTTGTGTTGGCGGTCGCTGGCTCCGACATAACTCGCCCCCCCCCCCCCCCCCCTTTGCCTCATGACTCTCCTGAGTTATGGTTATTCTATTTCTTAATTTATATAATTTATAGTAGATAAAAATTGCAACAATTATGATTATAACAACGATGGTAAAAAGGATACAAATACGAGGGTTGCCTTTTATATTTCGGGATTAGAGAACAAAAACAAATATTGATCATCGAAAATCACTTTATTGTTTTTCTAAATATTCCCCATGAAGATCTATACACTTTTGCATGCGTTTGAACCAATTGTCGAAGCACTTTTGCCACTCTGATTGAGGTATCTCCAACACATGTATTCTGAATGCAGCAACCGCTTCTTCAGGTGTCGAAAAGCGTTGACCTCTCAGTTTGTTTTTTACGTACGGGAATAAAAAGAAGTCATTCGGTGCCAAGTCAGGACTATACGGCGGATGACCCATCAAATCGATGTTTTGGGTGCTCAAAAATGCAGTTGTCGCAGCCGATGTGTGAGAGCTCGCATTGTCGTGGTGAAGAGTGATCCGTCTTCGGCGGTTGGTTTTCCTGATTTCTTGGAAGACAACTGGCAAACAAATGGTTGTGCACCACTCAGAATTGACTGTTCCGCGTTGTTCTAGTGGTACGGTTGCGACATGTCCAGTTTTTCCGAAAAAACAGGCGGCCATTTGCTTGGAAGTGCTTCGTGCGCGAACAACTTTTGTTGGAACACCCAGACAGTCGACTGCTGTTTACTTTCGGCCTCATACGCGTAAATCCACGATTCATCACCTGTCACGATGTCATAGACGTGTTTCGAAGCACCGCGACCGTATTTTTTGAGCATTTCTTTCGACCAATTGACACGAGCCTTTTTTTGGGCGATTGACAAATTGTGTGGGATCCAACGCCAACAAATTTTTTTGACAGTCAAATGTTTATGCAATATTGAATGTATGCTGGTCCCACTAACGCCTAAGGTTGTCTCAATCTCACGATAGGTCACATGACGATCTTCCAATATCAGTTCGCGCACAGCATCAATGGTTTTCGGAACAACAACTGATTTTGGACGAGCTTCACTAAATTCATCTTGGAGCTAACTACGACCACGATTGAATTCACCATACCATCGATAAACACTGTTCCTTGATGGAGCTTCATCGCCAAAAATTGAATTAAGTTCACCCATGCACTGTTGCTGAGTTAATCCACGCCGAAAGTTGTAAAAAATAATCGCACGAAAATGTTGACGATTTAATTCCATTTTTGGGCCGAGATGAATCTTTTAAGTTACTGTAAACAACACAAATAGCGCTCGTATGTCAAAACGTTCTGCGTGCGTATAACCTCAAAAATGTCCAACTTTACGACAGAGCTGTCAATTGCCGGATTGCAACGCTAGGGTTGCCAAATCCCGAAACATAAGAGGCAACCCTCGTATTATATATTACATGAGTTTTTCTAGAAAATTTGAGTTCTTTTATATGCTCTATATGTTTTTCTTGTTTTAGCATGATTTCTTCAAATGTTAATTGGCTTTTTGTTGTATTTAAGATATCTTGATAGGGTATTACAAATTTTTCTTCAAATACTTCTTGTTCGTTAGTAAAAATTTCGTTTCCAATAGTTAGTTTACAGTTGTTAAAGTTAAGTAGACAGTTTCCATTTATTTTAATTTTTCTTTCGTCACATGTACTTGATATCTCAACGTTTTTATAGTTTTTAAGTAATAACAGTCCTCTTTCAATTTCTATAAGTTGATCTTTACTATTCTTGATTTTAATACAGGTTTTGGAGTATATCCATAGATTTGTCTTTTTCAAATTTTTGAAGTCCGTATTTTCTTTAAATGTATAAATTGTTTCATTTATTTTTACAATCTCTTCGTTTTCTATTATTAATTCATCGAATTCACTGTCTGTCATAGCAGTAACGAAATATTTTGGGGTATCTATTGTTTCTTTAGGTATTTTAATAGCAAAGATAATTCTGTCGTTGTTATATTTTGCTGTTCCTATTTTAATTGACCGTAGTTTGTCGAAATCTGTATTGTACTTAATTATTTCTTCTTTACTAAGTATACTACTGGTCATTATTCCTAATCGACTTGACGCAATATTAGCCTGAATATGTTCTACATTTTCTTTTATAATTCTTATTTTTAGTAGACTTTCTAGATATATAAGTTTGTTAAATAGTTTACTAATTCTACCATCTGTCGTGTTAAACTTACTTAGAATTCGTTCTCTGTCTTCTTCGATAGTCTGTTTGAGCATTAAAAATGTTTTGTTAAATGGTCATTAATTATGATTTGTTGGTTAAGTTGCGTAATGAGGTTGTGGTTGTTTTCGTCAGTAATTTTTAAATGTTCTTCAATGTTTCGTGTGTCGTCATCGTCCATTGTACCGTATAACCATTTCATGCCGGAACCTATGATGTTTATAAGACCTCTTCTATGTTTATGGGGAATGATTGTATGTATTTTGTGTTTTAGTGATTCTAGTTCGTCCGTTAGTAAGTCTTTTCCGTTTTCAAATTGTATATTTGACAGGTTTTCTTCTAAATTTTGTATTAGGTTTTGAATTTCTATTGGGCTAATTGTATGTAAGATAATGTCATGTGATTTTGTAATCTGGACATTGCCGAGTTTTATTTCGGAAAATCCACTGTTTGTGTTAATTTGTTCAACCATCAATGTCGCTTGGGTCATTGTCAGTGTCAGGAGTAGGGTTAATATTACTTGTATCCATTTGACCTGTAAATTTGTAAGGGCGTTTAATATTAGACGGGTGTACGTTGGAAAGTTCGAGTTTTCGGTACCTTGGTTGTTCTTTATGCCTAAGTGCTTTGTAGTTCTTGACATAACCTGTTTCCCTTCTTTCTTCGTAATCTTCCCTAGCTTCGTTTCGTTTCGATATTACCTTCATCTTTTTAGTATGAATGTTTTCCCTAACGGTGTCTTTGTCTATTCTACCTTCCTGTATTTGTAATGGTTTAAAGTTAGTTGTGGAATGCACGGATTTGTTGTACCATTCTACACATTTATACATTTTCTCGAGAGTTGTCAACCGTGATTTTTCTGCTGAGAGTATTCTCATTTTCTCGCCTATAATGCTATGGAATCTCTCGATATCCGAGTTTCCTGTGTGACTATTAGGTCTAATGAAATGTATTTCAACTTTCTCTTCTCTCAAAAAATCTTTTATGTTGGTGCTGCTGAACTCGTTGTCGAAAATAATTAATTTTGGTTTACCCTTGATTGAAAAATATAATCTTAACTTTTCCCTGACTGTTATGCTGCTTCTATCTTCTAAATGAAATATTACTGCGTGTTTAGAGAACTTGTCTATAAATGTGATAAAATTGTTTTTACTATTGGTGTAAATGTCTAGGTGTATTGTTTGGTTAATATCTGATGGTGTATCAGTGATTTTAAATTTGTTTTTGATAGGTTTTCTCTCATATTTGGCCTTGGTACAAGTGTCGCAATTATTTATGTATTTTTGAATCAGCTCCTTAAGGTTACTGAAGTATATGAGTTTCTTAAGTCCTGCGTAATTTTCAACCACACCTGCATGCCCTGTTTCGTTTTTGTGATATCTAGCTATTTGTTTGTAAGCTTCATCTTCGTTGCTTAAGTCTCTCGCTTGATATGCACATTTATAGAATTTAATGTTTCTATTAGCACCGAACAGTTCAATAAGATTTTGTTGAACTATATTATATTCGTGTTCTGTGAGATCTGAGTATATCCCTATTTTTCCTCTTTCTTTAATGAATCTTCTAAATATATCGTTTAGTTTCCCTTGGTCAATGTCACTAGAATTTACATAAATTTTCCTTTTATTGTTAACTACTTCAATTTCCCTTGATTTGTTATTGGAAAGTATTATTTGTGTATAGAATCTGTTTACGACTGTGTCTAAGATTGAAAAATGGTTATTTTCCTCCTCTACTTGTGAGTGTATAGTATTTGCTAAGCTCACATCGTCGTTTTGTGGATTATTTTCTCCTACGTCCTCTAAGAGTGTTTCAATGATATTAATTTCTCCAGTGTCTGCATTTATTCGGCTTAAAAAATCGGCTGCTGCATTTTCTTTACCTTTAATATAATCGATGTTAATATTATATTCGCCCAATTTAAGTAACCACCTTTGACGTCTGGGATTAATATCTTTCCCTTTGTGCTTGTTTTGGAGCCATTTAAGGGGTTGGTGATCTGTCATTAGATCAAAAGGCCTACCGTAAATGTATGGTCTGAAGTAGTTGACCGCCCAGACAATTGCTAGGAGCTCTTTTTCTGTGGCAGAGTAGTTTTTCTCGTGCTCATTTGGGGACCTACTTGAGTAGCATATAGGATGTCCGTCTTGTGTTAGGACTGCTCCAATAGCAAAATCGCTAGCATCTGTAATTAATTTAAATTTCTTTTCAAAGTCTGGATATTTTGGTACTGGTGGATCAGTTAGGATAAACTTAAGTTTTTCGAAAGCGTTCACGTAAAGGGGATCCCTGATGTTTATTTTTGCATTCTTCTTTAAATACTTTGTTAGGGGTTGGGCTATCTTTGCGTAATCCTTAATGAACTTTCTGTAATAACCCGTAATGCCCAGGAAAGATTTAATTTGTTTTGCTGTTTGTGGTAGTTTCAATTTTTGGATAGCTAAAATTTTTGACATGTTTGGTTTGACGCCTTCTGTCGTCAAAGTGTGACCAAGAAATTCTATTTCTCGGGCGAAAAATTTACACTTATCTGGTTGGATTTTCACATTGTGTTTCCTGAGTTTGTTAAAAATCTTTTGGATGCTGCTAACATGTTCCTCTAGACTAGTGCTGAAGATTAGGATGTCGTCAAGGTAGACCACGCAAATCTGATTTATATACTCCCTTAGAACGGAATTTATAAGTCTTTGAAACGTTGCGGGTGCATTCTTCAGCCCGAAAGGCATTCTAACGTACTCGTAGTGACCCATGGGGGTAGAGAAAGCTGTCTTTTTTCTATCAACCTCTTTCACTAAAATTTGGTGGAAGCCTTTTGCGAGATCTAAGGTTGTAAAATACTGTGATCGTCCTAGTTTTTCGAGTATTGTTTCGATGTTGGGAATTGGAAATTTGTCATCGATCGTTACTTCATTTAGCTTTCTATAGTCTATAACTATTCGAAACTTTCTAATTCTAGAGCTGTCTATATTTTTGGGGACGATCCAGAGTGGACTGTTATAGGGGGAGTTACTTTCCTTTATTATTCTCTGTTGCAACATGTCTGTTATTTGTTTATTAATTTCCTCTGCATGGATTTGAGGATATCTATAGATTTTGGAAAATGTTGGCCTGTCTGTTGAAGTGACAATTTCGTGTTCAACTTCATTTGTATGGGTTAGTTGCTGTCCTTCTTTATAAAATAAATCACGATTTCTGTTTACGAGGTTTTTTAATTTGTCTAATTCTTCAGAATTCAGATCGTTTCTAAAAAGGGCCTCTTCTGAATCGTGTGATTCTTGAAGGTCATTTATTTCTTCGTACGAAAATGGGGGTGAATTAAAAAATAGGATCATTGAGGAAACTTCACAACCTCGAACTGGATGAGCTATACCGCAAACCTACAATAGTGAGAGTAATCAAGTCGCGAAGATTAAGATGGGCCGGACATGTAGCGCGAATGGGCACCGATAGGACCGTGCGTAGAATTCTTGGCGGTAGACCAACGGGAAAGAGACCAGTAGGACGGCCGCGACGAAGATGGGAGGAAAATGTTAGGTTTGACCTCGAGGAGATCGGATCGGATGATCGAACGTGGAAGGAGAGTGCACAGAACAGGGAACAATGGCGCAGTCTAGTCGGTGAGGTCAAGAACTTTTTGGTTCGTACAGGCCAATAAATAGAACAGAATAGAATAGCACAAATTTTACAATGCAAACGAGGGCTAAGGATTTAAGATTTAGCACATACAGACTAAAACGTCATGCAGTCACTTCCAGCTTCCGAAACTTGTCACAATTAATAGATAGTAAATTCATTGCCCGACCACTTTAAAAACACAGACTTATCAGTTGAACTTGCGTACGGACAGTCGCTTGCATGTTACAAACCCTTTACAATTATAAGAACAGTTAAACGGGAACTCCCATATGTATTAAATATAAATGTAAGAATGCTAGTTGGAATATAACAACCGTTCAAAATAAGAAAGCATTTTTATGTGAATGCATTCCGTTCCCACTGCGCTCTGACATTTCAGACTACTCCAAAATCCCCTTTTATTATAAAAAAACTGAATGTATTGTTGAGAAGCCGAAAGAAGAGTGGGTTGATACACTTATAAAACTTCATTAGAATTGTAGCTGGGACCCAACTTACCCACGTTGAATTCAGGTCATCCGCCATAGTCCGGAACACACTCAAAGATTTCTTCCGATCATATCGCAAAACGTACATCGTGGCAGGGTGATATCTCACCGAATGGCCAGAGTTGGGATAGATCTACCGCCTGTTTCAACATTTTTGAAGTTCCGAAGGATGTCAAGGATTTCTGGAACGCAACTTATTCTACAATAGTAGTACAATGCGGTCGTTTTTAGCCGAAAGTGCACTTGAGAGCTAACTTACCGCCGAATCCAACTTTTTCGACTGATACATCAGTCAAGTTCCGAAAGATGATCAAAGACATGGTCGGGTGGTATCTCTCGAGCTTCTCCTAAAAATTGTATCTTCTGCATTACACATTTTACTTTTTATGGGAGTGCTTCCGAAACATGATTTGATTTTCTTCTACTTGGTATTACAACTGGAGGGCACTAGTAGCGTCAGGCCAATGAACAACACGTTGTTAACGATGGTGACAGGCATTGAATGCCCCTTAATGGTTATTGGTAACAAACTGGTTAAAGCATGAGTAGGTTAAAAGCCCCCATTACGGATTTTTGAATTGCCCACATTGACGCGAGAAACTTGCATCAACTATAGACAGTGAAATGGAATTTTAAAACCTAGTGAAACTTCAAAATGAATCTCGTTTAGTTCCAATACAAAATCATTAAAATCAAAGATGATCAAACATTGGCATTAACCACGTTTGAAACTCAGACCATCACTTATTGATAGTCCGGTGTTCTTTTTGTTTGATCTGAAGGTTCCCATTGGTTTTTGAAGTACAATCGGTACCACGGGACAATTTCGAAGGAATCCCTTCATCTGCAGTGCTATGCATCCTGTCACACTTCACCGGTAACAGATCGTTGAAGCAATGAATCATTGGATTAGCTGAAGTCGCCTGCATAAAAACCCATGAGTAAAAGGATACCCAAAAACAGAAGGTTAACAAAAAAATATATATGAAAGACTACAGCATCACATAGAATCAAAAGCGAAGAAAAAAAAACGACCTGAATCAACAATGATCGGAGTCCACCGAATTTTTCAGCAGACAGGTTGGAGTCAGTGTAGAATGCCGGACCATGGCTGGCCATATAGGCGGGCACGTCGGAAACACATAAAACATACCTACACACGATCGAAAATGGGAGGACAGATAGACGACGACGGTTGTATCTGTTCGATACATATGCTGGCTGTATCTTCGAGAGCAGAGCCATGGGTTCTTAAAAGGGTACAGTTCCAGGTTCTTTTATTCTCGGACCGTTGTTCTTGTGCGTTTTTTTGATTCTATTTTCAATATATTCGTTTTTTTTGTTGTATTATTAGGTTGGCTTCCTTCTTGGACTTGTTAAATTTTTTGTACTTTCTTGCATTTTTTTGTGTGTGGTGCCTTCGTGATGTTTATAAAGAATGAAAATGTGATTAAAAAGGGTACAGCGGGTCGGGGGAAGAATGAAACAGAAGGAAGGGTGGCAGGCGTGAGGGGAAAGGCGGAAAGCGGAAAGAGGAAAAAAACCAACAAATTCCTCTAAACTCCAGATTCGTCCAGAATCGCAGCAAGTTCTCCCGGCATGGCATATCGTATGAGAAGATGTGATTCCTGCTCTTATAGCAGCAACCACAAAAGCCCCCTGGGGTCTTTTTCCACTTCGTCTTCTATGCCTTCTTCACAGTATTATGTTGTGTATTTTTTTCTACTTTTTTTGTACGGTGCCGCCGCCTTCGTCTCCAACGTGCGTGCATCAGAAATATATGTGTATAGCCTATATACGATGATTGTGTAGAAGTATAATTTGTTTTGGGACCACAATACGTCGTAAGTTTTTATTTTGCTTTGTTTTCAAGCGTTTTCCCGCTTTTGGCGGACTAAGGGCTCCGCCACCGCTACTGCTTGGCTACCATTAACCCGCCGCGCCCTCGCAACATCCAAACCCATTCGACATCCTGGATGCTGCATCGGCCGTCGTCGCGTCGTCGTTTCGAGATCACTTGAGAATTCTTTTTAGGACCTGGTTATTTTCCGTGGATTCATGATCGTGCTGTTTATCTGTCGAATGCCTTACCCATGGCGACTCCATAAAAAGTCAAGTATAAGCCGCGCCGGGTTCGGTATATACCTAACCTGGGTATGTACGCTCACAGGTCGGTGCGGCCAGAAAACGCACACCACTTGGCTGGACTGGCGACGCTATGTCTCGGATGACGATCTCGAATACCAAGGTCTATTCGCTTGGTTTTGGGAGTGCAAGTGGATGCTTCCTTTCCCTTGTTATTATTGTTCTTGTTCTTGTTTCTCATTTTACTACTTCGTTTTTGGGGTTTGAATTGTTTTTGGTTTTTTTTTTTTGTGTTCTGTAGTTTTTTGTTTTCGTTTGCTGTTATTGCTTTTTTGTTTTTTTTTTCTGGGTCGTTAATAGGAAAGCACATAAAAAAGACTCAAGAGCCAGCAGCATCCATGGCAGCAGTACCAACAACTGAAATGAATTATTGAGTGCTAAAAGTGAACCGTACCCAGCGATAGAAGTATCTGCACAATTGGGCTCGGATTTCTGCCTCTTCGAATGTTCCGATAGTGTAGACTTTTCCTCAGAACGTATTCAATTTCACATCCTTTAGATTTCCTTCGAATAGATACAAGATGCATAATCAAATGCGTACCGAGGGATTCAGAGATATTGCTTAGAGCAAAAATACGCTGCGGGCGTTGGGCCACAATGAAGCGGAGGCAATCGCATGCCAATAAATAAGCGGAAAGGCAAAGTAAACACGAACATCGCACTCAAGTTACTTATTAGCTCAAATAGCGAAGTGTGCACACATTATTCGTGTGATTTAATTGCTGGGGTTGGGATAGAAAATAGCTGATCATGTAATGGCCGTATTCCGCTGGTCACCAGAAGCGGATGTGATCGGCTCGTGGACTTCCCGAGTCCACGCTTGTTAGTTGAATTGTTTTATACGGGTGTAGGTATTGAAGACATAGGATATCAGATATGGTACTTCTAATTCCAAAACAAGACGTAAAAGGCACCTAATTTGGAAGTGGATTTCTTAAAGGTAGGAAAACAGTCCTTCTGGTTAATTGGTTACAAAAACGAAAGGGTACGTGGTACATTGGGAATGGGAAATTGGGAATTTAATTTAAAAGGATTTCAGGGGCAAACTACATTTGTTCTAAAGATCAAATATGTTATTGATGAAAAAAACTACAGGGTGTTCCAGAAATTTTCCCTAAAACAGAAATTCTCGAAACAGTGGGGAAGTTTCATGAATCAAGGTTTATATTCTATTGAAACGGGATCCTTGGGCAATTATATAGTCTGCATGTGTTTCGTTTTTTTTTGGCAAAGTACTTCGAAGTGGCCGCCAATACGGATTCCGCAGCAGACAATCCACGGGAGACCTTTTGAATTTTGTGACCGACGTCTGAACTTCGGTGAGGCAAGTTGAGCAACAAGGACAGTTGCCCTTTGACCTCCAAAACCTTTGAGCTCGTCTAATATAAATAAATTAGGTATGATTCATTCTTATAGAATTTCCCAATAACTTAGCGGGTGAATAGAATTTTCTCGAAAATGATGCGGGTTGTTGTAGGCAGTATGCCTTCGGGTCTCGTTTCCGTTACTTCCGGGTGCCTCAGGGTACCATTTTCGTTTCCACCCTATTTCTCCTTCATATTAGTGATTTGCTAATAACAATGTACAACAAAAGACGATATTGCGCTAATTTCTTCATTTTCGAATGATCTTGAATGGACCCGTAAGCAATGTACAAGTATTTTGCTAGCTCTCTGGTGGTTAATTTGTAGTTATTGACCAACATTTCTTTCACTTTATCGATCTTTTCATCGGTTTTCGTCCTTGCAGCTTGCCATTGCGTTCCTCATCCTTGATGGACTCACGACCACTTCCGAACCGTTCGTACTTCTGGTAAACGACTGTTTCTTACAGTGTCATTGCCGAAACAGTTCAATACTTCTAAAGCCCTCGCACTATTCGTTTTTAACATGGAATTTAATATAAACTCGTTGTTGCAAATTTAATTCCATTTTTTAAATTGTAAAGATTCAACAAGACGCACAGAATGTATTCAGGATGGCGTAACTTTCCCTAATGTTAAGCTAAGAGTCTGGAATGTCAATAATTACCCACTTACCGTCTTTCACAGTAACAGGATTCACTCAACGTGAATTCGCCAGTATTGGTCAATGCCAAATGGTAAACAACTTCCTTTCTCATTTCAGGGCCTCCATGTATCTCCGTTTGTCTCCTGGTGTTTTCGAAATCCAACCTGATCGATTACGGGCTTGTTACAAGAGGATAAAATAAACATATGCGGTTGGTACACAATCCCTTGTGGTGGACTATCCCAAAATAAATAAATCTCCGACGAAAGGATGATTGAATGTTTATACTAAGCAGTAAACATCTCGAATCATCATCATCATCGGCACTACAACCGGGATCCGGTTTTGGCCTTATTTAGCAAGTCCTGAGGCTTGTTAAATTTTCCATAATGATTTGTTTTTTTCCGGGCAAGGTCATTAGTCTTGCACCAGAGGCTCCCCGACGGGGAATTGAACCCCGGTCTCCCGCGTGACAGACGGGTGTACTAACCACTCTACTATCGGGGAGCCAAAAACATCTCGAATAGGTAGAAAAAAAAGTCTGTTAAAAAACTTTGGAATTTATTTTAACGAGGAGTGCGGTGTTTTCATTGTTCATATTGTTCATGGTAGATTTGGGGGTAGTTTGCTTCTGAAGGACGTGTCCTAGTGCTGGACGTTAAGTCACTATCACATCAATTAAAAATTAAAGAACCAAGAAGAAAACACATTTATCCACGATAGTTCGATTGTTCAACGATGATTGCAGTGAAATCCAGCCGGACATGCCCAAGAGGCAAAACAGTGACCTCTGCTTTGGATAGTTTTAAGTTTAGTGGGGCTACCCCCCTATTTGTTGTCTTAATTTAAGCAACATAATTACCTACAACAAAAGTACGATTATGTATGAGTTACAAACTAGAGAGGTTAAGAACTACCTTAACTAAGCTTAACGTAAGGTAACCAGGACAAATTAAGAGAAGGGGGGGGGGGGGGGGGGGCAGTTTTATACTAAAGTGTAGAAGCGCCGATTAAGATTGGTGGTGAGAATGGTTTAGGAGGCGGTGCTTGAGAGTATGAGTAGAGAGGTCGAAGTCGAACAAGGGTGAAATTGGAGTTGACATTTGTCAAGACCCGCGAAGGTCCGGTGGGGGGCGATGTGGAGAAAGCGGGGATTTTGCGTATTTCGAGAATTTGTGTTCAGAGGAATTAAGTTAAGGAGATAGTCGCAGTCACCCGAGCCGAAGAAGACCCGATGATCTTGTATAACTGTGGGGGTTCTCTATATCACACGGAGAACCAACCCACAATTCCTACCTAATTTTGACCGCTAACAGCGCGTCACCATAGCCCGACGACCCATTCAACTTCCAAGAATACAATTCCCAATCTGCAACAGCACCAATTCCCCAAACTACAATAGCATATATTTCCCAATCTGTAATAGAAAGTATTTTTAAAACCTACAACAGAATACATCCCAATCCTGCAATAGAATACATTTTCAATCATCTCCCCCATCTACAATCAAACCGCATTTAGTTTTCCCCGAAAACCATTCCGGCTCACTTCCTACTTAAACCATTTTCCTCGCTTGTAACCAGCAGCATTTAGTTTCCCCGAAAACCATTTCGGCTCCCATCCTACCTAAACCATTTGAAATAATACCCATTCTCCTTACTGGCAAGTCACCAGCACGATGCATTGCATTTCCACGAAACAACCATCGCAACGATCAAGACCCATGTTCCTTTGTCTAACCGACAACCCATGCCCATACTTGGTTATGCCTCGGAAACCGATTTCTCCGTATACACAGCAACAGAGGAATCTAATTCAGCCTGTACGGCAGAAATTCCCTGAAACAAAATTCTCTATGTAGGCATAGCAACCCTTCTCCATGTTCCTAGTAAGTGGCAGTGAGTTTACTTAGCGATGACTCCACTACCACGACACCCTGAATGGATTCTTGCATTCATTCAATCAGTCGCTTCACAACCACCGCGCACACGCCACGTCGGGCGTTCGAGTCAGTCGATAATCATCCCTCAAACGGTGCGCACAACATCAGAGTTACATTTTCATCCCACAAGTAGTGTGTATATCACGGGAGTCGAGAGTGTCTTTACGGGCAGTGTGTTGTATTGTTGCTGCATTCCCGAATACATCCATGTTATTGATAGAGAGTGAACATTATAAACAAAAATAATAAAGAAAAAAAACAGTGTCAACAAAGAAGCAAAATAAAGAACATTTAATTAATTAAACAAACCAGACTGCGTTTTTAGCATATTTTCATCCTCGTTGTTGAATGTTACGGAGTTCTATTTGCCCAGTGACGCGTTTGGGGAGTTAAGTGTACCCGTGCCGTACGTCGGCATCCATACCTTCTCCCCACATAACTTGGTATCATCAGCGTATAGGGACACGCACGAATTCTTAATGCCCTTATCAATTTCATTAGTGGCCAGTATAAATAGGAGAGGACCCAGGTAGGAAGGTGTTGGATATCATGAACCTAAACCGATCGGAATAAAGGCTATCCTTTAGATAAGAAGAAATACTTTTCAGCAATCCAGGTTCGAAGCCGAGGGCGGATAATTTGAACAGGATTAGATTGTGGGAGATTTTGTCGAATGCTTTACTGAGGTCGGTCGAGACCATATCTACCTCGTTACCATGCTCTGGTACTGAGAATGTAAAGGAAGTGAACTCAACGAGGTTGGTTGTAGTTGATCGGCCATTGAGAAAACCATGTTGCCTTGATGAAATAAAAGATTTGCAACGAAAACTAAGAGATTCTTATAGAATCCTCTCAAGAATCTTGGGTAAGTGGGACAGTTTGGCCATGGGGCGATAGTTTGCAACATCATTTTTGGGACCCTTCTTGTGGATGGGTGTGATGGGGGAGGTTTTCTTAATTTGAGGGAATATACCCTGAGAGAGTGAGAGATTGAAGATCAGTGAGAGGGGAGCAGAGAGAATGGATGAGCATTTCTTGAGGAGGATTGCAAGGATACCATCAGGTCCCGGTGTAAACTCGTCTTTGATTTCCAGTACCTTGCATTCAATTAAGGGCGGAGAAGGGCCCCGAGGGAAAAGTTAGGTAGGTAGTTGAAGTCTGTCGGGTCAGGAACAAAGGAGTCATTAGTAAATGACTAATTGAAGTGATTGGCGAAGAAGTTAACAATAGTAACAGGATCAGATGAGGTATGAGAGTTTAAAGTAAGTGGTATGGGGTAACCATCAGATCTACGTTTATGATTGAGAAACTGGAAGAAGGTTTTGGGGTCATTTTGGTGATTGGTCTGAGTTTTGGTAACATAGTTGCGATAAAGGATGTTGAAAAGTTCCGTGAATTGCAGGTAACGCCCAAGAAAGTTGGACTAGTCAGGTATAGTTCGACACCGACACGTGTCCCAAAAGTCCTTACTCCCACCTGATACAAAAGGTAACATTACATACACCAACGCTGAATTCAATAGCAAAAATCAATCGAACTAAACGTTCAAAAGTCTCTAATATTGTATTCAACGCATCCAATTCGACGCGCCAATTCAAAGCATTCAGTCCAACGCATCCAATTCAGGGCATTAATGCGATACATCAATTAAACGCGTTCTCCGGTAAACAAACCGAACAACGAATATGTCCTCTGGTAGCTAATAGCAATTATCACCTAAATTCCTAGCATTACCCAAAACCTAAAAGGCACACTTGTGCAAACAAAGGATAGCGATTCGCCGCCGACCAACAGTCATGCAATCATAGACATCTTAACGTAGATCGCACACTAGATGTTTATGATTTGGAAATGCAATTAGAAACCAATAGCAATCCCACGGTTCCTTTATTACCCATCTGAAGCGTACAAGAACATTGTTATCTTAAGCCAGATGGGTAACACAAACAAATCCAACGAAAGGATCGAAAATTAAGCGGCGGTACGATCGATCGTTCAAACAAAGGAACAAGATTCCGATAAGGAAGACGGAAAGGAGAATGATCTATGATGGGAAAATTTTCTTTGCGGGCTGGATGGGAAATTTTCTGTTTCAGATGGGGGATGAAAAAAAAATTCCAATAGGGAGGAGAATTTTTCAGTCTACTTCGAGCATTCAGTTGAATGATAGAGAACCCCACCGAAGAGGTATCCGCGATTCAAAAACAACAAAAGAGCTAGTTTAACATGTGTCGAGTAACGTGATGTGTGAGTTGCGTGTGCAATACAAAATTATATTCGTATCGACTCGGTAATATCGTGTGAGAACAAAACATTAAAACATTTGTGTATCAAGCTCTTAAATCGTGACAACAAGTCATTCAAAATAAAACAAAATTTTAAAGGCAAGCTTTTCACCGTGTTTCATTTGCTGAAGTATTCGCTCTGTGTTTTCTGTGTTAGAATTCTGTTCTTATTCGTGAACAGTGTTCGGCGGAACACTTTGACAACAACATACTAACATCCGCCAAAATGGTATCTTCAATGGATAGTTGGTCGTTGTTGAACGAAAGGCGGACTAGGTAGTCGTTCATGAAGCGAAAATTAGCTTTATGGAAATCGTAGGCGAAGTGATTGGGAGGGGGGACGAATGGTGGCGAGAGGACTCGGAAGAACATTGCAGGAGGGTGGGTGAGGGGTTCTGGGGGGGTTGTCTATGTATGTGGGCTGGGTGAGACAGATGTATTGATAGGGTCTGTTGTAAAGATGAGATCAAGCTGCCCACCCCAAAGGTTACGAACGTTGCTGACCTAACAGAGACATAAAGTATCTAGTCGATCAATGAAGAGACATTCCTTGGCCAGGGTGGGGTGGGAGGTGAAGTGTGAATGACCCTCAGATAAAGTCCAATTGAGTCGTGGACGATTAAAATCTCAGAAGATGATGATATCGTCCTCGCAGTTACTAAGCTCGATTATGTGGTCGATATCATTAAGAGTTAGCTCGTAATCTTCAATACGTTCGTTCTAAACAGAGCGTTCCAAGTTCGAGTGAATGGAAAGCTTTCCCGAACTTTCAACGCCGCTGCAGGCGTACCACAATGCTCCATTCTAGGCCCCATCTTATTTAATATCTACATCTCAGATATTCCTCGCCCTGTGGACGAGAGAGTAAACCAGATATGCTATGCGAATGACGTCCTAGTGTACACGTCATCCAGGAGCCCAAAACTCGCATCTAGACGAACTGTATCAGTACTACAGTCGATGGAAGATTCGACTTAACCCATGCAAAGCAGTAGCTATAATTCTGAGTAGTAAACACTCCCAACCTCAAAGAATATTCGAATACAAATAGCAGATACTACGATTAGACTATAGGACAGGATGAATTATCTTTGGGTTATTTATACCCCAAAAATGAATTTTATTAAACACGTGACCCACATTCTTCAAAGACCCCTCGGTCGGTCTACGCAACTGCACAACATTTTGAAGTGGAGCAACAAAGTCGACACCAAAGTAAGTTTCTCTGCTATAAGCAGCTAATCTGATCTGGAATATCGTACGCCTTTCCTATATGGTCCTGCATACCTTCGGCACAAATGGAAAGACTTCGAGTTTTCGAAAGGAAACTCGTCGAAAGATGCACCAACCCAACCACTCTAGAAGGCCTGACGGTCGCCATTACCCCAACTCTCACCTATACGAAGGCGCCTCCATTACCCCTATCGACGAGTATTTGCTTCAATTAGCATACAAGTACTTCGAAAACATTCAGAACAACGAGAACCCACTTGTACGGGAGTCTTGCGTTCTTGGCCCTTCTCTCCTTCGATCTCTTCGAATCCGACCAACAGAATTTCTTCTTCAGTACAAAACTGTAGAAAGCACCCTTCCCAACAACATTCTCCTCTATAACAGAGGATTCCTGGACCCATCCCATAGGGTCTATTGCTAACACAATACAAACACGCACGCACAGTCCAAGACAGCACAAACACACACACATACACCGACCAAAGCGCAGATTATTAGACGCCAAAGACGTGATCTGTGTTTACTACCGCACTCAAGACCCACGGGTCTTGTACGATTTCTTTCCCATCATCCCCCGATCCAAGTCGTTAGAGAACTCTCGAACTAACCCCGTCCACACTCCTTCCCCTTTCTTTTCAGATATCCTGAGACCGAGCCCAACATCCTCACGTACGGTCACACGTCAACGATTGAGTCGGTCTACACCGATGCACAAAGCTGTTGGCATGACTGCCAACTAGGAAATCCATCACCCGTCGGGGACTAACTGCGAAAGCGACCGACTGGAAGGAGCTTACGCTGAAGGTCGTCTCATCAGGGAGGATTCCGCTAGAGAAACTGCAACAACGTACCCCTCTTCGACGCCCCCAACTGGACCCTTCCCCGCCAGCTGGGACCTGCACACCAACACCAACAGTCGGTAGGATCCAACAGGCCTCTAGCCATCGGACACAATCAGGGCGGACCTTCTAACTTCAGGTAAAGTAATGCCATAATCAAAAATAACATAACGTTAGACCGGCTCTCGAATATTGCTCTCATGTTTGGAGCTTTGCTCCCAAGCATACCCTCAACCTACTAGAGAGCCTACCGAGACGAGCGATCCGCCTGATAGGAGACACGACGCTGACGTCGGGACTACAGTTGCTATCACATCGAAGGCGCGTAGCTGATCTCTGCCTGTTTTACAGATATTATCATGTGTACTGTTCTTCCGATATTCGTGGTGGAATTCCCACCCCGCGCGAGTGTTTCCGGAGCGTTGCAACCTACAACTATTCAAGAACAACTGCAACGGTTATTTGCGGACATTTAGGGGCGCCGTGTCAGCGCTATAGGTTTGCATCTCCTGAGAGAAGTATATATAAATAAAATGGAGGGTTATATGTGCAGTAACGTTACGCATCGTAACAAACTTAACTTGCCTAAGTCCTCTACTAAAGGGTTGTGTTTTCCACGTATGCGGCTGACGAAATGCTGCTCTCCTGCTGTTGCGTTTAATTCCATGAGGACAATTTTAGTGTTGTATTGAAGGGAACCGTCGTCGCCCATTCTTCGGTTTCATAGGTATTTTCCTCTATAGCGGTATGGGATCAATTTAGTGTTGGTGAAATGGACGTTGGTGCGGATTGTTATAATGCATTGGCTTACTGCCGGAAGGTTAGTACGAGGGTTGCCTTTTATATTTCGGGATTAGAGAACAAAAACAAATATTGATCATCGAAAATCACTTTATTGTTTTTCTAAATATTCCCCATGAAGATCTATACACTTTTGCATGTGTTTGAACCAATTGTCGAAGCACTTTTGCCACTCTGATTGAGGTATTTCCAACACATGCATTCTGAATGCAGCAACCGGTTCTTCAGGTGTCGAAAAACGTTGACCTCTCAGTTTATTTTTTACGTACGGGATTAAAAAGAAGTCATTCGGTGCCAAGTCAGGACTATACGGCGGATGACCCATCAAATCGATGTTTTGGCTGCTCAAAAATGCAGTTGTCGCAGCCAATGTGTGAGAGCTCGCATTGTCGTGGTGAAGAGTGATTCGTCTTCGGCGGTTGGTTTTCCTGATTTCTTGGAAGACAACTGGCAAACAAATGGTTGTGTACCACTCAGAATTGACTGTTCTGCGTTGTTCTAGTGGTACGGTTGCGACATGTCCAGTTTTTCCGAAAAAACAGGCGACCATTTGCTTGGAAGTGCTTCGTGCGCGAACAACTTTTGTTGGATTTGGCTCATCTTGAAACACCCAGACAGTCGACTGCTGTTTACTTTCGGGCTCATACGCGTAAATCCACGATTCATCACCTGTCACGATGTCATAGACGTGTTTCGAAGCACCGCGTCTGTATTTTTTGAGCATTTCTTTCGGCCAATTGACACGAGCCTTTTTTTGGGCGATTGACAAATTGTGTGGGATCCAACGCGAACAAATTTTTTTGACAGTCAAATGTTTATGCAATATTGAATGTATGCTGGTCCCACTAACGCCTAAGGTTATCTCAATCTCACGATAGGTCACACGACGATCTTCCAATATCAGTTCGCGCACAGCATCAATGGTTTTCGGAACAACAACTGATTTTGGACGACCTTCACGAAATTCATCTTGGAGTGAACTACGACCACGATTGAATTCACCATACCATCGATAAACACTGGTCCTTGATGGAGCTTCATCGTCAAAAATTGAATTAAGTTCATCCATGCACTGTTGCTGAGTTAATCCACGCCGAAAGTTGTAAAAAATAATCGCACGAAAATATTGACGATTTAATTCCATTTTTGGGCCGAGATGAATCTTTTAAGTTACTGTAAACAACACAAATAGCGTTCGTATGTCAAAACGTTCTGAGTGCGTATAACCTCAAAAATCTCCAACTTTACGACAGAGCTGTCAATTGCCGGATTACAACACTAGGGTTTCCAAATCTCGAAACATAAGAGGCAACCCTCGTACTAAAGGGTTGTGTTTTCCAAGTATGCGGCTGGCGAAATGCTGTCCTCCTGCTGTTGCGTTTAATTCCATGAGGACAATTTTATCGTTGTATTGAAGGGAACCGTCGTCGCCCATTCTTCGGTTTCATAGGTATTTTCCTCTATAGCGGTATGGGATCAATTTAGTGTTGGTGAAATGGACGTTGGTGCGGATTGTTATAATGCATTGGCTTACTGCCGGAAGGTTAGTACATTTCTTCTAAGTCTATTTCTGTAGCAATCCTGTTGACAGTCGCTTTACCAGTAAATGTCGTCGATTTTCTGCTATTTTCATTGTTCATTCCACCACAATTCTTGGATAGCGGTGATGTCGCGTTTATAGAAATCCAGGACCTTTGAAAAGTTTGGAGTTGTTCGAGGGTTTTCCAGTGATGGAACAGTCTGAATTTGTGTAGTCATCCTGATCCTCCCACCAAACCCTTTGCAGAAAAATAGTGAATCAAGAGTTATCTTCGTTGCCCGAACTATGCATTTTGGTTCATTTCCCCTTTAAAAAATCGTTGGCCAACCCAATAACGTATGTCATATTCCACCACAATAATATAGCTAGAAGACAAAAAATATGTTGAAATATTAAACTTGAGCTGGACCTTCAGTAATTTGATAAAGACCATTTGAATCTCCACTTGACATACATTTGACACGTTCATAATTTGAAATCCTAGTCTTTAGCATTGTTGCGTCTGCCCGAAATTGGCTTTCAATAAATCCGTAGATACAGTGATAGTTCCCATTTGACATATGACCCTTTCATAACTTCAAGTCCTTGTCATCATAAGTCGCGGTCTAATCCAAGATCATCCACAATTTAAAATTCAAATGGCATTAAAAAACATCTAAAATACTCGCACACTATCTTATCTTTGATCTCTGGCAGCCACGCCACAAAATCACTTCTCGACAAAATGTTCAACTAAAGTGTCAATCGATTTACAAATATCGTACAAAAATATTCCGGATTCACTTTGGCATTGATAACAATCGTTTAGAAGCAGCTCAGTGGTCAAACCGGTAACGAGAAGTGTATGCAACAGAGGTCAACAAGCCTAAAACTAAGAAGGTCGGTCTAGAATGCCACCCACTGGAATGTCGGCTCCTGTTACGCATTTTCATATTTTATCTTAATTCTGTAATTGAAGTGAAGTCAAACGATCCTCGACCGGGTATGAAGGTGTGGCGTGTCGTTTCCTTTCACTTTGGACATTAAAAGATAAACGAGTTTATGGACTGAAGATGGGATATAGATTGTGTCGGGATATGTTCGGACAACTGGTTCAGGTGAAGGTACGGGGAATTCGATCGTGGATCGTGGAATACAAATAGAGTGTTTACTGAGGACAGAGTGAGCCTTTTTCAAAGCAGTTTTTATTTAGATGACGTTAATGTATATTCGTGTTAAAGTTCTAATTAATTTTGTTCATTTAAGTTGTTAAGAAATATGTTTGGAACATAAATAGAGCGTTTACTGAGAAGCATGCCTTTTTGAAATGCTGATTTAGGTGATGTCAATACATATCGGCGTTAAAGCTCTAATCCATTTGGGTGATTTGAATATTTCATTCTCTAACTAATTTATTTATTTAGCTTTAGTACAAGGTTTAACAATATTGGTTCTGGCGTTAATTATAATTTTTATGGTAGATTCAACAACGGGGTGAGTCTTCTATGAGCATGATCAGTTCGATTCCGGAATGTAGAGTTATCGAAAATTACCAGACGGGCTGGCAGCTTAAAGGTATTGTGAAGTCTTAATATAAAGGAAACTCTAGGGGTTCGACGCTTGTACAAAAAAGTAGTCTTCCAAGGAGCTTCCGTAATGTGAAGATACCTTGTCTGTTCTGCTGATATTATAGCGGTCGTCGCCAAATTGAATGTAGTGGCTTAAGCCAAACCCATTTTGTTTTTTTCGGGAAAACAATAAATCAGATGGGTACATTCTAGCTTCCGAAGTACGGAAAATATATTCTCGAATTAAACTACGCGAACTTGGAACTCTCCGCTGGATCATTATAATCTTCAACTATTCACGACAATACTACATCGAAACTCCCTATCTCGATTTTGCCTTTCTTTTCCTCATATATATATATACATATATATATATATATATATATATATATATATATATATATATATATATATATATATATATGAGGAATTGGATACCGGTGGAGCGACTTGCTAAATAAGGCCAAGACCGGGTCCCGGTTGTAGTGCCGATGGTATATATATATATACATATATATATATATATTTATATATATATTATATATATACCGTCGGCATTACAACCGGGACCCGGTCTTGGCCTTATTTAGCAAATCGCTCCACCGGTATCCAATCCATATCCGAGACTTGTTAAATTGTCCATAATAATTTGTTTTTCCGGGCAAGGTTATTAGCCTTGCGCCACTCTTTTCCCCCCATACACATAATTAATGATATTGCAGCGTTTTGCGAAACAGAACAGAATAACCTGGTTCGGATCCGGATTAGATTACGGCGATGTACATACAAGGATATCTCAATTAGTTACTTAAGCTGCAATTGGTGAAGCCACTGATGAATTTTTCGACCTTCTTTTGTGCTGTATTCTTCACTTCTATCTTCACAGTATAATATAGTCCCTTTAGTGCATGCAGACCATTGAAATCGAAATGAATAACGTGGAATTATGTTTTTTCAAATCAATTCAAGTCTTGAGGAATTTGCCACAAGTTCGCTGACATAGACAATTAAATTCTCGTTTCACTGTTTTAGTGTCAAAGTCGTCAATTGAACCGTCTTAGATCAATAAATGAAAATGATGTTTAAAATATCTCAACAGGCCGCCGGTTGGGAAATCTACTCTATCGACCATTTATAGCCCATAAGATTCTCAGTATCTAATCAATTCAAGAATTGCTAACTTTTTTCAGGAACAATATGGACAGTACGCCTGTGGCGATTCTAACAGGTACACACGATTCACAAGCGAAATAGTGAAGAACACGATGGAAAAATCGAATAAGAAAAATACATCAGAACCGTATACCAAGCGATAAATAACAAAAAAATAATTCACACCAGTGGAATATACTCGAGTTTGGAAATCAAATTCTAAACACGGTCAGTAGCCTGGTGTGTAACGCTTAGGTAAAAATTTTTTCGTGATTCGAGCTGTCACAGCGTCAGTTCGAATCACACGATCTTGTTCACTATTATTTCAAACGCTATACGCCTATTGATCGGTAATTTCGGGGAATACTCTTTTGCCTTTCCCGGCATTAGTGGAACAGCGAATGGTTTATAGCGTATTGTGAAGAACGTGTGATTCGAACTGACACTATGACGGTTGGAATCACTAAAAATTGAACCGATACTCAACACATCAGGCCACTGTCGGGTGTACGAATTCGAATTATAAACTCAAGTACATTCAACTGATGTGGAATTGCATTGTTATTGCTTGGTATACGGCTGATGCATTTTCTTGTTCGATTTTCTTTCGGTGTTCTTCACTATTTCCTTGTATATTGTGTGTGGTGTATCTGTTAGAAACGCCACACTACTCCCTCCTCAGTAACTTTGTTACGGTCAATTTTGTGTGCGAACGACGGAGCGAGGAACGAGCGATCGAGAGGACGTCGGAGCAGGCGAGTGTGCCGGTGCTCTGTGAGGGTTCTCTACACTACATGGAGAACCCACCCACAATTCCAACCACAATTTGCGCCTTATTTCGACCGCTTTCGGCGTGTCATACTAACCCCTATGCCACCGTTTGGTATTCACCTGAGAATCATTGATTTCCCAAGGGACGACTAGCTAAACTCATTATCCTATGCAGATAATGCATAATTGAGCTTAGCTACTCTTTTGCCATACGGCAACTCCATCTTGCTAGCCCATGAGATTTCCATTGGAAATCACATCATGTCGGTTAGCAACAACAAGTCTAAACGAACGACGCTGTTGCATCATAGCAAAATCGCTGGGGTTATTTCAGCGTCTTAGAGTCTGGTTCTGACTCTGATTATTTCTCAAGCATCAGTGGCGTCCTATTGACTTTTCTTCAGATCATCCATTCGCTTGGGATCAATGATCTCTTTTCGCAGGTGAATAGCACCGACGACATTTCCTCTCCTCCATAATTCTGTTTCCCGACGGTTCAATGCAGTCTGAGATCACCACAGTTGTAATACTGGGACAGTAGGTCATTCTCAGAATCTGCATTTGATACCAGCACACCCAACCAAACCCACCCCGAGATCATCGTACATCGTGTTTCTGTTCTTTCATTCTCCCATGTTCGTCAATTATCGATTAACCGATTATCCACCACACTTCGACAGGCGTGACAATGAGAGAGCAGAGGCGCGATCTCTTTTGGTTGTCTTGTGTGCAAAAATAGAACACCGAATTTTACCCCTAATTAGATCAGTCACTTGTCGTTCATCATCACGGGCAGACACGCCGCCGCGCGAAATTTAAATTAAATCTTCACCGCATTCTGTCGATATTCAACCTCTGTAGTGAGCATACACGTCGTTATTGAAGGTAATGGATAAAGTCATCAATACAGAATTAGTTAAGTATTTGTAGTGCAAGGGACTTCTGAATGATCGTCAATACGGATTCCGTGGCAGGTGGTCCATGGGAGACCTTTTTACCCCTATAACCGCTATATGGACATCTACGATTGAGCGGCATGGTGAATCAGGGGCGGTCGCATTGGATATCTCCAAGGCTTTTGACCACATCTTTTATAGCGTTTGAAATAATAGTGAAGAAGAACGTGTGATTCGAACTGACGCTATGACAGTTTGAATCACCAAAAATTGAACCTAAGCGTTACCCATCAGGCTACTGGCCGATTTTAGAATTTGATTTTTAAACTCGACTATACTCCACTGATGTGAATTGTTATGTTATCGCTAGGTATACGGCTCTGATGTATTTTCTTATTCGATTTTCGTTCGGTGTTCTTCACTATTTTGCTTGTGAATTGTGTGTGTATCTGTTAGAGATGCCACACTTTCATACAAACTTTCCCAGCAGCTTCGCGACTGGACGAAGAATTTCCTCGAAAATCGATCGATCCAGGATGTTGTGGACGGCGAGTGTTCGGATATGTATCCTGTTAATGTTGGGGGAGCCTCAAGTTCCTATTTTGGCCCCAACATTATTTTTGCTTCACATAAATGATTTGTTGGAGACAACGGATAACAAAGTGTTCACTTTTGCGGATGATAGTATTAGCCGATTGGTGCATCGGCGCCGCACCAGTTGAGATGTAGACAGTTTGACTCTCTGAATCAGGATCTGGATAAGGTCCTGCAATGTGGAAGGGCCAATTTCGTCGACTTCAATGCAGCGAAGACACAATATACAACATTCAAAGAAAAGCGGATCATCGGTTCTAGAGCTGGTACCATTACATGGGAGGAAGACAGCAGCGAAACAGCGGCCATCTGGACAAGTGGAAATTCCCCCACATGAAATGCAGAAGTGTCCAGCGGCTGGAAGGAATTGCCTATGCTAAGATTAGAGGAATTCATTTCTACTGTTGTTACGGTCCGCCAAGGTGGGAAATAGAATATTTCAAATGGTTTTTCGACAGGTTGACACAAGAAACTAGAGATAAGAGCCCCCTTATAGTTGCTGGAGATTTCAACGCTTGCGCAGTAGAATGGGGAAGCACAAGGACCAACAGTACAGACCAGGGACTACTCGAAGCCTTCGCAGTCCTAGGTATGGTGTTACTTAATGATGGTGTTGATGACACCTTCATAAACGAGAGAGGCCGGTCCAAAATCGACATCACATTTGCCAGCTCCATGTTGGCAAGAAGTATGGAGTGGCGAGTTTTGGACACCTAGACCTATAGTGACCACCAAGCCGTGATGTACGAAATATCACTGGCAAATTGGCGAAGAAAGCCCAAAAAATGGGTGGAAAGAGAAGGACCTCGACGCGGAACTGCTCGATTATATTCTGGAAGACCAAATCGCACAGTTTGACGCAGAAGCCGATGCGAACAGGCAGGCTGGATAACGGTAATTTTGTGGGAGACACTTTTTTCCCGTCCTTGGGATTGGCTGACGCAATATAAAACTTCACAAAGAAAAGTGAATCATCGGTTCCACAGCAGATGAAGAGTGAACAAATCCTCGAATCTGAGGAAAGCATGAAATTGCTCGGCGTCACGGTCTGTGGGAATTTATCATGGCATACACACGTGTCGAATATCGCCGGGTCGGCGTCAGGAAAACTGAGTTATCTTTTTAGAACAAAGATTTTTTTTACTCAGGCTCAACTTCTTCCCCTGGATAAATCCACAAATTAGACCCACCCTCGAATATTGCTCTCATGTTTGGAGCTCTGCTAATAAACATACCCTCGACCTACTTGAGAACATACGGAGACTAAGGATCCTCTGATTAGGGACACGGCGCTGACATCGGAACGACAGTCGCTATCACATCAAAGGCTAGTAGCTGACCTCTGTCTGTTTCACAGATATTACCATGGGTACTGTTCTTCGGAGATTCGTGGTATTGTTCCGCGTAATTTGGTTTATATGCGCTCCACAAGACAATCCGACGGATCGCACCCGTTTGTGGTTCATCTCCCGACAGCGCGAACATCCCTGTATCAGAACTCGTTCCGTTACAGAGCGGGGAAGCTGTGGAACTCCGACCCGCAAATTGGTGCGATCCGGACAATCTGGATCGCACCAATTTGCGGGTCATCTCCCAACGACGCGCAACATCCCGTCATCAGAAATCGTTCCGTTATAAAGCGGGGAAGCTATCGAACTCCGCGAGTATTCTCGGATCGTTACAACCTGCAACTCTTCAAGAAAAACTGCAACGGATATTTGGTGGCATCTTGGGGCGCCGCGCCGGTGCTATAGGTTCGCCTCTCCTGAGAGGAGTATAATAATAAAAAAATTGTATTTGTTCGATTTTGTTTATTTTCGATTTTTCTTCTTAATAATAATTTCAGACTCCGGTAAATATTATTTATTTTTTTTTTTTTTTATTTACTGGCCTGTAGGAACCCGGAAGTTCATGACCTCAGCGACTCGGTGAGGGTACCTTTTTTCGAATTGTCACACCGCGTCATCTATCAAATTCACAATTTTTAATATTTTTCACGAAACATTTTTTGTATGTATACCTAAATACTTAATAAACATGTGTACAAAATTTGACGTTGATATTTGCTTCCATCTTCGAGAAGAAAATTCAAGAAAAACACGTCATGTTTGAGTCGCTAGATGAGAACCTCCCCTTAAATTAAGCCATTAAAGGGGGGTCGTAGCCGTACTAAATTAAATCACACTGGTCATGGTTAGCCTACAATAGCCTGTCGGTTTATCCGTGACATCGAATTTCCTCATAACTTTGTATATTTCAATTTAGGGAGGACTGTATAGTGAGTATCGGGGGTTTCGAAGTCTATCGCTAGGTTTACATTACAAGTTTTAATGTTTATCCAATAACGACAAGATATATAACTCTAAAATGATGAATAGATCTATCCATGCATAGATAAAAACCTCTCTAAAGAGAGGTTACAAGTGTATTTAAATAAAATATAACTTTAAAATGTACCGCTTTAAAGTTTTCTAACGGACCCCCTAAAGTCCACATATAGATCATACGTGTTAAAGTACTTGAAAAGTCTATATAAACATTGGCAGTTTTTAAATCCGTCTAAAGATGGTTTTAAAACCTACTTATAGAGCACGTAGGTATTCCTAAGGTCTATCTATATACAGTTTTAAAGTTTTAAAACATATACTTATAAAGTCTTCCCACAGGTTATGTCAGTTTAGAGTTCCTTTAAGGACGGACTATTTATAAAACTAAACATTGGCGGTCTTAAAATCAATCCTCGGCTCACTTTGATATCTACCTATACAATTTTAATTCCTAAAGCGGGCTAGTTTTAATGTTTGTGGATCGAAACTCGTAGATCAAGACTCAAATTTTACAGATCAAATCTCATAAATCGAAATTCGATGATCAGTACTTGTGGATAGAATCTCGTAAATCGGATCTCGTGGAGGAAGTTTCATGGGCAGGTGCCCGTGGACCTACTTTGCATCTGGGATTCCATATTCCATTTACATGTTTTATATTTCGTTTTTATTCTTCAGCGGTTAATTGGAGTAAAATGGGTTCCGCAGGGCTGAAAATAGTTAGGGGTCTTTTTAAGGAGAAGTATTAAATACTAATCCGGTACAGTTATCTTTACTTACATTCGGGTTTTCGACTCTCAGGTTTCATTTCTAGTGTATTTTATGTTATTCTACTGAAGTCATTAGTCAAAACGCTTACTATTTATTCGTATGACATACCTGAAAGGATCAAAGAGTTGTGGTAAGTGGTCCCTACAAATCATTTAACATTTTTCATGATCTTTTGTGTTCATTTTTGTCTTCACATCTTCCCAAATATGTAATGAATCAAAGAATTGAATAATGTGAATATTTGTATCCCACAATATCAGCACGCTCATTCTAAAATACCACCACCTAAATGTGTTCTTCTAACTTCTTTAACGATCTTCTGTTCTTCGCCTAACTATTGTTAAGTTAAGTTATTAACTGATTTATTTCCGAGCAATCCCATAGATACTAGGTGAATTTTGTTTCACAATGATAGGAAAAGCCAACGTCGAGGGATCAAAAAGCGACGTCACTATGAACGCTTGGGCGCCACAAGTGAATTATCCCTGTAGTAACTTGTCTGTCTGTTATACAGAATCAAAAACACGTTGGTCAAAAATTCCGGAACTTGGGTTTCCGGCCGTGCACGGCTTCAAAAAAAGGTATCGACGGAGAAATTTTGCACAGCCGCCATCTCATCATTAATTGAGTTGAAAAAAAAATCAGATTGGCACTTTATTAGTAGTATTATAAAACCTATTCTAAAGCATTTCGATTGATCCACTTATTGTGCAAAAAAAATTCCCGAAATATGCCTATTTCTTATTACCCCATTATTAATTTTTAAGACTTTAATAGTAGAATGTTAAATTTTAAGTAAATATTTACAAGTCTAAGAAGTGGTATATCCCGATATAAAATCATATATATCATAACTCTGCAGTGCATAAATATCTCTTCATAACATGTAAATCTTCCCTAACAGATTTATTCATTATATAGAACGACTAATCTTCCTAAAAGTGGTGGCAAATTTTCAATCGACAATAATGACTTTTTAAAATTCTTTCCCCAGGTGTTTCTTATTTGTCATGAAAATAGAATTTGTTGTTTTTATTAGGAATTCGCTAAACGAAACGATCCTTTCATTGTCTGACAAGCGGTCCCTTTCTTTTAAAATCTCCATATCGCATTTTCCATAGTTCTTCAAAATCACACACCAATTGCCCTGGCGACAAGTCCTTGCGATATATTTCTAGAAGCCGGTGCAAACTACCAATGAGGTCCTGACAAACAATTACCATTTAGCTATAACTTCTCATAAAATAATTAAACTGTGCGCTAAACCTGTGTAAACACCGTTACCTGTCGCCGGACAAGGAATTCAAAATTCCATAATTTGTAGGTGCATAATCCGGCCCATATGTGCCAATTGTTTGGGAAAACCCCATTAAACAATTAGGTTCTTATGATTGCAACAGAAAGGGATTTCAAAAGGAGCGTTTTGTCGGATTCCTTTCCGATGAGAATGCATCACTCGGTATTGTTTTTAGCGACGCTCTAGGGAAGAACAATTGGCAACATTTTTAGAAGTGGTAATAAATTTTAATTGTGTGTCACTTGAACATGTGTACTTGTACCTGTTCAGTTAATAACTTGATTATATGTTGTTGGTGTGTTTTGCAATAAAAAGCGACAGATGTATCTGGTTTAAACCTTCTTTGCCTGCAATGTGTATGGGATGATTTGTATAATAGAATATGTCGCGAAGGACATTACATACAGACTTTTAACATGCAAAATATTTCCGGCGCTGGCTGTAAAAGATCACTTCTAGAAATTACCATTAGTGCCTCACTGGAGTCTGTACTTATGCAGAAGTTCCAATGACTACCTCAAGTAGTCATTGATAATACATACTTTCATGACTTCATACGCTGGTAAAATTGAGCAGTTAACTTTAAGAACTGTCTAAACACATTTTTTTAATACCAAAATCCTGCTCAAAGGGAGTGTCCTCCGATGCTCATAAATATCAAACCGTAGTGTAGGCGGAGTCAGAAGGAAAGGAAGACGAAAGGAAACATCGTCATATATTGGGCTTAAATATCTGGAAATTACAACGAGGATGACGAGGCAGAGCATTCCACGATCGTAATGTTCGACTAATAATTGTACGTCTAAAATTATCTTTTCGCACGAACTCATATCAATTTTCTGATTAATAAGTGTAATAATCACATATTTGGGAAGATGTGAAGACATAAATGAACACAAAAGATCATGAAAAATGTTAAATGATTTGTGGACGACCGCTTACCGAAACTCTTTGATCCTTTCAGGTATGTTATACGAATAAATAGTAAGCGTTTTGTCTAACGACTTCAGTAGAATAACATAAAATACACTAGACATTTTTTTTTTTTTTTTATATTAGACTTCTCTCGGGAAAGGCGAACCTATAGCGTCGAGTGGGCGCCCCGAGATGCCATCAAATAACTGTTGCAGTTCCTTTTGAACAGTTGCTGGTTGTAACGCTCCGGGAACACTCGCGTGGGAAGGGAGTTCCACAGCTTCCCCGCTCTGTAACGGAACGAGTTCTGATACAGGGATGTTCGCGCTGTCGGGAGATGAACCACAAACTGGTGCGATCCGTCGGATTGTCTTGTGGAGCGCATATAAACCGAATTGCGTGGAACAATACCAAGAATCTCCGAAGAACAGCACCCGTGCTAATATCTGTAAAACAGACAAAGGTCGGCTACGCGCCTTCGATGTGATAGCGACTGTAGTCCCGACATCAGCGCCGAGTCCCCGATCAGGCGGATCGCTCGTCTCTGTATGCTCTCAAGTAGGTCAAGGGCATGTTTAGGAGCCGAGCTCCAGACATGAGAGCAATATTCGAGCGCGGGTCTAATTTGGGATTTATATAGGAGAAGAAGTTGGGCCGGAGTAAAATATTTCTTGGCTCTAAAAAGATAACTCAGTTTTCCTGAGGCTGATCTGGCGATACCCGATACGTGTTTATGCCATGATACATTCCCACAGACCGTGACGCCGAGCAATTTCAAACTTTCCCCAGCCTCGAGGGCCCGGCCACTCATCATCAACTGTGGAACCGATGATCCACTTTTCTTTGTGAATGTTGTATACAAGGGTCTTCGTTGCGTTGAAGTCGACAAGATTGGCCTTTCCCCACTGCAGGACTTTATCTAGATCCTGATTCAGAGAGTCAATCTGTCTACATCTCAGCTGGTGCGACGTAGATGCACCAATCGGCCGATCACTCGAAAAGGAGCAAACAAGCGTACTATCATCCGCAAAACTGACCACTTTGTTATCCGTTGTCTCCAACAAATCATTTATGTGAAGCAAGAACAAGATCCGAACACTTGCCGTCCACAACAACCCGGATCGATCGATTCTCGAGGAAGCTCCTCGTCCAGTCGCAAAGCTGGTCGGAAAGTCCATATGAACAAAGTTTGCTCAGCAATGCCCCGTGCCAGACGCGGTCAAAAGCCTTAGAGATATCTAATGCGACCGCCCTTGACTCACCATGCCATTCAATCGCAGATGTCCATATATCGGTTATAAGTGTCAAAAGGTCTCCTGTGGACCGCCTGCCACGGAATCCGTATTGACGATCATTCAGAAGACCGTTGCACTCCAAATACTTAACCAACTCTGTATTGATGACTTTTTCCATTACCTTAGATAAAGTAGACAGTAATGCTATCGGACGGTAATTTTGTGGGAGACACTTTTTTCCCGTCTTTGGGATTGGCTGAACTCGAGCGATTTTCCAGTAGGCAGGAAAGGTCCTCCGTGCATAAGATAAGCGGAAGAGTCTGCCAAGAACCGGCGATAGTTCTGGAGCACAGTTCTTAAGGACTATTGCTGGTATTCCGTCCGGGCCGGTTGCCTTCCTACAATCCAGTTCACGTAGAATGCGTTGGATAGTGCGCGGACGAAATCTCACATCCCACATGGAAGACTGTACCGGCGAGATCACGGGTGGCTCCAAAAGACCGGGATCGAGGTTTGAGTTCGCGGAAAATAAATTCGCGAACACATTAGCTTTATCCTTTGGATTCGTGACTAACGTCCCGCTGTCTGTCACCAACGGAGGGAAAGAGGTGGATGCGAAGTTACTGCTGACAGCATTTGCCATTGACCAGAAGGAGCGCGAACCAGTTGGGTACCGAAGGAGCCTATTGATCACCCTGTCGTTGTGAACCTTCTTCGCGGTATCAATCGCCTGGTTGCACGCGTTTCTGATTCTAACAAAATTCGTTCTGTTAACATCGGTGGGATTGGAGCGCCATTGCCTAAAAGCTCTATTTTTTGCCACTGTAATCAGCTCGCATTTTTTGTCAAACCAAGGTTTATCAGACGAACATCGTTTGATGGAATGCGGAATATACATCTCCATCCCCGGGAGAATAATCTCTGATACCGACTCCGCGCAAGCGTTAACATCGGAATTTCCGAAGCACACCTCCGACCATGGAAAGGATGCGAAGAAATCTCGCATATCGTCCCAGTTAGCAGTCCCATACTTCCATACATGGCGAAGCTGCCTAGGCCGGTTATTCGCTTGATATGTAAGTGCTTGCGCGACAGATACCAAGCAGTGATCTGAGTTTCCCAGTGGCGCAGAAACCTCTACGGTATAAATACTCGGTTCGGATGTCAAAAACATCGCCTCGGGGATCCGGCACTCGCGTTGGCTCCCCCACGAGTTGAGTCAAGTTGTGGCTTACAGCAAACATCTCCGCCAGCCTCCCAGCCTCGTCGGTTCTGTTAGAATGTAACAACCAGTCGGAATTGTGCACATTAAAATCGCCAAGGACAATAATTTCAGAAGCTGGGTGGTTGATCTGTATCCAGTCGACGGTATATGAAAGATGTTCGAAAAATGTCGCCGGTCGATCGTCATTCGGGGAGCGGTAAAGACAACAAAGAAATTTAACAGAATTCCTCAGCACGACCCTCAACCATATGATGTCCATATTATTGGGTTCCAACGCCTCCATCCTCTGACAAGCCAGATCAGATCGTGCGAAGACGCAGCTCCGCCCTTAAAACGGAATCTCGAATGTAAGTCGTATCCTGAGCAACGAAGATATGTCGAATCAGTTGACGAATCGACCTGGGTCTCAGTTAGGGCAAGGATATCAGGTTTCGTTGTTTGCAAATATTGGTGGACGGCGTTTACATTAGTATTGGTGAAACCGATGCCCCTGATGTTACAAAATGCCGTCATCAGTCGAGCGTGGGCCGAGCCTCGAGAGCTAGCCCGGTTATGCGATGACGAACCTCTCAGAGTTCCATTATTTATCATGATATCTGCATGATGTTCCCCCTGACATAGTCCCCCCGGAGATCCGAATGGGAGACTAGTTTACCTCCGGAATTCTTTATATCAGAAGACACCATCATGACTTATCCCCGTGTCAGTCCGGGCCATCAGCCACACATGAAACATGAAATGAAACCTAAGAGGCGAAAACCCGAATGTAAGTAAAGATAACTGAAGCGGATTAGTATTTAATACTTCTGTGGCGGTTCTTGCGAACGCCACTACTTACCCGCTAATCTACCACCAGGTAACCCCCTTTTCATAAGCGTTCCGTCCGATAAAGCGTGTACTCACCTGCATTGGCATTTCTAACAACCACAAAAACCTGTAAAGCACAATGTCTGGTGATACGAAAACCATATCAGCAATAACAGCCATTCCCAACATGGACATACTTGAAATATCAAAAAACATGACATAAATTTCAAGCAGCAACGTAGTTGCAAAAGTATGAAACTCTACGCCATAAGCAAGCGCGGGACACCTGCACATCGATCTGGTAAAAACACCAACCAACGATCTGATATAGCAGAATAACCACTGAACATATTATGCGGTTGCTCAAGCCTGCGACTAATTCCCAGAATTACCAAGCAGGCGCGCATAAACGAAACCTACAACGCATGCCCTTAAATGGACACATCTCTAATTCAATACAAATACGAGAGATATAACGCATGCCCGTGTAAAGATACATTTAGTCGCACGTATGAGCAATACGGGCGACCTCTGATATGAATACGTACCCATGATCGAACCACACACAATAGCGCCCACCGCTGTGCACATAATGAATAATGTACACACAGGCAGGGGTGCGGTGTGGCGACCGACATGGATTCCGGACTCCGTGATGACTTACACAGCCCGGGGAAACGGTGATCGCATCCTTGGCTGTGTGAGATATTTCCACGCAAAGAAATGATCTCCGCAGATACTGGCCTGCGGAGAGGTGGTTGTTGCTGTGTTGGTGTGTGCTAAATCAACCCCTATGGAACAAGAGCGCACCCAGCAGCAGCAAGTCAGTGATCGTTTGAGCTACCAGCGCGTTATACAGTGGTTCGGAGTGTTCAAAATAAATACGTAAACGAAGAATAAGAAAAGCTAGCGTTAGACACAACGTTAAAGTTCTTGACACCGTTACACCGTGGTTCGGAATGTTCAAAATAAATACGTAATTCAAACCGAAGAAAAGCTAGCGTTAGACACAACGTTAAAGTTCTTGACACCGTTACACCGTGGTGCGAAGTGTTCAAAATAAATACGTAATTCAAGCCGAAGAAAAGCTGGCGTTAGACACAACGTTAAAGTTCTTATGGGTCTTCGTAGTTTAATGTTACGTGGCGTGTCAATCAGGGTGCCACAGGGGCACAGGTTAACCACGTAACCCCACTGGTTCAGTTCGTATCTGACTCCAAAAATTAAAACGTCTTCTTATTCGAAATTTATTTATTCATGTAAGTGTAACTTAGGAAAACAATATGCTGTAACTTAGGAAGACAATATACTTCGGATAAAAAAAACAAGGTAACTATATATTATAGGTTCGTAATTCTTATTCACATGTAACTTAGGCAGACAATGTACTTCGGGTAAAAAATAACACTGTGTACAACGACTTATTGTGACGTATTACCCGATCCCTTGGGACGGCCCAAGAGGGATGTAAATTAACGTGAGGGCGCGACTTGCCCTCAAGGAATCCAAACCGAGATTAACCTCGGCCATCGAAACGACAGAACACCAAAAATCCATCCATCGCTTCGATGGCCATATATGGTGCGATTTAGCTTTGGTTAAGCACAAGAAAAAAAGGGTGAAATACACACACACGATAATCGCTTCCGCAAATTAACGTGTGTATCCCCTAGCATGCAGACATGGGACATGAATATACATGATTGCAAGTTCGTACAAGGGTTGAAATGTGTACACGATCACGACTGCGTAAAGCATTATTGCTGATCGTGCACTTTTCGCTGGCATGTCCTCGCAGTCGAGTTCTGATAGTAAATTTCCATTTGCGAACTCGACTGCCGGGGCGTCAGCCGGATGCCTCATGTCTTGGTCTGTCGCATGACCGATCGATATGGGCATGCTATGCAGAGGAAAGGTACACATTCCTGCAGGTGTACGGCTGGCGTGCAAACGAATATCGTGCAGATATTGCACGGGCAATATTGGTTGCCAAGAGTCACACCAAATAGCGCTTCAATGCAGAGGCATGCGACCCGAGACATGTACTGTGTATTTGGTTGGGTTCATGTTGGTCGCGTGATGATGCGACCAAACTGCTTTTTAGATATCTAGCATTGTTGCGGTGGCATTTTATGTCCGCAGTCATTGCTGTTTTACAGGGTTTTTCCTATGGGGTAAGTACCTGATTTTCATGATATAGGGCACGCGAGGGAGATTACCTGGTGGTAATGAATGGATACGCAGTGGCGTTCGCGGAATCGCCACATTCTTGACACCGTTACACCGTGGTGCGAAGTGTTCAAAATAAATACGTAATTCAAGAATAAGAAAAGCTAGCGTTAGACACAATTTGAAAGTTCTTGACACCGTTACACCGTGGTTCGGAGTGTTCAAAATAAATACGTAATTCAAGCCGAAGAAAAGCTAGCGTTAGACACAACGTTAAAGTTCTTGACACCGTTACACCGTGGTGCGAAATGTTCAAAATAAATACGTAATTCAAGAATAAGAAAAGCTAGCGTTAGACACAATTTGAAAGTTCTTTGCATCGGTATAAACCAGTTTCAAAACGTAAAATAAAATATTTACTTCGCTACTACCATATTGAGTACCTGCATCTGCGTATAGTGAGTGTAAAAAAAATAGATATACTTTGTGTAAGTTCAATAAATACTTTTTGCTTAAGCACACGAAAATATACCTTTCTATTAAAGTTCAATAAATACTTTTTGTTTAAGCACATAAAATATACTTTATGTAAGTCCAATAATTACTGTTTCTATTTAAGAACAAAAATATACTTTTCTATTAAAGTTCAATAAATACCTTTTGTTTAAGCACATAAAATATACTTTATGTAAGTCCAATAATTACTGTTTCTATTTAAGAACAAAAATATACTTTTCTATTAAGAACAAAAATAAGTTCAATAAATACTTTTTGTGTAAGCACAAAAAATATACTTTGTGTAAGTTCAATGAATTCTGTTTTAGTGTAAGCACATAAAATACACTTTATGTAAGTCCAATAATTACTGTTTCTATTTAAGAACAAAAATATACTTTTCTATTAAAGTTCAATAAATACTTTTTGTTTAAGCACAAAAAATATACTTTATGTAAGTCCAATAATTACTGTTTCTATTTAAGAACAAAAATATACTTTCCTATTTTAGAACTTAAAATATACTTTGTGTAAGTTCAATAAATACTTTTGGTTTAAGCACATAAAAATATACTTTGTGTAAGTTCAATGAATACTGTTTTGTTTAAGCACATAAAATATACTTTATGTAAGTCCAATAAATTCAGTCACGAAATAAAACACTAAGCGAAGGAGACCCGAGCGTTTCTTTACCTGAGCGACAAGACACCAGAGAGCGAAGTTCAATCGCGAACCGACGGAAGCTTGTGAAATTAGGGGCGTCTTGGTGAATATGTGTCGGACCGACACCCTACCAAAACCATAAAACCTATACTTCTCCCTAAAAAGACCCCTAACTATTTTCAGCCCTGCGGAACCCATTTTACTCCAATTAACCGCTGAAGAATAAAAACGAAATACAAAACATGTAAATGGAATATGGAATCCCAGATGCAAAGTAGTTCCGCGGGCACCTGCCCATGAAACTTCCTCCACGAGATCCGATTTACGAGATTCTATCCGCAAGTACTGATCATCGAATTTCGATTTATGAGATTTGATCTGTAAAATTTGAGTCTTGATCTACAAGTTTCGATCCACAAACATTAAAACTAGCCCGCTTTAGGAATTAAAATTGTATAGGTAGATATCAAAGTGAGCCGAGGATTGATTTCCAGACCGCCAATGTTTAGTTTTATAAATAGTCCGTCCTTAAAGGAACTCTAAACTGGAATAACCTGTGGGAAGACTTTATAAGCATATGTTTTAAAACTTTAAAACTGGATATAGATAAACTTTAGGAATACCTACGTGCTCTATAAGTAGGTTTTAAAACCATCGTTAGATGGATTTAAAAAGTGCCAATGTTTATATAGACCTTTCAGCTGGTTTAATACGTATTTTCTATATGTAGACTTTTCGCGGTCCGTTCGAAAACCTTAAAGTGGTACATTTTAGAGCTATATTTTATTTAAATATACTTGAAACTCCTCCTTAGATAGGCTTTCATCTATGCATAGACAGGTGTAGAGGTACATTTTAGAGCTATATATCTTGTCGTCATTGGCTACTCGATAGTATAGTGGTTAGTATACCCGCCTGTTAGGCGGGACATCGGGGTTCGATTCCCCGTCGGGGAGCCTCTGGCGCAAGACTAATGACCTTGCCCGGAAAAAACAAATCATTATGGAAAATTTAACAAGCCTCAGGACTTGCTAAATAAGGCCAAGACCGAAACCGGGACTGGTGGAAAGATTTGTTAAATAAGGCCAAGATAGGATCCCGGTTGTAGTGCCGATGATGATGGTGATCTTGTCGTTATTGGATAAACATTCAAACTTGTAATGTATAATGATAGCCAAATTACTTCATCACCATCGGCACTATAACTGGGATCCGATCTTGGCCTTATTTAACAAATCTTTCCACCGGTCCCGATTTCGAGCCGATGTCAATCAGTTTGGCACTCCCAGGCTCTGGGCGTACTGGTCTACGCCATCCCTCCATCGAAGACAAGGTCTGCCACGCTGTCTCCTTCCATCTATCCTGCCACAAAGGACTTTCTGGGCAGGCTCCTCTTCGCTCATTCGAGCTAGGTGTCCCCCCCACCGGAGTCGACCGAGCTTGATTTTTCTTACAACATTAGCTTCAAGGTAGATTGCGTACAACTCATGGTTGTAGCGTCTCCGGAATCGTCCTCCTTCACATACGGGACCAACAATTCCCCTTAAGACCTTCCTCTCGAACGCGGCTAAGAGTTCAGAGTGCCTTTTATTAAGCGCCCAGGTTTCGGATCCATGCACTATTACTGGTAAGACCATGATCTTGTACAGTAGTAGCTTCGATGTTCTGGATAAATGTCGGGATTTAAAGAGCCTTGGTAGACCATAGTAGGCTTTGTTGGATGTGATCAGCCGTTCGCGTATTTCTTCTTCCATATTGTTATCGGCTGATACTATTGACCCAAGGTAGTTAAAAGATTGCACTACTTTAAATTCGTGCTCCACTACCCTGATAGTTTGACCAAGGTTAAGTCTTCTCTTCGTAGAAGTTGCCACCATGTACTTAGTTTTCCCCTCATTAATGTGCAGTCCCAGTTTTTATGCCGCCTGCTCGATCTAGGTGAAGGATTCCTGTACCGCCGATTCGGTTCTACCGATTATGTCGATGTCATCTGCGTAGGCAACTATCTGGCTGGACTTGGTGATAATAGTCCCTCTTGTTGTAACGCCAGAGTCACGGATTGCTTTCTCCAACGTCAGGTTGAAGAGGAGGCAGGCCAGACCGTCCCATTGTTGGAGTTCATTAAAGATGTTTATTGGTTTGGACAGCATTCCTGCTATTTTTACTTGACTAGTTACGTTGGTCATGGTCAACCTACAAAGTAGTATCAATTTGTTTGGAATGCTGAACTCTTTCATGGCATTATATAGTTCTACCCTGGCTATGCTGTCGTAGGCGGCTTGAAAGTCTTTAAATAGATGATATAATTGAATCCCAAATTCCAGACATTTTTCCATCCCCTGCCTAAGGGTGAATATCTGATCAATCGCTGATTTGCCTGGGATGAAGCCACACTGATATCGACCAATGATGGCTTTAGCGTATGGAGCTATCCGATCTTGTAGGATAGTGGAGAGTATTTTATAGGCGGTACTCAGCAATGTTATACCCCTATAGTTGCTGCACAGTGTGATATCTCCCTTCGTATGTATGGGGCAAATTATACCACGACGCCAATCTTCCGGCATCTCCGCTTGCTCCCATGCGTGCACCAGGATCTCATGAATTGCGTGATGGAATGCTGTCTCTCTTTGTTTGATTAGCTCAGCTGGTATGTCATCAGCTCCGGGAGCTTTATTTGGTTTAAGCTGTATAATGGCTTTTAATGTTTTCTCAATGCTTAGTGGCGCAGCATTTGGTCTTGATCTTGCATTGGTGGAGCCTACAATTTTTCTGTGAGCTGACCATATAGCAGTTCATTGAAGTGCACTTCCCATCGCTCCAAAATGTCGTCAGGATCGGTGATCAGATTACCTTCTTTATCCTTGCAGTAAGTGCAGCGTGGTGTGTACCGCGTCATACTGCGGATTATTTGGTAGAACTTCCGCGCCTGGTGTGGACCTCGCTCTCTACTTTTCTCTATTTCACAGACAAGGTTTTTTTTCCAGGCACTTTTCTTTTGTCTGTGAAGTCTTTTTTTCAGATCTTCTGGGCTCTTTGTATTTCTCCTTGGGTACCCGCGTCCTATGAGACTGCTGCATTGCCCGGTATGCAGCATTCTTACGTTCAGTCGCTAGTTTGCACTCATCATCAAACCAGTTGTTCCGATGTCTACGACTGTTTGGAGTTGGCAGTACTAATGACAGTATTCTTAAGGCGTGTCCATTTCTCTTCTACGCCCGGCATTCTGGCCCCAGGACTTACTCTCCCTCCGTTGAGCTCTTCGAGGGCGAGTCTTAACGCATAACCAAAGGTGTTACTAGTATTCTCATTGCGTAAGGCAGCCGTTTTGATTCGAACCTTATCCGCGGATCGTCCGTAAGGTGATCCGCGCTCGGAAAAGTGTACCAAAAAGATAGTGATCCGAGTCGACGTTGGCACCTCGGTACATTCGTACCACCATCAGGCTCGAGTAGTGGCGGCGATCTATCAACACGTGGTTAATTTGGTTGGGATTGGCTCCATCAGGTGATACTCAGGTGGCTTTGTGGATATCTTTAGGCGGAAACCAGGTATCTGCAACGACCAAGTTTTTTGATGCTGCCAGTTCGATGACTCGCAGTCCATTGTCATTAGTGTTCTCATGCAAACTATGGGAATCTGCGTAGTGCCAGAAAACCGGCTCCCGACCTATTTTTGCATTCAAATCACCAAGGACGATTTTCACATCGTATCTTCGGCAGGCATTCGACGTTCTAGTTTTAGTTTAGTTTAGTTTAGTGAGAACAGAAGCCTCATATATTCAGCTTAGTATAAGTGATAAAACTTAACAACTATCTTAAAACTATTCTTATATATATAAACTATGATTAAAAAGAAAAAAAAATAGGGGGGGAGAGTATGTTTGGCGAGTTGGTTACTGGGCTTATCCATCAATTATCACTCATTCATTCGCTTCGCTTAGTACAGGATGTAAGAGTGTAGACGAGGAGTGGGCGTGGTCAGGGGGGGGAAGAGAAGAGATGAAGTTTGAGAGCAGTAGAGGTAAAGTTGAAATCGACGGAGGTAGGGTAGGAGTTTGCCCGCCGCAGCATTCGCGAGATGGGTTCATTAGAGCCGTAAGAAGTGTGGTGGGTGGGCTGATAGAAGAGATGAGGGTTTCGCAGGTTACCGGGGTTAGTGTGAAGTGGAATGATGGAGAGCAAACTTGGGCAGTTGATTGTGCCTGAAAGGAGACGGTGGACGAAAAGGATATCGGCATGAGTTCTGCGCTTCTCAAGTGTGTTGAAGTTGATCAGATGGAGCCGGCTTGTGTATGGGGGGAGAATTGGAGGATTCGCCCAGTTCAGTTCGCGGAGGGCAAAACGCAGAAAACGACATTGCACGCTTTCGATTCTGCGTACATGGGACGAGCAGTGTGGGGACCAGACCTGACTGGCGTATTCAAAAAGGGGGCGGACGAAGACTATGTAGAGAGAATGGGAAACGTAAGGATTAGAGACTTCTTTAGACCAGCTTTTCACATACCCAAGGACAGAGTTAGCGTTAAGAATAATATCATCAATATGCGGGATGAAGCTAAGCTCCCTGTCAAATAAGATCCCGAGGTCGCGTATCGAGGGTACAGGTGATATCTGCTGATTTAGCAGGAAGTATAAGCATGGGGGGGGGGGCAGGGGGACGTTTGTGTGAGAAGGTGGGGGGGTGACTTTTAACAACGTTGAGTTCAAGGCAGTTATTACGGCACCAAGTTGAGAAGCTGTCGAGGCCCGTTTGGAGAAGTGGGGAGTCGAGAGGAGAGATGATCGTTTTGTAGAGTTTGGCGTCGTCCGCATGGAAGGAGATGGATGAGTATTTAATAATGGAGTCAACATCATTGATGGTAAGGATAAATGGGAGCGGACCTAGATGGCTGCCTTGCGGAACCCCTGACGTGGGAAGAAAAGGATTGGACAGGGAGGATCTGAATTTGACACGGTAGGATCGATCTTTCAGATAAAAAGATAACCATTTTATCAATAGGGGTTCGAAACCTAGAGAGGACAGCTTAAAAAGGACGAGATTATGGCCTAGCTGAAATCGGTGGTGATTACATCGACTTCGTTGCCATTCTCTAAGGCACGGAGAGTATGGAATGAGAACTCGATCAGATTCGTTGTGGTCGACCTACCCGAAAGGAAACCATGCTGGTTGGGTGAGATGATGGATTTACAACGGAAAGATAATGCGTTGTAAAGAATTCCTTCGAACAGTTTGGAGATATGAGACAGTTTGGCGATGGGACGGTAGTTGTTTATATCGTTTTTAGGTCCCTTTTTATGTATGGGGGTAACATAGGAGGATTTCCAAATACTAGGGAAGATCCCATATGAAAGGGATAGATTGAATATCTTTGATATCGGGAGGGAAGGAGAAGTGGAACATTTTTTTAAAAATACAGCCGGGAGTCCATCAGGCCCAGGGCTGAACTCGTCTTTGAGTAAGTTTAATTTCTCCTCAACTACGTGACGCTGAATAATTTGAGGGGTGAAGGGGCCGAGGGAGAACTCGGGCAAGTCTTTGAAGTGGGACGGATTGGGTTCGAAGGAGATGTCTGTGAAGGATTTATTGAAAAACGAAGCGAATCTCGTAGTATTCTTATGTCTTATATGGCTTATGTTCTTAAACTTGCCTCGCATGCGAAGACTGCATTGCATTAAAGCCGATAATAGTAGGCTTCAGTTTTTGGCTGACTAGAAAGCCTACCCCGAGCACATGTTGTTTTGCATGACAGCTGTAATAAATGCCATACTCGTTTCTTTGAATAACCCCCCCCCCCCCCCCCCCCCCCCCGTCCATTTTATTTTTTGTAATGCTGTTATTTCAGCCGTATATTCGGACAAGGCATCGGCTAGCTGCAGTGAGCGGACGTTCCATGAAAAAATTCCCAAATCGTTTAGCCATTTTCGTTTCCGTGGTCGTCGTGGAGTTGGCCCATATCTGAGGCTTGCTAAATTTGCCATAATAATTTGTTTTTACGGGCAAGGTTATTAGCCTTGCGCCAACCTTTCTCAGGATGTGACTGCATACATTGGTTCACTACTTGCCGGGTGCCAAAGTAGCTATCCAGGGGTGCCACTTGGAGACTGCATGTCAACTTGGATTGAACAGGGCCAAGGATCGTCCTGGCCTTCGCCGGGTTAAAAGCAATTAGTAACTTTGCCCTGTATGTTCGCTCCCATCCCCCCAGAAACTGTAGTCAGATACCTCGGAATCAATAACTTTTTTTTTTTATTTTTTTTTTTTTTTATTTTTTTTTATTAGACTTCTCTCGGGAGAGGCGAACCTATAGCGTCGAGTGGGCGCCCCGAGATGCCATCAAATAACTGTTGCATTTCTTTTTGAACAGTTGCAGGTTGTAACGCTCCGGGAACACTCGCGTGGGAAGGGAGTTCCACAGCTTCCCCGCTCTGTAACGGAACGAGTTCTGATACAGGGATGTTCGCGCTGTCGGGAGATGAACCACAAACGGGTGCGATCCGTCGGATTGTCTTGTGGAGCGCATATAGACCGAATTGCGTGGAACAATGCCAAGAATCTCCGAAGAACAGCACCCGTGATAATATCTGTAAAACAGACAGAGGTCGGCCACGCGCCTTCGATGTGATAGCGACTGTAGTCCCGACGTCAGCGCCGAGTCCCCGATCAGGCGGATCGCTCGTCTCTGTACGCTCTCAACTAGGTCGAGGGTATGTTTAGGAGCCGAGCTCCAAACATGAGAGCAATATTCGAGCGCGGGTCTAATTTGAGATTTATATAGGAGAAGTTGGGCCGGAGTAAAGTATTTCTTGGCTCTAAAAAGATAGCTCAGTTTTCCTGAGGCTGACCTGGCGATACCCGATACGTGTTTAGGGCATGATACATTCCCACAGACCGTGACTCCGAGCAATCTCAAACTTTCCCCAGCCTCGAGGGCCCGGCCACTCATCATCAGCTGTGGAACCGATGATCCAGTTTTCTTTGAGAATGTTGTATACTGGGTCTTCGTTGCGTTGAAGTCGACAAGATTGGCCTTTCCCCACTGCAGGACTTTATCTAGATCCTGGTTCAGAGAGTCAATCCGTCTACATCTCAGCTGGTGCGACGTTGGTGCACCAATCGGCCGATCACTCGAAAAGGAGGAAACAAACGTACTATCACTTTACTTTGATAAGCATACAGCAGCTAAAAACGCATATCCAAAACACGAAGTCTCTTCCGTAGTAGTCTTCTGGACTCCAAGCTGAAAATAATTTCATACTCTCCAGAATGGGTTCATTCCCCCAGAAGCGTTCCCTTTCTTGGATAAAAAAAGACTTATCCAAGACAAACGTGGAGTAGCTACTATTTACCACGCTTTCCGTGGTGCCAGGGATAAACAAATTCTCCAAGATAACGATATCTCTAATTTTCCAGATCGACTGCGTTTTAGTATGGTGATCGGTGAAGGACATAAATCAATTAAAGGTCGATCCCATCCTAACTGGTGGTGGATCAGTGATGAAGAAAGGTCCTCAAACATAGTATGCCTCTCAGGCCCACCGCTTTCCTTCCTCCATATCCCTAATTCCCAGTTATTTTTTTATTTTTATTTTTAATTTCATTTTAATTTTTTATTTTTTTATTTTTATATGTATTCCTTGTTTATGTTTGTACGTTTTGTTTCGATTTTTTTTATTTTGCTTGTCAACCCCCTATATATGTATAAATAAAAAGAAACCTCCTATAAATATTATTCCGTCTAGGTATCATATCTGGATGTAGCTTTTTCCTATTTTCATTTTTCCGGATGACTTTTTGTAAACAACTCTACATTTTGCAATTTAATTTAATTGGGTGAATCGAGTGAATTTCATTGAGGACGCCAGTAAGAGAAACATACACTTATCTAAGCTATTTCCTGTGGAGACGGACCAGTTTTCTGACCAATTTAGGTGTAGACCTCGAATCAATATGGGATGCCTCAGAGAAGCCATCTCGGTCATCAAACCTTTATATTATTAGTAGAACACGACAATCTAATGGTGGAAATAAGATCCAAATAAGACTAAAAGGAGAGTACTACCTTTTGTTTTCAGGTTGTTTGCCTCACTTTTAACAATCCAAATGATACAAATGTTTAAGGATTAGCCATATGACTCTTTAAATCAAATGCAATCAGCATATAAATCCCCTTTATATCACCATACAAATTGCTTGGCTACATTCTAAATCATCGTCAAACCTTCAACATTCTTAGCGCCAGCTTGTCCGTACCAATTCGATTTGAAAAGAACGCACCGTAAGTTGGAGTCATCTCAAGACCCTCCATCCGCTTATAATCCGTATTTTAACACACAATCACACGCCTCGCTCGTCCCTTGCTTACACGACCATAAAGGTGCCCATCAGCCATCCTATGTACAATTAATCTCCAAGCTCATCGCTAATTGTATATAACTAAAGAGGCTTCGCAGGTATCGATCTAACTCGAGACTTTTTTTCATATAAACTGCATTTTCATTTTGATTGTCAACGAATATATGGAAACGACAATATAGATTAGACCCAGACTCATGTACGACCTCACTGGCCAGGTGAAACAGGTCCAAGAAGACTTCATGAGCCCAAAAGACCAAACACACGCGTAGTCAAATGGATAATCATTGGGAGCGAATCGTAAAAGTTAAAAACAACGCAATAGTATCGGCAGACAGTATGTCGCCGCCAGTAAACGTATCCAAATCCATGGAACACGAACTAAAGGACAAGAGGGAAGACCAAAGAGGCCAGATCCCACAAAGGAGAATGAAAATAAATAAATAAAAGGCCAGCAAACAAATCAACCGACGTCGTCGTCCAACAAGAACAGCCACCAAAGACCCAAACGCAAGAGCTATACACGTTCGCCACCAATCATAATCCCCTGACGCCTATGGGTTCTCGGAAAATTCAACAAGTTATCGCCTTACAGTTTCTATAAATACTCAGAACTCGAGTACGGCAGCATTGATCCGCACATATAATACTCGTACATTGGGTGAGTGCCAGAGCCAGCCATCCGACTGTCCGGCCGCCCGATACCCGACCCCGTAAACAGTCGGTTATGTCGTGCGGCGCGGACCTACCACTTGGCCTTACCATACCATGTCGGGCCCAGGGCACTCCAATCCGTAGCAAACATGCCAAGGCACACATAACAGCCACCGTCTGCTTAGAAAGGAAACCAAATGAATGAGCCAACACGGAACCATGCAAGCCTCGCCGCAAGGGGGAGTCGTTGTGAACTTATGGGGGACGTAGCGGACGGCGTTATTGCCCATAGTCCCAGTCTACACACACTGCTATACCGACCGACATACGCCATGCAAGCCTTCCTCGTTCGGCCGGCGAGGCAGCTCTAGAATCAAGAATTGCTGTCGTGGCGGACATCACATCACATAGCATCGTGAATAGAATGGAATGAGTGGAGCGCTATGTGTGCCTCTGTGTCTCGCATAACTACCTGACAGTGCAAGTGAACATGCATAGAAGAAGGGTATCGATGACCACATGCGATTAGAAAGAAGGATGCCACTTCTGTTACCGGGGCATGAGCTGTATTCAAGAGAATCAAGACAAGAAGACAGGCCAGACATACAGACGGCGCACAAACTTAACAGATTCCGCTGGGCTCATTGATTTGGGTGTAGGTGTGGCGAGGCTCGGCTTCACAAGTATCTCGGGGGTAATTTGAAACTGGCCATCGATTCGCATTCCTCATGGAAGAATGAGAAGTTTTAAAGCTCAACCGATGGATTAGAATTGTGTGTGGCCACCGTATGGGGGCGACAACAATGGCCAATGTCCCTTTTGGTGCTTCCCATGCCATTTCATTCACTATTCTTATCGAGTGCAAAATGTGAATCAATTTATGGACTAGACAAGACATTAGTGTCTGTTGTACACATGTACATTCTCCGATATGCAGTTCACATGGTTGTGCAATGCGAGGCTTTTGCAAGCACATCCAATGGCATTGAATTTCCAGGCACGTCTCCGTGGACAGCTGGTATCTTTAATTGTGTGTCTATACGGTTGCAAACGGATGAACCTTGAGACATAGGCTGTCAATGCAACATTCGTCGCTTATTAACATTGGACTAACTGCTAGAGTTCTAAACATGGCACGTTGGCACGACGTCTATGCCGAGAGTCGACAGTTGTTCTTTAAATTGACGTCAACGACCTCAATAGCTTCGTTTGAAATATTGAGCACGCCACAGAACACTGCTTTTTGTCTCTAAACTAACTGGCTAGGAAGCTGATAAAACTTGGTGTACCACGAAGCCCATTTTAGGTGTGTCGAGAAATGTTAAACAAATGTCGCTCGCAAAAACCGTTTCATTCAAAACTTCAACTTTGTATGTCGTGTATTGTAATGCCAATTTGAGGAGATTCAAGAAAACAAGGAGTGACTGTTATATGCACATTCAGCGCGTTAGTCCTTACACGCCCTGATAAGGAGACAAAAGATATTGCACGGGTATTTGTCAAGAACACTGAAAATGCTATTTTGTCTTCCATAACACCACTCATCGTTGATAACCATTCAGTCATCAATGCGATAAAAGAAATTTATCTTCTTACTGCACATTTCACAGGGAACTCCCCTCGAATTCGACATAACCATTCTATGAGCTAAATTCGCCTTAAATCCCGCCTGTTGTCCAAGCTCTTAAAAAGGTGAACATCAATAAATCCATTACATGATATCAGCTCCACCTTAACTTGAACTTCTTAACACATTCATTCGCTAGTACAACAATATTAGGTCCAGCTCAACTTGAGCATAAGCAACATCTCATGGGGTACATTCGCTTTAAAGCCCGTTCTGTTGTCTATTACTACTATTACTATTTATTGGCCTGTAGGAACCCGAAAGTTCATTACCTCACCGACTCGACTCCGCCATTGTTCCCTGTCCCTTCCACGATCGACCATCCGATCCGATCTCCTCGAGGTCCAACCTAACATTGTCCTCCCATCACTGTCGCGGCCGCCCTGTCGGTCTCTTTCCCGTTAGCTTACCGTCAAGAATTCTATACGCGGTCCTATCGTTACCCATTCGCCCCGCGTGTTCGGCCCATCTTAATCTTCGCGACCTAATTACTCTCACTATTGTTGGTTTGCGGTATAGCTCTTCCAATTCATGGTTGTGGAGTTTCCTCCATTGTCCTGCCTCCTCGTCATATTTACCTCCAAAGATACCCCTTAGGTTTTATTCTCGAATACGCGGAATTTGTTTTCTTCCCGTTTTGTGAGAGCCCATGTTTCGCAACCGTATCGAACAATCGGCATGATTATGGTTCTATAGACACGGAACTTGCTCGAAAAGGCGCAAAAAATGGAAGAGGACAATTCATTCCCCCCGGTTCCATATAATGACGGCCATGTAACCAATAACATGTTTGCATGTTTAACGACTACAGACACTGAGGACGAGAAGGAGGAAATCAGCGATCTTGAAACGAGGCTAGCCCGAGGAAGGGCGCAATTAGCAGAGAAGCGTCGCAGAAAAAAGGAATTGGCAGAAAAGGAGCAGCTAATGGTAAAACAACAGCAGCAGAAAAATCAGCAACAACGTGCACAACAGAAGCCTACCCAACAAAAAGGATATCCACCGCAAGAGATTACAAAACAACAACCTCAACAAGAGCAACAGGTAGCAAAAAGGAAAGCGAAGATGCCACCCATCAACATTACAGATATGGACTGTAATGAACTGGTAAGTCTATGTAAGCTTTCTATTGGGGAGGATTTTTCAATTAAAAGACTGACAGGGAACAGGTTTGCCATACAGACAAATTCGGTTGAGGACTTCGAAAAAATGAAAAATATATTAAAAAGGGCCATCGCGGAGTTTTACACCTACACCCCGAAAGAAGTAAAGAATATAACGGTTCTACTAAAAGGCGTCGACCCTGAAACAGAACCAGAAGTTTTATTACAAACGCTACGAGAGCTTAACTGTAATGATATTGAGTTTATCGCGGTAAAACCTTTCAATACAGCTAGGGCTAGACGGGAGAATCGTAAATTACCATTCTTCCTGGTGCAGCTGGGCCCTGGGAGCAAAATTGGTGGACTTAGGAAAATCACTATCCTGAACCGTCAAATTGTCACATGGGACAAATTGAAAAAAGGCAGAGATATAATCCAATGTGTTCGCTGTCAAAGGTTCGGGCACTCAGCAGCAAACTGCGAAATGCAGTATCGATGCGTAAGATGCGGACAGGACCACTGCGCAGAACAATGCACGTTAGGTAAAGAAATGGTAGACGACAGATCTCTTCTAAAGTGTGCAGTTTGTAAGAGTGAGGGACACCCCGCTAATTACCGAGGCTGTCCTAAGTTCCGCGAACTACAGGAAAAAAAGTTTTCACAGCAACGAAAATTAGAACGCCCGATAGTTCAAGGCCGACCAGCACTAAATGTAACACGCCAGTTCTCGTATGCTCAAGTAACAGCTGGTAGGAGAAACACGCCACAACCCACCACACGGGTACCGCCGCGACATACTGTGCCTCCAGAAACAGTAACACTAGCAGATGTGCTCACAACCTTGCTCGCTATATAGACGCAGATGACACAAATGTAAAAACAAATAAAGGACCAGGACACTAGACTAGACTGGGTCTATTCGTAGTTGTCTAGCCAGCCGTCAATATAAACCCCCCAACAGAAAGCACAATTAAGGCTTTTTTTTTTTTCTTTTTTTTTTATTAGACCACTCTCGGGAAAGGCGAACCTATAGCGTCGAGTGGGCGCCCCGAGATGCCATCAAATAACTGTTGCAGTTCTTTTTGAACAGTTGCAGGTTGTAACGCTCCGGGAACACTCGCGTGGGAAGGGAGTTCCACAGCTTCCGCGCTCTGTAACGGAACGAGTTCTGATACAGGGATGTTCGCGCTATCGCAAGATGAACCACAAACGGGTGCGATCCGTCGGATTGTCTTGTGGAGCGCATATAGACCGAATTGCGTGGAACAATGCTAAGAATCTCCGAAGAACAGCACCCGTGATAATATCTGTAAAACAGACAGAGGTCGGCCACGCGCCTTCGATGTGATAGCGACTGTAGTCCCGACGTCAACGTTGAATCCCCGATCAGGCGGATCGCTCGTCTTTGTATGCTCTCAAGTAGGTCGAGGGTATGTTTAGGAGCCGAGCTCCAAACATGAGAGCAATATTCGAGCGCGGGTCTAATTTGAGATTTATATAGGAGAAGAAGTTGGGCCGGAGTAAAATATTTCTTGGCTCTAAAAAGATAGCTCAGTTTCCCTGAGGCTGATCTGGCGATACCCGATACGTGTTTATGCCATGATACATTCCCACTGACCGTGACGCCGAGCAATTTCAAACTTTCCCCAGCCTCGAGGGCCCGGCCACTCATCATCAGCTGTGGAACCGATGATCCAGTTTTCTTTGTGAATGTTGTATACTGGGTCTTGGTTGCGTTAAAGTCGACAAGATTGGCCTTTCCCCACTGCAGGACTTTATCTAGATCCTGGTTCAGAGAGTCAATCTGTCTACATCTCAGCTGGTGCGACGTTGATGCACCAATCGGCCGATCACCCGAAAAGGAGGAAACAAGCGTACTATCATCCGCAAAACTGAACACTTTGTTATCCGTTGTCTCCAACAAATCATTTATGTGAAGCAAGAACAAGGTTGGAGCCAAAATATAACCCTGGGGCACCCCCGAATTAACAGGATACAGATCCGAACACTCGCCGTCCACAACAACCCGGATCGATCGATTCTCGAGGAAGCTCCTCGTCCAGTCACAAAGCTGTTGGGAAAGTCCAGACGCGGTCAAAAGCCTTGGAGATATCTAATGCGACCGCCCTTGACTCACCATGCCGTTCAATCGCAGATGTCCATATATCGGTTATAAGTGTCAAAAGGTCTCCTGTGGACCGCCTGCCACGGAATCCGTATTGACGATCATTCAGAAGACCGTTGCACTCCAAATACTTAACCAACTCTGTATTGATGACTTTTTCCATTACCTTAGATAAAATAGACAGTAATGCTATCGGACGGTAATTTTGTGGGAGACACTTTTTTCCCGTCTTTGGGATTGGCTGAACTCGAGCAATTTTCCAGCAGGCAGGAAGGGTCCTCCGTGCATAAGATAAGCGGAAGAGTCTGCCAAGAATCGGCGATAGTTCTGGAGCACAGTTCTTAAGGACTATTGCTGGTATTCCGTCCGGGCCGGTTGCCTTCCTACAATCCAGTTCACGTAGAATACGTTGAATAGTGCGCAGACGAAATCTCACATCCCGCATGCAAGACTGTACCGGCGAGATCACAGGTGGGTCCAAAAGACCGGGATCGAGGTTTGAGTTCGCCGAAAATAAATTCGCGAACACATTAGCTTTATCCTTTGGATTCGTTACTAACGTCCCGCTGTCTGTCACCAACGGAAGGAAAGAGGAGGAAGCAAAGTTACTGCTGACAGCCGTTGCCATTGACCAGAAGGAGCGCGAACCAGTTGGGCACCGAAGGAGCTTATTGATCACCTTGTCGTTGTGAGCCTTCTTCGCGGTATCAATCGCCTGGTTGCACGTGTTTCTGATTCTAACAAAATTCGTTCTGTTAACATCGGTGGGATTGGAGCGCCATTACTTAAAAGCTCTATTTTTTGCCGCTGTAATCAGCTCGCATTTTTTGTCGAACCAAGGTTTATCAGACGAACTTCGTTTGATGGAATGTGGAATATACATCTCCATCCCCAGGAGAATAATCTCTGATACCGACTCCGCGCAAGCGTTAACATCGGAGTTTCCGAAGCACACCTCCGACCATGGAAAGGATGCGAAGAAATCTCGCATATCGTCCCAGTTTGCAGCCCCATACTTCTATACATGGCGAAGCTGCCTAGGCCGTTTATTCGCTTGGTATGCAAGTGCTTGCGCGACAGATACCAAGCAGTGATCTGAGTTTCCCAGTGGCGCAGAAACCTCTACGGTATAAATACTCGGTTCAGATGTCAAAAACAGATCCAGGGTGTTCGCATAATCGCCTCGGGCATCCGGTACTCGCGTTGGCTCCCCCACGAGTTGAGTCAAGTTGTGGCTTACAGCAAACATCTCCGCCAGCCTCCCAGCCTCGTCGGTTCTGTTAGAATGTAACAACCAGTCGGAATTGTGCACATTAAAATCGCCAAGGACAATAATTTCAGAAGCTGGGTGGTTGATCTGTATCCAGTCGACGGTATATGAAAGATGTTCGAAAAATGTCACCGGTCGATCGTCATTCGGGGAGCGGTAAAGACAACAAAGAAATTTAACGGAATTCCTCAACACGACCCTCAACCATATGATGTCCATATTATTGTGTTCCAACGCCTCCATCCTCTGGCAAGCCAGATCGGACCGTGCGAAGACGCAGACTCCGCCCTTAAAACGGAATCTCGAATGTGAGTCGTATCCTGAGCAACGAAGATATGTCGAATCAGTTGACGAATCGACCTGGGTCTCAGTTAGGGCAAGGATATCAGGTTTCGTTGTTCGCAAATATTGGTGGACGGCGTTTACATTAGTATTGGTGAAACCGATGCCCCTGATATTACAAAATGCCGTCACCAGTCGAGCGTGGGCCGAGCCTCGAGAGCTAGCCCGGTTATGCGATGACGAACCTATCAAAGTTCCATTATTTATCATGATATCTGCATGATGTTCCCCCTGATATAGTCCCCCCCGGAGATCCGAATGGGAGACTAGTTTACCTCCGGAATTCTTTATATCAGAGGACACCATCATGACTTATCCCCGTGTCAGTCCGGGCCATCAGCCACACATCCGAAACACCGTCGAAGATTTCTCTCGGTGATATCGCGGAATGTACAGCGTGACGGGGTGGTATCTCACCTTGGGACCGACTACCACCTAACCAACCTTTTCTCGAACCGGTCCATCAGCCAAGCTCCGAAAGATGGCCAGTCGTGAATGTAAATTCACTTATCACAATCGAGAGAAGAGCCGCTCTCTTTAAACTGTTGCAAGACGAAAGTCCTGACGTGCTTCTGGCTAGCGAAACTAAGCTGAATCAGAGGCATAAACTATGTCACACAAACTACGACATTATACGAAGAAACCGACCCAACTCCACACAAGGAGGAGGGGTGGCAATCTTTGTTAAAAAACAACTTCAACATAAGGTAATATATAGTGGTAAGATGCGCAGATTTCAGGTGCTTGAAGCGTGCATCATCCGCATACCCCTCCGACAAGGTAGGGGGATGTATGTGATATCTGCCTACGCACCAGAAGCACATCAACAAAATCAATTTTTAGTGGAGCTAGAGACTCTTTTCCAATGCTTACAACTTTACTCGGAAGGGAACTATTACATCGTAGGTGGCGATTTGAATGCTAAACACCCAAATTGGGGAAATAGCATATCCAACACGAGAGGAAATCAACTAGCTGGTTGGCTAGATCAGCATCACATTGAATATAAGGCTGACCTGCTAGCTACAGAATATACTTCTTTCCCCAAAGGGGGATCGTTCCTCGATATTATGCTTATTGACACACGACTTAAACATACACATACTAACAGACAAAATATAAACTGCCTACGCACAATTGAATATGACAGCGATCATTGTGCATTATCGATCGTGATAAAAACACCAAGCGAAGTTGTAGAACTCGGTGAATGTATGATACCGCAACCCTATAACTATGGGGGTATGCGATGGACGCGTTTCACGAGAACCTTAACAATAGAAATTCGCTTAAAAGATATTAACTCTCCTACCAACAGAAACATATCCAACGATGATATCGACAAATACATACAAAAAATGGACGAAACCATAAAACAAACTATGGACAAAACAATACTAAAAACCACACCTACGGACAACATGAACATGTACCAAAACGCCACAATAAACGCACTCCACAGAAAAAAAAAGTAGACTTCTGTCTCAACTAAAACTACGGTACAGACGATTTATTGATAGGCATGACCAGGAGATAATATCACTGAAGTCCAGATTAAAAAATCTCCAACAGCTGATAAAAGCCAACTATAGGCTATCAGCAAATTTGTATTGGAACAACAAACTTCGGGCGGTAAAATCCAACAACCCCAGTATGTTCCCGCAAATTAATAAAATATTTAGATGGAGTAATGAAAACGAGATTCAGTGTCTCCAAATACCACGAACTGACGAAAACCAACGAATGCTGGCAAATATAGGCATAGACACAAACAACGCCATCCTAAATGACGAAGTTTTTGTGTTTGAAGATCCCTTGGACAAAGTGAATGTTGTAGGGGCCGTCTTCCCACAACTGTACAAGGCAAATGAAGTAATTCGTCTCAACCATGACTTGGAGGATAAAGTTCTACTGAATTATCGTCATCTTCGAAATGACATTTCACAGTGGCGATCAGAAAACCATGGTTTTATCGAATTCAGTAACGAAAATACATATACAAATTCGCAATATTTAAATTTGTGGCATCAGCTTTAACAATGTCAGCAATCAGCTGACATTTATGAATTCTGTTGGTTGTCACTTGACAACCATCTTTATGTTTTGATTACTCTCTTTCTTTAGCTGTTGACGAGCACGGAGTTGTAGCGTTTCCGCCAAACCCTACGGTCTACTTACCTGAAAAACCCCCATAACTACTACCCAACTCCCTTTAGTTTGCTAATGCAACAGTATTAGTACCTAAAAATGCTGCACGCATTTAAGAGATAAAATCTATGATCTTTAAGTCCCTGTAAAGAAAACTTACCTTCATGAATTCTCTTCGCATACCATTGCTCCTTAAGATTTCTTTATTAACTTACCAGGAATTTCCAATCAATTTCGGCATCTACGTCGCCAGTCAAATTCCCTTAGATGAATTCCTGTAAACAAAATAATTCGGATTGCATTCAATGTAACCGTCATGACAGGGACCATGAATATCGCGCCGTCTATTTTCCCAGCCGCGTCATATACCTTTTCATACACATTGCCTGGCAACCTTTTTTGTTTGTCTTATCAATAAACAACCCAAGCAGCTGCATATAATTAGCGCAATAGACGTCGAAACCAAATTATCCAGCATTTCCTAATGCAAATATGAACCCGGTTTCTATTGCAGCCAGAGATGCCATAAACATCCAATTTGCTTTTAGCACCTTTTCTCCCAACGTCGAAAATAGCGACGAGGCATCGTGTAAACAATGACCCGCATTACCAGCGGCGCATGTGGTCATTTTTCCCTATTGTCCTTGCCGCCTGCCTGTTTTCGAACACATGCAACAACATTGAATCTGTTCGATCGCGCACATATACCACTGCGCCACTAGTTACACCCTTAAGAGAAAAGTTTTTCTCTCTCTTCCTTTTTTTTTCCTTAGCGAAATCATCTCTGCATGAGATGACGATCATCGAGTCTTATTCCATCCTCCGACTACGCTGGTCGCACGCGTGACACACCCGCTCTCCGCGCACGGTGGAGAAGCGTAGATAAGTAAGTCAAGTCGAGTAATCACATTTATAATTAAAATCAGTGCGACGTCTTCTATGTTGTCTCTGTGCGTTCTGCTATCCTCGCGTAATTGTTTGGTTTAGTTAATCGAATTCAGTGTAATAGATTTACGGCCCGATAAGAAAAAAAATAAAATGACCAAGTTAACGAGTAACAACATACGACGTTGTTTTATTTGTCTAGTGATTACGAACAGTTTTCCTCTAGTGCCGCGGCGGAACTTCTAATTTGTGAGAACGAAGTGGAACCCAGCGCCCATGTCGGTGCCACGACTTCGCTCCTACAGAGTTACAATCCTTCTACATCCAATAAACTAGTAAATAAAAGTTATCTGAAAGTAAATTAAATCAACCATTGTTTTTATTGCCGCCTGGAGAACGAGTATTTCCGGGATTGCGCATTCAACATGGGTATTAATTCCTCTTTTCACAGCATTACTTTTAAAATTATTGCAGAACGACATTCATCAGTCGGCGAAGTCCAACAACGCCGAACCAACGTGCACGTCAGGAGACCGCATTGTTCCTGACGCCAGCCCACAACACAATAAGAACCCGGTGTTCGTGGAAGGTGTGTTCAACGCTTGTTGAACAGACAACGGCAAACGCCGAGATCACTGTCGAAAGCGCTAACAGCCTTTTGATCACTAGTGAAGACATCCATGGCGTCTTTGCATCATTAAGAAACAAAAAATCAGTCGGAATCGATGGAGTACCCAATATCGTACTAAAACATCTTCCTCCAATCGCAATGGACATATATGCAGTCTTGTTTAACAACGCTCTGAACAACGCACACTATCCAGTACGTTGGAAAACGGCCATCATCCAACCGTTACCAAAAAGAGGGAAAGACAGAACAAACCCAAAAAATCTGCAATCGGTCAGTTTGTTACCGAGTATCAGTAAAGTATTCGAAAAGGTTCTAAATAAGGCTCTACTTAAATGGGTTGAGGACAATAATATTATTCCTAATAACCAGTTTGGTTTTAAAGCTGGTCATGAAACCACACATGCCGCAGCTAAACTGGTTTCAGACATTCAGTGGAATAAAAATCTGAAACAGTGCTCAGGTGTCTGTTTGATTGACTTGGAGAGGGACTTCGACACCGTTTGGCTAGAAGGGTTATACTACAAGCTAATGAGACTAGGCATTCATAAACCACTACTGTATATAATATACGACATGTTGAATGAAAGGAAATTCGTCGTCAAAAGTGGCAATGTGACCTCCAACATTACTTACAATATAGAAAACGGTCTGCAACAGGGGGCGGTGTTATTTCCGATCCTTTTTAATATTTACACTAGCGACCTGGTAAGGTTTCTTCATCAGGCTATTGCGTATGCAGACGATCTGATAATATATAGAACAGCATCAAAAATTTAAATCATTAACGGATTATTACAAGGGGATTTCAATGATGTTCAGCGATACTGCGACAACTGGAAACTCAAAATCAATATCCAGAAGTGTGAAACCATCCTCTTTAGAACACCACTGGCTGAAGCTACCAGAGACACCAGGAAAAACTGGCGAAAGCTAGCTATTACGGGACCACACCAACAAACACTGGAAATCAAAACTGTAGTCAAATACTTAGACATCTGGTTGGATCAGTATCTATATTTTAACAAACATGTGGAAGCTGCCCTGGACAGGGCAAAGAAAGCTTACGCTATGACAAGAAGACTGTTTCATAGTAGTCAACTTGACAGCAGAGTTAAAGTTATATGCTACATGGCTCTCATCAGACCGATGATCATATATGGATGCCCAGTGTGGTTTAATGTGGGACCTAGCTTAATGGAAAAGATTCGGATTTTTGAGAGGCAATGCCTCAGGACGTGTCTTAACTTACATCGGACTCCTGAATCCGATCACAAAAAATATTATCCCAATGAAGCGTTGTACAGTGGGGCCAATATAAACAGAGTGGATAACTTTATGATCAAGCTGATCCGAGGGCATATTGCGAGATCAATGAGCTCACAGAACGATTTGATTTTTGGTGCATTTTACCCAAACGCACCAGAAGCATTCCTTAGTCTTGACATGAACGGCCTCATACAAAATGAATCTGCTGTACCGTTGAATTATCACGTGCGTCGGTCGGGTATAGATAAACGAATATGTTTTAATCGAGAGGTTGCGCACACTAATGAAGAGAGCCTGCAGTTCAGTACGGCAGTAGCACAGAAAGACCGAAAACACACGAATTTTTTTTTTTTTTTTATTAGACCACTCTCGGGAAAGGCGAACCTATAGCGTCGAGTGGACGCCCCGAGATTCCATCAAATAACTGTTGCAGTTCTTTTTGAACAGTTGCAGGTTGTAACGCTCCGGGAACAATCGCGTGGGAAGGGTGTTCCACAGCTTCCCCGCTCTATAACGGAACGAGTTCTGATACAGGGATGTTCGCGCCGTCGGGAGATGAACCACAAACGGGTGCGATCCATCGGATTGTCTTGTGGAGCGCATATAAACCGAATTGCGTGGAACAATGCCAAGAATCTCCGAAGAACAGTACCCGTGATAATATCTGTAAAACAGACAGAGGTCGGCCACGCGCCTTCGATGTGATAGCGACTGTAGTCCCGACGTCAGCGCCGAGTCCCCGATTAGGCGGATCGCTCGTCTCTGTACGCTCTCAAGTAGGTCGAGGGTATGTTTAGGAGCCGAGCTCCAAACATGAGAGCAATATTCGAGCGCGGGTCTAATTTGAGATTTATATAGGAGAAGAAGTTGGGCCGGAGTAAAATATTTCTTGGCTATAAAAAGATAGCTCAGTTTTCCTGAGGCTGACCTGGCGATACCCGATACGTGTTTATGCCATTATACATTCCCACAGACCGTGACTCCGAGCAATTTCAAACTTTCCCCAGCCTCGAGGGCCCGGCCACTCATCATCAGCTGTGGAACCGATGATCCAGTTTTGGGTCATTCGTTGCGTTGAAGTCGACAAGATTGGCCTTTCCCCACTGCAGGACTTTATCCAGATCCTGATTCAGAGAGTCAATCTGTCTACATCTCAGCTGGTGCGACGCCGATGTGTCAATCGGTCGAACACTCGAAAATGAGGAAACAATCGTACCATCATCAGCAAAACTGAACACTTTGTTATCCGTTGTCTCCAACATATCCATTTATGTGAAGCAAAAACAAGGTTGGAGCCAAAATAGAGCCTTGAGGCACCCCCGAATTAACAGTATACAGATGCGAACACTCGCCCCCCACAACAACCCGGATCGGTCGATTTTCAAGGGAGCTCTTCGTCCAGCAAATCTGCTGGGAAAGTCCATATGAACGAAGTTTGCTCAGCAATGCCCCGTGCCAGACGCGGTCAAACCAGAGATTTTGGTGGCTGAATGGCAATTAAAAACCTGTTTCCTTATAAAACTAAAGCAATAATAATAATAATAATAAAAAAAAAAAACCCGACAAAACGGAAAGCTTACATAGATTTAGCATTTCGAAAATTTAGTTTTGATGTTATGTTTAGAATAGAGTTAAGTTTAAAAAAAAAAAAAAAAAAAAAAATCTATAGATAGTTTAGAATTAAGTTAGATATAAGGTAAAAAGAATAACAAGAACAAAGTTCCAATTAAGTTCCCTAAAAATTCATGTAAACAAAATAACCATAATGTCGAAAGACAAATTTTCATGCTTTAAGCATATGCATGTAACTTAGAGAGTCCGCAAGGGACCAGTAAGTTAAGAAATAAGATAACATAAGCTAGAGTTTAATCATTTTGTCCAGCAAGTAAGTAAATTATAATAATAGGAAGAAATAAAATATGATATATTAAAAAAAAAAAAAAAAAAAAAAAAAAAAAAATATATATATATATATATATATATACACGGAGCTTTATATTCCGTGATAGCAGTTTGGATTTCAACAGTTTACTGACTGCATACCAACTAACGTTGCCGGAATGTAGTCTTTTGTGAATTTCCTACGACATTTCGTTACTGGCCGCAGTATTGTTCCCAGGTATTTAAATTCTTTGACATTTTCAAATATCTTGCCTCTGATGTTTATGTGTGTTCTCTGGGGTCCATCTGGTCTCGCCGTAATCATGTATTTCGTTTTGTCTTCATTTATTTCTAGGCCCACCTCTTCTGCCGCTTGCATGATGATTTCACTGTTTTTACTTACAGTTTCTAGATTATCGCCCAAAACGGCGATGTCATCCGTATATGCGAGCACTTGTGTGACCCCGTTCAGGGATGATCCGTCCATGTTATCATCTTGTACCTTTCCGATGTCATCTTGTACCATCGAGGACAAGGTTAAAGAGACATGGTGAGAAGCCATCGCCCTGTTTTAATCCGTCCCGGATTTCAAATGGTTCTGAGAGGTGGTTTTCTATTCTAACTCGCACTTTGTTTTCGTTCATGCAGATTTGAATGAGGGCGGCATATTTTTTCGGGATTCCCAGCTCAACTACGATATGATAGAGTTTTTGCCTTGCGACTGAGTCGTAGGCTTTTTTGTAGTCAACGAACAGTTGGTGAACCGTCTCTCCGTGTTCCCATTTCTTTTCCAGTAGTTGCCTTATATATCACATTTGGTCGCTCGTTGACCGGTTATTACGGAATCCGCATTGGTAGTCTCCCAATATGTCTTCTGTGTACGGTGATTCTCGCCAGTATGACATTTGTTAGTATTTTGTATGTGGTTGGGAGGAATGATATTCCTCTGCAATTTTCGCAGCTAGATCTGTCGCCTTTTTTGAAAATGGGGACGACTATTGAGGTTTTCCATTCTTCCGGAATAACTTCCTTATCTCATATTATTTTAATCAGTTGGTGGATCTTTCGAGTGGTTGCCTCTCCCCCATGCTTCACAAGCTCTGCCGGTATGCAGTCGACCCCGGGAGCCTTGTTGTTTTTCAATCGGTTTATTGCGTCTACAACTTCGTCGAAAGAGGGTTCTGGGATCTGAGGCTCGGCTGTATGTACGTCTGGTGCGTTTATTTGTGGTTGATGGGTGCGCACATTGAGCAGGTTTTCAAAGCACTGCTTCCATCTTGTCACGATATTGTTTGTTTCTCTGACCAACAGCCGTTTGCGTCTTGAATTGTTTGGCTCTCCCTCGGTGGCCATTTCTAATTGAATTTATGCCGGCATACACACCTCTGATATTCTTTGCTCTGGCATTTTCTAGGATTTTTTCGATCCTAGTCTTCTCCCATTCGCGTTTTTTTGCGTTTGAAAAGTCTCGTTGTCTCTTTCCCGTTCTGTTGTCCAAGCACTTAAAAAATTGAACATTAATAACTCCGTTACATGATATCACTTGACCATATTAACACATTCATTCCCTAGTACTACAATATCAGGTCCATCTCAACTTGAGCATAAGCAGCATTCCATGAGCCAAGTTCATTGGTCCGGATGACATTCCTCAATACTTTTAAAGAGATATTCTTCTTTGCTTGTTAAACCTCTCCGAAACCCCTTCCAACAATTCCTAAAGCCAATGAATATTCAAAATATTGACCAAAAGGACGACCCTCAATTCTATTCTAGTCGACAGTTAAGGAGTTTTGATTTGATTTGATGAGGGCAGAACCCTCATATATTTAGCTTAGTACAAGTGTTACTGCAAGGCGAAGTCTCGATAACGTAGCGAGTACGGATCGCCTATCAACTAGTGGACTGTATTTAATTGATAGTAGTTTATTCTAGTTTATTTCGATTATTTATTTTAACATTACTCCCATCTGTATAATGATCTCTTCGCAATGTATCCTATTGGGGGAATGTCCCACTCACACCGAACGCGCCTCGCTTTATATAGGCTAGTCACGTTGCCGTTCGCTTGTCCATGCCCGAGTCTGATGTTTAAACAAACAGCTGGCTCGTGCGTTCACTTGTATGCATCGAGCAGCTGGCTCGGGCGTTTAGTCGTGTCCGTGCCGTCCTCGGCCTCGTATGTTACGTCGGCAACAGTCTCCCCCGCTGTGCAAGGCACTTCGTCCTGTTGAGGCGACGCTTTCATGGGAACCAAAACGGCAACATGTCGGGTCGGTCTTCGCAGTACCCCAAATGGTATCCTCACATCCAGAATCCTGATTCTGCCGCCTGGTCCCGGATACACCGTTTGGGGTTCCCCTCGAGGTCAAATGTTTCGTGGTAGTGACGCATCCACCACCAAGACTATGTCTCCGACCTGTGGGTTCGCAGGGTGTCGTCCGGAAATCCTCTTCGGCATCAAGGCAGGTAGATATTCCTTGATCCACCTGTTCCAAAAATGATCCACCCACCGCTGGGCAGTCCTACAGTTCGCTTTTCCCACGAGCTCGCAGTCATTGAATTCGCCGGGCGATGTTGCTCCACAGGATCGCCCCAGCAAGAAATGGTTTGGCGTCAGACTCTCTTCTTCCTCAGTACTTATAGGAGTAAGGGGGCGTGAATTTATGACATGCTCCACTTCAGTCATAAATATATGGACAACCTCCTCTGGCGCGATCCTCGTAAACAGAACGGCAACCAACGCCGTTTTTACCATGCAGCTCCCATGTTCGGACATCCGGGCGGTATGAACTTCCATTAGATCCTTTCTTCTTTTGCCGCCCATTCCAGCCCTCTATTTGCGCTCACGAAGTCAGTCCCGTCGTCGCTCAATATCACATTCGGAGCTCCTTGTCTCGCCATCATTCGCCGCAAGTGCGATCTCGCATGAAATACCCTTGGTACAGGATCAGGCACTTATAAACCAAAGGATGTACCATCTGCCCGAGTGCAAAAGGCAGGTGCTTAACGAGCAGATTCGAGAAACTCACCCCTTCTGGTAGTTCCCAGGAAAGCGGCCCCGACGGAGAAGCCCGATGGAGAGTTGTGGTGGATTTCAGGAAACTGAATGAAAAAACCATCGAGACGCATACCCTCTTCCTCGTATCGAGGACATATTGTACCAACTCGGTCAATCGCGTTACTTCTCCACGCTCAGTTTAGCCAGTGACTATCACCAAGTCTTGGTCCAAAGGATCGGGACAAGACAGCCTTTAGCACCAACTATGGGCACTATGAGTTTCGACGTATGCCGTTCGGTTTAAAGGGAGCACCGGCTACATTTCAGAGACTCAAGAACCACGTCCTTACTGGTTTGCAGGGAGTCGAATGCTTCGTCTATCTGGATAACATTGTAAGAACCTGGCTAACCATAATGAAAAGCTCCGGAAAGTATTCGACCAATTGAGATACCACAACCTCAAACTGTAGCCGGAGAAGTGTAGATTCCTGCAATGGAAATTAGTTTACCTGGGGCATGTTTGTTCTGAAAAAGGGGCTTCGCCAAATCCTGACACGACAGCCAGTGTTAAAGACCATTCTCAAAACTGTACGTCCCGTCTAGTCATTTCTAGGACTGGCGAACTATTACCGGAACTTTGTGCCAAACTTTTCCCGGATAGTGCGCCTCTTAACTAACCTGTTTAGGAGGGACTTGAAATTCACGTGGTCACCCAAATGCCAATAGGCATTTGAGGAAATTAAGGGGAGGTTTATTTCGCCGCCACTGCTGGTATACCCAGACTTCACCAAACCCTTCAACCTGACCACTGATGCGAGCAAAGAAGCACTGGGAGCTGTGCTGCCCCAAGGCGAGATAGGTATATGAATGAATGAATGAATGAATAGAGGGCAGAACCCTCATTTTATTTCGCTTAGTACAAGATATATAAACATATAAACTTATAAATAGACTTACGAACTACCTTAAAAACTAAGGCATGCGGGTTGGATGTGGGGGACTAACTTTAAAGTAACTTTAGAATGGAAGGGGGAACTAAATAAAGATTGATAGAATAATAATCTAGGTGCTAGGACAGGGATGGGCGGGCATAAGCCGGATGCTAGGGTGTGAGTATGAGTGCGGGGGAGTACGGTCGGTGAGCGGGATGTGGTCGGGGGGGGGGGGGGGGGGGGGGTGAGATGAGATGGAGATGAGGAGGTTTGAGAGTGGGAGAGGTGAGATTCAAGTCGAGCCTGTTGGATATACCGGCTGATACCGGTACACAACAATATTTACTTTAATTATTATTTGTTACTTACCTTCCGGGGCCGAATTAAAGATCTCTTTTTATATTTTTTATTTGAAGTTACTTTATTGCTTGGTGGTCGTGGACTAACTGCGGATAACTGCCGCGACTGACTCTGATTGACTGATGCTGATTACGAACCGCCGCGAAACCAAAATGCTCCGCCCTTTTCATCATCATCGGCACTACAACCTAAAACCGGTCTTGGCCTTATTTAGCAAGTCCTGAGGCTTGTTAAATTTTCCATAACGATTTGTTTTTTCCGGGCAAGGTCATTAGTCTTGCGCCAGTGGCTCCCCGACGGGGAATCGAACCCCGGTCTCCCGCGTGACAGGCGGGTATACTAACCAGTATACTATTGAGGAGCTCCGCCCTTTTATGTTGTGGCAAATCAGGATTTGCACACAAGTGTTAATTAATTGCCGAAGCACAAACCCGATAATTTGTGCTTCAAATATAATTAGGTTTAGGGAAGTGAATCACTCTGCAACAGATTAACTTTAGGTTTAATCTGTCGCACATATGATTCGCTATGGGTAAGTATTTCGTGTATAGGAATGGGATAGGCTTCATTGAGGGTAGGTATTTCTAAATGGGATATTGGCCTAGGGGGTTTACGGTAAATAGGAATGGTGTAGCGATTTTGAATCGCTACAAGACCATCGACCGCTACCTACGCAGCATAGAGGATAGTAACCCCCAATCGTGGGATCAGTACCTGAGGGCGGCCACTTTCGTGTACAACACTAGCGTACACGAGGGTACCAGGCTTCCGCCAATGGATTGTCTCTTTCGTTTTACCCCGGTGGTTCCGTCTAACATCAAACGATCACCAACTACGCCCTTTCACGTTTCATGTGGGCGACAGGGTCCTGATGCGAAATTAGAACAAAAAGGGAAAATTAGCGTCCCTGTGGAGAGGTCCCTATGACGTGGTGGAAATCAAAGGTCCGGTGAACTCCACCATTAAGGTAGGGAAGAAGACGGTGGTAATTCACAACACCCGTCTAAAGCCCTACTAGGAGTGATGGAGACAAGTGTCTAGTGCTGTGTTACCGCGAGGCAAATTTTACCTGCCTAAGTAGCACTTCGAATGCGGTGAGATGCAGATGCACTGCACCCAACCAAATCCTTCCAACAAAATGGTCCTGCTGGAGGAATGGTTGGCCCCGAAAGAGGGCAAGGTGGATTGAGGGTGGGAAGTCTCATGGTGGTCTGTTCCCCTGATTGCTTGGGATTGTTAAAATAAATACAGTATATTTAAATGGGTTTCTTGCCGAGAGAAGGGCGGTGGGGGAAGTTACCACGTAACACTGTGCACTCTGTGTATACTGTGTACTAGATACGATTCTCTTGCACGAGTAATTTTCTTATACATTTACCTCTTGTTGTATTCATTGTTATTGTTGTATTCCAGAATACTACCCTTTATTAAATTTAACACTGAATATCCTTACACATCCTTAAAAACTTCCCTTAACATATATTACATTCTCACTTAATACATACCATTCATAAACATTCACAATATTGTCAGTTACAGCACATTTAATAACCTGCACCTTTTTATTCATTCAAAACATAGTAACTTTGATTTTCGTCCAAATTTTATTCAAGTTAAAAGTCACAGAGACTGTGTTAAAAGTTGTTTTGTTCATGTTATAATTTCCAGTAAATTAGAACACAATGTTCTATAAGTAGAGAAAAAATTCATTTGTAAAATGAGTTGAGTATCAGAAACAGTAGAGTTAAGTTCTAGTTGAGATTAAAAAGTTGAGTTAGAAAGTTTTAAGAGTTAAGTTATCAAGTAGAAGTTTAGTTCAAATCAAGTAGCAATTGAGTTAAGTAATTAGTTCAGTTCAGTTTGAAGAGTAACACAAAGAAGAAGAAAATAAATAAAATAAATCTTGTAAAAATAAATACTTTGAATAATCCCTAATTTAATGAAATAAAAGCAATTTGTGAGCAGACAATAATAATAAAAGGTCCACGCTCTTCCCTCATCCGAGGAAGCACGGCGCCGGACGTCAACATTATGATATTTACTGTTATAGTATTTATGTTCTACTGCGGTGCTGTTATATTACTTGAATTTATTATATTTAGATTATAATAATATATTAGGAGCTGAACACTGGTCTAGTAAACCCTTACACGTTTTACTCAATTAAACTAAATTAAGTACAATTTAAACCTAGTATTAAATTAAATTGTTAAGGTTGTACTATTTATATCCAATAAAGGATGTTATTAAAAAAAATATTATTATATATTAATATTTTATTTTATTTTACCGGCATACGTTTATGTTACTGTATATACTAGTCAATGTTAGTGGCTAGATTTGCGCTTGAGAAACGAAGATAAGTAGAATCGGTTAACGAGTCTATCAAGGCTGGGGTTAAGGGCAAAATATCCGGATTTAAATACTCTTAAATGTTGGTAAAAGGGGGTTACGCGCATTTAATTGATGTCGATTCCTCTGATATTATAAAATGCATTAATAAGCTCAGCATTGGTAGTATTTCGTGAGAGGACATGGCTCCATGGAGACGACTTGCTTACTATTAGACTTTGCATGAGGTTATACCCAAACTGACCCAATTTATAGACCCTTTTACCTCCGGAGTTTTTTATATCCGTAGGTGACAACATTACATTATTTCAACCTAAGACCAAATCATCCTCAAAATAGTTTGAAGGCATAACTGGAAAAATTGTCAAATAAACAAAAACACACGAAGTGTAATTCATATTTAACTGAATACATAAATTGTAATGAGACCACAATACTGCCATTCGCAGTACAACATTATGAGACACATATTTTCAAAAAGTTATTGTACACATCAATTCGCTATGGGAGACCTAATTATCGCCTCGGCACAAGCTAAAAGTTAAATTTTCGTTGAATAATCCACTAAAAGGCCGTTTTCAAAGATTCTAGATACCATGTCATGTCTATCATAACCAGCTCCACCCATTCCCAGGAATTTTTCATCAAGTATATAAGACCTCCTCCACGACACGTCATTTCAATCAATTTCCACTTTTGGGGATCGGTTGAGGCAGAATAGCTCCGATCTGTCAATCCATCTCTTTCATAGAGATACATCACTTCAAACAAGACAGCGCGGCGCGTTTTCTTCCCACTGAAAAATCAAAATTCAAATAAAATCTTTTCGCTTCAATCAAATGGAAAATCAAAGAAAGCTGAAAATCGATTCGTTGAATCATCGTCGCTGTTGGTTGAGATATGTGTGGCGAAGGGCAAGTCGGGCACGTCGTGCACGTCGGACACGACAGGCACGTGCATCCAGGATGTTTACAGTATGACATGCCTTAAGGGAGTCCAAAGCATGCTCGTAGTCCTCATCTGGAATCATCTAACAAATGTGTATCTATAAAATATGCTCTGTACGAGTATATCGCATGATCTTGCCTGTGGTTTGCCGGTACCGCCTTTTTAAGCGTCGCAATATGCCCCTAGCTGTCTGATTTCATCACAAGTCATCTAGCTAAAGATTAGAATTTGATTTATTTCCAGCTTGATTTTATTTCTGTCGCTTTTACGAGTACATATATTGGCAAACGTTACACTGGATCGAACGAAGGAAAAAAAAAAAACTGGGAGAATACTTCACGTACCGCTGGGCGACGTATTGTTCCTTTGAACTTTTCCATCTCGCGCAAATGATAAGCTAGTCATCTAACGAAAGTAAGTTAATAAAGTTATTCCTTAGATTCCTTATCAGTTTTGTTTTTTGCATTAAAACCGAAGGCGTTTTGGTTTTGTGATTTATTTTTATTTTTGATTTGACAAAAACAACGACAACCCTTCTGGTCTAGCTAACGATGACGTAAACCCTCAGTGACCATTCTATCAAGCGGTTATCAGTGGGGCTTTGTTATAAGTATCTTTCGGTAGCGAGAACAATGCTCGAGGGCCAATGGTCACGTACTCTGATTTTTATTTTTATTTTTTTTTTATTTTTTATAATACACTCATCGACCTTGGCACGAAAGTGTCTGTCGGGCTTTTAAATAAAAAGATCCAAGCTAGCGATAAAAGAGGAAATAGGTTTCTTAGAAGCACAGAGCAGACTCTTTGTCGCCTTATTTGTGATTTTATGAGCCCGCTTTCGGCCAGATGTGTGGTTTTCTGATACCAATTCAAATACTCTGGGTGTTTCAATGTGGTCATACTAGTTTTGCCAACTAAATAAGTTATTTTAATAAAAGAAGTAATGGCGGGTGCATGTAGATTGTGAAACCTGAAACGGAAATAAGATATCAGCGGACATAGACTTTTCATATCTGCTATATTTTCTGCTGATATTTTTATCAATCACTTTTACATTTGTCTAATCTCATGGCATTTTATTCAATTTCATGCAATCTAATCTAAGTTCGATTTAATTCAAATTTAATCTAATCTAAAATTTGTTTGCTTCAACTTGGAAGTTCATAACCCTAGCTTAATGGCAATAAAAGATCTGTCATCATGGCAACTGAACTCTTATATATAGATCTACCCCAACAAACACCGATTTTATGGCGTTTCGTTTTAAGTTGCTTTATTATATACATCGAGGTCTTCCCATATATTAATTGTCGAACCTCCTGTAAATGGTTCCCTATTTTTTGATTGGTTCGCTTAAGCGGTCATAATTTTTTATACAAAGTTGTGCAAAAAATACATTTGAAAGAAACCTCAAATATCAAGGGAGTATATACGGAACACAGCAAAAATTAAAGGATCCACTGGAAGGATCAAAGCGTCGTTGATGGCACACCGAATGGTGTATTGAAATATATCATTCTGGCCAAGTCAGAAATATTCACACAAAGTGCCGAAGAGAGCGATTTTTATCAAGCCTAGAAGGAGCCTGATCTGATACCAAAGGGCAATAAACCACTTCAAGAACAAAGCAGTAAGGGTTAATTTATTGTCTTTTTTTTGTACAAATTGTTATAATACTGCATACGGGAAAATAGCGTATATTAAACTTTATACTAAGAGCTGAATGTATGGCCCTGATGCTCAACTTTGCTTATTTTATTCATTTTGCCAACATGACTTTTTGCTGTAAATTTATTTACTCATTAATTGTTTTTCTTTTTATATAACCCTTGCTCCCGGAGTAGTTTTGATTCTTTTTCGCGAATTAGGCGCCTTACATTTACAATATTTATAATACATTTACCGGCGCAAAGCTAATAACGTTGCCCGGAAAAACAAATTATTATGGACAATTTAACAAGACTCGGATATGGACCGCATACCGCTAAATAAGTTTAAGACCGGATCCCGGTTGTAGTGCCGATGATGATGATGATGAAGAACAGTAGTTAGGATTACAAGGTTTGAGATGTAACAAAGGTTGATCACTATTTGATATTTGAGATGTATATCGTAAAAAGAGATTTATTATATTTGGGGTTACAAGGGTTAATGTATATTTACAGTATAATGGAGATTTATTCTGGCGCAAGACTAATGACCTTGCCCGGAAAAACAAATCATTATGGAAAATATAACAAGACTCAGGACTTGCTTAATAAGGCCAAGACCGGTTCCCGGTTGTAGTGCCGATGATGATGATGAATGGAGATTTATTATATAATATTTGGGGTTAAAAAGGTTAATGTATTTGTTGTAGCAGGAAATGAAATGAACGGGCGACTGACTACTCGTACAAAAGATATTATTTATTAAAAAGGAACTTAACAATGATTAGTATAAAAGCATTTCAAGTGTTACGTCATGTTGAAGCAAAAGGCGCACTCGTTCTGGTGTAACTGTCAGAAGTAGAGTGTGCGCATTAAGGCGTGAATTCATTTGCCCTTTACTCGTAACGCCCGATCCGGCGCTGCAATCGCATAGAGCACGCAGCTTAGGGTGGATCCACAACACACTCCTCGATTGTAGCGCTAGGTCGATCCTCTGAAGAACCCCCGACGCCGATCAAATCCAGACACTTCCGATGTTTTTATTTTGTCAATCCCTTCGTGAGAAAATCCGCGGGCATCTTATCCGAAGGAAGGTGCTTGATGTCCAGTCGACCTTCGCGCAAGACATCTCTGACGAAGTGGTGCCTGATGTCGATGTGTTTCGATCTCGCGTGAAACGTGTGATTCCGGGTCAGTAGTTGTGCCCCTCGGTTGTCGTTCATCACCAGAACTCTTTCACACTCGGACAGCTTGAGCTCCGACAAGAATCCCTGTATGTACAGCGTCGAGATAGGCTCCTCGACGTGACAGCAAAATGAAAATCATGGTGTTGACTCAGAAAATGCCTGTCGCATCGGACAGTAATTAAACACATTTTAACACTACAATTTAACTTTTATTACACGAATTTAAATTGACATCGTAAAAGCACAGGTGCTGAAGGCACCGTAAACAACATGACATTCAACGTAAAAAAACCATACTGTCCACAAAAACAGTAAAACAGCAACGCGTGAAAACAGTACCATGGAAAACGTCACATGAATAGACCATTTTGCTTTGTCTATTCGGCAATAGGTGGCGCTCCGTGTGGTATGTTTTCTCCGACTGGTATACGCTGGTATGTATGTTGCGGAACTGCAACATCTTCCCGGGCCTCGACGATGGAGCCAGTAGGCCTCCTTAGTTGGCGTCACCACCTGGTGTCAGCGCCGTGGGAAGTAGCGGTTGGTATGGTGGTTGAGCTCAGAGACCTTAATGCTCGTATTGCTCATACACCGGCATAACGGTAGGGTGGCAAAATTAATTATATTGTTATACTATATGTATTTTATTAGTTGATTAAGTTATAGAATATACTTGGCTATGTGGCCGTAGTATTATTTATAGTATCAGTGTGTGTGTGTGTGTGTGTGTGGGTCGTTGTTTATTGTTGATAGTCTCCGACATGTTGGAGGGGTTGCCTGAGAGGCGATATTTGCCGCATCAGCTGCGGCAACGATTGGCTTGTGTTTAATGTTAAATGTTGGTTGGATCGTAAATCCCTGGTGTCATCGATGAACTTCTTGGACGTAGTCCTCTCCTTGGATCGTGGATCCCTCTGTGTCATCGATGACCTTCTTTGACGTAGTCCTCTCTTTGGATCGTGAATCCATTTGTATGTAAAATTTCAATAAGTTGAACGTAGTCCTATGTTGGATCGTAAATCCGTATGTAAAATTTCAATAAGTTGGACGTAGTCCTATGTTGGATCGTAAATCCGTATGTAAAATTTCAATAAGTTGGACGTAGTCCCAAGTCGGATCGTAAATCCGTTTAAATGAATAAGAATATCTTGGACGTAGTCCCATGTCGGATCGTAAATCCATATGTATAATAAAATATGTTGGACGTAGTCCCATGTCGGATCGTGAATCCGTACGTAGTAGGAATATTTTGGACGTAGTCCTATGTTGGATCGTGGATCCATGAATGATAAGTGAGCGATGTGATCGTCAATATGTTGAAGGTGATGGATTGTAATTCCACCATCTTCTCAGTATGTCCAGCCTGTGCCGCTACCAGAAATCTTAGGTATACCGCCAACTGCATAGAATCATCTGCGACTCGAATTCAAGTTGATTGCTCTGGCTGATGCTGTTGCAGTTGGGGATATGTCCCATCTACGCCGCTAAACCAATGCTCGGCGTTGGGCGAATTTCTTGATGGGAGCTGAGATTGTCATCATAAGGTCTATGCTGCTGCTGCAATTGTTGTTGTGGGTGCTGTGACCGCATATGATTTATTGTTGGAACAGCATAGTTGTTCAGGTTCTGATAGTGATCATATTCTGTTAACTTATACCTGGCACTTGATTGAGCCAGAGAGGTTGCGCATCCGGGTTGCTATTAAGAGGATTAATCTGCTCATTATTAGACTTATGTTCAATTGAGCCACAGGATGGAATAGTTCTAAAGCCAGGTACTTTCTTCTTTGACTGGTGGCTGGACCAAGTGTTCACTATTTGCCTTCCGTTGGTTGGATTTCCCGAAGGGTGCCGGCATCTTTCCTATTCTTCTCTTTCTATATTCCATAATCTTTGCACCGAAAGTCTATCTTAGACACCGACTCCGTTGGAGTGGTGGCCCCGTGGCAGCTATGTGCAATGGGCGGTGTTAAGAGGATGCCCCCAAAGCATTTCGTCCAGGCGGCGAAAGGTGAAGAACCCCAGACACGTGACAACGATGTGCCTGAGTGGCGAGAGCGGCAAAATCAGGATGCTCGACCGATGAATCCTTGCGACGAGAAGCGGTGAACTCCAAATCCGCGACAGCTTTCTGATGTCATGCTTTTCCGAAGGGTGCCGGCATCTTTCCTTGTTCCTCGTTTTCTTGTCCCTTAGTCTTGTAACCGAAAGTTTATCTTAAACACCGACTCCGTTGGAGTGGTGCCCCGTGGCAGCTACGTGCAATGGGCGGTATTAAGAGGGTGCCCCCAGAGCATTTCGTCCAGGCGGCGAAAGCGAAGAACTCCAGACACTTAACTGCAATGTGCCTGGGTGGCGAGAAGCGACAATCCTGGATGCTTGAGCGATGAGTCCAGGTGACGAGAAGCTGTGCCCCAGGAACGGATGTAAATGAGATGGTAAATCGCAATTCCCGGTGGTCTTGGACTTATTCATCTGCAAGTTCGATGTTTGAGATGATACTTGCAGGTATAGGACCGGAAGTGTCTTCGTTGACGAACTTTGTCTCAGTACTGACCGTTTAGAGTGAAACGCTGAAGCTTAGTTTTCTACCGGAGGGAAGTTTCCAAAACTTTTTGTCTCCCTGATGTTGTTGCAGGTGACGCTTGCCTAAATCCTGTAGCGTGGATCGTGAAAAGTACCCGCAACATCGTTGAAGGAGGAGCCGAATGATGTCCTCAACCGAAATACTGAGACCGATAGACAACTTCTTCATTTACCCGCGGTGACCTCTGCAGAATGAAGAGAAATGCAACAACCTCGGATATTATAAGTGGACTGTATTTTGGCTTTGTAAAGTTGATTGTTATTTAACTTGTTGTTTAACTGTGTTAAAGCTGAAATGGTGTTTGATGGCTCGTAAATCCATTTATGTCATCGATGACTTCTCGGACGTAGTCCTCTTTTGGATCGTGAATTCCTCATGTCATCGATGAATCCTTGAACGTAGTTCTAAATTGGATAGTAAATCCATACGCGTTCCACTCGTAAGAAACGCAAAAAATGTTTATTCTATTTATATTGGAGTTGTAGTATGGGACAAAACAGGAAATGTGTATTATTTGATTTTATTTTCCGCTGATTACAAAAGACAAATTAATTAAATAAAGCAGAAGTTAAGTTATTCTTCACAAGATTAACGAACCACGCAACCAGTACGGGCTCGTAGATGTCTGCCCGATGTGAAACTCTGGAAATAGATATGTGGTAAGCATATTCTACTTGACCATACGTCTTCGTTTTTCAGAAGCATATTTGCCAGAGTTCCAATTATGAAGTGCTCCATCCCTTCGATTATCATCAGCGCTTGGTGATGTAATACCTGCATCAGATTCCCATTGTCGTTATCAGGTTCTAATTGAATAGCTTTCGTATAGGCGTCTATGGTTTCATCATACTTTCCTGTATTGATTCGGCCATATGCTTTACTGTAATTTGGATTGTAGAATAATGCAGAGTTGCAGTCTTTAATCGCACTATCGTTTTCTGTTACACGGATATATGCTGCAGCTCGATTACAGTAGAATGTTGGATTTTTCGGATCGAAACTAATTGCCCGGTTGTCTTGGATTACTGCTTCTTGATATTTGCATTCCTTCATCAGGCGGTTGCCTTTATTCTTAATCTGTTCGGCTGTTTCAAGGGGTTGTAGATTGCGTTCGATAAACATCGACTGGAACATTTCGAATAGATCTAACCTTTGTGGTTCCGCTTGTGAGGTTGTGCCTGCCCTGTTAGACGTAGCTTCTTCGCTATCGAGATCCTCGTCATCGCTCAGATTAAACGCTGCTTGCAAACATTGTATAACAACATCCAGACTTTCGACGACGTCAGTGCCCAGCGATTAGCCCTCACTCGGTTGTTCTACATAGTCAATGAAGGATTTAACGAACTGCTTGTTGACTTGATCGGACATTTTCGAAATCTATCAACCGTAAACACTGAATTGCCGTTATTGGTCTCAAATCACTGCACGATCCTGTTCTTGATAGAAGAAGGTGATTGTTTTCCGTTTCACAATCGTTATTAATTCCGATTTTTTCCTTTTTTTAAATCAATATTGCATTCATGTGAAGTTCAACTAACTCCATCCAAGAATACACATGAATCAGCATTTTTAGATACATTAGCATATGTGCTAAGACTCGCGGTGGCACATAAACGCGGTTACGATATTGGTCGAAATCCCTCAGTGAAATATCCAAAACACCCGACGTAAACGTCAAAGTACCATTCTGTAAGTTCAGGTGTCTCTCATTAACGATTTCGGGACTTCTATATCTTTCAAACACGCGCACGATTATGTCGGGAGCATGCACAACTGCCTCCTCAATATTGCCCCGAATCCCTGCACAGTCCTGATCATGGACTGAGAAAATACCTGTTTTCTTAGGTTTTGTCTTCTTGACGGACCAGTGGGAAGAAATGAAACTCTTGATGTAGATAAATTCAACATCGTTCTTCATAACGATTTGTAAAATTGTTTGAACAAATCACCTAATTTAGTGATCTGTGATAGTTGTTCTTCGGCTTGCTTTCGCTGCTCAGGAATAACAGCTATTGTGTCCTGTATCAATTCCGTCCATTTGTTGATTTAATTACTGATTTATTTAACTTTGATGATGAAAAGAGTGTGATGTCAAAACGTAGATTTAAACACAAGCACGACACAGCACAACACTCCTTAAGTTAGGATCCATTCGGATCGCTAATTAATTGTATATATTATTATAAAATGATTGCCACCTACCTGTTTTACTGGAGCGCTGCTCACGTTGATCACATGTTGTTGATGTTTCCTTGTTGAGGATGTGAACGTAATCACATGGACGTAATCCACTTTCCTGTTCGTTGATAGTTCCCTCGTTGAGGATGTGATCCGATGGACGTAATCCAGACTTCTTGCTCGGATGTTATACATCCGGCTCCGAAGGACCATAATGTACAGCGTCGAGATAGGCTCCTCGACGTGACAGCAAAATGAAAATCATGGTGTTGACTCAGAAAATGCCTGTCGCATCGGACAGTAATTAAACACATTTTAACACTACAATTTAACTTTTATTACACGAATTTAAATTGACATCGTAAAAGCACAGGTGCTGAAGGCACCGTAAACAACATGACATTCAACGTAAAAAAACCATACTGTCCACAAAAACAGTAAAACAGCAACGCGTGAAAACAGTACCATGGAAAACGTCACATGAATAGACCATTTTGCTTTGTCTATTCGGCAATAGGTGGCGCTCCGTGTGGTATGTTTTCTCCGACTGGTATACGCTGGTATGTATGTTGCGGAACTGCAACACTGTATGTATATGGCTTCTCTCGCAGCTTCAGTTAATGCCATGTACTCCGCCTCAGTGGACGAAAGCGCGACGGTGCGCTATTTCCTCGACCCCCAGCTGATGGCGGCACCACTCAGGTTAAAGACGTATCCGGTATACGACCTTCGATCTACCGGGCGCCCAGCCCAATCGGCGTCAACGAACCCTTCCAAGGTTTTCAAGCTTTTCGTGTACGTGATTCCGAAGTCGGCGGTCCCCTCCAGATATCTCAGGACGCGTTTCGCCGCCTTCCAGTGTGCCTCGCCGTGACAAGTGTTGAATTAACTGAGACAACTGACAATATGCGAAATGTCCGGTCTTGTGGCAATCGCCAAGAAATTCAGAGCTCCGACAAGCTCGCGATAGGGCCGATTTCCTCCTGGTGATCCTTCTTTTTCAACGTCGTTCTCGAGCCTCGAACCCGATTCAACGGGAGTACTAACGGTGTTACTGTCCTCCATCCGAAATCAAGAGAGTAGTTCCCGAACGTAATTTGGTTAAGAAATGGTAATCTGATTTCTGCTCCTGGCGATTTCGATCCCTAAATAATAGCGAGCTGTTCCCAGGTCTCTCGCCTCGAATTCCTGCGACAAACTTTTTCGGACGAAATCAATATCCTTCTGGTCTCGATAGAATATCAAAATGTCGTCAACCAGTATTATCAACGGTTCTCCCCCTCGTTTGAGGCGATAAACGCACGGATCCGCGCTCGTCGGTGTCATGTTTAATTCTTCGAGTTTCCCATTCAGTTTCTTATGCCATTGCCGAGCGGCTTGTTTAAGGCCGTACAAAGCCCTTTTCGAACGACAAACCTTCTCGCCACCCTGAAGCTGTTTCAGCATTTCCTTGGCGCGGCTCTCGATGTTAGATTTGCCTTGTGTCGCGACGATTTTCCTCAAGCATCCAGCGAGTAAATCGGGTAATTCCATGTATGTTTCCTCTTCGATCGTACCGTTTAGGTAGGCGGCCGTGATGTCCATCTGATGCACCTTAAGGTCGTGCTTGACCGCCAGTGCAAGTAGCATACGCATGGATCCCAGGCGAGTGACCGGAGCGTAGGTATCGTGAAAATCGATCCCGGATCGCTCTGCGAACCCCCTCGCCACGAGTCGTGCCTTCCTTCTCTCGGCCTTGCCGCCCGAGTCGTACTTGTTCCTGAGAAACATTCGACATCCGACCACGTTGCGATTCTTGGGTCGATTCACGATCAGCCATGTATCGTTCTTGATTAAGCATTTGACTTCTTCGACGATGGCGTCCAACCATTCTTCTTTGTCCGGTCCGTTCATACGGACCTCCGAGTAAAAACTGGCTAAATTTACCTCCAGGCCGTCCGAGATGTGCGACTTCTCGTCGTCGAGAGTTCGGTCGATCTCATCCCCGCTCGATCCGCGAGGATCCTCGTCTCCTTGCGTGATTCGATACAATTTTCGCGGGCGACCGGGTCGTCCGGTGAGAATCTTTCTAGGTCTTCCTGGAGCTCTTCTGATCGTTTCGGTGATCTCGTCCCTTTCTCGTCCCGGGTCGTCGTTTTCCTGCGATTCATTTCTCGATTCCTCGTCGTTGTACCCCACCTAGGTGAGGTTCAAAGAAATTCGGCAGTGATACTCCCCCGGGATTGTGATTCGAATCTCGATTCAGATTTGACGAGGACGATGACGATTCGTTATGTATTTCCGTTTTTGTATCGGTAACGGTGAATTTGATGTCTCGTGTCGTGGTTAGCCTTCGTTTGTTTGATACCCATACTCGATAGCCTTGAGTCGATTCGTCGTATCCAAGGAAAACGCATTTCATACCTCGCGGTTCAAACTTCCCTTTTCCGGGAGTTTTATCAAACATATATGCTGTCTCTCCGAAAGTTCGCATGTTCTTCACGTTCGGGCGTTTTCCGTGCCATAATTCGTAAGGAGTTTTACCTCCTAGCGTCTTCGTAATGCATCGATTTCTTACGAAGTTTGCCATGGCGATCGCTTCTGCCCAAAACGAGGTTGAGACTTCGATTTGCGCCAACATGCAACGCGCCATTTCCAAGAGCGTCCGGTTTTTCCCTTCCGCTACCCCATTTAACTGGGGAGTGTATGGCGGCGTGAGTTTTCGTGCAATTCCCACACCCTTCAAGAATCTGTCGAATTCTTCGCCACAGAACTCTCGTCCGTTGTCAAATTGCATGCATTTAATTTTTCGTCCTGATTGATTTTCGACGAGAGCCTTGAATTCCTTGAAAAACTTCAAGACGTCGCCTTTCTTTTGCAAAAACCTTACTTCTGTCCAACGAGAGTAGTCGTCGGTTAGCGTGAGGAAGTACCTAGCTTCGCCCCTTGATTCGTCTCTCATCGGTCCGCATATGTCGGCATGGAGGATATCCAATAATTTTCCGCTTCGGTGCGATTTCTTTCCGAAGGGTGGCGCAGTAATCTTCGCTTCCGAACAAATCTCGCACGTATTTGTGGTTCCGTCGTCTTTTAGGTCAAGTCCGGATACTATCCCCATTTTGCTCATCTCCAAGAGGTCGCGCCAGTTAAGGTGGCCGAATCTCTCGTGACAAACGGTTATTAAAGGCTTACGCATTCCCGTCGACAGGGAGCAGATCTATTCTTTTCCGGATTCGCGGAGAAAATAGAGATCTCGTTTTCGATCTGCTACTGCGATCGTAGATCCATGGTTGCTTTTGATTGTAGCTCCTTCGCGCGTGAACGTCACGCTGTTTCTGGCGTCCGTGATCTTCACGACCGAGACGAGATTATTACGCAGGTCGGGTACGTGTAGTGCGTTTTCCAGACGTATGAGCCTAGTCGTGTCTCCGTCAGATGCCGCATTTTTTACGGTTCCTTTCGCTTTTGCCTCGGTGGAGCCATGATTTGCCCGATTAATCTTTAAATTCCCAGCACTTGCGATTTGTTCAAATACGTCCTTGTCGTGGCATAAGTGTGATGTGCATCCACTATCGAGACACCACGTATCGTTTTTCTGAACGTTCCCTGCAAAGCAAGAATCTGCGTCTGTATGGGAGGTTAGAAAGGAAATGTCTTCGCCGATGGCGGCTTTTTCATTATTTTCGGGATATTTCGCGTTTCATTCGGCCTTCTCCGGACAATTTATGGCCTTGTGACCGATTTGGCGACATCTATGGCATTTGCATTTGAATGGTCCGCCGGTACGTTGATCATCCGATTTATCGACGGACTTGTTCGACGCTTTGTTCGTAGTTCCGGCGAAAGTAACTCGTCTCTCGACTCGATGGCGCATCTAAAATTCTCGTAGCTCTTCGGCAGACTGTGTAAAAGCATGATCGATAGTAATTCAATGCTGACTTGTACGGATAATTCGGACATTTTGTCGACCATATCGGAGAATTCGTCGACGTGTCGTTGTACATCTCCGCCTTCGTTGAGTCGATGGTTCATTAGCCGTTTCCACAATGATGCCTTTTTCGCCGGTCCTTTCGATTCGAAAATTGCTTCCAGTTTCAACCAAATTTCTCGGGCTGTTTCGCAGTATCTAATTTGCCTGAGTTCGGCGTCGCCATCAGCGAGATACAAATCGGCTTTCGGCTTTCGTCCTCGTCTTTCCACGCTTGCAAATTTTCGGCTGCTTCCGGTTTCGGTTTTTCACCGCTTGCGTGAGCCCACATTTTGTTTTTTTGTCATGAGTGCCCGCATTCTTAGTCTCCAGGTATCGTAATTATCTCTGGTTAGCATTTGTATGCGCATTACGTTCGTAGCTTGACCGTCCATTTTGTTTGCAGTGAGGTTATATTTCCGCGTGTATTTTCCACGTTGTCTTCTCGTCTTTTTGATTTCCAATTTCGATTGTCCAGACGATGTTCTGCTCCTGGGCGACTACTCGTACGAAAGATATTATTTATTAAAAAGGAACTTAACAATGATTAGTATAAAAGTAATTCAAGTGTTACGCCATGTTGAAGCAAAAGGCGCACTCGTTCTGGTGCAACTCTCAGAAGTGGAGTGTGCGCATTAAGGCGTGAATTCATTTGCCCGTTACTCGTAACGCCCGGTCCGGCGCTGCAATCGCATAGAGCACGCAGCTTAGGGCGAATCCACAACAGTATTTTTATAGTATAATAGATATTTATAATGTAATATTTGGGTGACATTAACTAGCGCGGGTCTAATTTGGGCTTTATACAGGAGCAGAAGTTGGGCCTAAGTGAAATATTTCTTGGCTCTAAAAAGATAACTCAGTTTTCCTGAGGTGGATCTAGGGATGTTCGACATGTGCATATTCCACGATACATTTGTGGGGGTTCTCTAGCCTTACACAAAGAACCACCCACAATTCCATCCCAATTACCCCAAAGCTTCCTGTCCTGAAGCTACAAAAACCCCTTTGTTTTCGCTAATGCAATTGCATTGGGATCAGCAAATATTCCTCCCCAAAGCCATCATCATTTCCCTGCATCAAGCAACATCGAGTGTCCTCAAAAAGCATTTCGGTCCACATCCAATGTGAGCCATTAAGGACCTCATCGATTCTCCTCGCCGGCAATTCCTGTCCCACATGTGCGCAGCAATTTTCCGGCAGGCACATGCTAGCTAACCTTTTGCACCACGACAAAAGCAACGTCAGGCAGTTTGTTTATTTAGCTGCAATATACCCGACCCACGATCCTTTGCCCAACCGACAAGCCATCGCCGCCATCTCACGCGAGTTATGGGTTTTAGGATAATCTACGAAACAAAAGTCACGACGCCAAGGGAATGACGGCCAAATCTTCTTCTCACACCAAAATTCAAAACTCAGAGTCTTTCCTTGACTTCCTTCCACTTTTATTTTGTATATTTTTATTAATTAGCATTAACTTAACATTTACCTTGTTTTACAATTCTGTTCCAACATTATCTTAACATTCACCTTGTTTTACAATTCTGCTCCAACAGTAATTTAACATTCACCTTGTTTTACAATTCTGTTCCAACATGAATTTAACATTTACTTTGTTCTACAATTCTGCTCCAACATTAACTTAACATTCACCTTGTTTTACAATTCTGTTCCAACATCAATTTAACATTCGCTTTGTTTTACAATTCAGTTCCAAGATTGATTTAACATTCACTTTGTTTTACAATTCTACTTCCTGGACTTTTTCAACGACAAAAACCGGACTTAACCACTACCAAACTCCAACTCTCTCGACCAAATTCCGATCTCCTTCTCTTCACGATCAACCTCTCACTGACTGCTAACTTCTTCCTACCACTTCTCGTCACCTCGGGGTCAATACCTCCCGACGACGATAATACAATTACATTTCGCAGTGACCTAATTTCCGCATTTTAACTTCAACTCGCAATTGCTTTGTATCACGATGTCAGCCAATATTTCTTCATTGTTTTGCAGCACAGTTTAACATCCGCAATTGCGAATCGACCCAATTTATTCTTTTGTGTTTCGTATGCAATTAATTGCTTTTCCGTGATTTTTTAATCGTTCCGGAACATGCAATTATTGCTTTTGTATTATTATGCAGTTAGCAGGTTTAATGGATATGCCGAAATGTGCAATTAATTGCATCATCGTTCTGGGTGTTATTTGAGTTTAGAATCGGGTGGCGTTTTTTGATTTGAGTGCATCAATGACCTCATGTACATCATCTTTATCCATGATGTCACTGACACACTTAACACGCGTGGCCGCCAAAAATCGAATTCTTTAGCACACAAACAAAAGAATTCGATTCTTCCCGCCGGCAATAGATACTATACACAATTCCCATTGTGTAAGATTCAAATCATCCATTAGCACCCAATGCTTCCCTAATGAGATACAGCTTGTTTACGCAGCTGCACTCTCATCGCATGATGCTCTTGGTCCGTTTTCCCTTTGTTCTTTTGCCCTTGTCGGATTTCGTTTATCCTTGGCCGCAGTACCAGGGTAAACAATGCGATCTACACGATAAATTCACACACACCACTAGGATCTTCACTGAGAGAGCCGGTTCCCTAATTCACCAGAGATAGCAAATTTCTCTTGCCACCACCGAACTCACCCCGAACTGAGGGTTGAATCAAAGTCGAAATTTAACCCTCGAGGAGTCTGATCCCAACCACCGAACGAGTCGGTGTCCCCGTGAATAAGGCAAGCCGAGTTTTCGCCATCCGCGGTGCGCATCAACGAGTCGTTCTATAATTGTTTTATACAAATGTGTAATTAAGTGAACTCTAATAAATGTTAACCTAACCGAATCAATAGAAAAACAATAAAAATCCGATTGTGTAATTAAGTGAACTCTAATAAATGTTTAACTAACTATATCAATAGAAAAACAATAAATATCCGATTACAACAACAACAATTCGTGCGTTTATTTTTCCTTTCTCTGGTGATTGTTTGGCTGCGGTATCTTGTGTATTCATTTCAGTGACGTGTCAGCTACAGGTAAAACAATAACAAAGATTAAATTACGACAATTGGTGACCTGTGGCGTCTCTAACAGATACACACACAATACACAAGCAAATAGTGAAGAACACCGAACGAAAATCGAATAAGATAATGCATCAGAGCCGTATACCATAGCGATAAAATAACAATTCACATCGGTGGAATATACTTCCGTTTAAAAATCGAATTCTAAACACAGCCAGTAGCCTGATGTGTTACACATTGGTTCAATTTTTGGTGATTCCAACTGTCATGGCGTCAGTTCGAATCACACGTTCTTCACTATCATTCCAAACGCTATAGACCCCTGTAAACCGCGTCGTGGGGTTAGTAGTGAACTAGTGCCCGTGTTGGCACAAATACTTCGTACCCCCACACATTCCCACAGAACGTGACGCCGAATATGTTAATCCATTCCGTAGATTCGGGCCCTGGCCATTTATCATCAGCTGTGGAACCGATGATACACTTTTCTTTGTGAATCTTGCATTGACGTCGAAGAGATCGACCTTTCCCCACTGCAGGACCTTATCCAAGTCTCGATTCAGAGAGCGGATCTGGCTACGTCTCAGTTGGTGCCACGTTGATGCACTAATCGGCCGATCAACCGAAAAAGGGGAAACAGTCGTACTATCGTCCCCAAAATTGAACACTTTATTACCCGTTGACTCGAACAAATCATTTATGTGAAACAAAAACAAGGTCGATGCCAAAATAGATCCTTGAGGCACCCCGGATATAACAGGATATACATGCTCGCCGCCACGTCAACCCGTCATCAAACCAGTTATCTTTATTATAAGGCACATCGATCCCGAATGGACCAACGAAGAAGTGGGACTGGAAATCGCTAGGATATGTCCACAAATAAAGATCAATAAGTTGGACTACTTCCAAACACCGTACATGAGGACAAACAACGTAAAAAACCTCCGGATCATACGAATCCCACGTAATCAAGACATCAATCAACTTAAACAAATTAAATATTTGTTTACCCAAAAAATCGCAATTGAAGAGCCCCACAAACAATAAATTCTTCATTGTTAGCGATGCCAAGACTCAGGACACTTGGCGGTCTCATGCCACCAGCAAAGACGTTGTGGCAGATGCGCAGAGGAACAGGAGCTCGACGAATGCAAGGTAAATCCACAAGGCCTGGAACCTGAAACAGTACAAACCGTCAACGCTGATGGATCCATTACCACCAAAAAGTAAAATGCTGTAACTGCGGAGGCCCTCATCCGGCAAATTTTTCGCAATGCCCTCAGAAGCTAAAACTTCTGCAAAGACGGAAATTAGCAACAACAATTAAATCAACATCAACGAAACCAACAGTATTGCAGGAAACAAAGTCAACCCGACCCGGAATATCGTACGCGGATGCAGCAAGAGGAAACCTCAACACTACCACTCCCCCTAACAACAATACTAAAAATTTAAATCTGGACATCATGGGATACATCCAAAGCTTACAATCCATGCTACCTTCGCTGAGGACGATGTCAGAAACAGAAAAAAAGGTCAGATTCCTTGACTAATAACTTCCCATATTCTTTCCAGCTCTCTCTAAACTAACCATTATCTCCCTCAACACAGAATCCATTTACCCTAACATACGTAAGCAACACCTCCGGTTGTTTATTGAAAAGTTTTCCCCAGATATCCTCTCCCTTTCAGAGACCTGGCTCAAACCAAATTCCCGAGTTTCCATTCCCAATTATACTTTAGTTTCTAACCCCAGAACTAATGGATCTCATGCAGGTACCGGCATCTTAATTCACAAAAAATTTCAATTCAGTGAAATTAGATTCACCTGTGTATCCAGCATTGAATACACAGCAGTAAAACTTTTTTGTGAGAACAATAAAGTGCTCGTCTTAGCATCCATTTATATTCACCTTTCACGACAACCAGATTTCCCAGATACTGACATTTCGCAGATTATCCAACAGTCCGTTCCCGCTCCATTTATAATCGGAGGAGATTGGAATGCTCGTCACACAGCATTCAATGATAATAAATGCAACAAATATGGTCGCCAACTGCTAGCCCTCCTCCAGTCTTATCCATATACCTACATTGACTCCCCATTACAGCCAACTCGTGTCTCTAGCTCAGCCAGGTCAACAATCGACTTCTTCCTCAAGTCCGACGATGTTTATTCAGCGGGTCCACCTACAGTCTCCTTTATATTTCCTTCTGATCATGGTTCCGTTCACACCACGATCCAAATCCCCTCTCTCGATCCACTATACTCGTCAAACCCTGTCCCAAACTTCACCAAAACAAATTGGAGAAAAGTCAATAGGGATATAGCGATAAGTTTCTCTGACTTGTATATCCCTGAAGCATCTAACTTACTCCCAACTGAAATCGATCAAGCATCTTTAAGAATAGAGCAAATTCTTAAGGAGGCTCTCAGCAACAACACCCCGACAACCATTCCTCATAACTATTTAGGAAAGCCTTTGCCCAGCATCCTAACCAAATTATTGCGCCTTAAAAAGCAGCTCCGCCGAAAACTTCATACAAGATACTGCCCCTTTATTAAAAGCTAGATCCAACTCCCATCCACTCTGATAAATGAGCAGTTGAAAAAGTTCGCAGATGAGAACTACATCTCCACACTTAGCAACATCAAACTAAATCGTGATCTTTTCAAGAACATCAACCAATTAACTGGTCGTAAATATAAACCCCGAATTGACCATCTCATTAACCCAATCAGCAATAATATTGCTCAGTCACTGGTCTCCAAAACCAAAGCCCTACTTGTGTATATCTCTCGATATATCTAAGGTGTTTGATTGCGTCTGGATCTCAGGGCTTCTGTACAAACTACACTCCATATTTACTCTAAACTCTCACACAACAAAGCTCTTAGCCTCTTATCCTTCTGACAGAAAATTCGTTGTGAGAATAAATTCTTCCGCCTCAGAAACCCGCAACATAACCGCGGGTGTTCCCCAAGGCTCTATTTTGGGGCCAATTTTATATCTGTTATATACCGCGGATATTCCTCAACCCGTGTCTCCTAATGTTGTGATGCTGAATTATGCTGATAATACATTAATTTACTCTAGCAGCAAATTTGTTAAGGCTACAAGAAACCGCATTAACAACTTCCTCCCTAACATAACAACATATTTCAATAAATGGAAGATTCGCCTTAACCCAAATAAAACGCAGCTCGTGGTGTTCAAGGGCAAACACGAGCACTGTACAAACAACACTAGACGCTGCCACAACAAAATTAAACTTAACCTAAACAACACTCTGATAAAACCCTCCAAAACCCTAAAATATCTGGGAATCACTTTTTCTAATAACTGGTCTTTTTCCTCCCACATTAAAAATTCCCTTCAAAAAGCCACAATTCAGCTTAATCTCTGTAGAAAAGTAATGTGGAAACCTAATAGTCTCTCTCACAAAGTCAAACTGCTCATTTACAAACAAATTATCAGACCCACACTCACGTACGCGTGCCCATTGTGGTACCTTATCACTCCCTCCCAAATGGAGAAGTTACGAGTATTCGAAAGAAAATGCTTTAGGTATGTCTCTGGCTTACATCGTCGTCCTAACTCCTATAAGTACTATAGTAACGTCGAACTCTACAATACCGCTGGCATTGAGCGCCTCGATAGACGATTCCTCGAGCTGTCTATCAAATTTATCGAAAACCTACAATCCCATAATAACCTCGCTCTTAGAGAACCCTCTAGATATCAGAACTAACTATCCCAACTGTCTCCACACCAGAGCTATCTTCGCCTCAGGCAGACTGGTAAATGATTCAAACGTGATCATATACCGCAACACCGAAGTTACCCCTAACCAGTTCAAATACTGTAACGTCCAACCATTTTCCAACATCCCACGTTTTTCCAACGAACAACCGGAAAGAAATACTCTTCCTCAAACCCATAACTGACCTCATTCCACATCCTTTAATTCATATATCCCATTAATTATAAAACATTGTTTATGGCTTTAGGAAAATCATACTGTAATCAGGCTAAATTAGGTTAAGTTATTTATATAATTAGGATTAATTTTAGATTAAGTATAGTTGAAAAAACAAATTCCTGGTTTTCTGACCTTTTCCAGGAATATAAAACTACTAAATTTATAAACACACATCTATCTTGTATCTCATAAAATATTGTTTGGAAAATGTATATATTGTGACGCATATGACAATCAGTACTAGAATATTCTAGAGAGTCCGAAACAGAGTACTAGAATATTCTATAAAGTAATGGAAAACTGGAGACCGTGGACAGTAGAACATTCAAGACTATGGAACGGACGGAAACGAAACGCCGAATCAGAATAAGCAAACGGTATAAATACATCGCACACAGACTATGGAGATGAGTAAGAAGTAGAAGGTCAAGCAAGCGATAAGTAATGAGTAAGAAGTAATAAGTGTGGAAGCGATAAGTACGGAAGCGATAAATGAAGAAATCGTTAAATGTACGGTAAAAAGTAACAGTTGTTATTAACGGACTAATAAAGTGTCACATTAATTCAAAATCGATTCAACGGCTCTTATTTATTCAAAATAATTAATCGAGCGAACCCTAAGCTCGCTGGTGTCAGAAGTGGCATTAATTATTGGTGAAGTAAATAAGTCTGTGAAAGTGTGTTGTAACGATGTCAGATCGACATTTGGAGGATCTTCGCGTTCCTGAGTTGAAGAAGGAACTTGAGGACCGGAACCTGGATAGCAGATGTTGCGGATTGGCAATTAAATGTGCTGGAATGTACTGGAGAAATCTAGTACATTCGCATGTATACCAGTTGCGCAGCAGCTGGCACCAACTGGCCATCATTGTCACCACGATGATGTCATGGCGTCACTTTTTGAATTGGCAGTTATGCCATTTCGTCAGTCTACATTCAACCTTCAACGGGCTCGTTACATCGGAGCAACCATCGCCATCACGAGTAAAACGAACAAGAAGTTAATCAATGTCGTTGTTGTTAACATATTTATTAAATGTTCAATAAACTAACTCAATCTCTTTAAAGGGTAAATTCCTCAAGTTGTTCTGTTCTTTCATTTGCCATGTTCGTCAGCCAACCTTCACCGCGCTCACATCATCGGAGAAATCATCGCCAGGTTAATCTCCTGAAGTAAAGATCTCGGACTTTGGTTTGTGTGGTTCCTTCCTGCCTTTCATTGGATTCCTCTCGTCAAGGGTAACGTCATACAAGGCTTACCACTCAACATTTTCTGAAGGGAACAGCGGACAACTACGAACACTACTACTACAACATTTCTGGTCCTTCGAAACGGATCCAGTGGCTAATTGGATTTTCATTATCGCCGCCCAGTTCGCGGCACATCGACAACTGCCAGCCACCTCGACACAAATCAAGGATCTGAAGGTATTACTAAACGTTATTCATAATCAAGCAAGCAGCAGCATTTGCCGAAGCATCAATTTAATTTCAATCCAATCGTCTGTGAAACAAACACAAGATGTCTGACTGGGACACAGTTACGGTTCTACGTAAACGGGCTCCGAAATCACCTGCCCTCAAAACGAAAAGTGCTATTAATCAGGCACGTCGTCAGGACGTTCAAGCGGATACTCAACAGAAATTTGGTGTCGGTACTAAAAAGCATCACATCAACACTAACAACACTGCTAAATTGGACAGGGAAACTGAAGAAATTAAACACGAAAAAATACCTTTAGAAGTCGGCAAGATCATTCGACAGGAACGTCAAGGGAAAGGATTGAGTCAAAAGGACTTGGCAACAAAAATATGTGAAAGGAAACCACAGGCAAAGGTAGAAGCCGATCTATCGAAGCTGCGCCCAGTGCAACAGCGAAGGCTGGCAATATCCGGACAAAATGCTGGTGAATCCCCGAAGGGAACGGAGAGTGCTCAAAGGAAACGAGGAAAGGAACAGGACCCTAAGCCTAACCACAGTGAGAGTGACAAGCAGGAAGAAAGTGATACATCGAGTGAAGCTGGTGACGGGGAAAGTGATTCGACGTCGAAACCTGGTAACGATGCTCCTCGGACTGGTGCACCGGCCATCTCCCCGCCAGCAAGTCGTTCGCCGCCAATGATGTTCCGGCCACCGCTTCGGCGCCCGGAAACTCCGTCGGGACTTGACATGCGAATGCCGTCCGGCCCAACCACGGTTCCTCCCTGCCTCGGCGGCTTGCCTCGGCAATTAGGAGTTAATATGCCGCTCGGCCCTCCACCCGGATTGCCATCACGGATGATGCACCCCGAAAATTCCCCCCGTAGGGACAACGGTTCCCCGACGACATTCCTCTGTCGGCGGAACAACAAAGATCTCGACCGACGACATTCCTCGCTCGGAAGAGATCATACGTTTTCTCGCTACACTATCCGCAACGGAGCCGACAATCACCACGGCAGTGGTGGCGGCGGCGACGGCGACAACTTTGACAACGGTTCCCCGATGACATTCCTCAATCGGCGGAACACCAAAGATCTCGACCGACGACATTCCTCGGTCGGCAGAGATCATACATCTGTTCATCACCAACCCGAGTCGAGTACAAATGTAAGGACATGCACAAAAGAAGATGACAGTTCCAAGGATTCCTTAAGTCGTGGATCAGAGGACAGCGGCCGCCAGATGATCATTGCAAATCAAACGCTAAGTGATTTGTTGGAGAAAAATTCAATGGAAACCGCTGTTGATGCAAAACGAAAGCAGGATGACGAACTTTCTACAACGACAGTTCAAACCAACGTGTCTTTGACAGCTGCTCCAATACAACAACCGACCACGATTAAGGAACTCATCGCCGCTCAGTTCGCGGCACAGGCCACCATCTCCGGTACTTTCCTCAACATACAGGAAAAGGGACAACCAAGTCCGACAGCAATCGAGGCAACCAAATGCGCACTCCGCGCCGAATGGGAAGCCTTCTCCAAGCGGCACTACGACATCTTCTACCTAGCGGCACCTGAGGATCAGCAACACGCGTACTTCGCGGATGATTGTTTCGGCGAAACCGAAGAGATATACCTCGAGGAAGAGACGAAGCTCCTTGAGGCCCAGTACGCGCTCAAAGCAGCCTCCTCAACCATGGTCAACAGCACCAATCGCCTCCACCCTAGCGAGCTACCCCCAGTGCAGCTGCCAATGGCCGACATCAAGCCATCAGAAACGGAACTGCACCCCAGAACAGTGGATGAGAGTGAGCAGGCCGCCGACCAGAGTGCCGCCTGCCCAAAGCCCAACCTACCCAAGGTCCCGATGATCGACCCAGTGCCGAAGCCGCCACAGAAGACGATGCCGCGCACGCATTGTGGGTGTTGTGGAATTTATTATAATAGTATGGGGTTGCTGAGATCTCGTCCTCAGTGCCAGTGTAGGATAAGTTATTCATGCAGTTAGTTTGTTAAATAATTTATTGTTGTAATGGGGTGTCCGCAATGCCAGTCTATTATTTGTGTTGTAAGTCTGCTAAATAAGAATGCTATGTGGCGGAAAGACTGCAGTACCAGTTTTAATATTATTAGATCCAGATTCGATAGCTGTTATTTGTGACCACGGGTAACGGGGCCACTTCTCGCAGTAGAACAACCCATCTCAATGTAATTGCGGTATGTGCACAAATCTTACCCCCAATTCCAGCAACAGTGATCTCCAAATCGAGGTTACCAAATACATGCAAGTCCTCGTTCAAACATGAAACACATGCATAACTTCGATCAACTAAAACTTTAATTTTACTTTAACAACATAAATGGGAGTCCTTCGTGGACCAATTAAAAATAAAACAATTTATAAGACACTATTCAATAACACAACTGAACATTCCTTCCTGGAATTTTTACTTAAAATTAAACAAAAGGAAACGGGCTCTTTCTATCTTTTTTTCCTTTGCTGCTGACCAACTGCGCGGAAAAATCCATTCTCATCAACGGAACTCAAAACCGTATTTTCGAAAAAAAGGCTAACCCTCCGTCTCTCTCGCTCTCCACTCACGTCCACTTCGAAAAATAAATTCGAACTCGAAGAACTGCACGATCCACACCCGAATCGGGGCGGGTTCAAAAACTCACTTCTGGATCGTGCAATTCTTCCACCACCTTACCATCGTACTATTTTAAAACAAAATTATATTAAACACAAATTATCAAATGATGGTGGTGGCCGACGTACGTAACACACCTCCCCCCTCCACAAGACTGCGTGGCATTCTTAGGAGAGGAATGTCACGCCGGAGAGTGGACGGCGGAGAGCAAACAAACAAACAATCAGCAGACCAATCAACAAATAAATAAATAAATAAATAAATAAATTAGTCTACATGCTTAAGTGCTAATGTTAGTAGGGATTATACTACTTATATATGAGGGTTAGTACAAATAAATAAATAAATAAATAAATAACATTTAATAGGGGAACACTAACTACACAGATTCCCATCTATCGCGGCGGGCCCGACACTGAAACGACGATCCGACCGAAAGCTCGACCGCCCACACGATCCGGTTAGGGCCCCCTCGCTAAGGCGAGGCGATCCCCTCTCGTTCAACCTCCGAAATGTCACCCGGCCGGCGAAAGCGTCCCGCTCCTATATATTTAATTTAGTCCTCCTCTTCTGGACTCGGTACTTGCCCTGGTCCATGGGTTGGTAGATCGGGGGGGTTTCCCGTTTCGGCGGCAAAACCTACCATCACCCGACATTATAGTGCGCTTTCGCACTTTCATATATGCGATCCAACCCCTAGCACTGGGGTTTGCCTCTGCAGTCTGCGCTGGGACTGCGCCTGCAGCATTAGGCCTGGCCTTAAAGACTTTTCGTCAGACTCTCAAGTTGGTATCCCTCGACGAAGGTCCTTTACAAGGACGAAGATTCCGGAGGGTAACCAGAGTCTGGCCAGCTAGGATCAGGGGCTCCTAGTTACCGGAAGGCTTAACCTTTCCGTAATTGTTCTTTTATAAAAAAACGTTGTCTATAACTATATGTTATTAACGTTCACTGTTTGGGGTTCATCCGGATGACCACGTGGGTAGCACGTGGTTAAACAGCTTTTCGCAGCCCTCCCCTGTATGGGTAGGGTCTCCGGGCGAGTACCTGCCGCAGTATCGACCTTAACAGGTCCCTTTGGCACGTCTCCCCGTTTGGCTGCCACACGCTCAACCCTTCCCGTCCCATAGTTGACAAATTGAATGGAGAATGGCACGGGATTTACGGTCGTTCGGGGAAAAACCAAACAACCACCCGGCCCGTCTACCTTACAATTCCGAGACAGGAAGTCGTACCCCAACAATCCGTCTTCCTCCAAACCCGGCAAGGAGTCTACTATTTGGAAACTGCAGGGAATCTCATGGTGCAACTTGAAATTCCCAGTGCAGCATCCCCTCGACTTACCTTTGGCAAACAGCGCTTGGAGCGTTGGAGATTTATGCACATCCATGCCATATCTAGGATGGAGTGCCTTCAGCTTCAACAGGCTGATCTCAGCGCCGTTGTCCACGATTAGGCGCGTAGGGTTCCTACGGCCAATGTCTAGAGGGAGAGCGACAATCGGGACTCGAGTCGGCGAAAACTGAGAACAGCTGGAGCTGGGTTTCGTTTTTAGTGCGGTCGGGTAGGATCTTGCCGACCCGACCTTGGGGAGTTTCCCGAACTCTCCCATTTTGCTTTATGTCGACACTCTGCCGCCTTGTGAGCGTGTCGACCGCAAAACTCGCACAATGTTCTGCTCCCCCGTTCAGGAATATTCCGCTCGGGAGTCCCACTGGACACCGAACTAGCGGAACTGGAGCTATTCTTTCTGCCCACTTTGGGCCCAATGCGACGGGGCTGCCATTTCCGGCTCCCCGCGCTGCCTGATGCGGCGTCATGTCTCGCATCCGCTCTTGAGGATTTCGAATCCATGGAGTCAGGTCGCCTACCGCCACCGCTCGACACGGACGATCGTCGCCCATCATCTCCATCCACCTTCCGGGAATCCTCACTCTCCGCGCCACCATTACCGGCGCTTCGATTTCGCCGACGCTGCCTCCGACGCCCTCTGCGCCTATTTCTCGCGCTTGCCCCAGTCTCCACACGGGTGTCTTGCTCTCGGCTCGCAACAGGTGCTGTTCCGGCGTGCCGCTTATGGGGAGAACCCTGGGAATTCTGTTGTTTTTCCCACCTTTGCCTGTATTCGCACCCGCGCAAGCTATGACCTTGTCGGCCACAAAACTCGCAACAGCACCGGACGCTGAATACTCTTGGGCCTAATGTCGCCGGCCCGCCGCCCGTAGACGGGGGCTGCGGGTCTGGTAGGGCTCTCCGCTGAGCCTGCGGCCGCTGATGTTGCGGCCCATGCCGCGCGGTTCCGCTCTGCTGTCCACCACCCCCGTATGGAGCCTGGGCTTGGCGCGTCTGTCTCGGACGATCCGGGCAGTCCACTATGTCGTGGCCATACCGCCAGCACTCGCGACAGAAAGGAGTGTTCCTTCTCCTCAGGCACTCGTCGTACACGTGACCCCTCACTTTGCAGAAACTGCATGTTGTCTGGGATTCCAGGGGGCGAGCCGATCGATCAACCGAATCCCGGACCGGATTGTCCCGACCCGATCGATCTCCAGGCACATACGCCCCTTGAGCCAAACCCTGCGACCCTTCACTCCGACTCGAGGAAGACACGGTATTTGACCACGCTCCCTCGCCAGAGGAGGCCGGAGCATAGGCACCAGCATCCCGTCTATAATTGAGAGGTCCGCACGACTGCTCCCGAACGAAACCATCCTCCCCCCGTCGACGACTATCTGGCTCTGCGACCGGCAACGCGAATGACACCGCCCGGGGATTCAAATTCGATAACACCGGCGCCGGCGCCGCGGTACAATCCCTAAAAGTGGAGGATGAATTTTCCAAAAGGGTCGAGCAACTTCCCGGTCCTAACTCTAGTGTTTCCGACGCTCGCTCGGCGATCCCGTGCCGCGCATCTACAAACAGGTCGTCCTGCCTCAGCATTTCCCTACGAGCTCGCTCAAACCCGGTTAGGTGGTCCACCAGGCTACGAAAAGGGACATTACCCAACGTGAGAGGAAGTGCTTTAGTCCTTCCTCCCTCAGACCCCTTACCAACACCGGTTTGGCCATGCCCTCAAGCTGGCTGGCGAAGACGGACCTACCCTGGCGACCATAAAAGCGCCCAGCTGCCTCCTCGCACCGTACCACGGCCCGCTTCACTCGGGAAACGAAGCCTGTGGCATCCTCGGAAGGAAGTTGTCGCATTTTGGAAAGTTGCGCACACAACTCCTCATACGACACCCGGGGTTCGTAGGCCTCTCTAAGACGCTGTTCCGCTTCAAGGAATGTCGTGGGTGGTCTCTCCTCGAACATCCGATAGGCCTCGCCGCTCAGCCTAGAGGGCAGCCACCGGAGGAAGGTATGTTCCTCCTCCACCGCCAGCCCATCCAAGGTCCTTCTACAGCCCTTGAGAAACGAAGAGAGTCTCTCGGCAGTATCCGGTCCTTCCTGTCCCGAAAACATGGGGACCGCCTTCGACACAAGGTCGAAAACCCTATCTGTGCCCAGCATGGTCCGTACAGGACATGGTTGTGGGCCCAGTTTAAAATACGAGGGCATCGGCGTGTCCTCCATGCTCCCGACAGGTTGTTTACCGACGGTGGGAGGGGGGCGTGTTGGCGATCGGTCGTCCACAAGTTCGTCCCTCGAATCATGGAACGCCTCCGGATCCACCTCGTCAACCGGCGGCTCGGGAAATGCCTCGGGTCGTGCCCGGGCAGGGGTGCCCTCTCGGACATCTCTTTGACGTTGCCTTGTCTGCATCTGCCGGCCGTCTAACTAGATCTCAAGGTCACCTACACCAAAGTCAATCCCGGATACCCCGCGGAGAAAAGAAAAAACAACCTCGTCGCCGACAGTATCCACCAACAGAAAGGGTGCGAAAAACAAAAACAAGCACGCTCCCAATATACAACAAGACGCCGGCCGACGAACCTTCCTCCCTCGCAATCACTATAGGGGCCTGATGCGTAACAAGGAAACCCGGAACACCAGAGGAGGTCAGCCCGTAATCAAAAATTCACTAATGTTTGGGACTGAAAAACGGTGCACTAATCGACAAAACAAACGGTCGTGCAACGAGAAAAAGAAACACACACTACACCCGTCGGTCACAATAAACAAACAAAAACACCATTCTACCAACAAACGCAGTTCTCAGCGGGCGAGAATTGGAGAGAGAGAGAGGGGTAAGCGAATATAATGACCACTTTTTGGTCAATTTTGTAACACAACAACGAGAAAAAAAAATATTTAAACTAAAACCAAACGCGCAGCCGAAAAGGAAGAAAAGCAGAATCACATTCAAAAATTTCAAAGATCGATTAATCTGAAAATAATTCAATAAATAAATAAATCAAAAGCAAAATCTTAACATTAATATCAAACAATCCTACAATAATTGATGTACAAATACAAAGATGGCAAGCTTTAACATCGATAAAAATATTTAACAAATCAAAAAAAAAAAATATATTTGTTGTTTTCCTCTGTCCCTCCTTACGTCGGTCTCCACGCCCACGATTATATGCTCGTCGTCAATGTCATCCGATCTGCTATGAGGCACTGGTATTACCTTATAACGCCGTATTTTCTAAATCCCAGGAACCACGGTGCCAGACTGTGTTACTACTTGATAGCCATGCCGTCAATGCAATGCACTTCCAAAGCTTCCCGATGTAATCCAACAGGTTCTTACCGGATTCGGGCTTTTCAAGCGCCTACGAGTTTAACTCAGGCTTCCTCGAATGTCCGCAGCGCCAGTTTGTTGTAGAATTTATTATAATGGTATGGGGTTGCTGAGATCTCGTCCTCAGTGCCAGTGTAGGATAAGTTATTCATGCAGTTAGTTTGTTAAATAATTTATTGTTGTAATGGGGTGTCCGCAATGCCAGTCTATTATTTGTGTTGTAAGTCTGCTAAATAAGAATGCTATGTGGCGGAAAGACTGCAGTACCAGTTTTAATATTATTAGATCCAGATTCGATAGCTGTTATTTGTGACCACGGGTAACGGGGCCACTTCTCGCAGTAGAACAACCCATCTCAATGTAATTGCGGTATGTGCACAAATCTTACCCCCAATTCCAGCAACAGTGATCTCCAAATCGAGGTTACCAAATACATGCAAGTCCTCGTTCAAACATGAAACACATGCATAACTTCGATCAACTAAAACTTTAATTTTACTTTAACAACATAAATGGGAGTCCTTCGTGGACCAATTAAAAATAAAACAATTTATAAGACACTATTCAATAACACAACTGAACATTCCTTCCTGGAATTTTTACTTAAAATTAAACAAAAGGAAACGGGCTCTTTCTATCTTTTTTTCCTTTGCTGCTGACCAACTGCGCGGAAAAATCCATTCTCATCAACGGAACTCAAAACCGTATTTTCGAAAAAAAGGCTAACCCTCCCTCTCTCTCGCTCTCCACTCACGTCCACTTCGAAAAATAAATTCGAACTCGAAGAACTGCACGATCCACACCCGAATCGGGGCGGGTTCAAAAACTCACTTCTGGATCGTGCAATTCTTCCACCACCTTACCATCGTACTATTTTAAAACAAAATTATATTAAACACAAATTATCAAATGATGGTGGTGGCCGACGTACGTAACATGGGGCACACCATGACATAGCCGTTCCTCGTGGGTTGCGAACTTACAACTCCGACCCAGAGGAACTGGCTACCATCACACGGACTCCAGAGCAAGCAGTGGGCACGGCGTACATAGGATCCGTGTCAGATCCAACGCCAATACCTTCCACGAATTCGACTGTTCCAGCAACAGTAGTCGGCCCGATGACTAACCAGCCCAGTGTCCCGATGCACAAAACACCGCCGACACCCGTAAAGCAACAAGGTGCTTGCACATTCTGCAGGGCCTCACACACCATTTACGCTTGCGAGGGCTTCCGATCACTCACAGCTGGCCGTCGAAAGTCCTTCGCACACAAAAGAACCCTGTGCACCAACTGCTTGGGTCGCCACCGCCTGCGCGACTGCCACTCCAACAAGACGTGCCGTCGATGCCAGCGGAGACATCACACCCTGCTGCATGTCCGGTCTACCGCCACAACGAGCCAAAGGATCCGCCCCCCGGATCGACCGCCAGGAAGGGGTCTGCGCACATACAATCAGCACCCCTTCACAGCATTCCGCGTTGCTGCCAACAGCCCGAGTCATCGTGACGTCGGAGACCGAACAGAGGATTGAAGTCCGTGCTCTACTGGACCCCTGCTCCAATGGCACCTTCATTTCAACATCACTCGCCCGAAGATTAAACCTCCGATGCCAAGCATCACCCGTCCCCACCTACGGTGCTGGGGGCACTCGTGGCCTTGCCACCGGGACTCAGGCCGCCATCAGAATCACTTCTCGCCTCCACGGCTCGAGACAATGGACACTGAGGCCCTTCATCCTGTCCGGGCTCTCAGTGTATACACCACCACCAGGATCAACGACAAGGGATCTCTCGTTCGTGGCGGATCTGGAACTTGCAGATCCGAACATCGCCTCCGCCGAGAAGGTGGACATCATCCTTGGGGCAGACATATACCCCAACATCATCGTCGAAGGTCTCAGGAAGGACCAACGTTCCGGCCTCGTCGCGCAGGCCACTGAACTGGGATGGGTGCTAACGGGCGCAGCACCCACCACATCATCCAGCGCAAAGGTGACAAGGCCTGTCACCAGCCATCATATGGCCATTCCTCGTGGGTTACGAATTTACAACTCCGACCCAGAGAAACTGGTCGTCCTTCCGACTGAGGGCCGCGGCTTCCATCAGAGAACCCAAAGAACGTCTCGCCGGCATCGGCCGCGGTGGCCACATACGAAGCCCATTCAACTACCAGCCACCGATCACTTGCTCGACCCAACTACAAGACATACCCCCCGCCCTCTGAACCATTGCAGAGGCAAGGGGCAATCGAGGAACCAGGAGCCTGCCCACTCGAACACTTCAAGGCATCCCACCACACCCAGGACACCACGTGGTCAAGCTCCTGCCCAGCTCCAAAGCTACCCAGGCCAACCGCTACCACCTGTAGCCACCACAACAGGACCAGGAGCGCGCAATGCCCCGCTTGGCGGGCGGCGCTACCCAGCAACCAGCGGTCTCTCGAACTCCAGCAAGATAGCACGCCCCTCTGTGCATCCACAGAGGCTGCATTCCGACGACCCCGGGAGGCACTTGGCCCGTGACTGCCACTACGAAAGGACACGTGGACAGTGCCAGGCTAGACACTGCACCCGACTCCACGTTACAGCACACACCCCCAACGGTCGCAACCTGCCGGCCACTCACTCCAGACGGGCGCCAACGTGCGCAGTACATGGCACCACCACCGGTCTCGACATAGCTAGACCCATCACCAGTCATCACGTGGTCATTGATCGTGGGTTGCGACCTTACAACTCCAACCCGGATCAACTGGCCGGTCCCGCGACCACAAGAGGCAAGGGACATCAGCGATGGGAAAGAGGTTCCTGTCGCCATCGCTCATACGGGCCATCCCAGACCCTCAAGCCTCCAGCGCTCCTCAGGGCGGGCGGCCCCCTCTCAACCGATCATCAACGTGAAAGTGGACAGCCGACCAAGACCAACCGCCACCAGCAGACCGCACACTCCCGGCCCTTGGCCACCGTCCCCTGGAACGAAATGATTCGCCAATGATTGGCGAAGGCGGGCGGAATGTTGCGGATTGGCAATTAAATGTGCTGGAATGTACTGGAGAAATCTAGTACATTCGCATGTATACCAGTTGCGCAGCAGCTGGCACCAACTGGCCATCATTGTCACCACGATGATGTCATGGCGTCACTTTTTGAATTGGCAGTTATGCCATTTCGTCAGTCTGCATTCAACCTTCAACGGGCTCGTTACATCGGAGCAACCATCGTCATCACGAGTAAAACGAACAAGAAGTTAATCAATGTCGTTGTTGTTAACATATTTATTAAATGTTCAATAAACTAACTCAATCTCTTTAAAGGGTAAATTCCTCAAGTTGTTCTGTTCTTTCATTTGCCATGTTCGTCAGCCAACCTTCACCGCGCTCACATCATCGGAGAAATCATCGCCAGGTTAATCTCCTGAAGTAAAGATCTCGGACTTTGGTTTGTGTGGTTCCTTCCTGCCTTTCATTGGATTCCTCTCGTCAAGGGTAACGTCATACAAGGCTTACCACTCAACATTTTCTGAAGGGAGCAGCGGACAACTACGAACACTACTACTACAACACAGAGGACAGAAGCAAATTCTTCAACAGCGTCTGCAAGCAGCAATGGATGAAGAGGGTATTGATGTTAACACATATGTATTTACGATTGGGCCAGACTGTCCGGATGGAGAAGAAACAGCGAGTCAAGATGGTGCCAATGTAACGGAGAAGAGTTCGCCACAGTTGGACATTTCGGAGATGCTCAGGATGATGATGATAAAATTAGATGCGCGAGCTGCAAAATTGGATGCGTGGGCTGCAGACGTTAATGCAAAATTGGACGCGCGAGCTACAGACGTTAATGCAAAATTGGACGCACGAGCTGCAGAGTTTAAGGCAAAATTGGATGCCCAAAGGCAGTGTATGAAAGAATTCTGGGACTCGGAAGCGGAGGAATCTGAGAAATTGGAGCCACATGAAAGGAAGAAACTCAGGAAGAGCAAAGCTATGCCCGACAGCAGTGAGGAAGAGGAGGAAGATGACGATGATGTGTTATGTGAAGAACTGAAGGATCTCATCGATGATAACCCGATTGAAGAGGACGGCAGTGATGGTGAAGACACTGATGCTTCAGGCCGTTCCCCGAAACGGATTTACAATGATGATGACGAGTTGGACGACCGACTGGAAGATGGCGACTGTGACCTTATTGAAGAGAATCTTGGTTTGAAAGTGAAACGCAGAAAGCGTCCCAAGCGTCTGCGTCGTACACAGGACGAAGAAAGTGATGGAGAGGAACAGCACGTCGATGAAGGTTCAGGACATGAGGATATAGCCGAACAGCTATTCGACGACGAAGACGATATTGAACGCCGCTCTGAACATAGTCCCAGGGAAACTGAGGCGGCAAAACATTTCAATGATGATGAGGAATGGGAGTCTGATGCTGAGGATTTTATTGTAGACGACGAAGGAAGGCCAATTGCTGAGAAGAAGAAAAGACGACCTCTAGTTACTCACGCGTCATTGCAAGACAGTTTCGGTATAGATTTCGACAATGAGGATTTCACTAATTGTGACGAGGACGCATATGAATCCGAATACGAACCTAGTGAATTGGAAAGGGGTCACTTTACGGATTTGGACAATGAAATCCGTAAAACGGATATTCCTGAGCGAATGCAATTACGCGAAGTTCCGGTTACGCCTGTTCCAGAGGGACCTAACGAGCTACAAGATGAAGCTGAATGGATTTACAAACAGGCGTTTTGTAAATCAACTGTTTCCGAACCAGATAGATCAACGGATGTTGGAGGTCGAGACCGCTATTGTAAGCCACCACATACGGGGAGAAAAATCAAGCAAGCCCTAGATTGTAGGCATAATCAACAGCTAGAGGTGCCGTTCATTGCGTTCTATAGAGAAGAACACGTGAAACCAGAATTAACGTGCGACGATCTATGGAAAGTCTATTACTTCGACGCACGCTGGTGTTTACTGTCAGCTCCAATGAACAAACCGCTCCAGTTATTTGAAAAGATGCGGAACTACCAGTTGGATACGGTTATGAAATCGACAGATGCTCCAATACCAGATGATATGCGTGTAATTAAGGATAAAGATCTAGATCGCTTACGTGATGTGCAAGCTCCAGAAGAGCTTAAGGGTGTGCGCATGCATTTTCTCTTATACTATTCGCATGAGATCCCTAAAATGCAAGAGGAATTCCGTCGTCAGGAAAAGGAAGAATGGCGGCAGGCCAGAGCTGAGGCGAAAAGGAGAGCAGTAGAAAATTTGGAAGAAGGTCAAGAACTTCCACTGCCGAACGCCAAGATGAAAGTGGTACATCGTGACCGACTGGGGGCTTTTGTTGGCCCGGGAAACCAGTGAACTTAGTTCGGGACGAACTAATCCAGGCGGAGGGTAGTGTGACGCATATGACAACCAGTACTAGAATATTCTAGAGAGTCCGAAACAGAGTACTAGAATATTCTATAAAGTAATGGAAAACTGGAGACCGTGGACAGTAGAACATTCAAGACTATGGAACGGACGGAAACGAAACGCCGAATCAGAATAAGCAAACGGTATAAATACATCGCACACAGACTATGGAGATGAGTAAGAAGTAGAAGGTCAAGCAAGCGATAAGTAATGAGTAAGAAGTAATAAGTGTGGAAGCGATAAGTACGGAAGCGATAAATGAAGAAATCGTTAAATGTACGGTAAAAAGTAACGGTTGTTATTAACGGACTAATAAAGTGTCACATTAATTCAAAATCGATTCAACGGCTCTTATTTATTCAAAATAATTAATCGAGCGAACCCTAAGCTCGCTACAATATTATTATAATAATTAGATGTAAGCAATTGTTACGAAATTAATTTTAAGTCACTGTATTACTTAAATGTACTAATTTTAATTATGGTCAATAAATACAGTTTTGAAAAAAAAAAAAACGGGAAAGGTTATTAGCCTTGCGCCAACCACATTAACCCGGATAGATCGATTTTCGAAGAAGCCCTTCGTCCAATCGCAAAGCTACAGTTAAAGTCCGTATGAACGAAGCTTGCTCAGAAATGCTCCGTGCCAGACGCGGTCAAAAGCCTTGGAGATATCCAATGGGATCGCCCTTGAATCACCATGTCCTTCAATCACAGATGTCCATATATCGGTTATAAGGATCAATGTTCTAACGACGGAATTGATCGACTTACAACTGTCCCCAATAAGTTCACTGTTCGTTTTTGCATCCTATCGAGTACGTTTTGGGTGCGCATGACCAAATATGGGAGTTGAACTCCATTTTGGGAGGAATATACGCTCTGTAACTAGTGGCCAGGTTGGATGGAGTGAAGTATCTTCTACATCTCTTAAGGACCCCAATACATTTGGCTGCATTTTTCGTAACTTTAAATATGCGGTCGCTCCAATTAAGAGTCGAATGAAATCGAGTGCCGGGGATTGATAGTCCCTTCATCGACCGTATTTTTACTTTGGGGTTCGCCTTTGACAACAAGAGACAGCACAGAGTGTTTAAGGCATTGAATTCTACTCGGTTAGATAATCCCCATTGATATATATTGTTGTGGTCGGAATTTAATATATTAAGCATAACCTGCTAATCGGTAATGATGTTCGAAGAATTTGGTTGGGAATGTCCGTATGAGTATGAGAAACTCAACGTGCTATCATCAGCAAAGGAGTGAATTGGATTTTGGGTAATGGACAAGAGATCATTTATAAAGATGAGGCGAGAGTGGGCGAGAGTACAGAACATTGGGGAACACCTACATTAATTTGATGGGAGCCAGATTTAACACCGTTAACAACCATTTGAATTAAACGGCCAGGAAGATGGTCTCTTATCCATTGGATCACTGATTTGTCTACAGCATATGAATGTAAGTATTTCGAGGTGTCGAATGTTGTGTGTATTAGTGTTATCATCACCAAGCAAAACAAGCAGCATTGGCAAAATAATGAAAATAAAAAAGCAATCATTTTCAATGTGGGTCATGAATTAAAAAAAAAATCGTACCTCTTAAATAAAAATAACAAAAATCTTAAGTAAGGTCAAAACAGCTATTTCCCATTCGATGCGCCGTGTAGTGATCCTAAATCACTACTCCCATCCAATCCCCATTATCTCCGATAACCTTAACCAGCATAACACCCCCAGTTTAACGGAGCATTGGCCCACAGGCCATTGGTGGCATACTTACGTACAGTAGTCGACGAGAGCCCAAATACTTGGAATCAATACCTACGAACCGCCACCTTTGTGTATAACACCAGCACACATGATAGCACCAAGTTAACGCCAATGGATTGTCTATATGGTTTCTGCCCAGGGGTCCCCTCTAACTTAAAACGCGGACCCTCACCCCTCCAGCGGGAACAGACGTCCACACTAAAAGTAAACCCCACACAAGGCCATCCCAAAGGAGACAACAAGACTACCCTAAAGGAGGTAAGCAAAAGCATTTAACTTAAAAATATAACCTCAACAGCCGGTTTTTCAAAAATGTTTACCAAAAAAATATAATTATTGGCGTCATAGTGGGGACAAGCTATCAAATTTTCTACGACAAGATGTGGACATTCCGAAATTTTGAAAAAAATGCCGAATAACTCAAAAACGATGCGACTTTTACTAGAATCACTTTTTTCTGATAGGTTATGGGGTAACATCTGGCGCAAGGCTAATAACCTTGCCCGGAAAAACTAACAAGCCTCGGAACATGTTAAATAAGACCAAGACCGGATCCCGGTTGTAGTGCCGATGATGATGATGATGGGGTAACATACAGACGATTTCGAATCAAAATTTGGCGAATAACGCGTGTGGTGAATGCAACCGTTGGGGTAAGGGTTACATCCACCGAGTATTGTGATAACGGTGGGTCTTGGTGGTCGATGCATCCAGCGACGTCGTGCGTCCAACGAAGTTGTGCCGCGAACGAACCACCGTCCTTAATACGATTCAGTTCAGTTACGCCAATAGTCACGTATTTCAATTCAGTTGATATTTGTATTAACAAAGATAAATAAAGGACCAAAACGACTCGAGGAATTCACTCTTTAATATTTGAAGAATTGTGGGGGTGATGTATGTGCCTGGCACGGCACGGGTTCACTTCGCTCCCCAAACGCGCCACTGGGCAGATAGAACTCCGGAACATTCACCAACGAGGAAGAAAATGTAATGAAAACGCAGTCTGATTGTTTAATTAATTAAATGTTCTTTATTCTGCTTCTTGGCCGACACTGTTTCTTTCTTTATTATTTTTGTTTATAACGTTCACTCTCTATCAATAACATGGATGTATTCGGAAATGCAGCAACAGCACCTTAGTATAACACAGTAACAAGTTAATAGGATGATTAAGAAACTATAGCACTGGCACCGTACGCATGCCCGCCACTGTGGCACAAAGGCCGCGTTCACCACCCCGACATACACTCGCTCTTCCCTGGCTTCCTACCTCCCCTATCGCCCAGTAATCTTCAACTTCCTGGTTTTCGTCTCCTTTTTTCGATTGAATAATTGAATAACGTCTTAACCACTACTCTAGATTTTAAGATAATCTGTAAGGTTTTTATGTTAAGTTAATTTTAAGCTTGCATTAAGCTAAATAAAAAATGGGGGTTCCGCCTTCAATCAATCAATCAAAGACGTCTCTCGTATTATTATTCGGTTCGTTCTCCTCAACAGTGACTATTATTTGACCATTAGCGTATCGCCGCCCAAAATAAATTTATTATTTGCGTACGTTCGATTTAAAGCTTTAATCGCCGTGTAATTGAACGGCGAAATCACTTTATTTGGACTGAGGTTATACAAGATACATAATTTAAATTCAATTAATGAAATTGCGCGATGTTAAACTAGCAACACACTGTCCGCACAGACACTCTCGACTCCCGTGATATACACTGGCTCGTGGGATGAAAATTTTACTCGGATGTTGTGTGCACCGGTTGAGGGACGATTATCGACTTTACTCAAACGCCCGACGTGGCGTGTGCGCGCTCCAATGGTTGGCGAGAGACACCCCGGTGTGCAATGCGGCGCGTGGAACGACGCTGGGGCGTGTGCGCACGTAGCGGTGGTTGTGAAGCGACTGACTGAATGAATGCAACAATCCATTCAGGGTGTCGTGGCAGTGGAGTCGTTGCTAAGTAAACTCACTGCCACTTACTAGGAACATGGAGAAGGGTTGCTATGCCTACATAGAGAATTTTGTTTCGGGGAATTTCTGTCGTACAGGCTGAATTAGATTCTTCTGTTGCCGTGTATACGGAGCAATTGGTTTCGGAGGGTTGTCGGTTAGACAAAGGAACATGGGTCTTGATCGTTGCGATGGTTGTTTCGTGGAAATGGAACGCATCGTGCTGGTGACTTGCCAATAAGGAGAGTTGGTATTATTTCAAATGGTCTAGGTAGGATGGGAGCCGAAATGGTTTTCGGGGAAACTGAATGCTGCTTGGTTACAAGCGAGGAAAATGGTTTAAGTAAGAAGTGAGTCGGAATGGTTTTCGAAGGAAATTAAATGCTGCTTGGTTGCAAGCGAGAAAAATAGTATAAGTAGGAAGTGGGCCGGAATGGTTTTCGGGGGAAACTAAATGAGGTTGGGTGTAGATGAGGGAGATGATTTAATATGTATTCTGTTGCAGGATTTGTGGTGTATTCTGTTCTAGGTTTTAAAAATGCATTCTATTACAGATTGGGAAATATATGCTATTGCAGATTTGGCAATGGATGCTGTTGCAGATTGGGAGATGTATTCTTGCAAGTTGAGTGGGGCGCTGGGCTATGGTGACGCGCTGTTAGCGGTCAAAATTAGGTAGGGATTGTGGGTTGGTTCTCCGTGTGATATAGAGAACCCCCACAGTATCACTTGGTAATCTTTTGTCTCATTCTCTTACCATAAATGGCGGTTGTGTAGGCATTAGGAAGTTGTTGGTCGACTGACTAAAAGACGTTAGTCACATTCAAATCTAGGTGACAGTTCGATGGCGTCCCTAGGTAATCGCGCATTGTCAGCTGGCGGTTGAGAGGCGCGGTGAGTATGCTGGTTGGGGAGTGTACTAGACAGTGAACGCACTAGATTCTCCCCGCCTCATTTAGTTGCGAATCCGCAACAACGCGTGAGATGTAACTAGGTGCTTTATCGTGTAACAGAGACCAAAGCCGCCGCCAGCTCCCACCCCCCGCCCCCCACATCTCCGAAATAATATACGCTAGTAATTTTTTGGCCAGTTGGAATAAATTCCCTGTGAATAATTTCTTTGCTATTAAAGAATGTAGTGAACGTTGTTTTGATTTTGGTGGGAATTTTAATTTTTCTTTTTTTTGGATTATGAATTTTTTGACTTCTGCACTGTGACGATTCTTGGATTGTACTGAAAATATCAGGTTTCGTCATTCGTAACGATTAATGTTGGCTCATTTTTGGCGACTGCAACGATTTAGTTAGAATAATTGACACGCACCAGTTTTTGGCCATGCGTCAAAGTGTGTGGGACAAATTTTACGCAGACCTTTGTTTCACCGAAATCCTTGTGGACAAAAGTTTGGATTGTTTTGTGGCGGTTCCCTTGAACGCCACCACTCACCTTCCCATTAACCATGTAAAAACATCCAACCTAGAGCATCAAAAACGATATAAAACAAGTATTGTGGCAGTTCCATTGAACGCTACTACTTACCTTACAACCTATGATGAAGAAATAGTTTCCTAAAACACATAAAAACATGTAATTACCTTCCATAGTTGTGCCAATATCTTCAGAAATGCTTTAGAACTATAATTGCGCTGATGCGAAATCCATCAGCAACAAATAGGTGTGGTCGCATTAAACGCAGCATGTGCCTTAAAAGCAATTTGGTTGCACCACCAAGCAACCAACATTAACCAAACCGCATCAATGAGATATCTCCTAACGAGTCTGCCGCACAGGAGCAGGAGATGTTTCTTCTTTTCCTTTTTATCCTTGCCCACATCGGTCGGTCACCCGATCGACAAATACATTACGGCATACGGCTGACCGCCCAAGAAAGTCGAGTCCTCAAAAATAGAAAATTACCAGCGAAAGTTCGACTGTTTGGAGGTGCCGCCAAGATGTGCACGATCAGCATAAATGCTGTACGCAGTTGCTGATCGTGTAAACACAAAATATCGACGCCGGGATATTTGCATCAGTTGTAACCATGCCCGCTAATGTTTCCCTTATGGATTCGGTTGATCCACGGTCCGCATACTTGTGGACACACACCATGAGCAGCAGAAGCGATCATCCGATGCAAGGAAAATCATCCTTATGTCGACAAGCGGAAGATGAAATTGTGTCTTCTGAAATAAGTTAATCGCGATACGGATTCCGTGAAGGCAAGTCCGTCCTCCACGTTAAATAATTTCTGTCTGAGCCCAACAACCGTCGGTGGACGAGCGTATTAAGGAAAATAAGTAAATTGAAAAGCAGCGTTTAATTTATCAGTGACTTTGTAAATATGTTAACAACTATTCTAACTAAAAATAAGTAAATTGAAAAGCAGTGTTTAAGTTATCAGTAACTGCCTTTTGTACGCCGTTGTGGAATATTTTAACAATTATATGAAATAAAAACAAGTATAGCAACGAGGTGCTGTGTAAAAGGAATAAAAGAGTGTTTTAATCTCATTCGACTCTTTTGAATTAACTACAATCGGGAAGTGCATTGCTCACCATTGGAATTCCTGGACGTCTATCCTTTTGCTGTTTCTTCGTCAGTCGATCCGCCTTTATTGCGGATGTGTTGTGTCATTGCATTACGCTAGACGCGATTATAGTGATATAGAAATGCCCATCAACAAGATGTTCGTTAAAATTAATGTGTCCCGAAGCAGCGATCGTTTACAGAAGTCAAAGGTTTCAAACTTAGAACAAAATCCACGGCAGTGCATTCCACAATTCACCCTTCAGCTCCATCGATAACGAGCCGATGCCGGAACTTTTACCCCACATTGGTGACGTCCAACGGGGCAACAGCGCGGGATAGGCGTAGAACAGAACCCGTGCCAACGACGGCACACATAAATACCTACCCATAGTTTCTCTGGTGGTGTTTAAAGGCTCTTCCATCATTTACAGTGAAACATTGCGATCATTTATAATAACGCCACGTCCTTTTTCGGATATTTCGGCTGATCGAGCTGAAATTGACCTTTTAACCTCTCTCAGCCCTCCAAAAAAGATTTATGCTATAGAAAAACAATTCGTCTACTCAAACAATCGTTGCTATAAAATTGCTGCATCAACCGAAATGTTTCTGATGCTTTTTTATCAAATGTTGTATGACTTTTAATAACTGCTCTTTGTTCCATGTTAACATATTATTTCGAAAACGACAAAAAAGTTGTCTTCGGATAACTGTCATAACTTTATCAACCGATTGATATTCTCGGAAAGAGGAATGTCGGTGCGAGCACAAAAGTGGTACTATTGGTTATTCAAGAACATTTCGAATCACTGGACTTATATCTCGCGCTGTGTACATATTTTTTATAACATATATTGGCCACACCTGGCAGTTCACTATAGCTATTATGATGCAGTTAGAGGATTGCTTCATATTCTCTTATAGCCTCAGTGCAAAATAAGCTGTATGCATTTGAAAAAACATGACGGGTAATGGTAGAAATTTATAAAAGATCAGCCCGAAGTGTTAATCACCTCTGCGCATGGAAACCCACTCAGTTATCTAGGTATCCTTTATTATATAGGCGTGGTATTGTGTAAGCCACAGCCTCGTGCCATTGGTATCTTTACAAGACTACATATCCTCTGATGCCACCATAAAAACGCACACATACGCATTGGAAGAGGTCACGAATTTAACACCCGGAATATTTGAATGATCGATGGGAGCCGTATCTGATTTATGACCTCATCGGCAGCACAGTAGTCGGAGGGAAGGGAGGAGCCAAAAGGTATTGTGCTGAGGTGATCCTTAGTTGTCAAAAAAAGCTTTGAATCCGGTCAACTGGGGAACCATTTTAAGAGCATTGGACAATCCAGATTTCACGATATGTTGTGAGAGTGACCAGAAGTGTCTGGCGGCAGATTTATGTTTTCAAATAAGACTTTTTCAAAGGGTAATAAATGGTTCGGGAGAGGGTGGCATCATTCGAATGGCTGATTGTATGGGTTTTTCAGTCAAGATGTCACAGTTTATTATCGAGGCGTTTTTCACAGACAGCGTTTTTAACTATTCGACGACCGAGTGACGAATTTAATTTGAACACAGCTGCACGAATTCTGCGCAACTGCTTTGGCTACGAACACACCTCAGCCAGAGACTAATCGATCGTTAAAGAGCCATACAACCATCGAAATCGTGGAAAAGCAGTTTAAAGGAAAACCTTCGATTTTCAATTTTAAAAATGGTACATTGGGTCTTCCAAGAGCAGCCCTACATGAGATTTTAAAAAAGGGGTTGAAGTTCCAAACTCTAAAGATTCAAATCATTCAAGAACTAAGCGAAAGTAACTTTATCATCATCATCATCGGCACTACAACCGGGATCAAGTCTTGGCCTTATTTAGCAAGTCCTGAGGCTTGTTCAATTTTCCATGGAAAATTAAAGTAACTTTATAGTTATAGCTTTTTTTTAATTTTATATCAATTATAAACTAGAAACCTCCACACAATGTACAATTCAGAGAGATGATATATATTAAAGCATAATATCCTTCAACTAAAATATACAATTTTTAAAAAATAACAAAGTTGTGGATATAATTTCATTAAAGATAAATATACAACAAGGGTTTTATATAAATTTTACTTAAAATCTAAAATAAATTATAAGACAGATTGGATTGCAATACTATGAATATATATATATATATATATATATATATATATATATATATATATATATGTATATATATATATGTATATATATATCTATATATATCCCCGCTTAGTAGAAACCTTGACGTGGTGCGGGGGCTTAAACTACGATGAATCACTCAGACTATGCTGACGGAAGCATACGCGTCCAGTATGGCCACCCATGTCAGACAGGCTAGCGAGGAGTAACACACTAAGGATCTACCACCTCTAATCCAGGGTGTTACAAGTCTCCGTGCCCATTGAATGGGTTGCAATACCGCCTGTATTATAACGCCGCCTCTCTGACACCGGGTCGAATCAGAGCAGTAGGCAGACCTTACCAGATCAAAGAGGGGCTCTGATATGGCGGACTATTTAAAACCCCAAGTCTCGTGGGAACAAAAATGAATAATCAATATGCAAAAAACAATCTCACGAAAAACCCCGTCGGCGTAGGTGTGATGGGCCGACACTACCAAAAGGGAACAAATCATCAAGAAAACACCGACTCGGATAAAAGAAGATGTAAGGAAAAACGGAAAAAGCGGGATATACGCGTGGGCACGTGGACTGTTCGAACATTGTATAACCGAGGTACGATACAGACGGTCGTAGAAAACGTGAAACAATATAAAATGGACCTCGCACTTCAGGAAGTCCGACTCCTACATAAAGTATTCGAAGCCAACAGGTTTACACTGGCGTGTGGAGGTACCGTTACACATAACCTCGGAACCGCCTTCATCATAAGCAAGAAGGTTACGCCCCATGTAAAAAATGTGAAATTTATTAATGACCGAATGTCGGTGCTAAAAATACAGGGCCCATGGTACACCCCAACAGAATCTACAGACGAAGAAACGAAGGACACGTTCTACGAGACCCTCGAGGAAGTATTTGATGCGATCTCATCATTCGATGATAAAATCCTCCTCGGGGACCTGAATGTGAAAAATGGAAAGGAAGATATCTTCCAACCAACTATGGGTAAAGAGAGCCTACACGACGTTTCAAATGATAATGGAATTCGAATTATTACGTTCGCAGCGTCAAAAGATCTAGTAGGAAAAAGCACGATGTTCAAGCACAAGCAAATCCATAAAGCCACATGGATATCACCCGGCGTTACGCGTAACCAATAATAGACCACTTCCTCATAGACAAGAGACACCCCTCGAATATCCTTGACGTAAGATCATATAGAGGAGCAGATTGCGACTCCGATCATCTTCTAGTGGTGGGCAAAATTAGAAGTCGGCTCGCAGCAAACCCACATGGGCAGTCACGAGAGACGAGCAAAATGTTCGGCATTTACAAACTAAAAGACCTACGCAAAAGGTCTGAACATAAAGACTAACTAACGAATAGATTTAGCATCCTAGAGAATGGGAGTAGTGAGGAATACGAAACCAATAATTTGGACACTAAATGGGCAATGGTGTCTTTTTAACATTGTGCTCGAGTATGCCATCAGAAAGGTACAAGACGACAGCATGGCCGGATCATCCCTGAACGGGGTAACACAAGTGCTCGCATAAGCGGTTGACATCGCCGTTCTGGGCGATAATCTAGAAACTGTTAGTAAAAATTGTGAAGAGGTGGGCCTAGAAATAAATGAAGACAAAACAAAATACATGATTACGACGAGAGCTTGTGGCCCTCAGGGAACACATATAAACGTCAGAAGTAAGATATTTGAAAAAGTTAAAGAATTTAAATATCTGGGAACGATACTGACAGCCAGTAACGAAATGTCGAAGGAAATTAACAAAAGACTGCATTCCGGTAACGCTAGTTGGCACGCAGTCAGTAAACTGCTGAAATTCAGACTGCTATCACGTAACATAAAGCTCAGTGTCTATAGAACCATAATCATGCCGTTTGTTCTATATGGATGCGAAACATGGGCTGTCACAAAACGGGAAGAAAACAAATTCCGCGTATTCGAGTATAAAGTTTTGAGGGGTATCTTTGGCGGTAAATATGACGAGGAGGCAGGACAATGAAGGAAACTCCATAACCACGAATTGGAAGAGCTATATCGCAAACCTACAATAGTGAGAGTAATCAAGTCGCGAAGATTAAGATGGCTCGACCACGTGGCGCGAATGGGCAACGATAGGACCGTGTGTAGAAACCGGTAGACCAACCACAAAAGGACCGATAGGATGGCCGCGACGGAGATAGGAGGACAATGTAAGGTTTCACCATGAGGAAATCGGATCGGCTGGTCAAGGCTGGAAGGAGAGGGAAATCGAGTCGGTGAGGTCATGAAGTTCTGGGTTCCTACAGGCCAATAAATAGTAATATATATATATATATATATATATATATATATATATATATATATATATATATATATATATATATATATATATATATATTACTTTCAAAGATATGATGTAGTCAACGCAGAAAGATACGCGACGATTCGGAAAGAGACAATGAGACTCTTCAAACCCAAAAAACGTGAATGGGAGAAGACTTGGATCGAAAAAATCCTAGAAAATTCCAGAGCCAAGAATATCAGAGATATGTATGTCGACATAAATTCTATTAGAAATGATTAGATAGGAGGACAATGTAAGGAAATCGGATCGGCTGGTCAAGCCTGGAAGGAGAGTGCAGAGGACAGGGAAATCGAGTCGGTGAGGTCATGAAGTTCCGGGTTCCTACAGGCCAATAAATAGTAATATATATATATATATATATATATATATATATATAGATATATATATATATCATCGGCACTACAACCGGGAACCGGTCCTGGCCTTATTTAGCAAGTCCTGAGGGGTTGTTAAATTTTCCATAATGATTTTTTGTTTCCGGGCAAGGTCATTGGTCTTGCGCCAGAGACTCCCTAACGGGGAAACGAACCCTGGTCTCCCGCGTGACAGGCGGGTATACTAACCACTATACTATCGAGGAGCATATATGGTATATATATATATATATATATATATGTATATATATAAACAATGTACATACGCATACATTCATACATACATGGGTAGTTTGAAAAGTTTCCGACCTCAACGTGAAGATAGCAGCACCCGTCAGTAAAAGCTAGTGAATGTAGTTGTGCATCTTTTGACAGTTACTTATCCATTTTGAGTTTAGTTAAATACCTAGGCATCTGGCTAGATCAATATCTGTATTTCAACAGACATGTAGAGGCTGCTTTGCTCAAAGCGAGGAAAACGTTTGCTATGACAAGGAGGCTATTTCACAGTAGCCAACTTGACAGCAAGGTAAAAGTCATATGCTACATGACGCTAATCAGGCCAATGCTCATATATGGTTGCCCAGTATGGTTCAACATAGGTCGAAATTTGATGGAAAAGATTCGGGTGTTCGAAAGAAAGTGTCTCAGAAGTTGTCTCAGATTATATCGGACACCGGAATCGGACTATAAAAAGTATTACTCAAATGAGACTTTATATAATGAAGCGTACATAAATAGGGTGGATAATTTTATGATTAAATTAATCAGAGGACATATTGCGAGAGCAATAAGCTCGTCCAATGACCTAATTTTCGGGGCCTATTATCCAAACACCTTGTACTATGAGAGCGTGCGTCGCAACGGCTTTGTTCCACCAGAGGCGTTCCTTGACTTGGATATGAAAGGGCTTATACAGGATAGATCCGGAATTCCGCTGATCTATCATGTAAGTAGATCATCTGTAGACGGGCGATTGTGCTACGACCGGGAAGTAGCGCGCACCGAAGAAGAGCTCCTGCGCTTCAGTAGGGCTATCTCCCACAGAGACCGGGACGATAGTATTAGACAGCGTCAACAGTTCTGGTGGTTGAATGGCATATAAAGACCTGGATACCAAAGTCAGTATAGAATCATACTATCATCAGCTAGCTTACATAGACTTAGCTTTTCTAGAATTAGGGTAGTATAAGATTTAAGTTAAGTTAGGTTAAGTGCTTTTACATAAAAAAAAAAAAAAAAAAAAAAAAAATATATATATATATATATATTAGGTAAGTTAAGTAAGTTAAATTTTAAGAAAAAAAAACAAAAAAATTGACAAAGTTTTTCAAATTTTTCTTTGTATTTCAACTAATTATCAGTACTGCCACAAAGTTCTGTCGCCGAAAGGCAAATTATACAAATGTTAAGTAATGTTTAGCTTAGAGCGTCTGCGAAGGACCAGTAAGTTATTATATAAGATAATTAAGCTAGAATTTAAGCATTTTTTGTCTAGCCTTTAATTTAGAAATTAAGAATATAAAAAGAAAAATAAAAAATGTTTTAAAAATGAAAAAATGACTTATCCATTTTGGACGCGCGGTTTTTACTTAACGGTGTTTTGGTGAAAATGGACAACATTGAGTCGTGGAATAATTTGCCCCATACATAAGAAAGGAGATATCACAGTGTGCAGCAACTGTAGGGGTATAACATTGCTGAGTACCGCCTATAAGATACTCTCCACTATCCTACAAGATCGGATAGCCCCATACGTTAAAGTCATCATTGGTCAATATCGGCGTGGCTTCATCCCAGGAAAATCAGCGATTGATCTAATATTAACTCTTAGGCAGGCCATGGAAAAATGTCAGGAATTTCAGATTCCATTATATCATTTATTTATAGTATTTAAGGCCGCCTATGACGGCATAGCCAGGGTAAAACTATATAATGCCATGAGAGAGTTCGGCATTCCAAAGAAATTGATACTTTGTAGGTTGACCACTGACCAACGTAACTAGTCAAGTAAAAATAGCGGGATTGCTGTCCAAACCAATAAACATCTATAATGGACCCCGACAAGGGGACGGTCTGGCCTGCCTCCTCTTCACCCTGGCGTTGGAGAAAGCAATCCGTGACTCTGGCGTTACAACTAGAGGCACTATTGTCACAAAATCCAACCAGATGCTTTCCTACGCAGATGACATCGGCATCATCGGTAGATCCCAATCGGCTGTACAGGACTCCTTTACCCAGATCGAGCAGGCGGCATAAAAACTGGGACTACACATTAATGAGGGGAAAACTAAGTACATGGAGCGAAGAGAAGACAAACTATCAGGGTAGTGGAGCACGAATTTGAAGTAGTGCAATCCTTTAACTACCTTGGGTCAATAGTATCAGCCGATAACAGTATGGAAGAAGAAATACGCGAACGGCTGATTAAATCCAACAAAGCCTACTATGATCTATCAAGGCTCTTTAAATCCCGAAATTTATCCAGAACAGCCAAGCTGCTAATGTACATGACCATGGTTTAAGCAGTACTCATGTATGGATCCGAGATCTGAGTGCTCAATAAAAGGCATTCTGAACTCTTAGCCGTGTTCGAGAGTAAGGTCTTAAGGAGAATTGTTGGGTATAACCATGAGTTGTACGCGATATACCTTGGAGCTAATGTTGTAAGAAAAATCAAGCTCGGTAGACCCCGGTAGGCGAGACACCTAACTCGAATAAGCGAAGAGGAGCCTGCCCGGAAAGTCCTTTGTGGCACGATGTTTGGAAAGAGACAGCGCGGCAGAGCTTGTTTGCGATGAAGGGATGGCGTAGATTGGGACGCCCAGAGCCTGGGAGTGCCAAACTGGCTGACATCGGCACGAAATCGGGACCGATGGAGAGATTTATTAAATAAGGCCAAGACCGGATCGCGGTTGTAGTGCCGATGATGATGATGATGATATATCATATCTCTGAATTGTACATTGTGTGATGTCTTCTCCTATATAATTGATATACAATAAAAATCTATCTATCTAAATCTGTCAACAGACACCTCTTATACAGTATTTTTGTTAGTTGAAAACTATGTAACTATGGGTACGGTACAAGATTCAGTATTGGGCCCGTTGTTGTGAAACAATATGGGTGACGTTTAGCTCGTAATTAATGTGGCAGGAAGACATGTAAGCAGATAGTTTGGCGACACGAAGAGATCTATGCAGATGATTTAGGTTAAGTGTACGTGTTGCGGATTCGCACTGAATGTAACCAGCGCATTCGCAATTTACACATTCTGTGGCAAAACCAATTGAAAGAATTATTCTGTATTCTATATTCTTAAAACGTAAAAATCCGCTATTACTCCATTAATATGTTATATCGCAGGCGGTTCTTTATCGAAGATTATCTTGGCTACAAAAACCAGATTGAAAAAAGTCATAAACATTGAGAAAGCCGCCCCAAATAATAAATCTGTGCACAGGCAAACTATTTACCTCACCAATAGACGAAGATAAATTATCAACTAACAAAACATTTAATTCATACAAATTACTCCTACATATCAAAATTGATGCCCGGGACAAATCCGCCATCCTCAATTTTTAAACTTCATCTGTGAAGACACTTTGAAACAGTTTTTCTATAAATACAATTTCATTTGAAGTATATTTGAGTAATTTTTTCCTATGTTCCAAAGCAATGTTCATCTTCGGGTTAATCCCCTGAGCATCCCACGTTCTACAAATCTATAGCTTCATCGATTTCTCACACTTGACGACCGATTTTAAGATTTCAGTTCATGAATTCGTTTCCACAACGAAACGGACAAGATTTAAAAAATTTAAATTCATTCCACTGGTGTATAAGATCGAATGATAATCATAGATACGCCAGACGCCAGCGAATATCTTATTTGTGTCACAGTTTCACTCGGGGCTAGTTGGTTAGGTTGTTGTTGTCGTTAAGCACAATTTCCATTCAGTGACTTCATTCATTCATTCATCTGTTGGAAACCTTTAATCGTTAATCGCCAGCAAATTTGAATTGGTGAATTCTAATTTTAATCACCTGTCAGCAAATTAGTTTCGCGCACAAATCACTCACTTAATGATGACTTAGCATACAAATAGAGGGACAGAGAGACGAGATTTTGTAAGAAAGAGGTCGGGTATGGGTTAGCCACCGTTCAAAACCGACCTGCGCCACTGGTGTCTAAAGACAGGAAATTGAATTCAATTTCTTTTTGATTTTTTCTGTACAGATTTCTTAATTTTTGTATTTTTTTTTTTGTTAAGCTCACCGTCTTGTTAAAATTAAAAACACAAGTGGATAACTAATAAATATTTAAGTCGCACCCAGATTACATTACACAATCGCGAATCGCGTGGACAACCGGAAAAACAACGTTGTACGAATTGTTGAGCAAAAAAAGAAAAAACGACACAAAAAGAATAATACAACGATAGAAAACAAGTGCCAATAAATTAAATAATATAAAATATTAGATAATCTTCTAACACAACAAAGACAAACTTTTACTTTAAAACAGATTATGCGAAGTGTTTTATGGATCTAAATCGATATCCATTGTATGGTATGGAGATGTATGGTATTTCGAAGTTGGTTTCGCTTGACACAAACACCAAATTAAAATTAATTAACAATATTTATTATTAAAGCTAAATGTTTTATTTACTTGGGAATTTTATTATTAACAGGATTTGCTTAGATAATCAGATCGTGAAAGAGTCGTTAGGTTAGCCGTGTAAAAACAGCATTATCCAACAGGATGGTAACAGGGTAGAACAATAAATGTATACTCGTTCACTATGCACGAAATATCACACGTGACCCGAGATAATCTTTCGTTACCTTCAGTTTATTTAGGATTTCACATTACTTACAGTGTAATTATAGTGCGAACCTACTTTCACCATGAAAGATAGGAAGCGAGTCTCCACCCTATTAAAACATATGGATGAAGACACTCCCTTAGACAAAATACAAAAAGCTTAGAGGAAATCGAGCTAAATGTTAAAATTAGGTTTCCCGGCCACATTCCGTTATAAGGATTTATATTTAAAATTAAATATGTTTTTCGTGGAACTTGAAATAAAAGACTTGATTAATTTACTTTCCCTAATGCGTCATTGGTGGAAAAAAGTTAATAGGGGCATAATTCTGAACGTTCGGGTCGAATGTCCAGTCAGGAGGGCCGAGTGTGGAATGGAAATAGCGGAGGTGAATTTGAGATAAACTTATAGTTCACAGTCACATCGTGACAATTGAGTCAAGTTGCATTTTTTTTTTATTACACTTCTCTCGGGAGAGGCGAACCTATAGTGCCGACACGGCGCCCCGAGATGCCACTAAATAACTGTTGCAGTTCTTTTTGAACAATTGCCGGTTGTAACGATCAGGGACCACTCGCCCGGGAAAGGAGTTCCACAGCTTCCCCGCTCTGTATAGGGACGAGTTCTGATGCAGGGATGTTCGCATCGTCGGGAGATGAATCGCAAACTGGTGCGATCTGCGGATTGTTTTGTGGAGCGCATATAAACCGAATTGCGTGAAACAATATCACGAATCTCCGAAGAACAGTATCCGTAATAATATCTGTAAAACAGACAGAGGTCGGCTACGCGCCTTCGGTGGATAGCGACTGTAGTCCCTACGTCAGCGTCGAGTCCCCGATCAGGCAGATCGTTCGTCGCTGCATGCTCTCAAGTAGGTCGAGGGTATGTTTAGGAGCCGAGCTCCAAACATGAGAGCAATATTCGAGCGCCGGTATAATTTGGGACTTATACAGGCTCTAAAAAGATAGCTCAGTTTTCCTGAGGCTGGCCTGAGGATACTCGACACGTGTTTATTCCACGGTACATTCCCACTGACCGTGACGCCCAGCAAGTTCAAGCTTTCCCCAGATTCAAGGGCCTGGCCATTCATCATCAGCTGCGGAACCAATGATCTACTTTTCTTTGTTATATATTGTGTCTTCGCTGCATTGAAGTCGACGAGATTAGCCCTTTCCAACTGCAGGACCCTATCTAGATCCTGATTCAGAGAGTCAATCTGTCTACATCTCAGCTGGTGCGACGCCAATGCGCCAATCGGTCGAACACTCGAAAATGAGGAAACAATCGTACTATTGTGGTGTTTCTACTAACACCACTGCTACCTTTTTCAACCTACCTCCAAATCTTCCTTCCTAAAGCTCCACTAATTTCATCATTTTTACCATGCAAGCGCAATAACTTCCCCAAGCATTCTCCCACCGATTGCATTACCTTTCGGTTATGCAAATAGCATCCAACATCAAGCATCTGCCCATCAAGGACATTCACGCAATTAACGTGTTATATAAATTTCCCTAGAAGAAATTCAGTACGCCAGTACCGCATACATCAATGCATCTCAGCATTGTTCTAAAAGGAAAACATTTCGGTTGCCATACTAGATAACCGAAGTGGATTATGAAAACAATCAGCAGAACCTCTGTCTGCCTGCATTTACTGTCCCACACGTGCGCAACAGATTTTCATGTTGCACCAGTACTCACGGCGGCTTTTATGCAATCTTCAAAGCACCGGCGCAATGCGCGCCTAGCTGCCAAGAGCCGAATTCAATGCCAGTGTAAATACTCACACTGGAATTCGACCCATGACTCCCTAGGATTGCAATACACAATTAACATGGTTGTAAACACAACCATCATTGTGTAATTATCCCAAATGCATCCTAATCCCAAAGATGCTTTTTAATGGATTTTTATTCCCACGGTTCGACCACCCATGAGCTCGCATCACGAGCCAACAAGGTGATTCGCGCACAAAAGTAGTTTAGTCGATGAGATAGTTGTATAGGAGTCGGATGTCCACCCAGTCGAGTAGGAGACCCGCGCCAGTGTTTCGAAATAAAAGCAAAAACTACGATAAACGCTATAACTTCGGTGCGTAGTTGAAAACATATTCGGGAACTGTACGGTAGCTAGAACTACGACGGACTTGCTATTCTATTTTCGTATTTGGTTCGCGGAATTTATTACGGCGGTGTTAGCTCTTAACGTAACCGTATATGTAAATTAAAGAATGTAAATGTGAATAGAATAATAACTGAAGAAACTAAAAGACAGTGCAACGAAGCCCAGGTGTTTCATTTTGTGGTGTTTCCTCCTTGCGGATGATTGTTCCTTGGCTGTGAGTTCCCGATGAGAAGAGAGGAAAATTAGCAGAAACACGCAAAGCGAACGAGCTTACCAGTACCGGTGCTGTTACCTGCAACTATTCGTCGACCCAAGGGATTTCTGTCGGTGGGTGAATCTTAGTCAACCCGTGCCAATGCCGGCACATAAGTAAGACACACCCACACTATCATCAGCAAAACTGAACACTTTGTTATCCGTTGTTTCCAACATATCCATTTATGTGAAGCAAAAACAAGGTAGGAGCCAAAATAGAGCCTTGAGGCACCCTCGAATTAACAGGATACAGATCCGAACACTCGCCGCCCACAACAACCCGGATCGGTCGATTTTCAAGGGAGCTCTTCGTCCAGCAAATCTGCTGGGAAAGTCCATATGAACGACGTTTGCTCAGCAATGCCCCGTGCCAGGCGTGGTCAAAAGCCATGGAGACATCCAATGCGACCGCTTTTTTTTTGTTTTGTATCCACATTTATTTAACAAATTAATTACGTATTTTACTTAAGCCTAAATGTTAATTTCTATTTTACAAATATTCTTACATTAACTTACTGGCTCTTCGTAAGCACTCTAAATTATACATTATTATTTTTCTTATGCCTTTCGGCGTACTTCCAATGCGACCACCCTTGACTCACCATGCCGCTCAATCGCAGATGTCTATATATCGGTTGTAAGGGTCAAAAGGTCTCCCGTGGACCGCTTGCCACGGAATCCGTATTGACGATCATTCAGAAGTCCATTGCACTCCAAATATTTAACTAACTCTGTATTGATGACTTTTTCCATCACTTTAAATAACATAGACAGTAATGCTATCGGACGGTAATTTTGTGGGAGACACTTTTTTCCCGTCTTTGGGATTGGCTGAACTCGAGCGATTTTCCAGCAGGCAGGAAAGGTCCTCCGTGTATAAGATAAGCGGAAGAGCTTGCCAAGAACCGGTGATAGTTCTGGAGCACAGTTCTTAAGGACTAGTGCTGGTATTCCGTCCGGGCCGGTTGCCTTCCCACAGTCCAATTAACGTAGAATGTGATGAATAGTACGCGGGCGAAATCTCAAATCCCGCATGGAAGATCGTACCAGCGCGAGCACATGTGGCTCCAAAAGACCGGGATCGAGGTTTGAATTCCCGGAAAATAAATTCGCGAACATATCAGCTTTATCCTTTAAATTTGTTACTAACGTCCCGCTGTCTGTCACCAACGGAGGGAAAGAGGAGGAAGCGAAGTTGTGGCGTCTCTCATAGATACACAAACAATAAACAAGCAAATAGTGAAGAACCCCGAACGAAAATCGAATAAGAAAATGCATCAGAGCCGTATACCATAGCGATAACATAACAATTCACATCAGTGGAATATACTTGAGTTTAAAAGGCGAATTCTAAGCACGGCCAGTAGCCTGATGTGTTACGCATTGGTTCAATTTTTGGTGATTCTAACTGTCATACCATCAGTGCGAATTACACGTTCTTCACTATCATTCCAAACGCTATAAAGTTGCTGCTGACAGTCCTTGCCATTGACCAGAAGGAGCGCGAACCCGTCGGGCACCGAAGGAGTTTATTGGTCATTCTGTCTTTGTGAGCTTTCTTCGCGGTATCAATCGCCTGGATGTACGCGTTTCTGATTCTAACAAAATTCGTTCTGTTACCATCGGTGGTTTGCCGCTGTAATCTGCTCGCATTTGTTATCAAACCAAGGCTTATCAGATGAACTTCGTTTGATGAAATGTGGAATGTAGATCTTCATCCCGGGAAGAATAATCTCTGTGACCGATTCCGGGCAAGCGTTAACATCGGATTCTCCGAAGCACACCTCCGACCGCGGAAATGATGCGAAGAAATCTCACAAATCGTCACAGTTAGCAGACCCATACTTCCATACATGGCGGATCTGCCTAGGCCGTTGAAAGTGCTTGCGCGACCAATACCAAGCAGTGATCTGAGTTTCCCAGTGGCGCAGAAATCTCTACGGTATAAATACTCGCTTCGGATGTCAAAAACAGATCCACGGTGTTCGAATAATAACCTCGGGCATCCGGCACTCGTGTTGGTTACTCCACGAGTTGAGTCTAGTTGTGGCTAACAGCAAACATCCCAGCAGCCTCCCAGCCGCCCAGTCTCGTCGGTTCTGTTAGAATGTACCAACCACCCGTAATTGTACAAATTAAAATCGCCAAAGACAACTGTGGGGGTTCTCTAGCCACATGGAGAACCAACCCACAATGCCAACCAATCTTGACTGCTAACAGCGCGTCACCTCAACCCAACCTGCAATACACACATTCGCAACCATGCAAAACCTGCAACCGCACCCAGCCCGATATGCAACAGCATCCGTCCCCAATCCGCAATTGGCTACATTCCCCAATTTACCAGGAACCCATTTCCCAAGCTGAAATAAATGCATATTCCAATTTACAACGGAATATTAATCATCTTCCTTAATGACATCACCCCACATATAATTTTTCCCAAAATTGCTTCGGTCAATTCTCTACTTAACCCATATTCCCTCTTTCCGACCAAGCAATCTTAATCTCCCCGAAATTCATATGCCGTAACAAAACGCATATTCAATCCACAACGGAACATTAACCATCAAAACCAAATATACCAAGCCGCATACATTTCCCCGAAATGACTTCGGTTAATATTCTATCTAAACGATATCCCTTGCTTGCACCCAAGCAATTGCAATTTCCCGGTATACACAACCAATGAATCCAACTTAGCTTATATGGCAAGGATTCGCTGGAACTAAATTCCTATGCAGGCATAGCAACTCTTCCAAAATTCTTAGTAAGTGGCAGCGAGCTCACTTTAGCTATAACCCTACTGCCACAGCCCAACGAATTCTTGATTTCATGAGCCAGTCGATCGCCATCCACCAAAGGGCGCGCACGTCGCTGAAGTCAAATCTCAAGTCGACGCCGTGCATAGTCATAGTCGGGAGAGTGCGGGTAGTTACGTGTCATGTTAATGTGTCCGTACATCACCGTAGAGCATTCCGCCCTTGTAAATTCACGTTCTTTCGCAGAATAGCCCGGGCTCCTTTGGTCGATAAAACGCGATCAGAGCACAGATCGATCGTGTCGTTAGTGAGGAAATATATATTACAACGATACATCTAGAAGAAAAACCGACCCCTTTTCGCTAACTAATCCGTCCCCAAAAAAAACGGTTAATACTAAAAAGGGGAACTGCCCCCTTACGCTTGTGTAGTGTTTACCCCTTTCCTTTACATTTGTGTTGTGTTATTGTTGCGCCGGGACCCCCTCTTGTTACGCAAAAGTTGAATTTTAAAGGAAATAAGTTCCAAATAAAAGGAATACTTAATCAAAACTGTACAGAGCAAAGTAAAAAGAACACCTAAATAATATTTATACAAAATGGAAAGAACCCTCGAATAATATTTACACCGAAAAATAAAAGGAACACCAAACAACATTTACGCTGAACAAAGGCGTGTGTTTTATTTCCGTCTTGTTACAAGTGCACAGTGTGTGGCGGGCCGGCCACTTTCACGAGCAATTTACTGAGGACAATTTTCGGCGACGCAACGTTGGTGGGTGATAGGAACCCGTGCCGTACGCCGGCACCAAACTACAGCCCCCCACTCAACAATTTCAGAAGCTGGGTGGTTGACGGTATCTGAAAGATGTTCGAAAAATGTCGCCGGTCAATCGTCATTCGGGGAGCGATAGAGACAACAAAGAAATCTAATAGAATTCCTCAGCAGGACCCTCAACCACATGATGTCCATGTTATTGTGTTCCAACCCCTCCATCATCTGGCAAGCTACATCGGACCGCGCGAAGACGCAGATTCCCCCTTAAAACGGAATCTCGAATGTAAGTCGTATCCTGAGCAATGAAGATATGTCGAATCAGTTGACGAAGCGACCTGGGTCTCAGTTAGGGCAAGGATATCAGATTTCGCTGTTTGCAGATATTGGTGGACGGCGTTTGCATTCGTATTGGTGCAACCGATGCCCCTGATATTACAAAATGCCGTTACCAGTCGAGCGTGGACAGAGCCTCGAAAGCGAGCCCCATTATGCGATGACGAACCTCTTCAAGTTCTGTTATTTGTCATAATATCTGCATGCTGTTCCCCCTGACATAGTCCTGAAGCGAATAACTTAGTTATGTGTCGGCATGGACACGGATTTACTAAGTTTCACTAACAAGTTCACATAAGCGGCGAATTCGAGTCGTTCTTATTTGTCGTTGATATGTTGACACGATTTGGGAGTTCTCCACCTGTTGACGCACTAAACAATACTTACTGCAACTCTCAGTCATCCCACTGCTTAATGCGGCTAATCGCCAAGAAGAAGAAATAAAACTCCCGGATGTGGCTGATGAGAAATGTTTTTTTTATTTAAAATAGTCTTGATTAAGGGGTGCCTTGGATGAACCATTTCACAAAGAATTCACTTGATGTTAAAATTCGACACGTAGGGGGACTCTTGTGGACTCGCGCAGCGTTTACCTACTTGAAAAACGGTGCGTATGCAGTAGCATATCAAAACCCGACTTCTCGAATACTGTATACTCGACTGATCTGCCCAGTCTGTGGGTTGAACTCGGACTCACCGTAAACTGGGCGACGTTGACCCAGCCTCAGCCATTGAGATGGATTTCCACGCATGTCATCGTAGGGGAAAACAATCCTTCCTTCGCCCCAACGGCCAATGAGAAATCGGTTCGCATCACTATTGGCAGGTTCCCATGGACATCTTACAGATCGGGTGAATGTCTTTACCTCAGCAAGAAAAACGAACGAAACATTCGTTGGGAGAAGGAAGGGAAAAAAACGCCGCTGGTCAAATACGACGGTCGCTGTACGGGGTCTCGTTGCCTTGCCATCATGGCAATAGTGAATAAGATTTTAGGTTTCTGTTTACGTTGTGTCAACAGAACATTGCTGCGATGCCAAAGGCTACGGCTCTTGGGTGTAGGTTTATTTTAGCGCTCGTGGCTGCTTGTTGATTAGACAACGAAACATGGGTCATGGCCGATGCAGTGATCAGTCTTGCATCTGTACAAATAAATGCGCGTACATGAAGGTAAAAGGGGATATTGCCGATGGCGGAAATGGGTTCTTCTGTGATGTTAGGTCAACAGAAGATTTGCTCGCCGTAGTTAGGGTTAGGGCAAAGATTTTCTTGTTTTACGACAAATATATCGTAGTGCAAGTTAAATGGAAATCTGGCTTGCAGATGTGCTATCAAAGAAGTATTTTGGAATGTCTTTAAAGGACCAACGGATTGTTGGGGCGATAACACATGCAGGAAGTGTGTGTTAGATGGGCATATGGTCGACCTTAGGAACTGATCGGTTCAAGTCTGATGAACCGAGATGGTTCAGTTGATGCCATGGCAAGATGGTAATCTTGCCGTGGACTTTTGTTTCAGGATGGATTGTTGAAGCGAGCTTAGTAATGCTCGTATACGGTAAGCTGCTTATGGATGGTGCAGGTATTTGTGGGATATTTGCAGGTTGGGGACGGGGAGTTGGATTAGGACGGTGGGTGGTTCTTCTGAAATTCTTAAAGAATCCCCACAGTCCTCTCCCGAGATGCGAATGGGAAACTAGTTTACCGGATGGTATCTCACTTTGGGACCGACTCTTGGGGCGCGAATTAATTCCTTAATTATTATAACTTGACAAAAAATTGCCCCTTTAATATTAATTTCATATTTATGTAATAAAATTATATTAACCATCAAGACTTAAGACTTATCTCCGTGTCAGTCCGGGCCATCAGCCATACATCCGAAATACCCTCGAAGATTTCTCTCGACGATATCGCGGAATGTACAGCATGACCGGGTGGTATCAGATTTTGGGACCGACTACCACCTAAACCAACCTTTTCTCGAACCGGTCCATCAGCCAAGCTCCGAAAGATGGCCAGCGATTTCTCCCGACCATTTCACGGAGCCTGTAGCTTGATGGGGTGGTATTTCACCGGGCGTTGGGACCCCACCTACCACTCGGCCTTTAGTCGCCTCTTACAACAAGCCGGCCTAGCTGTGAGTATATTCTAATGCCCTACTCACAGGCCATATTTGTTTAGTCCTACAATTCGCAGTCAATCAGAGCAGGGCACCCTTGATAGGGTGAGGAAACGATTAAAAAAGGGGCAGTCATGATAAGTTTAATATTAGCACGCTCATTCTAAAATACCACCTCCTTAATGTGTCGTTAGGAATAGGATATGATGAAAAACTAAACGTCAAAAAGCGACGTCGCTATGAACGGTTGGCGGCCACAAGTCAATTATCCCTGTAGTAACTTGTCCGACTTGAGCGGTACACCTAGCTCGAATGAGCGAAGAGGAGCCTGCGTCGACAGTCCTTTGTGGCAGGATGTATGGAAGGAGACAACGTGGCAGACCCAGTCTGCAATGGAGAGATAGCGTAAACCAGGACGCCCAGAGCCTGGGAGTGCGAAACTAAATGACATCGGCTCAAGATCGGGACCGGTGGAGATATTTGTTAAATAAGGCCAAGACCGGATCCCGGTTGTAATGCCGATGATGATGATGATGAACTTGTCTGACTGTTATACAGAATCAAAAACACGTTGGTCAAAAATTGCGGAATTTGGGCTACCGGCCGTGGACGGCGTCAAAAAAGAAAAAGGTATCGACGGAGAACTTTTGCTCAGCCCCCATCTTATCATTAATTGACCTGAAAATAAAAATATTGTTGGTACTTTATTAGTAGTACTATAAAACCCATTCTAAAGGATTTCGATTGATCCACTTATTGTGCAAAAAAAAATCCCCGAAATATGCCTATTTCTTATTACTCCATTATTAATTTTTGCCACTTTAATAATAGAGTATTACATTTTAAATAAATTTTTACATGTTTATAGGAGTTTTTAATTGTCTTTATAAAGTCAAAAAAGTGGTATAGGGACGATCAAAATTTTATATGATATAACTCTGTAGTGCATAAATATCTCTTCATAACATGTAAATCTTCTCTTTCCCTAACAGATTTATTCATTATATAGAACGACTAATCTTCCTAAAAGTGGTGGCAAATTTTCAATCGACAATAATGACTTTTTAAAATTCTTTCCCCAGGTGTTTCTTAATTGTCATGAAAATAGAATTTGTTGTTTTTATTAGGAATTCGCTAAACTAAACGATCCCTTCATTGTCTGACAAGCGGTCCCTTTCTTTTAAAATCTCCATATCGCATTTTCTATAATTCTGTAAAATCACACACCAATTGCCGTGGCGACAAGTCCTTGCGATATATTTCTAGAAGCCGGTGCAAACTACCAATGAGGTCCTGACAAACAATTACCATTTAGCTATAACTTCTCATAAAATAATTAAACTTTGCGCTAAACCTGTGTAAACACCGTTACCTGTCGCCGGACAAGGAATTCAAAATTCCATAATTTGTAGGTGCATAATCCGGCCCATATGTGCCAACTGTTTGGGAAAACCCCATTAAACAATTAGGTTCTTATGATTGCAACAGAAAAGGATTTCAAAAGGAGCGTTTTGTCGGATCCCTTTCCGATGAGAATGCATCACTCGGTATTGTTTTTAGCGACGCTCTAGAGAAGAACAATTGGCAACATTTTTAGAAGTGGTAATAAATTTTAATTGTGTGTCACTTGAACCTGTTCAGTTAATAACTTGATTATATCTTGTTGGTGTGTTTTGCAATAAAAAGCGACAGATGTATCTGGTTTAAACCGTCTTTGCCTGCAATGTGTATGGGATGGTTTGTATAATAGAATATATCGCGAAGGACATTACATACAGACTTTTAACATGCAAAATATTTCTGGCGCTGGCCGTAAAAGATTACTTCTAGAAATTTCCATTGGTGCCTCACTGGAATGTGTACTTATGCAGAAGTTCCAATGACTACCTCAAGTAGTCATTGATAACACATACTTTCATGACTTCATACGCTGGTAAAAGATTGAGCAGTTAACTTTAAGAACTGTCTAAACACATTTTCTTAATACCAAAATCCTGCTCAAAGGGAGTGTCCTCCGATGCTCATAAATATCAAATCGTAGTGTAGGCGGAGTCAGAAGGAAAGGAAGATGAAAGGAAACATCATCATATATTGGTCTTAAATGCCTCGACATTACAACGACAATGACGAGGCAGAGATTCCACGATCGTAATATTCGGCTAATAATTGTATGTCTGAAATTATCTTTTAGCATGAACTCATATCAAGTCTCTGATTAATAAGTATAATAATCACATATTTGGAAAGATGTGAAGACAAAACATCATGAAAAATGTTATATGGTTTATGAACAACCGCTTACCACAACTCTTTGATCATTGCAGGTATGTCATACGAATAAATAGTAAGCGTTTTGTCTAACGGCTTCAGTAGAAGAACATAAAATACACTAGAAATGAATCCTGAGAGTCGAAAACTTGAATGTAAGTAAGGATAACTGAAGTGGATTAGTATTTAATACTTCTCCCTAAAAAGACCCCTAACTATTTTCCGGCACCCATGACCCATTTTACTCCAATTAACCGCTAAAGAATAAAAACGAAATACTAAACATGAAAAAGGAATATGGAATCCCAGATGTAAAGCATGTCCACGGGCTCCTGCCCATGAAACTTCCTCCACTAAATCCGATTTACGACATTCTCTAAATCTATCTACGAGGGTTGCCTCTTATGTTTCGGGATTTGGCAACCCTAGTGTTGCAATTCGGCAATTGACAGCTCTGTCGTAAAGTTGGACATTTTTGAGGTTATACGCACTCAGAACGTTTTGACATACGAGCGCTACTCGTATTTGTGTTGTTTACAGTAACTTAAAAGATTCATCTCGGCCCAAAAATGGAATTTAATCGTCAACATTTTCGTGCGATTATTTTTTACAACTTTCGGCGTGGATTAACTCAGCAACAGTGCATGGATGAACTTAATTCAATTTTTGGCGATGAAGCTCCATCAAGGACCAGTGTTTATCGATGGTATGGTGAATTCAATCGTGGTCGTAGTTCACTCCAAGATGAATTTCGTGAAGGTCGTCCAAAATCAGTTGTTGTTCCGAAAACCTTTGATGCTGTGCGCGAACTGATATTGGAAGATCGTCATGTGACCTATCGTGAGATTGAGACAACCTTAGGCGTTAGTGGGGGACCAGCATACATTCGATATTGCATAAACATATGACTGTCAAAAAAATTTGTTCGCGTTGGATCCCACACAATTTGTCAATCGCCCAAAAAAAGGCTCGTGTCAATTGGTCGAAAGAAATGCTCAAAAAATACGGTCGCGGTGCTTCGAAACACGTCTATGACATCGTGACAGGTGGTGAATCGTGGATTTACGCGTATGAGCCCGAAAGTAAACAGCAGTCGACTGTCTGGGTGTTTCAAGATGAGCCAAATCCAACAAAAGTTGTTCGCGCACGAAGCACTTCCAAGCAAATGGTCGTCTGTTTTTTCGGAAAAACTGGACGTGTCGCCACCGTACCACTAGAACAACGCAGAACAGTCAATTCTGAGTGGTACACAACCATTTGTTTGCCAGTTGTCTTCCAAGAAATCAGAAAAACCAACCGCCGAAGACGGATCACTCTTCACCACGACAATGCGAGCTCTCACACATCGGCTGCGACAACTGCATTTTTGAGCACCCAAAACATCGATTTGATGGGTCATCCGCCGTATAGTCCTGACTTGGCACCGAATGACTTCTTTTTATTCCCGTGCGTAAAAAACAAACTGAGAGGTCAACGTTTTTCGACACCTGAAGAAGCGGTTGCTGCATTCAGAATGCATGTGTTGGAGATACCTCAATCAGAGTGGCAAAAGTGCTTCGACAATTGGTTCAAACGCATGCAAAAGTGTATAGATCTGTAGCGATTCTAACAGATACACACAATTCACAAGCAAAAATAGTGAAGAACACCTTCTTCACTATCCTTGCTTAACGCTACATAATTGTTGACCCCGACGTGATCTTGTACACACAGCATACACTTCCCATAGTAAAGCAGAACTTCACACACGGTCACGACTTCCGCATAGAGCCCAGCCTCCGACGTTTTCTCGTTTCTCTCTCGTTCGTCCGTCGTCCGCATACGAATCTGATCCTAACGAAGTTACTGCGGCGGGAGTGTGTAGCGATTCTAACAGATACACACAATTCACAAGCAAAAATAGTGAAGAACACCTTCTTCACTATCCTTGCTTAACGCTACAGATCTTCATGGGGAATATTTTGAAAAACTTGTTTTTGTTCTCTAATCCCGAAATATAAAAGGCAACCCTCGTATTTCGATTTATGAGATTTGGTCTGTGAAATTTGAGTCTTGATCTACGAGTTTCGATCCACAAACTTTAAAACTGGCACACTTTATGAATCTAAATTGTATAGGTAGATATCAAAGTGAGTCGAGGATTGATTTTAAGACCGCCAATGTTTAGTTTTATAAATAGTCCGTCCTTAAAGGAACTCTAAACTGACATAGATCTGTGGGAAGACTTTATAGGTATTTGTTTTAAAACTTTAAAACTGGATATAGATAGACTTTAGAGATACCTTCGTGCTGTATAAGTAGTTTTTAAACCCACCTTCAGATGGATTTAAAAAGTGCAGCTACTTTAACACGTATGATCTATATGTAGACTTTTCGGGGATCGTTAGAAAACTTTAAAGCGGTACATTTTAGAGCTATATTTTATTTAAATATACTTGTAACCTCTCTTTCAATAGGTTTTCATCTATGCATAGATAGATCTATTCATCATCTTAGAGCTATATATCGTGTCGTTATTGGATAAACATTGGAACTTGTAATGTAAACCTAGCGATAGACTTCGAAACCCCCGACACTCACTTTACACCCCTCCCTAAATTGAAATATACAAATATTCTTTGCAGTTATGAGGGAATTCGATGTCTCGGATAAACCGACAGCCCATTGTAGGCTGATCATGACCAGTTTGATATAATTTAGTACGGCTACCACCCCATTTATTGGCTTAATTTAAGGGGAGGAGAACCAAACATGACGTGTTTTTCTTGAATTTTTTTCTCAAAGACGACAGGAAATATCAACGTCAAATTTTCTACACATATTTAGTAAGTATTTAGGTATACATAAAAAATTGTTTCGTGAAACATATTAAAAATTGTCAATATAATAGATGGCGCATTGTGACGATTCGAAGAAAGGTACCCAATCTTTCTAGCGCTGCTTGCAATCATACAAAAAAAAAGTTTTTTGAAATTATGTAATATTTACCGGAGTCTAAACCTATTTTCAAGAAGAAAAACCGCAAATAAACAAAATGGCGGACTTTTATTTATTACACTTCTCTCAGGAGAGGCGAATCTTTAGCGGCGGCGAGATGCCTACAAATAACCGTTGCAGTTCTTCTTGACGAGTTGCAGGTTGTAACGATCCGAGAACACTCGCGGAGTTCCACAGCTTCTCCGCTTTATAACGGAACGAGTTCTGACGAAGGACGGTGCACGCCGTTGGGAGATGAACCCCAAATTGGTGCGATCAGTCGGGTTGTCTTGTGGAGCGCATATAAACTCAATTGCCCTGAACAGATCCCGGCTGGCGGGGTAAGAGTCCAGTCGAGGGCGGTGAAGAGGGCTACGTCGTTGCAGTTTCTCTAGCAAAATCCTCCCTGACGCGACGACCTTCAGCGTAGGCTCCTTTCGGTCGGTTGCTTCCGTAGTTAGTCCCCGACAGGTGATGGATTTCCTAGTTGGCAGTGATGCCAACAGCTTTGGGCGTCGGTGTAGATTAACTCAATCGTTGACGGATGTCGGTAGCTGCAGTAGTCAAACAAGAATAAGCAAAGAAAAGGTAATGTTTTTTTTTGTGGACTTTATTTTATAATTATTTCAAAGTTTTATAATTTTTGGCCGTAGTCTCAGCCTCTGAGGACTAGCTTTGATCATGAATCCAAAATGCCACGCCCTTTTATACTCTGCATCCACAGAGATTTGTTAATAAGTATATATAAATTCCAAATTCTGACATGCGGCGCGAATGGGCAACGATAGGACCGTGCGTAAAATTCTTGACGGCAGAGCAACGGGATAGAGACCGACAGCGGCCGCGCTGGAGATGGGCGGACAATGTTAGGTTTGACCATTTTCGGCTTTTTTTATTTCATGCGAAAATTGTATATTACGAATCGCATCTTTTACAATTTCAATACTCTTCGGCAGATCCACAGCAGTATTTCCCCAAAATTTGACTAGATAAACGACATGACCATTCATTAACGGATCGGGACCGTGCAGTCAGGTTTTCTTTACGATTCTTTCCATGGCCGTTTTTGGTGGCGTTGTTATTATTATTTTGCTTATTCCGACATAACATTAACGTCGGCATATTATGAGTATTTTGTTTTTAATACTTTTCCGTTTGAAACACGAGTATTCCGTTTCCTTGTTGAGTATTCCTTTTCATTGTATACTCCGAACGGTCACGCAAATCACTCGCAGGGTTATAATATATTGTTTTTTATGCTGTTTTTGTTTTATTTTAAACTAATGGAGTATTATATTTATTTATAATTATACGTATACAAATTTAATTCGATGCACTTTACTATTCTCTAGAGGTTAAAAAATCAAAGACAAGTCAATAAAATTGCCTAGCCAAGTAAGATTTAATATTTTTTTCTTACGTTACTTTTCTTTTTGCTTTATGTGCTAACTGGGTGAATAATGACGATTACCTTAAGATCTTAGATGTCTTTATCGTGCATCGTAACCAACGTCTGGCCCTGTGGTTAGGGCGTTAGAATATACTCACAGCTAGGCCGGCTTGTCGTAAGAGGCGACTAAAGATCGCGTGGTAGGTGGAGTCCCAACGCCCTGTCGCCCGGTGAAACACCGCCATATCAAGCTACAGGCTCCGTCAAATGGTCCGGAGAAATCGCTGGTCATCTTTCGGAGCTTGGCTGCTTGGTTCGAGAAAAGGTCGGTTTATGTGGTAGTCGGTCCCAAGGTGAGATACCACCCCGTCACGCTGTACATTCCGCGATGTCGTCGAGAGAAATCTTCGACGATGTTTCGGATGTATGGCTGATGGCCCGGACAGACACGGAGATAAGTCTTGATGGTGCCTTCTGAGATAAAAAATTAGCTTACCATTCCTATCTCGCGGGGGGACTATGTCAGGGGGAACATCATGCAAATATTATGATAAATCATGATCATCATCGGCGCTGCAACCGGGAACCGGTCTTGGCCTTATTTAGCAAGTCGTGACGCTTGTTAAAGTTTCCATAATGATTTGTTTTTTTTCGGGCAAGGTCATTACTCCTGCGCCAATTATGATAAATAAACAAACTTTAAGAAATTCGTTATTGCATACTCAGGCTCGCTCTCGAGGCTCTGTCCACGCTCGTCTGGCAACGGCAAATTGTAACAACAGGGGCATCGGTTTCACCAATACGAATGTAAACGCCGTCCACCAATATTTGCAAACAACGAAAGCTGATATCCTTGCCCTAACTGAGACCCAGGTTGATTCGTCAACTGATCCAACATATCTTCGTTGCTCAGGATTCTACTTACATTCGCGATTCCGTTTTAAGGGCGGAGTCTGCGTTTTCGCGCGGCCCGATCTAGCTTGCCAGAGGATGGAGAGATGGAACGCAATAACATGGACATCATGTTCTGTTAGATTTCTTTGTTGTCTTTACCGCTCCCCGAATGACGATTGACCAGCGACATTTTTCGAACATCTTTCAGATACCGTCAACCACCCAGCTTCTGTTGCCCTTGGCGATTTTAATGTGCACAATTTCGGCTGGTTGGTACATTCTAACAGAACCGATGAGGCTGGGCGGCTGGGAGGTTGGCGAGATGTTTGCTGTTAGACACAACTAGACTCAACACGTGGAGGAACCAACACGAGTGCCGGATGCCCGAGGTTATTATTCGAACACCGTGGATCTGTTTTTGACATCCGAAGCGAGTATTTATACCGTAGAGGTTTCTGCGCCACTGGGAAACTCAGATCACTGCTTGGTATTGGTCGCGCAAGCACTTGCATTTCAAGCGAATACCCGGCCTAGGCAGCTCCGCCATGTATGGAAGTAAGGGTCTGCTAACTGTGACGATGTGTGAGATTTCTTCGCATTCTTTTCGCGGTCGGATGTGTGCTTCGGAGATTCCGATGTTGACGCTTTCCCGGAGTCGGTCACAGAGATTATTCTTCTCGGGATGGAGATCTACATTCCTCATTCCATCAAACCAAGTACATCTGATAAACTGTGGTTTGACAAAAAATGCGAGCGGATTACAGCGCCAAAAAGCTCTTAAGCAATGGCGCTCAAATCCCGCCCATGGTAACAAAACGAATTTTGTTAGAATCAGAAACGCGTGCAACAGGGCGATTGATACCGCGAAAAAGCTTGTGGGGGTTCTCTATACTACATGGAACACCAACCCACAATTTCAACCACAATTTCCGCCTTATTTCGACCGCTTTCAGCCCGTCGTATCAACCCCTATCCCACCGTTCAGTAATTCACCTGCAAAACATGTTTCCCAAAAGGACGCATAGCTAAACTCATCATCCTATGCAGATAATGCATAATTGAGTTTAGCTATCTTTTCGCCATACGGTAACTCCATTTCGCTAACCCATGAGATTTCCACCGGAAACACATAATCATGCAACCGCTAGGGAAATTATCAAAGCATTTAATTTAGTTCCCACGATCAGATTTCCCTAGCCAATACGGCGTCTTATTCACTTTCCCCAGACACGCCATTCGCTGGGGGTCAATGATCTTGTAGCGTTCTACGACTGCACAATTACACCCAGGTAAGATTCCTACCCTTCAAGGAACATACTTACCTTATTCATTACACGTGCCCACAGACACGTGTCCCAAAGCTCCTAATCATACCTGTAACAAGGGTCATAGGAAGCTGCAACAATGTTGAACCCGATATCAAAAAAACAAGGAACTTAACGTTCCAAAAGCTTCCAATATCCAGTTCAACGTTTCTTCCATCATATTCAAAAAAACAATTGAAGAAACAAATCTTCAATTCCGAACATCTGCACGATGTTTCCAAGGAATTATATCGCCAACAAATTAGCCGACCAACGGATGCACGTGCGGGTGCTCTGCCACAAAGACCACCAAATCCATCGGCAAACAAAAGAAACGGCAACCGTAATTATCTCAAGGAGATAATTCGAAAAATGTATGAGGTTTAAAACCTACAATGGAACTATTCCTATCCCACGGTGCCTCTTTTGTATTTCACACCCATTAGAAAGATCTAATGGAATTCGGTGTGTGTTTACAAAAGGCAAACAACCCACGCACTGTACGTCCTAACAATCATCTCCGTTCTGCGCGCCAGATGTGCTGCGAAAACATAAGACCGTTGAGATGAAATGCTGTCACCACCACCGATGGTGATGATGATGTATGTGTTGATCCCTTTCAGGCATCCAAATTACCCCTGGGATTAAATAACATGCTGCTAACAGAGATTCGGAAATTCTGTTAGCAGATGAAATGGGAAATTTTCTCCGGTGCAGATACGGATCGGAAATCTGAATCGTGATATTTTTCTTGGGCAGACAGGAGTCTAATTTTGATCGTCGACGAGACGACTGGCTATATCGAACGGCCATATCGCGAAGTCTTTTTTTGAGCATCCGAGGAGGTCGACAGGAAGCTGCGAGGACGTGAGGATCAAGTATTCTTCCGAACTGCCTCCGACGGCAACATTAAAAATTATTTATTCAGGTATTTTTTCAATTCGCCCTTAACCAAAATCCTAGCTCTGAACATTCGAGTGTGTTTCGCTGTAGTTACGTGCGTCCAAGGATCATTAAGTACGATCCTAGTGTCCAATAATATTTCGTCGCGATTTTGAGGAAACTAACGAACACTTGTCACGCGCTTTAGCCATGTTTTAAATCAACAGTTTTAGTTGTAAGTTAAGACAATAAAAGGAATCTAAATTGCAAGTATATACTGTGTTTCATTTGTGACTATTATCTCAGTGTTTTACTTGTGTGCAGTTTTCCGCTCCGTGTAAGTCCTTGTAGCAGCAGTGTTCGGCGGAACACTTACGAGCCAGATAGACTAATATACGCCAAAGATAATCAACCTAACTAACATCCGCCAAAATCTCTTTTCGCGGGTGAATAGCATCAGCTACATTTCCCTCTCCTCCACAATTCTATCTTCCTACAGTTCAATGCACTCTGAGATCACCACAGCCATCGCACTAGGGCAGTAGGTCATCCTCAGAGGCTGCACTGATCCAAGCACACAAGCTAAGTCAACCCTGAAGTTATTGCGCTCTCTCTTTTATCTTTTCTTCCTTCGCATGCCCAGCGACTGTCTAATGATGTGCAAGCATTATTTACCTCACTGAGACATGCAACTGAATAGATTCATGAGAGAGCGCGATGATGATTGGCTAATAGCCGTGCGAATGTAAAATCCAAATTTCCATCCCTAATTGGGAGCAGTCGTTACACAGTCACAACCGCGGTCGGTCACGCCGGCGCTCTGAAAAATTTTATTTCGTGTCGGTTTAACCAAAGTCGCTATTCAATAATCATCGCGGTCTGTCACGCCGCCGCTTAATCATCATCATCATCGGCACTACAACCTGGAACCGGTCTTGGCCTTATTTAGCAAGTCCTGAGGCTTGTTAAATTTCCCATAATGATTTGTTTTTTTCCGGGCAAGGTCATTAGCCTTGCGCCAGAGGCTCCCCGACGGGGAATCGAACCCCGGTCTCCCGCGTGACAGGTGGGTATACTAACCAGTATACTATTGAGGAGCTGCCGCCGCTTAATAAGTCAAGTTTAAATTTTCATTTCTGCGGTCACAGTGTCGAGAAAGAAGTGTTTCACATGTATGATATTTATAAAGAAACTATTTAATAAGATTAATATTAAGCTCTAAGTGAAATAAAAGTAAAGGATCATATTAACAAATAAAGAAAAACGAACAACTAAATCAAACCAAGGTTATTTTATTTCTCCACCTCTTCTCTTGGATATCTTTGCGAAGTGTGTTCTGCGGAACAAGTGTCGGGGATGCAAGTGAATCCGTGCCCCTGTCTTGGCACACCAACTCGTACCCCACAAGCTCACAACGACAGAGTGACCAATAAACTCCTTCGGTGCCCAAGTGCTTCGTGCTCCTTCTGGTCAATGGCAAAAGCTGATAGCAGTAACTCCGCTTCCTCCCCTTTCCGCCCGTTAGAGACAGACAGCGGGACGTTCGTCACAAAATCAAAGGATAAAGCTAATGTGTTCCCGAATGTATTTTCCGCGAATTCAAACCTCGATCCCGGTCTTTTGGAGCCACCTGTGATCGCGCCGGTACGATCTTCCATGCGGGATGTGAGATTTCGCACGCGTACTATTCAAAGCATTCCATACATATTGCAGACAAGGAAGGCTTAAACCAGATACATCTGTCGCTTTTTATTGCAAAATACACCAACAACATATAATCAAGTTATTAACTGAACAGGTACAAGTACACATGTTCAAGTAACGCATAATTAAAATTTATAACCACTTCTAAAATGTTGCCAATTGTTCTTCTCTAGAGCGTCGTTAAAAACAATACCAAGTGATGCATTCTCATTGGAAAGGATCCGACAAAACGCTCTCTTTGAAATCCTTTTCTGTTGCAATCATAAGAACCTAATTGTTTAATGGGGTTTTCCCAAACCGTCGACACATATGGGCTGGATTATGCACCTACAAATTATGGAATTTTGAATTCCTTGTCCGGCGACAGGTAACGGTGTTTACACAGGTTTAGCGCAAAGTTTAATTATTTTATGAGAAGTTATAGCTAAATGGTAATTGTTTGTCAGGACCTCATTGGTAGTTTGCACCGGCTTCTAGAAATATATCGCAAGGACTTGCTGCCACGCCAATTGGTGTGTGATTTTACAGAATTATAGAAAATGCGATATGGAGATTTTAAAAGAAAGGGACCGCTTGTCAGACAGTGAAGGGATCGTTTAGTTTAGCGAATTCCTAATAAAAACAACAAATTCTATTTTCATGACAAATAAGAAACACCTGGGGAATGAAAAGTCATTAATGTCGATTAAAAATTTGCTACCAATTTTAGAAAGATTTGTCGTTCTATACAATGAATAAAGCTGTTAGGGAAAGAGAAGATCTACATGTTATGAAGAGATATTTATGCACTACAGAGTTATGATATCATATAAAATTTTGATCGTCCCTATACCACTTTTTTGACTTTATAAAGACAATTAAAAACTCCTATAAATATGTAAATATTTATTTAAAATCTAATACTCTATTATTAAAGTTTTAAACATTAATAATGGAGTAATAAGAAATAGGCACATTTCGGGAATTTTTTTTGCACAATAAGTGGATCAATCGAAATCCTTTAGAATGGGTTTTATAATACTACTAATAAAGTACCAACAATATTTTTATTTTCAGGTAAATTAATGATAAGATGGTGGCTGTGCAAAATTTCTCCGTCGCTACCTTTTTTTTTTTTTGAAGCCGTCTACGGCCGGAAACCCAAGTTCAAAAATGTTTGACCAACGTTTTTTTGATTCTGTATAACAGTCAGACAAGTTCATCATCATCATCATCGACACTACAACCGGGATCCGGTCTTGGCCTTATTTAACAAATATCTCCACCGGTCCCGATCCTGAGCCGGTATCATCAAATTTCGCACTCCCAGGTTCTGGGCGTCCTGGTCTAGGCCATCTTACGGCAGGCTTCTCTTCGCTCATTCGAGCTAGGTGTCCCGCCCAAGTCAGACAAGTTACTACAGGGATAATACACTTGTGGCGCCTAAGCGTTCATACGTCGCTTTTTGACGTTTAGTTTTTCCTATCATATCCTATTCCTAACGACATATTTAGGAGGTGGTATTTTAGAATGAACGTGCTAATATTGTGGAACAAAAATATTCACTTTATTAAACTTATCATGACTGCCTCTTTTTTATTCGTTTCCTCACCCTATCAAGGGTGCCCTGCTCTGATTGACTGCGAATTGTGGGACTGAAAAAATATGCCCTGTGAGTAGGACATTAGAATATACTCACAGCTAGGCCGGCTTGTTGTAAGAGGCGACTAAAGGCCGAGTGGTGCGTGGGGTCCCGGTGAAATACCACCCCATCAAGCTACAGGCTCCGTGAAATGGTCGGGAGAAATCGCTGGCCATCTTTCGGAGCTTGGCTGATGGACCGCTCCGAGAAAAGGTTGGTTTAGGTGGTAGTCGGTCCCAAAATGTGATACCACCCGGTCATGCTGTACATTCCGCGATATCGTCGAGAGAAATCTTCGAGGGTATTTCGGATGTATGGCTGATGGCCCGGACTGACACGGAGATAAGTCTTAAGTCTTGATGGTTAATATAATTTTATTACATAAATATGAAATTAATATTAAAGGGGCAATTTTTTGTCAAGTTATAATAATTAAGGAATTAATTCGCGCCCCAAGATGCCACGACCCTCGACCTACTTGAGATCCCGATCGGGGACTCGGCGCTAACGCCGGGACTACAGTCGCTATCACATCGAAGGCACGTAGCCGCCCACCTCCGTCTGTTTGACAGATATTATCACGAGTACTGTTCTTCGGAGGTTCGTAGTATTGCTTCACGCAATTCAGTTTATGTGCGCTCCACAAGACAATCCGATGGATCGCTCCAGTTTGCGGCTCATCTCCCGACGGCGCGAACATCCCACCATCAGAACTCGTTCCGTTAGAAAGCGGGGAATCTGTGGAATTCCCTTCCCGCGCGAGTGTTCCCGGAGCGTTCCAACCTGCAGCTGTTCAAGAGGAACTACAACCGTTTTCTGGTGGCATCTCGGGGCACGCACTCCCGAGAGAAGTGTAATATAAAAAATTGAACACTTGGAACTCAACATTTGACTATTGTTTTTGTTGAAATATGACCAGAAATTCTCTGAGATATGATCGATAATTGGACTTCCAGATGATGCCATCTGCATCCCAACATTAATGGCACATAATTATTGTTCAAATAAAAAGCAGTTGGGTCCATTAACGGCGCAAAGCTAATAAACTTGCCCGGAAAAACAAATTATTATAGACAATTTAACAAGACTCGGATAAGGACCGGATACCGGTGGAGAGACTTGCTAAATGAGGCCAAGACCGGATCCCGGTTGTAGTGCCGATGATGATGATGTGTCCATTAAAATTATTTTCCTATATTAGAAATCAATTTAAAGTCCCAACATTAATGGCATATAATACGTTCAAATAAAGTCGCAATTATATCCATTAAAATGAAGGTCCTATATTATATAGGGTGAGCCATAAACACTTGATTTCTTAAAAACGGTTAGAGGGACGGGCGCGCGTGTTGTGGGAAGTGTGCGTCGTTTCATGCAATTTTATTCACGATAGAGCACTTCACGGTCCAACAACGTGCTTTTTGTGTAAAACAATTTTACAAAAACAACGATTCCTGTACGACGCCTATTTAGAATTGAATACGGAATACGCTGAGTGTCCAAGTGTTAATTTTATCAAAGCTTGGGCCAAGAAGTTCGAGCAAACGGGATCGACAACGAATATTAAACAAACAGCGCGGCCACGTTCAAGAAGAACTGTGGGGAACGAAGTCTGAGCGCCAGCATGGGCGCAGGGTTCTACTTCGTCCTCGCCGATTTAAAACAAAGTTCCGCTGACGCGAATCACCATAGATATCCAAGGAAGCCACGAGAGTCAAAACACTGGTTATTTTCAGTCGGCAAAATGTTCTCTTTATTTTATTCATCGATAGTTATTTTTGTACTTAATTAACCGAACATGAATTAGAAGTCACTTACAAATATCTTAATTTAAGCATTCTCTTGCATCGTTCGAACGTACACCATACACAAACTATGTAACTCTCCGCACTATAATACTAACTATTACGAAGGTAATATTGCAAAACGACACTATAGCATTTGGAATGATAGTGAAGAACGTGTGATTCGAACTGACGCTATGACAGTTAGAATCACCAAAAATTGAACCTAAGCGTAACACATCAGGCTACTGGCTGTGTTTTGAATTCGATTTTTAAACTCAAGTATATTCCATTGATGTGAATTATTTTGTTATCGCTATGGTATACGGCTTTGATGTATTTTCTTATTCGATTTTCGTTCGGTGTTCTTCACTATTTGCTTGTGTTTTTGTGTGTGTATCTGTTAGAGACGCTACACTACTCCCTCCTCAGTAACTTCGTTACGATCAGCTTCGTTTGCGATCGACGGAGCGAACGAGAGAACGTCGGAGCAGGCGAGTGTGCCTGTTGCTCTATGCGGAAGTCATGATCGTGTGTGAAGTTCTGTTTACTACGGGAAAGTGTGTGCTGTGTGTACAGATCACGTCGGGGTCACCACTTTGGCGGATGTTAGAGTGGTTCGAATGTCACTGTGTCCTTACGTCGAAGTGTTCCGCCGAACACTGTTCTCCAACTACACACGAAAAATAAATTCAACACACAAATGAAACTCTGTCAATTTGTTTGTAGAAAGCGTTTATTAAATTTCCTTTTATTTATGAAATGTTTAAAGTAGCAACGTTACACTAGTACACTGTTCTCTTCAATTGTGGTGAAACACTAAAATGAGTTTTTAAACATAACAGATAATTCTTTAACACACATTATACAATTTAATTTTGGTGCAACACTTGTTCGATTTTTACATAACAGATAGTTCTTTCAAACAACCAACATTCAACGGCTTAACTGTCGGATTCTTGTTACGCCCGTAGTTACTTTCCTTTTTGTTACACTCGCGCAGGCCGACCTCCTTCTCGCGTTTCTCTAATTGTCCCAGTAGACTCTTGACTTTCTAATAGACCTTCCGATGCGACTCATTCCTCCAGACTAATTGTCACTATCCTAAAAATATCCCATTCTAAGTACTTCCTCGCCTCTGCAAAAGAAAATCGTTCATCCTGTCTGCTAACAGATTTTCCCATCGTATCTGTTAGCAGCATAAAATTTCCCTTTGCACCTCAAAAGAAGAATTTCCCATCGGATCTGAAAACGGAGAAATCTTCCTCGTGATCATTATTATTACATTCGTTGCTGGTGGTCAGTATCATTTTTGCTTTTGTTTACGGATCGGATGCCGCCGCTTATTCTCCGATTTTTCCGTGGTTTGTTTGAACTGCACATCTGGCATGCGGCAAAGGATCGCCTGCATTCCGGATGTGTACATGGACTATGGGATGTAAGGCTTTGTTTGCCTTTTCCATCATAAACATCTATCAGGGATAGTGTTATGCGTTTATGATTGTTCGCCTGCTAATCAGCGGCGCAACGAATCGTTTGTTTGCGCAAGTGTGCCTTAGCATTATATCATGCGAGGAATTTAGGTGCTAATTCAATTTAGCTACCCGAGAATGTATCCCTTGTTCGGTTTACTTACCGATATGGTTTTTCGTGGGAAAACATCGCGTTGCTGCCCACGCTGGGCGATCGATTTACATGCGATGATCTCCCGCATTGTTTAGATGCGATGCTTGCTGCCCTTTTTGGATTGGGGTAGAATACCATGTATGGATGCGTTGAACTCGATATTGGAAGCTTTTGAACGTTAAGTTCCTTGGTTTTAGATATCGGGTTCAACGTTGTTAAATTTTGGTATAACCTTTGTTACAGGTAAGATCACCGGCTATTGGGACACGTGTCTGTGGGCACGTGTAATGGATAGAGGTAAGTATGTTCCTTGGGGGAAGGGACATCTTAACTTATAGTTGGTTGTGGTGGTTCGTAGAACCGCTACAACACTATTATGCTTTAAACGAAAACACGACTCCGCGTTGTACGCGTCCCGCAGTGGTACGGTACGCGGGAGAGTGGGTGGAATGAGACTCAATCGAGGGTTGGAATCTGGCTCTTGATTCACCCTCGATACGGTGGTGGTGGATATCCTTTCAGCTAAGGATATACTTTTACTTAGCACAAGAGAGACGTAAAGTCTCTCTTTGTGGAATAGAAAACCAGATCTCGTAATGAAGATCATGAGCGATCGTAAAGATCATATTGTTCAACTCATGCGCGAAGGCGATGGAAAAACAAAGCAGGAAAACGGCAAAGACAAAAGGGACGTGAAGATCTTTGTTTATGGTGTGCATTGCGGCTAAATAAATAGACGGCAATGCATCGAGGAAATGTGCTAAAAGAAAAGATGGGACGAGAGCATCATAAAAGTCTTAGATGAGTGATGCCCTTGTGTAAATAGACAAATAGTCATTAGAGAAAGGTGCTAAAGGATTACAATACTTTATTCAATGAATCTTGTATATCGTATCTTGGGTCGGTAGCCGAAACGAATCCCTTGCTTGCATTTGTATATGCAGGGCAATTCGTTTGTGGCAAAAAAGGAAATTGGTGATTGTTTATTCGTTTAGACGAGGGATCGTGGTCGGGTATATTCCAGCTGAACAAACAAGCTGCCCGACGCTGCTTTGGCCGTTGGGCAATGGAATCGCCAGCCAATGTGTATGTAAGACATTGTTGTACACGTGTAAGGCTGGGAATAGCCAACTCGAGGTTAAGATTCCCTGATTATGCAGTTACATTATATGTGAACCGATAAGTTTTCTTTTCAGGGATATTGTGTTTGGCCTTGGTGAATTCCTTTCAGACGATAGTTATGATGGGTAAGTACTTGAAAATTTCTTTGAGGGAATTTATGAAATGCATTGGATGCATGGATGAAGGAATTCTTATAGGGAGTTTAATGCAATGCCCTAGGTGACCAGTAATCGAACTAAAATAAACAATGATTTGTTTGGTTTTTAACCACCTAAGAGTTTCGGCCAACAGCTCTTCACCAACAACAATGAAAAAATCATTAACAACAATTTCTTAGGTACTGAGTTCACTGCTTGCCTATTCAATAAAAGTCCACCGCCACTATTGGCACCTCCACCCAAAGTCGGGGCACAAATAAATCCAGTAACACCAAATGGGCACCAAGATATATCGGGTGGGCCATACATTTTTGCAAAGGGCAACATTTGATTTCTTAAAACCCGTTAGAGGAAGAGGCGCACGAGTGGCGGGGAATTCGTGAATAGTCACGATGGAGCGCCACATGGGACAACAGCGTGCTTTTCGTGTAAAACAATTTTACAAAACCAACGATTCCTACGTTACTGTACGACGCCTATTTAGAATTGAAAATGGGTTACGCCGTGTAACTGAGCGTACACTTGGACAATTTAATCAAAGCTTGGGCCAAGAAGTTCAAGCAAACGGGATCGACAACGAATATTAAACAAACAGGGCGACCACGTTCAAGAAGAACCGGTGAGAACATTCGGGAGGTTGGCATTTTCGTACCTCGCAGCATGTGTCAGCGAGTTTTCTAAATTTTGCGGAGTCGATTGCAGAAGTGCCAACGACGAGACGGGGCACATCTCGACGATGTCATTTTAAAAAAAAAATTCAATAAACGTTTATTACGTTAAATAAATGACCAACAAAATATCATTTGTAGTTTTATTTCTATTCATGTTTCAAATGTGAAAACATTTATGCGCCATCCTATATTTGGATGGATGCCTTTCAGAAATAATTCATCAAATGTATTCGAAAGTTCAATGAAGTCGAAACCGGTCGATTTTTTTTTTTTTTACACTAACGCGCGCACAAAATGGGATTTTAAAGTACCCTTAAATGTCAGAGCACAGTGCGAGCGGATGGAGAGGAAGTGGATAAGGAAAGGAGGTGTCGATGTATATTGGCCTTGAATGTCTGGATATCACAACGGCCAAGAAACACATGATCAGGCAGAACATTCCACATTCGTGTGGTTCAGCTAAAGAATGACTCTGTATGTTTATTTGTGCGCCCAAAGTCCACGTTCAACGTGAACTGATGCCCATTCACAGATTGACGGGTATCGCGGGAAAATGTCTGAAGGGGCGAAACACATTCAGCAAGTTCAGTTGAGCAACGACCGTGAAAATACCTATAGAAGAGAGATAGGCACGATACGTTGCGGCCGTGTTCTAACGACGGAATTGATCGACTTACTGCTGGATCCCCAATAAGTTTCACTACTCGTTTTTGCATCCTGTCGAGCACGTGTAATGCAGTTTTGGATGCGCCTGACCAAATATGGGAGTTGAACTCCATTTTTGGATGAATATACGCCTTGTAAATAGTGGCCAGGTTAGATCGAGTCAAGTATCTTTTGCATCTCTTAAGGACCCCCTAACAGTTGGCTGCACTTTTCGCTGCTTCAAATATGTGGTCATTCCAGTTAAGAGTCGAATTAATTCGAGTGCCGAGGATTGATAATTCCTTGGCTTCGTCGATGCAAGTGCCGTTCATGGACAGTATATTTACTTTGGGGTTCACCTTTGACAACAGGGGGCAGCACTGAGTTTTTAGGGCATTGAATTCTACTCGATTAGATAATCGCCGCTGATATATCTCGATGAGGTCTGAATTCAATGTATCAAGCATAAGTTGCTGGTTGGTAGTGACGTTCGAAGAGTTTTTCTGGACGGGAGTGTTCGTATGAGTATGAGAAGCTCAACGTGCTATCATCAGCAAACGAGTAAATTGGGTTGTGAGTAATTGACAAGAGATCATTTATAAAGATGAGAAAGAGAGTGGGTGAGAGTACAGAACCCTGGGGAGCACCTGCATTAATTTGATGGAAGCCAGATTTAACACGTTAAGAACCACTTCGATTAAGCGACCAAAAAGATAATCTGTTGTCGATTAGATTAAGGAATTGTCCACTCCATATGAATGTAATTTTGATAAAAGGGCTGGATGCCAAACTCCGTCAAACAGTTTTGAAATATCCAATACGACAAGCTTGCTTTCGCCGAGGTACTCGATGGAATGGCTCCACTTTTCGGAAAGATACGCCATCAAATCTCCTGTGGACCTGTTGCTACGAAAGCCATATTGGGGGTCATTGGATTCCAGATATTTCGAAACTTGACGGTTAATCAGTAATTCCATTACGTTCGAGGGTGTAGAAGTGAGTGCTATGGGTCGATAAGACGTGAAGGACAATTTATCGCCGTTTTCGGGAATTGGCTGAATGTTCGCTGACTTCTATCTACTTAGGAAACGGCCAGTAGAATAAGACAAATGGAAGGCTTTCCAAAGTGCTTTAGCGAGTGAAGAGGAACATCTGTTCAAGAGAATTAGGGGATGGCATCTGGACCAGCAGATTTGTTTGCGTTTAGCTCTTTGACTGCGCGGATTCGCGTTCGGAACTGAATCTGGCTCATGATGTGCTACTTATGCTCACGTCGATGCGGAACTGACATGGTATCAGACAGCGTTGAATTGGCTGCAAAACATGCAGCAAGTAGACTCGCTTTTTCTATTGCACTGGTGACTGATCTGTCATCGACTATTAGCAGAGGAATAGATAAGGAGACCCAGTTTTGGATTTTTTTCACGAATGGCCAGAAGTTGCTTCCACCTGTAAGAGAGAGTAGTTTTTGTTGTCTCACTCCCTGGTCATGCAAGAACTTCGTGCGTTGAATGCAGTCATTGTAGTCATTTCTAGCTTTATTGAATTATACAACCGGAAGCTCAACTCTTTGGCCTTAATGGCTTCTCTGCACCCAGAATCGAACCACATATTTCTCATGAGTTTGATACTCTTTACTCTGTGTGGAATAAAGGTCCGCATGCTAAGTAGAATCGTGTCTGTCAATGTGTCCGCTATAGGGTCAACATCGTTATGGAGGAAAAATAATCACCAATTTAACCTCACAAAACAGTTGTTCAGACCTTCCCAGTTGGGAGCTTTCTCATTAACGTTACTGTTGGTTAGAGGAAATTTAGTTGACACGACACAGTGGTCTGAAGTGCCCACGGGCGAAGAAACTTCAATTGTGTATTTGTTTGGGTGGGAGGTGAGAAACAGGTCCAATGTGTTGGCGAAATGACCATATATATCTGGTACCCGTGTTGGCTCATTGACAAGTTGAGTTTAGCTATTTGAATCAGCCAAAAGCTGGACATATGGACCTTCGGGTGTTGTTGTTCCAGAGTGACGAAGCCACTGAGAGTTATGCACATTAAAATCACCCGCAATAACGATTTCAGTGTGCGGATATAGGGTCAAGATCCTATAGATAGAATCAGACAGAGCATCAAATTCATTAAAGGATGCATTTCTATCCAAGTTTGGGCTTCTGTAAAGAAAGGAGTAATGTGTGATATGCTTACGAACGTGTAGTTTTAGCCAAGAGAAATTAAATTCTGGGTTGGAGCAGAGCCCATATTGCGGCAGAAGCTGATAAGTAATATCATTTCGTATGTATGTGGCTATACCACGATGTGGAAAGAACAGTGCCACTAAGTTATATCCAGGTAGATTAAAATCGGAAATATCTGTATTAGTAATACGAACGTAAGCGCCGTCCACCAATATTTGCAAACAACGAAACCTGATATCCTTGCCCTAACTAAGACCCAGGTCGATTCGTCAACTGATTCGACATATCTTCGTTGCTCAGGATACGACTTACATTCGAGATTCCGTTTTAAGGGCGGAGTCTGCGTCTTCGCGCGGTCCGATCTGGCTTGCCAGCGGATGGAGGCGTTGGAACCCAATAATATGGACATCATATGGTTGATGGTCGTGCTGAGGAATTCCGTTAAATTTTTTGTTGTCTTTACCGCTCCCCGAATGACGATCGACCGGCGACACTTTTCGAACATCTTTCACATACTCTCGACTGGATACAGATCAACCACCCATCTTCTGAAATTGTTGTCCTTGGCGATTTTAATGTGCTTAATTAGGCTGGCGGAGATGTTTTCTGGAAGCCACAACTTGACTTAATTCGTGGAGGAGCCGACGCGAGTGCCGGATACCCGAGGCGATTATGCGCACACCCTGGATCTGTTTTTGACATCAGAACCGAGTATTTACCGTAGAGGTTTCTGCGCCACTGGGAAACTCAGATCACTGCTTGGTGTCTGTCGCGCAAGCACTTGCATATCAAGCGAATAACCGGCCTAGGCAGCTTCGCCATGTATGGAAGTATGGGGCTGCTATCTGGGACGATTTGCGGGATTTCTTCGCATCCTTTTCATGGTCCGAGATGTGCTTCGGAAACTCCGATGTTAACGCTTACGCGTAGTCGGTGTCAGAGATTATTCTTCTGGGGATGGAGATGTATATTCCACATTCCATCCAACGAAGTTCGTCTGATAAACCTTGGTTTGATAAAAAATGCGAGCTGATTACAGCGGCAAAAAATAGAGCTTTTAAGCAATGACGCTCCAATCCCACCGATGTTAACAGAACGAATTTTGTTAGAATCAGAAACGTGTGCAATCAGACGATTGATACTGCGAAGAAGGCTCACAACGACAGGGTGATCAATAAGCTCCTTCGGTACCCAACTGGTTCGCGCTCCTTCTGGTCAATAGCAAAAGCTGCTAGCGGTAACTTCGCATCCTCCTCTTTCCCACCGTTGGTGACAGACAGCGGGACGTTAGTCACGAATTCAAAGGACAAAGTTAATGTGTTCGCGAATTTATTTTCCGCGAATTCAAACCTCGACCCTGGCCTTTTGGAGCCACCTGTGATCTCGCCGGTACGGTCTTCGATGTGGGATGTGAGATTTCGTCCGCGCACTATTCAACGCATTCTACGTGAACTGGATTGTAGGAAGGCAACCGGCCCGGACGGAATACCAGCAATAATCCATAAGAACTGTGCTCCAGAACCATCGCCGGTTCTTGGCAGACTCTTCCGCTTATCTTATGCGCGGAGGACCTTCCCTGCCTGCTGGAAAATCGCTCGAGTTCAGCCAATCCCAAAGACGGGAAAAAAGTGTCTCCCACAAAATTACCGTCCGATAGCATTACTGTCTATTTTATCTAAGGTAATGGAAAAAGTCATCAATACAGAGTTGGTTAAGTATTTGGAGTGCAACGGACTTCTGAATGATCGTCAATACGGATTCCGTGGCAGGCGGTCCACAGGAGACCTTTTGACACTTATAACCGATATATGGACATCTGCGATTGAACGGCATGGTGAGTTAAGGGCGGTCGCATTGGATATCTCCAAGGCTTTTGACCGCGTCTGGCGCGGGGCATTGCTGAGCAAACTTCGTTCATATGGATTTTCCCAACAGCTTTGCGACTGGACGAGGAGCTTCCTCGAGAATGGATCGATCTGGGTTGTTGGGGACGGCGAGTGTTCGGATCTGTATCCTGTTCATTCAGGGGTGCCCCAGGGTTCTATTTTGGCTCCAACCTTGTTCTTACTTCACATAAATGAATTGTTGGAGGCAACGGATAACAAAGTGTGCAGTTTTGCTGATGATAGTACGCTTGTTTCCTCCTTTTCGAGTGTTCGGCCGATTGGTATATCTGCGTCTCATCAGCTGAGATGTAGACAGATTGACTCTCTGAATCAGGATACAGATAGGCTCCTGCAGTGGGGAAGGGCTAATCTCGTCGACTTCAATGCAGCGAAGACACAATACACAACATTCACAAAGAAAAGTGGATCATCGGTTCCACAGCTGATGATGAATGGCCAGGCCCTCGAGGCTGGGGAAAGTTTGAGATTGCTCGGCGTCACGGTCTGTGAGAATGTATAATGGCATAAACACGTGTTGAGTATCCCCAGGTCAGCCTCAAGAAAACTGAGCTATCTTTTTATGGCCAAGAAATATTTTACTCCGGCCCAACTTCTTCTCCTATATAAATCCCAAATTAGACACGCGCTCGAATATTGCTCTCATGTTTGGAGCTCGGCTCCTAAACATACCCTCGACCTACTTGAGAGCGTACAGAGACGAGCGATCCGTCTGATCGGGGACTCGGCGCTGACGTCGTGACTACAGTCGCTATCACATCGAAGGCGCGTGGCCGACCTCTATCTGTTTTACAGATATTATCACGGGTACGGTTCTTCGGAGATTCGTGAAATTGTTCCACGCAATTCGGCTTATATGCGCTCCACAAGACAATCCGACGGATCGCACCCGTTTGTGGTTCATCTCCCCACGGCGCGAACATCCCTGCATCAGAACTCGTTCCTCTACAGAGCGGGGAAGCTGTGGAACTCCCTTCCCACGCGAGTGTTCCCGGAGCGTTACAACGTGCAACTGTTAAAAAAGAACTGCAACAGTTATTTGATGGCATCTCGGAGCGCCCACTCGGTGCTATAGGTTCGCCTCTCCCGAGAGAAGTCTATTAAAAAACAAAAAAAGTAATTACCTGGGTTTCGCTAAGTGCAAGGATAGTTGGATTCTGGCTAGAAACATGGACAGACACAGAAGAGAAATTGCATCTCAAACCGCGAATGTTACACAAATCAACGCGAAATTCCGGCTGCATTGAAATGTCCCTGTGGGTTTTCCAAGCGTGCGTCAACACGGACGCTGATTCAATAGAAACTTCCACAATTCCACAACTGACGTCCACTGAAAATTGTTAACGACCGGGGCCAAACCCCAAGCGAAGAGAAAAATAAAGAAAACGCTCGAATCTTCGGTTCACTATTTTATTACATGATCTTTGATACACTTAGCCGACACGTACACAGAAATGAATTTGATAGTCCGGATTTATGATATTAACTTCGACTTAACGTACGTGCTCACTGAATTATATTCGCTAGCCCGGATTGATTGTTTAAACATATAATATCGAATGCGACTTAACACAAGTGCGTTCTCACTACTCCGACACGCAACGACCTCGGCACGTATTTCTAATTAGGCAGATAAGATTTGACTCGCGGCAATGACTCCTGAGCGCACTAGACGGTGATAAATTTGAACTCTGGAGGACACGTGTGCACCTCTTTTATTATTTATTATTTACTGGCCTGTAGGAATCCGGAAGTTCATGACCTCACCGACTCGGCTCCGCCATTGTTCCCTGTCCTGTGCGCTCTCCTTCCACGTTCGATCATCCGATCCGATCTCCTCGAGGTCCAATCTAACATTGTCCTCCCATCTCCGTCGCGGCCGTCCTGTCGGTCTCTTCCCCGTTAGTTTACCGTCAAGAATTCTATGCACGGTCCTATCATCGCCCATTCGCGCTACGTATCCGGCCCATCTTAATCTTCGCGACTTGATTACTCTCACTATTGTAGGTTTGCGGTATAGCTCTTCCAATTCGTGGTTGTGGAGTTTCCTCCATTGTCCTGACTCCTCGTCATATTTACCGCCAAATATACCCCTCAAAACTTTATTCTCGAATACGCGGAATTTGTTCTCTTCCCGTTTTGTGAGAGCCCATGTTTCGCATCCGTATAGAGCAATCGGCATGATTATGGTTCTATAGACACGGAGCTTTATATTACGTGATAGCAGTTTGGATTTTAATGGTTTACTGGCTGCATGCCAACTAGCGTTGCCGGAATGTAGTCTTTTGTTAATTTCCTTTGACGTTTCGTTTCTGGTCGTCAGTATCGTTCCCAGATATTTAAATTCTTAGACATTTTCAAATATTTTGCCCCTGACGTTTATATGTGTTCTCTGAGGTCCACCTGCTCTCGTCGTAATCATGTATTTTGTTTTGTCTTCGTTTATTTCTAGGCCCACCTCTTCTGCTGCTTGCATGATTATTTCACAGTTTTTACTTATAGTTTCTAGATTATCGCCCAGAACGGCGATGTCATCCGCATACGCGAGCACTTGTGTGACCTCGTTCAGGGATGATCCGGTCGTGTTGTCGTCTTGTACCTTTCTGATAACATACTCGAGCACAAGGTTAAAAAGGCATGGTGAGAGGCCATCCTCTTGTTTTAGTCCGTCCCGGATTTCGAATGGTTCTGAGAGGTGGTTTTCTATTCTAACTCGCGCTTTGTTTTCGTTCATGCAGATTTGAATGAGGGCAGCATATTTTTTCGGGATCCCCAGCTCAACCACAATATGGTAGAGTCTTTGCCTTGCGACTGAGTCGTAGGCTTTTTTGAAGTCCACGAACAGTTGGTGAACCGTCTCTCCGTATTCCCACACACGTGTGCACCTCTAAGAAGATGAAATCTGACTCAAACCTACAATCCATATGTGCCAGATTGAACGATGTGGATTACATTGGTGTGGGAGGATTATATATGTGTCCGTATGGGACAAGTACGTTGCCCTTCAGCCTGCATATCTGCAACGACGAAAAAAACACATGAATACACATGTAATGAATAGCAGGCATTATGAGATACGCGATACCGAAGTCGCCGAATGGAGAAATAGGTTCCTGTGTCCTAAATAAACAAAAACGATATTTCAAGGTTCAAACGATGTGATGCACATTATTTGTGATTTAGGCGATGCTATATGGGAACATCGGCTGTTTACATAATCGCCCCAGACTTATGCCATTGCAGGCAATAGATTTTTGTGGCGATAAGCAAACCGAAGATTGCTCGCCTATGGTCAGGGCTATGGTTGCTTTTGTTTATTCTAGTTAAATGGAACATGGGTATGATGGTGAGGAATGTGACTTGCAGACGTGCAAGCGTACGTCTCACCCTGAGGAAACATGGACAGCGGTTGGTAAGTAGCATAAACACAGTGATGCTACGGTGTTTGTTTGTTTTACAGGCCGGAGCATCGTTAGGCATGATTTAGAGTATGATTGTCTAACGTCAATCATTTTCGTGCCCAAATCCCATGATCGGTAGATAACCGACAAAGAAAATTGCTCGCAAGTGTTGCGAACCTTGGGATTAGGGCAGAGTATGATTGTCTAACGTCAATCATTTTAGTGCCCAAATCCCATGATCGGTAGATAACCGACAAAGAAAATTGGTCGCAAGTGTTGCGAACCTTGGGAAGAATACCGGCTACAGCTATGTCAACAATTACGCTGGCCAGCGAGTATTTATCTTTTATAATTGCTGACAAGCCGAGCCGATTGTCTGGCACGGTCCATGTATGAATGAAATAATTTGTTTGATGTGCATGCTTGATAAGGTTTAACTTTCAGGTGTGATGCTACAGGGGAGCTTACGCTGCCCCTAATTGCAGGTAAGTAATATGGGTTTGGAAGGCGGTTAATTTAAGAGGATGGGCGGTTCTTTGGGAATGTATTAAAGAACCGCCACATCCCTACACAGAAAACCAATACCGCCCCGGGAAAGGATGCAAGTCGGGACCAGCAATAGATAACCGAAAGCAACCACTACAGGTGTTATGCCTTTGTAATAAGTGTCCTACTAGATCGGTGCCGAAATCCAGATGACATCTCTTCCATGACGAACATTATGCCAGTCAGACACCAAAAACTCTCCGGAGATTATTAATCAATCGAGTGGACCGATGCCTGAGGGACGCAGACAGAGGTGTGAAAAAAAGGGAAACAGACACAAGAGATGGGAAGGGTAGAGGGTTTTCCCGCACTGCACATCACTCGCGTGTATATTCTCGCCCTTTTTACAGCACTAAGGCGCGTGTGCGGAGATCCGACTTCTCTCTGGGAAGTTTGAATCCTTTGGGAAAGTGTCGATTGCAGAAGTGCCAACGACGAGATGGAGCACATCTCAACGATGTTATTTCTAAAAAATAAATTCAACAAACCTCAATTACGTTAAATAAATGATCAATAAAATAACATTTGTAGTTTTATTTCTATTCATGTTTCAAATGCGCAAAAATATCGGCCCACCCTTTATGTGAATTCAAAGTTCTATACCTCGAAATGAATCACCCTACAGCAAGGTTTAAGAGAGAATTGCAGCACAGGTGGACTGGTAAGTGTAGTGTAGGTTGACCATCACCAGGATGATATGCCAAGAGTAGTTACACATTAATATTATCCACAAAGTGGACTAGTGATCATGACCTGTAATTTATGTTTTATGTAAGAAATCAAAGTTAGTACAACCTGTACGCGCATTGGGCCATCGAGCACCTAGACTGTTACCACAAAAGTGCCCCCTACAATACCTCAATTTAAATGTCGAAGGGACGCACAGTCCTAATTAGATTATGCGAAACGGCAACAAAATCAAACCGACAACAGACACAAATGCATGGCAACATATTTGCACCCTATTAGCCGGCGGTCGTGATATCTTCAATGTCGCTCGCGTATCTACACCCGCCCCATCGGTTACGCAACGATTTCCGATTCCATTCCAGAAATCAAAGACCGGCGGCATTTAGAGCCAACAGCCACCGGATTGACATTGGGCACCCGGACACATAGACACACGGATACCCGGATTTTCAATTGCCCAAGAATGAGCTCAAATCCGAGCCTCCGCCGCCATGTTCCCTTGAAGTGTGGAGACTTGATGTCGCCCAAGACCCCTCGGCGGGGCAACCAAATCGTTTCCTTTTCATCACAATCGTTTTTTTTTCTTCTACAATACTTTTTCCTTTTTGGTCACTGCCTTTTTGTTGTTGTGTTGTTTTGATTTTTGTTCGCTTCGTTATATATATATTTTATCGTTTACACATAGTTGTTGTTGCTTTGTAAGTCTGTTCCATAGTCCTTCGCTTCTTTTGAATTTCACTGGACGCCTTTTTTCCCCACAGTCACTTAAAATGCATTTTTATGTTCGTTTTCTGCTTTCTTTGAAATTTTAGATATGAATTGCGACGTGGTGTCTGGTACAAGCGCACAAACTGGCGACGCTCTGTCTGCCCTGATCGCTGCGACGTTGCCGCGTTTATCTCAGATACTAAAAACGTTCTAGGTTGCCAGTTGCCGGCGTGTGTGTGCGGTAGGGTGTGTGCGTGCCGAGGTGGGTAAAAATGAACGAGTATCTGGTGTTCGTGTTCATTCTGATGACTTGTTGTTGCAATTGCTTTTTCAATTGCACAGTGTGATCCTTTGTATTGAAGGATGGTTAAGTTTAGTCGGGAAATTATAAAAGTGTGGTAATGCAATAAAAATGAAGAAACTATAAACAAAACAAAAAATTCCAAGTGAGTCGAATGCATCTGAGAAGTATGACAACGGTGCAGAATGAGTTCTAAACTTGCTGGCGATTATTTTATTGTATTTTATTTTATTTATAAGGTTGATTGCTTTTTGTATTTAGATGGAAGTTTCATTCTTATCTTGCATATTCCTTCTTAGCAAAGGCAGCCGAACGAATATCGATACCGTAGGCGTGACGGAGTAGAAAAATGCCATCGGTTTGGTGTATGCGTCAGGTTTTTAATTTTTTTCTTTGGCTTGTGTTACTTTTTCTATATATTTTGTTGTTGGTGGCTTTTTTTAAGAAGTCACACCAGCTTATTGGTAAAGTGGTTGTGTGACTAGTTGATGGTGCTGTGTGATTCGAATGCGGTGCACTGCATGTGCACTAGAAATGAATATAGGAAAAAAAAACAACCACGAAAAGGCGAAGACAAAATATAAAAATGAAGAAGAAGAAAATACACCTCACTAAACCGACCGGACCGCCCCTTGCCCTTCATCCATCCCATTCACATTCCAATAGGGAACCAGAACAAGAAGAATAATAAAAATAAAATCTCATCGAATTGTCTCCCCATCCCATTTACTCGTTCCCTCGTCGTATTGCACCCTCTCGCGTGCTCTGTTGTCCGGTCAGTCGGTCCGTATCTATTATCTGTGGTGCACACAAGTGTATGGCCAGTTACCAGTAGAACAAGTTACTCAGCGGCGTGAAGGCAAAGGTAACATAGCACGACACTAAACCATTAAAAATTGAAAAACTAAAAACAAAAGCAAAAGCAAAACACGACAAAACAACAAAAGCAAAAGAAGAGTAATGAAAGAAAAATAAGAGAAAAAAAAAACAAATGTATATTCTTAACTTAATGTAGGGGTGTGTAGTTTCCCTTTGAATGTGTTCCAGTGGTATGACTGGATTACAACTGGGTGTATCTGTGTGAATAGTAGGCGAACAGCGATACAACACAAATGCTTAAATAACCGACGACACAAAGTCTCGGTGTTCGCTAAGATACAATTCATTTTTCAATATTCAGTATTCAGTAGTCAGCGATGAGAGGGAAAAGTATAGACGGGATTTTTTAGCGCTACTGAAGGCAACATCGTATAACCCATTATATTATTATTCGTTATTATTAATTCTAAGTTAGTCGAAAAGGTGTCACAAGAACGGGAAGAACGTCTCTTCAAATTTAGAACATTCACCATTAGCCGCTAGACAGTGGCGGACGTTAGACTTTATTGAGTTTCAAATTTATTGATTTTGTGTTTTTAAGTGTGTTATTCTCCACTGTGTTATTCTTGTTCGTGATTAAATATTTTCCCCAAAATAATTAAATTGTTTAAATTATTTCACAATTCATGTGCGCGAAAAAATTTATAGTTTCTAATATAAAATCAACATTGTGCCAGAAAAACAAAAAAAAAAAAAAATGTTGTGATGATGTGATGCGTTTTGTTTGGAAATTAAGTGCCTAAAATCTAGAAAAACAAAAATATATGTATACAACAAGAAAAATCTATATAAACTTAATAGATATCAAATATTTAAATTTAAAATTTCCCAAACTAAAGTCGTTAATGTACAAAAACAATATACATACTTACACCCACATCGTTTAACGTATAAGATATCTACAAAATAAAACCAAAAAAAAAAAAATACTATTATTAATAAAAATATAACGTTTTTAATAACATTAACAAACTGTTGCTGTTGTGGAAAAATGACAAGCAGCGAATCCAGTTCAATGATGATGAAAAGTGATAATGAAAACGATTTAATTAATACCGGTAACACTTCAGTGACCGTCGCTACAACAAGTACTTCTACCACAAACAATTCTAAAACGGCCTTAAATAATAATTTCTATTTTACTTGTACGGAAAATAATCTAAACGGAACAAATAAATCATCAGCCAGTCAGATAGTAGGTGCAACATCAATATCTAGCCAAAATACTTCATCAGTAACCTCCACAACTCAGTCATTGGCTACAAATAAAGACAGTACACCAACAATAACATTAGCATCGTTTTCAAAAATCAAATATGAATTAGATCCTAGTGAACAAATGATACGTTCTTCCTTGCCAATTGTCAGTCGGCCTACTACAAATCACAGTGACAATTGTGTATCAACAACAATTCATCAAAATTCAATTGCCAATACAAATGTGGTAAGTGCAAAAATGGGATCAAGAAGAATTTTCACGCCACAATTTAAATTACAAGTACTTGAATCATATCGCAACGATGGTGATTGCAAGGGTAATCAAAGAGCTACAGCCCGGAAATATAATATACATCGTAGGCAAATTCAAAAATGGTTACAGTGTGAAGCCAGCCTACGGTCATCAGTAGCTAATATCAGTGGGAATAATGTTAAACATCAATTTCATAATATCAGTCATCAAATGCCAATTGTAAGTACATCAGGATTGTCATCGACGGCGCCTTCATCACTACATACAAATAATAGCACTAATAATAATAATAATAACCATGCCAACCATAATCAGCAATATAAAGCCATTAATAATCGACTGTCCTTGGACACAACCAGACATAGCGTCGCTCTGAGTTCCATGCCGATACCAACATCGAAGGCAACACAACAAGGGGTGTTGATGGCAGCAGCGGCAGCAGCAGCAGCAGCGGTGGCGGCAGGAGCTACAACACCATCTAATATAGGAGATGTAGTAGGTGCAGTGGCACCATTATCACCGCCGTCGCCTTCATCTACATCATTCTTATCCAATACTGTGAAAAATTTATACGCGCCAACGTCGCCCATTCTACAATCCCAGATTCTAACGAAATCAACAATAGCACCAATCGTTCTACCGATGCAATGTAATAAAAATGCTCCATTGATGGGGGGTCCAGGAGGAACATCGACACCACCTCAGCCATCGTCAGTATTAACATCAACACAAATCCACCAAACATATCGTTCCGATAGCATTGGTATTCACACAACACCACCTGCGCTGTTGACAAGTGTGCCCGTATCTGTACCGATAATTACACCACATCCTCATAGTCACTTGCATGCGGTCAATTTGAAAAATCGCTACCAACACCTGCAAATGGATCCCCTCCATCACCACCAACACCATCATGCACACCAACACCAGCAACGGAATCAACATCAGCTTCATCATCAACATCACCATCTCCAACATCATCACCACCATCATCATCATCCTGCTCATCTAATTCACCAGGAACACCATAATCACCATCATCAACAACAACACGACCTATGCAACCAAGTGTCAGCCCATTCGACACTCTCCTCTCAGCAATCAAGTGAACGTCGCCCGTTGATGCCGTCAGCAAGTCTGCCTGCCTTACCTTCGTGCTCACCATCAACATCATCATCATCGTCGCCTTCATCACCATCATCGTCGTTATCGTTGCCGTTGTCGTCGCCGATGTCTACAACAACTTCCTCGCCCCCTGTAGCAACGACGACAGCTGTTGCTCTATCATGCACAGATACTTCAATAACTACCCCGGTCGCTGCCTCCTCCCTTCCACAAACCGAAGAAATTCGAATCAGTGAATTACGTGACTATCAGACCACTGCCACTGTCGTGGTTGAGCATCGTTATATGAATGAAAATGAGTACGCTCTGAGTAGACCGCCACAAATGCACCATCGGGCATTCGATGGTTTCCATTATTTTATGCCCCTGCCAATACATCCGGCGGCGGCGGTGGCTGCAATGATAGCGCCAATCGATTTGTCATTGGGACCAAAACGTACCGATTATACTCCGCACACGGCCATTGAAATATCTGCATATAAAACAGACACCGGCGAGACATCCGACACCATCGAACACAATGACGACAACGAGGACTCCAATTTAAATGTTGTAGACCCCGATGTCACTGATTCATCAGTGGTCGATTTAACTCTAAGAAAACGTAAAGTTCACATGTCCACCGCTTCCGAACCCGAAACAGTGTCCTCGGAGAAACACACAAAATTCTCCTCAGCCAATCAAACTGGTGAAACAGCTAAAACCGAAGACATCACGAAACCACAAGAACCGCCCAAAACGTTCAAACTGTTCAAACCGTACCTTCTCGATAACGACACGGACAATACCAACGGAAAGGACGACAACAAGGACCAGGAGAAAGCCAACAAAATATGCCAACAAAAGGATCCCATAATATGGAGCCATCATGCCGCTTGTCTATCACCTTCTATCAGTCACGACAGCCGTAGTAATTTTCAATCACCTCCCGCCGCCGATGGATACCCATTTCCAGCGGGGAGTCCTAATTTTCAATCCGCCTCCTCCTCAACTGGGACACCAGCCAGTCCTGAATGTGCAAAGGCCTCTCCCGTATCTGGCTATGAATCGTCCTCGTCAATTTGTTCAGATACCCCATCATCGAACAACAGTGAACAGCTCTACAGCAGTTCCACCCCCCATTCCACCTCCTCATCGTACAGCATCGACCTTAAAGTCCATAACATCAACGGTGACATCCACAGCAAACACCTGATACCTGTAATGTCGCAAAGGCCATTCATACCCGAAGGATGCATCCTTCTGCCACCGGTCGATATGAACCACGTCCAACGATGGCTGGACCAGGAATCCGGCATCCGGCAGGGCATAGCACTCTATGTCTAACCAAAAAAACCAATCCACCACAGAGAGGAACGGCAAGAGGCACCCCAGCTGTATCGGCCGTCGCCATTTTGTTATAATTGTAAATATACGTTGACCATTTATATATATATATTATTACTTTATTGTTATTAACCATATTAATTATTATTATTATTATTAAAATGAGGGATATAAGATGAACTAATTGCTTTTGTTTTTTGTTTCTTCTTCATTTTTTTTCTCTTTATTTTGCTGTTCGTTTTAATTTCTTTTTCGCTTATTGTAAACATAGACACTTTTCAATTTTTAATATGAAACAATTGACAATTTAGTTACATTTAAATTTAAGCAACATATTTATTTATTAAAAGGCCAGCTCTATAAACTTTTTCCCTTTTTGTTATAAGTACACTTTACAAAAAACAAAAAGCAATAACGAAACAAGTTTTGGTACGTTTTAGTTACTAGTGTTCAAAGTAAATTTTGTTTTTCGTTATAATAAAATTAAACAAAAAATAATTAAACACATATCATCGAGATTCTATTTATTATTGAGAAGAATATTAATTAATTCTCGATTTACCTGCAACTAATTAAATGCAAAGCAATTTAAGGGAAGGGGAAAGCAAGTTGCACTTTTCAAAGCATGTCTAAAATTATAGCATGCATAATTATTGTGTTATAGCAAGTATAAAGACTGCAAACCATTAATTTGTGTCGAAGCATAGCTACATTTTTTATCTCGAACTTCGGTATGCCACCATAGGTTGTCGAAAATCCCAGTACCATAAATGTAATAAATTACATTATAACAAATCTAAAGGCGAAGTGTGAAAGAAAACATTTGTCTAGTCTATCTAATGTTAATTACACATCGGCAGATATGCCATAACAGATTTTTAATTTAAAATAATTAAGGAGAAAAAAAGAAGTTAGATACACTTTTGATAGGGTGTCTAAAATTATAGCAAGCATAAGCTTGAGTTATAAGAAGTGCAAAAAGGCGAAAGAGCAAAAATTATTTATTAATATAGAAGCACAGCTAAACGTGTTCTATAAAATAACATCGGTTTTCGTACCATGTCGAAAATTATAGCAGTTACAGCAGCTACAAAGGAGAAAGAACGGAATTCATTTATTGGTGTCGAGGAATAGCCAAAAGTTTTAGGTCGAATTTCATCGGTTTTCATACCATGTCGAAAATTATAGCAATCATAAGGCTTAGTTATAGCAAGTATAAAAGAAAAAGAACGCAATTACTTATTAGTGTCGAGGCATAGCTAAATGTTTTATGTCGAATTTCATCGGTTTTCGTACCGTGTTGAAAATTATAGCAGTTATAAGGCTTATTTATAACAAGCACAAAGGAAAAAGAACGCAACTACATATTAGTGTCGAGGCAAAGCTAAATCGTTTATGTCGAATTTCAGTGGTTTTCGTACCATGTAGCAGTTATGAGGCTTAGTTATAGTAAATACGAAAGAGAAACAACGCAATTCATTTACTAGTGCTGAGGCATAGCTAAATGTTTTATGTCGAATTTCATCGGTTTCCGGACCATGTCGAAAATGATGGCAGTTATAAAGCCTAGCTATAGCAAGTAGAAAGGAGAAAGAACGCAATTCATTTATTGGTATCGAGGCATAGCTAAACTTGTTCTATAAAATTTCGTTGGTATTCGTATCATGTCGAAAATTATAGCAGTTATAAGGCTTAGTTATAACAAGTACAAAGGAGAAGGAACGTAATTCATTTACTAGTGTCGAGGTATAGCTAAATGTTTTATGTCGAATTAATTCGGTTTTCGTCATCATCATCATCGGCACTACAACCGGGATCCGGTCTTGGCCTTATTTAAAAAATCTCTCCACCGGTCCCGATTTCGAGCCGATGTCATCCAGTTTGGCAATCCGAGGCTCTGGGCGTCCTGGTCTACGCCGTCCCTCCATCGCAGACAAGGTCTGCCGCGCTGTCTCCTTCCATACATCCTGCCACAAAGGACTTTCCGGGCTGGCTCCTCTTCGCTCATTCGAGCTAGGTGTCCCGCCCACTGGAGTCTACCGAGCTTGATTTTTCTTACAACATTAGCTTCAAGGTAGATTGCGTACAACTCATGGTTGTAGCGTCTCCGGAATCGTCCTCCCTCACATACGGGGCCAACAATTCTCCTTAAGAACTCCCTCTCGAACGCGGCTAAGATTTCAGAGTGCCTTTTCTTGAGCACCCAGGTCTCGGATCCATACATGAGTACTGGTAAGACCATGGTCTTGTACAGTAGTAGCTTGGATGTTCTGGGTAAATTTCGGGATTTAAAGAGCCTTAATAGATCATACTAGGCTTTGTTAGATTTGATCAGCCGTTCGCATATTTCTTCTTCCATATTGTTATCGGCTGATACTATTGACTCAAGGTAGTTAAAGGATTGCACTACTTCAAATTCCTGCTCCACTACCCTGATAGTTTGACCAACGTTAGGTCTTCTCTTCGCAGAAGTTGCCACCATGTACTTAGTTTTTCCCTGATCATTTTTTTTTTTTTTTTTTTATTAGACTTCTCTCGGAAGAGGCGAACCTATAGCGTCGAGTGGGCGCCCTGAGATGCCATCAAATAACTGTTGAAGTTCTTTTTGAACAGTTACAGGTTGTAACGCTCCGGGAACACTCACGTGGGAAGGGAGTTCCACAGCTTCCCCGCTCTGAAACGGAACGAGTTCTGATACAGGGATGTTCGCGCCGTCGGGAGATGAACCACAAACGGGTGTGATCCGTCGTCATTAATGTGCAGTCCCAGTTTTTGTGCCGCCTGCTCGATCTAGGTGAAGGATTCCTGTACCGCCGATTCGGTTCTACCGATGATGTCGATGTCATCTGCGTAGGAAAGTATCTGGCTGGACTTGGTGACAATAGTCCCTCTAGTTGTAACGCCAGAGTCATGGATTGCTTTCTCCAACGTCAGGTTGAAGAGGAGGCAGGCCAGACCGTCCCCTTGTCGGAGTCCATTATAGATGTTTATTGGTTTGGACAGCAATCCCGTTATTTTTACTTGACTAGTTACGTTGGTCATGGTCAACCTACAAAGTCGTATCAATTTTATTGGAATGCCGAATTCTTTCATGGCATTATATAGTTCTACCCTGGCTATGCTGTCGTAGGCGGCCTTAAAGACTATAAACAGATGATATAATGGAATCTTAAATTCCACACATTTTTCCATCGCCTGCCTAAGGGTGAATATCTGATCAATTGCTGATTTGCCTGGGATGAAGCCACACTGATATTGACCAATGATGGCTTTAGCGTATGGGGCTATCCGATCTTGTAGGATAGTGGAGAGTATCTTATAGGCGGTACTCAGCAATGTTATACCCCTATAGTTGCTGCACAGTGTGATATCTTCTTTCTTATGTATGGGGCAAATTATACCGCGACGCCAATCTTCCGGCATCTCCTCTTGCTGCTATACGTACACCAGGATCTCATCAATTGCGTGATGAAACGCTGTCCCTCCTTGTTTGATCAGCTCAGCTGGTATGCCATCAGCTCCAGGGGCTTTATTTGATTTGAGCTGTCTAATGGATTGTAATGTTCCCTCAATGCTTGGTGGGGGCAGCATTTGGTCTTGATCTTGCATTGGTGAAGCCTCCAATTCTTCTGTGAGCTGACCATTTAGCAATTCATTAAAGTGCACTTCCCATCGCTCCAGAATGTCTTCAGGATCGGTGATCAGATTACCCTCTTTATCCTTGCAGTAAGTGCAGCGTGGTGTACTGCGTCATACTGCGGATTATTTGGTATAACTTCCGCGTCTGGTGCGGACTTCGCTCTCTACTTTTTTCTATTTCACAGAAAAGGTTTTTTTCCCAGGCACTTTTCTTTTGTCTGTGAAGTCTTTTTTCAGATCTTCTGAGCTCTTTGTATTTCTCCTCACGCACCCGCGTCCTATGAGACTGCTGCATTGCCCGATATGCAGCATTCTTACGTTCAGTCGCTAGTTTGCACTCATCATCAAACCAGTCGCTCCGATCTCTACGACTACTGCCTAAGATGGAGTTGGCAGTACTAATGACAGTATTCTTAAGGCGTGTCCATTTCTCTTCTACGCCCGGCATTCTGGCCCCAGGACTTACTCTCCCTCCGTCGAGCTCTTCGAGGGCGAATCTTAACGCATGACCAAAGGTGTTACTGTGTAAGGCAGCCGTGTTGATTCGAACCTGTTCGCGGATGCAATACGTCTCCGTAAGGCAATCCGCGCTCGGAAAACTGTACCAACAAGATAGTGATCCCAGTCGACGTTGGTACCTCGGTACGTTCGTACCGTCATCAGGCTCGAGGAGTGGCGGCGATCTATCAACACGTGGTTAATTTGGTTGCGAGCAGCTCCATCAGGTGATACCCAGGAGGCTTTGTGGATATCTTTACGCGGAAACCTGGTACTCGCAACGACAAAATTTTTCGATGCTGCCAATTCGATGACTCGTAGTCCATTGTCATTAGTGTTCTTATGCAAACGATGGGATCCTGTGTAGTGCCTAAAAACCGGCTCCCGACCTATTTTTGCATTCAAATCACCAAGAACGAGTTTCACATTGTATCTTGGGCAGGCGTTGAGGGCCCGTTCGACGTTCTCGTTGTATTCTTCTTTTTCGTCGTCAGGGGACTCCTCTACAGGTCCGTGAACGTTTATGAGGCTTATGTTCTTAAACTTGCCTCGCACGCGAAGAGTGCATAGCCTTTCATTTATTGCATTAAAGCCGATGATGGCAGGCTTCCGTTTTTGGCTGCCTAGAAAGCCTACCCCGAGCACATGGTGTTTTGTGTGACAGCTGTAATAAATGTCATACTCGTTTCTTTGAATAACACCACTCTCCGTCCATCTTATTTCTTGCAATGTTGTTATGTCAGCCTTATATTTGGATAGGGCATCGAGTAGCTGCTGTGCAGCTCGAGCTCTGTATAGTGAGCGTACGTTCCATGTAAAAATTCTTAAATCATTTAGCCATTTTCGTTTCCGTGGTCGTCGTCGTGTATCCGATCCATATCCGAGGCTTGTTAAATTTGCCATAATAATTCATTTGTATGGGCCTGGTTATTAGCCTTGCGCCAACCTTTCTCTGGATGTCGCTGCATGCATTGGTTCACTACTTGGCGGGTGTCAAACTAGCTATCCAGGGGTGTCACGTCAAGACTGCATGTCAACTTGGATTGAACAGGGACAAGGATCGTCCTGGCCTTCGTCGGGTTGAAAGCAATCAGAGACTTTGCCCTATATGTTCGCACCCATCCCCCAAATCGGTTTTCGTACCATGTCGAATATTGCAGCCCCCTAAGGTTTAGTTATAACAAGTACAAAAGAGAAAGAACGCAGTTCATTTATTGGTGTCGAGGCATAGCTAAACTTGTGCTGTACAATTTCATCGGTATTCGTTCCATACCGAAAATTATAGCACTTATAAGGCTTAGTTATAACAAGTACAAAGGAGAAAGATCGTAATTCATTTACTAGTGTCGAGGCATAGCTAAATGTTTTATGTCGAATTAAATCGCTTTTCGTACCATGTCGAAAATTATAGCACTTCTAAGGCTTAGTTATAACAAGTACAAAGAAGAAGGAACACAATTAATTTACTGGTGTCGAGGCATAGCTAGATGTTTTATGTCGAATTTCGTCGGTTTTCGTAACATGTCGAAAATTATAGCACTTATAAGGCTTAGTTATAACAAGTACAAAGAAGAAGGAACAGAATTAATTTACTAGTGTCGAGGCATAGCTAAATGTTTTATGTCGAATTAAATCGGTTTTCGTACCATGTCGAAAATTTCAGCCCCATAAGGTTTAGTTATAACAAGTACAAAGGAGAAGGAACGTAATTCATTTACCTAGTGTCGAGGTATAGCTAAATGTTTTATGTCGAATTTAATCGGTTTCCGTACCATGTCAAAATTGATGGCAGTTATAAAGCTTAGCTATAGCAAGTAGAAAGGAGAAAGAACGCAATTCCTTTATTGGTATCGAGGCATAGCAAAATCTTTAATGTCGGTTTTCGTAACATGTCGAATGACGATGAAATGCAGGTTTTTATTTCACATTTAAACTACTTTACGTATCAGCAACTTTACATTGAGTTATGGTGTAACAGATTTACTGCTCCGGGAAATGAAAATTGTATAGCTTGTCAATCTTGGCAATAAAAAGCAGTTTTAAAGTAACGTGCGGCATCATCCCAATTTAAAGACGAACGAACCAGTTGATTTTTAACTGAAAAAATCAAGTCTTACCCCAATCCTTTTTGTTTTACCTGAATACAAGTTTCATTGGCTCTAAAACATTGGGTTTCTTTATAGCAGCTTTTAAATTTAAATAAGTTCAGGAAACTATGGACATTTGACCACGGCTTTTTGAAATAACATTGCTATAAACTAGATGAGATATATTATAAAAAGACGGGGATTCGATTCCCCGTCGGGGAGCCTCTGGCGCAAGACTAATGACCTTGCCCGGAAAAAAACAAATCATTATGGAAAATTTAACAAGCCTCAGGACTTGCTAAATAAGGCCAAGACCGGTTCCCGCTTGTAGTGCCGATGATGATGATGATGATGATATTATAAAAATATCTGAAGACAAAGAATCCCGAACAATTCGTAAATTAATTTATTTTTGTTCAGTTTAATTTAATACGAACCTCGTCGACAGTTTAACACTGGCTTATGTTATAATAAATAACTGAAAAATGTATCACAGTCATCATCGGCACTACAACCGGGATCTGGTATTGGCCTTATTTAGCAAGTCTCTCCACCGATATCCGGGCCATATCCGAGACTTGTTAAATTGTCCATAAGAATTTTTTTCCGGAAAAGGTTATTAGTTTGGGCCAACCTTTCTCAGGATGTCGTTGCATGCATTGGTTGACGTGTGTGACGTGGAGACTGCATGTCAACTTGGATTGAACAGGAACAAGGATCGGCCTGGCCTTCGCCGGGTTGAAAGCAGAGACTTTGCCCTGTATGTTCGTATGTTGAATTCTTCTATGTCCCACCTTGGTGGAGTGTAACAACAGTAGAAATGAATTCCTCTGATCTGCGCATAGATGCGCATACGTATGCGTGTACGTTTACATTCTTTTGACGCGCTACAGTCTATGCCCAGTATACTACAAGATGCTTGGTAGTTTTGTTCGTATATCGCCAACATGAATTAAGGGGCACAACATTCATTTACTCTGTTTTTATTGATGGCTTCATTGGTCGCTCCTGAATACAAATAACATACCACGAATTTAAGTTATGTGATTCAGAATCTAATTTACTGCCCAAAGGCAAAACGCCACTGAGTGGCCGAAGTTAACCGTTTCTTTTTTATTCTGCGGGCAAGAACAAAAACCGACGCCATCAAATTTTCTACAGAATTATAAATGAATGGCAATCCTTTGCTGCCTTCTTTCGCCTGCGCGGGCTCCATTCAGGAAGAATATTCCATAATTTTAGGGAATAACACTTTGAATTTTAAAGGCGACCTAAAATAACCCCCTCCCCCCCTTCAGATGTGTGTGCTGTTGCAAGATACGTTGTAAATTGGTGGGATCTACCATTCCTTAGAATGATATCACGGATTACTTCCCGTGGTAATATCACAAAAGAGGTTAGGGTTCGGTAATCGCTTCGATGCGATAGTAACTTCGACGTCAAATAGAATGTTTTGAAATTATATCACGACTCTCCACAAGCAGCGCCCGTAAATGATATCACGACTCTCCAAGAAGCAGTACCCGTGTTAGTTTGTATAAAATAGGCAAAGGTTTAACACACGTTTCAATGTGACAGCAACTTCGATGTTAGGTAGAATTTCTCGAAATGATATCATGACTCTCGAAAACACTAACCATGTTAGTTCCCTGTAAAAGAAGTACCCGTGTAAGTTTTCTATAAAAGAGGCAAAGCTCCTCCACGCGCCTTCGATGTGACAGTAACCCTTGATCTTGTGTTGTCAGTGAAGTTGATTAATTGTCACTGAATGCTATCGACTGGATCAAGAGCATGCGAGAGGAGAACTCCAAACGAGTGATCAGTCTTGAAACGATAGTCCTATTTGATATTTGTAGACGAGCAGAGGTTATGCCGAAGTAAGATGTCTTTTAGCCCTGAGAAGAAGTTCTGGGGCGGACTTAAGTAAACGCAAGGCACCCAGCTGCTCATATGGGATTGTGCGATCGACTTTCCGTGGGTTCCGAAGTCAATATATGAATATACGAAGGTGAATCAAATATAAACGGTAATTGTACTTTTTTGCTTAGCAACAAGTTCCGAGCTAGATAATCTTGAGCGTGACTGTTGTTTGTTTTATGAAGAGTAGCGGATCCGGCTTGGCTAGCGGTCGCGCTCGACTTTGTAGTTAGTACAGCTATAAGCGAGCAAGAGGTACATACGTCTGTTGTGCAACGGATTATTATAAAATTGTTAACAAATCCTCGGAAATTTTTTCTCGATTGAAGGCACAATTTAGTAGTGATACACTGTCTTAGAATCGTATATATACATATATATGGGCCTGAGAATTTAAAAGTGGGCGAGAACGTATCGATAACGAAAGTCATGATCGACGCCCAAGGACAAGTCGTACAGATGACAACATCCGTGCCGTTCGAAAGCTTATTGAAAGTGATCGCCACTTAACTGTTAGAGAAATCTCATCAGAAGTGAGTATCAGCTATAGCAAAAGCTGCATATCGAAACAAAAGACGAGGTATGCCCATTCGAGATGTCATCCTTCTTCATGACAACGCCAGGCCACACACCGCATTCTTGACAAGGGATACATTGGAAGAAATGGGCTGGGAAACCCTCGAACACCCCGCTTATAGCCCAGATTTGTCTCCCTATGACTATTTTTTGGTCGCGTCCTTGAAGGAATCATCATCATCGGCACTACAACCGGGATCCGGTCTTGAGCTTATTTAGAAATTCCCGAGGCTTGTTAAATTTTCCATAATAATTTGTTTTTCCGGGCAAGATTATTAGCCTTGTCCCAATTGAAGGATTCACTCGGAGTAAAAAAAAAGAAAGTAATGAAGAAGTCGAGGAGCACGTGCGCAATTCGCTAACAACTTGCCCTAAATCTTTCTACGAATAAGGATGCTTCTGGATGCCAAAACGTTACCAACTCAGCTGCCTCAATGGCTGAGATGGTAAGGAGGTTGGGTCTTGCGTTTGATTGTGACTCCTGGTATTGTGCAGTTCGGCACAATTACTGAGTGGTAGGTAGGGTCCCCAGCCGCCTGTTGCAATACGACCCCATTGGCTTCGTGAGATGGTTTGGAGAAATCCTTGAACACCGTTCGAAGCTTGACCGATGGACCCAGTCGAGAAAAAAAAAGTATCGCAGGGCGCTGGCTCAGCGCTATAGGTACGCCTTTCCTGGGAGAAGTAAGAAAAAAAAAGTCCTATCACTAATATATTTACTAATTATATTCAACATAACTGCCACAATCTTATGGTGTATGAGTGGTATAATATTTTTTATTGAGAGGTTATGATCAGCATTTTTGCAGGGGTTCACTGCACGGTACGAAAAAAAACGCTATTTAAGTTTTCGTTCTCTAAAAGTAGAGTTTAGAGTGATTTATAATTACCCAAACTTAATCAGCGATACCAGGGCCATAGTGCAACCCTTCTACTTCAAGGAAACCATCCATCTCGGCTGTTTTTTTTTTTCTATTTTTGAGCAGTTCTGGCCTCTTAGGATGAATTTAATGAGCGTCGTCCTTGTCTATTCACTCGATTGGTGTCGCACGAATCGGCGAACATTTCACATTCCAGGCACAGACAGTTCCAGATCGTTCATGACTCTAACGACAAATGAATATCCATCATTGAATATTCCTGGAGCTAAATATGCCGAAATTTCTATTATTTTTGAGCCACAATACAAATATCCCAAACTTTGAGAATACATTCTTCAGATGCCAAATAATTTTTAAACCAAAAAATAATGCAAAAGAAAAAAATTGTTCCCGCCTTAAGATGCAACTTCACTGCTATGTCCGCGCATTTATTTGTGGCACATTTCGCAGAAAACTCAATGCCGCTTTTCGTTTCCATGGAGTTGATGATGAATTCGTTCAATAATTGATAAGCCTCTTTTCTGGCCGCTTAAGCAAAGTAGTTCTGGAAAACCACCGAACCTCCACCGACACCGTCCCTCATTTTATAAATAATTTCTTGTTTATATCCCACAACCCAATTCATTCGTTTGTTATTGACATCACGCAGAGCTTCTCGTGCTTATTAGAATATGCTCGACAAACCTCTCCAAACCTTACTATCAATTAGCGGCATATTGTAAACTCATCCCGACTTCAAATAAGTACAACAATGTGGATTATCTAATCGAATACAACTCAAAATAAACCGAGTGCTGTCTTTTGTCTTTTAAGTTCCGTAAAACATGTCTATATCCTCTGCTACTTCGCGCACTTTATTTCGGCGATCAGCGAAAATGATGTTGTGGACCTTTCTGACGGTTTTCTGGGTAACTTTCCGACAGTTCGGAACTTTAACAAAACCATATGTACGACTATATTTAACTATGTTATATCAACTACGTTTTCATAGATAATGAAGGGTCGATAGTGTTTGCGATTGGACGGTGGGACATAATTCGAACATACGCTAAAAAAAAAAATAGAACCAAACCGTCGACACGTAAAAACACGGCCGTTGGCATTCGAGAATGTCTTAACTCGCTGTACAACCAGAGATTACTACGTTAATGCTCTAGTATACGCCGCTGATTATTTTTTTTTTGTTCGATTCTCTTTTGGTGCTGTGTTGTACACTACGGTTGCGTTTGTGTAATACATTGAAATCGCAACAAATCCCTATAGCATTCGAGGTCGCTTTTAATTTCCTTTTATTGTATGTAATTCATTGAAATCGTTACATATCCCTATGGAATTCGAGGTCGCTTTTATTCGTCATATTTTTAATATGAAATTTGTATTGTGGCTGGTGTAAATTCAGATATTCTTATGGCAGTGAAACGGTTAAAGGATTAGTGCCAAGAATATGATCTTAGTTAATCCGTTGAATCGCCAATCACATATTTGTTAAAATGTTGTTGAACGTAGCATTCACATCAAATTTGTTTAAACAATTACGAATTCAACCGAAAACACGATTGCACTCTTTTCATGCGAACACCATCACCGAGTAAATTAAAAAATTATTTAGTGACTGTGGTATAAATATATTCACTTTATTAATTCATCTTAGGACAAACTATTAGTGTGAGCTGACACTTAATGGCAAACTTTTTTTTTCGCATGTACCTATCTATCAAGAGTACCCTGCTCTGATTGACTGTGAATTATAATACTAAACCAAATTCGTCCTGTCCCCATTGTCGCGATGTGACTGTGAACTATAAGACTAAACAAAATTCACCTCCGTCATTTCCATTTCACAGTAACCTTTTAAATTCAATTAATATTTTTCTGAAGACTATCACTGTAACAACAAAACGTTTCAACGTATTTTGTAATCTTTAAACTGATTAATAGCCGTATAATCGCACTGTTCGAAACCGATTACCAAAAAAAAAAACAAATTACAACTTGGTGCACCGCTTAATCATTAAAACCGTTCATATTAACAATTTAACCAACTAACCGGTTTTTGAATCGTTAATCATGTAGAACAAATCACTCCGTTTAATAAACGAGAAACAATGAAAAACCGATGAAAACTCCTAAACCGAGAGAAACGGAACCGGGTTGAAAATCGTTAAATTTAAATAGTCTTTTTATTTGAATAACCGTTTAATCCGAAACTTTTAAACGGGTTTAACCGAAAAGCCAATAACCGGGGTTTCAAACATTTCATTACTGGAAATCGGTCATCAGAGAAAAAAGAAACAAATTACAAACCGGTTGACCGGTTGACCGCACCGGCCTAATAATCATTTTGGTACCACACCCTTAATAAGTCTGGTTCCGCAGCTTTTAGCAAACAGTTAATGGCCCACTTTCAATAGGCTATGTTTTCCAACTGACCGCAAATGGTCTAATTGGTACTCAACTCATATTGGAATCATTACCAATTAGCAACAAATAGTCATTACTCAAGCACCCTCCGCAGTGGGAAAGATTCTCCAGCTGACTTTAAATATCAGTTTGGTACTCCATAGGACAGGCGCTGTAACTGATCACAAATAACCGACTTAGTACCCAAATTTTAAGGGAACACTTTTTCCAATTGAGTTGAAATAGTCAGTTTGGTGCCCCATTGTCAATGGACCAGGCTATTCAATCAGTTACAGATTCTCCAACTGACTTGAAATGTCAGTTTTGGTACTCCATCGAACGGGCGCTTTAACTGATCACAAATAACCGGCTTAGTTGAGTTGAAATAGTCAGTTTGGTGCCCCATTGTCAATAGACCAGGCTATTCAACCGGTTACAGATTCTCCAACTGACTTGAAATGTCAGTTTGGTACTCCATAGAACAGTCGCTGTAACTGATCACAAATAACTGGCTTAGTACCCAAATTTTAACAGAACCCTTTTTTCAATTGAGTTGAAATAGTCAGTTTGGTGCCCCATTGTCAATAGACCAGGCAATTCAACCGGTTACAGATTCTCCAACTGACTTGAAATGTCAGTCTGATACTCCATAGAAGAGTCGCTGTAACTGATCCCAAATAACTGGCTTAGTGCCCAAATGTTAATGGAACGCTTTTTCCAATTGAGTTGAAATAGTCAGTTTGGTGCCCCATTGTCAATTGACCAGGCTATTCAACCGGTTACAGATTCTCCAACTGACTTGAAATGTCAGTTTGGTACTCCATAGAATAGGCGCTTTAACTGATCAAAAGTAACCGGCTTAGTACCCAAATGTTAATGGAACGCTTTTTCCAATTGACTTAAATTAGTCAGTTTGGTGCCCCATTGTCAATAGACCGGGCTATTCAACCGGTTACAGATTCTCCAACTGACTTGAAATGTCACTTTGATAGACCATTGAACAGGCATTTTAACCGATCACAAATAACCGGCTTAGTGCCTACATTTTAACGGAACGCTTTTTCCAATTGACTTGAAATAGTTAGTTTGATACCCCATTGTCAATGGACCAGGCTATTCAACCGGTTACAGATTCTCCAAGTGACTTGAAATGTCAGTTTGGTACTCCATAGAATAGACGTTTTAACTGATCACAATAACTCGCTTAGTATCCAAATGTTAATGCAACGGTTTTTCCAATTGGCTTGAAATAGTCAGTTTGGTGCCACATTGTCAATGGACTGGGCTATTCAACCGGTTACAGATTCTCCAAGTGACTTGAAATGTCACTTTGGTACTCCATAGAACAGGCGCTTTAACTGATCATATATAACTTAGTACCCAAATTTTAACGGAATGCTTTTTCCAACTGACTTGAAATACCTAGTTTGATACCCCATTGTCAATACACGAGACTATTCAACCGGTTACAGGTTTTCCAACTGACTTAAAGTATTGTAGTTAATTTGGTACTCCGTTCTCAATAGAACAGGCGTTTCAACCGGTAACAAATGACCAGTTTGGTGCCCAAATTTTTATATTACCGCTTTTCCAATTAATGTTGCAACTGAAGTAATCACTTTAGTTTCTCACTCTCAAAGGCACGTGTTCTTAAACTACTAGTCTCTGCTGTATTTGTCTAGATAGATTTTCTTCAGCTAATCTGAAGGCGCTTTTATCGCTTTTTGGTATCTTGAGAAGATGGCAGATGATATAATATACGTGATTGATGCACGTGGTTGATATGGTTAATTGATCTATATGATTGGTGGATACAGGTGATTTATGAAGGTAATTGGTACACGAATATGATGCGAGCGATGATGAAGTAGGTAATTGATATATATAATTGAGACATGTGATTGATACATATCACATAATTGGCACAAAAGATTAATGCAGGCGATTGAGGCTAGTGATTGACGCAGGTAATTGATATAAATAATTGAGACAGGTGATTGATACATATCATATAATTGGCACAAAAGATTAATGCAGGCGATTGAGGCTAGTGATTGACGCAGGTAATTGATATAAATAATTGAGACATGTGATTGATACATATCACATAATTGGCACAAAAGATTAATGCAGGCGATTGAGGCTAGTGATTGACGCAGGTAATTGATATAAATAATTGAGACAGGTGATTGATACATATCATATAATTGGCACAAAAGATTAATGCAGGCGATTGAGGCTAGTGATTGACGCAGGTAATTGATATAAATAATTGAGACAGGTGATTGATACATATCATATAATTGGTACACAAGATTGAGGCAGACGATTGGGGCTAGTGACTGACGCAGGAGATTGATATGGATGATTGATATAGGTGATTGATACATATCATATAATTGGTACAAACAATTGGTGGTGACTTACGTAGAAGATTGATAGAGGTAATTTTTAGAAGTGATTGATACAGTCGATTGATACAAATAATCGGTGCAAGTGATTGATGGAGTTTGTTGAGATGGGACTGAGGTGGGTAAGGACCTCTCGAAGTGTTTGTGGGTGTACTAACCATATTCGATTAGAGTCGTTTTTTTAATTAAATATCGTTAAGTACAAAAATCGGCAGAACCGTTATGAAATGTAATGAAAAGTTCTCTAGCCAAAACTCAATTTTGCTTACAGAAAATTATAGGTAACTTATTTTAATTTACACAATTAAAATCAAGCCAAGGATGCTTTTAATTTGAATCTTGTCTTTTTTTTTTATTTATATAATCAAATAAAACAAAGGAAACAGATCCGCCTTTCGAAATGCATTTGTAGAGTGAATAAATAAAATAAAAACATATTAAGGAAGGGGCTTCTAAGCTCACTTTGTTTACAAAATTTGTAGTTCTTTTATGTTTTAGATCTTTCCCTTTTTTTTTGTTAAATGAATTTAATATTGTAACCTTTTATATACACCATAAATGTTTTAATATTTAATTGCCTTGATTCCCTTACTTTTCGTACGAATCCTGAAGCAGTGCATTCTTTTTAGCTTACCTTCTGCTATTAAGTTGCTGACATTTCATTGTTTTATTTGTTTTAATTTTTTATAAAAACTATTTTTTTGTTGTTGCGATAATTAGAAGTTGCGTTCCTCCATTCCAAGTATTCATACTTGAAAACCGCCAATCAAGAGCATACCATCAGTTCACACTAAAATTCGATTTTAGAATAACATATGGGTCGTTTATTTTGAAAGTGGCTCAAATCCATCTACTTTAAAATTCAGATATAATCTGTCAAAAAGTACTGTGACCTTTACACGATTGAGTTTTTGAAGCAAATTCGGGAAAAATCGCAAAACACACTTGAGATGAACAGACAAAATTGTGCGCTGTAAACAAATTAAGTGACAGACGCTTCAAGGCACCCATTTTCAATCGATAGAAAACACAAAAAGGAAATCGCGGCGAGAACTGAAATCAATTCTGGGAAATGCACACAAACTAAATGACAGATCGCGTTAAAATTCCACGTCAGGGTAGTGGATAGTTACGCCAACCCAAAGGCGACACGAATTTTTTTACAATCCTTTTAAGTGGGCTTTTTAATTCATAAATTATCAGTCCTTTTTGATAGAATATATTTAGGAGTTTGTGTTCAGCATTTTATTTACATTCGACTAATTTTCTTTGCCAAATACTTGGTGATTTTCAATAATATTACTTACAAACAATTAACCCTTTTCTCAACTCGATATTTTTGGAAAATGTATTTAAGCTATGTTCAACATAAACACCCCATGCGAATTAGGTCCCCCTACACGAGCTGGGAACGCCGTCGTAAGTCATTTGCCACGCCCCAGTTGCAATCTGCACACGTTCAAGATCAATCGGCATATCGACCTGTCGCCGTGCATCTACCTATCGACGTGCATCGACATTAATAAATACCCCCCCCCCCCCCCCCCCCCCCGCGCTACCCTCGTCGGCAAGCACTAAGAATATCAAAAGATCTCTTGTGTGCATATTCAAAATAAAAATATACATTACTACTAACAAAAAATGCTAATTATAAAAATAAAAGAATTTTTAATACTTTTCCAATAAAAATGAAAGGCAAACTTCACTAGTAAATAAAACATAAGAGACCACTACCAAAACAAGTTTCTCTACATTTAAATGACTTTATCTTTTATTACAAAAGCGATCCAAAACTTATCACAAATTCGAAACCAGTTTACATACCTTTTCATTTTTCACAAATAAAAACCTTTAAAAAGAAAGGTGCTTATCTTATCAATTTTGTGGTAAGATTATTAATTATAAAACAAAATTAGGAAAAAACCGCAAAAACATTATAACAAATATATTGAATAATTTACGAGGCTTTATGTAAGTTCGTTTAAGTAAAACTTGATAACACATATCTTTTATTACAGAATTATATATTAGTATAGATGAATACATAAAGAATTGCCATAACTTATTTTTAATATAATTTAAAAAAGATTAATTGTAAAATCATTTTAAGTTCATATGAGTTTAACTCATAACAAATATATAAAAGTTGTTTTTCAAATATGAATACAAAAAAAAAAAAAACAGAAGAAAAAAATTCATTTAATAACACTACACAACAATAAACAAAAATATTTTATAGCTTTATCAAAAACAACCTTGTTATTGTTAACTACGGAATTTTATATAACTATCTATGAGTGAGGGAGAGAGAATAGAAGAAACAAAATAAAGTATGAAATAAAATTTATTTTATAATTAGATGATATAAAGAAGAAATTGAATCAGAATTTTGTGATACTAAATCAATCAAAAATAAACATTATTAATGAAAAAAAGAGTTAATTTTAAAATGATTAAAACATATTTCTGTCAATTACAATGATATTACCTTTTTATATAAATTACAGGAAAACTATTTTATATAAATCTATATATTATATATTATACATATATACATTAACAAATTATATGTAGAACAGTATTTTTGTATAAAACTAAGACTAAAATATATACAAGACATTATTTGAACTATATTTAAATTGTTTTTCTTTTTTTTGGCACATTCTTTTTTATTATACTATTTATTGGCCTATAGGAACCCGGAAGTTCATGACCTGATTGACTCGGCTGTGCTATCGCTCCCTGTCCTGTGCACATATAACACATTCCTATATAATTCATTCTGTTACAGATTGAATTGATCGATTGGGAAAGCTATGGAACTCCTCCCGGTGCAAGTGTTCTCGTGGCTATACTATTACTATTACTATTACTATTACTATTACTATTACTATTTTTTATTACTATTACTATTACTATTACTATTACTATTACTATTACTATTACTATTACTATTACTATTACTATTACTATTACTATTACTATTACTATTACTATTACTATTACTATTACTATTACTATTACTATTACTATTACTATTACTATTACTATTACTATTACTATTACTATTACTATTACTATTACTATTACTATTACTATTACTATTACTATTACTATTACTATTACTATTACTATTACTTAAAATAATGGATCTCGGGAAGACGGTCCTCGGGTTTTTAAATGTTTGTTTTTTTTATTGGTGTTGGTAATTGAGTTTATTTGTGCCCAGTCCGGCAGAAGTTTTGCTGTGTCCGTGGCGACACATTTGGTCCTTCGAGCTGGAGCGCTCGAAGCGTGCCGGATTATTTACATCCGCCTGCATCCTCAACTAAAACTTGGATTACGTCCATTGATCAACGATCAGGAACAGAGGACTACGTCCATTGCAGCATCATCAACATCAACGGACGGATATAAACCTCAACAAGGGAACTATCCAGGAAGACAAGGTAGGTGGCAATGCATTATAATTTTTATTAAACTAATTAAGTGATCATAATTTAAATGAAAGTGTTGTGTGGTGTGTGAATGACTTTCGTCGATATTGTATACCGCTGGATATCGATTGTTATTTTTTACTAAAGAGAATTTTTATTCAACATAATGCACATTAAACAATTTATAATATTAGAGTAGTGAACCTGGAGACAATCATCATAATCATCATCATTGGCACTACAAACCGAACCTGGACACAATAACAACTATTAAATATGGACCAGAATAGACTGAAGGAACTGATATGGGCCTCAATAGCGGCCGTTTCTGAGCAACGAAAGCGCGCCGAAGAACGACTATCACAGATTCACAGAGTTATATTATTTTCTCCGACTATTCTACAAATCGTTATGGAGAACAATGTGGAATTACCAATTAGACAAGTGGGAGCTATCTATTTCAAGAAGTTCATTCCGCCCTGCTGGTTCGACAAGGAGACAAAACCTGGCGAAACAACTCTCTTCTCAAGTCATGAACAGGATCGTGCAGTGATTCGGGGCAATATTGTGAATGCAATTGTGCATGCACCCGACATAATGGTCCGCATGTTTGGACACAGGCGTTGATGCGAAAAAACGGAAATTTGCAGAAGGGTATCTTCCTACATTCACGTCAGGTGTTCTGGATGTTTCACTCAAGATTTTCGACCAATATCGTAACCGCGTTTATGTGTCACCGCGAATATTAACACATATTCGAATGCACCTAAAAAATGCTGTGATTCATGTGGATTCCTGGAAGTTAATTAAACCTCACATGGTTGCAATTATTCAAGATGTTTTATTTCCAATAATGTTTTTCACGGAGTCTGACCAAGACCTCTGGGAAAGCGACCCACATGAATGTATTCAAGTAAATTTCAACATTCAACATTTTTGAAGATTTTGTTTGTCTGGTTCCTGCAGCACAAATGTTTCAACAATCATCAGGTAAACCGCGGACAGGAAGTCTACCGACGACTATGGAAATCATGATGCAGGTTATTACATCACCAAAGGCTGATGATAAACAAAAGGATGGAGCACTTCATATGATTGGAACTCTGGCAGATGTGCTTCTGAAAAACGAAGATACCGTGGTCAAGTGGAATATGGTTACCACATATATATTTCCGGAGTTTCAACTCGGGCTGACATACGCGAGCCCGTGCTTGTTGGGTAGTTCATTGCTTTTGTAAAATAAAACTAACTTCTGCTTCTTTATTCGAATAGTTGTTTTGTTTCTAACCGGCGGAAAATAAAATAAAATAATGAATACTGTCTATTTTTCCCATCTTACAAACTCCAAGATAAACGAACCAACATTTCAACGTTAACATACAAGTCGAACAATAACCTAAATAATAATATGATCTCGTCATTAGTAACTGAAAAACTAGTCATTCTACCAAATCATATTACATTTATCAAATACAAATTACAGTCCACTTTTCAAGATCCAAGGTTGTTTCATTTATCCTAATTCTGCAGAATTCACCGCAGGTAAATCAAGAAGTTTTCTAATCGGTCCCAGTACCAGGTTGAGGACATCATTCGGCTCCTCTTTTAACGATGTTGCAGGAACTTTTCACGACCTACGCTACAAAACTTAGATACGCCCCGCGTACAATGAAAGGACCTCAAGAAGATTACGATGACCCATCGGGCAAAACAGTCAAGACGACAAAGCAATTAAATCTAAGCGGTCAGTACCAAGAAAAGTTTTGTCAACAAAGGCACATCCGGTCGTATATTTGCAATGTCAATCCAAAAATCGAATTGGAGATGAATAAATCCAAGAACCCCGGGAATTGCGATTTTCAACGCTTCATCTACATCCGTTCCTGGGGCACCGCTTCTCGAAACCTGGGCGCATCGCTGTGTCTGGGGGCACCACTCCAACAGAGTCGGTGTGTAAGCTGGGCTTTCGGTAACAGGATTAGGGGATATAGAAGATGAAGAACAGGAAAGATACCGGCACCCGTCGGGAGATCATGTTATCGGAAAGCTGTCACGGATTTGGAGTTCACCGCTTCTCGAAACCTACACGCATGGGTGTCACGCGTCCGGGATTTGTCGCTTCTCGCCACCTGGGCACATCGCTGTCACGTGTCTGGGGTTCTTCACTTCTCGCCGCCTGGACGCAACGCTCTGGGGTCACCCTCTTATCACCGCCCAGGCACAGCGAATCACGTGTCTGGGGGCACCACTCCAACAGAGTCGGTGTCTAAGCTGAGCTTTCGGTAACAAGATTAGAGGATATAGAAGATGAGGAACAAGGAAAGATGCCGGCACCCTTCGAGAAATCACATCAACGGAAAACGAATTGTGAACACATAGTCCAGCCACCAGTCAACGAAGAAAGATACCTGGCTTTGGGACTATTTCATCCTGCGGCACAATGGAACGAAGGCTGCTATTGATCAGCAGATTATATTTCCTGATATAATAACAACCTGGATGCGCAACCTCTCTGGCTCAATCAAGTGCCATTTGTAATTCAACAGGATATTCTTACTCTACTTAGGGATTTATGATCCAACATGGGACTACGTCGAACATATTCTTACTCTACGTACGGATTTACGATACAACCTATCAATTTCAACATATTGACGACCACATCGCTCAATTACAATGTCAAATGGTCAATGATACGCTCGTTGTACAATTGCCGACGCAGCTTCAATGGAGCTTGTCAAATTCTAATCAAATCAACCGGAATAGTGACCGCAACCAATTGAATAACGTAAGTGCTTATTCAAATCGTTGCCGCGGCTGATACGGCAAATATCGCCTTTCAGGCAACTCCTCCACAACATGTCGGCGATTTTCAATTACCTCGAGCTACAACCTTGGCACTCAATAGCCAACTGGACCTTCGGTCTCACACACACACACACATTAACCCTGATAACTGAATTCGAATTGAAACAATAACTAATTATATTTCATAACAAAATAACCCAATTAATAGTTAAATCTAGTGAACATAATTCATTATTGCCACCCTACCTCTATACCGTACCGGTTCATGAGCAACACGAGCATTGAAGCCTCTGTTCTCAACCACAAGTACCAACCGCGACTTCCCGCGACGCTGACATGCACACGTTGGTGACGCCAACTAAAGGGGACTACTGAGTCCATTGTCGTCGGCCAATCATCCGTGTACAACCAGCAACACGTCTTCAGTGAACCAACTAGTGGAGTTAGTTTTGCTGCTTTCAAGGGAAAGAATAAGGGTGTCTCAACGAAAACCAACTAGTGGAGTTGGTCTTGCTGTTCCCAATGGGCGAACATTTATGGAACCAACTAGTGGAGTTGGTCTTGCTGTTCCCAGTGGGTGCTGATATGCCCCTTCATTGACAGCACCAAAGGGAAGGACAACCACTGGTGCATCGTCGTCGCCCCGGCAAGATGTTGCAGTACAGCAACAAAGCATGGAACACCAAGCAGCCTCAATGGCACTCGGAAATGCCAGACTGGTTTCTGGATCATGATGTTAAAATGCCAGCAGTGATTCTAAACTATAAATTGATATCAGATGCACTGCTCGGCACATTACCAATCAATTTCCCACAGTTTCATTCAAGCAATAAGCGCCTGAGCTTATACCTTAATAAAAATGTGCGACGTGTCTGTTTTTCACAATATCTAAATTTGAGATAGCGCCGAACTAGCACTTCTGTCTTGTTTTCCGTTTGCTGGTTGCAGTTGACGAAGTTTACTGGTGCGCTATTTCATCACAACCATGCAAGACCCAATCTAAGCTCGTGAGGCAGGTGACAGGTTCGAGGCTTGTTCCTTCCCTTAATTATTACTATTAATCCCCAGTTGTCCAGTCTTATTAGAAATTTAGGCTCTTCCTCGCTGTAGATTAGCTAGTCTTTGATAGTTTGCAAGTGGTCGCAAGTGGTGCTGGCCTTTTTGAACTTGGAACCTTCAAGGACTCAATGTTGCTCGTGGCGTACCAAGCACCTTGTGCTATTTCGGCACTGTGGGGTTTCGTCTTCTTAGATTGCCTACACGGTTCTCTTCGGCGTACCTCTTTCCGTGAGCATTTTTTGTCGACGATTTCTCCTTGGCTCGCAGGACACTTCGGATGGGACAAAATCCCCCCGCATGTCAGCTTCTTATTCAAAGAAATCGCTGAGAAGTAGTAGTGACTATTTCCTCCATGGCCTCTGGTGAGCTTAGGTACTGCACTTTTTCTAGTGTTTTAATGGTGGCGACTGGGTTCCTCACATGGCTGAATAACCTACATATTTTACTTGGATCTTCTACAACTCATGATAGACTCTTGAGTTTTTTCAATTCCACAAGGGTCAAGGCTCTGGTTTTCCGAATTGTGTTTCCAACCCCCTCATGATGTCTTTGGGGTCCTCGGCAACGAATAGGAGACATCTCGGAGCCTATCTAGCTCTTCCCTGAACTGTTTTGCGCAGACGCGTCAAGTTCTGAGCTGGCTGAAGTCGGAAGCTGTGCCACCATACGTCCTTCGGAATGCCAACTGTTATTCGCTGGCACCGTTAAAGTCTGGCAACTCGATCGCGATTGTTGGGTTGTTCTGGTCTTTGGGAAAGCCTTATTATTGCCTCGGTTAGCTCTTGGCTGTCACTCTTTCTTGGGTAACCGTGAACCAGCATCGCCTTCTCTTCGTCGACCGGTGTCGGTTGGTTGAGCCATGATTCGATCTAACTCTGTTGAGGCTGTGGGGAAGAAGCATTGTGCACCGGCGTACAGCGCTGATTCCCTTCTTTCCTCCATCATAAATTAGAGTTCTCCGGGCATCAACAAGAAATAAAGTTCAGCCGCGAATCGAAGAACGAGGAACAATGAGACTCCATTGATCCTGCAGCAAACTGTTCACCAACACAAGGAGTAAAACTCCGCCACAAGACACGCACCAATAAAGGAAGTAAAACGCATTGATTGTCTATTGTGATTTGTTTTATTTTACGTAAAACAACTATATTCATAATTACTTTTACAACTCGGTACTCTGCCGTGGCAATGTATTTGTTATATTTCAAAGGTAATGTTGAGTCATCATCCTCATCGGCACTACAACCGGGATCCGGTCCTGGCCTTATTTAGTAAGTCTCGGGGTCTGTTAAATTTTCCATTTTCAATGTTGAGTATTTGTTAGTTATTATTTTCACATCGATATATGGACATTTTAATAATATTCACGAAACACGTATAAACATAAAGGTGGCACTTAGTTAAAAACTCCGGGTAGAAGGCCCGACCGACCCCTTGTGGTGGTTATAATCAGACATGATGTACGCTCACTCAAGGATGGAAGAAGACTCAGCGATATTAATTCGCTGGCAAAGGAAATGCGACCAGTGGAACTGGCTCTCTTAATTAAAGGATGCATTTTCCATCCCAAGAGAAACGTGGTCTCTCTTTGGGGGTAGGTAACCTGATCTCATAGAGAAGATCATAGAGATACACATGTATGTGTGCACATTGGTTCTTTCATGGGACAAAGGCATGAGAACGAATCTGAAAACGAAGAAAGGTAATGATGTGCATCAATGAGATGTGAGTTCGGCTAAGTAAACAAGCCGAATCTCATTGGGTGCTAATTATGTTTCTGTTTGTTCATGCCGCTAGTCATGAGAAGCACATCCAGAAATATGTAGGACAAAGAGATCGTGCGGATCATTGTCTGAGATGTGCATTGCAGCTGTATTGATAGCCGCAATGCACTATGCACATGGTGCTAATAGGTTATAGCTTATTTACAGGGAATTGGCGTTTATGGCATTGCTGCCAAGGGTAAGTATACCTATTTGCATTTGCATATGCTGTAGGATTTAATTTATGCCTAAGACGCGAGGTGCGTATATTTGCTTTTGTCCCTTGGGTTTAGGTCGCCAGCCAATGTGTATGTAAAGGAATTTATTATACACATCGTGAGGCTGGGAATAGGCGACGCGATGTTTATGATCCCTGTTATGATGGTTACATTATATGTAAACCAAATTATTTCGTTTTCAGGAATTCGTCTAGGGAAAATTCGTATGTAAGGTTGGGATTTGCCTGGCAACCGAAGGTGCCGAATTGGGCTTGGGATTAATGAAGTTTGGAACAGAATTCTTATCGGGAATTTTGAATTCGAATAAATGAATGAAGGTAAGAATTCTCTTCCAGGAGCTTTTAGCTAAATACATTTGGTAAATTTGTTGCGTGACTATCACGTAACATAAAGCTCCGTGTCTATAGAACCATAATCATGCCGATTGTTCTATATGGATGCGAAACATGGGCTCTCACAAAACGGGAAGAAAACAAATTCCGCGTATTCGAGAATAAAGTTTTGAGGAGCATTTTTGGAGGTAAATATGACGAGGAGGCAGGACAATGGAGGAAACTCCATAACCACGAATTGGAAGAGCTATATCGCAAACCTACAATAGTGAGAGTAATCAAGTCGCGAAGATTAAGATGGGCCGGACACGTGGCGCGAATGGGGAACGATAGGACCGTGCATAGAATTCTTGACGGTAGACCAACGGGAAAGAGACCGGTAGGACGGCCGCGACAGAGATGGGAGGACAATGTTAGGTTTGACCTTGAGGAGACCGGATCGAATTGTCAAGCGTGGAAGGAGAGTGCCCAGGACAGGGAACGATGGCGAAGCCGAGTCGGTGAGGTCATGAACTTCCGGGTTCCTACAGGCCAATAAATAATAATAATAATAAATTTGTTGCTTGAAGCATTTACAGGTGCTAATGCGATTGCATTAGCAGAAATTTATGAAAGCTGGGTTGTAGTTATGGGGGTTCTTCGGGTAAGTAGACAGTGGGGTTTGGCGGAACCGCCACATGGCTCTTCGTCGGCCTCGTCCTCCGGTTCTGAGCTCGCCTCCGAACTTTTTAATTGGATTTTAATTTTTTTTTATTTGATTGAATGATTGATTGTAGGCGGAACCCCCATTTTTATTTAGCTTACTGCAAGCTTAAAATTAACTTAACATAAAACCTTACAGACTATCTTAAAATCTAGAGTAGTGGTTAAGACCTTATTCAATTATTCAATCGAAAAAAAGGAGAAGAAAACCAGGAAGTTGAAGATTACTGGGCGATAGGGGAGGTAGGAAGCCAGGAAGGGCGAATGTATGTGGGGGTGGTAAACGCGGCCTTTCTGCGACAGTGGAGGGCGTGGGTACGAACTGATACGTAGGCGGGGGTTGGTGTGCGTGGGGGGGGGGGGGGGTGGAAAGGCGTATGGGAGAACTAGTTTGATGGAGGGAGAGGAGAGGATTGCAGAGTAGAGGGATTATTGAAGGGGGGGGGGGGGGGCGGATTTAGGACGGGTTTATTCTGAGACGTCGTTTAAGAGCGAGAGTGGAGATGTTGAAATCGAAGAAGGTGGGGAAAGGGTTGGCCTGTCGTAGCATACGCGAGATGGGTTCGTTACCGCCGTAAGAAGTGTGATGAGCGGGCACGTAAAACAGTCGAGGATTACGTACGTTACGGGGGTTTGTATGCAATGTTAAAGTATAGAGCAAGCTTGGGCAATTGATTGAGCCAGACAGAAGGCGATGGACAAAGATGATGTCAGCATGGACTATGCGCTCTTCAAGTGTGTTTAGATTGATTAGAGAGAGCCGGCTTGTGTATGGTAATAGAATCAGCGGATTTTCCCATTTTAGTCCGCGGAGGGTAAAGCGCAAGAAACGACGTTGAACACCCTCAATCCTGTGAATGTGAGTCACTTGATACGGGACCAGACCTGACCAGCGTATTAGAGTAGTGGCCGGACAAAAGTTGTGTAGAGTGATCGGGTGGCATTGGGGTTAAGGAATGCCTTCGACCAGCGTTTGACAAACCCAAGGGCGGCGTTGGCCTTGAGGATTATGTGATCAATATGTGCGGTAAATTTGAGCTTGTCGCATAGGACGCCCAGATCGCGAATCAATTCAACCGATGTTATCGGTTGGTTCAGTAAGAGGTAGTGTGGGGGTGGAAGTCTTGGCGCCGACGCATGGTGTGAGGTTCACTATCACCCATAAACGATTTGCTACACGAGGATTGTCACCAAGAGAATGAGCCACGAAAGAAAACACATTGTTTTAGTCTTAACGTTAATGTTTTTTTTATTTATTCGTCTTTTGTTTATTAGTTGTGCACGTTCAACATTAAGTTCGTTTATTTTTCCCCACTTAACTATGGATCCAGCACATGCACGTAGTTCACTCGTCGTTGATGTTCCTTAACATACATTACTTAGGGGGTCGAGTACGATCAGACGTGACTCGTTTACAGACCTTATTTTGCACTTCGGGACTTAGGTAAAAGCTTGTGTTATAGAGGCTTGTTCTCGACTCCAGGGTTGACGGAGGAGCTCCTCCCTCAGCACTGATTTGTAGAACTTACGATTGTCGAGGGGTTTGCGTCGGAATTAGAGTCGGGACCCGGTGTTAAGACGCGTCGTGTTATCGAAAATTCACGTTGAAATTAATGCCCGAACTTGGTGTTAAAACCCGCCTCTATGTCAAGCCCAACCGAGTCGAGTTTTAATTATAAGTGTGAGACCCTTTTGCTACCGGTGCATTTAGTGCGCATTGTCAATGATGCCGAACCGGTTGAGTGGGTGATTAGCGACTTTTTTCGATTCAAGGAGCGATGTGCGCTCGGCGGTGACTGTAACTCGACTGACTAATGAAATGAAAAGAATTTCATAGCAGAAATAAACTTGCTGTCACTTCCGGGGAATTTCCAGAAGAGAATCTATTTCTATGCTCGTATAAGAATCCAGTTCCAGCGAATTCTCGCCGTACAAGCTGTGTTGGATTCGTTGGTTGCGTATACCGGGAAATTGAAATTGCTTGGGTGCAAGCAAGGAATATCGTTTAGATAGGATATTAACCGAAGTCATTTCGGGGAAATGTATGCGGCTCGATATAGTCGGTGGCGATGGTTAATGTTCCGTTGTGGATTTGAATATGCGTTTTGTTACGGCATATGGATTTCGGGGAAATTTGGATTGCTTGGTCGCAAAGAGGGAATATGAATTAAGTAGAGAATTGACCGAAGCAATTTTGGGGAAATGAATGCGGGGATGATTAGAATATATTCTGTTGAATTATACTCTGTTGAAGGTTTGGAATGTGTTTTGTTGCAGGGTTTGTGATGTATGCTATTGTGGATTTTGCATGGGGAGTTGGGTTACAGGTTAAGGTTGGTTCTCCATGTGGTGTAGAGAACCCCCACAGTAGGAGCTTGGGTGAGTGGGGGAACTCTTCCGAGAGAAGGTGATTGTGTGACATTTGGCGACATTCATTTGTAGGCAGTTATTTTGGCACCAAGTCGAGAAGCTGTCAACATACCGATTGGAGAAGTGAGGAGTCCAGGGGAGAGCGGATTGTTTTGAAAATTTTGGAATCATCTGCGTAAAGCGAGATGAAGGAGTGATTAATGCAAGACCCTATGTCGTTTATGGTTAGGATAAATAGAAGAGGGCCGAGATGACTTGCTTCCAATATTACAAGTTCCACTCAGCTTTACCTTTGGCATTTTCGAGCTCTCGCTTGGCAACCCCCAGAGTTGCTTCAGACTTCGGTTTTCTTTTGGATGATCGGTCTGAACGTGAGTCCATTTGCCGCGATGCTTCCCTTGATTCATTCTTTTCTGCACGAGTGGTGATTTTTCTTTGCTCTTTGGTCATGTAGGTCGACAGCTCTTCCTGTCGGGGCGTTTGGTTTATTGGGATGTGGGGCTCGCGAAGACTTCCATCTGGTCTCGTGATATCAATAGTCGGTGATTTCTCTCTACCAATATGCACGGTGCCGAATTGTTCCCTAGAATGCGTGGGGCGCCTCTTCTCCTATGCAGATAGCTGGTAAGGTGCGGATTATCTTGGGTTGGGTAATCAATGCTCCTCCAGTGGGGCGTACTGGCGTCCTCTTCAGTTTGAATGATCTGACCTGTTCACTATGGCCCCACTAGAGAGTTGTTCCGCCGACGGCGCGTCCACGAGAAGCGAGCAAAATGGGCAGGTGACGGGCCGAGAAATAAAACGCACTCATACCATATACGGGGTCACTTTTGTTTGTTTATTACGCTAAAACATCTTTGTTTTCACCGCCTACAATAACCGGTGGCTGCTCAAGGGAATCTTTAATTTCATTAATATCCAGGATTACAGTCGTTTTATTGTGTCCTTCTTTCGTTTTCCTCGCTATTGACGGTGGCAAGGATCTGGGCCATCACATGAGTTATCCATTCCACTGACAAGCACTCAACTGGCGCGATTGTACCGAATACCGGTTTTTGAATAAAATTAGGATTTTTCATAAGTTGTTTAGTTTGTCCACTACACATCACATCATCGGCACTACAACCGGGAGCCGGTCTTGGCCTTATTTAGCAAATCCTGATGCTTGTTGAATTTTCCATAATGATTTGTTTTTTCCGGGCAAGGTCATTAGTCTTGCGCCATTAGTTTGTCCACTAGGTACTGGTAAATGATTGCCGGTCGCCGGACTTTAAGAGACACGGCTAAATGCTTTTCGTTTAAGGGGGCCAAGAACCCGACACACCACTAAAAGACGCGGCAGACTTGATTGTATACTCGGGGGTTTGCACCCTTCGATTGCACGTTACGAGGGACTGAGTCTTAAGCCGATGTGGGCGCGCCTATGGTAGAATGATGACTTTTTCAGCGACGCGGGTGGGTAGCGACTATATGGGCGAACCGATTCTGGCGTGTGTGCACGCAGAGGTGGTTGGTTCTCGACTGTGGGCAATTGCAAGAACGGCGTGCGCTCGGTGGCGGTTGGACAACGACTGACTGATGAAATGGAAAAAGCGATTTTGGGAAAATGTATGCGGGGATGATTAGAATATATTCTGTTGAATTGTATTCTGTTGGGAGTTTTGGGATGTGTTTTATTGCAAGGTTTGGGATGTATGCTATTGCGGATTTTGAATGGGGAGTTGGGTTGAGGTGACGCGCTGTTAGCGTTTCACGGTTGGTTGGAATTGTGGGTTGGTTCTCCATGTAGTGTAGAGAACCCCCGCAGGCATCCTTGTTGCTACCCAAATATCCGGCTCGAAGGACAACAGTACAACTGTAAGTCGACGAGGTAAATCTTATCCTAACTGTCTAACCGGGCAACATTTCCTTGATTATATACCCTCAACTTCTAAGGCTACACCTACATGAAGGTGTGCACATTGTTATAATTTTAACATTAGAAAAGAATCGGGATATTGGCGTTCAACTTGTGAAGTTGTCTCATGCATTCTATCATGTTTTGGTGAATTCCTTTCTGTCACAACAGCTTAAAGTAAGATTTTTTTTTATTGTTGGTTCCTATTTATGTTAATATAAATACATGAATAAATGTACATGAAATAAATAACGAAACAAAAAATATATAAGTCACTTCATTACAACCTAATTTCATATCAAACATAGTCTTGGTTTGACGAATATATTCGTCATCATTTACGTTGTACGACGCATGTAGTGGGCACACTTTCCAACAAGATTGAAACAATTAAGTGGTTAAATATAGCGAATTTTCTTTATCTTAACCTTCATATTTTACACCCTGTAACCGATAATTTAATCGCACATTCGAAAAACTGCCAAGAAATTATTTTTCACTGAAATTGTTTGACTAACGAGATATATATTTTAACAATCTCTGCTGAAAAAATAATGGATTTCATTTTTTGCAGACTAATGTATCTAATGGCTCTAGTAACAAGAGCAACAATGTTGAATCCTTCCTAGATCCTTCTGTGGATAGAATAATAATGTCAAAAAAACTACGCAAAAAGTAGATTTAAAATCAATGTATGCCTTCAATTGATTATTAACCTTGAGGTACACCTGATTGATGTAAAGAAAACAAAGAAAATAATAAAACTTATTGGTTCGCTCCTTAATTGAAGCTATAAAACTCAGATGGACATGGACGGTCGCCTCTCCAAACCTCATCGCGAACGTGAATTCAATCACATCCAACTGGCACCTTCTCCCCTGGCAGGCCGAAAGATTTTATCATTCAAACTGTGTTAGGTTATTAAGCACATTAAATTCATATTTAAACTCCGAAAAGAGGCGGCCACTTGGACTCCTAATTCAGAATTCGAGAGGCGTGTTGTATCGGCAACCGATTCCAGTCATAAAATAAGCGGCAGGTGTCGTCAACGAGCCGGCGATTCACCTTTTTCGAACCATTGTACTGCCCGAAGATTGTATCTCATTTGCGATTCATCCGTTCCACTAATTTATCCTCCCATCAAATTTAATATCGATTTCATTCAAATTTTATTCAGGTATCTTATACAATACGCCAAATCCTCCAAACCAGATCCTCGAATATAATTCCTTTTACTGTTTTATTATTATTATGTCTTGTGTCTTTTTGGTTTTTGTTTTCGAAAACGTATTTTACAATCACTAACACTCTCAAACTCATTGACAACCTTTGAAGATGAGATCATAAACGAAAAGGACATTTTATGCAACTTACGTTGCACCAAGTCCTGGGAAATAGCTGGCAGGTACACATGCGATTAGGACAATTGCTACTCGGTAATGCACCATTGTCGTGAGGTGTTTGGGAATTTCCCACCGGCAATAAAACACCGTCCTCCATATGGTCAAATTGTTGGCAGGAGACAATTGTCCGATGGGAAAACCCAGCAATTCTTCCGAGATGTACCATTGGTGCTGTTGTGCTGTTGTGCTGTTGTGCTGTGTCCGGTGCAATAATCTGTGAATGGGTTTGTTTAAAAAATTAAATCAAATTTACTATAGGATTCTGGGAAGTTTTGTTCTTGGGAACCTGTGCCAGACAATCTGTGGGATTGCTCAGGTGTATGCCGTCAGCGTGCCACATGTTTTTTCACAGTCATTCATTTACATACCGTGTGGCATAGGACAGCCGAAGGAGATTACAGAGGATAGAGTCAAGCAATTCCTTAACTAGATGAGTTTATTGGCAGTTGGGTTTTAAAACGAGATTTCCAATGTTTTCGATTAGGAGATGAGTTTTCTAATCAGATAAAAATATCCTATATGAAAACTGAAGGGATTTGGCTTAGAAGTTCGGCCCGGGTTGCAGTGTTAAGCCGGGCTAAGACTAGTGATAACGGAAACGCCAGAAAGCTGACTTAAAGATATTTAAAGTAAACAACCTGAGAGATTGTGTTGAATATCCTTACCTATGAAAATATTTCACCAAAAGATTGGCTATATTGGTTTCCTAAAGGGATCTTTGAGTTAGGGGTTGATGTTAAGTATAAATCGTGGAGAAGTTTTCTATAAAAAGATCTTATAGGGTTTTTAGAGGCACACAAATCAAAACTATACTTAAAACCAAATTACAATATACTATCATTTATATATCGATTATATAGACACCGGTTTTGATATAGAGGTTATATAGACGTCACACCTGTGACGAGTAAATCCGTTTTGACCGACATAATGGTACAGGAACGAATCATCATCATTATCGGCACTACAACCGGGATCCGGTCTTGGCCTTATTTAACAACTCTGAGGCTTGTTAAATTATCCATAATAATTTGTTTTTCCGGGCAAGGTTATTAGCCTTGCGCCACAGGAACGAATAGGCCATTTCAAATTAAAAGGTTCCAATTCCCAATTCGAATTTCGTTTGCAATCTCCATCATAGAAGATTTAAAGCAAAAAGGGTGATATCGGTTGGTAATTGAGACGATTCGGAATTTGTAACCGCCTTCAAAATAATAAATGAAACAAACAAATCTCAGGGACTATCTTTAAAATTGTGCGGTTTAGATCTAGACACTGTTTGTTTCTCACATGGTCAATTATATGTTCGAATGTTCTAGAGCCGACAAACCTGACAGTCTCTACATAAGAACAAGTATTGTAAAATATTGAATATTGTGAAATGATCCTTTGGCGCAGGGCTAATAACCTTGTCCTGAAAAACAAATTATTATGGACAATTTAACAGATCTCGGATAAGGACCGGATATCGGTGGAGAGACTTGCTAAATAAGGCCAAGACCAGATCCCGGTTGTAGTGCCTATGATGATGATGATGATGAAATGATCCTTATTAGAAACCTGTACTTTCTGTTTTCTTTCTTATCCATTTAAACACAGTTAGCGACAGCGACATGAGGCTAGTAATTAATACATTTTCCAATTTGGCTATCGAGCATGTAATCATAATATTCAACCACTGCCTCACCAATGGCTACTTTCCTACTTCTTGGGAATTCGCGATAGTTATGACCATTCCCAAGAACAAGAGGAAATTAGAAATTTACGACCTGAGGCATATATCCCTCTTTACAACTATTGGTAAAATATTGGAAATAATACTATAGCGTTTGGGATGATAGTGAAGAACGTGTGATTCGAACTGACGCTACGACAGTTAGAATCATCAAAAATTGAACCAAAGCGCAACCCATCAGGCCACCGCCGTGTGTACGAATTCGATTTCTAAACTCAAGTACATTCGACTGATGTGGATTTGTTATGTTATTGTGGGGGTTCTTTAAACCATTTCCAAAGAACCACCCATTCCCTTTTACCTGTCTCCCACTTACCAGGCAAGTCTTTCTACTTACCTGCTAAGGGGCAGCGTAAGCTACCCTGCAGCATCTTCCACCTGAAAGCATACCTGGCATGCATATCATTGAATTTTTCTGATTCATAATACATGAACCATTCCATACCCTCTATCGGCTCAGCTCGTCAGCAATGATAATCGATAAACACACGCTGGCCAGCGTATTGTTGACACAGCTGCAGCCGATATTCCTCCTACGGTTCATAATTAAATATTGCTCCTAGCAGTTAGGTTCCCAACAGTTGCGACCAATTCCCTATTATCGGCCATCAACCGATCATGGGATTTGGGCATGAATATGATTGCCGTTTAGACAATCATACCCATGATCATGCCCTATGATGACCCTTCTGAAAACCAAATTAAACACACAGTACCTCACTGTGTTTATTTTTACTTACCAACCGCTGGTCCATGGTCCCCCTGGGTGAGACGTATGCTTGCACATATGCAAGCCAAATTCCTCACCATAATATCTATGTAGCAACACATTTATCTAAGCATATGGCCATCCAGCCTGACTCTTTGCCACCGTCGGCGAGGTTTCTATTGACTTAATGTCAGCAAAATATCTGTCCTACATCATGCACCAGAACAATACGGCTGAACCAAACAAAATGCATCTAATGTACGACCCGCGAAATAGAGTTTCTGTTTACTTAGGACGCAGAAACCTATTTCGTTCTCAGGCGTGCATCGTCGATAATTTATGACAACAATGCCTGCATTTGTTTGTACAGGTGCAGGTCCGATCGTTGTCTGTATTGCAGGCGAAGGGGCATCGTACTTGTCCTATGCGGGCATATGGGAAATCCTCCCATTTAACTCCTTTTCGATCGGCCATTGGCTGTTGCCAAGTTGGTCGGGTTCGCCCCTCCGCCTCGGTTGCATCGGATGGGATGTGAATTGCATCGGAGAGTCAGATTTCTACCACCACCGCGATCGTGTGAGTTTTCGGGAGTGCAGTTCGATTGCCTTTCATCTTCAATTTTCTTGGGGTCAATACACTTTTTCAATAAAAAGAGTTGTGCGCGGAAAGTTCTATTTCCTTGGAGTCGATACGTTTTTTTTTAATTAAAAGGTTGTGCGCGGAAAGTTCTATTTTCTTTGAGTAAATGCACTTTAACGGCAAAGAACAGTGTAACTAGAAATAAGTAATAAACAAAACAATTAACAACAAAGAAACAGTGTAATTAAAATTATTCAATAAAGAAAACATTTAACAACGGGAAAACTCCAGTCCACTTATTTACTTGTTTTGGAACCGCGAACAGTCCGACGCAGAATCCGTTGGGGTTTAGTGAAATTAGTGCCCGTGTCTAGGCACACCTACTACACACCTCCCACATTATCGCTATGGTATACGGCTCTGATCCCCCGCTTGGTAGAAACCTTGACGTGGTGCGGGGGCTTAAACTACGATGAATCGCTCAGACTATGCTGATGGAAGCATACGCTTCCAGTAGGGCCACCCATGTCAGACAGGCTAGCGAGGAGTAACACACAAAGATCTACCGCCCCTAATCCAGGGTGTTACGCGTCACCGTGCCCATTGGAGGGTTTGCAGACAGGGGTATACCGGCTGTATTATAACGGCGCCTCTCTGACACCGGGTCGAATCAGAGCAGTAAGCAGACCTTACCATATCAAAGAGGGGCTCTGATATGGCGGACCATTTGAAACCCCAGAGTGATCCAATGAAATGAATGACCAATACACAAAAAACAATCTCACAAAAAACCCGGTAGGCGTAGGTGTGATGAGCCAACACTACCATAAGGGAACAAATCATCAGGAAAACACCGACTCGGCAAAAAGAAGACGTAGGGAAAAACGTAAAAAGCGGGATATACGCGTCGGCACGTGGAATGTTCGAACGTTATATAAACCAGGCGCGATACAGACGGTCGTAGAAAACACGATACAATATAAAATGGACATCGTCGCGCTTCAGGAAGTCCGACTCCCACATCAAGTAATCGAAACCAACGGATTTACACTGGTGTGTGGAGGTACCGATACACATAACCTCAGAACCGGCTTCATCATAAGCAAGAAGATTACGCCCCATGTAAAAGATGTGAAATTTTTTAATGACCGAATGTCTGTGCTAAAAATACAGGGCGGATGGTACAATTATGTATTTATAAACGAACACGCCCCAACAGAATCTGCGGACGAAGAAACGAAGGACACGTTCTACGAGACCCTAGAGGATGTATTTCATGGGATCTCATCATTCGATGATAAAATCCTCCTCGGGGACCTCAATGCGAAAATTGGAAAGGAAGATATCTTCCAACCAACTATAGGTAAAGAAAGCCTACACGACGTTTCAAATGATAATGGAATTCAAATTATCACGTTTGCAGCGTCAAAAAATCTGTTAGTAAAAAGCACGATGTTCAAGCACAAGGAAATTCATACAACCACATGGATATCACCCGACGGCGTAACGCGTAACCAAATAGACCACTTCCTCATAGACAAAAGACACCACTCGAATATCCTTGACGTAAGATCATATAGAGGAGCAGATTGCGACTCCGATCATCTTCTAGTGATGGGCAAAATCAGGAGTCGCCTCGCAGCAATCCCACATGGGCAGTCACGGGAGACAAGCAAAGAGTTCGACACTGATAAACTGAAAGACCTACGCAAAAGGGCTGAATGAACACTAACTGAGACACAATCAAACTAACAGCTCAAAAGGTATTAGGATTTAAGAAAACTATTAAGTCCAAACCTTGGTTTGACGATGAGTGCAGGGCGAAGATCGAAGAACGTAAACGCCTCAGAGTTATCCACTTAGAAAGATATGATGAAGTCAACGCAGAAAGATACTTGACAATTCGGAGAGAGACAATGAGGCTTTTCAAACGCAAAAAACGCGAATGGGAGAAGACTCGGATCGAAAAAATCCTAGAAAATTCTAGGGCAAAGAACATCAGAGGTATGTATGTCGGCATAAATTCAATTAGAAATGGCTACCGAGGAAGAGCCAAAATAATTCGAGACGCAAACGGCTGTCTGGTCACAGAAACAAACAATGTCGTGACAAGATGGAAACAGTACTTTGAAAATCTGCTCAATGTACGCACCCATCAACCACAGATAAATGCACCAAGCGTACATACAGCCGAGCCTCAGATCCCAGAGCCGTCTCTCAACGAAGTTGTAGACGCAATAAAGCGATTGAAAAACAACAAGGCTCCCGGAGTCGACTGCATACCGGCAGAGCTTGTGAAGCATGGAGGAGAGGCAACCGCTCGAAAGATCCACCAGCTCATCCAAACAATATGGGATAAGGAAGTCACTCCGGAAGAATGGAAAACCTCAATAGTCATCCCCATTTTCAAAAAAGGCGACAGATCTGACTGCGAAAACTACAGAGGTACCATTGCTCCCAACCGCATACAAAATAATAACAAATGTCATTCTGGCGAGAATCACGCCGTACGCAGAAGAGATACTGGGAGACTACCAATGTGGATTCCGTAGGAACCGGTCAACAAGCGACCAAATGTTCACAATAAGACAACTGCTGGAAAAGAAGTGGGAATACGGAGAGACGGTTCACCAACTGTTCGTTGACTTCAAAAAAGCCTACGACTCAGTCGCAAGGCAGAGACTCTACCATATTGTGGTTGATCTGGGGATCCCGAAAAAATATGCTGCCCCCATTCAAATCTGCATGAACGAAAACAAAGGGCGAGTTAGAATAGAAAACCACCTCTCAGAACCATTCGAAATCCGGGACGGACTAAAACAAGGGGATGGCCTCTCGCCATGCCTTTTTAACTTTGTCCTCGAGTATGTTATCAGAAAGGTACAAGACGACAACACGACCGGATCATCCCTGAACGGGGTCACACAAGTGCTCGCGTATGCGGATGACATCGCCGTTCTGGGCGATAATCTCGAAACTATAAGTAAAAACTGTGAAATCATCATGCAAGCAGCAGAAGAGGTGGGCCTAGAAATAAACGAAGACAAAACGAAATACATGATTAGTTGAGCTGGAAGTCCCTAAAAAATGAAGGGGAATGAAGCTTGGCTACAAAAGTATAGAGTGTAGCATGGAACCTTGCACCTTGTCCGCACCTCCTTGGATACCCTTGGTGCGGGCTCCCGACTGGTTGCCTTATGTCTTGACATACCCTTCCCGTATTTTGTAAACTTAAGGGAAAAGTTTACCGGATTTATTCTTGTTTGGGGAAATTCCAAACACTCCCCCGGTCCATTAACCTTACAATTCCTAGAAAGGAAGTCGTTCCCTAGCAACCCATCTGCTGATAACCCCGGGTAAGTTCTCTATCACCTGAAAACTACAGGAGATTTGTTGGGGTAATTTGAATATCCCCTTGCAATAGCCTCTAGACCTACCCTTGTCAAAAAGCGTTTGGGGGGTAGTTGCTTATTCTGTATCCAATGTGGTTCCGTATTGGAGTGCCTTCAGCTTAATAAGGGTCCGCACCTGTGTCCACTATTAGATGTGTAGTGTTTCTACAACCGATGTCTAATGCGAGCTGGACAACTCGAACTTTCCTTGGTGGGAGCTGAGGACAGGTTTCATTATTCAGTGACTTTAGTTCGGCCGGATTGGGGAATGCCGACTCGACCTCTTTCAGTTTTCCGACTTGTCCCATTTTGCACTTTGTCGACACACTGCCGCCGTGTTGTTGTGTCGCCTGTAAAATGTACACCATTGACCGTTTGTGGCGTTTCTAACAATACACACACAATATATAAGGTTTCCCAATAGGGACTTGACAACTTTTTTTCGGTAGTAAATTTTCCTGTACTTAACCATGATAAAAATGTTAAGTTTACTGAATAAATTAAGAGTGACAGTTTGATGATTGGAGAAAGGGAGCGTTCACAAATTAAATTCAAAGTTGTCAAGTCCCTATTGGAAAACCCGATACAAGCAAATGTGAAGAACACAAAGAAAATTCGAATAAGCAAAGCATCACAGTCGTATACCATAGCGATAACATAACAATTCCACATCAGCTAAATGTACTTGAGTTTAGAAATCAAATTCGCACACGCGACAGTGGCCTGATGTGAGCATTGGTTAAATTTTTAGTGACTCTCCGCCATAGCGTCAGTTCGAATCACACGTTCTTCACTATCGTCGCACACGTTATACATTCCTCGGTCGCCGATGCTTTTGCTTTGAATTTTCTGACGCGTCCGTAGCGGTTGAGTTCGATTGGCTACGATTCAACTCTGGTTGACAGCGTTGTACTCGGTGCTGACGTTGTTTCGGTTTTCGAGCCTCAACATGTGCAGTACTGTTGGAACTAGTACTGCTCTTGGCCCGTGCTTGTTGGCCGCCTTTGTCGCGTGACTGACTGTGGTCGTTCGAATTTATTTTCCCTTGGACTGTCTGCCATTCGGTGTTGACCGTGCAGGTCGGTGCGGTGTGGTCGCGGAGTATAGGCTTAACCACTTTATTGGCTGTATCTGCTGGTGGCTTTTAGGATTTTATCCACATTGCCTTGCAATGACACTCATCCCGAAACTCACAACAACATCGAATGCTATACACTCTACGATTCGATGCTGTTGCTTGTTTCGAAGTAGTTGGTCATTCTTGCCCTTGGTTTGTTGCATTCGGGGGCACCCTTTGTTGGGTTTGTGGCCTTGGTTGGGGAGACTCAGGATTCTGTGCAACTGGTTGTGTATTTTGTGCACGACAATCTAGGGCATCATGCCCATATTGATCGCACTTCGTACACAACGGTGTGTTACAGCGTCGGAGGCATTCATTATACAAATTACCTTTCTTGTTGCAGAAACTGCATGCCATACGTGCAACAAACACGTGTGGTGCACGTTTATCCCAGCCTCGGTTGGACGAATCACTATGGTAGTCTCCCCCGCCCACCAAAAACTCTCCGAAGATTATTAATCAATTAAGAGTATCGATACCTGAGGGACGCAAACAGAGATGCGAAAAAAAGGAAAACAGACACAAGGAATGGAATGAGTAGAGGGTCTTCCCCCACTGCACATCACTCGCGTATATATCCTCGCACTTTTCACAGCACTAAGAAGCGTGTACGCAAATCCGTTTGTTTGTTTAGGATCCCACAGTAAGACTTGTCGCGTGAACCGATAGTGCAATTGGGTATCTTGTGTATATTTAAGATTCCCAAAACGGGTTGCACAATTGATCCGATGGTAGTCTTGCGTCATGGTATGGATCGGCCGCCTTATCACTCTAAGGTTTTGTTAGCAGGGCGAACCCGATAGACGGGAAGGTATTCCGCTCCATGAAAGAATTCTATGGTTCCACTCTTGCGCCATGGTAAGGATCGGCTGCCTCGTCACTCTAATGTGTTGCTAGGAGGATGAGTCCAATAGACGGGAAGGTATTCCGCTTCATGATTGATTTATGGTGGCCCACTCTTACGTCGTGGTAGGGGTCGGTTGCCTCGTCATTCTAAGGTGTTGCTAGGAGGACGAGTCCTATAGACGGGAAGATATTCCGCTCCATGAAAGAATTCTATGGTTCCACTTTTATGTCATGGTAAGGATCGGCCGCCACGTCACCCTAATGTGTTAGGAGCACGAATCCGATAGACGGGAAGGTATTCCGCTCCATGAGGGAAGTCCATCGGTCCACTCTTGCGTCGCGGTAGGGATCGGTTGCCTCGTCACTCTAAGGTGATTCTAGGAGGACGAGCCCGGTAGACGGGAAGGTACTCCGCTCCATGATGGATTTATATTGCTCCACTTACTTTGCGGCAGGGATCGGTTGCCTCGTCGCTCTAAGGTGTTCCTAACTAACCTCACACCCCCGCCCCAAACCCACCCATCCCTCTCCACTTTCCTTTTCTCATGTCCTACGGGGTTATAATGGGCCGACTCCTCACTCTTAGGTTTTCCTAGGAGGGCGGGGCCAGTCAGCTTTCCTGCGTTGCTGTAGTGAATTGATCAGCCTAGCACTAGGGTGGATCGACTTGCCACTTTAAGGTATTTTTATGAGGACAGGTCCGGTTAACTTTGGTGTTACAGGTTAACTTTTGAAAAGTGGGTGCCCCGGGGCTTGTGTCGAGGCTGACCCTTCGGCGCTATGATCTCCAACCCATACTACCGTACACTCTCCAGGAAGTCTGTTTTGGTCGAATGTGGCATATAGATCCCCATCCCGAGAAGAATAATCCCCGTGACTGATTCCGCGCATGTGTTAATATCCGAGTCTCCAAAGCACACCTCCGACCACGGAAAGGATGCCAAGAATCGTCCCAGTTAGCAGCCCCATACCTTTATACCTCAATACATGGCGAAACTGCCTAAGTCGGTTATTCGGTTAAAATGCAATAGGCTGCGCGATCAATACTAAGCAGTGATCTGAGTTTTCCAGTAGCACAGCAGCCTCCACGGCAATGATCGGCTTGGATGTCAAAAACAGATTCAGGGTATTTGCATAATCACCTCGCGTACCCGGCACTCGCGTAGATTCCCCGACGAGTTGAGTCAAATTGTGAAATTGTAGCTAACAGCGTACATCTCCGCCAGACTCACAACCCCCGGGGGGGGGGGGGGGGGGGGGTTTAAAATCGCCAAGGATGACAATTTCAGAAGTCGGGTGGTTGATCTGTATCCAGCTTGTCGCTTGTAGATCGTCATTCGGGGAGCAGTAAGCAATTTAACAGAATCCCCCAGCACGACTTTTAACCACATGTTGTCCAAGTTTTTGGGTTCTAACGCCTCCATCCTTTGGCAAGCCAGATCGGACCACGTGAAGACCCAGACTCCACCCTTAAATCTCGAAACTCGAATGTAAGTGCTATCCTCAGCAACGAACATATGTCGAATCAGTTGACGAATCGACCTGGGTCTCAGTTAGGGCAAGGTATCGAAATTCGTTCTGTTAACATCGGTGGGATTGGAGCGTCATTGCTTAAAAGCTCTATTTTTTGCCGCTGTAATCAGCTCGCATTTTTTATTAAACCAAGGTTTATCAGACGAACTTCGTTGGATGGAATGTGGAATATACATCTCCACCCCCAGAAGAATAATCTCTGACACCGACTACGCGCAACCGTTAACATCGGAGTTTCCGAAGCACACCTCGGACCATGAAAAGGATGCGAAGAAATCCCGCAAATCGTCCCAGTTAGCAGCCCCATACTTCCATACATGGCGAAGCTGCCTAGGCCGGTTATTCGCTTGATATGCAAGTGCTTGTGTGACAGACACCAAGCGCAGAAATCTCTACGGTATAAATACTCGGTTCGGATGTCAAAAACAGATCCAGGGTGTGCGCATAATCGCCTCGGGCATCCAGCACTCCCGTCGGTTCCTCCACGAATTAAGTCAAGTTGTGGCTTACAGAAAACATCTCCGCCAGCCTAATTGTGCACATTAAAATCGCCAAGGAGAACAATTTCAGAAGATGGGTGGTTGATCTGTATCCAGTCGAGAGTATGTGAAAGATGTTCGAAAAGTGTCGCCGTTCGATCGTCATTCGGGGAGCGGTAAAGACAACAAAAAATTTAACGGAATTCCTCAGCACGACCATCAACCATATGATGTCCATATTATTGGGTTCCAACGCCTCCATCCGCTGGCAAGCCAGGTCGGACCGCGCGAAGACGCAGACTCCGCCCTTAAAACGGAATCTCGAATGTAAGTCGTATCCTGAGCAACGAAGATATGTCGAATCAGTTGACGAATCGACCTGGGTCTCAGTTAGGGCAAGGATATCAGGTTTCGCTGTTTGTAAATATTGGTGGACGGCGCTTACATTCATATTAGTGAGATCGATGCCCCTGATGTTACAAAATGCCTTTGTCAGTCGAACGTCGACAAAGCCTCGGGAACGAGCCCAACCTCACGAATTTCTTAAAGTTCGGTTATTTATCAGATTGTTTGCCTCATGTTCCCCCTGGCATAGTTCTCTCGGATATCCGAATGGGAAGCTAATTTACCTCCGGAATTCTTTATCTCAGAAGGTACCAGCATAACTTATCTCCGTGCCAGTCCAGGCCATCAACCATACATCCGAAACATAGTCGAAAATTTCTACCGACGATATCGAGGAATGTATAGTGTGACGGTCTCACCTCATGACCGACTTACCATCTTGAACCGGTCCACCAGCCAAGCTCCAAAAGACGGCCAGAAATTTCTCCCGACCATTTCACGGAGCATATAGCTTGGAGGGGTGTTATTCCACCGGGCGACAGGGCGTTGGGACCCTATAGCGTTAAGCAAGGATAGTGAAGAAGGTGAATTGAACACACGATGAAACGATTGAAAAGCGAATCAGTGAAGCATCAGACTACTGACCGTGTTTAGAATTTGATTTCCAAACTCGAGTATATTCCACTGGTGTGAATTATTTTTATTTATCGCTTGGTATACGGTTCTGATGTATTTTTCTTATTCGATTTTTTTCGTTCGGTGTTCTTCACTAGTTTTGCTTGCTTGTGAATTGTGTGTATCTGTTAGAATCGCTACAACCCCACCTATTACTCGGCCTTTAGTCACCTCTTACGACAAGCCAGCATAGCTGTGAATATATTCTAGCGTCCTACTCACAAGGCTTAATCATCAATCCATTAATACAATATAAATATATTTATTGATATTGAATAAAAACTCGTTGTTTTATTCGATGTTTTCATTGTCTGGGTCTTAAGGACACACACTTTATAATTCCACTTAACATTTCTCCGTACTTGGCAATTACGAGGGTTGCCTCTTATGTTTCCGGATTTGGCAACCCTAGTGTTGCAATCCGGCAATTGACAGCTCTGTCGTAAAGTTGGACATTTTTGAGGTTATACGCACTCAGAACGTTTTGACATACGAGCGCTATTTGTGTTGTTTACAGTAACTTAAAAGATTCATCTCGGCCCAAAAATGGAATTAAATCGTCAACATTTTCGTGCGATTATTTTTTACAACTTTCGGCGTGGATTAACTCAGCAACAGTGCATGGATGAACTTAATTCAATTTTTGGGGATGAAGCTCCATCAAGGACCAGTGTTTATCGATGGTATGGTGAATTCAATCGTGGTCGTAGTTCACTCCAAGATGAATTTCGTGAAGGTCGTCCAAAATCAGTTGTTGTTCCGAAAACCATTGATGCTGTGCGCGAACTGATATTGGAAGATCGTCATGTGACCTATCGTGAGAATGAGACAACCTTAGGCGTTAATGGGACCAGCATACATTCAATATTGCTTAAACATTTGACTGTCAAACAAATTTGTTCGCGTTGGATCCCACACAATTTGTCAATCGCCCAAAAAAAAGGCTCGTGTCAATTGGTCGAAAGAAATGCTCAAAAAATACGGTCGCGGTGCTTCGAAACACGTCTATGACATCGTGACAGGTGATGAATCGTGGATTTACGCGTGTGAGCCCGAAAGTAAACAGCAGTCGACTGTCTGGGTGTTTCAAGATGAGCCAAATCCAACAAAAGTTGTTCGCGCACGAAGCACTTCCAAGCAAATGGTCGCCTGTTTTTTCGGAAAAACTGGACATGTCGCAACCGTACCACTAGAACAACGCAGAACAGTCAATTCTGAGTGGTACACAACCATTTGTTTGCCAGTTGTCTTTCAAGAAATCAGGAAAACCAAACGCCGAAGACGGATCACTCTTCACCACGACAATGCGAGCTCTCACACATCGGCTGCGACAACTGCATTTTTGAGCACCCAAAACATCGATTTGATGGGTCATCCGCCGTATAGTCCTGACTTGGCACCGAATGACTTCTTTTTATTCCCGTACGTAAAAAACAAACTGAGAGGTCAACGTTTTTCGACACCTGAAGAAGCGGTTGCTGCATTCAGAATGCATGTGTTGGAGATACCTCAATCAGAATGGCAAAAGTGCTTCGACAATTGGTTCAAACGCATGCAAAAGTGTATAGATCTTCATGGGGAATATTTTGAAAAATAATAATGTGATTTTCGATGATCAATATTTGTTTTTGTTCTCTAATCCCGAAATATAAAAGGCAACCCCCGTATCCTTTCTTCTTAGTTTCATATTTGTCCCCACAGGATATATGTGATGTACATGTATATATCCACGAACGAAATCCAATAAATCAATTTCTCCTTAGTTAGATAATAATGTGTAATTTGTTATTTCTGGTTGCTTTTGTTAAACTTAAAACTGAAGAAGCTAGTAAAATCGAATATAAGGTAGTAACGGAAAATTCTCCAGTTAATTAGGGAGTTCATATCACAGGAAAACTTCTGTTTTCAATAAATTTTAATATTGTTTTTAATTTGGAATCTTGAAAATAGAAACACTAAGCCACATAAAAAATTTCAGTTCAAAGTATTTGTATATTCTTAATATTATTTTTGCAGGTTTCTAAATCTAAAGTGTTTCTTTATTATTTTCAGTTTTCACCAATTTGTTCATTGTTTCAGTTAATTATTCAAAAAAGAAAGTTATTAACAAATAAATATGTTTTAATTGTTACAAAAAAATCCTTGTCTGCGTGTGCAGTATAAAAAATTGCTGAGGCAAGATTGCTAAATCTGTGTCAAATGTCATCACAAATTGAATTATTATTTTTCATCAACTTGCTGTAAGCAAGTGCTACATATATATCTATTATTATTGTTACTGAAGTTATAGCATGTGTCAACATATTAATAAAGTTTTATTATATCAGAATCAGTGCAGATTGTATTAATACATCATTTTTCCTACCTCTCTCCCCACAAATCGTAATTCAAATCGCAGCTGACCACAAAATCAGAAAAAGTCAATCAGCTAACGAACTCCGTACTAATGTACCAGGCGAGCATGTGTATGGCGAAAGCAACTTCATGGCTTTTCTCCCCCACAAAATTAAGATATGTGCTTAATTCTACTGCTCGTAAGATGGCACAACCTTCATATCTCTAAGCTCCTTCGAATGATGATAAAGCTTTAGCTTCTCTCGGCACCAAATTAATGACACTAACAAATTCGATCGTCCGCGAGATGGCAGTATATGCATATCGTGTCGCGGTATTCGACTTTTCAACCAATGGTCAACCTTTACACCACTACCCGATCCTTAAACCTATAGACGACCCTTAAACCAACAGCTGAGCTTTAAGCCAACAGTCGATCGTTAAACCACTGCTCGACCTTTAATTTAATAATCGACTATTAGTTCAATGTTATTTGACAATACGAAACACTGCCATCTTCTGAGGAAATGAAATATTAAAATGTATAAAATTTGTTTAATAGTAATGTGATCAACAATTCTTATCTCGGTCGTGAATGCTATAGAGCTATGAATACCTCCGCTCTAAACTTGCGTGCCTCGTGCATTGATGAGAAGTTAGTTGACTTGCTAACCATATACTCCCATCTAACAATGATCGTATGGTAGTTGAAAATCGAATTTTGTTGCACTCAATTTTATTGACGTTTTATATTAGTCGGCTTTTAGTTGTTGGCACTTTTTAGTTAATGTGCGAGCGATGGGTGGTATGTGTCAAATAAAACAGAGTGTCGAGGATAGATGCTTAGTATTACTAAAATAACCATACGCTCGGTTTTCAACGGAACTGTCCCATTTCCATCTAGTCTGACCCGTTGTCCCCAAGAATACTTTCGGGACGCAAAAATGTCCCGTTTTCGGAATATTGTAAATAGGACAAATGATTATAAATTCCTTTTGAATTTTTGCAGCGATCTTAGCGAATGAACTGTTCATTGTTTATCACAATCCCTGAAAAGTCGTTGAGGGCGGGTGGGAGCCAACATACAGGACAAAGTCACTGATTACTTTCAACCCGGTGAAGGCCGGGATGATCCTTGTCCCTATTCAATCCAATCTTCACATGACACCCCTGGATAGTTACTTTGGCACCCGCCAAGTAGTGAACCAATGCATACAGCGACATCCTGAGAAAAATTGGCACAGGGCTAATAACCTCGCCCGGAAAAACAAATTATTATTATGGACGAACTAACAAGCCTCGGATATGGACACGAGGACGACCACGGAAACGAAAATGGCTAAACGATTTAAGAATTTTCTCATGGAACGTCTGTTCACTCTACAGAGCTCGAGCTGCACAGCAGCTAGCCGATGCCCTGTCCGAATATAAGGCTGACATAACAGGCTCTTCAATAGTATAGTGAAGTATACCCGCCTGTCACGTAGGAAACCGGGGTTCGATTCGCCGTCGGGGAGCCTCTGGCGCAAGACTAATGACATTGCCCGGAAAAAAACAAATCATTATGGAAAATTTAACAAGTCTCAGGATTTGCTAAATAAGGCCAAGACCAGCTCCTGGTTGTAGTGCCGATGATGATGATGATAACAGCTTTACAAGAAATAAGATGGACGGGAAGTGGTGTTATTCAAAGAAACGAGTATGACATTTATTACAGCTGTCATGCAAAACTGTTACGGCCACAATCACCCAACCCAATAAAAAACTTACCTCTTTGGAGCCAACCTCCACCACTAACGGCGATACACGCCAAGAACATCCACTTAAAGGATGTGACATTAAAGAAAGCTAAAACAGACATCAGGAATTGAACTGCACGTTCACCTGAAACAAAAACAAAGCATTATCCCATTCACCCAATGGTCCCGCATAAATTGATAGCAAGCCAATCAAGCTAAAAAACATGCAATTTGCGCTAATCAATTAAATGCCAAGTAAATTGAGCTGAACGCTAAATTTACTCACATAAAAGCCGAAATATAATCGTTGAACCAATGGTTCAACAAAAAACCCGAAAAGGCAAATGTGCAGACCAGATGGCATCGTTCAAACCTAAACCGAAGGGAACTATAGAGATACGCAGAAACATTTTTATGACCCTTTCAGGAAAATGGTTATCTAAAACCATTAAAACCACCAGCGCCAGTTTCGGTTTTAACAAAACTAAGTTAAAACAAACAACAGGCAATAACACATAATGAACGTTCGCCTGGGCGCTATTGATCTTTTCTTTCAATCGATTTCCCACGGAAAAATCTTTGTCCATTCGGTTAAAGATAACAACAGGCGCAATAAACACACTATTGATTTTTCTTTGTGTTTAATACCGAAAAAAGGTTCAGGCGGGAAAAAGGAAGTATCCTTTGATCTGGCGAAAGGAACCAGATTTCGAAAAAAGAAATGAAAAAGGAGAAAAAACTAGACACGGTGGTTTTTCGAGTTTTTGGCGGAGACGGCCATTAAGGGAGTTGGTTATAAGATACGATCCCGAACGGACATTAATCGAGGACCTGGAGTAAGGAGAGTCGTGGTGAACGCCCAATAAAGTTAACTTAAAAATAAAGAGGTTGATATATGTGAAGTGAACAGTTCAATTGACTTAAGAATACAGATTTATATATGTGAAGTGAACGTTACAATTAACTAAAACTAAAAGATGTACTACTGCTGACTAAGCAACGTAATGCCAAAAGAGGTGAACATTACAATTAACTTAAGAATACAGATTTATATATGTGATGTGAAACAACCTAACATTAAATATAGTTTAAAAGGAACAAACAGTGTTTTATTTAAAGGGTGTGTAGTAGTTAATAAAAAGAGGTAAAAGATTTAGAACAAAACACTATGGGCTCGGAGTAGGCTTTCTAGTCAGCCAAAAATTGAAGCCTACCCATATCGGTTTTAATGCAATAAACGAAAGGCTATGCACTCTTCGCGTGCGAGGCAAATTTAAGAACATAAGCCTCATAAACATTCACGGATCTACAGGGGAGTACCCCTCAACGCTGGTCAAGATACGGTGTGAAAATCGTTCTTGGTGATGTTACACCTCGCTTTACACCCCCTCCCAAACAATTAAGATTCCATCATCTTATGATCCATCATCCTATGATTCCATCTATATAAACAATCATCAAAATATTCTGCATATAATGCAATACTCGCCCTTCCAGCAATTGAAATTCGCATTTTGCATACAATGCAAACAATTGAAACTCGCATTCATTCTCCACGAACAATTAATTCATATCGCATACGTTGCGATAATTACCCATCTATGCTAAAGCCATACACTTGACCCACCTCCCAAGGCCACTGCATTCGGCTTTGTATTACGAAGATCCTACGGGCTCCTCGATAGTATAGTGGTTAGTATACCCGCCTGTCACGCGGGAGACCGGGGTTCTATTCCCCATCGGGGAGCCTCTGGCGCAAGACTAATGACCTTGCCTGGAAAAACAAATTATTATGGAAAATTTAACAAGCCTCGGGACTTGCTAAATAAGGCCAAGACCGGATCCCGGTTGTAGTGCCGATGATGATGATGATTACGAAGATCCTACACGGTCTCAGTTTACGAGTACACATGTTTACAAGTGTGATACACGATATATAATATGAGCACAAGCGGCATTATCAAAGGCCACCGACTACGAAGTAGTTGAACGTCAGTGAAATGCTGAGCTCGGCGAAAGTAGCGAACACAGCAGTGAGTCGAAATTAATCGTATGATACGATTTGCACGTAGAGCAATGTACTGTAACTGGTTGGGTCATTGCCACTACGAGTCGAATAAGTATTCAATCGATACCGCTGCATTTTTGGCAAGGAAAATTAAACGAATATTGAAATTTGCAAATTGTGGCAGGCAAATAACCCCCAAATAGACTACACGCGCTGGGTGAGAAAAATGCTCCGTCTGCATTAACTCCCCTATTAAAATGGTATTTAAAGGATAGTGCAAGTGAGTTTCTTTGCAGTGTAAAACGAATCGATCAAGCAAAAGGTCGCGGCCTTAGCGTTCGTACAGCGGGCCTTTTGTCTTGATCAGGTTAGAGTCGTAGGTGAATAAAAGTAAATCTAGCTATCCCAATAAAAGTAAACAAGTAAGAGTAAACCTAGTTAAACAAATAAAAGTAAACAAGTAAAAGTGTTCAAATGAAAGCAAACCTAGAGACAAATGTTTTAGTTTTCTCATTGAAACCTGCCGAAGCCAACAACCTACTCACAAAGAAGCCTCATTAGACGAAGAAGAATCCTGCCCTCCGTAAAAAGCCCTGTTTAACTAATAAACAAAACGGACAAAGGACCAACTCAACCAGGTAAAGATACTTTTCAGCTAACGGTGTTACATTGGCTCCCGAGCAGGGAATATAACACCTCCAAGGACCCGATAATAAAATATTAAATGATAGCATCTGGGGTTACGCTCAGGTGTTACATTTTAATAACCATAAAATATTAAATGTTAACATTAGGGGTTACACTTTAATGTTACAGTGATTTGAATACCAAAATAGGTCGGGAGCTGGTTTTCGGGCATTACGCAGGTACCCATAGTTTGCGTGAGAACACTAATGAAAATGGACTTCGAGTCATCGAACTGGCAGCATTAAAGAACTCGGTCGTTGCGAGCACCAGGTTTGCACAAAGCCACCTAGATATCATCTGATGGTGCCGCTTGCAACCAAATTGACCACGTGTTGATAGATCGCCGCCACTCCTCGAGCCTGATAACCGTACGAACGTACCGAGGTACCACCGTCGGCTCGGATCACTATCTTGTTGGTACAGTTTTCCGAGTGCGGATTGCCTTACGGATACGTACTGCATCCGCGGAGCAGGTTCAGATCCGCACGGTGTCTTACGCAATGAGAACCTCTGCTTCATATCACCAGCAACACCTTTGCTTTACATCACGCAGTTCATGAGATCATCGTGCACATATGGGAACAAGAGGAAATACCTGAGGGTTGGCGTCGAGGAATAATTTGCCCCATACATAAGACAGGAGATATCACAGTGTGCAGCAACTACAAGAGTATAACATTGCTGAGTACGGCCAATAAAATACTCTCCTCTATCCTACTAGACCGGATAGCCCCATACGTTAAAGTCATCATTGGTCAATATCAGTGTGGCTTTAGCCCAGGCAAATCAGCGATTGATCAGATATTCACCCTTACGCAAGAGATGGAAAAATGGCTGGAATTTAAGATTCCATTATATCATCTATTTATAGACTTTAAAGCCGCCTAGGACAGCATAGCCAGGGTAGAACTATATAATCATCATCATCATCATCGGCACTACAACCGGAATCCGGTCTTGGCCTTATTTAACAAGTCTGAGGCTTGTTAAATTTTCCATAATAATTTCTTTTTCCGGGCAATGTTATTAGAATTAATGACAAGAGAGAATTCGGCATTCCAAACGACTGTGTAGGTTGACCATGACCAACGTAACTAGTCAAGTAAAAATAGCAGGATTGCTGTCCAAACGGACTCCCACAAGGGGACGGTCTGGCATGTCTCCTCTTCAACCTGGCGTTGGAGAAGGCAATCCGTGATCCTGGCGACTATTGTCACCATGTCCAGCCAGATGCCTGCCTACCCAGATGACATCAACATCTTCGGTAGATCCAATTCGACTGTATGGGACTCCTTCACCCAGATCGAGCGGGCGACACAAAAACTGGCACTGCATAATAATGAAGGAAAAACAAAGTACATTATAGCAACATCTGCGAAGAGAAGACCTAACGTTGGTCAAACTATCAAGGTAACGGAGTACGAATTTGAAGTAGTGCAATCCTTTAACTACCATGGGTCAATAGTAGCAGCCCATAACAATATGGAAGAAGAAATACGCGGACGGCTGATCAAATCCAACAAAGCCTACTATGATCTATCAAGGCTCTTTAAATCTCGAAATGTATCCAAAACATCCCATCTATTACTGTCTGTACTGTCTTATCAGTACTCATGTATGGATCCGAGACCTGGGTGCTCAGAACTCTTACCCTCGTTCGAGAGGAAGGTCTTAAGGAGAATTGTTGGCCCCGTATGTGAAGAAGGATGATTCCGGAGACGCTACAACCATGTATTTTGTACACGATCTACCTTGAAGCTAACGTTGTAAGAAAAATCAAGCTTGGTAGGCTCCGGTGAAAGGAACACCTAGCTCGAATGAGCAAAGAGGAGTCTGTGGGGGTTCTTTAAAAATACGCGAAGAACCACTTACAATCCCAAACCCAACCCGCAGTCACCAGCAAACACTTCCTCCCCAAGGGAATTCAATCAATTATCCTGAAAATAATTCGGTTAATATACAAAGTAACTGTCATAAATCAGGAAACCTTATCGGCGTCCCTGTCAGCCGGCGTATCCTGCCACACACGTGCGCAGCAGATTTTCCCGGCTTATCCTCATTCACGGCAGCCTTTTGTACAACCGACAAAAGCAGTTTTCGCATCTCGCGTCTAGCCGCCAAAAACCGAATTCACCTGGGTGTAAATATACACACAAAAGAATTCGATCCTTCCCGCCGGCATAGATACCGTGCACAATCACCATTGTGTAAGTATCTAAATTCCTTTTAGCATCAGTTTCCCTAATGGCATGCAGCATGTTTACACAGCTGCATGCACATCCCCCACGATGCCCTTTATCACATTTCCTTTTCCCGGTTTCGTTACCCATGACCTCGCTGCATGGGTAAACAATGTAATCTCCGCGGGATCAACCGCAACCTCGCCAGGACCTACTCAGAGAGATCCTTTCACCATGGTCACCAAAAGAGAAACTTCGCTTTCTCTCAAAGAAGAAAACTCACCACAGCCGAGAGTCGATTCTGCACGAGTCAAACAGTCGAGTAATAGCTGCGAAACGCACGAAGCCAGAGTCGAGTGTCAATCAGATTAGACGCTTGTATTAATCCAAAAATAAAGTGTTAACATCGAAACCTTCATTCGCTTGTATTAATCTAAAAAATATGTGTTAACTGTGTTGGAATTGTTAAATTGGTAGGTGTAGAATTACTTAACATTAGAATATGTGGTTTGAGATGATGCCACCGTCATTGCCGTTGAGGGGATCATTAAGATGAAAGAATTCGTTGACACAGCTATAGGAAGAGGATTTGGTTTTCTCCTCCGTTTACGCGGCCAAGGTTTCCGCATTCTAACCTCGTGTATGGGTTTCTCGTGCGTCTTTGTTTGCGATGGTGGAACACATTCGCTAATTTGCCATTGCTTTAGGCTCCGTGAAATGGTCGAGAGAAATCACTGGCCATCTTTCACAGCTTGGCTGGTGGACCGTTTCGAGAAAAGGTTGGTTAGGTGGTAGTCGGTCCCAAGGTGAGATACCACCCCGTCACGCTGTACGTTCCGCGATATCGCCGAGAGAAATCTTCGACGGTGTTTCGGATGTGTGGCTGATGGCCCGGACTGACACGGTGATGAGTCATGATGGCACCTTCTGATATAAAGAATTCCGGAGGTAAACTAGTCTCCCATTCGGATCTCCGGGGGAGACCATGTCAGGGGGAACATCATGCAGATATCATGATAAATAATGGAAATTTGAGAGGTTCGTCATCGCATAACCGGGCTCGCTCTCGAGGCGCTGCCCACGCTCGACTGGTGGCGACTTACATTCGAGATTCCGTTTTAAGGGCGGAGTCTGCGTCTTCGCGCGGCCCAATCTGGCTTGCCAGAGGATGGAGGCATTAGAACCCAATAATATGGACATCATATGGTTGGCGGTCGTGCTGAGGAATTCTGTTCAATTTCTTTGTTGTCTTTACCGCTCCCCAAATGACGATCGACCGGCGAAATTTTTCGAACATCTTTCACATACCATCGACTGCATATAGGTAAACCACCCAGCTTCTGAAATTGTTGTCCTTGGCGATTTTAATGTGCACAATTCCGGCTGGTTGTTACATTCTAACAGAACCGACGAGGCTGGGAGGATGGCGGAGATGTTTGCTGTTAGCCACAACTTAACTCAACTCGTGGAAGAACCAACGCGAGTGTCGGATGCCCGAGGCGATTATGCGAACACCCTGGATCTGTTTTTGACATCCGAACCGAGTATTTATACCGTAGAGGTTTCTGTGCCACTGGGAAACTCAGATCATTGCTTAGTATCTGTCGCGCAAGCAATTGCATGTCAAGCGAATAACCGGCCTAGGAAGCTTCGCCATGAATGGAAGTATGGGGCTGCTAACTGGGACGATTTGCGAGATTTCTTCGCATCGTTTCCATGGTCGGAGGTGTGCTTCGGAAACTCCGATGTTAACGCTTGCGCGGAGTCGGTATCAGAGACTATTCTTCTGGGGTTGGAGATGTATATTCCACATTCCATCAAATGAAGTTCGTCTGATAAACCTTGGTTTGATATAAAATGCGAGCTGATTACAGCGGCAAAAAATAGAGCTTTTAAGAAATGGCGTTCCAATCTCACCGTTGTTAACAGAACGAATTTTGTTAGAATCAGAAACGCGTGCAACCAGTCGATTGATACCGCGAAGAAAGCTCACAACGACAGGGTGATCGATAAGCTCCTTCGGTGCCCAACTGGTTCGAGCTCCTTCTGGTCAATGGCAAAAGCTGTCAGTGGTAACTTCGCATCCTCCTCTTTCTCGCCGTTGATGACAGACAGCGGGACGTTAGTCACGAATTCAAAGGATAAAGCTAATGTGATCGCGAATTTATTTTCCGCGAATTCAAACCTCGATCCCGGCCTTTTGGAGCCACCCGTGATCTCGCCGGTACGGTCTTCGATACGGGATGTGAGATTTCGTCCGCGCACTATTCGAAGCATTCTACGTGAACTGGATTGTAGGAAGGCAACCGGCCCGGACGGAATACCAGAATTGGTCCTTAAGAACTGTGCTCCAGAACTAACGCCGGTTCTTGGCAGACTCTTCCGCTTATCTTATGCAAGGAGGACTTTTCCGGCCGGCTGGAAAATCGCTCGAGTTCAGCCAATCACAAGAGAAGCCTTCAGCGTGATTCAGACTTGGACAGCACCACGACCGAAAGTAAATCCTTGCATCAACAGATAATTGCTCTTAAGACCAGCCGAGAAAAGGTCATTAAGGAGAACAATCGCTTATCAACTGATCTAGCAGAGAGGCAAGCTGAAATTTTGACACTAAAGCGTCGCCTTCAGGATTCGGAAGTAGAAATTGATCGTTTAAAACAAGAGGCGTACGACCTCCGAAATGTACATGTAGAAGTACTAGATGGGCGGACGAGTGATGCTATACCCGCAGCTCATCTGCAGGAGTTCACACGGATCCTGATAAGATAGCAGCTGTCCAAGAGTGGCCTAATCCAGAAGATAAGCAACAGTTAAGAAGCTTTATGGGATTAGCCACATATTACCGGCGGTGAGGCAGCATTCAACACATTGAAGGCCGAGTTATGTAAGACTCCAACATTGGCATTCCCAAGATCGGATCGCCCATTTATATTGGATACTGATGGAAGTAACACAGGAATCGGAGCAGTGTTGTCACAGGAAGTCGATGGTAAAGAGAGAGTTGTCGCATATTATAGTCGAGTTCTATCTAAGCCAGAGAGAAACTACTGCGCAACAAGAAAGGAACTGCTGGCTGTCGTAGAAGCCGTTAAGAATTTCCATAAGTACATCTACGGACGTCGATTCCACCTTCGGACGGATCATACCACACTGAAATGGTTGTTAAATTTTAAGAATCCGGAAGGACAAATAGCTCGATGGATCGAACGACTTCAAACGTACGATTTCCAAATTTCCCACCGTCAATGGAAGGTGCATAATAACGCTGATGCTCTATCAAGAAGACCGTGTAAGCCAGATTGTAAACATTGTCATAGAGCGGAAGAAAAACAAGAGGCGTACGACCTGCGAAATGTACAAGTAGAAGTACTAGATGGGTGGACGAGTGATGCTATACGCGCAGCTCAACTTCAGGATGAAGACATGTCGCTAATCCTGGAACACAAAGAAAAGAACGAGCGGCCAACTTGGAACAATATTTCCGACAAGAGTGGAACATTCAAGGCATATTGGGCACAATGGAATTCCTTGCTGGTGGAAGATGGAATTCTAAAGCGTAAATGGGAAGCCGCGGACGGAAAATCCCATCGAATGCAGATTCTATTCCCACCATCAAAAGTGACGGATGTACTAACAGAAATGCACGACGGGGCCTCCGGTGATAATCTGGGAGTGAATAAAACACTTTCAAAATTACGATCTCGATTCTACTGGCTTCACATGAGAGATGATGTCGAGTCTTGAGTGCCCCTTTCGAGTGAATTACGATTGATATCTCAGGATCATTCCCAAAAACAAACGACAACAACAAATACATGTTGGTTATCATAGATTACTTCAGCAAGTGGGTGGAAGTCCTTCCAATTCCAACCCAAGAAGCAACAACCGTCACTGGGCAGCTTATCAATAATTGGATCAGCAGATATGGAATTCCATGTGAGCTTCATTCCGATCAAGGCCGAAACTTCGAATCCTAGATATTTCAAGGCGTCTGTGCGGCACTGGGCGTAAGGAAAACCGGGACCACACCCTTACATCCGCAGTCAGACGGGATGGTCGAAAGGTTCAACATTGGGAATGACCGTATAAGATTCTCACAAGAATTAACGATGTTGTCTATAGGATTCAGCGAAGACCTAACGCCAAGATGAAAGTGGTACATCGTGGCCGACTGGCGACTTTTGTTAACCCAGGAGACCAGTGAACTTAGTTCGGGACGAACTAAACTAGGCGGAGGGTAGTGTGACGCATATGACAATCAGTACTAGAATATTCTAGAAAGTACTGGAAAACTGGAGACTATGAACAGTAGAAAATTCGAGGTTATGGAACGGGCGGAAGCGAAACGCCGAATCAGAATGAGGAAAAACGGTATAAATACGTCGCACGCAGTTCAGGAAGTAAGTAAGACGTAAGAAGTAAGCAGTCAAAGACGCGATGAATAAGCGATAAGTCAAGAAATTGTTAAGTGTACGGTAAAAGTAAGGATTGTTATCAACAGACTAATAAAGGGTTACATTAATTCAAAATCGATTTAACGGTTCTTATTTATTGAAAATAATTAATCCAGCGAACCCTAAGCTTGCAACAATATATATATACATACATATATATATATATATATATATATATATATATATATATATATATATATAATGCTCCTCAATAGCATACTGGTTAGTATACCCGCCTGTCGCGCGGGAGACCAGGGTTCGATTCCCCGTCGGGGAGCCTCTAGCGCAAGACTAATGACCTTGCCCGGAAAAAACAAATCATTATGGAAAATTTAACAAGCCTCAGGACTTGCTAAATAGGCCAAGACCGATTCCAGGTTGTAGTGCCGATGATGATGATGATATATATATATATATAATATTTAATGTTAATTGAGAAAATATTGTACGCCGAAAGGCAAAACAAAACAAAAAGGTATTGTATATTTTAGAGTCCTTGTGAAGGGGCAGTAACTTAACTAAGCAAAATAACTGTAAACACGACAGTATTTGGTCTCAAGTACGGACTGCAATTTTCTTGGTAACTTCAAATACCTGGAATCATTTAGCGACCGCAAACCTAATTAATCAACTTGGTGAGAAAACCTTGGATATTTCAGCCCAATTCTAACATGCCAGTATGTATTTTGGATTTTGAAAAAGTCGTCCAAAGCGACCAAAAATGAAAACATTAACTGACAAGATTTTGGCCTTCGTTTTTTGGGATGCGCGTTCATCGATTACCTTGAATAAGGAAAAACTATCAATTGCGACTATTATATAGTGTTTTCGGTGCCTTTAATGGAAGACACTACGAAAAACCAGTCACACAGAAGAAGACAAAAGTGCTCGCAACAATAAAAGAACACCATGAATTAAAGACAAATCGTTTTACAAAAAATGCATCGAATCGTTAGAGAAAGGTTGGAATCAGTGCATCACCCTCGAAAGAGACTATATGTTGATAAATAAAGTCGAATTTTGCATAAAAGTTGTTGTATTATTAATTTAAAAGATCATCATCATCATCATCGGCACTACAACCGGGAACCGGTCTTAGCCTTATTCAGCAAGTCCTGAGGCTTGTTAAATTTTCCATAATGATTTGTTTTTTCCGGGCAAGGTCATTAGTCTTGCGCCAGAGGCTCCCCGACGGGGAATCGAACCCCGGTCTCCCGCGTGACAGGCGGGTATACTAATTTAAAATATCATCGACGTTTTCATTTCTTTCGTATAGACTTATGACAACATGTTTTATTAAACTATTTGCTTGTCCAAAACTAATTTACCACCGGAATTCTTTATCTCAGAGTGCACTTTCATGTCATTTTCTCAACTTTATTTCAGATCATCCGCTAAAATCTGAAACATAATGAAAAATTTCTCCCCTGTATCACGAAACCTTTTGCTTGATGGATTGGTGTCTTTGCGTGAAGAGTTGAAAGAACAAACACCTTTCATTTTTACCATGATTTTTAAAACTAATTCAACCGCAATAAATGTTGGCACACAAATATTCACTTTGAAAGGTCTCACAAGCGCAATAAGTGTAGTAGACTTGAAAACAAAATGATGTATTTTAATTTTAACTTCCTGGCTTTAAATAGTGTAGAGGTAAAAGTTCTAACAATGGAAAGTGCTAAAAACGAATTTAAAACATAACAGCATAAAAAACAATTTTGTGCGCACCCTATGTCCAGTCCATGTGCATTCGAGAATCGATTGAAAGCAACTGCGACCAGTTGACATATCGAGTATTTGTGTTGTCGAGTGCCGACTCAAGTATATTGTTGAACAATTATTTAACGTTACGATGCAAGTTACATCGGCTAAAGAGTCGTTGTCCCAAGCGCTACAAGGACGAATAATACCTAATCAAGAATACTTATTACAGGGTTCGATTTTGGATACAGCGGTTGATCATTTGCTACACAGGTATACACCGGTTCTATGTCTAACTTTTTGCCGCGAAAGTTGCTTTGTATTGTAAATTTGGAAATTTATAGAACAAAATTAATACGTAGAGCGTTTATTTAGTAACATTATTTAAAATGTTCTTTCTTAAACATTGTGTGATGCACTGGTTGCACTTTTATTGTAATTTATTGAACTTGGACTGGAAACTATCAATTGAACCAAATACGATTTCTAAACAGTAGGAGAGCCAAAACACACAAATATTAAAAACACTTGGTATTTCAACCGTTGCCAAGAGTGCAGTTTAAAATGGATTATTTTTTCAATTGATTTATACTTTTGTATTTCTTTTTTCCCCTTTGTCCTAAGTACTGCACAACCTTTGCTGTGTTTTTCCTTCTGTTATTATTGTTGCAGGGTTTGGTTTGGTAGATCAGTTTCCACTTATAGGTCACAATTGTAATACCCAATTAATCTCATACTGTTCTACTGTGGTCTAATAGTATTGTATTCTATAGAACATTCATTCCTTCAGGATTTTGATTGCATAATTAGATCATTTCCCTGATGGAACACTCAGAATTCTTAAGTGTCAACATAACCACTCTTCATGGAATGTGTACCCTCAAACACTAACCTATTTTCTCTTTGAAATTTTGTCAAATATTAGTTTCCCGCTGAATGTTACCATACATCGCAAACCATTCTCAATATACAACCCAGTTTTAGCCATGAGAATAACGTAATACATTTATGTTCTCCGTTGATGTCTTTTTAAATAATTTTTAAATGATATACAATTTTATAAATTATATTTTTCTGATCGATTTCATGGTCTCTAATATTATATAATATTTATTGTTAAGAGATGTTTCATATTAAATGATAATTGTGAGTGCTAGAGTGAAAGTACAGCACCTCCCCTATTTCTTTACTTTTTTTTTTATTTATTATTATTTTTTATTAACAAAATAATTACAGGGACTATCGTTAATTGAATATTTAGATGAAATAATAATATGTATTTATATATATATTTCTTCTATATGAATATATGTAATTTATAATATATAGGAATATTATACAGTTTTACAAATTCGTTAATTATTAATATTGTAGCGAGCTTAGGGTTCGCTGGATTAATTATTTGAATAAATAAGAGCCTTTAAATCGATTTTGAATTAATGTAACACTTTATTAGTCCGTTAATAACAACCGTTACTTTTACCGTACACTTAACGATTTCTTGACATCGCTTCCGTGCTTATCGCGCTTTGACTGCTTACTTCTTACTTATCGCTTTCTTACTTATCGCGTCTTTGACTGCTTGCTTCTTACTTATCTTCCCGATCTGCGTGCGACGTATTTATACCGGCGTTCCTCATTCTGATTTGGTGTTTCGTTTCCGTCCATTCCATAGCCTCGAATTGTCTACTGCTCATAGTCTCCAGTTTTCCAGTACTTTCTAGAATATTCTAGTACTGATTGTCATATGCGTCACACTACCCTCCGCCTAGATTAGTTCGTCTCGAACTAAGTTCGTTGGTCTTCTGGGTTAACAAAAAGTCGCGTTCGGTCTTCGCTGAATCCTATAGACAACGTCGTTAATTCTTATGAGAATCTTATACGGTCCTCCCCAATGTTGCTGGAACTTCGGAGACCTTCCTTTTTGCTGATGAGGGTTATAAAGTCACACGTTATCGCCTGCATTAAATCCGGATGCGTTGGCTCGAACGTCGTACCTTGTTTTCATCCTGTCACTTGATACCTTGATTTGCTTTCGAACCAAATGATGACTCTCATCGAGGAGATTTCTCCATTCGGCTACGTTGTCTTCAGTCTTATCTATGGAGGCCGGAGGTATTCCGAATCGCAGATCGGCTGGTAATCGTATCTCTCGTCCAAATATAATTCTTGCTGGAGAATGGCCTGTCGTATCGTGATTAGCCGATCTATAACTCATGAGAAAGGTTTGTACATATTTGTCCCTATCTCGTTGGTGATCACTAACGACCTTCGATAAATGCTCTTTTATTGTTCGGTTGAACCTTTCGACCATTCCGTCTGACTGCGGATGTAAGGGTGTGGTCCCGGTTTTCCTTACGCCCAGTGCCGCACAGATGCCTTGAAATATCTGTGATTCGAAGTTTCGGCCTTGATCGGAATGAAGCTCACAGGGAACTCCATATCTGCTGATCCAATTATTGATAAGCTGCTCAATGATGGTTGTTGCTTCTTGGTTTGGAATTGGAAGGACTTTCACCCACTTGCTGAAGTAATCCATGATAACCAACATGTATTTGTTGTTGTCGTTTGTTTTTGGGAATGGTCCTGAGATATCAATCGCAATTCGCTCAAAAGGGGCACCCACGTTGTACTGCTTCATAGCGCTCCTTGATTTTGCTGTTGGTCCTTTGGTCGCAATGCAAGTTATGCACTTCCTACACCAAGACTCGACGTCATCTCTCATGTGAAGCCAGTAGAATCGAGATCGTAATTTTGAAAGTGTCTTATTAACTCCCAGATTATCACCGGAGGCCCCGTCGTGCATTTCTGTTAGTACATCCTTCACCTTTGATGGTGGGACTAGAATCTGCATTCGATGGGATTTTCCGTCCGCGGCTTCCCATTTACGCTTTAGAATTCCATCTTCCACCAGCAAAGAATTCCATTGTGCCCAATATGCTTTAAATGTTCCACTCTTGTCGGAAATATTGTTCCAAGTTGGCTGGTCGTTCCTTTGATTGTGTTCCAGGATTAGCGAGATATCTTCATCCTGAAGTTGAGCTGCGCGTATTGCATCACTCGTCCACCCATGTAGTACTTATACTTGTACATTTCGAAGGTCGTACACCTCTTGTTTTAAACGATCGATTTCTACTTCCGAATCCCGAAGGCGACACTTTAGGGTCAAAATTTCAGCTCGCCTCTCTGCTAGATCAATTTATAAGCGATTGTTCTCTTTAATGACCTTTCCTCGGCTGGTCTTAAGAGCAATTATCTGTTGATGCAAGCATTTACATTCGGTCGTGGTGCCGTCCAAGTTTGAATCACGCTGAAGGCTTCTCTTGTGATGACCGCATGAACAACAATTCTCAATTGATGTGTCATTCATTCGTCGACGTTTCCTACAGTCAACAGGGATGTGGCCGACTTCGCCGCATGTCCAACACTTCATATCAGGTCTTGGGGTTCTCCGTTGTACATGTCCGATTCTTTGGCAGGAACATTACTGGACGAATGTTTCTCGGACTCTATATGTACTCCTGGTAGCCAGTTTAGCAGATTCATATGCTAATGCGAACGCCAGTATTTCATTAATCGTCTTCTTTCCCGCCAAACGAACAGCCTGTTGCAAGTCCCGATCTTGGAGTGCATTTATAAATGCATCCATTGCTACCTCGTTCAGAAATTCCTTAGTCATATTTGAATAAGACAAATTTGTCACTAGCTCTATGTCCGCCTGCAACTGTTGAAGATTTTCTCTAGGTTTCTGCGTTCTGCTCCGCAGTTCCATGTGGTAGACCCGCTGCATGTGGTTGTCTCCGTACCTAGCTTCAAGGCCGTCTTTTACCGCTTGGAAATCTGTGTGCTTCTCTGCTGGTATGGTTTGTAGCAATTCTGCAGCCGCCCCGCGGAGTGACAAGATTAGTGATGTTGACTTCTGCTCATCCGGCCACTTATTATAATTGGCCGCGGCGTCAAACTGACGTATAAATACGGAGAAGGGTCCCGTTCCATCAAAGGTTGGCGGTTGCATTCGTGTATCTTTGTAGTCATGTTGATTGCTAGGCTCTCAACACATTCAAGTCTCTTTTCGATTCGCGTTATTTCATCGGTGACTTTTAGATCCAGATTTTCTACTTCGTTTCGAATTTCTTCCTTAAAGTGTTGAAAATTACATTTCATCCACTGCGTTTGGGCATCCAATTTTGCATTCAGATCTGCAGCTTGCGCGTCCAATTTTGAGTTAATATCTGTAGCTTGCGCGTCCAATTTTGAATTTTGCGCGTCCAGTGTTGTCATCATCATCCTAAGCATCTCCGAAATGTCCAACTGTGGCGAACTCTTCTCCGTTACATTGGCACCATCTTGACTCGCTGTTTCTTCTCCATCAAGACAGTCTGGCCCAATCGTATAAACATATGTATCGACATCAATACCCACTTCCTCCATTGCTCCTTGCAGACGCTGTCGAAGAATTTGCTTCTGTCCTCTGCTATCCAGATTCCGACCCTTAAGTTCCTTCTTCAACTCAGGAACGCGAAGATCCTCCAAATGTCGATCTGACATAGTCACAACACACTTTCACAGACTTATTTACTTCACCAATAATTAATCCCACTTCTGACACCAATTGTTGCGAGTTTATGGTTCGCTGGATTATATATTTGTAATAAATAAGAGCCGTTAAATCGATTTTGAATTAATGTAACACTTTATTAGTCCGTTAATAACAACCATTACTTTTACCGTATACTTAACCATTACTTGACTTATCGCTTCCGTACTTATCGCGCTTTGACTGCTTACTTCTTACTTCTTACTTATCGCTTTCTTACTTATCGCGTCTTTGACTGCTTACTTCTTACTTATCTTCCCGATCTGCGTGCGACGTATTTATACCGTTTTTCCTCATTCTGATTTGGTGTTTCGTTTCCGTCCATTCCATAGCCTCGAATTTTCTACTGCTCATAGTCTCCAGTTTTCCAGTACTTTCTAGAATATTCTAGTACTGATTGTCATATGCGTCACAATTTATTTTCTGTATTTGGGGCTTTAAAATTGATAAAGGAGAGTTGTTTTTAAAAATATCGTTCATAACTGAACTGGGCAGTGAACATTGTCCTAAGTCCAAAATATGTTTTATGCCGATGACTGCGTTGCATGTTGTGCAAATCAGAGGATCTTCTTTGCGTAGTAGATGCTGATGAGTGACGGATGTATGGCCTAAGCGAAGTCTTATAAAATTTGTGGATGTGGGATATATTGGCTTGTCGCGTTCTAGATTAATAGTGGCGTAGTGGTGTACATATGATTTCCATAAGTCGTGTTGGAAAGGTCTTTTTTAGTGAACGTATCAAAGAAATGGAGTGGCGTTTTGTGAGCCATAGCAGCAGCTTTGTCCGCATGTTCGTTTCCTTGTATTCCTGTGTGACCAGGGGTCCACATTATTTTGAGTTTTTTAGGTGAACGAATGAGGATGTCTCTAATTTTGTTTATAACATGGACATTATATCTATCATTACGGATAGCATTAATAACTGGTATACTATCAGTTGAAATAATGTATTTACCGCAAGTTTTTGAAGCAATTTTAGCTGCTTCCAGAACAGCATGTGCTTCTGCAGTGAAGATTGGTGCTTGTTCACACAGTAGACCCGTGCTAATAATTGACCCATCTTCATGGACAACTGGAAATGAAACGCTTTCAGATATTTTGGAGCCGTCGGTGAAAAGTAACATCCATCTTTTTGTTCTGAATTCGGTCGAGATATCGGTGAAGAGAGCACGGAAGAATTTGCTGTCGATATTGCTTTTTCGATTCGAATTTAGATCGTGAATGAAAGACGGCTCATTGATTGTCCAAGGTGGGTGTAATGGCAGATATTTGGTAAAATGCCTCAATGGAAGATTCATTTCAATTGCAACTGCAACGATGTTAGAGATTGCGGATGGTATTCTCTTTGGCGTAGGTCGGCGTATTGCGGACTTGAAGTATTTTTCAGCGATGGATCCAGATGAAAATGACAATTTTAAAACATTTTCCTCTTGTTCTTACAATTTGCTCTTCGATTGCTGGAAGACCTGCTTCTGCCAGTATGTTTTTGATTGGAGTGGTGGGAAAGGCGTTGATTCTTCTCCTGGCCGCATGATGGTAGGCTGGTTTGATGATTTTTAACGTTGACTTAGGACAAGTCCCGTTTATAGATAAACCGTAATCAATTTTACTGAGTAAAAAACCCAGACTACGTTACATAATGTGTTTATATGTGCACTACTTTTCTTACATGCTAGATAACTAATAATATTGGCTCTGTCAGCAAGGCTCTTTTTTAATTCTGTGATGTGATCATTCCATTTATATTTTCTATTGAGAATAAGTCCTAGAATACTTAACTTATCAACCGAACTAAAGGTAATATTACCTATATTTAGTGTTAGTGTTTGAGAGCAAGATAATTTACGACATATGTGCAATATTTTACATTTTTCAAGCGAAAGTCTAGCACCAGATGTGTTCGACCACACCAATATTTCCTTAATCACTCGGGTGAACATTACTTTAGTTGTTTCAAGATCATTGCACTTGCTCAGGACATAAAGGTCGTCAGCATAAATGCAATGATCCAGAAGTTTGTGCCTGGCTAAAATGTTTGAAACTTCTTCAATAGCTATTAAAAATAGAACCACTGACAGAGGAGATCCTTGTGGAATTCCCTTGTATAGTGGATATGTTGAGGAGAAACAATTATTGGTTTTAACACAGAATCGTTTGTTTGTTAAAAACGATTTAATATATTTTATGATTTTAGGGCCCAATTTCCAGGACTGTAATTTGTTAAGAACAAGATGCATGCCAATTTTATCAAATGCATTCTCGAAGTCAATTGACAAAATTGAAACATGATTGTGAGATGATAAGGCGTTTGCTGTGTAATTGTCTATATGTAGAAGTGCATCAATACAACCCTTTTCTGGTTTGAAACCTACTTGGTTAGGGCTAATTAGATTTTTTCTTTGTATAAACCATTGGAGACGCTTTGCGATTATTTTTTCCATTATTTTGGAAATACAAGGAAGAAGAAATTCTCAGTTTGCTGACAGCGTCCAACTAGCGTTGTCGGAATGCAGTCTTTTATTAAATTCATTTAACATATCGTTACTGGTCGTTAGTATTGTGCGCAGATATTTAAACTCTTTAATATTCTCAAATATCTTTCCCCTGACATTTATGTGCGTTCCCTAAGGTCCGCCTGTCCTCGCTGTAATCATATCTATTTTGGTTTGTCTTCATTGATTTCTAGGCCCACTTCTTCCGTTTGCACGATAATTTCTCAGATTTTACTTACAGTTTCTAGATTATCTCCCAAAACAGCGAAGTCGTTCATATATGTGAGCACTTCTGTGACACTTGTGGATAATCCGACCACGTTGTCGTCTTGAAACATATATAACATAATTGGCGCAGCCCGTAGGATTCAATGCAACTTTGCTGTTTAATGAAATATCCACAATTGTTGAGGATGCCGTTGAATTCTCTCCAACTTTGGACGTAAATATTAAAAAACTTGTTCTTTTTTTTCTGCTACGCTAATATACTTCAAGGAGAGATTAAGTTGATGAGTTTTAATTGTACTGCTATTCTTTAAATGGAATTTTGCTTTTAGGCAACATTTTGAATTGTATTTACATCCTCACTTAGTTTCAGCCTTTTCTCCTTCTTTCTTCCTTTAATTCACGGTTATACTGTTACAATGGTTCTGTTAAATCACATCCACGAACAAATCTTCACAATCAAAAAATATATTTCCTTTTACACCGTCTGACCAATTGTCACTACACTCTCTGCGTTTTTGCACAACTATCAACACGGTTGTGTTTTTTTTTTTTTTACTTTTTCCGATTTTTCTTTGTTTTCCTATTCACCGTTGTCCCAACGAAAAAAACCACGGCGATGATTGATCTTCGAATATTTTGGAGATATCCTCGCCGGGGAAAGAACTGGGTTTGCATGCACCAGTTATATGTTTTGTTTTATGTTGTTGTTATGTTTTAAGAAATAAGAAGTTTTGTATTTTAAGGTATGCTTTATATTTTAAGTAACTTTTAATCTAACTATAAACGTGGGCAGCGCTAGCCATGAACATTGTCCGAATCCTCGATCGTTTACACTGGGTGGCACTTCATGTATTATGACAGATACAATAGATTGTTCGCACTAGGTGGCACTTCATATATCATGACAGATACAATAGAATGTTTACGCTAGGTGGCACTTCATGTATCATAACATCTCCCTTTTATAATATTGTGACGCATATGACAATCAGTACTGGAATCTTCGAGAAAGTCCGAAACAAAGTACTAGATTATTTTAGGAAGTACTGGAAAACTGGAATAGAAAAGTCGAGATTATGGAATGGACGGAAACGAAACACCAAATCAGAATGACGAAAAACGGTATAAATACGTCGCACGCAGATCGAAGGAGTGATAGGTAAGACAGTGAAGCAAGCGATACGTCTCGAGTGAGAAGTAAGCAGTAAAAGACGCGATAAGTACGGAAGCGATAAGTAAAGAAATCGTTAAGCGTACGGTATAAGTAACGGTTGTATTACGGACTAATAAAGTGTTATATTAATTCAAAATCGATTTAACGGCTCTTATTTATTTTAAAATAATTAATCCAGCGAACCCTAAGCTCGCTACAATTGGTGTCAGAAGTGGGATTAATTATTAGTGAAGTAAATAAGTCTGTGAAAGTGTGTTGTAACGATGTCAGATCGACATTTGGAGGATCTTCGCGTTCCTGAGTTGAAGAAGGAACTTGAAGGCCGGAATCTGGATAGCAGAGGACAGAAGCAAATTCTTCGACAGCGTCTGCAAGGAGCAATGGAGGAAGAGGGTATTGATGTCGACACATATGTGTTTGCGATTGTGCCAGACTGCCCGGATGGAGAAGAAACAGCGAGTCAAGATGGTACCAATGTAACGGAGAAGAGTTTGCCACAGTTGGACATTTCGGAGATGTTCTGGATGATGATGATAAAATTGGACGCACAAGCTACAGACGTTAATACAAAATTCGACGCCGTAAATTCAAAATTCGACGCTGTAAATTCAAAATTGGACGCGCAAGCTACAGATGTCAATGCAAAGTTGGATGCCCGAACACAATGGATGAAATTTAATTTTCAACACTTTAAGGACGAAATTCGAAACGAAGTAGAAAATCTAGATCTAAAAAACGAAGCTGAATTCAAGAAAGTCACCGATGAAATAACACGAATCGAAAAGAGACTTGAGTGTGTTGAGAGAAATAAGACATCGCCTAGCAATCAACATGACTACAAAGATACAAGGATGCAACCGCCAACCTTCGATGGAACGGGACCCTTCTCCGTATTTATACGTCAGTTTGACGCCGCGGCCAATTATAATAAGTGGTCGGATGAACAAAAGTCAACATCACTAATCTTGTCACTCCGCGGGAGGGCTGCAGAATTGCTACAAACAATACCAGCAGAGAAGCAAGCAGATTTCCAAGCGATAAGAGACGGCCTTGAAGCTAGGTATGGCGACAACCACATGCAGCAGGTCTACCGCATGCAACTGCGAAGCAGAACGCAGAAACCGGGAGAAAATCTTCAACAGTTGCAGACAGACATTGAGCGATTGGCAAACTTGGCTTATGCAAATATGACTAAAGAATTTCTGAACGAGGTAGCAATGGATGCATTTATAAACGCACTCCAAGATCGGGACATGCAACAGGCCGTTCGTTTGGCGGAAAAGAAGACGACTAATGAAATACTGGTGTTCGCATTGGCTTATGAATCTGCTAAACTGGCTACCAGGAGTACATATAGAGTCCGAGAAATGTCCGTCCAGGAACGTTCCTGCCAAAGAATCGGGCATGTACAACGGAGAACCCCGAGACCTGTTATGAAGTGCTGGACATGCGGCGGAGTCGGCCACATCTCTGTTGACTTTAGGAAACGTCGACGTATGAATGAAACATCGAGTGAGAATTGTTGTTCATGCGCTTGCCATAAGAAGAGACTATCAACGGAACAACCTGAGGTGAAGAAACACATTATACCTGTCAGAGTACTAAATGCGTCCGAAGAGCCGGTCGCAATAAGAAAAGGAGAGTTAACCGCAGAATGTGAACCCGTATCAATGATAAGCTCAATTCAGCAAGGGTAGGTGCATAATAACGCTGATGTTCTATCAAGAAGACGATGTAAGCCAGATTTTAAACATTGTCATAAAGCGGAAGAGAAAGAAGAGGCGTACGACTTGCGAAATGTACATGTAGAAGTACTAGATGGGTGGACGAGTGATGCTATACGCGCAGCTCAACTTCAGGATGAAGATATGTCGCTAATTCTGGAATACAAAGAGAAGAACGAGCGGCCAACTTGGAACAATATTTCCGACAAGAGTGGAACATTTAAAGCATATTCGGCACAATGGAATTCTTTGCTGGTGGAAGATGGAATTCTAAAGCGTAAATGGGAAGCCGCAGACGTAAAATCCCATCGTATGCAGATTCTAGTCCCATTATCAAAAGTGAAGGGTGTACTAACAGAAATGCATGACGGGGCCTCCGGTGGACATCTGGGAGTTAATAAGACACTTTCAAAATTACGATCTCGTTTTTACTGGCTTCACATGAGAGATGACGTCGAGTCTTGTTGTAGGAAGTGCACAACTTGCACTGCGACCAAAGGACCAACGGCAAAACCAAGGAGTGCTATGAAGCAGTACAACGTGGGTGCCCCTTTTGTGCGAATTGCGATTGATATCTCAGGACCATTCCCAAAAACAAACGACAACAACAAATACATGTTAGTTATCATGGATTACTTCAGCAAGTGGGTAGAAGTCCTTCCAATTCCAAACCAAGAAGCAACAACCGTCATTGAGCAGCTAATCAATAATTGGACCAGCAGATATGGAGTTCCCTGTGAGCTTCATTCCGATCAAGGCCGAAATTTCGAATCACAGATATTTCAAGGCATCTGTGCGGCACTGGGCGTAAGGAAAACCAGGACCACACCCTTACATCCGCAGTCAGACGGAATGGTCGAAAGGTTCAACCGAACAATAAAAGAGCATTTATCGAAGGTCGTTAGTGATCACCAACGAGATAGGGACAAATACGTACAAACCTTTCTCATGAGTTATAGATCGGCTAATCACGATACGACAGGCCATTCTCCAGCAAGAATTATATTTGGACGAGAGATACGATTACCAGCCGATCTGCGATTCGGAATACCTCCCGACGCCATAGATAAGACCGAAGACTACGTAGCCGAATGGAGAAATCGCCTCGACGGGATTCATCACTTGATTCGAAAGCAAATCAAGGCATCCAGTGACAGGATGAAAACAAGGTACGACGTTCGAGCCAACGCATCCGGATTTAATGCAGGCGATAACGTGTGGCTTTATAACCCTCATCAGCAAAAAGGAAGGTCTCCGAAGTTGCAGCAACATTGGGAAGGACCGTATAAGATTCTCACAAGAATTAACGACGTTGTCTATAGGATTCAGCGAAGACCGAATGCCAAGATGAAAGTGGTACATCGTGACCGACTGGCGATTTTTGTTAACCCAGGAGATCAGTGAACTTAGTTCGGGACGAACTAATCTAGGCGGAGGGTAGTGTGACGCATATGACAATCAGTACTGGAATCTTCGAGAAAGTCCGAAACAAAGTACGAGATTATTATTACAATATTGTAGCGAGCTTAGGGTTCGTTGGATTAATTATTTTGAATAAATAAGAGCCGTTAAATTGATTTTGAACTAATATAACACTTTATTAGTCCGTTAATCACAACCGTTACTTTTTACCGTACACAACTTTCTTGACTTATCGCTTTCGTACTTATCGCGTATTTTACTGCTTACTTCTTACTCATTACTTATTACTTCCGCACTTATGGCTTGCTTCACTTTCTACTTATCGCTTGCTTCACTTCCTTTTTTATAACTTAACTTCCGATCTGCATGCGACGTATTTATACCGTTTTTCCTCATTCCGATTTGGTGTATCGTTTCCGTCCGTTCCATAGTCTTGAATGTTCTATTCCAGTTTTCCAGTACTTCCTAAAATAATCTAGTACTTTGCTTCGGACTTTCTCGAAGATTCCAGTACTGATTGTCATAAGCGTCACAATATTGTAATTTCTGATTTTCATTTTGAATTACAAAATATAGTTTCAGTATTTTTTCAGACTTAAAAACTATTTATACACTAGAACTTACAATTTATAATCTTTGAGATACGACGGTTGTTTTGAAACTCTACCAGATCTTGTTACTTGATTTTGATTAGCTTGAACACTTTGATTTGAACTTGAATTTACAGTGTTGTTTGCAAAATCTGAACTCGCTTGTTCAGTACTTACATGAGTTACATTTGGGATCGGTTGAGTTACATTTGGAATCGCGTTTTTTGACACATTTTTATTACAATCATTTTCCGTCGTCTGTTCATATAAGTGTACACGATTTCTTTCAAGTTTTCGACCGTTTGACATTTGCACTTCGTATGACCTTGGTCTATCACAAATTTTTGTTACAACAGCTGGTTCTAATGGTTTACCTTCCGCTTTTCGAATATAAACGTTGTCATTTAATTTCAAAGGATTCAAATTGTGACTTTTTCTATCATAGAACAGTTTCTGTTCACTTTGTCGCTTTAACAATTGTTGTCTAACTAACTCATTCTCTTCCCTCTCATTTCTTTTTACATTTATCGGCCAAATTCCACGCGTTTTATAACCAAATAGCAATTCATTCGGCGATTTTATTTCGTTTGAGATCGGAGTGTTTCTATACTCTAACAATGCAAGGGTCGGATCTCTATTGCTATGTTCTATCTTTTTAAACATACTTTTTACTGACGTTCAACCATACCATTCGATTGAGGATAATTTGGACTCGACGTTACATGTTCAAAATTCCACGATTTTGCAAAGTTTTGCATCTCTCTATTTACAAAATGGGTACCATTATCAGAAATTGCTTTTTTAAGAATTCCAAATCTTGCAAAAATTGACTTTAATGTTGACACAATTGTTGAACCTAACATGTTTTCCAATTTTGCAACTTCCATATACTTGCTGAAATAATCTATAACTAAAAGCCAATGGCTGTTTTTGAATTCAAATAAATCCATACCAATTGTTTCCCATGGAGCACTCGGGACTTCATGTGGTAACAAGGGTTGTTGAACATTTGCTTTTTTGAAACGCATACCAGATTCGCAACTTTTTCCAATGTTTTCAATGTGCTGATTCATAAATGGCCAATACAAAATTTCTCTAGCACGGTTTTTACACTTTTCAATACCAAGATGACAATAATGAATTAAATTTAACATCTCTTTTCGCAAGTTTTTTGGAACTACAATTCTGTTTCCCTTAAACATTAAACATTCAATTACACACAATTCATCAGCGTATGTGTGATACGGTTTTAATACTTCAGGTATCTTTTTTGCATCAGCTGACCAACCTTGCAAGATATATTTCATTAACATCTGCATTTCAGCATCATTGTGTGTTTCTTTTTGAAATTTTGGTTTTTTCTCCACGGATATCGGCAGTGAATCTATCAATAAGAAAACTTGTGCTTCAACATCAGCATCTTTTTCACGACATTTTGACGGTTCTACTAAAAAATGACGAGATAATGCATCTGCCAATAAAAGTTCTTTGCCATGCTTGTACTTAATTTCTATATAATCATCATCATCATCGGCACTACAACCGGGAACCGGTCTTGGCCTTATTTAGCAAGTCCTGAGGCTTGTTAAATTTTCCATAATGATTTTATTTTGTCTGGGCAAGGTCATTAGTCTTGCGCCAGGGGCTCCCCGACGGGGAATCGAACCCCGGTCTCCCGGGTGACAGGCGGGTATACTAACCACTATACTATCGAGGAGCCCTAAAATTAATAATTTCTATATCATACTTTTGTAATTTCAGTCTCATTCTCAATAGTCTCGCATGACACTCGTTTAGTGACTTTTTAAATATTAACTCTAGTGGTTTATGATCGCTTTCAACGATAACTCTTTTCGCATAAATATACTGACTAAATCTTTCACAGGCAAAGCAAATAGCTAAAGTTTCTTTTTCTATTTGAGCGTACCTTTTTTCTACTTCAGTTAATGATTTGCTCGCATACGCGACAGGTAAATTATTTTGCAAAAGAACACTTCCCAAGCCGTCTTTCGACGCATCAACAGACAAAGTGACCGGCTTGTTTACATCAAAATACTGTAAAACGGGGTTTCTTATCAAAATTTGTTTAGCTTTTTGAAAACTTTTTTCTACATTTTCATCCCACAACCATGGTACGTCATTTTTAATCAAATTCCGCAAGTGAGAACTTTCGTGCGAAACATTTGGAATGTATTTACTGACATAAGCTAACATACCAAGAAATGTTTCCATATCTTTTTTATTTTTTGGACGTTCCATGTTTGTGATGGTTTTAATTTTTTCATCATTCATTTTGATACCACCTTTTGAAAAAATATGACCAACATATTTCACTTGATCAGCTCCAAAGATACATTTTTTTAAGTTGAACTTGATACCCCATTCTTCTGCTCTTTGCAAAACTTTTTTAACTCTTTCATTATGTTCTATTTCATTTTTACCCCAAACCATGAGATCATCGATATAAATTACAACACCTTCAACGTCTCCAAAGATCATTTGAAATACCATTTGAAAAATTTCTGACGCTAAAGTTATGCCATAAGGCATGCGCAAAAATCTGTACCCTCCATACGGTGTATTGAACACTACTAAAAAGGGGCTTTTATCAGTTAATTTTATCTGCCAAAATGCCTTGTCTGCATCCAGTGTCGTAAAAACCTTGGCATCAGGCATTCTAGAGCACAGCTCTTCAAAACTTGGAATCTTAAAATGTTCCCTTTTTATATTTTGATTCAAATAGGTCGGATCAAGGCAAATTCTTAACGAACCGTCTGGTTTTATAACAATTACAAATTGATTTACCCAGTCTGAAGGACCTTGTACTTTTTTAATAATTCCTGACTTTTCCATTTTATCTAGTTCTTTTTTTAAGGGATCCATTAGCGCAATTGGAACCTTTCTGCACGGCAAAACTTTCGGTTCTGCGTTTTCTTTCAGTCTAATATCATATTCAAAATCTTTAATACAACCTATTCCAGAAAAAACGTGTGTGCATTTTTTAACAAATTCATTTTTTAAGCTACTTTTTTCTTGTTTTTCTTCAACAATGTCAACTCTTTGTACAAGTTTGAGCTTTTTCAATGTAGGTGAGCCAATCACAGTTGGTACATTTGAGTTACCGTTAACCACAACAAATTCCAAAATCGATGGATGTCGATTTTCAAATTTGTATGTCAAGTAACACTTTCCCAAAACTGGAATTCGACTTCCTCCATATGCTTTTAAAACTGCATCAAATTTTTTAAGTTCTGGCTCATCGGTGCACACTTTATTGAGTCTTTCCGGTGTCCAATTTTACATTTATTTTGTTCTCATTTTCAATCTGAATCGTTTCGCACCAGTCTTAATTTTGTTGTGAGAGAAGAATGTTTCCAATGAACAATGACTCTACTTCAAAAATTTCATTTTGATTTTGAATTAAATTTACCTTTTGAACTTTACATGCTTGTGCGAAGTGATTCATTCTACTGCACCTTGTACACTGCTCTCCCCACGCCGGACACTGATTCATGGGATGAAACTTTAGGCAGCGATGACACGGCTTTCGAGTTGACTGATGTTCTGTTGGTTTGTCGATGCTTTTATCACATTCACTTTTGACTCAGCTTCCAATGTTTTGAGTTGTGTTTGTGATAGCTCGGCTGCTTTACAGATGTTTATGCACTTTTCCAGGTTCAGATCGTCCTCTCGCAACAATCTTGTTTTCAGGTCCTGGTCAAGCACACCACAGATCACACTGTCTTTTATGAGACTGTCACGGAGATCACCGAAACCACATACACTGCTCAGCTTTTTCAATTCGGTGATGAACGACGAAAAGGATTCACCTGGTTGCTGCTTTCGTGTGAAAAAAATGTGACGATCCACACTTTCATTTGCTTTGGGCGTGCAAAAGTTTTCGAAAGCATCAATTACAGTTTGTAGCACTTTTTTCTCATCGTCCGTCAGGCCAAACGTGTCGAATCGGTCCAACGCTTCCTCTCATATCACGTGAAGGAGAACTGCAACTTGTCGTTCTGCGGGCTTCGTATCGAGTCCTGTTGCCTTCAGGTAGAGCTCGAAACGTTGTCTCCATTTGCGCCAATTTTCTTTGAGGTTTCCCTCAAACGAGAGGGCGGCAGGTAGCCGCATGGACGACTCCATCGCAGCGTTTTGGTCGTCCACGTCTTTTTCTTGAGCCTGGTTTCCCGCTGGGTTTTTTCCTTGGTCGAGTTATTAGTTTTCAATGAGAGCAGGAGGATTTTGAGGGATCTCTAACGGATTCTCGACTTGATTCTCCTCGCTGCGTATTTACTAGTGGCGGCGTACTGTCGTCGTCTGTTTCGCCACGTGCCGAGAATCTGGGTATATCAACTGGATCCTCCTTTTTTAACACTTTTTAACCGACTGCGCCATGTTATGTTTTAAGAAATAAGAAGTCTTTATGATTCGTTTTGTATTTTAAGGTATGCTTTATATTTTAAGTAACTTTTAATCTAAATATAAACGTGGGCAGCGTTAGCCATGAACATTGTCCGAATCCTCGATCGTTTACACTGGGTGGCACTTCATATATCATGACAGATACAATAGAATGTTTACGCTAGGTGGCACTTCATGTATCATGACAGTTGTTAATTGTTAAATGTAATTTAAAATTGTATGTATTATCCCCTTAAAGGTTTATCCGATCATGTTATCGTGTTGTACCTTTCTGATGACATACTCGAGCATAAGGCTAAATAGACATGGTGAGAAGCCATCCTCCTGTTTTATTCCGTCGCGGATTACAAATGGCTCTGAGAGTGGTTTTCTATTCCAACACGTCCTTTACTTTCGTTTATGCAGGTTTGAATGAGTGCGGCATATTTTTTGGAATTTCCAGCTCAACTACAACATGGTAAAGCTATTGCCGTATGCCGGAGTCGTAGGCTTTTTTGAAGTCAATGAAAAGTTGGTGGACCGTCTCTGCGCATTCCCACTTCTTTTCCAACTTCAAAATTCTTTGTCTTACTGTGAACATTTGATCGCTGCGGAATCCACTCTGGTAGTTTCCCAGTATTTCTTCTACATGTGCTGTATGACATTTGTTAGTATTTTGTCTGTGGGTGGGAGCAATGATATTCCTCTGTAGTTCTCGTCCTTAGATCTGTCACCCTTTTAGGAAATAGGTTTTATTGAGGTTTCCCATTCTTTCGGACTGACTTCCTTATTCCATGTTGTTTTGATTAATTGTTGGACCATCCGAGCGGTTGCTTGTTCTCCATACTTCATAAGCTCTGCCGGTAAGCAGTCGACTCCTGGAGCCTTGCTGTTTCTCAAACGATTTATTGCGTCCATAACTTCTCTGAAGGAGGGATCTGTGGGTCGTCTGTATATATGTCTGGTATATTTATTTGTGGTTGATTGGCGGGCACAGTAAGCAGGTTTTCAATGTACAATAGGAATGCTTTTTATATTTCTAGCCACTAAATGGTTTTAGCAACTAATTTTTGAATATCAAATCCATTTTTCTATTTTACATTATATTTTGGATACGTAAATAAATACAAAACAATAATTTAGATTAAGAGGCCTTTGTGATAACATCGAATCTGGACCCGAACAATTCCACGATTTAGAAGTATGCCTGAGCTTGAGACCACCAAATCAAATGCAACCGTTACTCCTTCGAGTGCGAAGGGCTTTGGATATGGACAAGAACACTCCTTTTCAACTGCGTTATATTGGGCAACCAGAATTGGATCGTGTCCGACCAACTCTTGTCCGCTCAAGCATCGACGTTGCCTGCACATCCACAGTCCTCGAGTTTCTTACCGAACTTGGCTGTCGGATTGACTTTGAATATGTCAGTCGTGGTAAGATCTGTGATACTAATGTTGACAAGAAAAACATAACATTGTCGTCCTTAGGTTATATGTTCCGGAAAGGGCGAATGAAAATTACAGTGGCAAAGATTATAAAAATCACTTCTGGAAAACAAGATATGAACGAACCCATTTCCCAAAGTTATTTAGTGGAATTATCCGTCCTGGCGCCAAATGGACAAGATTCTATAGGCGATGAGATGCGAGTATTTGCAGAACAACTGAAACCGTTGGTACAACTGGAGAAAATTGACTACAAACGGCTGGGATCAGTGCCGTAATAAGTTACTGATGCTGCCGTTTGGAGTGCAAGCTGAGAGAAAAACTTGGAAACGGATCAAGATCACGACTAGGTGCCTGAGATTATAGTGTAATATAGAAGAAAAAATATATGTGTTATAGATAAACAAATATAAGACAGTAATGCAATGGAATCGAAATGAAGACATGAGTGGAAAAAGCTACCAAGTCTGCAGCAGACTCAAGAAAGTGGAGGTTGGAAATATTAGAGGAACTGAAAGTTTGTGATGCGAATATAATAAGAGGCTTCATGTCGGATATTGTGGTTTAAACAGCACAAATAGAAGGCATGATACGAGGGTTACCTTTTATATTTCGGGATTAGAGAACAAAAACAAATATTGATCATCGAAAATCACTTTATTGTTTTTCAAAATATTCCCCATGAAGATCTATACACTTTTGCATGCGTTTGAACCAATTGTCGAAGCACCTTTGCCACTCTGATTGAGGTGTCTCCAACACATGCATTCTGAATGCAGCAACCGCTTTTTCAGGTGTCGAAAAACGTTGACCTCTCAGTTTGTTTTTTACGTACGGGAATAAAAAGAAGTCATTCGGTGCCAAGTCAGGACTATACGGCGGATGACCCATCAAATCGATGTTTTGGGTGCTCAAAAATGCAGTTGTCGCGGCCGATGTGCGAGAGCTCGCATTGTCGTGGTGAAGAGTGATCCGTCTTCGGCGGTTGGTTTTCCTGATTTCTTGGAAGACAACTGGCAAACAAATGGTTGTGTACCACTCAGAATTGACTGTTCTGCGTTGTTCTATTGGTACGGTTGCGACATGTCCAGTTTTTCCGAAAAAACAGGCGACCATTTGCTTGGAAGTGCTTCGTGCGCGAACAACTTTTGTTGGATTTGGCTCATCTTGAAACACCCAGACAGTCGACTGCTGTTTACTTTCGGGCTCATAGGCGTAAATCCACGATTCATCACCTGTCACGATTTCGTAGACGTATTTCGAAGCACCGCGACCGTATTTTTTGAGCATTTCTTTCGACCAATTGACACGAGCCTTTTTTTGGGCGATTGACAAATTGTGTGGGATCCAACGCGAACAAACTTTTTTGACAGTCAAATGTTTATGCAATATTGAATGTATGCTGGTCCCACTAACGCCTAAGGTTGTCTCAATCTCACGATAGGTCACATGACGATCTTCCAATATCAGTTCGCGCACAGCATCAATGGTTTTCGGAACAACAACTGATTTTGGACGACCTTCACGAAATTCATCTTGGAGTGAACTACGACCACGATTGAATTCACCATACCATCGATAAACACTGGTCCTTGATGGAGCTTCATCGCCAAAAATTGAATTAAGTTCATCCATGCACTGTTGCTGAGTTAATCCACGCCAATGAAAGTTGTAAAAAATAATCGCACGAAAATGTTGACGATTTAATTCCATTTTTGGGCCGAGATGAATATTTTAAGTTACTGTAAACAACACAAATAGCGCTCGTATGTCAAAACGTTCTGAGTGCGTATAACCTCAAAAATGTCCAACTTTACGACAGAGCTGTCAATTGCCGGATTGCAACGCTAGGGTTGCTAAATCCCGAAACATAAGAGGCAACCCTCGTATTTAGCGACCTAAGTTGCATATCAGTTAAAAAAGGATGAATATTATGATAACAAGAGACGGTTATAAGGATACCCTGAATGGTAAAAGGCTTACTTCTGAATAACCTCATCAAAGAGCACTATGGCAAGTTTATCGTAGAGGAAAAGAAATTTTGTGAAGGCTGTTTTATGAAGTCCGCCGAGATATGACAGAAGGATATTGAACAAAGCGGTCAATACATTATTGGTTAAAGTTCGTTACATATATTAAATAAGTACGTTTGAAAATCAAAGAAAAAATGCGATGACTTTTAGGGCAACCCAATAGTAAAAGACGGTTAAAGGGTGTCTTCCGAGAAAGGCGAGTTTACTGTTTGGAATCGAACAGAATTCAATACAGCATAGTGGCACCCAATAGTAATTTCAGTCCATTCGGAAAGTAAGAGAAAACAAAAGAAGTAGCATAGGGGGTTAAATACCACAATATTGCAACAAAATGGGGTCGCCATTGCTTTAAGCGAGTAGGAGGGTGTACTATAGGTCAGAAGAATTTTTATTCTCTTATGCAGAATCGAGTGCCATTTGGTAAAAATATTGTTAAAATACGTAGAATGAAGTTAGAAGGCTACATATGTACTCGTCTCATAGTATAAAAGTGTTATATCACTTCCAAGAGACTTCCACACTCGTATCGTTTAACTAACAAGCGATTAGCAGTGTTCGTGTGTCCATCTAAAATTTACTCGTTTTTTTTTTTTTTTTTTTTTTTTTTTTCGGTAGGAAGGTGGAAATCTTCAAAAGATACCTCTGGACCGATTCAGAGGCATACCGGGTTTTTACCGTTTTACCGAGTAAAACCACCTGCCGCCAAGCTTATATTCCCGTTGATCCCCGCTGAACTTTCTTTTAGATATTCCATCGCGGGGCGGGACGGAGTTTACCTGTTACTCCGGTCGTCGCGCCGCAACTGCTGCATCATTTCCCATTTTGAACTCAGCATGTAATCTATTACTCTTGCCAGAGTAACTGTCCGTCTCATATGTCTCTACAAAATCGTTCGTGTGGTCTCAAATCTCACGCACTCTGTGAGTACGTGTTCCGCGTTTTCTATTTTGCCTTCGCAATACAAGCAGTATGTGTGATTCACATGCTTATACTTGTGCCAGTATTGCCGAAAGCATCCATGTCCTGATATTATCTAAGTCAAATGTTAATTTAGCTCGCCATGTTTTTTTTTTCACCCATATTTCTATATCAGGTATCATGGTGTGGGTCCATCTTCCTTTGGTGGAAGAATCCCACCTTTGTTGCCATTCTCTTAGGCTGGAGAGCTCTAATTGTGACCGCATTCTTCGACGATTCTCTTGGGAGACCTCATGCAATGCAGCGTTTTCTTTAGCTGCAATGTCAGGTGGTGTTGTGGCGTTTCTAGCAGATACACACACGACTAGTGAAGAACAACACCACCAAAAGCACATCCATTAAAGCCGTATACCATAGCAATAATATACCATTTCCACATTAGTCGAATGTATTTGAGTTTAGAAATCAAATTCACATACGCGGCAGTGGCCTGATGGGTTGAGCTTTGGTTCTATATTTTAGTAATTCTAACCGCGATAGCGTCGGTTCGAATCACTCGGTCTTCACTATCGTCGCAAACGCTAGAGTGTTCTCCCAGCCAATATATTTATGGCATCTTCGGATACCGTTCGGAATGCACAGTATACTCTTAGTGATGCCAGCCTATGCGCTAAATTCACTCCCCTCATGTACGACTTATACTGTGCGGCTCCTGTCCATATGTTAGCTGCATACATTATAATGGAGGTTTTGACACTGGTTATGGGTTTCCTTATGTGGGGCCGGGGTCCTCCAACATTGGGTAGCAATCTCGCCAAAACTTTGCGACTCTAACTTCCTCCGTTTTAAACTTTGCACACTCTTGCCGTTTTTTCACTTGTTTTCCTCAGGTGTTCCTCGAAGCTCAACCTGCTGTCGAGTATAATACCAAGATATTTAATAGAGGAACAGGATCTGATTATTTGTCCTTCTATTTCCAAATCAAGGTGTTCAACTTTCTTGCGGCTGCTTATTAAAACTGCCTCCGTCTTATGTCCAGCTAGTTTCAGCCCGGCTATATCTAGCCAGCATTTAATGCTCTGGATTGCTTGGGAGCAAATATTCTCCAGGTCATCTAAATTTTTACTATTGCCAAATCATCTGCGTACCCAATGATTCTAACCCCTTCTGGTACATTGACTCTGAGCACACCATCATACCTGATATTCCATAACAGCGGACCTAATACAGATCCCTGAGGTACACCCACTGTTATTTTATATTCCTGTGGTCTCTCCTCTCTATCATAGAGCAGTTTTCTATCCGATAGATAGTTTGCTAGTATACGCTCCAAGTAGGGTGAGATTTCTGGATCGCGCAACGCTTCTAGAATCCGGTTCCAATTCACCGAGTTAAACGCATTTTTAATGCCTAGCGTCACCACCGTGCAATATGTTTTGTACCACCTAGCCATCGTGCTCCAGCTATCGCATTGCGAGCGAAGTCGCACACCACAGATAGTGCCTTACCGGTTGATTTACCTTTCCGGAATCCATACTGCAATTCAGAGCGCCCCGATGTCCTCAGTGAATTCTTCCAGACGAGTGGCAATTATTCGCTCAAGCAGTTTTCCTGTCGTGTCCAACATGCACAACGGGCGATAAGACGACGGCGCCTCTGGATTCTTGACTCCTTTTGGTATAAGCACAAGCCGCAGTTATTTCCATCATTTGGAAAATTGTCCTGTTTGATGGCAGGTTGTGAAGAGGCTGCTAAAGACTTCCGGCTTTTTTGTTAAAGCAGTCTTCACTACAGTATTAGGGATACTATCCAGTCCGGGGGTAAGCTAAGAGCACCTCTTCGGTGGTCACGGGAGGTATCTCTTCTTCAGTGATACTCCACTCCTCTAGCACTCTCAACACCTCATCACAGTGCGGGAAGAGAAAAGCTGCGATTCTTGCCATGTCAGTTCTACTTTTGACTACTGTTGTTCTGTAGTCTTTTCATGACTATCCTGTAGGCGCTGCCCCATGGGTTGTTATTTAATTCATCCCTTGACGAGCAGAACGCGTCACATTTACTTTTGCGGATTACATTCCTCAACTCCTTCCGTTTGTTGACGAATTCCGCATGCAACTGTGGGTAGGTGTTACGGTTTCTTGCTCTTTGTTGCAAGCGTCGTAATCTGTTGCACTCCGATCGCACATGAACGATTTCTGAGTTCCACCAATACACTGGTTGATAGCCCCTGCTGGTTGTCTTTGTCGTGGCATAGAAGCATCACATGCGGTAGTTAGCCACTTCATGATTTTTCCAGCCTGCCTGTTCGCATCGGCCTCTGCGTCAAACTGTGCGATTTGGCCTTCCAGTATATAATCAAGCAGTTCCGCATCGATATCCTTCTCTTTCCACCCATTTTTTTGGACTTTCTTCGCCAAGTTGCCAGTGATGAATCCCCTGCGTGGTCATATTTCGTACATCACGGCTTGGTGGTCACTATGGGTGTAGGTGTCCAAAAATCGCCACTCTATACTTCTTGCCAACATGGAGCTGGCAAATGTAATGTCGATTTTGAACGGGCCTCTCGTTTATGAATGTGTCATCACCACCATCATTAAGTAGCAGCACATCTAGGACTACGAGGGCTTCGAGTAATGACGACCACCCAAGCGTTGAAATCTCCAGCAACTACAAGAGGGCTCTTAGCTCCAGCTTCTTGTGTTCCCCTGTTCAAAAAGCATTTGAATTCTTCTATTTCTCACCTTGGCGGAGCGTAACTACAGTAGAAATGAACTCTTCTCTTCTTAGCACAAGCGAATCCCTCCTGCCACTGTGTTCTATGGGGGAATTTCCAGTTGTCCAAATGGTCGCTGTCAAGCTGCTGTCTTCTACTCATGTAATTGTACCATTGCCAGGCATCCTGTATTGCTCATTGATGAGTACCACATCGGCACCATATTTCTTAACCGTTTGGGAAAGGAGATCTTGTGCGGTTCACCAATGGTTTAAGTTTATTTGAATGCACCTAAACCTATCCATTTTTATTCAGAAGATTGGACATCGCGTTCTTAAATGCTCGGCATTTGTAACTCCCTGTTGAGTGCTGTCTACCGCCTTTACATCCTGATTCACAGAACATGCATTTGGGTTTTGCTTTACAACCCATTGTTTTGTCGCCTTTTTCACCGCATTTCAAACAGTTTTCCGAACGATCTTCTTCGGATTTGCAGGATTTCGCCACATGACCGTATTGCCAACATCTGAAACATCGTGTGGGTGCGATGTGTTTTTGTAGTCTGCATCTTACCCATCCAACCCGAACACCAAAGAACCATCATCACCTCCATCAAGGTTCTGACTCGCGCTCGTCTCTAAATCGCCACTGCTTGTTGCCGCGACAAATTTTCCAAAAACCTTCCCTTGCACAATTGTGAAAAGCCCCTATGGTGCTGTGAGGAGAGTGGAGCAAAATTAAATCTGCATTGGGTAAAGTGAAAAGCATATACTGTGCACCTCTATAGTATTGGGACGCATATGACAATCAGTACTAGAATATTCTAGAGAGTCCGAAACAGAGTACTAGAATATTCTATAAAGTAATGGAAAACTGGAGACCGTGAACAGTAGAACATTCAAGACTATGGAAGGGACGGAAACGAAACGCCGAATCAGAATAAGGAAACGGTATAAATACGTCGCACACAGGTCATGGGGATGAGTAAGAAGAAGAAAGTGAAGCAAGCGATAAGTGCGGAAGTAATAAGTAGTGACTAAGAAGTAAGCAGTAAAATACGCGATAATTACGGAAGCGATAAATTAAGAAATCGTTATGTGTACGGTAAAAAGTAACGGTTGTTATTAACGGGCTAATAAAGTGTCACATTAATTCAGAATCGATTTAACGGCTCTTATTTATTCAAAATAATTAATCCAGCGAACCCTAAGCTCGCTACAGTATATTGCCGGAAGTCCAATTTTCAATACACATGGTGATGAACCAATTACAGTGTATTTGTATTTCTTTTCTTTTTTTCCTTTTTTTTTCAATTTTTTCACTGGTTTTTCACTCACTTTATTGTTTTTTCTCAAATTTTCACTTTCTAGTTTCTAGTTTTCACTTGTGTAGTTTTAAATGTATGTCACTATCATCATTTATCGGTACCGAACCAAAAACACCCCCGCACTCGACCCGTACGACCGATCCAGATGATCGGTTTTCTGGTTTAATATTAAGTATGAAGCGCGATTGATTATTAATAAAATAATCCAGGGGTGTCACGTGGAGCCAGGGTATTTACCCTAGTGTGAACTCTCTTCTTCGTGGCTTCTCGATGCTTGGGAAGGTAGAACGCAATCTTCGAGTGGGAAAGAGTACTCGTGTTAGAATGACAGAATAGAACGGTATTCCACCTAGATCGTCTATTATTTTGTTGCTGCATTTCGCATCATGTCAATTCCATCTTGTGCTGTTGGGCTTCTCCTGGCCGTATTTGAATTTTACGATGAATATTTTTATTGGTAAATTGTTGGAAAACCAGATTGTGTAAAGTGTTTCTTCCATCGTTTAAGAAACCGCAAACATGTTGTCAAGTCTAATCGACTAGTTAATTAATTGTGGAACAACGAATACAGGGGGGCTTTGATGGTACAAGTTCCATTCGCAGGCAATAAGTCTACATTGGAAATTTCTTTGATGACAAAATTTTGATGTGGAGGTCTTGAATCCAGTTTTATTAGAAAATTCTTATCTGTGTACATTATTGAGGTCAGTGTTCGACGATGTGACCAGCCTACACGAAGTAGTAGGGGAAACTCAACATTCTGTGATAAGCAACAGAAAGAATTGGAGATCCAGTGTTGGGGCAGATATCGTTGATAAAACTAAAAACTGGCGTACACGTCAGTACCAACATTAATATCACAAATTGCAGATCTAATACTGTCAAGCGCTATCTGAATTGTATGCCCAATTGAATAGCATCTTCTCCATTGAATGGGAAAATTGTCAACTCGATAATGTGCAATTTCCACAAAAAGACGAGGTGTCAAATTCTGTCGAATTTTCTATAAGCGAATTGAACAGTTGATCTGGACTGATGGAAAGGCTTTCGCGACGGTTTAGTGAGTGATGAAGGGCATTTGTCCGGCATCAGTTCGAGTTCGAAAGCGGATTTGGTTCATGGAGGGCTCCAAACCTTATACAGCAGAAGATTCTGGGGGTTCCACCAAACCCCACGGCCCACTTACCTGGAAAACCCCCATATCCGCAACTCAACTCCCATTGTCTCCCGCCAATGCAATCACGTTGGCACCTGGGCACCTGACAATATTTCCTTTTCCAAGGACATTAATGCATAAAAGCATTAAACAAAATTCCTAAAAAGAATTGCATCTACAAGGGCATTCATACATTACCAAGCATCTCTGCATTAGCCACCCAAAAACCGAATTTCCAATTAGTGTAGATATTCACACTATAATTCGATCCAATCGTCGCCATAGATGTCATGCATAATTGACGCAGATGGTATACACAACCGTCATTGTGTACCCATCTAAATTGCTTTACTTTTTACTTGCAACTATGGATTCAATTGCAAGCACTTCTCGCGGAAATATTGCTTTGTTTTAATTTTCAAACAATCACCGACGCCAAGTTTCGCCGTCAGAGCGGATTCAATAGCATAAACATATGCAAAACAAAAGAATCCGATTCTCCCAGTCGGCAGAGAGACGATATACGGTATCTAATGTATGAAATATCGCAATCCCTTTTAGCATCTAATGAGTGGCTGCTATTTAGACAGCTGACCCTCATTACCGAAAGATGCCGTAGGTCGTTTCACCATTGTTCTTTTTTTCCTCGTTTCAGGCAAAAGGCATCGATGAACACGGTGATGTGTACGGAACACACACATACACCACCGCATCCCTGAAATCGCTTTCCATTGGTCACTGGTCAGAGGAAATTTCATTTCCTTTTCACCACACCACCAAACTCACCCCAAACGAGGATTGAATCCCTGAGTCGAATTCCATCCACTGGCCGTCATGGTCATGCGATCTCCCGCTCACCGGTGCAAACGGTGACGCGAATAAAGTCGAGTGTGAATCGAGCGAGCCGGCTGTGTGAACAAATTATTAAAGTGCACTTTAAAATGACTTACCAAATTATAATAAAAATGTTATCTAAGATCATCGTGATCTATTCAACTCCGTAAACATAAGAAACATTATAGTGAAATAAATTCTTAAGCAAGGATCAAAAATAAACAAGAAATTAATTACAACAAGTTCAATGTGTTTTCGTCATTGTTGTTCGCTCGGTGCTCGTGTTTTTGCTCTACGGCAGACAATTAGAATTTTGGAGACGAGGTAGAACTCTCGCCCGTGCGGCGTCGCGATATTGTCCCCCACAAGATGTCGGGCCACTAAAATATTTCTTGGCTCTATGAAGATAACTCAGTTTTCCAGAGGCGAACCTGGCGATGTTCGACACGTATTTATGTCACGATACATTCCCCCAGACTATGTCGCCGAGCAATATTATTTTATTTTCCCTAGATTCGAGGGTTTGGCCATTCAACTATGGGACCGATGATATATTTTTCATTATGAATGTTGTATATTGTGTCTTCGTTGCATTCAAGTCGACGAGATTGACCTTTTCCCACTGCAGGACCATATCCAGATGCCGATTCAGAAAGTTGATCTGTCCACATCTCAGCTGGTGCGACGTTGATGCATTAATCGGCCGATCACTCGAAAAAGAGGCAACAAGCGTACTATCATCCCCAAAACTGAACGCTCTTTTATCCGTTGATTCCAACAAACCACTTATGTGAAGCTAAAACAAGGTTGGAGTCAAAATAGAACCTTGAGGCACCCCGGAATTAACAGGATACAGATCCGAAGACTTGCCGCATACAACAACCCAGATCGATTGATTTTCGAGGAAGCTCTTCATCCGGTCTCAATGCTGCGGCGAAAGTACGTATGAACGAAGTTTGCTCACCAATGCCCATGCCAGGCGCAGTCAAAAGGCTTGGAGATATCCAATGCGACCGCATTTGATTCACCATACCCCTCAATCGCAGATGTCCATATATCGGTTATAAGTGTCAAAAGGTCTCCCGTGGACAGTCTGCCATGAAATCCGTATTGAAGATCATTGAGAAGTCCGTTGCACTCCAAATACTTAATTAACTTGGTATTGATGACCTTTTCCATCACCTTAGATAACATAGACAATAATGCTATCGGCCGGTGAATTTGTGGGAGACATTTTTTCCCCTTCTTTGGGATTGGCGGAACTCGAGCTTCGTAACATCCACTAATCCCCCTTCGCAAGTTTCCCCTCTCTACCTGTAAAAGGAAAATAAATCGCCAAGTAGCTAATTTGCATAAACTACTTTGTGCAAATTCTACGTGGTAGAAAAATAATAATAAAACGGCGTTGGCTCCGGATAAAACATAAACGTCAACGGCAAATAAAAATAGATTCGACATTCGACGTTAAACTTCAGAGAAAGTAAGTCGAAATTGTGAAGTGAGAGAAAATAAATCGTAATTGTGCAAATAGCAACATCGTTGGAGGCACATAAAAGGTTACCAAACCATAATCTACACCGAACTGTTGTGCAAATAGCAACATCGTTGGAAGCACATAAAAGGTTACCAAACCATAATCAACAGCGGACTGAAGCTGAACAGGGGAGCACGAACCCCTGCTCCCTAAGCGATGAATTAAATAACAGCCATGGGGCAGCCCCTACAGGTTAGTCTTGAAAATATTACCCAAAAACAGTAATCAAATGCAAAAAAGGAAAAGTGACATGGCAAGAATTGTTGCTGTCCTCTTCCCGCAGTGTGATGAGGTGTTGAGAGCCCAAGAATAATGGAACTTCACTGAAAGAGAAAACCTCCCGTGACCACCGACGAGGTGCTCTTGGCTGCAAGGGTTGATAAAAAAACCAAGACGAGACTAGGTGGTATTCCTAGCGCTGTATTGAAGACTGCTTTAACAAAAAAGCCGGTTGCCTTCAGCAGTCTCTTCACAACCTGCCTTCAAACGGGACACTTTCCTTAACGATGGAAAAAACAGCGGCTTGTGTTTACAGCAAAAGGAGTTAAGAATCCAGAAGCGCTGTCGTCCTATCGCCAGTTGTGCATGCTGGACACAACAAGGAAACTGCAGGAGCAAGCAATTGACATTCGCCTGGAACAATTCACTGAGGGGAGAACGGGGCTCTCAGAATGCCAGTACGGGTTCCGGAAAGGTAGATCAACCGGTGAGGCACTATCTGTGGTGTGTAACGTCGCTCGCAATGCGATAGCTGGAGCACGATGGCTAGGAGGTATGAACAAATATTGCGCCGTGGTGACACTAGACGTTAAAAATGCATTTAATTCGCTGAACTGGAATCGGATTCTAGAAGCGTTGGGCGATCTACAAGTTTCACCCTAATTGGTGCGTATACTAGCAAACTATCTCTTGAATAGAAGACTACTCTATTACACAGATGAGGGACCATAGTGTAGCGAGCTTAGGGTTCGCTGGATTAATTATTTTGAATAAATAAGAGCCGTTAAATTGATTTTTGAATTAATATAACACTTTATTAGTCAGCTAATAACAACCGTTACTTTTACCGTACACTTAACGATTTCTTGACTTATCTCTTGCTTCGCTGCTTGCTTCTTACTTTCTACTTATTACTTCTTACTACCGCACTTATCGCTTGCTTTACTTCCTACTTCATACTCCTGTCCATGATCTGTGTGCGACGTATTTCTACCGTTTCCTCACATTCTGATTCGGTGTTTCGTTTCTGTCCGTTCCATATCCTTGAATGTTCTATTGTTGATAGTCTCCAGTTTTCCAGTACTTTATAGAATATTCTAGTACTTTGTTTCGGCCTTTCTTGAATATTCTAGTACTGATTGTCATATGCGCCACAATAGGAATATAAAATAACAGCTGGTGTACCTCAGGGATCTGTGTTAGGTCTGCTGTTATGGGTTAGAAGGTTACTAGAAGGGGTTAGAATCATTGGGTACGCAGATGATTTGGCAATAGTAAACATTTAGATGACCTGCATACTATTTGCTCCCAAGCGATCTTGAGCATTAAAAGCTGGCTAGATATGGCCGGACTGAAACTAGCTGGACAAAAGACGGAGGCAGTTTTAACAAGCAGCCGCAAGAAAGTTGAACACCTTGATTTGGAAACAGAAGGAAGAAAAACGAGTGAGAAAACGGCACGAGTGTGGAGAGTTTTGGCGAGACTGCTAACCAATGTTGGAGGTCCCCGCCCCCACATAAGGAAACTCATAACCAGTGTCAACACTTTCATTATAATCTATGCAGTTCACATATTGGCAGGAGCCGCACAGTATAAGTGGTCCATGAGAGGAGTGAACTCAGCGCATAGGCTTTATTTTTTAAAGTAAAAAACTTTTTTTTTTTAAAGTAAAAAACATTTTATTCATAAAGCATAGGCTTTATTTTTTAAAGTAAAAAACTTTTTTTTTAAAGTAAAAAACATTTTATTCGAAGTATTGGCCATTGCTTTCTACACATTTAGACCACCTTCCTGGCAATAAAACCGGTCGTCTTTTGAAGCAAACCATTCGGAGACCCAATTTTCGACTTCTTCGTAGGATTTGAAACGCTGATTGTCCCATCGATAAAAACCAATGGTAGTCGGAAGGAGGCAAGTCTGGTGAATACGGCGGGTGGGGTAACACTTTCCAGCCGGGAGCTTTTATTGTTACTTTGACGGGTTTTGCTGTATGACTCGGTGCATTATCATCCAACAAAATTACCTTTCCGTCCCATTCTGGTCGTTTTCGATCAATACATGGTTCAAAGTGATCATTTGTTGTCGGTAGCGTTGCTCATCAACAGTTTCGCCAGGTTTTAGAAGTTCATGATACACAGAATGATACAGAAGTTCATCCCACCAAACACAGAGCATTGTCTTTTTTCCTAACCGATCAGGCTTTGCAGTCGATGTTGACGGTGCTCCTGGATATACCCATGATTTTTTGCGTTTAGGATTTTTAAAATAAATCCATTTTTCATCACCAGTCACAATTCGATGCAATACTGACTTCCTTTCGTGTCGTAGAAGCAACATTTCACATGTGGTGCTTCGCTTTTCCATCTGCCTGTCATCCAATTCATGTGGCACCCAGTTTCCACACTTTTGGATCTTTCCCATAGCTTTTAAACGGTCAGAAATTGTTCGTTGTGCAAAATTTAACATTTGTGCCATTTGTTTTTGACTTAAAGTGTCATCTTGATCCAATATTGCTTGCAATTCGGCGTCTTCAAACTTTTTTGGTGGTCTTCCACGTTCTTCATTTCGATCATCAAAATCATTATCTCTGAACCGCTTAAACCATCTTCTGCATGTTGCTTCCGATAGAACATGATCACTATCACCCTCGACAAGTATTCGATGCGACTCTGCAGCACTTTTCTTCAAATGAAAACAAAAAATTAATGCTTTCCGCAAATCATCATTTTCTGGTACAAAATTCGACATTTTTAACAGGATTAAAAAAAAATGATGTTGTTTGTACAATGACTTGATGCATACTAAATATGTTTGACAGATGTCATAGCAACCAATTATAAAATATATAAGGGCTCTTTCACAACAAACGTTCCCTATCGATACATTTGTATCTTGACGCTCACTTCAGACCGGTGCACCTGGTAAGAGTATGCTGTGCATTCCGAACGGTATCCGAAGATGCCATAAATGTTTTGGCCGGGAGGAAACCATCTGACATTGCAGCTAAAGAAAACGTTATGTTGCATGAGGTCTCACAAGAGAATCGCCGGCGGATGTGGTCACAACTAGTGTTCTCAAGCCTAGGAGAATGGCAACGAAGGTGGAATGATACGTGATGTCGAAACCGAGGTGAAAAGAAAACGTGGCGAGCAGAACTACCACTTGAATCAGCTGATATCAGGACATGGATGCTTTCGGCAATACTTGCACAAGTATAAGGATGTGAATCACCCATACTGCTTGTATTGAGAAGGCAAAATAGAAAATACGGAACACGTACTCACAGAGTGCGTGAGATTCGAGAACGCACGAACGATTTTGGAGACACATATGAGACGGACAGTTATTCCGAAAGGAGTAATAGAATACATGCTAAGTTCCAAACAAGCATGGTCCGTAGCAAATGATATTCTATGTGACATGATGCATCAGTTGCGACGCGACAAGCAGAGTAACAGGTAAACTCCGTCCAGCCCCGCGATGGAACATTTAAAAGAAAGTTTCGCGGGGATCAACGGGAATACGTGCCTGGCGGGACGAGGTTTTAGTCGGTAAAAATCCGGCATGCCTCTGGATCGGTCCAGGGGTATCTTTTGAAGATTTCCACCTTTCTAAAGAAACAAAAAAAAAAACGGATTTTAGTCTTTGAAGGTTTTCATATGCTTCCCCGGAAGAAGCAGTTCACGCTACCCCCGGTCTTTTTCTTTAGCTCTTAAATTGTGTTTGGTTCATTTGCTTTGATAAGGATCAACATTTCCATGAGGAGAAAGTTGTAAAAGTGATGGTCAATGAACAAAATAGAAAATATATATTGTGACGCATATGACAATCAGTACTAGATTATTCGAGAAAGTCCAAAACAAAGTACTAGAATACTCTATAAAGTACTGGAAAACTGGAGACTATGAAAATAGAACATTCAAGGCTGTGGAACGGACGGAAACGAAACACCGAATCAGAATGAGGAAACGGTATAAACACGTCGCACACAGATCATGGAAAAGAGTAATAAGTAAGAAAGTGAAGCAAGCGATAAGTAAGAAGTAAAAGACGCGATAAGTACGGAAGCGATAAGTAAAGAAATCGTTATGTGTACGGTAAAAGTAACGGTTGTTATTAACGGACTAAAAGTGTTATATTAATTAAAAACCGATTTAACGGCTCTTATTTATTAAAAATATGGCGCAAGGCTAATAACCTTGCCCGGAAAAACAAATTATTATGGACAATTTAACAAGTCTCGCATGAGGACCGGATACCGGTGGAGAGACTTGCTAAATAAGGCCAAGACCGGATCCCGGTTGTAGTGCCGATGATGATGATGACCAGCTGTTATTTTATATTCCTATTGTGACGCATATGACAATCAGTACTAGAATATTCAAGAAAGTCCGAAACAAAGTACTAGAATATTCTATAAAGTACTGGAAAACTGGACACTATCAACAATAGAACAATCAAGGATATGGAACGGACAGAAACGAAACACCGAATCAGAATGTGAGGAAACGGTATAAATACATCGCACACAGATCACGGAGAGGAGTATGAAGTAGGAAGTGAAGCAAGCGATAAGTGCGGTAGTAAGAAGTAATAAGTAGAAAGTAAGAAGTAAGCAGCGAAGCAAGAGATAAGTTAAGAAATCGTTAAGTGTACGGTAAAAGTAACGATTGTTATTAGCGGACTAATAAAGTGTTATATTAATTCAAAAATCAATTTAACGGCTCTTATTTATTCAAAATAATTAACCCAGCGAACCCTAAGCTCGCTACAATTGGTGTCAGAAGTGGGATTAATTATTGGTGAAATAAATAAGTCTGTGGAAGTGTATTGCGACGATGTCAGGTCGACATTTGGAGGACCGCAACCTGGATAGCAGAGGAGAGAAGCCAATTCTTCGACAGCGCCTGCAAGCAGCAATAGAGGAAGAGGATATTAATGTCGGCACAGATGCTTTTACGAGTGGGCCAGACTGTCCGGATGAAGAAGAAACAGCGAGTTAATCCAGCGAACCCTAAGCTCGCTACAAAATTATGTTAATTAGAGCTTGCACAAAACTTTTTCTTTCTCTCTTAATATAATCATCATCATCGGCACTACAACCGGGAACTGGTCTTGGCCTTATTTAGTAAGTCCTGAGGCTTGTTAAATTTTCCATAATGATTTATTTTTTCTGGGCAAGGTCATTAATCTTGCGCCAGAGGCTCCCCGACGGGGAATCGAACCCCGGTCTCCCGGGTGACAGGCGGGTATACTAACCACTATACTATCGACGAGCCCCTCTTAATATAATATCCCTAACCAATTAAGACCTGCTGATATGTATTTCTATTCTATATAACAACATTTTTAATTTGAAGATAATTTTAAATTCGAAAGTGCCAATATCCAGTAGCTAGATCTGCAGTGCTGAAACATAAAAACATTTTCCTGAGGTCAACCTGCCGGATAAGCAAACCCCGTCAGACGTGATATCAAGTGTGTTTTAACGTACTCAATTTTGATTAGAGCACAACAAATTTTCAATTAGCGAGTAGTTGTTGCCAACACGTCGATCGATTAGTCATATGCATTTACACCTTCCAGAAAGCAGCGAGAGCCTTGATTAAGAGGTGTGTTGCGTCTGATAAAAACAGCTTAAAACTGGTTTGGTTATACTGCGAAATCTCTTTTACTACCTTGTATCTATAGCAGTATTGCGTATGGAAACGTTATTAGTAAGAGAAAATTAAGTTCGGTGAAGAGGCTGCGGCCTGTTAAGTTCCAATAGAGAGAACACGTTTGACTACTAACTATAATTGATAGTGTTGCCGTGGACCCAAGGAAATTGCTTAAAATTGGGCTGCCTTCTCCCATGAATTCCGTAATCACTTATCGACTTTCGGATAATTTTGAATAGAAATAAACTGCTTACGACTTTGATGGTATCAATAGAGTCTTGTAGAGCTTCTATAGTCCTTTAATAAAGAGCCAACATTCGACAGTTGATAAAAAACGAACAATGGTATCACTGACAAAAAAATACCACCTGTTGACGAGAATATATACCTGTAGGGCAGCATGGCACATGAGTAAATGCAACTCAACCGACCAGGAAACAAGGCAGCGCTTTAACACTCTCGGAAGCAAGTTTGCAGTATCAGTGTAACTCGATATCTCAGCGCGCGAAGTTAACGTTAACCATCGTACGTAACGTTCCCTTCTTTATTGTTTTTGTTAGTAACTAAAAATATTGCACGCAGTTTAATTAAACGACTAGAGTTCGCAGATAAGCTGCCAATGCCAGTTGTTTTAGCTCGATATAAAACGTGGATTTGTTTTGTTTTTCAGTAACAACTTTGTAAGTCTGCACGGATTTCCCGTATTTGCGTGTATAGTGATAATGGTCAAAAAATAATAATAATAAAACATGAGGAAAAACAAGGAAAAAAAAATAGAATACACAAAATACTGCAGGGTTAATATAGTGCTTCGGAAAACTAGTTCATTCGAACAAATTGTGATTTTGCTTATTTGTTTTTTATTTTTTATTCTTGTTTTTTGTTTGTTTTTGTTTTATTTACTATCGTACTCCGGATAAGTGAATGTGATAAAATAATGCGCGGAACACAGTGAGGGAGATCGATTGGTGTTTTCCACTTGCATTGTCGCGTTTGCATTGTTTCCGGTTCGAATTTTACATATATAAGCATTTGCCAGTGAATTAATTTATATCAACAAGTGACAAACAAAACAAATGCACAAGTCGTTATATTTTTATAGTAAATTTCATTATTTTAATCTTTGTGGAATTTAGTGTAGTGCTAGATGCTTGGATGATGAAATCGATTTTTAATAGGGATAGTGAAGAGGGAATCTGCAACTTGAGCAATTGAAATGCAACTGTGTTAGTAGTGGCGCAATTATTGCAAAAGATGCGTGCTAAAGCGATAAAACTAAATCAGAAGTAACTAAAGATAAATAATTTCCTGTTTCCACCCATTAGTGACCTATTAAATTCAATGTTACAGAATATCGAAACAACTTCCTTTACTTAGATTTAGTAATTGATGATTTTTGTCTGTCGTGGTCTACATGGGAAGCTAGTTCCACGCTAGTGTTACATTTTATGGAGCAACTGGAATTTCACCAGGTTGCGGCAAACAGCTCTTCGTTAATTATATAACTTTCCACTTTAGAGTGTCCTTTGGGAATCTTTAAGATAATGTTACTATTCTATAGAGAATGATTCTATTCAGAACAGAATTACATATGTGTGGGTCTCCTAGAGGTTCATGGAATTTGACTATATGTTTACATTCTCATATTTAACAAGGACGCGTCTGTGTTCAACATCATCATCATCATCGGCACTACAACCGGGATCCGGTCTTGGTCTTATTTTGCAAGTCTCTCGACCGGTCCCGATTGAGAGTCGATGTCATCCAATTTGGCACTCCCAGGCTCTGGGCTCCTAGTCTACGCCAACCCTCCATCGCAGACAACGTCTGCTGCTCTTCGCTCATTCGAGCTTGGTGTCCTGCCCACTGGAGTCTACCGAGCTTGATTTTTCTTACAACATAAGACAACTCATGGTTGTACCGTCTCCGGAATCGTCCACGCTCCCATGCGCGCCCAACAATTCTCCTCAAGACCTTCCTCTCGAACGCGGTTAAGAGTTCAGAGTGCCTTTTATTGAGCACCCAGGTCTCGGATCCATACATGAGTGTAAGACCAATCTCTTGTACAGTAGTAGTTTGGGTGTTCGGGATAAATTTCGGGACTTAAAGAGCCTTGATAGACCATAGTAGGCTTTGTTGGATTTGATCATCTGTCCGCGTATTTCTTCTTCGATGTTGCTATCGGCTGATACTATTGATCCAAGGTTGTTACTGCAAGGCGGCGTCTCGGTAATGTCACGAGTACGGATCGCCTATCAATGAGTGGACTGTATTTTATTTTAAAGTACAAACGTATTATATTTATTTGTTTATCATCATGATGATCATCATCGGCACTACAACCGGGAGCCGGTCTTGGCCTTATTTAGCAAGTCCTGAGTCTTGTTAAATTATCCATAATGATTTTTTTTTCGAGCAAGGTTATTAGTCTTGCGCCAGAGGCTCCCTGACGGGGAATCGAAACCCGACCTCCCGCGTGACAGGCGGGTATACCTGTCTATTCGTTTATATAGAACTGTAAACTCTTACACGATCTCTTTATCTCGTACACCTCCAGGCCGGACTCTGCTCTGGATGACAGGCGTTGTAGCCCGGTGCTTGCGTTTTACCCATTGTATCCCCAACTGCCGATGCTTTTATTCTCTCTTTCGTCCCCGTTCCCTCGTTCGCGTGTTGTCACAGGAACAAAGAGAGCGACTGTTATAAATTGCCGATCCTCAGTCCGCCAGTTGGTAGTTGTGTGCTGCTCCGTCCTTCGCTTCGTATGTTACGTCGCCAACACAAGGTAGTTAAAGGATTGCACTACTTCAAATTCGTGCTCCGCTACCCTGATAGTTTGACCAACGTTAGATCTTCTCTTCGCAGAAATTGCCATCATGTATTTAGTTTTTCCCTCATTGATGTGCAGTCCCAGTTTTTGTGCCGCCTGTTCGATCTGGACGAAGGAGTCCTGTACAGCCGAATCGGATCTACCGATGATGTCGATGTCATCTGCGTAGGAAAGTATCTGGTAGGACCTGGTGACAGTAGTCCCTATAGTTGTAACGCCAGAGTCACGGATTGCTTTCTCCAACGCCAGGTTGAAGAGGAGGTAGGCCAGGCCGTCCCCTTGTCGGAGTCCATTAAAGATGTTTATTGGTTTGAACAGCAATCCCGCAATTTTTACTTGACTAGTTACGTTGGTCATGGTCAACCTACAAAGTCGTATCAATTTGTTTGGAATGCCGAACTCTCTCATGGCATTATATAGTTCTAGCCTGGCTATGGTGTCGAAGGCGGCCTTAAAGTCTATAAATAGATGATGATAATGGAATCTTAAATGCCTGACATTTTTCCATCGCCTGCCTAAGGGTGAATATCTGAACAATCGCTGATTTGCCTGAGATGAAGCCACACCGATATTGACCAATGATAACTTCAGCGTATGGGGCTATCCGGTCTTGTAGGGTATAGGAGAGTATCTTAGATGCGGTGCTCAGCAATATTATACCCCTATAGTTGCTGCACACTGGACGCCAATCTTCCGACATCTCCTCTTGCTCCCATACGCGCACCACGATCTCATGAATTGCGTGATGTAACGCTGTCCCTCCTTGTTTGATCAGCTCAGCTGGTATGCCATCAGCTCCGGGGGCTTTATTTGATTTGAGCTGTCTTTTTTTTATTATACTTCTCTCGGGAGAGGCGAACCTATAGCGCCAAGTGGGCCCCCCGAGATGCCACTAAATAACTGTTGCAGTTCTTTTTGAACGGTTGCAGGTTGCTCCGGGAACACTCGCGTGGGAAGGGAGTTCCACAGCTTCCCCGCTCTGTAACGGAATGAGTTCTGATAAATGGAAATAAACCGCGCATGGTGCCATACTTCGGATTGTCTTGTGGAGCGCATATATGCCGAATTGCGTGGAAAATTGCAGCCGACGATATTGGCTTTTCCCCACTGCAGGACTATAGCCAGATCCCGATTCAGACAGCCGATCTGGCTACATCTCAGCTGGTGCGACGTAGATGCACCAATCGGCCGAACACTCGAAAAGGAGGAAACAAGCGTACTATCATCCGCGAAACTGAACACTTCGTTAACCGTTGTCTCCAACAAATCATTTATGTGAAGCAAAAACAAGGTTGGAGTCAAAATAGAACCTTGAGGCACCCCGAATTAACAGGATACAGATCCAAACACTTGCCGTCCACAACAACCCGTCTTATGGCGTTTAATGTTTCCACAATGCTTGGTGGCGGCAGCACTTGGTCTTAATCTTTATCCTGCATTGGCGGAGCCTCCAATTCTTCTGTGAGCTGATCATTTAGCAATTCATTGAAGTGCACTTCTTTCAAGATCGGTGATCAGATTATCCGCTTTATCCTTGCAGTAAGTGCAGCGTGGTGTGTACCGCTTCATACTGCTGATTCTTTGGTAGAACTTCTACACCTGGTGCGGACCTCGCTCTCTATTTTTCTCTATTTCACGGACTAGATTTTTGCCCAGGCACTTTTCTTTTGTCTTTGGGTCCTTTTTTTTAGATCTTCTGAGCTCTTTGTATTTCTCCTCGCGTACCCGCGTCCTGAGACTGCTGCATTGCCCGGTATACAACATTCTTACGTTCAATCGTTAGTTTATACTCATTATCAAACCAGTCGCTTCGATCTCTACGACTCCTGCCTAAGATGGAGTTGGCAGTACTAATGACAGTATTCTTAAGGCGTGTCTATTTCTCTTCTACGTCCGGCATTCTTACGGTACAGCACACCTTTACAGTCAATCTCGTTTTCAATGATTTGTTCGCGCCCTCGTAGAGTCAAAAAAACTATTAATGAATTACACTGAATAGGGTCTTTATTTTATTTTATCTCGAACTACAGTTCACCGCTCTGCCAACTGAGCTATCGCAGGTTAACTTGGGAAGTAAAAATTCTTCATCTTCCAACCTACAAGAAAGGAGCAGCATCGGATCTTAGCTGTGTTGATGTCATCGGCCTCCCAGGTCTGTGGTCTTTTCAGGCTCATGCACTTCTATCATCGATGCTATCCTCATCTCTGCTGTCATAAACCGTCGTAATAATCTGCATGCAGTGGATGCCCTCAACGCACCCACCTTACACTTCTTGTTCCTTTGAAAACATCGCACGAACGTCGTTGCCAATGCGTAGCTTTGGTGTGTGTGGGCGGGTCTGTGAACTTGGGCTAGACAGAATATAGAATGTATGGCCTCTATCTTCCTTCTCTTTTTCACACCCGCATTCTCATGATCGCAATCATTCAATGTGATTTTCCCACGGTAATTATAATATCTTTGGCTTTTGGACAATTGCATCTGTACTTGCTGACGGCACATTGGCTGCGGCCATGTTGTGGTGCAAGAATGGTCTAAGGTCACCCGCATGGACTGTATGAAAAGGTATGGGCACCCTCTCCACACGATGCAGCCCACCTTCCGCCGTACCGCCCTTTCTCTTGGTATATGTGCACTCCATACATCCCGTAATGTAGCTCTTGACGAAGCTTCGCATCCTGGGAAACCAATATGCCGTTTTCAGCCTCTCAAGAGTTTTGTCAAAGCCTATGTGCGCCGCCTCGTCATGACACATTCGTAAAATTCGCCACCGCACTCCTTCCTGTACTACCCGCTTCCTCTGTTCGCCATCACATCATGCAGTTGCTTTCGATCACCGATAACAGTTGTTGCTAGTAATTGTAGATAATATCACGGAGTTTCCCATCTTGCCACTGCATGGTGGCTAGCCAATCATCATCCTCAATGCAGATGTCTAATATGTTGGCGGATGCCTCCTCCATCTTCCGTTCGTCCTGCGCCGGTTGGCGACTCATTGCATCCACCTACCCTGCTTTCCTCTCTGGTTGATGAATTGTGGTGTTCAAACTCTTGAAGTTTAAGCCACCATCTCGAGATTTGTGGTATCTTCCAGTCCTGTTTTGAGTTGCTATGATAGCTTTACAGTGAGTAACAATTTTAAACGCCTTGCTCATTAGGTATATCCGGAATCCTTCAAGGCTCTCCACCACAGCTAAGATTTCCAGCTCATAGATGTGATACTTTGCTTCCGCCTCCGTAAACTTCCTGCCAAAATACGCCACTGGTGTCAGTTTTTCGTCGTTTCTCTCTCGCTGCATCAATATGCGGGCAAGTCCCACAGTTGATGCATCGGTATTAACTTCGTGATCGCATTCTAGGTCATATAGAGCCAAAACCGGTGGGTTAATCAATGATGACTTATGCATGGGGGACCTTTGCTACCTACTGGAAAGTCGCTCGAGTTTAGTCAATCATCATCATCGGCACTACAACCAGAATCCTGTCTTGGCCCTATTTAGCAAGTCCCGAGGCTTGCTCAATTTTCCATAATAATTTGTTTTTCCGGGCAAGGTTATTAGCCTTGCGCCAGGTCTGTTATCCAAGGTGATGAAAAAGGTCAACAAATTAAGTATTTGTGTGCAACGGACTTCTGAATGATCGTCAATACGGATTCCGTAGTAGGCACTCCACGGGAGACCTTTTGACCCTTATAACCCATACCTGTGCATCTGCGATTAAAGGTCATGATGAGTCAATGGCGATCGTATGGGATATCTCCAAGGCACCACGTCTGGCACGAGGCACTGCTGAGCAAACTTCGTTCCTATGGACTTTCCCAGCAGCTTTGCAACTGGACGAAGAGCTTCCGCGAGTGTCGATCGATCCGGGTTGTTGTGGGCGGTGAGTGTTCGGATCTGTATCCTGCAAATTCCGGGGTGCCTCAAGGTTCTATTTTGGCTCCAACGTTATTTTTGCTTCACATAAATGATTTGTTGGAGACCACGGTTAACGAAGTGTTCAGTTTCGCGGATTATAGTACGCTTGTTTCCTCCTTTTCTAGTGTTCGGCCGATTGGTGCATCTACGTCGCGCCACCTGAGATGTAGCCAGATCGGCTCTCTGAATCGCGATCTGGATAACATCATGCAGTGGGGAAAAGCCAATCTAGTCGACTTCAATGCAACGAAGACACAGTATACAGCATTCACAAAGAAAAATGGATCATCGGTCCCACAGCTGATGATGAATGGCCAGGCCCTCGAATCTGGTGAAAGCATGAAATTGCGTCACAGTCTGTGAGAATATATCGTGGCATAAACACGTGTCGACTGTCGCCAGGTTAGCCTCAGGAAAACTGAGCTATCTTCTTAGAGCCAAGAAATATTTTACTCCGGCTCAACTTCTTCTCCTGTATAAATACCAAATTAGACCCGCGCTCGAATATTGCTCTTATGTCTGGAGCTCTGCTCCTAAACATACCCTTAACCCACTTGAGAGCTTATAGAGACGAGCGATCCGCGTGATCGGGGACACGGCGCTGGCATCGAGACTACAGTCGCTATCACATCGAGGGGGCGTAGCTGACCTCTGTCTGTTTTACAGATATTATCACGGGTACTGTTCTTCGGTGATTCGTGGTATTGTTCCCCGCAATTCGGTCTATATGCCCCCCACAAGACAATCCGATGGATCGCACCAATTTGGGGTTCATCTCCAAACGGCGCGCGCATCCCTGCATCAGAAGTCGTTCCGTTACAGAGCGGGGAAGCTGTGGAACTCCCTTTCCGAGTGAGTGTTCCCGGAGTATTACAACCTGCAACTGTTCAAAAGGAACAGTTATTTGGTGGCATCTAAGGGCGCCGTGACGGTGCTATAGGTTCACCTCTCCCGAATGAGGTATATTTAAAAAAAGAAGAAAAAAAAGTACTTGTGGATCAATGTAGACACATGCAGAACTTCTACTGACTAACATTACTTCCCCCCAACACACAAGCCCACTCTCTTTAGATACTCGCGAGAATGTTCGTACTATATAAATAGAATAAAATCCTTTAGTTAACTTCAATACATAAAATCCCTTAGTTTCCTTCAGGGGCATTGGGTCTAACATAGTAAATTTTATCGAAGTTAATAAATGGGAGGGTAGTGCGACAAAATTAAACAAAGAACTATAGGAATTTATCTGGCTCTAATTTGAAATCCTGTCAGCAAGACTTTGCCACTTTCTAATTAACTGCTGTGCAACATATTTAATATAGACAAATGTTTAAAAAAATAATCCTAATAACCTAATATTTTCTGATGTAATAGTTATATAATCACTATTTAAGTATTCATTTTTAATAACCACCTTAAAACCCAAATGGTTTTTCAAGGCTCAACGAAGTGCATTAAAAAATTCTGCCTTTCAGAAAACAGTCGTACTTATGTATTGTCCATCAATTTTAATTGTCCTGGAAACCATTAAGTTAAATTAACATATTTTCTAAAATCTAAGTATTACTGTTTTGTTCAGTTTAAATATCGACTTCAAGTGCAAAAGTTAATAACCTGCATTTCCACTGCTTTAATTAGAATTGAATTTGTGGGACAAGTGCTACACGTCCAACTAATTTTATCAACACAAAATCGGTTTCAAATTGGATTTCGAATGCAGTGTCAAGGGAATGGAAACCATTTCTAAGTGGATTCATTACTTTTGCATTAGAACAAAGTGTATTTTCTAGGAGATTCACATTTAAATGTGCGCCAGAAGGGTATCATAACAAGCTCAATATGTCTTACCTGGATACCGCCGGAGTAGGATTAAAGTAAACAGTCGGAGTTTTATCACTCGAAAACAAATACAACTGAAGATATAGCGCATGTTGGTAAATAGTTGAAAGAACAAATAAGAAAACCAAGAAAACAAAGCCAACCCAGAGATAAATGTATTTGTGTACAAGTGAGTGGCATGCCAATGTCCTATGGGTGTTGTATTTGAGTGTGCAACTCTTATTTGCTCCCGTAAGCCTAGATGGACAGGTGAAGGTTTTATCAAAAAATATTTGGAAAATATTAAGTTGAGCTGGTGAACAACAAAGAGGTCCATTTTTTAATTGATATACTTTAGGGTTTTATTCCAATAGTTTTAATTCTAACTTTTCAAATTTAAGATGCCGTTTAACTTACAATGTTCATATACCACTACGTATCTGTTACTTCTGGATCTCTTATAACATAACAAATTTAGGTAATTTCATGAATTTATTATACTACAACATAAATAAATGTTATAGTATAATTAATTTATATACCTTGGTCGGAAAAATTATAGACTCAAACGTAAATTTTCAGTTTTCTTGGAATGAGTAATAAAGTTTTATGACTAGTTTGTGACAAAATATTGTCAAGGGACATCAACTCACGGAAAACCCTTTAATGGCTTAATTGCTTTCTTTACCAGGAATGGTAATTAATTTTCTGAAAAAAAAACCCAAATTTCGCCCGTGAAAAAGTGTAAATTCAAGACATTTATATTTTAATTTTTTGTATAATAATTTATTTAATTTGATATGCATAATCCGTTATTTCTTGTAATACTTGCCAATCTTCGTGGTAGACTGGAAATAAGATTGTTTAAAGTGTTGTCCAGTATATTATTTCATGCTTCATCAATTCTTTCTTTGAGTTGTTCCACTTTTGAATTTCTGACTTTTCCTGATCATAAACTGCCCTTGCCAGGATCCCCCACAAGCTCTCAATGGAGTTTATGTCTGGACTTAAAGCTGGCAATCGTAAAAGTTTAATTCCATGCTCTTAAAACCACGCCGTTGTTATTCGTGCTGTATAGATAGGAGCGCTGTACTGTTGAAATATGCTATTTTCGTCTCTGTTAGGGTTATTAAAGGAAAAACATGCTCCTCCAACACTTCTTGGTGTCCATTCTCCCAGAAATAAAAACAATTTCTGTTTTCAGATTTCCGATGAAAGCTGCCCACACCATAACTCCCCCTCCCCCTAAAGGCCTGCGTGACATGATTTTCCTTTCTTTCCTGAGATCATGCCAATAGTACTTGAAGCCGCCAGGGCCGTCCAGATCAAATTTTTTCTCATCACTGACGATCACATGAGGCCACATTTCACTGTGTTGGATGTTTGTTTCGGGGAATTCAATGCGTGCTTCCTTATGGGCAGGTTCTCATTCCGGCACCCAAAAAATGTCATTTTCTCGAATTTTTTTCTCACAAAAGGAAATGTGTGGCGTTTCTAACAGATAAACACACAATACACAAGCAAATAATGAAGAACACCGAACGAAAATCGAATAAGAAAATGCATCAGAGCCGTATACCATAGCGATAACATAACAATTCCACAGCAGTTGAATGTACTTGAGTTTAAAAATCTTATTCGTATACGCAGCCAGTAGCCTGATGTGTTAAGCATTGGTTCAATTTTTGGTGATTCTAACTGTCATAGCGTCAGTTCGAATCACACGTTCTTCACTATCATCGCAAACGCTATAATTAGTTATCTCGACGTGATCTATGTACACACACACACACACACACACACTTTCCCATAGTAAACAGAACTTTACCACTACGATCACGACTTCCGCATAAGAGCACCGGCACACTCGCCTGCTCCGACGATCTCTCGCTCGCTCGTTCCTCGCTCCGTCGTTCGCACGCGAATTTGATAGTAACAAAGTTACTGAGGTGGGAGTAGTGTGGCGTTTCTAACAGATACACACACAATACACAAGCAAATAGTGAAGAACACCGAACGAAAATCGAATAAGAAAATGCATCAGAACCGTGTACCATAGCGATAACATAACACATCCACATCAGTTGAGTGTACTTGAGTTTAGAAATCGAATTCGTACATGCGGCCAGTAGCCTGATGTGTTAAGCATTGGTTAAATTTTTAGTGATTCTAACTGTCATAGCGTCAGTTCGAATCACACGTTCTTCACTATCATCGCAAACGCTATAAATGAATAAAAGAGTCAAACTTGTTGTCACTTATTTATTTACTTTTAAGGTACAAAAAATGTTTTTCTTTATTACAACATCATCATCATCATCATCGGCACTACAACCGGGATCCGGTCTTGACCTTATTTAGCAAGTCTCGAGGCTTGTTAAATCGTCCATAATAATTTATTTATTTTTGGCTCCTCTATAGTATAGTGGTTAGTATACCCGCCTGTCACGCGGGAGACCGGGGTTCGATTCTCCGCCGGGGAGCCTCTGGCGCAAGACTAATGACCTTGCCCGAAAAAAAAAAAATCATTATGGAAAATTTAACAAGCCTCAGGACTTGCCAAGACCGGTTCCCGGTTGTAGTGCCGATGATGATGATGATGAATAATTTATTTTTACGGGAAAGGTTATTAGCCTTGTGCCATTTATTACAACATAGTGTCACAAAAATTTCTGACGAGCCCGGTTTTGAGACCGTCTCAAAAAAAAGTATTCGCACTCTGATCACTCTAGCACCTGTAAAAATTATCAGAAATGAAAATTCAAGGAAGTTTTAGAAAATATATGAGTGTAGTTGGATCCTGAACTAGAATCTTTAATTCAAGTTGAAAATTAAATTAATGGCAAACATTTACATTTTTGTTACCCATTTTTCACCTTTTTTCCGCTCTTTAAAGTTCTGTCATAAAGAAAAACCTATCATTTTGATTCTACTTCAAGATCCAAAAAATCAAATTTACTTTAAAATAAAAAAAATGAAGCAGATCCATTAAGTAGTTTTTGAATAATCTTGATCATAAGCTAAGAAAACACGCAAACGCGTTTAAAGATTTGATTAAAAGCCGTTTGGGGTTAATGTCGAAAATATACCTTGCGGCTAATCAGCGAATCCGGGGTAATACACTAGCCCTTCCTCTACTTCATACTGCTCCTGCAGCTTTATTTGGTCATCTTTTTTGGATATTGCAGGTGTTTTTTCTGCATCCGTCAAACTGTTCTCAGCTACAGTAACACGCTTTGCATCTGTGAACCGGGCAAAATTGTTGGCATCAAGTCCAACGGCGATTCCCAACACATCCATAATTTTGAGAAGGGCAATGTGCCTGTCGCGTTTGCGATGATAGTGAAGTACGTGTGATTCCCATTGATGCGAAGAGGTGCTAGTCAGATGGCGCCAAGTCTGGGGAGTACGTTGGGTGCAGGAGGATGTCCCATCCAAGCGATTTCATGGTGTCTTCCACTAGTTTTGCTGTGTGCTGCGTACTTTTCGCTGGCGTCATATCCTTGTTAAACCGGAAAAAACGTATGCACGCACCTGGTGTTAATCTTCCCCATTGCTCGTAAACGTCTGCTGATTGTATGTAATGCTTCTGCTAATTGCCGTTGAGTTTGAGTTGTGTTATAGCGTTTTTGCGACGATAGTGAAGAGCATGTAATTCGAACCGACGCTATGACAGTTAGAATCACTAAAAATTGAACCAATGCTCAACACATCAGGCCTCTGCCGTGTGTACACACTCACCCGTTTTCTCGAATGTTCCGTGTCTTCCTCTCGTTGAGGTTAATATCGTACTAAATACTATATCTCGCGACGGAAAAAATTCTCACTGAAAAAAGATTCGTCAAGTGTTCTCTCTTTCCCCTCGTTCGACTTTTTTGTATTTCCTCCGTACCTGATGAACTTTTTTACCTCGGCGGTATCTTTTTGGGTTTTTCCTGGTGCTTAATTACCCAGGGTATTTTACCTGGCCGTGATCATTATTCTCGGCTGCGATGCTTACAAGTAATTGTTTTCTACAGCAGGGTATATGTTAAAAATAATTGCCGTATATGAGTCTGTACCTACGGTGATCTTTTCGCGATGGAAAAACGGAATTGCGGCTGGCTCCAGAGGAGATCATTAGTATTTTCCAATACTTGGCCGCGTGGCGTTTTATTAATTTTTGCCGTGTTGGTTAATGAATTTTTCAGCTAATGCATTTCCAACGTATTCGTTTCAGAAAAATGTGAGTTTTCTGTCGCCAAGGAGTTTGGCGAAACATGCAACCCACGTGTAAGAGAGCACGTGCGGTTGAGGGCGAAAGTATGCCTGGGCGAACTAAGGGATTTGCCTTACAGTGTTTTGTGGGGTTCGTAGAACCGCCACTTGCCCTTCCTTGAAGAGGCTGACCGCTATGTACGTGGCAATTTCGACAGTTTTAGCGCCACCGTGAAGGTGTTTTACAGCAAGCTTTCACACGCAGGCATTAAGATATTCATTCGAATTTTGTGTATTGCCTTCAGTACATCGTGCCATTAAGCCCCACAACTTTTACACTCGTTGATAGCAGAGAAAAAAAATCCAAAATGACGCAATTTGCCGTCATGTCCATCGCTACTTCGTCGTACTCAGCGTTCTTTAATTTTTTTGACGATCTACTCACATAATCCGTTTCACACTCAACACTATATCTATTTCCATGGAAGCTTCTTTTTGTACTTCTTGTTATATTACTCCCGACTTCACTACTGCTCTTTTTTACCAATCCCGGCATGTTTTCAAGCAAAAAATCAGCACACAACTACTGTAACATGCACGTGCTCAACTGGCGCTATACGCTATAGCCGTACGTATTGGTATACTTAGTACATATACGTACATACTTTGCTCTGTATGTTATAAAGATAAGGAAGAGAAATCGTCCCCCCTCCCATACTGGGCCAACAATTCGTCTTTAGACCTTTCTCTCGAACGCGGTTAAGATTTCATCACCATCATCGGCGCTACAGAGACCGGGATCCGGTCTTGTCTTTATTTAACAAATCTCTCCACCGGACCCGATTTCGAGCCGCTGTCATCCAATTTGGCACTCCCATGCTCGGGGCGTTCTGGTCTACACCATCCCTCCATCACAGACAGGGTCTGCCGCGCTGTCTCCTTCCACACATCCTGCCACAAAGGACATTCCGGACAGACTCATCTTCGCTCATTCGAGCTAGGTGTCCCGCCCACCAGAGTCTACTGAGCTTGATTTTGCTTAAAATATTAGCTGCAAGGTAGATTGCGTACAACTCATGGTTGTACCGTCTCCAGAATCGTCCTCACTCACATACGGAGCCAACAATTCTCTTTTAGACCTTAGAGTTCAGAGTGCCTTTTATTGAGCACCCAGGTCTCGGCTCCACACATGAGAACTGACAAAATCATGGCCTTGTACAGTAGTAGCTTGGATGTTCTGGATAAATTTAGGGATTTAAAGAGCCTTGATACACCATAGTAGGCTTTGTTGGATTTGATCATCCGTCCGTGTATTTCATCTCCCATATTGTTATCGGCTGATACTACTGACCCAAGGTAGTTAACGGATTCTGCTCTGGATGACGGGCGTTGTAGACCGGTGCTTGCGTTGTACTGATTGTACTCCCCAACTGCCGCTGCTTTTATTCTCTCTTTTGTCCCCGTTCCCTCGCTCGCATGTTGTCACAAGAACAAAGAGAGCGACTGTTTTAAATTGCCGATCCTCAGTCCGCCAGTCGGTAGTCGTGTGCTGCTCCGTCCTTGGCTTCGTATGTTACGTCGCCAACACAAAGTAGTTAAAGGATTGCACTACTTCAAATTCGTGCCCCACTACTCTAATAGTTTGACCAACGTTGGGTCTCTTTCTTCGCTGAAGTTGCTATCATGTACCTAGTTTTTCCATCATTAATGTGCAGTCCCAGTTTTTGTGCCACCTGCTCGATCTGGATGGAGGAGTCCTGTACAGCCGAATCGGATCTACCGATTATGTCGATGTCATCTGCGTAGGAAAGTATCTGGCTGGACTTGGTGACAATAGTCCCTCTAGTTGTAACGCCAGAGTCACGGATTGCTCTCTCCGCCAGGTTGAAGAGGAGGCAGGCCAGACCGCCCCCTTGCCGGATTCCATTAAAGATGTTTATCGGTTTCTTCGGCAATCCCACTATTTTTACTTAACTAGTTACATTGGTCATGGCCAATCTACAAAGTCGTATCAATTTGTTTGGAATGCCGAACTCTCTCATGGCATTATATAGTTATACCCTGGCTATGGTGTCGAAGGCGGCCTTAAAGTCTATAAATAGATGACATAGTGGTATCTTAAATTCCTGACATTTTTCCATCGCCTGCCTAAGGGTGAATATCTGATCAATCGCTGATTTGCCTAGGATGAAGCTACACTGATATTGACCAATGATGACTTTAGCGTATGAGGCCATCCGTTCTTGTAGGATAGAGGAGAGTATTTTATAGGTGGTACTCTGCAATGTTATACCCCTATAGTTGCTGCACACTGTGTTATCTAGCTTCTTATGTAAGGGGCAAATCATTCCGCGACGCCGATCTTGCGGCATCTCCTCTTGCTCTCATACGCGCACCACGATCTCATGAATTCCGTGATGTAACACGGCCCCTCCTTGTTTGATCAGCTCAGCTAGTATGCCATCGGCTCCGGGGGCTTTATTTGATTCGAGCTGCCTTATCGCTATTAATGTTTCCTCAATGCTTGGTGGCGGCAGCATTTGGTCTTGATCTTGATCTTGCATTGGTGGAGTTGTAGCGTTCTACGAACGCACAATTCCACCCACGTAAGGTTCCTACCCTTCAAGGAAATACCTACCCCGAAAACGTTGCACGCGCCCCACAGACGCGTGTCCCAAAGTCCCACCTTAGGGCACTGAAACATTTATCCAACGTTGAGCCCGACACTAAAAAGCAAGGAACTGAACGTCCCAAAGCTTTCAATATCAAGCTCAACAAGTCGATAGTAGCATACCTGAAATGCGCCGCACCCAGCACTACACAATCTGAAATCCTGAACATCTACACAATGTTACAAGGAATCGCTATCGTCGGTAAATTAGCCGACCAACGGATGCACGTGTGGGTGGTCTGCCACAAAGACCACCAAATCCATCGGCAAACAAGGAAACGGCAACCACATGCAATAAAGCATATCGCCTATCCGCTGCCAATGGTAGGCAACCGTAATTATCTCAACGACATAATTCGGAAAATTTATGAGTTTAAAACCTACAAAGGAACTACTCTGATCCCACGGTCCCTTCTGAATTTCACACCCTCAGAAGGATCTAATGGATTTCGGTGTGTGTTTACAAAAGGCAAAAAAACCCACGGACTGTACGTCCTAACAATCATCTCCGTTCTGCGCGCCAGATGCGCTGTGCAAACACAAGTCCTGGGAGTTGAGTGCGATCACCACCACTGATGGTGATAAGGATGTATGCGCCGATGGACTTTCTCCTTTTCAGGCACCTAAATTACCCATGGGCATTAATAACATGCTAGCTCCTCAATAGTATACTGGTTAGTATACCCGCATGTCACGCGGGAGACCGGGGTTCGATTCCCCGTCGGGAAGCCTCTGGCGCAAGACTAATGACCTTGCCCGGAAAAAACAAATCATTATGGAAAATTTAACAAGCCTCAGGACTTGCTAAATAAGGCCAAGACCGGTTCCAGGTTGTAGTGCCGATGATGATGATGATGATGATTAATAACATGCTGCTAACAGAAATTCGGAAATTCTGTTAGCAGAGCGAATAGGGAAATTTCCCCTGTACGGATACAGATACCAGAGTTGAATCGGGATATCTTTGTAGGCAGACGGGCAGTCGAATCTTGATCGGGCAACCGAGGAGGCGAGAATCGTTAGAGAACCCAATTAGGAGGTCGGTACGCGCCGCGCTACGTATGGAAAATAAACAGAGAAAGTCACACCAAAGATAAACTATCGCGAATACGGCACAATTTAATAACGAGAAATTAGCAATACTTTTCGTGTCGGACGAAAGCGCACGCGTGCCGGATATCGAATTGATTCGATTTGCATTCTTGGGTTGCGAGAGAGAAACGTAGTGCCACATCGCATCAATTCCAAATCGACGAATCGCGAACTCAGTTCACCTAGAAACGGGTCTAATTTAACTGAACATTTAAAAATCAGTGTGCGAGTGTGTTTCGCCAGTACGATTGTGTCCATTAGTTCTAAGTGCTATTCCAGGAAATAAATAAAGGAAAACAATAAAGAAAACCTACCGAACCAATTTTTCCGTGTTTTGTTGTGTTCACTCCGCTGGTGTATTATTCCTCTACGGTAAGCAGTGTTCGGCGGAACACTCCAACATCATTCAGCAGTGAGTTTACGAGAAAAACCGCCAAAGAGTCTCCAATTCTTCTGTGAGCCGACCATTTAGCAATTCATTGAAGTGCACTTCCCATCGTTCCAGAATGCCTTCAGGATCGGTGATCAGATTACCTTCTTTATCCTTGCAGTAAGTGCAGCGTAGTGTGTACCGCGCCATACTGCGGATTATTCGGTAGAACTTCCCCGCCTGGTGCGGGCCTCGCTCTCTACTTTTCTCTATTTCATTTCCTACATTTTTTTCCAGGCCCTTTTCTTTTGTGTGCAGAATCTTTTTTCAGATCTTCTGAGCTCTTTATATTTCTGTATTTCTCCTCGCGTACCCGCGTTCTATGATACTGCTGCATTGCCCGTAATGCAGCATTCTTACGTTCAGTCGCTAGTTTGCACTCATCATCAAACCAGTCACTCCGATCTCTACGACTACTGCCGAAGATGGACTTGGCAGTACTAATGACAGTATTCTTAAGGCGTGTCCATTGCTCTTCTACGCCCGGCATTCTGCCCCCAAGACTTACTCTCCCTCCATCGAGCTCTTCCAGGGCGAAGCTTAGCGGATGACCAAAGGTGTTGCTGGTGTTCTCAATGCGTAAGGCAGCCGTGTTGATCCGTCTCCGTAAGGCAATCCGCTCTTGGAAAACTTTACCAACAATATAGTGATCCGAGTCGACGTTGGCACCTCGGTACGTTCGTACCGTCATTAGGCTCGAGGAGCGGCGCGATCTATCAACACGTGATCAATTTGGTTACGAGTGGGTCCATCAGGTGATACTTAGGTGGCTTTGTGGATATCTTTACGCGGAACCCAGGTACTATAGCAGTTGGTCTTGATCTTGATTTTGCATTGGTGGAGCCTCTAATTCTTCTGTGAGCTGACCATTTAGCAATTCATTGAAGTGCACTTCCTTCAGGATCGGTGATCAGATTATCCTCTTTATCCTTGTAGTATGTGCAGCGTGGTGTGTACCGCTTCATACTGCCGATTATTTGGTAGAACTTCTACGGTTGGTGCGGACCTCGCTCTCTACTTTTCTCTATTTCACGGACCAGATTTTTTCCCAGGCACTTTTCTTCCGTCTTTGGAGTCTTTTTTTAGATCTTCTGAGCTCTTCGGGTTTCTCCTCGCGTACCTGCGTTCTGAGACTGCTGCATTGCCCGGTATACAACATGCTTACTTTCAGTCACTAGTTTATATTCATTATCAAACCAGTCGCTCCGATCTCTACGACTACTGCCTAAGATGGAGTTGGCAATATTAATGACAGTATTCTTAAGGTGTGTCCATTTTTCTTCTACGCCCGGCATTCTGGCCCCAGGACTTACTCTCCCTCCGTTGAGCTGTTCGAGGGCGAGTCTTAGCTCATGACCAAAGGTGCTACTGGTATTCTCATTGGGTAGGGCAGCCGTGTTGATTAGAACCTGAAGCTCGGATGCAATACGTCTCCGTAAGGCAATCCGCTCTTGGAAAACTTTACCAACAATATAGTGATCCGAGTCGACGTTGGCAATTCGGGACGTTCGTACCGTCATTAGGCTCGAGAAGCGGTGCGATCTATCAACACGTGGTCAATTTGGTTGCGAGTGGCTCCATCAAGTGGTACCCAGGTGGCTTTGTGGATATCTTTACGCGGAAACCCGGTACTTGCAACGATCAAGTTTTCTGATGCCGCCAGTTCGATGACTCGTAGTCCATTGTCATTAGTGTTCCCATGCAAACTACGGGAACCTGCGTAGTGTCTGAAAACCGGCTCCCGACCTATTTTCGCATTCAAATCATCAAGAACGATTTTCCCATCGTGTCTTGGGCAGGCATTGAGGACCCGTGCGACGTTCTCGTAGCATTCTTCTTTTTCGTCGTCAGAGGACTCCTCTGTCGATTCGTGAACGTTTATGAGGCTTATGTTCTTAAACTTGCCTCACACGCAAAGAGTGCATACCTTTCGTTTATTGCATTAAAGCTGATAATGGCAGGCTTCAGTTTTCGGCTGACTAGAAAGCCTATCCCGAGCACATGCTTTTTTCCATGACAGCTATAATAAATGCCATACTCGTTTCTTTGAATAACACCGTTCCCAGTCCATCTTATTTCTTGCATTGCTGTTATGTCAGCCTTATATTTGGTCAGGGCATTGGATAGCTGCCGTGCAGCTCGAGCTCTGTATAGTGAGCGGACGTTCCATGAGAACATTTTTAAATAGTTTTCGTTTCCGGGGTCGTCGTCATGTATCCGGCCCATATCCGAGGCTTGTTAAATTGTCCACACCTTGAGGCTATTTCCCCTTTTATAATGAGGCTAGAATCACGGTCCAAATTAAAACGTCGAGCCATTTGGAACGAAGAAGCTCCTGTTTTGGTCATTTTACATAGAACGGCTCGTTTTATCGTCGGCGAAAATCTTTTGGTCTCCCAGATCGCTTATTTCTTCCATAATTTTCAATATCAGCTTGTAGAAAATTTTTCACTACACCTTGAAAGCGATTTATGTCATTGGCAATTTGTCTTTGCTTCATTCCAGTATTTTGTAAATCGACTATTCTTTGTTTTACAATGTCCGATAATTGTTTCCCACGTGGCATATTTAGAACTTTAAAAGAATTCACTGAGTAAAACGACAAGTTTTATTAGTTAGTTTATTATCTCTCCAGAATGTCTCCACTGTTTTTTAAGAACTTTTGTTATACCAAGCTGCGCGTTACAACTACGCCCGAGATCGAAAAAAGGACTGAGTTTATACTTTTTCACCGGCGAACTTTGGGTTTTTTTTTCAGAAAATTTATTACCATTCCTGGTAAAAAAGAAATATCCCTGAGTTGGTGTCGGTTGACAATAGTTTTTGTTAGAGAATTAGTCAATAAACTTTAATACTCATTCGAAGAAAACTGAAAATTTACGTTTGAGTCTATAATTTTTCCGATCACTGTATTTATTATACTACGGCAAAAAATAATTGCGTTTCAAGTCCAGTTAATGATTCCAATCACTTAAAGAAATTTAGGGTAATTTGATATGTGTCGAAAATTCACGAGCAAGCACAATTTAAATGAACAAGCTTTGTGGCAAATAAATGAAAGGTCAATAATTAAACGTACAAGGATGAAAAACCGCCCACACACAAACAGCAAAGAAAAGGAATACATTTAAAATCAATCGTTCAAAATGCTCAATGCATAGTATATAATTCAATTCAAATTTTAGCAATTCAAAATAGTGCTAAAATAAATTGTTTAAGTAACAAATAAATAATAATAATAAAAACCATTCAAATTTTCCTAAAAATTAAATATTAGTAGTAACGATAACAATAGTAACAATTCCCAATAATAATAACAATTTCCAATAATACCAACCTCAAATATAGTTTAAATTTTCCTAAGTTGTGACGCCTAAAGGAAACCCTATAGGCTTGTGCTTTATACAGTTTTACGTTCACTAATTCTAATAGTGATAATCTGGCAATACTCGGATAAAAATCCCTACAATTTTCATTAGTGATATCTTAAAAAATATTCGGTTTCTAAAATTGTTTAATGCTTCATTTTATTATTTTTAAAATCATGTTTTTAAGGACATAAAGAATTCCAAATAGAGAATGAAATCACTGGTGGGTGCAGTTTTAATAATAACTACATGCGCAATCAGTTTAGTGAATGGCGGTCAATTCGGATCAAAATTTTTTTATAAAAATCCCACCGGAGATGCAAGCGATGACAATAGTAGCAAACGAGAGGGCGGAGAAACAGACGTTAAATTTTTAGAAGACAGTAATGCGGTAAGTTAACATTTTTCGAGTCCTTTAAATCTTGTATTCCTTTTTTTACAGTATGTGAGAATTAACACGTTCACGAACGTGAATGCTATAGCATTCATATTCATAGTGATTGAAAATGACATAGCATTCAAATTTTAAAGCCAATATTTATTCATTTAATTTTATACAACCTTAAGTTTTTGTAATTAATATATATTTCAAAGCAATGACCAACTGATTCATTAGGTACTTTCATATTATTTTATCCTTTCTCCGTGTATTTACAATTTCATTAAGCCGGCATATTGAGTAAATTAGAAGTGTAATACTTGAAATATGTTGGATTTTATTAATCAATAAAATAAAGGAGTGGATAGTTACAATGCTAATAGGTGTCTGCAGTAGAGTTGAATAGAATCGATTCGCCGGGGAAGGCACGTGGCTGGACGTCCGTACTCCGTGGCGGCTGGTTGAAGAAAGAGACTGATGATATGCACGTGCGTCATCAGGAAAGCTATTTCAAATTGACGAAATACAAGATGTTGGATGTTCGTTGAGTTCGACCAACTTCGTCGTCGCCGGTGTGCACATCGGATGTACACTCATGGAGAACATTTTATGTCCAATACTTCCCCTCGATGAGCGCGCCGGTGCCAAAAAAAACTCACATCAGATTTAGGAGGTCGAGACATCTCTCGTGCTTCAGTTTGGATAGGGCCTTAGTGACAATGTCTGTGGGCATTTGTTCCGTGGGCATGTATTCGACCGAGGGTGTTCCGCTGTCCACTGCTTCGCGGATGAAGTGATGTCGGACGTCGATGTGTTTGCTCCGGGAGTGGAATACGGGGTTCTCGGCCAGCTTTCGAGCACCGTTGTTGTCGTTGAACAGCGTCAGCTTGTCTGGTAAGGCGAATCCCAGTTGGCTGATCAGTCTTCGGAGATGTATGGCCTCTTTCGCCGCGTCGGATATGGCCATATACTCTGCTTCTGTGGATGATAGGGCGGTGGTCCTTTGCTTCTTGGATTCCCAAGAGACCGCTGTGCCGTAGAGTGAAAAAACGTAGCCGGTGTATGATTTCCTGTCGTCGGGGCAGTTAGCCCAGTCGGCGTCGGCGTACCCTGTGAGGCTTTCACGGCTTTCCTTGAACGTAAGCCCAATGTTGGGAGTGCCTTTGAGGTAGCGCAGTACACGTTTCGCGGCTTTCCAATGCTGTTCGTTAAAGTGGCTGTTGAATTGGCTGAGTCTGCTCACGGCGAAGGCTATGTCTGGTCTGGTGCATACGGCAAGATACATCAGGGATCCGATCAGCTCCCTATATGGCAAATTCTTGTCGGGTTCTTCATTTCCTTTTTGGAGCTTTGTGCCGTTTTCCAATGGGGTGCTCACCGGTTTCGAGTCGCTCATTTTGAATCTCACCAGAATCTCCAGTGTGTACTGCGTTTGAGTCATCCGTAGTTGTTTCTTTTCTCTTTGGAACTCGATTTCGAGACAGTGCTTGATTTCGCCGAGGTCCTTTATTCGGAATGTCTTAGATAACTGTTGCGTCAGTTTCTGTATCCTTGCCTTGCTTTGGGAGGAAACTAATATGTTGTCCACGTATATGGTGACGAGTAAAATTTCCTTTCCTTTTCCTTCGGAGAAAATGCAAGGGTCGGCTGTAGACTGCTTCAGGCCTAGTCCCGAAAGCTCGTGGCGTAGTTTCGTGTGCCATTGCCGTCCTGCCTGGCGGAGTCCGTAGAGGGCTTTTCGTTCGTGAACTTGGCGCCTCCCTTGTCGAAAGTGACTTTGAACCCCTTGTCGGCGAGTTTGCTGACCGACATCAGGTTCATCCTTAAGTCAGGCACGTGTAAGGCGGTCATCACGGTGATGTTTCGTCTGCCTCCGCTGTGGACGGTGGCCATATTGATGTCGCCACGACCGGTGATGTTGGTTGAGGTGCAGTTGGCCAGGTTTAGCGTCGTGGGGTGCGTCTCATGGTATTTTTCGAAGGCGTGTCTGTCGCTCGACATGTGCGATGAGCTACCGCTGTCCAAACACCAGCCGCCGTCGATAGTTGATTTTGGGGAGTGCATATCGTGCTGTGTTGAGCTTGTGAGAGCTAGGACGCTGATGCCGTTGTTCAGCAGCTTCCCCTCCTTTCCTAGCTTCTTGGATGTGGAGGAATCTTCCCTGATCCGGGATTGACATTCGGCTGCCTTGTGTCCGACCTTACCACAATTGTGGCATTTGAAGAGCGGTTTTCTTCGACTTTGTTATTGTCTTGGTCCTTTCCTCTTTCGGTCCTTGCGACGTTGTGCTTGGCGGCCATCGCGCCTTGCGTTTCGAGGTGCTCATTCGTGTGTCTGGCATCACTTTCTTCGATGATTTTGATGCGAAGTGCCTCCGGAGATGGAAGTTCGTCCCGGAATTCAATGGCGCACCTGAAGTTTTCGAATTTCGGAGGGAGTCTGTAAAGGAGCATGATGCAAAGCAGGTCCTTATTAATCACGATCTCCATGTCAAGGAGTTTGTCGACCGTATCGAAAAAGCTTCTCAGGTGTTCTCGCACGTCGTCGCGGTCACCCATGCGGTGCTGCGTGAGTCTCTTCAATAGACTGGCTTTCCTAGCTGGTCCTTTGGATTCGTATATGGAGTCAGTTTCTCCCATACATCGCGCGAGGTTTCGCATCCCTTGATGCATTTTATCTCCGGTGGACTGATAGCTACGTTGGTGTCAGCTTTGGCCTTCTTGTCGCCCGTTTTCCACTTCTCGATGTTCACCTCGTTCGCTCCCGTGGGTTCCGGCTTGAGGAGTTCTCCGCTTATATATCCCCACGCGTCATTCTTGATGAGGATTGCTTCCATCTGCAGCTTCCACGTGTCGAAGTTTTCCTTTTTGAGGGGCTCGATGCTCGCGATGGATGGCACCATTTTGGTGAGGGCTTCGGGTTATTTCTTTTGGGCGTTCCTAATTAGCTCTCGATGGTAGGCGGGTGCCTGGGCCCATAACCAGTTGGATTTTATTTAATCAATAAAATAAAAGAGTGGATAGTTACAATGCTAATAGGTGTCTGCAGTAGAGTTGAATAGAATCGATTCGCCGGGGAAGGCACGCGGCTGGACGTCCGTACTCCGTGGCGGCTGGTTGAAGAAAGAGACTGATGATGTGCACGTGCGTCATCAGGAAAGCTATTTCAACTTGACGAAATACAAGATGGTGGATGTTCGTTGAGTTCGACCAACTTCGTCGTCGCCGGTGTGCGCATCGGATGTACAATAAAGGAGAACATTTTATGTCCAATAAATTATCATCGTACATTTTTTCTGATAATTACCGTTGCTTTCACACAAAATATCTTTGCCGTCGTTAACCATAAATGAACACTTGTATAAATACACGGTTCTAAGAATTGTATCACACGCATCCACACAATCAGGCCTCGCAGATCTTAAACATTTGCAATGTAGAACAACAAAAAATGTATTGCGAGACATACATCTGCTGTGTTGGCAAAACATCTATTATGAGGGTAAACAATGGATGCATCCTTCGGTCGACGGTCGGCACGGTCGAAGGAGAGATGAGAAAAGTCTGTGTCGCAACCATTGTCCTCAACGGACAACACAAGGGAGTCTTTTGCCAACCAATGTCGTAAACGGACGTCCTTAATTATAAAGCCCGTCGAGCTTTAAATTTTATTGAAAAAGTCTGTGGGCAACCATGATCCTAATCGGCTATCCTAAAAGCCGATCGTGCTTTATATTCGAGTTGTGAATTACCCGTCGTAAAGAAGGTAGATGAAAAAGAAGTCAGAAAATATGGAGATCGTGCGTAGTGTGGTCTTTAGTTGTACCGCGAATAAATTAAATGTGTGTGTAATTTATAATTATATAAAGTGTAAATTTAGTGCAAGGTGTCGCGGGCCGTTGCTAAAGGGACACTCGTTTAAAAGAACTTTAATAAAATAAAACATTGCAACTATTGAAAACATTGTGTGTTTCATTAACTACAGTGCGTGTGTAAAGAATTTATTGTGGTGAGAATGTTACATTCAATTGTAACAGATATTTGAGATCAAAGCGAAAACATCAGTTTTCTAGATTATCGTATACATTTCTTGAAGAAAAATGAATTCGCATAAGAAGCGTACGCGAATTTTGAGATTATTTTATGATTCTGATTCAGAGGTTTCTAACAACATAAATAGTTCAAATGGCGTCGATGAGACAACTACCTTGTGCAATGAAGATACTGCAGAAATACAAGACTTTCATTTTGATTGGTCTTCCATGGGGGTAGCTAATGATTTGAAAAGCTGTAAAACTCCGAAAGAGATTTCCGATAAAATTTGGTCTACCGAAAAAATGAATTTAATTGTTAGTTGTACAAACGAATACGGGAAAAAGTTGCTGTCACTATCACGACCCAATAAATTGATTGAAAAACAACAAAGCTCCCCGAGTCGACTGCATACCGGCAGAGCTTGTGAATCATGGAGGAGAGGCAACCGCTCGAAAGAACCACCAGCTCATCAAAACAATATGGGATAAGGAGGCCACTCCGGAAGAATGGAAAATCTCAATAGTCGTCCCCATCTTCAAAAGGGTGACAGATCTGACTGCGAAAACTACAGAGGAATATCATTGCTTCCAACCACATACAAAATATTAACAAATGTCATACTGGCGAGAATAACACCGTACGCAGAAGAAATACTGGGAGACTACCAATGTGGATTCCGTAGGAACCGGTCTACAAGCGATCAAATGTTCACAATAAAGCAACTGCTGGAAAAGAAGTGGGAATACGGAGAGACGCTTCACCAACTGTTCGTTGACTTCAAAAAAGCCTACGACTCAGTCGCAAGGCAAAGACTACCATATTGTAGTTGAGATGGGAATCCCGAAAAACTATGCCGCCCTCATTCAAATTTGCATGAACGAAAACAAAAGGCGAGTTTGAATAGAAAAGCACCTCTCAGAACCATGTGAAATCCGGGACGGACTAAAACAGGGAAATGGTCTATCACCATGTCTCTTTAACCTCGTGCTCGAGTATGTCATCAGAAAGGTACAAGACGACAACATGACCGGAACATCCCTGAACGGGGTCACACAAGTGCTCGCACAAGCGGATGACATCGCCATTCTGGGCGATAATCTAGAAACTGTTAGTAAAAACGGTGAAATCATCATGCAAGCGCCAGAAGAGGTGGGCCACCAAATAAATGAAGACAAAACAAAATACATGATTACGGCGAGAAAGGGTGGACCTCAGGGTACACATATAAATGTCTGAGGCAAGATATTTAAAAAAGTTAAAGAATTTAAATATCTAGAAACAATACTGACGCCCAGTAAAGAAATGTCGAAGGAAATTAACAAAAGACTGCATTCCGGCAACGCTAGTTGGCACACAGTCAGTAAACTGCTAGCACGTAATATAAAGCTCCGGCTCTATAGAACTATAATGATGCCAATTGCTCTATACGGATGCGAAACATGAGATCTTACAAAACGGGAAGAAAACAAATTCCGCGTATTCGAGAATAAAGTTTTAGGGGGTATTGTGCGATATCTCATTGCCGAGCGAGGAATGTCGTCAGTCGAGATCCTTGGTGTTCCGCCGAACGAAGAATGTCGTCGGGGACCGTTGTTTTGAAACACTGGAAGGAAGACGGTGCACCAATGTTGTTTGCATGCTAGTTCTGCTGGTGACCGATGCACTCGATGATATGCTGTCGCCAGGAAGTCACTTTCTTCTTTGCTTGTTCGGTTTAACCGCTTATCTCTGACGATGTTTACAGCTGTACGAGTTCCAATATGCCAATAGCGCTGATTCCGTACAAATGTTGTAATCGGTTGCCTTGTTATTTGACGTGTATACGGTTGTCTCCAAATTGCTGACAATATAACCTGAGCACAGTACTTCAGTAAAGCAGCAATAATTAGTAATATTCACAAATCCAAAAGCCACATGGTGGCCGAGCAAAACATTGAATTCAATCTTCGACAGTTGATCGTGCACTGTCAACAGGTGTGGTGAATATGTTTGTCGGGGAGTGTACTAGACGATGAACGTACTAGATTCTCCCCGAGCATATAGTTGCGAATCCGCAAAAGTATCTTTGGTGGTAAATATGACGAGGAGGCAGGACAATGAAGGAAACTCCACAACCACGACTTGGAAGAGCTATATCGCAAACTTACAATAGTGAGAGTAATCAGGTCGCAAAGATGAAGATGGGCCGGACATGTGGCGCGAATGGGCAACGATAGGACCGTGCGTAGATTTCTTGACGGTAGACCAAGCGGAAAGAGACCGGTAGGATAGCCACGACGGAGATGGGAGGACGATGTTAGGTTTGACCTTGAGGAGATCGGATCGGTCGGTCGAGCCTGGAAGGGGAGTGCACAGGACAGGGAACGATGGCGGAGTCGAGTAGGCGAGGTCATGAACCTCCGGGTTCCTACAGGCCAATAAATAGTAATAGGAACTAATATTACTCAAGGTATTTTACAGGGGGGCTAAATGTGACATTCTCTGTATTCATCAAGGTGTTAATTTCTCATATATCTACTTATTGAAATTACCTACGTGTGGTATACGGAAAGTTTTACTTCGGCCACATCTAACCAAATATTTAAGGCTCTGGGTTGTATGGGTACAGATATTTTCTTGGTCATTTAGCCATGTCCTACATCGCTAAATTATCGGCATATCCAATGATTCTCACTCCTTTTGGTACATCGATTTTTAAATCAGCGTCATAACACCCACGCTCGCTGCTGTTTACTATTTTCGTGGTTCAGTCTTTTCAAGCACTGTTTTATCAGAGAGATAGCTAGATATTATTATGACTAGGTAAAACGAAACCTGAAAACCCAACGCTCCGATTGAGTGCGTTTTCGACATGTAGCGTTACAGCGCCTTTGTGCTGCTCACACTTTGTCCCAACTATCCCTTTTCAGGTGGTCACGCCACTATCCGTTTTTCAGAATTCATATCGTTAATCGAATACTTCGGGTCTACCCTCCATGATCTATTATACGCTTGTGACAATTACTGGCTCTGGTATTTTGCCTTTTATATACAACACACATGACAGAGCCCCTGGCTATTTACGAATTTGATATCCTAAATGTTCAATGAGTTAGCTAAATCTAAAATAGTGACTTGATGAGACCAGAGCACACACCTGCGACCTCGTTGACGGATGGAATGGTATAAATGCGACAGTAGGTGAAATATGAAAGAACTATTATTGGAACTTGAATTCCCTTCTTGTGACCTCTAAAGTAATTTCTTTACACAACCCCACAGAAACAGGTTTTGCAACTGACTCTAAAAAATAAAATTGCTTCGAAGACTACACACGCCATTTTACTCTGTAAATAATTAACCTTCCTTAAATATGATTGGTTTAGTCGTATGTAATCGGTGTTCCACTTAATTATCACAATATTTATTCAATAATCTCCTGGTTTTTTTTTTGTAAATGCGAAATTATGGTGCAGCAATATTTTCTTCCAGGTCGACACAAACCAACAATAGAATGAACTTGCTGTCAATGTCAAACTCAAAATATGTTATAAATAAATTTGTGAAAGCAGCAAAATCATATGATGACAACTTGGCACATACAGTCTGCGAAATTGCAAAATTCCACGCTGTTTTTCAAATCATGTTTAACTTCATAATTTTATAAAATTTTTCTTTTTTTTTTTTGGCAAACTGCAAATGTGCTCTCAAATGAGTTGGTCATCTTCTTGTTACCCATTACTTAGTAGTACGTCAAACTAACGACATAGTTATAATAACTGGAATTAATGGGTGAACACCAAATAACATTTACTATATATGACTATATTTAAATGAGTTCGTTAACCACAAGTGACGCAAGCTAAAATAATTTCAATAGAGAAACAATTCAACCAGTAGGTAATTACGTTATTTACCCATAACAAACATTAGAAGGTCTGCACATCCTTTACGAGTAGAGCTGTAATCAGCAGATCTCTTTATTTGCTGTCCTCCTTCCCAGGAAGTAGCGCCAGAGCAAATAAAAGGAGAACGAAAATTATACGAGCTTGCACACATGTCTAGTTCCATATTTCCTACCGACAGCAAAGGCTGGCACCCGCAATGAGACTGCGGTTGGGTTGAAACTATTAGCAGATGTGCTTCAATGCTGCCTGCCATGAGCGCCTTTCTGGCAGAGATAGAGGTTTTGTTACAATTGAATCAGCAGTGTTTACTCATTCCTTAGCGCCACATAAAGGCGTCATCGTACATCGAATGGGAACTAACGAACTAAAATATTCTTAGCCAAATATGCACGTCCATGCGCCTCATGGGTTAGGCATTCTGCGGAGGTTTTAAATTTTTTACTCTTTACGAAGCATTTGCATTCATGAGAGCAAACAACTATTAAGCGAAACTTGTGATTCAAAACGCTGTTCGTAACTTTCTTTACTAATGAATTTCAAATCCAACAAGAGTAGACTGTTTGCCAATGGCAAGGTGCTAATTGCTGAACAGAAGCTTTAATTGAGGTTGTTTACTTTATTATATCGCATGATGCTAAATGTCTCCAACGAAAAGCGGAACCAACACACTTGGCAAGTGAGTAATAGCAAAATATAATACGTATGAAAGTAATGTGATCGCACGTAAACATCGGCAGGTGAGACGTCATAAGCACTCAATCTATGTAGACATGTGGAATCAGATAAAAATGACTCAGAAACTGTTCAGTTAAGTTCACCGTGACATTTTACGCAATTAAATTTCTTTTTTCATTTTCCGTTTGAATGAATTTAATCAATACGACTCGTCAATAAAACACGCAGGACAGATAAACTTTCCGATAAGGTGGGAACATGAATCACCTTTCAAATACTTCAAGTTTACGTGTGAAAAACTGATCTTGAAAACCCGTCAACAGATTTGATGTCAAATATATTAGAAAAATTCATATTCCTTGGAAACCCCATTTTTAAAACTCGTGGAACCACTTTACGTTAATATCAATTTAATGCAGATAAATTCGACAAACTAGTTATTTATTGTGACGAATCAAGGTCAAATAAGAGCTTATCATGCTTATAAGAATTGGTTATGTTCTGATGCTAGTAACTGAGATTTCTTTTAAATTGGTTCGGGTTTTGAATTGTACTTAATTGTATCACATATACATTGATTATAATTACGGTTAAAAAGAAATACAAGCCTAGACAGTCTATAATTTTCTTAACTAACCTTGACGTATACGAAACTTTGTGAAAGATTAATACAATTGCAAAGTTATAACTTGTGTAGAATATATACTCATATAAAGAACAATATAGAGAAGAGGAATGTGCTACTTAGTCGTGTAGCGACCTTTTACCGCAGCTTTGCAATTAACCTATGATAAATTCTAGGCAGATGTTTCTTTCTCTCAACACTATTATCTGAGCAGACGTTTCCTCCTCTATAAAACTACAACGACGAATATTCATAAATTCCATTGTAGTTTATACGCCACAAGTGTTTCACTAGATAGTTATGTGGCCATGAAATAGACATTGTAAGATTGGATACCGATGAAATAGTACTGTTTCCCTTAGATACCGATGGACATTACATTCCAAAATTTAAAAAGAGGTATGTGATGGCGTATCAATTCAATCCGTGCAAAAAAAAATTGGAGACAAGAAGGATATCATCATCATCATCATCATCGGCACTACAACCGGGAACCGGTCTTGGCCTTATTTAGCAAGTCCTGAGGCTTGTTAAATTTTCCATAATGATTTATTTTGTCTGGGCAAGGTCATTAGTCAAGAAGGATATCCTTCATCTAAATTCCACATGTTTTACGACTACCACAATCACCTACTTACTCGGGAATGTTAGACATCCAAGTCGACATTAGATTCGAACTTAAGATAGTGGAAAAGTAAGCCTATATACTTTTTGATACTTTTGTACATGATTATTAAAGAAGACTAAAACCACTTCCCGTTGTTCCCTCCAGATATATAGTTTTTATATTCGCATTTATTTTACAAAAAAAAAAACAGCTTTCACTTAAGACTAAATGCTGTCCTATTTACAATTATTTTTCTTAATTAACTTACTGGTTCTTTGATCATTTGGGTGTAGAAGAAGCCACGGCCACTCTCTATAAGGAGATATACTATGCCGTCGCCTTATATGTCCCCTATTCTCGCCGCAGGTCATCGGTTTCTTCGCCGCTATGGTACAACCGCAATCTCCGCAATCTTCGGAACAAAAGGAATAACTTATGGAACATTTTCCTCAAAATGCGATCCATTGAAAACTACTCCAACTATCCCGGGCCTTTTATAAATTTTCCGAACTCTACAACTCCCTCTATTCCAAATACCTTATTAAAACACAATCCAATTTGATTAGCGATCCCAAGTCCTTTTTCCACTTTATAAATTATAAACGTAAATCCGACGCCTATCCTAACTCCCTCTCTTATTGCGCGACTACGTCAAACGACCACCTAACTATTGCCAACCTGTTCGCGTCGTTTTTCAATAAATCCTTCACAGACATCTCCTTCGAACCCAATCCGTCGTATTTCAATTATTTGCCCGTATTATCCCTTGGTCCCTTCTCTCCTCAACTTATTCAGCGTCACGTAGTTGAGGAGAAACTAAACTTACTCAAAGACGAGTTCAGCCCTGGACCTGATGGACTCCCGTCTGTATTCTTAAAGAACTGTTCCACTTCTCTTTCTCTCCCGATATCAAAGATTTTCAACCTATCCCTTTCTCAAGGGACCTTCCCTAGCATCTGGAAATCCTCCTATGTCACCCCCATACATAAAAAGGGACCTAAAAATGATATCAGCAACTACTGACCCATCGCCAAATTGTCTCATATCCCCAAACTGTTCAAAGGGCTTCTTTACAATGCGTTATCTTTTAGTTGTAAATCCATCATCTCACCCAACCAGCATGGTTTCCTTTCGGGTAGGTCGACCACAACCAATCTGATCGAGTTCTCATCCCATACTCTCTGTGCCTTAGAGAATGGCAACGAAGTCGATGTTATCACCACTGATTTCAGCAAGGCCTTTGACAAAATCTCCCATAATCTCATCCTTTTCAAGCTGTCCTCCCTAGGCTTTGAACCCCTATTGATCAAATGGTTATCTTCTTATCTGAAAGACCGATCCTACCGTGTCAAATTCAGATCCTCTCTTTCCGATCCATTTTTCCCACGTCAGGGGTTCCGCAAGGAAGTCATCTAGACCCTCTCCTTTTTATCCTTACCATCAATGATGTCGACTCTGTTATTAAACACTCATCCATATCCCTCTATCCGGACGACGCCAAACTCTACAAAACAATCATCTCTCCTCTCGACTCCCCACTTCTCCAACAGGACCTCGACAGCTTCTCAACCTGTAGCCGTAATAACTGCCTGGAACTCAATGTTGCCAAATGTCACTCCATTACCTTCTCCCACAAACGTCCACCCCCACCTCCTCGCTCCTACTTCCTGCTTAACCAGCAGATTTCATACGTATCCTCAATACGTGACCTCGGAATCTTATTTGACAGGGAGCTCAGTTTCATCCCACATATCGATGATATCATTCTTAAGGCCAACTCCGCCCTAGGGCTGGTGAAACGCTGGTCTAAGGAATTCTCTAATCCCTACGTTTCCCGTTCCCTCTACATAGCCTTCGTCTGCCTCCTTCTTGAATACGCCAGTCAGGTCTGGTCTCCACACTGCTCGTCCCATATCCGCAGAATCGAGAGCGTGCAACGTCGGTTTCTGCGTTTTGCCCCCCGTGGGCTGAACTGGGAGAATCCTCGGATTCTTCCCCCATACACAAGCCGGCTCCATTTGATCAACCTCAATACACTTAAGGAGCGCAGAACTCTTGCCGGTATCCTCTTCATCCACCGTCTCCTCTCCGGCACAATCAACTGCCCTAGTTTGCTTTCCGCCATCGCACACAACACCAACCCCCGCAACCTACGAAACCCTCGTCTCTTCTATCTGCCCGCCCACCACACTTCCTACGGCTGTAATGAACCAATTTCACGAATGCCAAGGCTGGCAAACTCTTAACCTACCTCCTTCGATTTCTACCTCACTTCTATTGCTCTCAAACGTCGTCTTCTCTCTTTCCCCTCATGACCTTGCCCCACCCACCATCTACACTACCCGTACACATTCCTATCATCCCGCCCCCTTATCCTACTACCCGGTCTTCGCCCCCCCTTCACGTGCACAGCCACCTTCCCACCTTATTACCTTCTTACTTATTCTAAAGTAATTTTTGTAATCCCTAGTTCTTAAGTTAGTTCGTATGTTTTTAACTTTTAATTTCATTTTTTTTCTAACGCTTGTACTAAATGAAATAAACGAGGGTTCTGCTCTCAATAAATATCACCAAATATTTCCCAAGCGCTGTAAATTGTACAATGTCTTTTTGTTTTGTCTTTCGGCGTACAATATTTTCTCAATTAGTGTTTATTATTATCTATCTATATGTGTAAATATATATAAAAGGCCCTCCTCTTTTACATCTCTTGAATTTTTTTTCTCTGTTTTTTACTTTTTTTCCTAACACCCAAGAATTTTAGAATTAAACGAAACATCATCATCATCATCGGCACTACAACCGGGATCCGGTCCTGGCCTTATTTAGGAAGTCTCTCTACCTGTACCCGGTCCTTATCCGAGACTTGTTAAATTGTCCATAATAATTTGATTTTCCGGGCACAGTTATTAGCCTTGCGCCAACCTTTATAATGATGTCGCTGCATGCATTAGTTCACTACTTGGTGGGTGCCAAAGTAGCTATCCAGGGGTGTCACATGGAGACTGCATGTCACCTGGATTGAACAGGGACAAGGATCATCCTGCTCTTCGCCGGGCTGAAAGCAGAGACTTTGCCCTGTATGTTTCTGTAGGCACTGTCCCACTGGTTGTTATTTAATTCATCCCTTAGAGAGCAGAACGCGTCATATTTACTTTTGCGGATTACATTCCTCAAGCAGAACGCGCCATATGTACTCTTGCGGATCACATTCCTCAACTCCTTTCGTTTGTTGAGGAATTCCGCGTGTAACTGTGGGTAGGTGTTACGGTTTCTTGCACTTTGCTGCAAGTGTCATAACGTGTTGCACTCCGATCGCAAATGGGTGATTTCTGAGTTCCACCAATACACTGGTTTGATTGTCCCTGCTGGTTGTCTTTGTCGTGGCATAGAAGCATCGCATGGGGTAGTTAGCCACTTCATGACCCTTCCAGCCTGCCTGTTCGCATCGGCCTCTGCGTCAAACTGTGCGATTTGGTCTTCCAGTATATATCGAGCAATTCCGCATCGAGGTCCTTCTCTTTCCACCCATTTTCTTGGACTTTCTTCGCCAATTTGCCAGTGATGAATCCCCTGTGTGGTAATATTTCGTACATCACGGCTGGGTGGCCACTATGGGTGTAGGTGTCCAAAACTCGCCACTCCATACTTCTTGCCAACATGGAGCTGGCAAATGTGATGTCGATTTTGGACCGGCCTCTCTCGTTTATGAAGGTGTCATCGATACCAACATTAAGTAACACCACATCTAGGACTGCGAAGGCTTCGAGTAGTGCCTGGCCTCTACTGTTGGTCCTTATGCTTCCCCATTCTACTGCCCAAGCGTTGAAATCTCCAGCAACTATAAGAGGGCTCTTATCTCTAGCTTCTTGTGTTATCCTGTCCAAGAAGCATTTGAAATATTCTATTTCCGACCTTAGCGGAGCGTAACAACAGTAGAAATGAATTCCTCTGATTTTAGCATAGGCAACTCCTTCCAACCGTTGGACACTTCTGCATTCCATGGGGGAATTTCCACCTGTCCAGATGGCCGCTGTTACGCTGCTATCTTCTAGTCAAGTATATGTACCAGTGCCAGGCATCCTGTACTGCTCATTTATGAGTACCACGTCGGCACCATATTCCTTAACCGTTTAGGAAAGGAGATCTTGTGCGGCTCTACAATAGTTTAAGTTAATTTGCATACACTTAAACCTATCCACTTTTATTGAGGAGATTGGAGATCGCGTTTTTAAATGCTCGGCATTTGTAACTCCCTGTTGAGTGGTGGTTACCACCTTCACATCCTGATTCGCAGATCATGCAGTTGTGCTTTACAACCCATTGCTTCGTGGCCTTTTTCTCCGCATTTCAAATAGTTTTCCGAACGATCTTCTTCGGATTTGCAGGATTTCGCCACATGACCGTATTGTCAACATCTGAAAAATCGTGTGGGTGCGATGTGTTCTCGAAGTCTGCATCTCACCAATCCAATCCGTAGGAAATCTCTAGTTGGCAACATGCTAGCCTTTTCTCTTGGTAAGCGGATCATGGCAGCCTGCGCGCCACCTGGTTTCTTTCTTAAACTCTTTACCGCTTCCTTTGGGATCGCATTCAGTGCAGGGAACTCTATAGCGATCGCTGTCAGGATTTCCTCCACAGTGGTAACCTCATCTAAATCACGACACCCAACCGTGATTTCCTGTGACACTGTTTTGACATTAGCATCTTCCTTTAGTACTTGTTGTACCTTTGCTTTCAGTCTCGGTAGTGTCATCTGGTCGGCGTTTCAGTTCTAGCAGCAATTCCCCTTTTGCTGTCTTTCGAACTTTATTTACGCTACTTCCGAGTTCACTTAGCTCGGGCTTGGCCTTCATAAACTTCAGTATATCCGCATATGTGTTATCCCCGGTTTTGGATATTATTATACCATCCAGGCGTGGTTTTCTTGTTTTCATAATATTGGCCTTCTCAGTATCACCTTTTGAAGCCTCTTCACCCTCCAATCTCGCACCCCTCTTCCTTCCCCTCTGGCCAATTGTAAACCAATTATAATTGGGTGACTCAACATTGATCTGCCCGGGACCCTGCTTACGTCTGTGTGCGAATTTTGCTTTGGCTGGATTTGCATGTTTCCACCGCTTGCTTCAGGCTTCTTTAAGCGATTTTTCACTTCCTTATCGTAAAGGTAGTCAATGGCTGTAGAAACATCTATTATCTAGCAATTGCCAAATTAATCGTCAAAAAAGAAACAATACACACGAAATTTTCAAGTTTGTCAAATGGAGAATCAAAAGTTCACATTCTTTCCCTGTAAAATATTAATTAGTTTCCCTATAAATAATGAATTACTTAGGATTGTAAATCCAATTTGTGCGTACTAATTATATTTCACATTTACTACATACAGTCTGCTGTCGTAATTATGAGGTCTGTTTAATTGTGATTGGGAATACATCAAGGTTAAAAACCGTGTGTATGTTTTTCACTGTGAAACATGCAATTTGATATCCCAGCGACCGGCACGTACTTATACCGCAAGTGCTAATGTAATCCAATTCATCAATCGGGTATGTAAATCCCGTGGCCAATGACACGATACCCCCGTAAAAATAGAAACATTACTTGAAAAGTACTCAGCGTTGAATTGAAAATAAACTCCCTGTTATGCGTTACTCCTAAACAAGCGTCATTAGTTATTTCATGACTTATGATTACCAATTGCATATATTTTCTTTTAATGGTGATAGATAATAATAAACACTTTATGGTACCGCTACTGAGTGTCTTTCATTCACACTTCGAACCCCATGGAACGCATGGTCCGACTCCACGACTCCGACTCCGACTCAAAAAAGCTCAATTTTATCAGCTTGTTTCCTACCTTTGCATATAGCCATTTTTTCATGTTATATGGATAAAAATAAAACAAGATTAAACTTTAATAATTATTTATTAGAATTTATTATTAAAGACAACATTGCTTCTATTAAATCTGTATTCGTAGAGGCTCTCAAATCACAATTCCGAATTTTAAGAGCGGAAAATAACCGCTCTAGGGATACTTGGGTTGGCGGTAATACTGTAACGATCAATGCTGAATCTTTTACGATTTCTGTATACCGCTGTATTGCCATTTCAACATTTAACTTATAAGTTCGGTACATTTTTTCCATTTTTTTCAATGCATCATAAAATTCTGTCTCCTTCATCTATATTGGGACTGTGATTCAGACGAAGACGTTTTAGTTTATCTTGTTCATTGAGATATTTTTCAAAATCGTCTTCAAATTCACCGGTGTCGGGTGAATATGATGGTACTTCGTGTACGCTGCCTGCTGTCGTCTCTTTTTCTAGTCGAAGGCCTTTCATGCGAACGATTAATTCAAACAGAGCGTTTTTAGCTCTATTTATTTTTTCTTTCGCCAATAGAGATCGAACCTTGGGGTCAACATAGATCCCACCCAACAGAATATCGTTGTCCTGCAAATGTTTTTCTCTACAGAGCATGGCGTTTTTAATTCCACCAGCAAGAGTATTATTTAGAATCTTCGACAAACGAAGAATGATGTTTTTCCGTTCCTTGAAAAATAAACCAGGAGTCAAATCTTCCGCTTGCATTACTTTTGTAGCGATATAAGGATGGCGAAGCACGGACTCAAGATCCTCCACTTCTTACCATTGAATTTCAGTCATATTCACGTTCGGGCTGGCCACGTTCTCAAGATATAATTTCAGTTCAAGAAGTCGCTGAATCATTAATTATGTACTACCCCATCTTGTAGCTTGATCCAAAATCGCTCCCTTTTCAGCTCTTCGTTTGATTATGACATGTATTTTTGGTTTTCTGGTGGCTATTGCGACTTTTCGTACATTTTCACAAATTCTCGTTGCGTGCACTTCTCTCAAGCCATCACGGATTGCCAATTGCAACGTATGTACTGCACATCGCATATGATGGATCTTAAAAAATCAGAAGCGGCAGCACAAAGTGTATCATCTAAAATACTAGAGTAATCATCAATATCGTCTTCCGCCACAATAGTACTTAATTTTTCGACAGTACTCAGCATATTACGAGCGTTGTCTGTCACAATAGATACAATTTGTTCTAGTTCAATATGAAACTCTTTCAGAATATCTATCACAAACATTTTTAAATAATCGCTTGAGTGGTCAGATTTAGTGTCTTTGATTGCCAGTGAACGTGTTACTATTCTTTTATTATTATCAACGAATTGAACATTAATTCCCAAGTAATTAACCCGATAACGTGTACATGTTCCTCGATCCAAGTAGTTAGAGACCATTTGAATTAACCCTGTAGAATCTGTCCATTTTTAAATAAATAAACTTTCCGTGTAAGAGATTTTTAAGTTCATTCTTCTGTTTTTCAGCGTCCTCTATTACTAAATTTCGTACAGTGCTTCTTTCTAAAGATACTCCGACTTTATAATAATTTAAAAAAAAATGTATTTTAAATTTTAACAAAAAAGTAGTCGGAGTCGCTCGTTTTTTACGACTCCGACTCCGACTCCACAGCCCTGGTTAAAAGGCTTCGCTGAACACAAATTCATTTATATCTTTCTAAAAATAGGTAAGCTTACTTTAAAAGAAGCGTTTTTAACTATCTATTAACTATCTTGACTATCGGTTCGCGTGTTATGGGATGAATATCTCCAAGTTTGTCGTATATGAATGCCAAATTATTTTTTGTATGGAGTTGCTGGGATCCTGTCCGCAGCGTTAGTTTGTAATGTATATTAATGACAAATTAGTTTGTGTATGAACAACAAGTCTGGTTATCCCCCGCCGGAAGGGTCCGTAGAGCTAGTTTTGCTATATTTATATTCCAGCTTTTGGTTGTTTTCTCCTGCACATGAAGCTGCACACCGGTCGTGCCACAAGAGCTTCCGTAGTGTCCGTCTGTTATGGTTGTGTAACAGGTTTGGGGGTGGATTGACGGATACGTAAAAAGGTTGCCAGTCACCACCAAATTGCTTACAACAAGTTTTCCTGTGGAGAGAAATTCAGGGGTTATCAGCTTTGTTACCTGCTGATTATCTTCTGCGTTCTTCCACGTGTATCGGTTACATCTATATCTGCCATTCACGATATTCGTTCCGGAAAGTTTCGGTTCTTCAAACGGTTCTCCCATAGGCGGTTAGGCAGCTACACAGGTTAGCGGTTTGTTGCTGAGCCACGATTTACCGGTTCCAGGTTTCAATTTTAGCGACGTTATAATTAAGAACACTATCCGAAGTTATTCAGGGCACAATTAACTTTGTTAGTTGAGTTTTATTTTACAAATAGCATGTGGGTATTCCACATAGACTTAAATTTTTTTTTTTTTTTATTAGACTTCTCTCGGGAGAGGCGAACCTATAGCGTCGAGTGGGCGCCCCGAGATGCCATCAAATAACTGTTGCAGTTCTTTTTGAACAGTTGCAGGTTGTGACGCTCCGGGAACTCTCGCGTGGGAAGGGAGTTCCACAGCTTCCCCGCTCTGTAACGGAACGAGTTCTGATACAGGGATGTTCGCGCTGTCGGGAGATGAACCACAAACGGGTGCGATCCGTTTTATTTTATAAATTACGTACCGGAATTTTAATTAGACTTAAATTGAGTTTTATTTTACAAATAACGTGCCGGAATTTTAATTGGACTTAAATTCTTTTCTTTTTTCTTTCTTTCTCGTTGACGGTATACCGAAAAGTTAACAAATTGTCTCAAACAAATAACAACGATCACCAAACGTACGGTAGTCTTGTGTTCTTGACCCTTCTCTCTTTCGATCTCTTCGGATCAGACCACCACAATTTCTTCTTCAGTACAAAACTGAAGAAAGCACCCTTCCCAACAACATTCTCCTTTATAATAGAGGATTCTTGGACCCATTCCATAAGGTCTACTGCTGACACACTACAAACACGCACGCACAGTACAAGACAGCACAAACACACACACATACACACCGACCAAAGCGCAGATTATCAGAGGCCAAAGACGTGATCTGCGTTGACTACCGCTCTCAAGACCTACCAGTCTTGTACGATTTCTTTCATTCAGTTCTGTGTGACAAATGGGTAATGTATACATGTAAACAATTGTATCACTAAAATTATAAGTTAGCTGCAGTACTTAATGGCCACTCCATACTATAGTAGTTAGTATACCCGCCTGTCACGTGGGAGACCGGGGTTCGAGTCGCCGTCGGGGAGCCCCTGGCGCAAGACTAATGACCTTGCCCGGAAAAAACAAATCATTATGGAAAATTTAACAAGCCTCAGGACTTGCTAAATAAGGCCAAGACCGGCTCCCGGTTTTTTTTTTTTTTATTTATTTATTTTTTTTTTTTTAATTTTTTTTTTATTTTTTTATTAGACTTCTCTCGGGAGAGGCGAACCTATAGCGCCGAGTGGGCGCCCCGAGATGCCATCAAATAACTGTTGCAGTTCTTTTTGAATAGTTGCAGGTTGTAACGCTCCGGGAACACTCGCGTGGGAAGACAGTTCCACAGCTTCCCCGCTCTGTAACGGAACGAGTTCTGATACAGGGATGTTCGCGCCGTCGGGAGATGAACCACAAACGGGTGCGATCCGTCGGATTGTCTTGTGAAGCGCATATAAACCGAATTGCGTGGAACAATGCCAAGAATCTCCGAAGAACAGCACCCGTGATAATGTCTGTAAAACAGACAGAGGTCGGCTACGCGCCTTCGATGTGATAGCGACTGTAGTCCCGACGTCAGTGCGGAGTCCCCGATCAGGCGGATCGCTCGTCTCTGTACGCTCTCAAGTAGGTCGAGGGTAATGTTTAGGAGCCAATCTCCAAACATGAGAGCAATATGAGAGCGTGGGTCTAATTTGGGATTTATATAGGAGAAAAAGTTGGGCCGAAGTAAAATATTTCTTGGGTCTAAAAAGATAACTCAGTTTTCCTGAGGCTGATCTGGCGATACTCGATACGTGTTTATGCCATGACACATTCCCACAGACCGTGACGCCGAGCAATTTCAAACTATCCCCAGCCTCGAGGGTCCGGCCATTCATCATCAGCTGTGGAACCAATGATCGAATTTTCTTTGTGAATGTTGTATACTGGGTCTTCGTTGCATTGAAGTCGACAAGATTGGCCTTTCCCCACTGCAGGACTTTATCCAGATCCTCATTCAGAGAGTCAATCTGTCTACATCTCAGCTGGTGCGACGTTGATGCACCAATCGGCCGATCACTCGAAAAGAAGGAAACAAGCGTACTATCATCCGCAAAACTGAACACTTTGTTATCCGTTGTCTCCGACGAATCATTTATGTGAAGCAAGAACATGGTTGGAGCCAAAATAGAACCTTGGGGCACCCCCGAATTAATAGGATACAGATCCGAACACTCGCCGCCCACAACAACCCGGATCGATCGATTTTCGAGGAAGCTCCTCGTCCAGTCGCAAAGCTGCTGGGAAAGTCCATATGAACAAAGTTTGCTCAGCAATGCCCCGTGCCAGACGCGTCCAAAAGCCTTGGAGATATCCAATGCGACCGCCGTTCAATCGCAGATGTCCATATATCGGTTATAAGTGTCAAAAGGTCTCCCGTGGACCGCCTGCCACGGAATCCGTATTGACGATCATTCAGAAGTCCGTTGCACTCCAAATACTTAACTAAGTCGGTATTGATGAGTTTTCCCATTACCTTAGATAAAATAGACAGTAATGCTATCGGACGGTAATTTTGTGGGAGACACTTTTTTCCCGTCTTTGGGATTGGCTGAACTCGAGCGATTTTCCAGCAGGCAGTGATGGTCCTCCGTACATAAGATAAGCGGAAGAGTCTGTCAAGAACCGGCGATAGTTCTGTAGCACAGTTCTTAAGGACTATTGCTGGTATTCCGTCCGGGCCGGTTGCCTCCCTATAATCCAGTTCACGTAGAATGAATGAATAGTGCGCGGACGAAATCTCACATCCCGGATCGAGGTTTGAGTTCGCGGAAAATAAATTCGCGAACACATTCGCTTTATCCTTTGGATTCGTGACTAACGTCCCGCTGTCTGTCACCAACGGAGGGAAAGAGGAGGATGCGAAGTTACCAATGATAGCTTTTGCCATTGACCAGAAGGAGCGCGAACCAATTGGGAACCGAAGGACCTTATTAATCACCCTATCGTTGTGAGCCTTCTTCGCGGTATCAATCGCCTGGTTGCACGCGTTTCTGATTCTAACAAAATTTGTTCTGTTAACATCGGTGGGATTGGAGCGCCATTGCTTAAAAGCTCTATTTTTTTGCCGCTGTAATCAGCTCGCATTTTTGTCAAACCAAGGTTTATCAGACGAACTTCGTTTGATGGAATGTGGAATATACATCTCCATCCCCAGAAGAATAATGTCTGATACCGAGTCCGCGCAAGCGTTAACATCGAAGTTTCCAAAGCACACCTCCGACCATGGAAAGGATGCGAAGGAATCTTGCAAATCGTCCCAGTTAGCAGCCCCATACTTCCATACATGGCGAAGCTGCCTAGGCCGGTTATTCGCTTGATATGCAAGTGCTTGCGCGACAGATACCAAGCAGTGATCTGAGTTTCTCAGTGGCGCAGAAACCTCTACGGTATAAATACTCGGTTCGTATGTCAAAAACAGATCCAGGGTGTTCGCATAATCGCCTCGGGCATCCGGCACTTGCGTTGGCTCCCCCACGAGTTGAATCAAGCTATGGTTTACAGCAAACATCTCCGCCAACCTCCCAGCCTCGTCGGTTCTGTTAAATTGTAACAACCAGTGGGAATTGTGCACGTTAAAATCGCCAAGGACAACAATTTCAGAAGCTGGGTGGCTGATCTGTATCCAGTCGACGGTATATGAAAGACGTTCGAAAAATGTCGCCGGTCGATCGTCATTCGGGGAGCGGTAAAGACAACAAAGAAATTTAACGGAATTCCTCAGCACGACCCTCAACCATATGATGTCCATATTATTGGGTTCGAACGCCTCCATCCTCTGGCAAGCCAGATTGGACCGCGCGAAAACGCAGACTCCGCCCTTAAAACGGAATCTCGAATGTAAGTCGTATCTTGAGCAACGAAGATATGTTGAATCAGTTGACGAATCGACCTGGGTCTCAGTTAGGGCAAGGATATCAGGTTTCGCTGTTTGCAAATATTGGTGGACGGCGTTTACGTTCGTATTGGTGAAACCGATGCCCCTGATATTACAAAATGCCGTCATCAGTCGAGCGTGGGCAGAGCCTCGAGAGCGAGCCCGGTTATGTGATGACAAACCTCTTAAAGTTCCATTATTTATCATGATATCTGCATGATGTTCCCCCTGCCATAGTCCCCCCGGAGATCCGAATGGTTGACTAGTTTACCTCCGGAATTCTTTATATCAGAAGGTACCATCATGACTTATCCCCGTGTCAGTCCGGGCCATCGGCCACACATCCGAAACACCGTCGAAAATTTCTCTCGGCGATATCGCGGAATATACAGCGTGACGGAGTGGTATCTCACCTTGGGACCGACTACCACCTAACCACCCTTTTCTCGAACCGGTCCATCAGCCAAGCTCCGAAAGATGGCCAGGGATTTCTCTCGACCATTCCACGGAGCCTAAAGCTTGATGGGGTGGTATTTCACCGGGCGCATAGGGCGTTGGACCCCGGCTACCACTCGGCCTTTAGTCGCCTCTTACGACAAGCTGACCTAGCTGTGAGTATATTCTAACGCCCTACTCACAGGGCCGATCATGATGATGATGTAGTACTTAATGTAAACATTGATTACTGGTCAAATAAACACAGTATGTTAAAAAAAATCTAAATGAAACGAACAAGCAATACTATAGGAGAACGCTCTTTATCTGGCACAAATTTCGGCATATTAAACGCAGCAATGCAATACTAGGCAAACATTTTTCATTCAATTCATCACTATGCGCGTTTGACACTTGTTGATGACGCAACACAATGCCATATGTGGCAAATGCTTCCACTACACACTGTACCGGTTGTTAAAAAATTTGAAGAAACGTGAAAGCGGATGTCGTTTGGATCGAATACTTAGCAGACATTTCGTTTGATTTCGAGTGTACACTTTTTGTTACAATGAATACATCAACATAAACTATTATTTCAACAGCAAAGAGTAAAGATGGTACTATATGATTTAAGTATTGTCATTGTTATGGAATGATCATTTGTCAGGTCAATCCTTAACCAAAGGTTAATACTCTGTAACTACTAATCAAAACATCTCCGAAAAAAATATATTTTTTCTGTATATTAACAACATAGGTTATTTGTCCTGTAGTTCCATTTTCGAAAATATAATGACATTTCATATAAAGTATAACATTGACAATTCAAGTCCAATTTCTATTTATCCAGCCTATTTATAAATATAACTACCATTTCAAATATATTTTCACGATCTGCCACCCTCATATTCAAGCACTTTATAAGAGCTTCTGCAATTTTTTTAAACATTATCCTTCTGAATCAAATAATAATAATTATGATTATTTTAAGTGGTATCAAAACAGTGCAAGTATTTACGTTTTCTTGTTAAGGGTGCCAACGTGACTCACAGCACTTTACGCCTTTAGCCGGTGAAATGTCATGAGTAGACTAGTGCGTGGCCTTGTGTTCCAAACAAATTGAGGTCGATGTGTTCCAAAGTAATTGATATTCTTATCGTTATTACACAAAATATTTAACTATCGTTGCCATTGCGCGGACATTGAACAAGATAAGCGATATTTTTATTACCTGCGATTTTTAATCTGTGATCATGTGATACACTTGCACCTGTAGGGGCCAGGTAAATTATTCTTGTATCATAACAAAGAACAATTATTTGAGATATGATTTCATTTGTTGCTGTTTACCCAATTGGAGGATGGTAGTTAGTTGCTCCTACGTGACTGTATTGTTGTTAAGAAAGTAATTGAAATTCATTGCGACTCTTGTTTGTCATTAAAGCGGCGGCTTGTATACCATTGTTGGACGAATGAATCACATATTCTATAGGAAGTACTGTTTGAAGGTTATAAACTAAAGTAATTCCAGTGTATTACTTTGTAAAACGACAAAAATTAAGTTGTAGTGCTCAACAATCTTTAGCAAATGGATATCGATGTTTGCCAATAGATTGCTGTACAGATTTTATTCATCACAGAGCACACATTCAAGGTATCACGTAGTAACAGCAACATTTTAAAAATACTTCTTCCAGTTTGTTAACTAAGCGTTTAGATACTTAGTAAAAAAAACCATGAAATGTGTCAAGTGTCAATTACGATAGTCTCATTGAGCAAATGGGGCCATGGAATTGTCTTAATTGCAGTTCGAGTTAATCGCTGGTCTATTAGAACTCGGAACTTCATAATGTTACTGACACGGTTAGTTTACAAGCTTCTAACCCTCCCATTTCCTTCAACTGACCTCCATCTCGTAAAAGTCAGCTTAACGTTATCGTTCCACTTGTATCTTCGATATCCTGTAAGTGTCTTTCCTAGAATACCCCTGTTTCTTCACTGTGATGTGGCGCTGTTTGTGGACTGGTTAAACTCCCAATGTCTTAAATCAAAGGCGGGCGAGTTATTTGTTTTATATTAACTCTATTTCATTTATTTATTGATCTTCTGTTGCTTTTATACACTCGTTTACTTATTCAAAATTTTATTTGTATGTGTAATTCAATGTTTTTCAATTTTATTATTTTCCGATAATTAATGAATCTTCGGAAATTGGTCTTAATCACTGTGGTTCCTTATTATTTTTAGATATATTAATTACTCTAATTGGCTTTAATCACTGTGTTTCTTTATTATTCTTTGATCTTCTGCGATGATCTCCTCAATCATACTACTGACTTTTCCCCCAGCCGAGGAGTGCTCATCGCTGTCCACAACAACCTCCAGTCGTCACTTGTCGCTTTCCCTACCTCCTTCAAGCTGGACTTTGTGGCTGTCAAAATCACCGTTCCTCGGAAATCAATCTTTGTCATGTGCTTCTACATCTTGCCATCCCCGCCTATTGAAATTTACGAGCTAGCTCTTAATGTTATCGACCATATAATCGAGCTGAGTGAACAATGTTCGAAACCTCTTGGGTAGGCAGCTTGATCTCATCTTTACAACAGACCCTATCAATACATCTGTCTCACCCAGCCCCTTCGTTCTTACATCTATAGACCAGCACCTGTTACGGCCACAACCCCCCAGCCCATAAAACTTACCTATTTGGAGCCAGTCTCCTCCGCTAGCGGCGATACACGCCAAGAACATCCACTTAAAGGATGTGACATTAACTAAGCCAAAAAACAGGCAGCATATATTGAACTGCACGTTCGCCTAAAACAAACAAAACATTACGCCATACACCCACTCGTCCCGCATAAATTGATAGCAAGCAAATCAAGCTAAAACGTACAATTTGCTCTAATCAATTAAATGCCAAGTAAATTGAGCTGAACGCTAAATTTACTCACATAAAAGCCAAAAGATAATCATTGAACCAACGATTCACCCAACAAAAACTCCTAAAAGGCAAATGTGCGGACCAGATGCCGTCGTCCGAACCAAAATCGATGGGAATCATGAAAATGCCCGCCAGCAATTTTATGATCCTTTCAGAAAAATGGTTATCTAAAACCATTAGAACAATCAGCGCCAGTTTTCGGTCTAACCAAATTAAGTTAGAACAAACGAAAAGGCAATAAAACAAAATAAACATGCGCCTCGGCACGATTGATCCTCCTTCATGAGTTTCCCACGGTAAAATCCATAAGGCAAAAGAAAAACAATAGGCGAAATAAACGCTCTATTGAATTTTCTTTGAGTTTAACACAAAAAAGGGGACCAGGCAAAAAGGAAAGATCCTTTGATCACGTGAAAGAAACCAGGTTTCACACCTAGAAAAAAGTACAATGGAAAACGAACAACGATAGTGGGATGAGAGTTGTTGTTCGGGCCATTGTTGAAGACGAAGGTTCTTTTTAGGATCGAGTCGAGAAAGGACGTGAGGTTGGTTCTACAGTTTTGAAGGAGTCGGTCGTAAAGTGGTGCGGAACATGCGTGAGAGTGAAGAGGAATAACGTCGTGTTAAATTCTAAATGAAGATATGTGAACCTAATGCCCCAGTTAAATGACTTATGTGTGTTCGATAAAAGAATATATGTGTAACCACAAACTAATTTTAATGACTAACGTTTAAGTTAAGTGACCTATGTGTGTTTGATAAAAGTATATGTGTGTAACCACCAACTAATTTTAATGACTGATGTGTACTCTGTAAATGAAAATATTTGGAAACAACGACAAAAATAAGTTAGTGTGTGTTTGTTAAAAATAAAGGTTAGTTTAAATGCAAGAATCAAAGCGTGTATTATTTTGAAATGTGTTAACGGTGGACTAGTGTTTAGAGACTTACGCATTTGTCAAACAAAGAAAACAATACACCCCCCCTCTTCTCGTGACCTTCTTCCGAGTCCACTCGCCACCATCTGTCCCTCTCCCAATCACAACGTCTACGAATTCCATAAAGCTAATTGTCACCTCATCAACGACTACCGAGGTCGCCTTTCGTTCGACTAGGATCATCTATTCGTTGAAGATACTATCACCCACTTATATACCGAAATGCTTTACTCTATTTCCCTATTCGTTCCCTACTCTATGCAAACAACATCAACCTCTTCCCCTCACAATCAATCACAAGCTTCGCCCCCTGCGTAATAAAAGGAATAAGTTATCGATCGTTTTCTCTCGGAATCGAACTATACCAGACTACTCCAACTTTCTTGGCTGAAACCTCCAGTTCACGGAACTTCTCAACATCCTTTACCGCAATTATCTTACCAATACTCAGACCAATCTCGAAAGTGACCCCAAAGCCTTCTTCCAGTTCGTCAATCATAAACGTAGATCCGACGGTTACCCCACATCACTTACCTTAAACGCTCATACCTCATCTGATCCTGTTACTTTTGCTAACTTCTTCGCCAGTCATTTACTAATGACCCCTTTGTTCCTGAACCGTCGTACTTCAACGACATATCTAACTTTTCCCTTGGGCCCCTTCTCCACAACTAATTTGATCCGACTTTAATTGAATCCAACCTACTGAACCCAAAGACGAGTTTACTCCGGCCCTTGATGGAATCCCTGCAATCCTCCTCAAGAAATACTGCTCCGTTCTCTCTGCTTCCCTCTCACTGATCTTCAATCTCTCACTTTCTCAATGCGTATTCCCCCACATTTGGAAAACCTCCTTTATCTTAACCTGAACCTTCGCAGACGCTCTAAGCTAAACATTACATAACTATTATATAATTTGCCTTTCGGCGACAGAACTTTGTTTGCGGCTGTACTTCTGATTATGTGAATGACAAAGAAAAATTTGGAAAACTTTGTGTCGAATTTTTTTTTTGTTTTTTTCTTAAAATTTAACCTACATATTTTTTTTTACATACATACTACATACTTTTTTTTTTCTTAAAATTTAACCTACATTTTTTTTTTCTTTTATTTAATTTAAAAGAACTTAACTTAAATCTTATACTACCCTAATTCTAGAAAAGCTAAGTCTGTGTAAGCTGGCTGATGATATTGTTATTCTACCGACATGGGTATCCAGGTCTTTATATGCCTTTCAACCACCAGAACTGTTGACGCTGTCGAATACTATCCTCCCAGTCTCTGTGGGAGATAGCCTTACTGAAGCGGAACATCTATTCTTCGGTGCGCGTTACTTCCCGGTCGTAGCACAATCGCCCGTCTACGGATGATCTACTTACATGATAGCTCAGCTGAATTCCGGATTCCCTTTCATGTCAAAATCAAGGAACGCCTCTGATGGAACAAAACCGTTATGGCGCACGTTCTCATAGTACAGGGTATTTGGGTAATAAGCCCCGAAAATTGGGTCATTGGACGAACTTATTGCTCTCGGAATATCTCCTCTGATTAATTTCATCATAAAATTATTCACTCTATTTATGCAGGCTTCATTATATAAAGTTTCATTTGAGTAGTATAGCGTTTGAAATAATAGTGAAGAAGATCGCGTGATTCGAACTGACGCTATGACAGCTCGAATCACGGAAAAAAATTTTACCTAAGCGTTACACATCAGGCTACTGGCCGTGTTTAGAATTTGATTTCCAAACTCGACTATATTCCACTGGTGTGAATTATTTTTATTTATCGCTTGGTATACGGTTCTGATGTATTTTTCTTATTCGATTTTTTTCGTTCGTGTTCTTCACTATTTTTGCTTGTGAATTGTGTGTATCTGTTAGAGTTGCCACAGTAGTACTTTTTGTAGTCCGATTCCGGTGTTCGATATAAGGAGGCGTTGTTATAAAACAGCCGGTATACCTGTGACTGCAAACCATCCAATGAGCACTGTGACGCGTAACATCCTGGATTAGGGGTAGCAGGTATTTGTATGTTACTTCTCGCTAGCCTGTCTTACACGGCTGACGCTGCTAGGTGCGTAGACTTCCGTCAGCATAGCCTGGGTGATTCATTGTAATTTATGCTGCCGCACCAATCTATAGCCGAAACTATAACGCTGTAAAAGTGTCCCTGATATAGATTTTGTTTCTGAAATTTGGATTTATAATTTCGAGTTGCGTGATTATACGTTGCCGTGTTTCAAGTTTGTCGCTAAGACATACACGGGATATACTCGACCACTGATTTGATGGTGTTGATGGTCGATCGTGACTTCGTGAAGCCATATTGATGATCCGATAGTGCTCCGTTTTTTCCGCTTTGGCGAGCAATCTACCATATGTAATCTTCTCCAGGTTTTCCTCCTTGTATCCAGGAGGCATATGGGGCAATAGGATGATGGACCATCTGCAGTTTATTTTTTCTCTTTTGCAGAAGTACTGGATTTTCCAAGCGCCGGAAAATATTCCTTCTTGTAGGCATTTCTGTATCGCGGTTGGAATACCTCTGGTTTCGTTTTAGGTGCCGCTTTGATCAATTTGTTTCGGATTCTGTCAGGCCCAGGAGTTTTTTTGTCGCATATTCTTTCGCATGCCCTCTGCATATCTTCTGTCGACAATGCTAGTATGGCTTCGGTTTCAGAATTTATTACAATGTTCCACTCTGTGTTGAGTTACTGAGGAAAGATATGCCCTACTATTGAGCGCAACATGTTGGGTCAAGTTATGTGTCTGTGGTGTTTCTAACAGGTAGACATAATACCAAGCAAGTAGTGAAGAACACCGAACGAAAATCGAATAAGAAAAAGCATCAGCCGTATACCAAGCAATAACATAGCAATTCCACATCAGTTGAGTGTACTTGAGTTTAGAAATCGAATTCGTACACGCGGCAGTGGCCTGATGTGTTGAGCATTGATTCAATTTTTAGTAATTCTTACCGTTTCGAATCACACACTCTTCACTATCGTCACAAACGCTATATATCCTTTCAGTTTTCCCACAACCATTCTGTGGGTGGTGCCCGAGGAGTTTATGCCCGCCTCTTCGCATATGTTTCTGAAGCACTTCGCCTTGCTATTTTTTATAGCTGCCTTGAGTCTTTTAAGTTATCAGGGCGTTCTTGGAAGCCAACTCTTCCTCTTGATCTCTACATCCTTCGATGAGATTGTAAGCATTGTGCTCTTAGTGCTTAAGTTTCGTTCACCCACCAGTAGCATGGCTTTCTTCCATCCGTGGGTATCCATCTAGGTATTGCCGCAACACGCGCTTTTTTTTTATATTAGATACTCTCGGGAGAGGCGAACTTATAGCACCGAGTGGGCGCCCCGAGATGCCATCAAATAACTGTTGCAGCTCTTTTTGAACAGTTTCAGGTTGTAGCGCTCCGGGAACACTAGCGTGGGAAGGGAGTTCCACAGCTTCCCCGCTCTGTAACGCTGTTGTCACAATCTCTATTAACTGTTTAGTGAGGGCAGAACCCCCATTTATTTTGTTTAATGCATGCATAAATTGAAGACCATTTGTGCCGCACTTCCTTCGATTGTTGGCTTACAAAAACCTTCGTTTAGAGACCTGTTTGTACATTAAGGTGGCTCTCGTTACTTGCACCAAGTTCCACTATTACGGCTTGGTGGTCACTGTGGGTATATTTTTCATTGAGCTGTCATACTACTATTACTACTATTTATTGGCATGTAGGAACCCGGAAGTTCATGACCTCACCGACTCGACTCCGCCATCTTTCCCTGTCCTGCGCACTCCCCTTCCACGCTTGACCAGCCGATCCGATCTCCGCAAGGTCATTGTCCTCCTCAAGAATTCTACGCACGGTCCTATCGTTGCCCATTCGCGCCACATGTCCGGCCCATCTTAATCTTCAAGACTTGATTACTCGCACTATTGTAGGTTTGCGGTATAGCCCCTCCAATTCGTGGTTGTGGAGTTTCCTCCATTGTCCTGCCTCCTTGTCATATTTACCTCCAAAGATACCCCTTAAAACTTTATTCTCGAATACGCTGCCATACAGCTGATCTTACGTGTCGGCTACAGATAAGAGTGATGTCCAATTCAGACCCTCTTCTTGATTTGCCGTATACTTTCTTTTTGCCAGTGTTTTTGTCGGTGGTTTCCAATGGTGCAAATGTTTCCAATAGCCGGCGTGTCCTCATGTGGCCACACTTGCTGCCCCGCCCAGTCGCCCATGCATTAAAGTCATCGGCTATAACAATGGAGCTTCTGTTTCTTGCATCTACCAAGAGGTTGTCTAGCATAGTGTGGTCTTTGTTTGTGGTCCAACTACGCAGTGCATAACAGTAGAAGGTGACTCCATTAATTTTAGCTCTATGAAGCCTTTTTTTTGTTCACCGAAGTTTTGAAATGTCTTCTGCATATCCATATGGCTGCTTGTCTGGTCTCATCACTGATCCATACGTTATTATCAACAGCTTTATAAGAATCGCTGATCAGTACCACGTCGGCTTTCTCCAACTTGACCATTTTTGTCAACATGTGTGTACGAAGTCGTGGTGCCGGCGTACAGCACGGGGTTTTACCTCGTCCCCACAAGTTCTAAAAGGTCCGTTGTAAGATAAAACTGATCACAAAGAAAAAGGAAATATGTACCCAGGACACCGCAGCGACCGTAAATGAAAAGCACTGGATAGTCTATTGTAAAAGGTTCTTTTTATTTCAACAAATTTATCGATGTTTAGTTAGGTTACAGAAAACATTCGAATTACACCAAAGGTTCTTTTATTCACAACGAGCTTTTCGGTATTTAATTATGATGACCAATCTTACTGCACCTAATGTATGACATTGTACGTAAGGCACCAGCAAAATAACTTTTAATTTCATTGCGCGCTTACTCGACTCGACGGGGTATATTCGCGTCTTCGTGCGCACCGGGAAGCGGAAGACGGACCGACCGGCTCGGTCGAGTGATGGAAAACGACTCAGCGATATACATTCGCTAATGGGGTGAGTTTCCTCGAGAGAGAAAGTGTTTCTCTCGTGGTGAAAACGAGGGAGAAGGACTTGGTAATGTATGTGTATGTGTGATCGTGTAGATCATAGTGTTTATCGATGCATTTCGGTAAAGGATAAACGAAACCTAAAACAAGGGAAAAAGAACAATGGGAGAATCGACCTAGGGCATCGTTCTGTAATGAGGGTTCGGCTAAGTAAATACGCTGCCACTCATTAGGTGCTAATAGGTTTGAGATACATCATACAATTTGTATATCGTATCTTTGGTCGTTATAAGAACGGATTCTTTATTTGGATTGGTTTATGCTATTGAATTCGAATCCGGCGGCTAAGCGCGAAGTTGGCGATTGTTTGGAGATTCAAACAAAGGAGCATTTCTGGGAGAAGTGCTTGCAGCTGAATCAATAGTTGCAAGCCATTATGAAGCAATTTAGATGGTTACACAATGACGGTTGTGTATAACATCTATATCGATTGTAAATGGCATCTATGGCAACTCAACGGTCGAATTCCAGTGTGAATATTTACACCAATAAAGAATTCGGTTCTTGGTTGCTAATGCTGAAATACATTGATGCATGTGGGAATGCCCTTGCGGGGGAAATTCTTTTCAGGTATTTTGAATGTGGATTAAAGAATTCTTTTCAGGGATTTTTAGATAATGCGTTGAATGCATTATATGTTCCTTGAGAAAGGAAATGTTTCAGGTATGCTGGTGATTGAGATGCAAATATGGGTGGCGGGGTTCTTCAGGTGAGCTTTAAAGAACCCCCACACATGTCCTGGGCCGTCTCAGAATAATTTATAATAGATTAATTTGTATAATCTTCATCGTGGTTTTTGGCTTAATCCTCTCCTTAGTACTCGACAGGCCTTATTTACAGTCGGATGGTTTACTTCTTCAGGGTTCGTTTCCTTGTAGATCATGCATCTCGCCTTCTATATTGGTGTATTTGGGGACCTGTGAGGACCTACACGCTTTTGATATATATTTCTTGATTTATGAAAGTCAATGGCAGTCAAACGGTTAAGTCAAGAAATAGATAAGAAATATTATATTATCATATTCTGTGGAAGATATTCAAACTTTGTTATTGGACAGATGTTCATGTTTGTCGATGAACCAAACTTGTACGCCTAATAAATTCTCATATCTCTCCGCCTACAAAGAAAATCAAATCATATGTTAATTTAACAACTAAGTTTAGTGGTTTTAATTTAATATCGAAATAAATGATATTAATGGAAAAGGCTTTCCATATATTAAAATTGTCTAAAAGGATTTTGTGCTGGAATACCACTGTGGGTTTAGAAAAGACTAAATAAGAAAGTGTTACTAAGTGTGCAATGGTTTTCCTCAAAATCTCTGCACCAGATCTACTGCATCAACATTGATATTGTCTTTTGGTTAGATGGTAATATATATAATATATTGTATTTGATAACAAGTCATTCTTACGCTCCTACGATGGCTTGACAATTTTTACCTAACGTCGGTTTGCTTTATGTTCACTTATTAAATTTCTTCTTTGAAACTTATAATTATCGACCCAATAGCATTTAGCTGCGAACTTCACCTTCACAATAATATAACATTGCTTATACAATCCCCCAAGGATAGTGCTTTATTTTAATTCATTGTATATCACTTGTATCACTTGTAAAGTAGCACGAGGCAGGAGCCAGTCGTGAGCGTAGTGTCTTACTTTTGTACAACACATGAACACCCAGGTATAAAATTGAAGAAACGAAGGAACTCCAACGTTGATTGAACCTCATATGCGATCTAAAACTGGATTTTTATCCAAAGAAACTCATATTATAAATCAGGTCAATCCCCGTCGGTAACATTAAGAGGTAAGCCGGGTGCTTCTCAGAAAGGTCGGGCAACCTAATAATCGCAGAAACATCAAAAGTAATGTAAAGTTTACTAATTTATTATTATACCGCAAAAAGAACATGTACAACTGTGGAACGAGGTCCGTAAGCACTTGCACCTCTGTTCCCCATTGGATAATTTAATATCATACCAAACCATGGGAAGAACTTCGTCATTAAACGAGTTTCAAATTCACTTAATGGGATTGCAGGTGAATGCATCTTGTCGGGGGAAACCCATTTGCACAAGATACGCTGCATGGAAAGAATGTGATTTCGTCTCAAATTAATTATTTCCACCGGCATTCTGAGTGAATGACTGTACTGTCCATAAATAAATTACCGACGTTGGTGAGCACTGATTGCCACTTAAACTGGTGGGAAATATTTAATAGAATTTCATTTTGGCAGGCAAGGATTAATTTCCAACTGTAGAGACAATTCAGAAATAACTTAATGCGCACTATAAGTTGTTCAACAGACCTAATTAATTTCATACAGATGTACGTAAAATTAATTGGTGTTTCAGTGGAAGCCTAACCGCAAGCAAATAACACACCTGTACTATCTGTCAAATTCCCATTTAACGATTTGCTGAGTGGCAGGCTCCACGACACTTGTCAAGTAAGTTCCTAACGAGTTTATTTCTTAATATACCGAATGGGCTCCCCAGCCTCGAGGGCCCGGCCATTCATCATCAGCTGTGGAACCGATAATCGACTTTTCTTTGTGAATGTTGTATACTGGGTCTTCGTTGCATTGAAGTCGACAAGATTGGCCTTTCCCCACTGCAGGACTTTATCCAGATCCTGATTCAGAGAGTCAATCTGTCTACATCTCAGCTGGTGCGACGTTGATGCACCAATCGGCCGATCACTCGAAAAGGGGGAAGCAAGCACACTATCATCCGCAAAACTGAACCCTTTGTTATCCGTTGTCTCCAACAAATCATTTATGTGAAGCAAGAACAAGGTTGGAGCCAAAATAGAACCTTGGGGCACCCCCGAATTAAGAGGATACAGATCCGAACACTCGCCGTCAACAACAACCCGGATCGATCGATTCTCGAGGAAGCTCCTCGTCCAGTCTCAAAGCTGTTGGGAAAGTCCATATGAATGAAGTTTGCTCAGCAATGCCCCGCGCCAGACGCGGTCGAAAGCCTTGGAGATATCCAATGCAACTGCCCTTGACTCACCATGCCGTTCAGTCGCAGATGTCCATATATCGATTATAAGTGTCAAAACGTCTCCCGTGGGGCGCCTGCCACGGAATCCGTATTGACGATCATTCAAAACTCCATTGCACTCCAAATACTTAACTAACTCTGTATTGATGACTTTTTCCATTACCTTAGATAAAATAGACAGTAATGCTATCGGACGGTAATTTTGTGGGAGAGACTTTTTTCCCGTCTTTGGGATTGGCTGAACTCGAGCGATTTTCCAGCAGGCAGGAAAGGTCCTCCGTGCATAAAATAAGCGGAACAGTCTGCCAAGAACCGGCGATAGTTCTGTAACACAGTTCTTAAGGACTATTGCTGGTATTCCGTCCGGGCCGGTTGCCTCTCTATAATCCAGTTCACGTAGAATGAATGAATAGTGCGCGGACGAAATCTCACATCCCGCATCGAAGACCGTACCGGCGAGATCACAGGTGGCTCCAAAATGCCGGGATCGAGGTTTGAATTCGCCGAAAATAAATTCGCGAACACATTAGCTTTATCTTTTGAATTCGTGACTAACGTCCCGCTGTCTGTCACCAACGGAGGGAAAGAAGAGGATGTGAAGTTACCGCTGACAGCGTTTGCTATTGACCAGAAGGAGCGCGAACCAGTTGGGCACCGAAGGCGCCTATTGATCACCCTGTCGTTGTGAGCCTTCTTCGCGTTATCGATCGCTTTTTTGCAGACGATTCTAACAAAATTCGTTCTGTTAACATCGGTGCGATTGGATCGCCATTGCTTAAAAGCTCTATTTTTTGCCGCTGTAATCAGCTCGCAGTTTTTATCAAACCAAGGTTTATCAGACGAACTTCGTTTGATGGAATGTGGAATATAATGGGTCTTCCAATAGGGACTTGACAACTTTTTTTCGGTAGTAAATTTATATAATTCGCAGACGTTGTTCGTTCGTGTACTTAACCATGATGAAAAGGTTGAGTTTACTGAATAAATTGACACTGACCGTTCGATGATTAGTGAAAGAGTGCGTTCACAAATTAAATTCAAATTTGTCATGTCCCTATTGTATAACTCTATATAAATATATAAGGTTTTCCAATAGGGACTTGACAACTTTTTTTCGGTAGTAAATTTTTATAATTTGCAGACGTTGTTCGTTCGTGTACTTAACCATGATGAAAATGTTGAGTTTACTGAATAAATTGACAGTGACAGTTCGATGATTAGTAAAGGGGTGCGTTCACAAATTAAATTCAAAGTTGTCAAGTCCCTATTGGAAAACCCGACACATCTCCGAACTTCGTTTGATGGAATGTGGAATATACATCTCCATCCCCAGAAGAATAATGTCTGATACCGAGTCCGCGCAAGCGTTAACATCGAAGTTTCCGAAGCACACCTCCGACCATGGAAAGGATGCGAAGAAATCTCGCAAATCGTCCCAGTTAGCAGCCCCATACTTACGTACATGGCGAAGCTGCCTAGGCCGGTTATTGGCTTGTTATACAAGTGCTTGCGCGACAGGGCCCGAAAAGCCACGCATCGCTCGAACCCCACCATATTCATCAAATATAGCTTACCTTTTTATTGGCTGTTCCAAGCCCCCTTCGAGCGGTCATATCTGAAAACTTAAAATTCATGACAAGATTATCATCTTGCTATGACCATTGCATCAACCGAGCTACCTCGGTGCATCCGCTATGAATTGATCGAACAATGGATGGCACATGTCCACCAACACACGCTAACCTTTCCGTGCGTTATCTTTGTACCCATCCATTGTCCAAGAAGACATTTCGGGCTGCTTGCTGGCTGGCACATCTGCAAGCCAGATTTCCAACGGCATATCCTATGATCTATCTTTCAAAAAGAAGAGAAGATCAAATTAAACATTGGCCTTTCAGGCGCGCATATTTGTTTGCTTATCAGCATGCCCGATTTTACGACCCGTCGCCGTATCTAGGAACGATCACCAGCATCGGTCATGACCAGGAATATATACCTAAGCAACGAGTAGCCACGATTCTCACGCTGGCTATCGAAGCTGCTCTTGTTTACACAAAGTAAACACCCAAGCAACTACTTTCGCCTGACGGCCCCACCAACGGAATTAACATACCCTAAAACAATATGCACCCATGCATTGAATTGAACATGACCGAAATATGTTTACTTTAAGCAAACTAGCAACGGTCATATCCCATGTTTAGTTCATTATCCCAAAACAGATTCCTGCCTTCGGCAAGAGTTTTATTGACTCACGTCAATCAAGGAATCTATCCCTTGCGGATGGATGCAGTAAATCTTGCTCATACGTGGAGCAGCGGTTTTGACCTGCGACATGCGTTTCTTTCTTCCCTTTCACCTTACCTTCGCCATGGTACGTCATGCGTTTGCCTTTCAGGGTGGATCTTTCCAATTTTCTTGCACGATGTCCATGGAAACGGTCCAATGGAATCCAGACGCTGATTGGCTACCCTTCGGTGGGGAATCCATTAGGTTCGGTTTTGTTGGATGTCGGTGAACAGACATCCAATATTCAGATTTCTTTTCCCGATGTGCGCACACGCACCACGCGTTGGGAGTGAAAATACAAATACCGAGGCGTCCTGGAGTTTTCTAACTTAGATCCAAGTGAGTGGATTTAAGTTTCAAAACGTGTGCAGTTTGTGTAAGACCCTGTTTACCTTGATTCGAGCGCGTGATTGTTTAATTAGCCAATGTGCATACGGTGTTGCTAAAGCGAATATATGTAGTTCACCATAACATATAAACAGTAATCTCAGCATCTGTAATCGCGAGTTAAATATCCTCGACCGAAGATAAATTAAGATCCGCGACTCGCTAATTCAATAAACTATACATGTGAGCAAATTGATGCTATTAACAATATCCAGTAATAATAAAGTAACATTAATACATCTGTACAATAAATCGGTGTTTCATTTTTTGCATCTTTCCGAGTGTCCAGTTTTCTGGAGAACCCGAGTGCGTTTTCTTCGGGTATTCATTTTCTTTTCTGCATCGTGTAGACGTCGGTGGTGTTTTTTTTTTTATCGAACCCCCACAGAACCTCTCAAAGTTCCATTATTTATCATGATATCTGCATGATGTTCCCCCTGACATATAATTAATTATTTTTCCGTAAATTTTTATTTAATCAAAATAGAATCCGTTGGCATCTATGACATTCTTCCAATGTGATACAAGGTCAAATATTCCTTTTTCGTAGAAGTGCTGACTTTTTAAGGGAATGAAATCTCCAAAGGCTTTTATGACCTCGGCTCGGTTACGGAAGACCCTTTGCCGGAAAAATGAATCCAGATTACGAAAAAGATGGTAGTCCATTGGGGGAATGTCAGGAGAGTACGATGGATGCGGAAGAATTTCAAATCCCAACTGCAACCGTTTTTGCACCGTTACTTTGAGGTATGGGGTCTAGCATTGTCATGCAAAATGATCGGGCCGTGCCTATTGGCCAACACAGGTTGCTTTTCAGCCAATTTGGCATGCAATATATCGATTTCCTCACAATATTTGATAGCGTTTATCGTTTCTCCTCGTTGAAGAAATGAAAAGTGGATTGGTCCTTTCAATGTCCAGTAAATTGTCACCATAACCCTTTTTGGGTTAAGATCAGGCTTGGGGTTGTGTTTTGGTTTTTCACCTGCATCCAACCACTGCCCAGATTATTTACGGTTATCACACAGGGTGGAACACCTCCAACCCGACCGAAGTAAACTCGCAATATAGTCAAAGCTGTTCTCAGTTTTCGCCGACTGAAGTCCCAGTTGTCCAACTCCCATTGGATATTGACCATAAACCATCTACGAGCCTAATTGTGGACACAGGCGCTAAAATCAGCCTAATAAAGACTAAAGCACTCCACCAAAGGTATGTAGTGGACGCTCTTAGGCGTTCTACCGAAGCGTCCCTTTCTTTGCCACCTTTTGTCTTTCGGGTTATTAACCGATGATCAGATTTCCAGGCGCCGTAGTTATGGGACTTGTTGGCGATGGATCATGAATTCCCAGGAAAGGCAAGGCAAGCGCTAACATACCACTTCCAGGGAAACGACGATCAGCGGCGCACCGATTCCGGGAAGCCACTAAGAAAAGCAGATCCCAGGAAACAAGCAAAGGAGGGGACGACTGCGGGCCTATATAAGGCGGGCACTTTCGATGGAGCAGCAGGAGTCGTCGAAGGAACTCCTAATGAAAAGGTCTTGTTCAAGACCAGCAATATAAAGAGATCGAACAGAAAAACAAATAATAAAATATCAAATAAATAGTAAAATAAGCGAGTAATACCGCGTTTTGCTAGTCTAGTCTAATCGGGTCGTTTTTTCACTTTCGTTAAATAGGGATTTGTACTGGGCAAGACTAAAACGCCCGTTTCATCCAGAGAAGAGTCCGGCTCTGGAGGTGCAATCCCTCGAATTGACAAGAGCATCGTTAGCCGGCCAGTGCCGGAAAATACAGTCCACTAGAAGAGAGACTGAGGCAGCGCTAGAGAAGCGCCGTTTGTTGGTTTCGGTTTCTTTTCGTTTCAGCAACAGGACTCGTTTTGTTCATTGGGGTATCCACTTATCGAGTTTCTTTACCTTACCTATGAGAGAAAGGTGTCGGCTTATTGTCATTGGGGATACTCTCATGCTTTGTGCAGTCTCCTTCGCCAATTTCGTTGGGTCCGCATCCACCGTTGCTCTTAAAACGTCGTAGTCAACTAACGTGTCCGGCTTCCCACGTGGTTCATTTTCGAGGCTCAAATCTCCCGAACAGAACTTTCCAAACCAACGTCGTATAGTGCGTTCATTTACCGCTACATCGTCAAATGCGTCATTAATGTTTTTCATTTCTAATGACGCATTATGTCCCATTTTAAATGCAAAAGGAAGAGGGTTCGAATTTGAACTGCCGACAGCATAATTTGAATAATTTAATTTGGTGGGGGCAGAACCCTCATTTATTACGGTTACTACAAGCGGTACAAGATTATAAAAATTAACTTATGAACTAACTTAAAAAGTAGGGCTTAACAGTAAATTAATTATAATTAATTTAAAGAGAAAAGAGAGAGGGTGGTGTAAGTGGGAAAACAGGGTACACAAATAGGCCGGACGCTTGGAAATGGGAATGAGGATGGGTTTAGAGTTTAAGTGAGGTCAAAGTCCTCATTCATCCAGCCCAATACAAGCGTTATTTACATAACTTAGGTGTGGGCTAAGAAGAGAAAGTAAGGAGACGGGGTTTGATAGCAGGAGAGGTGACGTTGAAATCAAAGGAGATGGGGTAAGAGTTAACGTTGCGTACTATACGAGATCGGTTCGTTAAGGCCATACGAGGTGTGGTGGGCTGGTAGGTAAACCAGACGAGGGTTTCGTAGGTTACGGGGATTGGTACAGAACGGCATGATAGAGAGAAGGCTAGGACAGTCGATTGATCCTGACAGAAGACGGTGGATGAAGAGGATGTCGCTCGCAAAACCGTCGTTGAATGCTTTCAATTCTGCAGATATGGGGTACTTGATATGGGGACCAAACCTGGCTAACCGTATTCAATAAGAGGGCGAACGAAAGTAGTGTAGAGCAATCGGGAGCACTTCTTATTTCCGACTGAGCGAAAATCGGACATTTCATGGTACAACCCAATATTTTTTCTGTTGCACATATCTAAGATCTTATTGAAATTTAGTATTCAATATAGTATTGGAACTAACTTTCAAATATTTTTATTAGTACAATATATAGGTTTTTTTTCCAAACTAGGAAAATTTTCAATTTGATGGAAACCAATAAGTAATAATTTGGCATTATATTTCAGTGGCAGTGTCATTCCTCTTAACTATTACTATAATTATTATTACAATTTAGTTTATAATTAAAATCATAAGTTAAACATAATCAACAATAGCAACTAAGTCCATACGCTCCTCTTTTAATTATTTTTTTATGTTATTTAATATGAACAAAATTCTCTACTTTTTTTCTAGATACCTCTCGATTTCCTGGAGCAGATCGACAACGTCACCGATGTGAAAGAGTTTCTTGATAAATTCGTTTCGTCAGAGAGCATAGACCCGAAGTTAGGTATACAACGTAAGTATTATCACCATATATCTATTACAACTTGGCTATAACTATCTTGATGTTTTCGGCTGCTTGATCTTCGGAAGTCTCAGAACTTTTGTTGTTTTTAAAGGAACAGTTCGGAGAGTATAGCGAGAGGTTGATTTCACCAGCGAACTTTCGATTGCTCGCAATAAATAGCAACGATGGGGGAACGGGTGTCGGAATAGTATATTTCATATATTTCATTTTACACGGTTAAACTATAATTTGAAAATTTCTCCGGCGTCCATTTTTTTGGACGCCAACCTAAAACTAAGAAAAAACATTTTTAATCTAATTTTGGGCGAGGGATCGGATACCAACTCCAAGATTAAAACAAAATTATATGCGGATGGCATTTTATATTATTTAGTCACCGACAGCGTAAAAATACAGAAGGATAGAATTTCTAGGACGACCGACAGCCCAAAAGGTGTTAGGATTTAAGAAAACAATTAAGTCCAAACCTTGGTTTGACGATGAGTGCAGAGCGGAGATCGAAAAACGTAAACGCCTCAGAATGATCCATTTAGAAAGATATGAAGTCAACTCAGAAAGATACGCGACAATTCGGGAAGAGACAATAAGACTCTTCATCCGCAAAAAAAGCGAATGGGAGAATACATGTATCAAAGAAATCCTAGAAAATGCCAGAGCAATGAACATCAGAGGTATGTATGCCGGCATAAATTCAATTAGAAATTTATACCGAGGGAGAGCCAAAATACTTCGGGACGCAAACGGCTGTCTGGTCACAGAAACAAACAATATCGTGACAAGGTGGAAGCAGTACTTTGAAAACCTGCTCAATGTGCGCGCCCATCAAACACAAATAAACGCACCAGGCGCACATACAGCCGAGCCTCAGGACAATGGAGGAAACTCCACAACCACGAATTGGAAGAGCTATATCGCAAGCCTACAATATAGAGAATAATCAGGTCGCGAGAACTAAGATGGGCCGGACATGTGGCGCGAATGGGCAACGATAGGACCGTGTGTAGAATTCTTGACGAGGATTGTGACCATATCCTGACTAGTTGTTGGATAAAAATTGTTGACCAACTCAGCAATAAGTTTTCAGCCGCAGTCCGTAGCGTCAGTTTGTTTTATAATAACTCAGGGCGACTGTCCGCAGTGCCCGTTTTGTGATGTAAAGAATATTGAGAATATCGAGCGGCAAATTCGCAGTACCTGCTTGTTATATGTTTTGCTGTGTGTTTTCCCCAGTCAGTTAATATTTAAGGAGAAGCTTCTGTATAAGAACTCCATAGTCCCCATGTTTGATTTGCGTTCTGCAAATCGTCCACCAACCAAATGGGTTGCGTTGATGGGCTTTGGGAATGGCGTCCAGAACAATGATTCGTTCTATTGCCGTGCAGCGATGTTGGTTCCGTGGGAATGACGTCCGGAGTAATGGGTATCTGCTGGAATCAACTCTTAAGAAATTTGCTAAAATGAAACGATTACCTTTGATTCCAAATTGGAACTTCCCGGCGATTGAAATGATGGGGCTCTTGAATTCAATGATGAATATAGTATTTATTTTGTCTGATGATTTAGATTTTTAACGATTACAAAAGACGAACTGGAGTCGTCAAGCGATTTACAAGGAAGAGAAATATAAAAGTAAAAATGGTTGTCAAGTGACAACCAACAGAAAATTCACAAATATCAGCTGATTGCTGACATTGTTTAAGGTGATGCCACATGTCTTATTCAGGTGGTGCCACAGATTTTTAATTGCGAATTCGCCGGTTGTTTCAAGGGCGAATCCGCAACACTCCAGTTGTGCCATATCTTGCACAAAGTTTGCTGAATGTTTAGTGTCGATTGTTAGGTGTTGAATGCTAAATGTTGGATGTTAAACTGTTGAATGCCACATGTTGGATGTTAAATGTTGAATGTTAAGTATTGGAGGTTAAATGTTGAATTTAAAATATTAGAAATGGCGTGAGGGGGGGTATGCGTGGGTGACATCGCAGCAACCTAATTCAGCGTGATGGTTAAACTGTTCCCCCGTTACGTGCTGTTCTCCCTTGTGTGTACGGTTGACCCGTTGGGTGCTGCAGTTATTTTAATTATAGACTTGGGGCACTTATGCTTGTCATGCAATATTCGTCCACCTGGCAAAAAAGGATTGATTGTTGTATCTTACCAGGGTTTATCTCCAACTTAGCCTTTCTGAGTGCCGTTGATCTCCTATTGTAACCGGCCCTCGGTAACAGGAAAGCCCTCCACAGGATGGGACCTCAAATTCAATAAGACAGCTGGTTATCTTAATTTCGTTATAATTTATTCACTTCTCTGTTCCTTATTATAGTTGTGTTATTACAACTTAATTATGCAGTCCTCGAACGGACGAAAGGAAAAACAAAACACGTGATATTCCGGACGGTGAAACGAAAACTACACTATTCTTTAAAAGGTCGACGCAATCAAAAAAAAAAAAAGTTCTTCTCAACTTCTCCTCCAGTTGACGATACACCGAAACGCATTCCCTTCGTGGGACGAAAAATTAAAATACTTTTTACGAACAAAGAACAACGATTAAACAAATTCCCTCTTGTATCCACCCTCACTGCTGCGGCACTTCTCTTCACTACTACAGTATTAACTCTACTCTACTTCTTATCTTCCTCTCCCATCACCATTCTTCGAGAATTCATCTTCGATGGCGGTCGACTTCGAAAACTAGCCAAAGCCACCACCGCCGAAAAGAAACTGGGTTTATACGCCGCCCGTATTTATTTATTATATTCTGGTCAAAACAAAGGCGATGGGGAAGATACTTACGTACGGCTATAATTTCACTCTCACGTGGTAGATCTTCAATCATATGATCGCTTCTTTCCTTGCTGCCACATCATCTTCAATCTGACTATCATCGATGAATCCTTCGGCTGATCGCGGAACACGTCATCCTTTCGTTCTTTTTTGACCAATTGCTAGGGGCAATGCGCTTGCATCATGCTAGTATCTCGTGTTTTACCTTTCTCTAGTGAGCTTCGAAATTTCGACCATCCCCGCTTCTTCTAAACACGCTTCCAACAATTTGAGTTCTCCACATGCTATTCTGGCCCTTGCCTCGGCGATTTTAGTCGCTGGCACTAAAGCTGCCCGGAATTGACACGCGGCATTGAAGCCGCATCTTCCGGGAGATGGAATGATGCGTCGCCAACTGCTACTTTGAAACATGGTTAACCTCTTTTTTATAACATGGTTTCCGTTAGAGATTAGTTAATATGAAAAATATATGAACTGAATGGACGAAAGTTGTTCGTCCTTCTTTTTCCTCTAAAAATTAATTTTCCAAAAAGCTATGCGGTTTATATTCTCCTACCTTTCCATATCCATTCAATTTTAAGACTGTTTTTAAGTAACTTTAGTTTCTGCTTATGTAAAGGTATGCCACTGACAACTTGATATTGCTATTGCACCTTCATCCTTCCGCATTATGTCACATTTTAAAACAAACTCAATACCTTTATCGTATGCAGAAGCAATAAAGAAAGCCCCTTGAAGGTGTATCCCGCACTTGTATGCGATTTTGTAACGAGAATATCATAGTATTTTTTTTTTTGTGCATTATTTATATTGAAACTTTGTTGGTTCCAAAGACCTAGCCATTGTGCTTATAAACTTCCGTGCTCCAAACACATTTACCTTTGAATACAATCGCGTTCTGGTTGAATAAACGGCTGGAGCTCAGATGAATGAATTAACTGATCCCCGGCACAGTCAGATACCTAAATAAAGCCCATAATTATTTCACGCTCTAGTAGTTCAGAACATGCCTACAATATATGTTCCAAACTTACATAGCTACTCTTATTAGATTCACTGTTCGGGTGTTAGATTGAGATCGGGTAGTTCTTTCATAAGGAAAACTATCGGAAGTAGAATGAAGTCAGTATTTTTTATTCAAGTGCACCTAAAAAGTTTGTAATTTTACGTAGTCGCCATCTATAGTAATATATTAATATTAAACGATGGTAAGGAAGTTAAATTAAATAAATAACTACAATCGTAACCGTCTTCCAATTTTTCTCTTCTCCTCGGATTTGCATGGATCCTTTTTGGAACTACTGCCACTAGGTAAGTGTTTGGCATCCTCAAGCGCCACTGCATTTAGTTCCGGCAGTAGATTTCGCCGACTCAGGGATGTGTAGGGCCGTGCGTTTTGATAAATGATCAGTGCGAATTGCACATCATTATCGGATAGTCGAATTCTATAGGAAACACGTATTTTTGTCTCACGATCCCATTGTGTACTACACGGTGATTCCTTGTAAACAGGATTTGGGCAGGCTCTTAACACACCTTGTGTTTCGAAGTATCTTAATTCACTGTAGGAAGAACTGCCATTTGTTCCTACCGAGGCAGGTTGCTGCTGAATGCTTGAACTGTCCGGTGGTGAAACCATGTACCCACATTCAGGTCCGAAAATGTCCTCAGTATTCGGCAGGGATATAGCAGTATGGTGTTGATTAACAGTCTCATCATATTTACAACGTTTTGCCGGTATTGGTGAAACTAAAGAATCACGACGATCTATGCTTGGTGTTTCTCTTGAGCTAACTGGCGTAATTTCATTGCTGATGCTCTGGATGCTAGTTCTATCGTCAGCTAGACTGCTGGGTAATCTTAGGCTGCTTGTTAATCTTTGACTGTTTGCTAACGTTGTACTTGATTCATCTGGAATTAATCTACTGCAATTGTAGAATATTGATTATTATAGAGTAAAGAAACAATAACAAGACAACATACCTTTCCATATGGGTTGACCTGGTCTCAATGGGCTCGCATCTGCTAGCTGTTTCAAACAGCACATGATCATATTCTTGACACACATGATACCTAAAATTTAAATTAATTTTTATAAGGATCAGCGCAATCAATATTTTCATTTTGGTGTGGAGTTTTAATCCGTTTATTACGTTACAATGGCTGTCTTCATTTTTTATTTGACATACAGCGATGAATCAGCCCCCTAAGATGGTATTTTTTCTCGACCGAATCCATCAGATGGTCAAGAACTTCTCACGATCATATTGCGTAACCTATAGCTTAATAGGTAGAAACCCAAAGCTTGATGGAGTAGTATTTATCGGGCAGTCACCACTCGGTAATTGTGCCGAACTCCCACAAAAGCAAGAGTGATCAGTTGAACCTACGTAAGCACAAACGCATGACACAACTTCCCTACCACAGCCGAGGCAGTGCTGTTTGAGGATTTTCTCGTTTTTTTTTATCCTAACGGGCGCACAAAGGGGATTTTGAAGTACCCTTAAATGTCAGAGTACAGTGCGATCGGATGGAAAGGAAATGGTTAAGGGAAGGCGCTATCGGTCTATATTGGTCTTGAATGCTTGACCGAATCCAACTTGGCCACAAAATACAAGGCGTATTCCATTCTCATATTTGGTCAGATGTACCGAAAACAGCGCTGGGCATGTTCTATTGGATGAAACATCGGGGTCCCGGACGTATCTTCTAATTCGATCGTTAGAACATTGGAGGAACGTATCCTGTTTATCAATTTTCTATAGATATGATCGCGGTCGTTGCTTAATTCAAAGTGGTGAATTAATTTTCACAGGATACCCATCAAGCAGAGACTGGGCGTCATTTCACTTTTTTTTACAATAACACGCGCAAAAACGCGGGTTTTGAAATACCTTTAAATGTCCGAACACAATGCGAGAGAGAAGAAGCAATGGGCAATGAAAGGAGGTATCGATGTACAGTTTTAAATGCTTGGATATTACAACGAGGAAACACACGATCAGGTAGAGCATTCCACATTCGTGTGGTTCGGCTAAAGAATGACTCTCTATGTATATTTGTGCGCCTGAAGTTAACCTTCAACATGGACTGATATGCATTCCCAGATTGAGGGGTATCGCGAGAAAATGTCTGAAGAGGCGGAACACATTCAGCACGTTCAGTTGAACAACGATCGCGATATTATCTATAGAAAAGAGATAAGCATGATACGTTGCGCCTATGTTCTAACGATGGAATTGAACGACCTATGGCTGGGTCTCCAATTAGTTGCATTGCTCGTTTTTGTATCCTATCAAGCAAGTGTAGCACAGTATTGGATCCACATGACCAAATATGGGAGTTGAACACTCCATTTTAGGAAGAATGTACGCCTTGTAAATAGTGGCCAGGTGGGATGGAGTGAAGTAATTTTTGCTCTTTTAAGAAACCCTATAAATTTGGCCAAACTTTTCGCAGCTTCAAATATATGGTCGTTCCAATTAAGAGTCAAATTATTTCGAGTGCCGGGGATTGCTAGTTCCTTGGCTTCGTCGGTGCAAATGCTGTTCGTCGACAGAATATTTACTTTGGGGTACGCTTTTGTCATCAAGAGGCAGTACAGACAAACAGTTAGTTTATTGGTTATAGCTTGCATGGGGCGGAAGCCTCACTAAACTAAACCAAACCTAAAAATGAATTCTTAAGGCATTGAATTCAATTCGGTTACATAATCCCCACTGATATATGTATATTGTTGAGGTCGAGTTCTATGTATTAAGCACATCCTGCTGATTGGTAATGAGGTTCGTGAGTTTGTTCGGGAATGTTCATATATCTCAACGTGCTATCACGGTTTCCTTATGGGTAGGTCGACTACCACCAATCTAGTTGAATTCTCATCCCACGCTCTCCGTGCCTTACACAACGGCAACGAAGTCGATGTAATCACAACCGATTTCGGCAAGCCCTTCGAAAAAATTTCCCAAAATCTCATCCTCTTAAGCTATCCTTCCTTGGTTTAAACCCCTACTGATTAAGTGGATTTTTTCCTATCTTGACGATCGAACCCACCGTGTCAGATTTAGATCCACCCTCTCTAATCGTTTTCTTCCCACGTCAGGGGTTTTCCAGGGCAGTCATCTTGGAAGCTTCCTTTCAATCTTACTATTAATGATATAGACCCCAGTATAAAGCACTCCTCCTTCTTTTTATACGCGGACGACACTAAACTCTTCAAGACGATCCGCTCTTCTCTCGACTTCTCACTTCTCCAAATGGATCTCGACAGCTTTTCAACTTGGTGCTAAAACAACTGCCTCGAACTAAATATTGCCAAATGTCACTCAATCACCTTCGCTTGTAAACCCCCCCCCCCCCCCCCCCACACTACGTTCCTATGTCTTACTTTACCAACAGATAACACCTGTACAAACGATTCGTGACCTTGGCATCTTATGTGATAGGGAGCTTAACTTCATCCCACCCATTGATGACATTATTCTCAAGGCCCACTCTGCCCTTGGTTTTGTGAAACATTGACCGAAGGAATCTCTAATCCCTACGTTTCCAGATCGCTCTATATAGGCTTTGTCCGCCCCCTTCTTGAATATGCTAGTCAGGTTTGGTCTCCTCACTACTCGTCCCAGATTCACAGGGTTGAAAGCGTGCAACGTCGTTTTTTTTTACCCTTTGCCCTTCGAGGATTGAATTGGGAAAATCTTCTGATTCTACCCCCATGCACGAATCGTCTTCACCTAATTAACCTTAACACAGTTGAAGAGCACAGAATTCATGCCGACATCCTCTTCATCCACCGTCTACTCTTAGGCTCAATCAACTGTCCAAGCCTGTTCTCCTCCATCACATTTTCCACTAATCCCCGAAATCTGCGAAACCCTCGTCTCTTCTATTTGCCCGCTTATCACACATCTTACGGCTCTAATGAACGCATTTCGCGAATGCAGAGGTGGGCAAACTCCCACCCCGCGTTCTTTGACTTCAATCTCACCTCTCCGGTCCCCAAACGTCGTCTCCTCTCTTACCCCTCCTGATCCTACCCCACTCACCGCCTACACTCTCGCGCACTCATACTCACACCCCAGCACCCGGCTTATCCCCGCCGATCCCTGTCCTACCACTTAGGCTATTATTCTATCCATCTTTGTTTAGTTCCCCATTCCAGTTTTTAAGTTACTTTAAAGTTCTACATAGAGAAACAGTTTAGTTTATCCAAATCCCGTTTGCACATTCCTATGCAAAAGAAGATCAAGCATTCACTTGGGAACCAAATCAATGTGAGGTGAAAAGTATGCATGAGTATACTTTTCAACCCTTCCCATTTCCCCTTCTCGGAGTGCACTCGTAGTTTTGCCTTCTGAGAATCTGAGAACAATCCAAACATGAAGAAAAGTCATGCGGTCACCCTCCTGGGCTGGCTATTTGTTACAAGTGAAGCCAAATCAATCCCTAAATCGCCATGTTCACTTTTGCAATTTTCCCATTCTCCCTGGTTTCATTGACTGTTGAGTAAATTCGCAGGAGTTTATTCGCCTTTAATAGGCTGGGAAATGGGAAAATAAGGATGAGTGTGCGATCGGATATGAGCGATCATGGAGAGAGTACCTGTCGTTGGGTAGGAATGAGTAAGGAGTCAGTGGTTGTTCGTCGTCTGGGTGAGTCTGAAAAAACTAATTCGTCGTGTGTGTATTTAGGATCGTGGTGCCTAACAGTTATAAGTGAAATACACAATTGACTTTGTATAAAAATGAATTCAATCAAGAGGTGAAAGGCACAATTATCTTTAGATTTGTGCAACAGAAAATTGTGGTAACAAATCGGTCAGATCGGAAAGCTTTAATAGCAGCTTAATGAGCGAAGAAGAACATCTCTTCAAAAGAATTGAAGGAATACCGTTCAGGTCACTAAATTTGTTAATGTTCAGCTCTTTGTGTGTTCGGTTAATAGTGCCAATTCGAAAGCGAATACGGCTCATGGTGTGCTGCTTGTGCTCAAATTAAGGCGGAGCTGCTATGACATCAGGCAACGTTAAATTGGTTTCAAAATGTGCCGCAAGCAAATTGGATTCATGACCGGAGTATTACCAATTGAGGAAGAAGAAACAATTGAAGATATAGAGAAGGAACAAATGGGGGTATAAACTTACAGAAATGTCTACAATGGACAATGCAGTATTTGTTGTCCCACCTGGCCGTGTAAAAACCGCCCGCGTTGGACGTACACATTACGGTCATCCCTAGTCCTATTGGATTTCCTTTTAGTTTTCCTCTGAATTGTTAGATCTATACAATCGGTAACTTACATTTTTAATTCTAATAGTCTCCCTGCAAACGGGATTATCCACATAGTCTTCCCGGGTTTAATACTCTGTATTCTGTGGAGGGGATGGGAGCGAACATACAGGGTAAAGTTACTGATTGCTTTCAACCCGGCGAGGGTCAGGACGATCCTTGTCCCTGTTCAATCCAAGTTGACATGCAGTCTCCACGTGACACCCCTGGATAGCTACTTTGGCACCCGCCAAGTAGCGGACCAATGCATGCAGCGACATCCTGAGAAAGGTTGGCGCAGGGATAATAACCATGCCCGTCAAAACAAATTATTATGTGCAAATTTAACAAGCCTCGGATATGGACCGGATACACGATGACGATCACGCAAACCAAAATAGCTAAACGATTTAAGAATTTTTTCATGGAACGTCCGCTCACTATACAGACCTCGAGAGCTGTGCAGCTAGCCGATGCCCTGTCCGAATATAAGGCTGACATAACAGCATTACAAGAAATAAGATGGGCGGGGAGTGGTGTTATTCAAAGAAACGAATATGACATTTATTACAGCTGTCATACAAAACACCATGTGCTCGGTGTAGGCTTTCTAGTCAGCCAAAAACAAAAGCCTGCCATCATCGGCTTTAATGCAATAAACGAAAGGCTATGCACTCTTCACGTGCGAGGCAAGTATAAGAACATAAGCCTCATAAACGTTTACGGACCTACAGACGAGTCCCCTGCCGACGAAAAAGAAGAATACTACGAAAACGTCGAACGGGCTCTCAATGCCTGCCCAAGATATGATGTGAAAATCGTTCTTGGTGATTTGAATGCGATAATAGGTCGGGAGCCGGTTTTCAAGCACTACGCAGGTTCCCATAGTTTGCATGAGAACACTAATGACAATGGACTAAGAGTCATCGAACTGGTAGCATCAAAAACTTGGTCGTTGCAAGTACCAGGTTTCCGCGTAAAGATATCCACAAAGCCACCTGGATATTACCTGATGGAGCCACTCGCGACCAAATTGACCACGTGTTGATAGATAACCGCCGATCGAAGTGAGATATCACACTGTGCAGCAACTATAGGGGTATACCATGCTGAGTACCGCCTATAAGATACTCTCCACTATCCTACAAGATCGGATAGCTCCATACGCTAAAACCATCATTGGTCAATATCAGTGTGGCTTCATCCCAGGCAAATCAGCAATTGATCAGATATTCATTCTTAGGCAGGCGATGGAAAAATGTTAGGAATGTAAGATTCCATTATATCATCTATTTATAGACTCTAAGGCCGCCTTCGACAGCATAGCTAGGGTAGAACTATATAATGCCATGAGAGAGTTCGGCATTCCAAACAAATTGATACTTTGTAGGTTGACCATGACCAACGTAACTAGTCAAGTAAAAATAGTGGGATTGCCGTAGAAACCGATAAACATCTTTAATGGAATCCGGCAAGGGGGCGGTCTGGCCTGCCTCCTCTTCAACCTGGCGTTGGAGAAATCAATCTGTGACTCTGGCGTCACAACTAGAGGGACTATTATCACTAAGTCCAGCCACATGCTTGCCTACTCAGATGACATCGACATGATTAGTAGAACCGAATCAGCTGTACAGGATACTTTCACCCAGATCGAGCAGACGGCACAAAAACTGGGACTGCACATTAATGAGGGGAAAACTAAGTACATGGTGTCAACTTCTGCGAAGAGAAGACCTAACGTTGGTCAACCTATCAGGGTTGCGGAGCACGAATTTAAAGTAGTGCAATCTTTTAACTACCTTGGTTCAATAGTATCAGCCGATAACAATATGGAAGAAGGAATACGTAAACGGCTGATCAAATCCAACAAAGCCTACTATGGTCTATCAAGGCTCTTTAAATCCCGAAATTTATGCCGAACATCCAAGCTACTACTGTACAAGACCATGATCTTACCAGTACTCACTACTCATGTTGGGTTGAACTTGATTGGTATTATTGTTACGGACCTACCTCGCGTCCAGGTCCCCCCTAACATCCACGAATCCCCTTTCGTAAGGCCAACTCGCCAAATAGCTAAAATGCATAAACTACTTTGTGCAAATTCTACTTGGTAGAGAAAATAATAACAAAACGGCGTTGGCGCCGGATAAAAAATAAACGTCAACGGCAAATAAAAATAAAGACATTCGACGTTATACGCAAAACGACACGTATGTCAAGAGGAACAATAGAAATAGTTCTAGTAATATACAACGCACGCAAGACCGAAACGAAGGAGTTCCCAATAGGAACACAACTACAGCTGAACAGGGGAGCATGACCTCAACGCCCCCTGCACCCAGTCCCCGAACAACCAGCAACTGACCAATCAAGTTCAACCCAAGTAAGTCCCCTTCATCATCGGCACTACAACCAGGAACCGGTCTTGGCCTTATTTAGCAAGTCCTGAGGCTTGTTAAATTTTCCATAATGATTTGTTTCTTTCCGGGCAAGGTCATTAGTCTTGCGCCGGAGAAGTCCCCTTCACTTACTATAAATATATAAAGTATTCAAATATATCAAATAGTTTAAAATTATATATTATATTAAATTGTGTGTGAAACCATATAACAAACACCAGAATGCATATCTTCCTTCATATGCAAACAAAACCATGTTAAAAAAATATCCATTTGGTTCACATACACCATACAGTAGACGCGCTTCTGCGAGCAAGGCTACTACAACGTTGAAAGTGGACATCAAGCGCACAAATAAACATAGAGAGCCATTCTTTAGCCGAACCACACGAATGTGGAATGTTCTACCTGATTATGTGTTTACTCGTCGTTGTGATGTCCAGGCATTAAAGACCAATGTACATCGACACCTCCTTTCCTTATCCACTTCCTCTCCATCCGCTCGCACTGTGCTCTGGCATTTAAGGGTACTTCAAAATCCCCTTTTGTGGGCGCTAGTGTTAAAAAAACAAAAACAAAAGTGCTTCGGGTTGCTACAAACCAATAACCAGTATACACTAAACTTACTACTAACAACACAATATCAAACTAGAACAAATCAATTGCTTTCAATTAATTGAAATCCCTTCCTAAACCCCACCCATTCTATTTTCTTCACAGCTGTATATAGAGAATTGTTGCATGGTGTGCAACCAAGAATTACCGAAATCAATGCCGAATGGCGAACTAATATTATTATTTACAGATAGGATTTCGTGGTACTCTTAAATATAAGGAAAGGGAAATATGAATAATATACTGACCTGAAAAAGTTGTGTATTTTTTCATTTCCTCTAATTGTGCGTCCGTACCAATCCAGCACGCCGTTTTGTGTAATAAAGAATTTAAATAAATCACATTGCGAATTGAAAAGTTCAAAATACTTGTTGAAAACAAACTCGATGTTATGTGGATCTGCAAAACAAAAAAGAACAAACCACATTATTTTTTTGTATATTTAAGTGACTAATACTTCGTAACGCTTCGAAATGGTTGTTTGGTCAATTCCTAATTTTATTTTACTAGAATTTATTGGCCTACAGGAACCCGGACCCCATCGATTCGGCTGCGCCATCCTAATGACTACAAATTCAACTAGCTTATGACATGTGTCAATCAAACTAACAGCCCAAGAGGTATTAGGATTTAAGAAAACAATTAAGTCCAAACCTTGGTTTGACGATGAGTGCAGAGCGAAGATCGAAGAACGTAAACGCCTCAGAGTAATCCACTTAGAAAGATATGATGAAGTCAACGCAGAAAGATACGCGACGATTCGGAGAGAGACAATGAGGCTCTTCAAACGCAAAAAACGCGAATGGGAGAAGACTCGGATCGAAAAAATCCTAGAAAATTCTAGGGCAAAGAACATCAGAGGTATGTATGCCGGCATAAACTCAATCGAGGGAGAGTCAAAATAATTCGAGACGCTAACGGCTGTCTGGTCACAGAAACAGACAATATCGTGACAAGATGGAAGCAGTACTTTGAAAACCTCTTCAATGTACGCACCCATCAACCACAGATAAACGCACCAAGCGTACATACAGCCGAGCCTCAGATCCCAGAGCCGTCTCTCAACGAAGTTGTAGACGCAATAAATCGATTGAAAATTAAAGGCTCCCGGAGTCGACTGCATACCGGCAGAGCTTGTGAAGCATGGAGAAGAGGCAACCACTCGAAAGATCCACCAACTCATCCAAACAATATGGGATAAGGAAGTCACTCCGGATGAATGGAAAACCTCAATAGTCATCCCCATTTTCAAAAAAGGCGACAGATCTGACTGCCAAAACTACAGAGGAATATCATTGCTCCCAACCGCATACAAAATATTAACAAATGTCATTCTGGCGAGAATCACACCGTACGCAGAAGAGATACTGGGAGACTACCAATGTGGATTCCGTAGGAACCGGTCAACAAGCGACCAAATGTTCACAATAAGACAACTGCTGGAAAAGAAGTGGGAATACGGAGAGACGGTTCACCAACTGTTCGTTGACTTCAAAAAAGCCTACGACTCAGTCGCAAGGCAAAGACTCTGCCATATTGTAGTTGAGCTGGGAATCCCAAAAAAATATGCCGCCCTCATTCAAATTTGCATGAACGAAAACAAAGGGCGAGTTAGAATAGAAAACCACCTCTCAGAACCATTGGAAATCCGGGACGGACTAAAGCAGGGAGATGGTCTATCACCGTGTTTTTTAACCTTGTGCTCGAGTATGTCATCAGAAAGGTACAAGACGACAACATGTACGGAACATCCCTGAACGGGGTCACACAAGTGCTCACATATGCGGATCACATCGCCGTTCAGGGCGATAATCTAGAAACTGTAAGTAAAAACTGTGAAATCATCATGCAAGCGGCAGAAGAGGTGGGCCTATAAGTAAATGAAGACAAAACAAAATACATGATTACGGCGAGAGCAGGTGGACCCCAGAGAACACATATAAACGTCAGAAGTAAGATATTTCAAAAAGTTGAAGAATTTAAATATCTGGGAACGATACTGACGGCCAGTAACGAAATGTCGAAGGAAATTAACAAAAGACTACATTCCGGCAACGCTAGTTGGCATGCAGTCAGTAAACTGCTGAAATCCAGACTGCTGTCACGTAACATAAAGCTCCGTGTCTATAGAACCATAATCATGCCGATTGTTCTATATGGATGCGAAACATGGGCTCTCACAAAACGGGAAGAAAATAAATTCCGCGTATTCGAGAATAAAATGTTGAGGTAAATATGACGAGGAGGCAGGACAATGGAGGAGACTCCATAACCACGAATTGGAAGAACTATATCGCAAACCTACAATAGTGAGAGTAATCAAGTCGCGAAGATTAAGATGGGCCGGACACGTGGCGCGAATGGGGAACGATAGGACCGTGCATAGAATTCTTGACGGTAGACCAACGGGAAAGAGACCGGTAGGACGGCCGCGACGGAGATGGGAGGACAATGTTAGGTTTGACCTTGAGGAGATCGGATCGAATGGTGAAGCGTGGAAGGAGAGTGCCCAGGACAGGGAAGGGTGGCGAAGCCGAGTCGGTGAGGTCATGAACTTCCGGGTTCCTACAGGCCAATAAATAATAATAATGACATGAGTAACATATATGAATAACTCATTCAGATCAGCGAGCATTTTTTATGGCCCTAATAATTAAAATAAATTAATATGATTTTAATGGTAAGTTTATAGAGAAAGTTGGAACATTCCAAGCTTTACACACAATCCCAGCAATTATAGGTTTACGTTGAAGTATAATCTTATTTATTTTATCTGAAGTACTATTTTTAAACATCTGCTGTTGTTGGCGATGCATCACGTCGACACGAATTCCCAGGAAAGGCAAAGCCAGCGCCAGCACACAAGTTCCTGGGAAACAACGATCAGCGGCACACCGATTCCGGGAAGCCACTAAGGAATGCAGCACCCAGGAAACGAGCGAACGTGAGGGTGACTGGGGGCCTATATAAGGCGGGCACATCGGCAGAGCAGGTGGAGTCAACTTCGAAATAGTCACATCTACGGTTGGTACCCGAGGCAACTCAATCCTGAACATCTTTATTGTGTTCAAAGACTTACTTCCCTAAATCACTCCTCCTCAAGTTTCAGCGGGTGTATCTGACCACAACGCTGTGTCCACATTCATCCGCGGCTATCGACCATCCCGGGCTCATATCAGATACCTACCCGATTATGAGCCCACAAATTGGGACAACTTCAATATTACATTGAACGATAAACTCCACCAACTCTCTCTTCCCACTGACAGGAACCTAACGACGGTTGAGATAAACAACGCTGCAACTCGACTTCACGAGATTCTAGTTGAAACTTTTGAGACTCATGTCCCGAAGTATAACCTTGAAAAGACTTATCAGATTCCCCCTGACGAGTTCACTCTTCTTCCCATTCGGGAAAAAGCTCTGCAGAATGAGGTATTACCGTTTCACGCAAAGGGAACCATTATTGCGATCCGTCATTCACAATATTGGCACACTGATAAAACAGAGAATACAAAACAATCGTACCCGACAATTGGAAGACAAACTCAAGGGTATTCAGATGGACCAGAACGTTTATAAAAATGTTAAACAGATATGTGGCACTTCTCGTATCACTGGACCAATCATACACAACGGTGTTGTTGTCAATAATGATGCCAATAAAACAAGCATCTTCGGAAAGACCCTTGAAAATAATCACAAGCTCACTCTCGAGGATGGCGACCCGGACACTAATGCAGTAATTAGTTCAGAGGTTCACAATAAATTAGACAACTTTAACGAACCTCTAGTTGTCTTTAACTCAGCTAACAGTGCATACTTCGACGACACACGTGATAATACACACGGTTTCGTCACACCAAATACCCTACAGAACTTAGTTAAATCTCGAAACCTCAAGAACTCACCCGGTATCGACAACATGTCGTACCACTCGTTGGGAAGGCTTTCAGCTTTATTCTGTATAAAGCTCTCCATTCTGCTCAACCAAGCCTACAACATGGGGTACTTTCTTGGAAGCATGCTATTGTTTGTTCAATAGCAAAAGTTGAGAAACCAACGTAACCAAGCTTTCGTACTATTTCGCTCCTCACTTGCATCAGCAAAATATATGAAAAATTCATATACGAGAAGCAAAATAACTTTATCAGTGACAGGAATCTAATGCCTGATTTCCAATTTGGATTCAGAAGAGCGCACAGCACCACTATGGCTCTCAACATATTTCAAAACCACGTCTACGTGCGCCTCTTTAATAAGGAACTGGAATCCACATCCCATCTTGAGATGGTGACATTATGCCTATTCTGGCTAGAGATCGTCGTCCCAGGGCGGTGGGAATCGCAAAATTACAGGCAACGGATCTCGGTGTCAGGCGCAAGCTATCCCAATGTGATGGGAACTGGAATCCGGCCACTTTTTCACCTTGAGATGGTGACATTATGCCTATTCTGGCTAGAGATCGTCGTCCCAGGGCGGTGGGAATTGCAAAATTACAGGCAACGGATCTCGGTGTCAGGCGCAAGCTATCCCAAGGTGATGGGAACTGGAATCCGGGCACTTTTTCACCTTGAGATGGTGACATTATGCCTATTCTGGCTAGAGATCGTCGTCCCAAGCCGATGGAAATTGCCAAATTACAGGCAACGGATCCTAGTGTCAGGCGCAAGCTATCCCAAGGTGATGAGCACTGCTACTTTGCATGTAAGATAGATAGATATGCATGTAACAAGTCATGGCTTTAGTTTTTGGATTACATTCGGACTTCGGGAGTTTTTCACAAAAATATTGGCCCATACCACTCCAAAAACACCATATTCATCTGTCGCCGAAAGGCAAATTATACCATAGTCATGAAATGTTTTGCTTAGAGCGTCAGCGTAGGACCAGTAGGTTATAATATAAGATAATTAAGCTAGAATTTAAGCATTTTTTGTCTAGCATATAATTTAGAAACTAAGAAAATAAAAAATGTTGCAAAAATGAAAACACCGTTTTCATATGGTTTAGAACCATGTGACTTTTAGCTATTCACAGAAATCAAGAGTCCGCTCCGAGGACTCTGTCGAGCTGATCGAAGAGATATAAGCTGAATCGCTACGCGACTTCGAAGCCATTCCAGAAATGCACTACAAGGATTTCGAAAATTGAAGAGGACAAATAAAAAGAAGAAAAAACTTACTATAAGTGTATTGTCCCTGCAGGCAATTACCTTAAAAGCGACGAAATAGATTTGAAATACAAAATAAAGGTTTCTAACTGTTGCGGATTCGCACTGGACACAATCAGCGAATTCGCAACTGAATGCTACCCGTGGCAACAGAATAACAAATGTCAGCCATCAGCTGACATAAAGAAATTTTGGTTGTCAAGGAAGAAGAACAATATCCCTCTCTTCGTTTAACATTCGGACGGCACAGATCGTAATTTTATAATCGGTTAAAAATCCAAAGAATCGAGCAAATAAAGGAAATATTTAAGGGGGTATTCTGGTCTAGACACACGGATTTAACGCAATTTTTGAAGTGCTGTAAAAAAAAAGCAATCAATATTTTTACTATTCATTTTTTTATAGGATGTTTATTAATATTTCAAGAATACAGTAAAAAAAATTGAAAGTAAAAAATTCAAAAAGTCAGCAGCTGATGAAGTGGAGGATCTCAAAAAGTTGGCACGCGACCATACCCACGATTCAACCCTCCTAGCAATCTGAAAAAAAAAAAGATTATTAATTTACAGAAATGCCTCTATCGTTGGAACTAAAAAAAGTTGAAAAAACAATTTTTAACAAAATGGCGACTACTTGAAAAAATTTATTTGTGTACCACTTTTTTTTAGTTTTTCGAATTTTTAAAAAATAGTTAACATTGAAATTTGGGGATGAGGATAGTGCATACAATAGAAATAAAGAAGACATATACTAAATTTGAAGTAAATCGGTTCAGTAGAACTTGAAAAATCGTGGGTATTGTTTTAAAAAAAAAAACCCATTTCATCAACTGCTAACTTTTTGAATTTTGAATTTTTTACTTTCAAGTTTCTTTACTGTATTCTTGAAATATTAATAAACATCCTATAAAAAATGAATAGTAAAAATATTGATTGCTTTTTTTTACAGCACTTCAAAAATTGCGTTAAATTCGTGCGTCTAGACCAGAATACCCCCTTAATACAATAATCCAAGCCGTTTGAATATTGCAGTCTGGATAAGGAGTATTTCTAGGATTGCTGCACGCATTTAGGTATTCTTTTCCCATTTCATACATTACATTATTTCAGAGCGACAATCAATATCACTACACGCCAGGAGACACCATTGTTCCTGATTATCCTTACGGCCCACCACAAGACGCAGTTGTTGGTGGAAGTTGCGTACGTGTTTGAAGAAAACGCAAATTGCGGTACGCGGGAATTTACGTGTTGGCCGAACGAGTGCCAATACATTTTACTGTTGAACATTAGATAAATCTTCCCCGACGACATTCCTCGGTCGGCGGAGATCAAACTACGTGTTGAGCGCTCAATTGCCAATACATTTTTGGTCCTTCGAACCGGATCCAGTCTGTGGATCCAATCCACTGCTGTCAGCTCGCAGCATATAAAGAGGTCGCGGGACACACCAGAGTCCAGACGTAAAGGTCCACCGTTATCCAATTCGTGAGAACAATCGCGTCAACGCCCAGCAAGCAGCGCAATGACAGGGAAGTCAACGATGACAACGGCTGCATTGGCCGAAAACCTCATGGCGGCCCAGTCCGCCGCACATGAAAAGATGATGGGAACTTTCAAGAAGTTCAACAAGAGAGGGCTGGCCACAGTGGAGGCGCAAGAGCGCGATCTCCAGCTGAACTGGGATGAGATGCTGAATCGGCATGAACAACTCATAGGCCAGATTACTCCATGGACGGCCATCATCCAACGGTATTTTGAAGAGAGATTCATCGACCAGGCCGAGGAAACATACCTTGGCGAGGCCACAGAGCTTGCTGAGGTAAGGCACGCGATGATCGCCGACTGTCCGACCGCTTACAAGACTGCGCCAGACACCGTGTGTCAACCCAACAGTAGTTTGCCGCATTGATGGCGCAACCACCTTGGTGCATGCGTATGCCACCTGGCCATTCACCCGGAGTACCAGCAAAGAACGATGCAAAGGCATCCGATGCACCGAAGGAATCCTCTTATGCAACCGTACCAAATGAGATGTTGTATTGCCATTTGTGCAAGAAGCACATGTGGGATGATCAGTCGTTCGAAAATCATATTAAAGGACGCCTTCGTCTGGCTGTACGTGAAAGTGTTGAGGGAGGTTACCGACTTAAAGCCAATTTGATTCGTCAAGAAGCTAAAATCGCTCAACATTGAGAACTAGCGAATTGGATCGTTCCAAGCGTCTAGGAAGATCTAAGGGGCGTGCATTGAAGTATTGCACCATGTGTGACCATAATTTCCATGGTAACATGATGGGTCATCGCAAGCCTGAAGGCCACACGCAATTGAAGAAGTTCTTGCATCCGAGATGTCCTGTATGTGATACGGAAATTTCTACCCAGGTCGATTACGATACTCATTTATTGTCTGCTGCCCACATGAAGAAGACTGACATGGCAAATTGTAAACCTGGTGAACCTGCAGAAGAGTTCTTGCCCATTTTGACTGAAGAAGAAGAATTGAAGGACATTCGGCCACCAAAAGAAACGTAAGAAGAGAACCGCCGATCAAGGCAATAACAAACTACCGAGGCTGCTCGAAGCCCAGTTTGCGCTCGACCCAGTCTCCCCAACTACTGTGGACCACGCCGACCAACTCGACATTAGCGAGTTGCCCTCAGTGCAGCTGCAAGAAATCGCCATCAAACAACTCGACATTAGCGAGTTGTCCTCAGTTTAAAATTGCCTTACTGTTTGGACATTGTTCCTTAAGGGGGAAATCCCTGTAAACTACGTGTTTTCAATAATTTTTTACAAAAACCTGGAGGCATTTGTTGCAATTTCTGAAGTTCCATATTACAATAGACGTTTAAATGTGTAGGAAAAAATGTTTTTATGAATGGCGACGCTACAGATGACCAAAATTGACTCCTTGGATTTGCGCCGTGCAATGCCCTGATTCTTGTAGTTATCTGAAATCAACGAACAACCTTTTTTCCATTAAAATATGAAATTCTTCTTTGAATGGACCTCAATTAACAAAAAAACATGAAAAATAAAAATTTGAGGACAAAAAGAAAAAAAAAAACACTTTCTTTTCATTAACAAATTGTTAGAAACAATACTTTATTTTACAATTTTTATAAAATGCCAGGAGCCTGCAAAGGCTAATAAGTTAAAGAAAGCCTGTATAAAATTTCAAGTCAATCCGTTCAAAACTTCGTAAGTTACTTTGCACGGCGCGGAAAAAAACGTGTTTCGAGAAAAAGGCGATTTAAGTTTTTGTTCTTGAAGCGTTTTCAGTGAAAGTAGATCGCCTCGTGATAAATATTCGTATATCGGAAGAATATTCTTTTGTATTTCTGCGTGTAGATGGGATGGATGTTCCCTAACTTTTCAAAAAAGAAACTAGCAAATTTGTTTGGCTTACAAATTAAACGGTAGAGGGCGTAAAGAGCGCTCGTTCGCTTACCTGCTATCGGTACTTTTGCGCATAACTTTGGTGACTTTTTAGGGACATTAAGGAGTTTCTGTTGAATCCCAAACTTTGAAAATACATCCTTCAGATGCTAAATTGATTTTCAAAGCAGACAAAAAAGAGGGTGTGGAGGTTCCGCAAAACCGCACTACTTACTTACCTGAAGAACCCCCATCCCTACAAGCCAATCTGCATAAGTTTTGCTAATGCAATCGCATTAGCACCTTAAATGCTTCACGCATCAAATAGATCAAATTTATTTAACTAAAAGTACCTGTAACAGAATTCCTACCTTTTCTTCGCATACAAATTCCCTACAAGTATTCTTTCCAACCTATTCGGTACCTGGCAAATTTCAACCTTCCCACACCTGCACCGCAATCTCCCCGCAGCAAAAACATTTCCTTCCCAAGGATAATTAATGCTTTCAATGCATTACCTGGAAATGCCTGCAAAGAATTTTTCCTACAAGGGCATTCATACATGTGTCAATGAATCCCTGCATTAGCGACCAAGAACCGAATTTCCAATTAGTGTAGATATTCACACTAGAGTTCGATCCTGGCATCGCCGTAGATGACATGCATAATTGACACAGATGGTATACACAACCGTCATTGTGTATCCATCTAAATTACTTTCCGAAGAGTTGCAACTATTGACTCAGCTGCAAGTACTTCTCAAGGAAATACTTCTTTGTTTGAATCTTCAAACAATCACCAACGGCGCGCTTACCCGCCGGATTGGTTTCAATAGCATAAACATATGCAAACAAAAGAATCCGATTCTCCCAGTCGGCAGAGAGACGATATACGATCTCTATTGTATAAATTATCGCAATCCCTTTTAGCATCTAATGAGTGGCTGCTATTTACTCATCTGACCCTCATTACCGAACGATGCCTTAGGTCGTTTCCCCTTTGTTCTTTTTCCCTCGTTATAGATTCCATTTATCCTTGGCTAAACGCATCGATAAACACGGTGATGTGTACGAACACACACGTACACCACCGCGTCCCAGAGATCGCCTTCCATTGGTCATTAGTCAAAGGAAATTTGATTTCCTTTTCACCATACACCGAATTCACCCCAAACGAGGATTGAATCGTTGAATCTGATGACAACCATCAAAGCAGGCGGGTGGTCCGCCATCCACCGTACCGGCGCCGGTACGGTGTGAAACGAAAAGTAGAGTTCGAGTCGAGCGCGTTATCAATAAAAAATAATTTTTCTTGGGTCCCCCAGTATAAGGTCATACGAGTAGAGTACACTGTCTTACATTGTGCTTGTGCGTCCGTTTCACCGTCAGTGTAATTAGAATCGGTCCTTTGTAACCTAATCAAATTCATTAAATAATAATAAACTAAATCAGTGTCTTTCCTTTTCCTGTTGTGGAAGGTGCGTTGTGAAGTTCGGTTTGTGTTTTTCTTTGGTGCTCGTCGAACTTTTAGCTTTGTGGGTTGGCAGTAGAACTCGCGCCCATGCTGGCGCCACGATCACCTACCCCACAAGGGAAACAAATTTTTCCAGGGATTCCCCCCTAAACGAAAATTTTGCTGACATAACACACTGACCTGACGAGCCAATGGCCGAAAGGAACTGGTATCAATCGAATACCCTGCCGATTAGTGCGAAATCTTCATCTTCAGCACATAATTTAACTATCAATCATGCGATTTATAATATGTATATTCTTTTCTTTCTATTCCAGATAAAATAGGAGATGGAAATGTAGAACGAGGTAAGATCCCTTCAGATCAAACAATGTAGTACCTTAGTAATTTCCCCAATTACCAGCTTCCACAAATATTGCCAAAGCAGCTGGATGTATCCCAGATAGTGCAGTGGTTCCTTTAGAACCACTAAATCCATCGAAAGATCCATCAATTTTGTATTTCCCCAGATGCACACGTGTCAAGCGTTGTAGTGGATGTTGTTCGTCGCCTTTACTTTCATGTCAACCAATCGAAGTAGAAACGCTCGATTTCACGGTAGGATATTGAGTAATCAATTAGTAATTAGTGTTCATATGAATCAATCCCATATCTAGAGATCTTCAAATATCTAAAATATTACCCAGACCCCTTGTATTGAAAATTATTGTTATCGTTTGTTTTGACAGATATTTAAACTTCAATATACAGGAAAAAGCCGTATGCCATTAAGGGAACAAGAACACGTCTTGGTTGAACAACACACCAAGTGCAAATGTGACTGCCGGATCAAGAAAGAGGTAAATACCCAACTACGATTTATATTGCATAATCCAAAAATTATGAATTCAACGAATTACCTCAAGACCTTTACAATGTATAAACAGCCATATAAATTATCTTTTATACGACTTAAGCTGGAGGTTGTCGTTTCTCCTCATTATAGGGAGGTACATGTATTATTTTGTTAAAACGCTTTAAGGAACAGGTTATTATGATCTTTTTGTTCATTTTAGTTATAAAATAATTTTATAGAGCATGCCATGAGTGGTTAGGCTTTCTTCTGTATGTGCCTTAGGAAAGGGGGATTCATTTAACCCAATGACATTCGAAGTTAACATCCAAAAATTTGTAAACCAGTTCTATTTCATTTATACGCTAATTCCTTTCTGTGATTGAAGCCAATCATTAACCACGATGAATCGATTGAACAATTTCGTGATTAAGTGATAACCATTTTTGAGAATTAAGACGTCAGTCAAAATTTTAGCACAAGTTTATTATAAAGTAATTTTTAACAATCTAACGATCAACAAGATGTATGTCTCGAATGTTCCCTCAATGATTAATCGTGTCACATATAGACTATTGTAATGTTGTTTCATACTTTTTAAGTACAGACAAAGCACGACCGATTTATTATGGTAAGCAAGCTGCTACTAAATTCATCATTTTAAGTGTACCATTTTAATTTAATAGCACTACGAAACCAAATACAGTACGGTATTAAAAATTAAAGAGAAACTTTAAATTTCCTTAGTCAGATGGGATACGTTAACGAAATCTAGTATATTCATACCTCACCGGCAAATGAAGTAATCACATCCGTTACAAGGATTCTTAATAACAATAATCTCATAACCGCAAACACTTCTCAGAATCACCGGTGTTTTCGGATGAGTGTATGGTATTCATGGAGCACTTGCAAGGAGATTATACTGTGGCGTACCTAACAGATACACACACAATACACAAGCAAATAGTGAAGAACACCGAACGAAAATCGAATAAGAAAATGCATCAGAGCCGTATACCATAGCGATAACATAACAAATCCACATCAGTCGAATGTACTTGAGTTTAGAAATCGAATTCGTACACGGCGGTGGCCTGATGGGTTGCGCTTTGGTTCAATTTTTGGTGATTCTAACTGTCATAGCGTTAGTTCGAATCACACGTTCTTCACTTTCATCCCAAATGCTATAATACCATTATCTTACAAAATGTGAAAGCAATTGAACAAGCTTCTTGTTTTCGAACAAGCTTCTTGTTTGCTAACAAACTTGCATGCTACGCTAAATTAGAACTAAACCCTAAACGAGTGCTATTTAACGAAATATTCTCAAGCAATCGAAGAAAATAAAACACTGGGTGAATAATTGAAAACCGAGTAAGTGTTGGAAAAGAAAAAATCTGCCATAATTGGGATTAAGGAAAAAATAGTTTTTTTTTGAAGAAGTACGGCTAGAAGTATATAAATCAATCGAAATAAATAAAACAATCAAGAAAAAAGAGAATTAAATGAAATCCCACACACCCACTACTTTTTTTAAAGCTTTATATTCCAACTATGATTCATTTCATAAAAATCCAAACCCGAGATATAATCATCATCATCATAATCGGCACTACAACCGGGATCCGGTCTTGGCCTTATTTAGCAAGTCCCGAGGCTTGTTAAATTTTCCATAATAATTTGTTCTTTTGCCTTTCGTATTTTTCACTATACACGTTCCACCGTACCTCCCCGGAAAAAAACTCGCCTAATCTAAACCCAACCCTTCGTCCCACATCACGTTCTGCCTGTACTTCAGGTACCTTCCCTCGTTTCGATCGTAAAACTGGGGCAAAGTATCCCAATTTCCACAGCTCGCATATTCTCCAGCCTAAAAGATCTCCCCTTCAAAGAGCATCCTACTGGTTTTCTATTCCTACCACTAGATTGAATTTTTCACCCGTCACATTCAAAAAAACCCCACCTCCCGATCTGTTTTTGAACCTCACATACTTCCTGCTGTTAAAATCACACAGCAAACCACAAACTCCTCAGAATTTCGCTACTCCCTGTCTAAATAGACTGATAAACTGACTTACGAAAATGTTTGTGGCGGTTCCGCCAAACCCCACTGTCTACTCACCCGAAGAACCCCCATAACAAAAACCCAGCTCTCTTAAGTTTCTGCTAATGCAATCGCATTAGCACCTGTAAATGCTTCACACATTAAGTTTATCAAATGTATTTAGCTAAAAGCTCCTGGAAGAGAATTCTTACCTTCATTCATTTATTCGAATTCAAAATTCCCTATAAGAATTCTGTTCCAAACTTCATTAATCCCAGGCCCAATTCGGCACTTTCGGTTGCCAGGCAAATTTCAATCTTACACGCGCATTTTCCCTAGTTGAATTCCTGAAAACAAAACAATTTGGTTTACATACAATGTAACCGCATAATCAGGGAATCTTAACCTTGAGTTGGCTATTTCCAGCCTTACATGTGTACAACAATGTCTTACATACACATTGGCTGGCGATTCCATTGTCCAACGGCCAAAGCAGTGTGGGGCAGCTTGTTTGTTCAGCTGGAATATACCCGACCACTATCCCTCGTCTAAACGAATAAACAATCACCAATTTCGTTCTTTGTCACAAACAAATTATCCGGCATATACAAATGCAAGCAAGGGATTCGTTTTCGGCTACCGACCCAAGATACGATATACATTATTCATTGTATAAAGTATTGTAATCCATTAGCACCTTTCTCTAATGGTTATTCGTCTATTTACACAAGGGCATCACTCATCTAAGACTTTTATGATGCCCTCGTCCCATCTTTTCCTTTAGCACATTTCCTCGATGCGTTGCCGTCTATTTATTTAACCGCACTGCACACCATAAACAAAGATCTTCACGTCCCTTTTGTCTTTACCGTTTTCCTGTTTTGTTTTTCCATCGCCTTCGCGCATGCGTTGAACAATATGATCTTCACGATCACTCATACACACATACTACCATGATCTTCATTACGAGATCTGGTTTTCTATTCCACAAAGATAGACGTTACCTCTCTCTCGTGGTAAGTAAAAATATATCCTTAGCTGAGAGGATATCCACCACCACCGAATCGAGGGTGAATCAAGAGGCAGATTCCAACCCTCGATGGAGTCTCATTCCATCCACTGACCGTGCCGGTCGGTGTTTCTCCCGCGTCCCATAGCGCTGCGGGACGCGTACAACCCGGAGTCGTGTTTTTGTTTAAATCATAATAGTGACATTTTTCAATATTACCTTCGTAATAGTTAGTATTATAGTGCGGTGAGTTACATAGTTTGTGTGTGGTGTACGTTCGAACGATGCAAGAGAATGCTTAAATTAAGATATTTGTAAGTGACTTCTAATTCATGTTCGGTTGATTGAGTACAAAAATAACTATCGGTAAATAAAATAAAGAGAACATTTTGCCGACTGAAAATAACCAGTGTTTTGACTTTCGTGGCTTCCTTGGGTATCTCTGGTGATTCGCGTCAGCGGAACTTTGTATTAAATCGGCGAGGACGAAGTAGAACCCTGCGCCCATGTTGGCGCCCAGACTTCCCCACATGTTCCCATCTATCTAGCATACCGCCATGACAAATACGACTCAGTCTTTTTTTTTTTCTTATTACACTTCTCTCGGGAGAGGCGAGCCTATAGCGCCGATACGGCACCCCGAGATGCCTCTAAATAACCGTTGCAATATGAATCTTGAATAGTTGCAGGTTGTAACGCTACGGAAGCACTTGCGCGCGGAGGGAATTCCACAGCTTCCCCGCTCTGTAACGGAACGAGTTCTGATGCAGAGATGTTCACGCCGTCGGGAGATGAACCGCAAAGTGGTGTGATCCGTCGGATTGTCTTGTAGAGCGCATATGAACCAAATTTCGCGGAATAATACCATGAATCTCCGACGAACAGTACCTGTGATCAAATCTGTAAAACAGACAGACGTCAGCTACCCGCCTTCCATGTGATAGCGACTGAAGTCCCGACGCCATCACCGAGTCCCTGATCAGGTGGGTCGCTAGTCTCGGTATACTCTCAAGTAGGTTGAGGGTATGCTTATAACCAGAGCTCCAAACATGACAGCAATATTCGAGCGCGCATCTAATTCATGATTTATAAAGGAGAACAAGTTGGACCAGAGTAAAATATTTCTTGGCTCTAAAAAGATAACTCAGTTTCCAGAGGCGAACCTGGCGATGTTCGACATGTATGCCACGATACATTCCCACAGACCGTGACGCCGAGCAATTTCAAGCTTTTCCCAGATTCGAGGGCCTGGCCAGTCATCATCAGCTGTGGAACCGATGATCCACTTTTCTTTGTGAATGTTGTATATTGTGTCTTCGCTGCAATAAAGTCGACGAGATTGTCCTTTCCCCACTGCAAGACCTTATCCAGATCCCGAGTCAGATAGTCGATCTGGTCACATCTCAGTCGGTGCGACGTTGATGCACTTATCGCTCGATCACTCAGAAAAGAGAAAACAAGCGTACCATCGTCCGCAAAACTGAACACTCATTGACTCCAACAAATTATTTATGTGAAACAAAGAAAAGGTAAAGCCAAAATATAACCTTGAGCCACCCCAAAATTAACAGGATACAGATCCGAAGACTCGCCGTCTACAACAACCCGGATCGATCGATTTTCGAGGGAGCTCTTCGTCTAGCCGCAAAGGTGCTGGGAAAGTCCGTATGAACGAAGTTTGATCAGCAATGCTCCATGTAGGCGTGGTCAAAAGCCTTGGAGATATCCCAAGCGTTCGCCATTGATTCACCATGCCCTTCAATCGCAGATGTCCAGATATCGGTTATAAGGGTCAAAAGGTCTACCGTGGACCGCCTGACACGGAAGTCTGTTGCACTCCAAATACTTAATTAACTCAGTATTGATGACCTTTTCCATCACCTTGGATAACAGACAGTTAATTTATTTTATTTCTTCCAGGAAAAGCGAACTTGTAGCCCTGAGTCAACACCCTGAGATGCTACTTTGTCTCGAGCGGCCAAGCTCCGAAAGATGCTCAAAGCGATTTCTTCCAAGCATTCCACGAAGCGTATAGCTTAACGAGGTGATATTTCACCGGACGGCTGGGCATTGGGACCCTACCTACCACTGAGTAATTGTGCGGAACTGCACAACAGCAAGAGCCGTCAGTTGAACCTAGGTTTTGCACAATCAAACACAAGACACAACCTCCTTACGAACTCAACCATTGAGCATTAAGGACAGTAATACTATCGACTGGTAATTTTGCGGGAGACACCTTCCCTCCCACTTTAGGATTGGCTGAACTCGAGTCACCTTCCAGCAGGTAGGAAACGTCCTCCAAGCATAAGATAAGCGGAAGAGTCTGCCAAGAACCGGCAACTGTTCTGGAGCACGTTTCTTAAGGTTATTAGTGGTATTCCGTCCGGGCCGGATGCCTTCTTACAGTCCAGTCCACGTAGAATGGGTTTAATAGTACGCGGGCGGAACCTCACATTCCGCATCGAAGGCCATACCGGCGGGATAACAGGTGGCTCCAAACGACCGGTATCGAGGTTTAAATTCGTGGAAAATAAATTTGCGAACACCTTAGCTATATCGTTTGAATTTGTGACTAGTGTCCCGTTGCCCGTCACTAGTGGAGGAGAAAAGGAGGAAGTGAAGCTACTGCTGCCAGCCCTTACCGTTGTCTGGAGGGAACGCGAACCAGTAGGCCACTCAAGTTCATTGGTCGCTCTATCGTCGTAGGCCTTCTTCGCGGTATCAATCGCCTGGTTGTACGTGTTTCTGCTTCTAATAAAATTCGTTCTGTTCACCCCGGTGGAATTGGAGCGCCATTGTTTAAAAACTCTATTTTTTGCCGCCGTAATCTGATCACATATTTTATTAAACCAAGGTTTATCAGATGAATTTCGTTTGATGGAATGCAGAATGTAGATCTCCATCCCGAGAAGAATAATCTCTGTGATCGACTCTGTGCATGCGTTAACATCGGACTATCCAAAGTACGCCTCCGACCACGGAAATGATGCGAGGAAGTCTCGCAAATCGTCCCAGTTGGCAGCACCATACCTCCATACATGGCGAAGCTGCTAGGTCGGTTATACGTTTGAAATGCAAGTGGTTGCGCGACCGATACCAAGCAGTGATCAGAGTTTCCCAGTGGCACAGCAACCTCCACGCTATGAATGCTCGGCTCGGATGTCAAAAACAGGTCCATGGTGTTCGCATAATCACCTCGGGGATCCGCCACTCGTGTAGGTTTCTCTACGAGTTGAGTCAGATTGCGACTAACAGCGCACATCTTCGCCGGCCTCGTCGGTCCTGTTAGAATGTACCAACCAGCCGGAATAGTGTACATTAAAATCACCAAGGACGACAATTTCAGAAACCGGGTGGTTGATCAGTATCCAGACCACGGTACGTGAAAGATGTTCGAAAAATATCGCTGATCGAACGTCATTCGGGGAGCAGTAAAGACAACAAAGAAATTTAACAGAATTCCCCAGCACGACCTTCAACCACATGTGCAAGTTATTGGGTTCCAACGCCTCTATCCTCTATAATGCCAAATCGGATCGCGTGAAGACGCAGACTCCCCCCTTAAAACAGAATCTCGAATGTAAGTCGTATCCAGAGCAACGAAGATATGTCAAATCAGTTGACGAGTTGACCTGGGTCTCAGTTAGGGCAAGGATATCAGGTTTCGCTGTTTGCAAATATTGGTGGACGGCGTTTACATTCATATTGGTAAAACCGACGCCTTCGATGTTATAAAATGCCGTTATCAGTCGAACGTCGACAGAGCCTCGCGAACGAGTCCGATTACGCGTCCTACCTATCATCTTATTAGAACATAAATAAGTTTAATTAACGACTTCACAACTTTGTTCCACTTTGTTAATTATAAACGCAAATCGGATGCCTATCCCAGCTCTCTTTCCAATAATTCGATTACTTCAAGCGATCCACAAACAATCACCAGTTTTTTCGCTTCATTCGTTAAATAATCCTTCACAAACGCCTCTTTTGATCTACTTCAAAGACCTGCCAGATTTCTACCTCGGCCCTTTCATTTCTCAACTTATTCAACAACAGTACGTTAAAGAAAATTAATCCATCATAAAGCTGAGTTTAGCCCAGGCCAAGACAGATTCCATGCTGTCTTTTTAAAAAAAATTCTCCACCACTCTCTCTCTATCACTCTCCATGATCTATAATCTATACCTTTCACAAAGTGAATTCCCAAACATTTGAAAATTATTTTCTGTCACCCCCATACATAAATATGGACTTAAATGCAATGTTTATAACTATCGTCCCATTGCTAAACTCTCCCACATTTCAAAACTGTTTGAAAGCATTCTATACACAGCGTTATGTTTCCGCTAGAAATACCTCACCTCACTCAATCAACCCAGCTTCCTTATTGGTAAGTCTATTACTACACTATTACTATTTATTTGCCTGTAGGAATCCGGAAGTTCATGACCTCACCGACTCGACTCCGCCATCGTTCCCTATCCTGTGCACTCTCCTTCCACACTTGACCAGCCGATCCGATCTCCTCAAGGTCAAACCTAACATTGTCCCCCCATCTCCGTCGCGGCCGTCCTACCGGTCTCTTTCCCATTGGTCTACCGTCAAGAATTGTACGCACGGTTCTATCGTTGCCCATTCGCGCCATATGTCCGGCCCATCTTAATCTTCGCGACCTGAATACTCACACAACGAAGTCGATATTATCACAAACGAAGTCGATATTATCACAAACAATTTCAGTAAGGCTTTCGATAACATTTCCTACAAACTCATACTCTTGAAATTATCTTCCCTTGGCTTCGAACCCCCACTGATTAAGTAGATTTCTTCCTGCATAAATAATCGAATCTACCAAGTATGATTTAGTACTATTCTTTTTAATCTTTTTCTTCCCATGTCAGGGGTTTCCTGAGGCAGTCATTTTGCCTTTGCACTCACTTAAAGGTTAGGACAGCGTGCTCCTCCAACGGAAACGAGGGAGCAATTAAAAATAAATCAATCACACCCTAGACCAAAACCACGACCACTTCCCCGAAATCCGAAATTTCCTCCCAAGAACTTAAACCTTCGTCAATTACAACAGGCGCCAAGGAAGAAATAAACACGTCCTATATCGCTCCACGTGAGCAAACACAATGTTGCGTGTGGACAAAGTCTTGGGTCTAATCCTAAACACGGTGCCGGTCTTCTCCGGAAAAAAGGCCCTAATGCAACTACTGAATTACAAATACTCATCGATAATTGTAAAACGACCCAGGCTGTTTGTCTATGGGGGAGGAGCAGAATTTCCTTAGGTAATTGCCAACATCGTTAAGTAGGGCAGCTCCGGAGTCTTTCCAGGAATTAGAACAGTTTCTTCGGAGGGCGTACCTACCGCAGGAGTTGCATGAGGAGTTGTGTTCACAGCTCTTCAGAATGCGACAACTTCTTGCAGAAGACATTAGACGTTGCTTCTCATTTGAAGCAGGCCAGGGTGTTCTATAGAGAGGCGGCGACGCGCTCATACGAACAGGCAAGCAGTACCACATTCGCCCTCTAGATTGAAAGCATGGCCAAGTCCGTACTAATGGGTGGAATCAGAGAGGACCGTCTCCAACATTACTTATTAACCTTCGGGGATGGATCTCTTGAAAACACTATTTCAAGGCTCCTTCAAAAGGAGATCTTATGCAGATGCGACTTCTTTGGTATGGGAAACTCGGCTGAAAGTTAAAAATTACCAGACCATTGAAAATACACCTACAAAAGCTGACACCGTTTTCAATCTCATTTTCCACTCAACTATGTCTGTCACGCCACCCCTAAATTCCTCCCACCAATTTTATGGTAGGTCTATTGACCCTACCTAGGTGCACACTAGTTTACCACTGTTTTCACAGAGAGCACATTACATACATTTCCTTTCTGATACCTCTTGTCTCACTTTTACGGTCGGTCAATCGATTCTACCCATACCCACATTGGTCAACCACAAAGTTTACAGGAAGCGCATTCTTCTTGTGAATGCTCCTCTGAGTTCGTCTAACCTCTACGGAAAGTCAATGGGTGCCACATTGACTTCCGCAAGTAAAATGCGTTTCATTTTACTGAGCGAAAATTATGGTAGGTCTGTCGACGCTACCCCGGCCTTTACAGGTCATCCCAAGTATTTAATAAAAACGTCCGTTAGGCGCCCCAAACCTACGAATACCCTTTCCAACCACGAAGTAGGGTTACACCAGTAGGATCTCTGGAACGCCGGTACCATAACAGGGCCGTGGTGCATTTTTGCAAGAAAAAGGATCATGTATATGACGATTACCTAAAAAAGACCATTCCATTCCATTCTGTCGAGATTGCCGGGAATATGAGCATAACATCACTGATTGTCGAACACGTGATACAGCACCATTTCCACGCAATGTTGGACCTCCGAAACCAATTAGGCCACAAAATCAACAGAGGGAATTTCAGAATAAAACAAATCAGGGACCACATCAATCCTCTTCATCCAGGCAACCGGCGACAGAATCATAGAGTATATTTAGTATTCGATGTTGCTGTGAATTTTGTTGCCAAGAAGGTTCATACATGGGAAGGATGTTGATAGAGAACAATTGGGAAAAAAACTAGAGCCTCCCAAGCAATTCCAATCTGTACTAGCACCCAAAAGTAATGGATGCTGATGGACAATACTTTCAATAAAACATACGATGTCGTTTTGTGTTTTTCACAATTAAGGTCTAATCTTCCATTAAAAACCGCGGAGTCTTATTTGTACACCCAATACAACCAGAAATCCCAGTTGAATGTAAGACTAAGAAACAAAACATTACCAAAGCCTGGAGGACAAACAATCCCAGAACAGGGTAACTTATGTATCACCAGAAACGTTAAACCAATTCAAGTATAATACATCGCCGATTTGAGGAGGAAGATTTTTTCCAACGAACAATCCAGTCATCAAAAAATAAATGGCATATTCAGTTCTCTGAGCGAATTTTCTTTCAAGACTTCAATCAATTAAAATCGGATCCCATGCCGTGGGAATTTTTGTTCCGAAAACAGGGAAAAGTCACAGAGTACCTGGAGTATGCGGTGCACATGCCAACACACAAAGTGAAGAACAGCACAACAAAAATTTTTGAAAAGTCTGAAATAATCAAAGTCGTATCGACAACAATAACAAAATTCCCTTTTGTGTGTTCATTAGTGTAAAAACAAAAAATCCACAGCAGATTCCGCGTATTTAAGAATAAAGTTTGAAAGAGTATCTTTGGCTGTAAATATGATGAAGAGGCAGCACAATGGAGAAAATCCATAACCACGAATTGGAAGAGCTATAACCCAAACCTCAAGTAGTGAGAATAATCAGGACGCGAAGATTAAAATGGGCCGGGCATGTAGCGAGAATGGGCAACAACAAGACAGTGCGTAAAATTCTTGACGGGAGACCATCGGATAATAGACCGAGATGGGAGGACGACGTACTATAAATCGCGACGAATCGCACGAGACAAGGAACGTTGGTGCAGACGAGTCATTGAGACCATGAACTGACCATCGGATAATAGACCGAGATGGGAGGACGACGTACTATAAATCGCGACGAATCGCACGAGACAAGGAACGTTGGTGCAGACGAGTCATTGAGACCATGAACTTCCGGGTTCTTATAGGCCAATAAATAGTATAGTAGCGATAGTAAATTCCACAGCAATAAATAGTGGTCGAGAATAATACGCCATCTCACATACGCTTCAGAGGTATATGTTCCCCAAATCAACAATAGTGAGAAATATCAGAAAGCGAAGATTATGATGGGCTGGGCATGTAGCGAGAATGGGCAATGACCGGACTGTCTGCAGAATTGTTGACGGAAGACCAATGAGAAAGAGACCGATGGGAAGGCTACGGCGGAGATAGACGGACAATGCAGGGATAATGTCGAATCAGGTGGCGAAGACTGGAAGGAAATTAAATCAAAGTGCACGGGGGGGGGGGGGGACGATGGTGTAGCCGAATTAGTACGGTCATGGACTTTCGGATTCCTATATGCCAATAAATAGTAAATGTCACCCGCTTTGCTTTTCATCCGTTCTCCGTGTGTTCAAATGAGGTTATTCACTATCGTGAGTTACAGTACCGTTCTTGGTCAAAACGTCGCTTTTTTGCGATGCTCCATTTTAAGAAAATGCTGCTCTTTTGGAGTAGTAGTACAGTAGTACTGCGGCTCTCATACATAAAACATCACATATAATGTGGCATCCTGAGAAAGGTTGGCACGAAACTAACCTTGCCCGGAAAAACAAACTATTACAGCAAATTTATCAAGCCAAGGACATCGGCCCGACATCGGGACCGGTGGGGAGACTTGCTAAATAAGGCCAAGATCGGATCCCAGTTGTAGTGCCGCTGATGATGATGAAGATACAGTAGTGTTCAGTGGCATTGTATAGGATATTTCATTACCAATAGGTACTATTTTCAATAGCGATTTTATGACAGATCCAAGTGTCAAATGGCTCAGTACTGTTTGACATTTCATCATCGAAAAACATAAGCTATAGAAGGACAAAAAAAGCCGATTTTGTCGATTTTTTTTTAGAAGAAACTATTTAATATGTATTTTTGCAAATTTAAGCATTTATTGTGCATACATATAGTAGAAGTGCTTAAATTATGCATAAACAAGCAAGTTATAAGTAAAAGACATCAGCGCCAAAACAAACAAAAAAGTTTGCGGTGTGCAGTGTAGGGCCTCGTTGGATGATCCGTAAAAAAAAATGGTTTTGGTTAGTTGATGAGTAATTAACTGATGAGTATTTAAGGTATTTAAAATACAAAATTTTATAAAAAACGTGATTGTTTTTTTTTTTATTAGACTTCTCTCGGGAGAGGTGAACCTATAGCGCCGAGTGGGCGCCCCGAGATGCCATCAGCTGTTGCAGTTCTTTTTGAACAGTTGCAGGTTGTAACGCTCCGGGAACATTCGCGTGGGAAGAGAGTTCCACAGCTTCCCCGCTCTGTAACGGGACGAGTTCTGATGCAGGGATGTTCGCGCCGTCGGGAGATGAACCACAAACGGGTGCGATCCGTCGGATTGTCTTGTGGAGCGCATATAAACCGAATTGCGTGGACCAATACCAAGAATCTCCGAAGAACAGTACCCTTGATAATATCTGTAAAACAGACAGAGGTCGGCTACGCGCCTTCTATGTGATAGCGACTGTAGTCCCGACGTCAGCGCCGAGTCCCCGATCAGGCGGATCGCTCGTCTCTGTGTGCTCTCAAGTAGGTCGAGGGTATGTTTAGGAACCGAGCTCCAAGCGCGGGTCTAATTTAAGATTTATATAGGAGAAGAGGTTGGGCCGGAGTAAAATATTTCTTGGCTCTAAAAAGATAGCTCAGCTTTCCTGAGGCTGACCTGGCGATACTCGACACGTGTTTATGCCATGATACATTCCCACAGACCGTGACGCCGAGCAATTTCAAACTTTCACCAGCCTCGAGGGCCCGACCATTCATCATCGGCTGTGGAACCGATGATCCACTTTTCTTTGTGAATGTTGTATATTGTGTCTTCGCTGCATTGAAGTCGACGAGATTGGCCCTTCCCCACTACAGGACCCTATCTAGATCCCGATTCAGAGAGTCAATCTGTCTACATCTCATCTGATGCGACGCAGATGCACCAATCGGCCGAACACTCGAAAAGGAGGAAACAAGCGTACTATCATCCGCAAAACTGAATACTTTGTCATCCGTTGTCTCCGACGAATCATTTATGTGAAGCAAGAACAAGGTTGGAGCCAAAATAGAACCTCGGGGCACCCCTGAATTAACAGGATACAGATCCGAACACTCGCCGTCCACAACAACCCGGATCGATCGATTCTCGAGGAAGCTCCTCGTCCAGTCGCAAAGCTGTTGGGAAAGTCCATATGAACGAAGTTTGCTCAGCAATGCCCCGTGCCAGACGCGTCCAAAAGCCTTGGAGATATCCAATGCGACCGCCGTTCAATCGCAGATGTCCATATATCGGTTATAAGTGTCAAAAAGTCTCCTGTGGACCGCCTGCCACGGAATCCGTATTGACGATCATTCAGAAGTCCGTTGCACTCCAAATACTTAACTAAGTCGGTATTGATGAGTTTTCCCATTACCTTAGATAAAATAGACAGTAATGCTATCGGACGGTAATTTTGTGGGAGACACTTTTTTCCCGTCTTTGGGATTGGCTGAACTCGAGCGATTTTCCAGCAGGCAGTGATGGTCCTCCGTGCATAAGATAAGCGGAAAAGTCTGCCAAGAACCGGCGATAGTTCTGTAGCACAGTTCTTAAGGACTATTGCTGGTATTCCGTCCGGGCCGGTTGCCTCCCTATAATCCAGTTCACGTAGAATGAATGAATAGGGCGCGGACGAAATCTCACATCCCGCATCGAAGACCGTACCGGCGAGATCACAGGTGGGTCCAAAAAGCCGGGATCGAGGTTTGAATTCGCGGAAAATAAATTCGCGAACACATTAGCTTTATCGTTTGAATTCGTGACTAACGTCCCGCTGTCTGTCACCAACGGAGGGAAAGAGGAGGATGCGAAGTTACCGCTGACAGCCTTTGCCATTGACCAGAAGGGGCGCAAACCAATTGGGCACCGAAGGAGCTTATTGATCACCCTGTCCTTGTGAGCCTTCTTCGCGGTATCAATCGCCTGGTTGCACACGTTTCTGATTCTAACAATATTCGTTCTGTTAACATCGGTGGGATCGGAGCACCATTGCTTAAAAGCTTTATTTTTTGCCGCTGTAATCAGCTCGCATTGAAAAAAGGCATTGTTTTTCGCGAAAATTTTCAAGTTATTTTTGTTTATAACTTTTTGCACACAAAATTTTAACTTCTAAAAATACATTCATCAAGCGGCAAATTAACTAACCTTTTCTTAAAAAAAAATCATATGTATTCAATTGTAAAATTAAGAGTTATCTTGCACACGCGTTTCAAAAACATGGTTTTGAGAAATATGCCTTTAAAGTTTTCGAACACTGTACAGTGTGCTCAGACAGGCGTACTTTTCGAGCTCATTTTGATCCGCTAAAATACAAATGCATACTTGGGGCTTTAACAGCATATTTTACAAGTGGTATACTTTCGATTAAGACACTATTTTGGATTATGAAAATCAATGCTCTACGAGGAATGTGTTTCGTGGGCTTAGAACGACAGATGTATGGTCCGCGTAATCAGCCTACCGAACGACCAATTCAGGAAAACATCGAAAAACTTGAAACCCAATTTTCATTATTATATTGTATAATAGGCGAAATGTAACTACATACGAGGGTGGGCTAAAAAAGTTTCCGACCTAACAAAGATACAAGTCTCCTCGTAAATCTACACTCTTTTCCGGGCGATGTTCCCATCTCTCTAAACCGTCCAAATAGTACTCGGCGTTTTTCTCTGCAAAATAACTGTTCACGAAGGTGATTGCCTTTTGAAGATAATCGATTAAGATAACTCCATGACTTTCCCAAAAAACAGTCCCCATCACTGTCCCAGCCGAAAATACTGTTTTTGCTTTTTTCGGAGCCGATTCCCCCATTGCGGCCTACTGTTTTGACTGTATTTTTGTTTCGGGCGTATAATGGTGTATCCAAGTTTCATCGACAGTAATTAATCGGCGCCAAAACTCGGATTTATCCCGCCTTAATTGCGCCAACAGAGCGTTGAAAATGTTCATTCGAACATGTTTTTGGTCTAACGTGAGCAAACGCGCGGACAGCTTTCTCACGCCTAAATCTTGATTTAATATGTGACAAACACATTCTTTGGACATTTTCATAGCCTCTACTATCTCTCTAACTTTAATTCGGCGGTCGTCTAGCACCATTTGGTGAACTTTAGCCATTATATCCTCAATTGTTGCAGTTTTGGACGTCCCAAACGTTCATCGTCTTCCAAGCTCTCACGACCACGTTTAAATTCAGCTGCCCAAAATTTCACTGTGGTAATTGATGGTGCAGAGTCCCCATACACAGAGTCCAACTCATCTTTGATTTGCGTAGGCGTATTGCCTTTCAAAAACAAAAATTTATTGACAGCTCGATAATGAATTTTGGTGAGTAACTGTCAAAAGATGCACAACTACATTCACTAGCTTTCATTGACGACTGCTGCTATCTTCATATTGAGGTCGGAAACTTTTCAGCCCACCCATGTACTACTCGAAATGCTTGAACGCGTCGTTGAATATTGAGGCCTCAGAATTGACCTTGTTAGACGCAGAGAGAATAATAATAACAAGGTAAATGTAAAAAGATCCTCGATAGTATCATCATCATCGGCACTACAACCGGGAGCCGGTCTTGGCCTTATTTAGCAAGTCCTGAGGCTTGTTAAATTTTCCATAATGATTTGTTTTTTCCGGGCAAGGTCATTAGTCTTGCGCCAGAGGCTCCCCGACGGGGAATCGAACCCCGGTCTCCCGCGTGACAGGAAGGTATACTAACCACTATACTATCGAGGAACCCCAGACTTGCTAAATAAGGCCAAGATCGGTTCCTGGTTGTAGTGCCGATGATGATGAAATGTAAAAAGAAAAAGTTGATCGAACCCCGAGAATGTAAAGAGTGTGTACAAATCAGTTTGGAATTTTCTATTATGATAAAATTCTTCCAAAATGTTCCAATAAACACTACTGATATTCTGAAAGAGAGTGTTTTAAATATTTCGGATGATGGTTGAAAAACAGAAAAGAAAAAAAACGGAGGCGTCTCCGCACTCATCTTGAAGAGTAACTACATTGATCACACAAAAACTGAGGCATCCGCATGTAAACAGCATTGACAGCAACAATAGATACGGCAGCAGCAAATTCAGCAGCTTTGACTTCTTATGCAATCAAAGCCTCTACCATCATAAACATCAGCAAGAGCTTCACTTCAACAACAGCTCATGCGAAGTTAGACTTAATCCTTAAACACTCGATATTCATGAAATTTCGTCAAGCAAAAAGATGTAAAACAATGAGTGGATGAATAAATCAAGTAAGCATTCAAAACGGAACATTAAAAAAAATCGGAAAATTACAAATCAATAGTAATAGGGATTTATGAGGAAGAATTATATTTTGCGTGAAGTATACAACGTAAGAAAAAGTTGGTTTTTATTGAAGAATTCATTAAAACACGGGTTGGAATCAAACGCTCAACTATCCGTTGAAATACGTTGGCAGTTCTAGAATTAATCGGGCTGACACATAGATGGCGGTAGTTATTAAATATAATGACTGCGGTAGATAGTACCAACCTTAGAAAGATCAAGTTTTAAGTTTGAAGCACGTAACGTTCTTTATTACTTGTGTTGGCGATGCATCATGTCGACACGAATTCCCAGGAAAGGCAACGCAAGCGCCAGCACACAAGTTCCTGGGAAACAACGATCAGCGGCGCACCGATTCCAGGAAGCCACTAAGAAAAGCAGCACTCAGGAAACGAGCGAACGAGAGCACGGCTGTGGGCCTATATAAGGCGTGCACATCGGCAGACCAGCCGGAGACCAAATACCCTACAGAGCCTGGTTAAATCTCGACACCCTAAGAAGTCACCCGGTATCGACAACATGTCATACCACTCGTTGCGAAGGCTTTCTGCCTTATTCTTTATTCCTCTCCATGCTTACAACATGGGGTACTTTCCCCAAGCTTGGAGGCACGCTATTATTTGTCCAATAGCAAAAGTTGGGAAACTAACGTATCACCCCTCTAGCTTCCGCCCTATCTCGCTTCTCACTTGCATCAGCAAAATATATGAAAAATGCATATACGAGAAACTAAATAACTTTGTCAGTGCCAGGCACCTAATACCTGATTTCCAATTTGGATTTCGAAGAGCGCACAGCACCACCATGGCTCTCAACATATTCCAAAACCACGTCCGCGTGCGGCTCTTTAATAAGGAACCCACCGTTGCGGTGAGCCTGGACATTGAAAAAGCATTTGTCACAACTTGGATCGAAGGTCTCTCTTTTAACTTATTGAATACTGGGCTCAGCAGAACGCTATGTAGTATCATCTACCAGTTCGTTCGAAACAAGTTAGAGTGAATGGAAAGCTTTCCCGAACTTTTCACGCCGCTGCAGGCGTACCACAGGGCTCCATTCTAGGCCCCATCTTATTCAATATTAACACCTCCGATAGCCCTCGCCCTGTGGACGGGAGAGTAAACCAGATATGCTACGCGGATGACACCTGGTGTACACGTCAACCAAAGGCCCTAATCTCGCAACAAATCGACTCAACCGTCACTTGGACGAACTGTATCAGTATTACAGTCGATGAAAAATCCGACTTAACCCATCCAAAGCAGTAGCTATAATTCTGAGTAGTAAACACTTCCAACCTACTTCTCGGTATTCACAGAATATTCGAATAAAAATGGGAGATACTACGATTAGACCACAGGACAGGATGAAATGTCTTGGGGTCACTTATACCCCAAAAATGAATTTCATCAAACATGTGACCCACATTCTCCAAAGGGGCCTCGGTCGGTCTAAGCAACTGCACAACATCTTGAAGTGGAGTAACAAAGTTGACACCAAAGTTAAGCTTCTCTGCTATAAGCAGCTAATCCGATCTGGAATATCGTACGCCTTTCCCATATGGTCCTGCATATCTTCGGCTCAAATGGAAAGACTTCGAGTTTTCGAAAGGAAACTCCTCAGAAGATGCACCAATCACTCTAGAGGGCCTGACGGTCGTCATTACCCCAACTCTCACCTATACGAAGGCGCCTCCATTACCCCAATCGACGAGTACTTGCTTCAATTAGCATACAAGTACCTCGAAAACACTCAGAACAGCGAGAACCTACTTGTACGGGACTCTTGCGTTCTTGACCCTTCTCTCTCTCGATCTCTTCGGATCAAACCACCACAATTTCTTCTTCAGTACAAAACTGAAGAAAGCACCCTTCCCAACAACATTCCCCTCTATAATAGAGGATTCCTGGATCCATCCCATAGGGTCTACTATTAACAAACCACACACACGAACGCACAGTACAAGACGGCACAAACACAAACATATACACCAACCAAAGCGCAGATTATCAGACGCCAAAGACGTGATCTGCGTTCACTACCGCACCCAAGACCTACCGGTCTTGTACGATTTCTTTCCCACCATCCCTCTATAAAAGTAGTTAGAGAACACTCGGACTAACACTGTCCACACTATCCTTGGATACCCCCCCTTTTTCTCTTTTCTTTTCAGAGATCGCGAGACCGAGCCCAACATCCTCACGGATGTGGGTGATTCTGGTTATCGCAAGATGACCAGAAGTCAGAGACAAGATGAAGGACACATCTGTCCTTGTCTCGCCAAAGTCGGCCCTCTCGCCACCCATTTTTTTTTTTTTTTTTAGACCAGCCGGAGTTGTCACGGGAGCTCCAAGTTGCAAAGAGACTTGACAGAGTAATAAAGATTAAGCAAATGTAGCAGCGGTGTTTTATTTGGAGAATACAAGAATCGTACTGGCCAAGACAATAACGTCCTTCATCTTGAGCAGAGTCCGGCTCTGGAAGTACGGTACGCTATAACCAAATAAATCGTTCAGACGGCCAAGCCGGAATACAGTCTACACGAAGAGAGGGAAGCTAAGACGTCGTCACAGAAGGCGCCGTCTTTAGGGTAGTAACAACTTGTTAAACATAAAAATGTTTACAGTAATTCACACATCCGTCGTTGCAGGGGCCAAAATAAATGATTTGAAATACGAATTACTTCTTTAGCACCCTCGGACTATTTTCTATTTCCAAAATTGAAGAAATGGCTCGGTGGTAAACTGCAATAACGGATATGTGAATTTTTACATGTTTTCAAATTCACTGAGAGCGTTCACTATTGATGGCTGTCAAACAAATAATAAACAACATGCGTCTTCAAACTTGAAACTTAATCTTTCTAAGATTGGCACCATCTACCACAGTCTTTATATTTTAATAACTGCAGCCATCTATGTGTCAGGCCGATTAATTCTGGGTCTACCCTCGTACTATCACTTCATGTATATGCGCCGGATATGGTCGGCAGAAAACTTTGACTATGATTCGGAGCATGGCGGATGGTTCGGTTGAGAAAGTGGCAAGATGTCTTCACTCTAAGATAAAGAATTCCAGAGGTAAAACAGTCGCCCATTGGGATTCCAGAGGGAGCGGCATGCCAATTACTAAAGGGTTCTCCAATAGGGACTTGACAACTTTTTTTCAGTAGCAACTTTTTATAATTTGCAGACGTTGTTCGTTCGTGTACTTAACCATGATGAAAATGTTGAGTTTACTGAATAAATTAACAGTGACAGTTCGATGATTAGTGAAAGGGTGCGTTCATAAATGAAATTCAAAGTTGTTAAGTCCCTATTGGAAAACCCGATACTTGATTCGAAATGCAGCAGTGAAAGGCCGATCTTCGTGGAATGTTATCTTAGGGGAAACAAAATCAGAATTATGTGTTAAACAACGCATCCCTGTAAGCTTCCCCAACGTGCCCATGCTGTTGTCCCTACCCTAGGCCGGACCGGAAGGTCGGATTAGGGAATCCATAACAAGTGTAGTGGTATCTCAGCAGCCGACTAAATTTGGGGCCAGCCAGTCACTTGTTCCAACTTCAGAATCATAGTCGAACATTCCTCTAGATTAACTCACGGAGTCTGATGAGGTTGGATCAGCCAGGACGACTGGTCGTAAAGTACCAGTCTATCTCCTACTACAATACATCGCATTAATGATACCAACAACATGGGCTAATCTATTATCTTCTTTTGAATCTCTCATTTACAGGATTGCAACTCATACCAAGTTTATGATGTATCACAATGTAAATGTAATTGCACGAACTATAACGCGAGAGATAAATGTTTAGGGGTAAGTATTACAGCAATACTCAACAGATCCTTTAAGGTACATTCTAAAATATCGAACCAGGAAGAGGATAAAATCTGGGACTATGAAAAGTGTAAATGCCGCTGCCGAGAGAACCAGCAGTGCACGACAGGTACCTACTTCGATGATCATCTCTGCAAATGTGTTGAGGTAATGCTAACCACTTAACCAGGCATCCTTCGTCTATTAACTTCTATTTAATTTTAAATTAACTTTATCTATCGATCGATCGATATGTTTGATTTATGGTTATGCCTTTGTTTTTTACCTATATTTCTTTGTCTTTTGTTGTATTTTTTGTTTTTATTTATGTTTACTTTTTTTATAGATAGAGAATTTAGACCTATCTTAGTTTGTCGAGAAACGCACTCCTCTACTTATGCACAAAAACACCTTAAATATAAAAAGAAAATATATAAAACATAACAAATTATTACGAAAAAAATTTAGGTGTGTAGCTAGCGATTTATAAAAAAATATATATAGAACATCTTGTGTGAGTATTCGTCTTTCCTAATATATAAATAATTGCTTAAAAAAAACAAATTATTGAATCGCTTCAAGGGAGAATGTAACTAATGCGCTTTGTTTGGTTTGTGAATAGAAGTTAATATTAACAATGCTCTTTAATTATTCGTATAAGCTTACCTAGTATTTGCGCCTTTCTGTTATCCATGTTTTTATCGTCCTGTTTCTTCTATCCAGGTGGCCGGCGGTAACTTCACAGTTACCCCTTTCGACCGACGTCGTTTTATTATAAAAGCGGTGCCAGTAGAAACAAATAACAAGACGCTTTACAACACTGATGGGAATTAATGAAACGAAAAAGCACAGGAAAGAATTAGACTTAATGCAGCTTTCAAACAGTAACTTAAATTATTAAATTTTTTTCTATTACTGTTAAGGATATGTACATAACAAAATAGATAAAATATTATAATAAACATCACGTACAAATCGAGGTGTTTTATTCAGACGTCAAGCAGGAAAACATTATTATATTATAATAGGTGGCGTAAAATTAATCACCCTATCGGAAGATGTTATAATTTTTGCAAATGGCGTCGTACGTCAATCAGTCAATCAATCATGAACTAGACAGCTGCCATTGCTTCATTGCTTGCCTGTTTGTATACTGCACCTGTCTAGTTCATGATTGATTGACTGATTGACGTACGACGCCATTTGCAAAAATTATAACATCTTCCGATAGGGTGATTAATTTTGCGCCACCCTATATAAGTTACATACCCTCGTGCGAATCTCAAGAGACGTTTAAGTTCATCTCATTCAACAGCCATGGTAAGTCATTAAATTATGTCGGAACATAGACGCAATGTATCGTGCCTCTCTCTTTCATATACGTATTACAAGAGTCGATGCTCCACTGAAATTCGTGAACGTATTCCACCTCTACAATTATTCTTCCACCAATCGGTCTAATATTCAAGCATTCAGGACAAATGTACATCCTTTTCTTAATTCTTCGTCTATGCTGCACTAATACGGTTTTTGCCATCTCTTACCATTTTTCCCGCAAGACTGATTGGCATTTTCTGTGTGAGGTTGATTAGCGCTCTAGGCTGGTTTTCTATTACTTACTTACTGCTTCGCCTCTTGATCTTCTGAGTTCGCATTACTTATTTTGCGGTCCTGTGTGTTTTTTTTAATCACGGTACCAATCCTCGCAAGGGTAAGTAATATCAAATAAATACCACGGCTCATCGCGCCGGAGGGATTCTGTAGCAACCGTGTTCGGGAGTAGAGGGAAGGCATTCTTTCTTTTTTCCTTTCTGGTACCTTTGGATGTCGGTGGGTTTCTTTTTTTATTACAGGGTTTAGGTAGGAAGGTGGAAATCTTCAAAAGATACCTCTGGATCGATCGAGAGGCATGGTGGATTTTTGCCGACTAAAACCACCTCCCGTCAGGCTCATATTCCTGTTGATCCCCGCGGAACCTCCTTTTATATATTCCATCGCGGGGCGGAACGGAGTTTACCTGTTACTCCGTTCGTCGCGTCGCAACTGCTGCATCATGTCACATAGAGTACCATTTATTACGGACAATGCCTGTTTTGAACTCTGCATGTATTCTATTACTCCTGCCGGGGTAACTGTCCGTCTCATATGTCGCTCCAAAATCGTTCGTGCGGTCTCGATTCTTACGCACTCTGTGAGTACGTGTTCCGCATTTTCGATTTTGCCATCGCAATACAAGCAGTATGGGCCATTCACATGCTTATACTTGTGCAAGTATTGCCGAAAGCATCCATGTCCTGATATTAGCTGAGTCAAGTGGTAATTCACCTCGCCATGTTTTCTCTTCACCCATATTTCTACATCGCTCCTCGATAGTATAGTGGTTAGTATACCCACCTGCCACGTGGGAGACCGGGGTTCGATTCCCCTCGGGGAGCCTCTGGCGCAAGACTAATGTCCTTGTGCGGAAAAAAAAAAACAAATCATTATGGAAAATTTAACAAGTCTCAGGACTTGCTAAATAAGGCCAAGACCGGTTCCCGGTTGTAGTGCCGATGATGATGATATTTCTACATCAGGTATCATGGTGTTTGGTCCATCTTCCGTTGGTGGAAGAATCCCATCTTCGTTGCCATTCTCTTAGGCTTGAGAGCTCTAATTGTGACCGCATTCTCCGACGATTCCTTTGGGAGACCTTATGGAATGCAGCGTTTTCTTTAGCTGCAATGTCAAGTGGTGTCCTCCTGGCCAAGACATTTATGGCATCTTCGGATACCGTTCCGAACGCACAGTATACTCTTAGTGATGCCAGCCTATGTGCTGAGTTCACTTCCCTCATGTACGACTTATACTGTCCGGCTCCTGCCCATATGTGAGCTGCATACATTATAATGAAGGTGTTGACACTGGTTATGAGTTCCCTTATGTGGGGCCGGGGTCCTCCAACATTGGGTAGCAGTCTCGCCAAAACTTTGCATACTCTTGCCGTTTTTTTCACTCGTTTTCCTCAGGTGTTCCTTGAAGCTCAACCTGCTGTCGAGTACGAGGGTTGCCTCTTATGTTTCGGGATTTGGTAACCCTAGTGTTGCAATCCGGCAATTGACAGCTCTGTCGTAAAGTTGGACATTTTTGAGGTTATACGCACTCAGAACGTTTTGACATACGAGCGCTATTTGTGTTGTTTACAGTAACTTAAAAGATTCATCTCGGCCTAAAAATGGAATTAAATCAACATTTTCGTGCGATTATTTTTTACAACTTTCGGCGTGGATTAACTCAGCAACAGTGCATGGATGAACTTAATTCAATTTTTGGCGATGAAGCTCCATCAAGGACCAGTGTTTATCGATGGTATGGTGAATTCAATCGTGGTCGTAGTTCACTCCAAGATGAATTTCGTGAAGGTCGTCCAAAATCAGTTGTTGTTCCGAAAACCATTGATGCTGTGCGCGAACTGATATTGGAAGATCGTCATGTGACCTATCGTGAGATTGAGACGACCTTAGGCGTTAGTGGGACCAGCATACATTCAATATTGCATAAACGGTTGACTGTCAAAAAAATTTGTTCGCGTTGGATCCTACACAATTTGTCAATCGCCCAAAAACAGGCTCGTGTCAATTGGTCGAAAGAAATGCTCAAAAAATACGGTCGCGGTGCTTCGAAACACGTCTATGACATCGTGACAGGTGATGAATCGTGGATTTACGGGTATGAGCCCGAAAGTAAACAGCAGTCGACTGTCTGGGTGTTTCAAGATGAGCCAAATCCAACAAAAGTTGTTCGCGCACGAAGCACTTCCAAGCAAATGGTCGCCTGTTTTTTCGGAAAAACTGGACATGTCGCAACCGTACCACTAGAACAACGCAGAACAGTCAATTCTGAGTGGTACACAACCATTTGTTTGCCAGTTGTCTTCCAAGAAATCAGGAAAACCAACCGCCGAAGACGGATCACTCTTCACCACGACAATGCGAGCTCTCACACATCGGCTGCGACAACTGCATTTTTGAGCACCCAAAACATCGATTTGATGGGTCATCCGCCGTATAGTCCTGACTTGGCACCGAATGACTTCTTTTTATTCCCGTACGTAAAAAACAAACTGAGGGGTCAACGTTTTTCGACACCTGAAGAAGCGGTTGCTGCACTCAGAATGCATGTGTTGGAGATACCTCAATCAGAGTGGCAAAAGTGCTTCGACAATTGGGTCAAACGCATGCAAAAGTGTATAGATCTTCATGGGGAATATTTTGAAAAACAATAAAGTGATTTTCGATGATCAATATTTGTTTTTGTTCTCTAATCCCGAAATATAAAAGGCAACCCTCGTATAACACCAAGATATTTAATATAGGGACTGGATTTGATTATTTGTACTTCTATTTCTAAACCAAGATGTTCAACTTTCTTGCGGCTGCTTATTAAACCTGCCCCCGTCTAATGTCCAACTACAGCATTTAATACCCTGGATTGCTTGTGAGCAAATATGCTCCAGGTCATCTAAATGTTTCACTACGGCCACTAATGCCAATTCATCTGCGTATCCAATGATTCTAACTCCTTCATTCACCCTGAACACACCATCATACATGATATTCCATAACAGTGGACCTAATACAGACCTCTAGGGTACACCCGCTGTTATCTTATATTCCTGTGGTCCCTCATACGTGTCATAGAGTTGTCTTCTATCCGATAGATAGTTTGTTAGTCTACGCACCAAGTAGGGTGTGACTTGTAGATCGCCCAACGCTTTTAGAATCCGATTCCTGTTCACTGCATTCAATGCATTTTTAACGTCTAGTGTCACCTCGGCGCAATATTTGTTCGTTCCTCCTACCCATTGTGCTCCAGCTATCGCATTACGAGCGATGTCACACACCACAGATAGCTCCTTACCGGTTGATCTACCTTTTCGGAACTGCCATCCAGAAAGCCCCGATATTATCTGTGAATTGTTCCAGGCGAGTGGCAATTACTCGCTCAAGTAGTTTCCCTGTTGTATCCAGCATGCACAACGGGCGATAGGACGATGACGCTTCTGGATTCTTGACTCCTTTTGATATAAGCACAAGCAGCTGTTTTTTCCATCGTTTAGGAAATTGTCCTGTTTGAAGGCAGGTTGTGAAGAGACTGCTGAAGACTTCCGGCTTTTTTGTTAAAGCAGTCTTCACTACAGCGTTAGAAATACCATCCAGTTCCGGGGTCTTGTTTTTTTTAACAACCCTTTCAGCCAAGAGCACCTCTTCGGTGGTCACGGGGGTATTTTTCTTTCAGTGATGTTCCTTTTCTCTTGCGCTCCGAACACCTCATCATACTGCGGAATGAGAACAGCAACGACTCTGGCCATGTCACTTTTACTTTTTTGTATTTGACTACTGTTGTTGTGTTGTCTTTTTATGACTATCCTGTAGGCGTTGCTCTATGGGTTGTTATTTAATTCATCCCTTAGGGAGCAGAACGCGTCATATTTACGCTTGCGGATCACATTCCTCAACTCCTTCCGTTTGTTGACGAATTCCGCATGCAACTGATGTTACGGTTTCTTGCTCTTTGGCGATTATGCGAACACCCTGGATCTGTTTTTGACATCCGAACCGAGTATTTATACCGTAGAGGTTTCTGCCCCACTGGGAAACTCAGATCACTGCTTGGTATCTGTCGCGCAAGCACTTGCATACCAAGCAAGCAACCGGCCTAGGCAGCTTCGCCATGTATGGAAGTATGGGGCCGCTAACTGGGACGATTTGCGAGACTTCGCATCCTTTCCGTGGTCCGAGGTGTGCTTCGGAAACTCCGATGTTAACGCATGCGCGGAGTCGGTATCAGAGATTATTCTTCTGGGGATGGAGATGTATATTCCACGTTCCATCAAACGAAGTTCGTCTGATAAACCTTGGTTTGACAAAAAGTGCGAGCTGATTACAGCGGCAAAAAATAGAGCTTTTAAGCAATGGCGCTCCAATCCCACCTATGTTAACAGAACGAATTTTGTCAGAATCAGAAACGCGTGCAACCAGGCGATTGATACCGCGAAGAAGGCTCACAACGACAGGATAATCAACAAACTCCTTCGGTGCCCAACTGGCTCGCGCTCCTTCTGGTCAATGGCAAAAGCTGTCAGCGGTAACTTTGCATCCTCTTCTTTCCCTCCGTTGGTGACAGACAGCGGGACGTTAGTCACGAATTCAAGGGATAAAGTTAATGTATTCGCAAATTTATTTTCGGCGAATTCAAACCTCGATCCCGGCCTTTTGGACCCACCTGTGATCTCGCCGGTACGGTCTTCCATGCGGGATGTGAGATTTCGTCCGCGCACTATTCAACGCATTCTACGTGAACTGGATTGTAGGAAGGCAATCGGCCCGGACGGAATACCAGCAATAGTCCTTAAGAATTGTGCTCCAGAACTATCGCCGGTTCTTGGCAGACTCTTCCGCTTATCTTATGCACGGAGGACCTTTCCTGCCTGCTGGAAAATCGCTCGAGTTCAGCCAATCCCAAAGACGGGAAAAAAAGTGTCTCCCACAAAATTACCGTCCGATAGCATTACTGTCTATTTTATCTAAGGTAATGGGAAAGTCATCAATACAGAGTTGGTTAAGTATTTGGAGTGCAACGGACTCCTGAATGATCGCCAATAAGGATTCCGTGGCAGGCGGTCCTCAGGAGACCTTTTGACACTTATAACCGATATATGGACGTCTGCGATTGAACTGCATGGTGAGTCAAGGGCGGTCGCATTGGATATTTCCAAGGCTTTTGACCGCGTTTGGCACCGGGCATTGCTGAGCAAACTTCGTTCATATGGACTTTCCCAGCAGCTTTGCGACTGGACGAGGAGCTTCCTCGAGAAACGATCGATCCGGGTTGTTGTGGACGGCGAGTGTTCGGAACTGTATCCTGTTAATTCAGGGGTGCCCCAAGGTTCTATTTTGGCTCCAACCTTGTTCTTGCTTCACATAAATGATTGGTTGGAGACAACGGATAACAAAGTGTTCAGTTTTGCGGATGTTAGTACGCTTGTTTCCTCCTTTTCGAGTGATCGGCCGATTGGTGCATTTGCGTCACACCAGCTGAGATGTAGACAGATTGATTCTCTGAATCGGGATCTGGATAAAGTCCTGCAGTGGGGATGGGCCAATCTTGTCGACTTCAATGCAACGAAGACTCAGTATACAACATTCACAAAGAAAAGTGGATCATCGGTTCCACAGCTGATGATGAATGGCCGGGCCCTCAAGGCTGGGGAAAGTTTGAAATTGCTCGGCGTCACGGTCTGTGGGAATGTGTCATGGCATAAACACGTGTCGAACATCGCCAGGTCAGCCTCAGGAAAACTGAGTTATCTTTTTAGAGCCAAGAAATATTTTACTTCGGCCCAACTTCTTCTCCTATATAAATCCCAAATTAGACCCACGCTCTCATATTGCTCTCATGTTTGGAGATTGGCTCCTAAACATTACCCTCGACCTACTTGAGAGCGTACAGAGACGAGCGATCCGCCTGATCGGGGACTCGGCACTGACGTCGGGACTACAGTCGCTATCACATCGAAGGCGCGTAGCCGACCTCTGTCTGTTTTACAGATATTATCACGGGTGCTGTTCTTCGGAGATTCTTGGCATTGTTCCACGCAATTCGGTTTATATGCGCTTCACAAGACAATCCGACGGATCGCACCCGTTTGTGGTTCATCTCCCGACGGCGCGAACATCCCTACATCAGAACTTGTTCCGCTAGAGAGCAGGGAAGCTGTGGAACTCCCTTCCCACGCGAGTGTTCCCGGAACGTTACAACCTGCAACTGTTCAAAAAGAACTGCAACCGTTATTTGATGGCATGTCGGGGCGCCCACTCGGCGCTATAGCTTCGCCTCTCCCGAGAGAAGTCTAATAAAAAAAAAAAAAAAAAAAAAAACCTGTCGCACTCCGATCGCACATGGGCTGTTTCCGGGTTCCACCAATACACTATGGTCTGATTGCTCCTGCTGGTTGTCTTTGTCGTGGCATAGAACCATCACATGCGGTAGCTAGCCACTTCATGACTTTTCCAGCCTGTATGTTCGCATCGGCCCCTGTGTCAAACTGTTCGATTTGGTTATCCAGTATATAATCAAGCAGTTCCGCATCCAGGTCCTTCACTTTCCACCCATTTTTCTTCCCCAATTTGCCAGTAATGAATCGCCTGTGTGGTGATATTTCGTAGATCACGGCTTGGTGGTCACTATGGATGTAGGTGTCTAAAACTCGCCACTCCATACTTCTTGCCATCATGGACCTGGCAAATGTGATGTCGATTTTCGACCGGCCTCTCTCGTTTATGAAGGTGTCATCAGCACCATCATTAAGTAGCACCACATCTAGAAATGCGAAGGCTTTGATGACTCGTAGTCCATTGTCATTAATGTTCTTATGCAAACTAAGGGAACCTGCGTAGTGCCTGAAAACCGGCTCCTGATCTATTTTCGTATTCAAATTTCGATTTTCACAACCTGTCTTGGGCAGGCATTAAGGGCCCGTTCAACGTTCTAGTCGAATTCTTCTTTTTCGTCGTCAGGGGACACATCTGTAGGTCTGTGAACGCTTGAGGCTTATGTTTTTAAACTTGCCTCGCACACGAAGAGTGCATAGTCTTTCGTTTATTGCATTAAAGTCGATAATGGCAGGCTTCAGTTTTTGGGTGACTAGAAAGCTTATCCAAAGCATATGATGTTTTGTATGACAGCTGTAATAAATGTCATACTCGTTTCTCTGAATAACACCACTCACCGTCCATCTTATGTCATGTAATGCTCTTATGTCATCCTTATATTCGGAGAGGGCATCGGCCAGCTGCTATGCAGCACGAGCTCTCTATAGTGAGTCGACGTTCCATGAGAAAATTCTCATATCGTTTAGCCATTTTTGTTTCCATGGTCGTGTATCCGGTCCCTATCCGAGGCTTGATAAATTTTCCATAATAATTTGTTTTTCCGGGCAAGGTTATTAGCCTTGTGCCAACCTTTCTCAGAATGTCCCTGCATGCATTGGTTCACTACTTGGCAGGTACAAAGTAACTATCCAGGGGTGTCACGTGGCAACCGCATGTGAACTTGGATTGAACAGGGACAAGGATCGTCCTGGCCTTCGCCGGGTTGAAAGCAATCAGTAACTTTGCCCTGCATGTTCGCTGCCCCAAAGTAGAATTGTTATCATAGGCAAAACACGTTGTGATAGCTGTTGCACAAACGAAAGATAGAGAAATTTCTGGTTTGTTTTTGCGCAAAGCATCAACTATTGTAAAAAACTTTTCACCAAAGCTACAGACATAAACCAATTATCAGCAGTTCGTATATTTTACAATTACTTCTAAAATTTCGTCGATAAAAAACAAAGACCACTCGTTTATTGGTGTTTGAACACTTTGTGCCTCATTTTTACAAGTAGGTGTGTATATGTACGCAGAAAACGACCCAACTGCTGTACGATAGCTTCACAAGTAAAGGAAGTCTCCGATCCAGGATCCAAGAGAGCTCGAAGCACCAACGGTTGGCCATCGGCTGTGAAGACTTTAATGAGCGCTGTAGCCAGAAGAGCAGTCCGTGTGTGACTGGTTTCGCCCACGTAAGTGTTGCATGCCTGAGTTGTTCCGGTCGAGGATTTTAAATTATCTTGACATCCTGATTTTGCTTGCTGAGAAGAAGAAGAAGAAGAAGTTTGATGAAGTAGGAACTGGGGTATCCACTGTTGAAGCGACCCTTTGTAAGTGCATTGCGTTACCTTTCGTATTCGAATGTAGTAACGAATGATGTTTTTATGGCACTTGGAACATGTAAACATGCTAGTGCAATTTTGAGTGAAATGGGCATTTGACAAACAGTTAACACGTAATTATTTTCTCTACACAACGTCTTGTGTCTTCTTCGGAATCAGTGCCTTAAATTTAAAACAATTCGTAATCGAATGTGTTCCTTGGCACATGGAGCATTTCAGAAGTGTTGAGTTGTGTGCCTGGGCAATGTTGATTACTTGTTGATGAGGATTGTCCCATTACGTCCAAAGTCCTGCAGTGCATTAAGAGGAAATCCTTCAGCACGCTATAAGTCGTATAATCGACATACGATGCTATATGAGCCTGTGGGGAAGAAGTATGGTGTGCAGACGTACTGCACCAGCTTCCCTTCTTCCTCCATCATAAGTTCTCTAAACTCCAAAAGAATTCTCCTCGCCAGAATTGTTCCCGAACAGAAAAGAATGAATGATAACACCCAGGAACGGCAGCATGGAAAATTAAATGAAACGCATGGATTGATTGGTGATCACCACCTTTTTATTACTTTAATTGTTTGTTTTTTTTCTTCACATTTTACAAAATTGTATTTTGACCGGCGTCACAAGAGAAATTACTTTTAATATAATTGCTATTTACTGAATCTGACCCAATTAGACTTTCACTCGCGGTTGAGTCTCGCGTCCCGCAGTGCTACGGGAGCGGGATTGGAGACCCGACCGGTTCGGTCGGGTGGTGGAAAAGGACTCTCCGAGGATAGAATTTTAACTTGTCTTCAATCCTTCCCTCGTTGCACCAAGTTCTCTTAATGGAGACTGTCGACACAGGATCAAACTCGTGGTCGTAGTTACGACGCTTTCACTCACTGCTGCTCAGGCATACACAAATGAATTCCAACGAAATTGTGTGCAAGAGTACTGTCCACTACCTAGATTGTTTTTTACCGAGGGAAGCGAGTCCCCGCCCCCGGAGATATTTAACTTGAAAATTCGGCTTGTGTCAAAAATGACCCAGATTACGGGCGAAGGATTAAATACCTCGAAGAGTCTTTTTTGGTGTCCTTTTACGCACTACTTTATTTTAAAAACGGCAAAAATATATAAAGCCTCTTTCGATAATAATAATAAAGATGGAGATGAACTTAAACGTCTCTTGAGATTCGCACGAGGGTATGTAACTTATATAGGGTGGCGCAAAATTAATCACCCTATCGGAAGATGTTATAATTTTTGCAAATGGCGTCGTACGTCAATCAGTCAATCAATCATGAACTAGACAGGTGCAGTATACAAACAGGCAAGCAATGAAGCAATGGCAGCTGTCTAGTTCATGATTGATTGACTGATTGACGTACGACGCCATTTGCAAAAATTATAACATCTTCCGATAGGGTGATTAATTTTACGCCACCTATTATAATATAATAATGTTTTCCTGCTTGACGTCTGAATAAAACACCTCGATTTGTACGTGATGTTTATTATAATATTTTATCTATTTTGTTATGTACATATCCTTAACAGTAATAGAAAAAAATTTGAAAGCGTCGTAACTACGACCACGAGTTTGATCCTGTGTCGACAGTCTCCATTAAGAGAACTTGGTGCAACGAGGGAAGGATTGAAGACAAGTTAAAATTCTATCCTCGGAGAGTCCTTTTCCACCACCCGACCGAACCGGTCGGGTCTCCAATCCCGCTCCCGTAGCACTGCGGGACGCGAGACTCAACCGCGAGTGAAAGTCTAATTGGGTCAGATTCAGTAAATAGCAATTATATTAAAAGTAATTTCTCTTGTGACGCCGGTCAAAATACAATTTTGTAAAATGTGAAGAAAAAAAACAAACAATTAAAGTAATAAAAAGGTGGTGATCACCAATCAATCCATGCGTTTCATTTAATTTTCCATGCTGCCGTTCCTGGGTGTTATCATTCATTCTTTTCTGTTCGGGAACAATTCTGGCGAGGAGAATTCTTTTGGAGTTTAGAGAACTTATGATGGAGGAAGAAGGGAAGCTGGTGCAGTACGTCTGCACACCATACTTCTTCCCCACAGGCTCATATAGCATCGTATGTCGATTATACGACTTATAGCGTGCTGAAGGATTTCCTCTTAATGCACTGCAGGACTTTGGACGTAATGGGACAATCCTCATCAACAAGTAATCAACATTGCCCAGGCACACAACTCAACACTTCTGAAATGGTCCATGTGCCAAGGAACACATTCGATTACGAATTGTTTTAAATTTAAGGCACTGATTCCGAAGAAGACACAAGACGTTGTGTAGAGAAAATAATTACGTGTTAACTGTTTGTCAAATGCCCATTTCACTCAAAATTGCACTAGCATGTTTACATGTTCCAAGTGCCATAAAAACATCATTCGTTACTACATTCGAATACGAAAGGTAACGCAATGCACTTACAAAGGGTCGCTTCAACAGTGGATACCCCAGTTCCTACTTCATCAAACTTCTTCTTCTTCTTCTTCTTCTCAGCAAGCAAAATCAGGATGTCAAGATAATTTAAAATCCTCGACCGGAACAACTCAGGCATGCAACACTTACGTGGGCGAAACCAGTCACACACGGACTGCTCTTCTGGCTACAGCGCTCATTAAAGTCTTCACAGCCGATGGCCAACCGTTGGTGCTTCGAGCTCTCTTGGATCCTGGATCGGAGACTTCCTTTACTTCTGAAGCTATCGTACAGCAGTTGGGTCGTTTTCTGCGTACATATACACACCTACTTGTAAAAATGAGGCACAAAGTGTTCAAACACCAATAAACGAGTGGTCTTTGTTTTTTATCGACGAAATTTAAGAAGTAATTGTAAAATATACGAACTGCTGATAATTGGTTTATGTCTGTAGCTTTGGTGAAAAGTTTTTTACAATAGTTGATGCTTTGCGCAAAAACAAACCAGAAATTTCTCTATCTTTCGTTTGTGCAACAGCTATCACAACGTGTTTTGCCTATGATAACAATTCTACTTTGGGGCAGCGAACATGCAGGGCAAAGTTACTGATTGCTTTCAACCCGGCGAAGGCCAGGACGATCCTTGTCCCTGTTCAATCCAAGTTCACATGCGGTTGCCACGTGACACCCCTGGATAGTTACTTTGTACCTGCCAAGTAGTGAACCAATGCATGCAGGGACATTCTGAGAAAGGTTGGCACAAGGCTAATAACCTTGCCCGGAAAAACAAATTATTATGGAAAATTTATCAAGCCTCGGATAGGGACCGGATACACGACCATGGAAACAAAAATGGCTAAACGATATGAGAATTTTCTCATGGAACGTCGACTCACTATAGAGAGCTCGTGCTGCATAGCAGCTGGCCGATGCCCTCTCCGAATATAAGGATGACATAAGAGCATTACATGACATAAGATGGACGGTGAGTGGTGTTATTCAGAGAAACGAGTATGACATTTATTACAGCTGTCACACAAAACATCATATGCTTTGGATAAGCTTTCTAGTCACCCAAAAACTGAAGCCTGCCATTATCGACTTTAATGCAATAAACGAAAGACTATGCACTCTTCGTGTGCGAGGCAAGTTTAAAAACATAAGCCTCAAGCGTTCACAGACCTACAGATGTGTCCCCTGACGACGAAAAAGAAGAATTCGACTAGAACGTTGAACGGGCCCTTAATGCCTGCCCAAGACAGGTTGTGAAAATCGAAATTTGAATACGAAAATAGATCAGGAGCCGGTTTTCAGGCACTACGCAGGTTCCCTTAGTTTGCATAAGAACATTAATGACAATGGACTACGAGTCATCAAAGCCTTCGCATTTCTAGATGTGGTGCTACTTAATGATGGTGCTGATGACACCTTCATAAACGAGAGAGGCCGGTCGAAAATCGACATCACATTTGCCAGGTCCATGATGGCAAGAAGTATGGAGTGGCGAGTTTTAGACACCTACATCCATAGTGACCACCAAGCCGTGATCTACGAAATATCACCACACAGGCGATTCATTACTGGCAAATTGGGGAAGAAAAATGGGTGGAAAGTGAAGGACCTGGATGCGGAACTGCTTGATTATATACTGGATAACCAAATCGAACAGTTTGACACAGGGGCCGATGCGAACATACAGGCTGGAAAAGTCATGAAGTGGCTAGCTACCGCATGTGATGGTTCTATGCCACGACAAAGACAACCAGCAGGAGCAATCAGACCATAGTGTATTGGTGGAACCCGGAAACAGCCCATGTGCGATCGGAGTGCGACAGGTTTTTTTTTTTTTTTTTTTTTTTTATTAGACTTCTCTCGGGAGAGGCGAAGCTATAGCGCCGAGTGGGCGCCCCGACATGCCATCAAATAACGGTTGCAGTTCTTTTTGAACAGTTGCAGGTTGTAACGTTCCGGGAACACTCGCGTGGGAAGGGAGTTCCACAGCTTCCCTGCTCTCTAGCGGAACAAGTTCTGATGTAGGGATGTTCGCGCCGTCGGGAGATGAACCACAAACGGGTGCGATCCGTCGGATTGTCTTGTGAAGCGCATATAAACCGAATTGCGTGGAACAATGCCAAGAATCTCCGAAGAACAGCACCCGTGATAATATCTGTAAAACAGACAGAGGTCGGCTACGCGCCTTCGATGTGATAGCGACTGTAGTCCCGACGTCAGTGCCGAGTCCCCGATCAGGCGGATCGCTCGTCTCTGTACGCTCTCAAGTAGGTCGAGGGTAATGTTTAGGAGCCAATCTCCAAACATGAGAGCAATATGAGAGCGTGGGTCTAATTTGGGATTTATATAGGAGAAGAAGTTGGGCCGAAGTAAAATATTTCTTGGCTCTAAAAAGATAACTCAGTTTTCCTGAGGCTGACCTGGCGATGTTCGACACGTGTTTATGCCATGACACATTCCCACAGACCGTGACGCCGAGCAATTTCAAACTTTCCCCAGCCTTGAGGGCCCGGCCATTCATCATCAGCTGTGGAACCGATGATCCACTTTTCTTTGTGAATGTTGTATACTGAGTCTTCGTTGCATTGAAGTCGACAAGATTGGCCCATCCCCACTGCAGGACTTTATCCAGATCCCGATTCAGAGAATCAATCTGTCTACATCTCAGCTGGTGTGACGCAAATGCACCAATCGGCCGATCACTCGAAAAGGAGGAAACAAGCGTACTATCATCCGCAAAACTGAACACTTTGTTATCCGTTGTCTCCAACCAATCATTTATGTGAAGCAAGAACAAGGTTGGAGCCAAAATAGAACCTTGGGGCACCCCTGAATTAACAGGATACAGTTCCGAACACTCGCCGTCCACAACAACCCGGATCGATCGTTTCTCGAGGAAGCTCCTCGTCCAGTCGCAAAGCTGCTGGGAAAGTCCATATGAACGAAGTTTGCTCAGCAATGCCCGGTGCCAAACGCGGTCAAAAGCCTTGGAAATATCCAATGCGACCGCCCTTGACTCACCATGCAGTTCAATCGCAGACGTCCATATATCGGTTATAAGTGTCAAAAGGTCTCCTGAGGACCGCCTGCCACGGAATCCTTATTGGCGATCATTCAGGAGTCCGTTGCACTCCAAATACTTAACCAACTCTGTATTGATGACTTTCCCATTACCTTAGATAAAATAGACAGTAATGCTATCGGACGGTAATTTTGTGGGAGACACTTTTTTTCCCGTCTTTGGGATTGGCTGAACTCGAGCGATTTTCCAGCAGGCAGGAAAGGTCCTCCGTGCATAAGATAAGCGGAAGAGTCTGCCAAGAACCGGCGATAGTTCTGGAGCACAATTCTTAAGGACTATTGCTGGTATTCCGTCCGGGCCGATTGCCTTCCTACAATCCAGTTCACGTAGAATGCGTTGAATAGTGCGCGGACGAAATCTCACATCCCGCATGGAAGACCGTACCGGCGAGATCACAGGTGGGTCCAAAAGGCCGGGATCGAGGTTTGAATTCGCCGAAAATAAATTTGCGAATACATTAACTTTATCCCTTGAATTCGTGACTAACGTCCCGCTGTCTGTCACCAACGGAGGGAAAGAAGAGGATGCAAAGTTACCGCTGACAGCTTTTGCCATTGACCAGAAGGAGCGCGAGCCAGTTGGGCACCGAAGGAGTTTGTTGATTATCCTGTCGTTGTGAGCCTTCTTCGCGGTATCAATCGCCTGGTTGCACGCGTTTCTGATTCTGACAAAATTCGTTCTGTTAACATAGGTGGGATTGGAGCGCCATTGCTTAAAAGCTCTATTTTTTGCCGCTGTAATCAGCTCGCACTTTTTGTCAAACCAAGGTTTATCAGACGAACTTCGTTTGATGGAACGTGGAATATACATCTCCATCCCCAGAAGAATAATCTCTGATACCGACTCCGCGCATGCGTTAACATCGGAGTTTCCGAAGCACACCTCGGACCACGGAAAGGATGCGAAGTCTCGCAAATCGTCCCAGTTAGCGGCCCCATACTTCCATACATGGCGAAGCTGCCTAGGCCGGTTGCTTGCTTGGTATGCAAGTGCTTGCGCGACAGATACCAAGCAGTGATCTGAGTTTCCCAGTGGGGCAGAAACCTCTACGGTATAAATACTCGGTTCGGATGTCAAAAACAGATCCAGGGTGTTCGCATAATCGCCAAAGAGCAAGAAACCGTAACATCAGTTGCATGCGGAATTCGTCAACAAACGGAAGGAGTTGAGGAATGTGATCCGCAAGCGTAAATATGACGCGTTCTGCTCCCTAAGGGATGAATTAAATAACAACCCATAGAGCAACGCCTACAGGATAGTCATAAAAAGACAACACAACAACAGTAGTCAAATACAAAAAAGTAAAAGTGACATGGCCAGAGTCGTTGCTGTTCTCATTCCGCAGTATGATGAGGTGTTCGGAGCGCAAGAGAAAAGGAACATCACTGAAAGAAAAATACCCCCGTGACCACCGAAGAGGTGCTCTTGGCTGAAAGGGTTGTTAAAAAAAACAAGACCCCGGAACTGGATGGTATTTCTAACGCTGTAGTGAAGACTGCTTTAACAAAAAAGCCGGAAGTCTTCAGCAGTCTCTTCACAACCTGCCTTCAAACAGGACAATTTCCTAAACGATGGAAAAAACAGCTGCTTGTGCTTATATCAGAAGGAGTCAAGAATCCAGAAGCGTCATCGTCCTATCGCCCGTTGTGCATGCTGGATACAACAGGGAAACTACTTGAGCGAGTAATTGCCACTCGCCTGGAACAATTCACAGATAATATCGGGGCTTTCTGGATGGCAGTTCCGAAAAGGTAGATCAACCGGTAAGGAGCTATCTGTGGTGTGTGACATCGCTCGTAATGCGATAGCTGGAGCACAATGGGTAGGAGGAACGAACAAATATTGCGCCGAGGTGACACTAGACGTTAAAAATGCATTGAATGCAGTGAACAGGAATCGGATTCTAAAAGCGTTGGGCGATCTACAAGTCACGCCCTACTTGGTGCGTAGACTAACAAACTATCTATCGGATAGAAGACAACTCTATGACACGTATGAGGGACCACAGGAATATAAGATAACAGCGGGTGTACCCTAGAGGTCTGTATTAGGTCCACTGTTATGGAATATCATGTATGATGGTGTGTTCAGGGTGAATGAAGGAGTTAGAATCATTGGCTACGCAGATGAATTGGCATTAGTGGCCGTAGCGAAACATTTAGATGACCTGGAGCATATTTGCTCACAAGCAATCCAGGGTATTAAATGCTGTAGTTGGACATTAGACGGGGGCAGGTTTAATAAGCCGCCACAAGAAAGTTGAACATCTTGGTTTGGAAATAGAAGTACAAATAATCAAATCCAGTCCCTATATTAAATATCTTGGTGTTATACGAGGGTTGCCTTTTATATTTCGGGATTAGAGAATGCAAAAGGGTTAAATGTATCGCACAAAATGAAAATAATTTAAAATGTCTTGTACGAGGGTTGCCTTTTATATTTCGGGATTAGAGAACAAAGACAAATATTGATCATCGAAAATCACTTTATTGTTTTTCAAAATATTCCCCATGAAGATCTATACACTTTTGCATGCGTTTGAACCAATTGTCGAAGCACTTTTGCCACTCTGATTGAGGTATCTCCAACACATGCATTCTGAATGCAGCAATCGCTTCTTCAGGTGTCGAAAAACTTTGACCTCTCAGTTTGTTTTTTACGTACGGGAATAAAAAGAAGTCATTCGGTGCCAAGTCAGGACTATACGGCGGATGACCCATCAAATCGATGTTTTGGGTGCTCAAAAATGCAGTTGTCGCAGCCGATGTGTGAGAGCTCGCATTGTCGTGGTGAAGAGTGATCCGTCTTCGGCGGTTGGTTTTCCTGATTTCTTGGAAGACAACTGGCAAACAAATGGTTGTGTACCACTCAGAATTTACTGTTCTGCGTTGTTCTAGTGGTACGGTTGCGACATGTCCAGTTTTTCCGAAAAAACAGGCGACCATTTGCTTGGAAGTGCTTCGTGCGCGAACAACTTTTGTTGGATTTGGCTCATCTTGAAACACCCAGACAGTCGACTGCTGTTTACTTTCGGGCTCATACCCGTAAATCCACGATTCATCACCTGTCACGATGTCATAGACGTGTTTCGAAGCACCGCGACCGTATTTTTTGAGCATTTCTTTCGACCAATTGACACGAGCCTGTTTTTGGGCGATTGACAAATTGTGTAGGATCCAACGCGAACAAATTTTTTTGACAGTCAACCGTTTATGCAATATTGAATGTATGCTGGTCCCACTAACGCCTAAGGTCGTCTCAATCTCACGATAGGTCACATGACGATCTTCCAATATCAGTTCGCGCACAGCATCAATGGTTTTCGGAACAACAACTGATTTTGGACGACCTTCACGAAATTCATCTTGGAGTGAACTACGACCACGATTGAATTCACCATACCATCGATAAACACTGGTCCTTGATGGAGCTTCATCGCCAAAAATTGAATTAAGTTCATCCATGCACTGTTGCTGAGTTAATCCACGCCGAAAGTTGTAAAAAATAATCGCACGAAAATGTTGATTTAATTCCATTTTTAGGCCGAGATGAATCTTTTAAGTTACTGTAAACAACACAAATAGCGCTCGTATGTCAAAACGTTCTGAGTGCGTATAACCTCAAAAATGTCCAACTTTACGACAGAGCTGTCAATTGCCGGATTGCAACACTAGGGTTACCAAATCCCGAAACATAAGAGGCAACCCTCGTACTCGACAGCAGGTTGAGCTTCAAGGAACACCTGAGGAAAACGAGTGAAAAAAACGGCAAGAGTATGCAAAGTTTTGGCGAGACTGCTACCCAATGTTGGAGGACCCCGGCCCCACATAAGGGAACTCATAACCAGTGTCAACACCTTCATTATAATGTATGCAGCTCACATATGGGCAGGAGCCGGACAGTATAAGTCGTACATGAGGGAAGTGAACTCAGCACATAGGCTGGCATCACTAAGAGTATACTGTGCATTCCGAACGGTATCCGAAGATGCCATAAATGTCTTGGCCGGGAGGACACCACTTGACATTGCAGCTAAAGAAAACGCTGCATTCCATAAGGTCTCCCAAAGGAATCGTCGGAGAATGCGGTCACAATTAGAGCTCTCAAGCCTAAGAGAATGGCAACGAAGATGGGATTCTTCCACCAACGGAAGATGGACCAAACACCATGATACCTGATATAGAAATATCATCATCATCGGCACTACAACCGGGAACCGGTCTTGGCCTTATTTAGCAAGTCCTGAGACTTGTTAAATTTTCCATAATGATTTGTTTTTTTTCCGCGCAAGGACATTAGTCTTGCGCCAGAGGCTCCCCGACGGGGAATCGAACCCCGGTCTCCCACGTGACAGGTGGGTATACCAACCACTATACTATCGAGGAGCGATGTAGAAATATGGGTGAAGAGAAAACATGGCGAGCTGAATTACCACTTGACTCAGGTAATATCAGGACATGGATGCTTTCGGCAATACTTGCACAAGTATAAGCATGTGAACGGCCCATACTGCTTGTATTGCGAAGGCAAAATCGAAAATGCGGAACACGTACTCACAGAGTGCGTAAGAATCGAGACCGCACGAACGATTTTGGAGCGACATATGAGACGGACAGTTACCCCGGCAGGAGTAATAGAATACATGCAGAGTTCAAAACAGGCATTGTCCGTAACAAATCGTACTCTCTGTGACATGATGCAGCAGTTGCGACGCGACGAGCGGAGTAACAGGTAAACTCCGTTCCGCCCCGCGATGGAATATATAAAAGGAGGTTCCGCGGGGATCAACAGGAATATGAGCCTGACGGGAGGTGGTTTTAGTCGGCAAAAATCCACCATGCCTCTCGCTCGAACCAGAGGTATCTTTTGAAGATTTCCACCTTCCTACCTAAACCCTGTAATAAAAAAAGAAACCCGCCGACATCCAAAGGTACCAGAAAGGAAAAAAGAAAGAATGCCTTCCCTCTACTCCCGAACACGGTTGCTACAGAATCCCTCCGGCGCGATGAGCCGTGGTATTTATTTGATATTACTTACCCTTGCGAGGATTGGTACCGTGATTAAAAAAAACACACAGGACCGCAAAATAAGTTATGCGAACTCAGAAGATCAAGAGGCGAAGCAGTAAGTAAGTAATAGAAAACCAGCCTAGAGCGCTAATCAACCTCACACAGAAAATGCCAATCAGTCTTGCGGGAAAAATGGTAAGAGATGGCAAAAACCGTATTAGTGCAGCATAGACGAAGAATTAAGAAAAGGATGTACATTTGTCCTGAATGCTTGGATATTAGACCGATTGGTGGAAGAATAATTGTAGAGGTGAAATACGTTCACGAATTTCAGTGGAGCATCGACTCTTGTAATACGTATATGAAAGAGAGAGGCACGATACATTGCGTCTATGTTCCGACATAATTTAATGACTTACCATGGCTGCCAATAAATTTAACTACTCGTTTTTGCATTCATCCCAAGGAGCACCCGAAAAATAACTTGCAAAACAGCAATACATAAATGATGTGGCCCAGGTGCCCTCCCACAGATTCAACTGTCACACGAAAGATATTTCATAGACAAACTCACCAACCATCTAACAAATTGTTCTTTATGTGACTCAGATCTTCGTCCTTATCATTGCCAGGCAATCAATGCCTAATTAGTAAACAGACCAATCGCAGCAGATGGCACCGAAAGATTCTGCGTGTCGATAAACCAAACAATACAAACGCATAACATAAACGATACAAATAGAATTGTAAGAAATGAGCAATTGGACTTGGACTGTAAGCAGATCCTTATAAAGCAACCCATTTGGCTCTAAGGAAATTTGTATCATGAACTTCCAAGTACAATGTAGATCTATGATTGATTCATTGACAATGAATCATTACAATCATTGCATAGAAAACAATCAACTATTGGTATAAGACATGAAAGTAGAACACCGTAGAGCTACAAGAATTTAGAGATAGGATATAGCATGTCTTATCCTAATAAAATCAATGTCCCCAATACGGACCCCCTTCACAGACAACATGGTCCAAATAATAAAGGACATTGTAAATAAGCTATTGGCGATTGCAGCCTACAATAATTTAATCACATGTTGTTTCACACATTATCTATAATCCCATCGATTGATTGAACCAAAATAGTTCTTGATAATATTCACATTAATTGCTTTCACTTCAAACAAATATAGACAATTTTAATCCTTCCTAAGGACTCATTTATATATTAGGGGTACCATAGTTAATAGTCGCCTTAATGAAGTCAATATATAACTACATATTATGTATTTAATTACATTGAGACATCTTATTTTTATATCATTCAGATGTAAACAAAACACATTTGTCCAATTGGAATTTCAGTTCAAAATTTGTTACAAGCTCTAGCGTCACAACATTTTAAAACATATACAAGTAGTTTTAATTACCTTGCGTTTAGACGACACGTGCATTAGAATTTCTCGGTTTATATTGAAATTTAATTATAAATATGGAAATACTAAATATATAATATAAACTATTTTACAAATTTTTCACTCGGTTCTTAATGCTTATGGCTTTTTTTTTTGTTTCTAAAGTCGTCAAAGAGACAGATGCTTTCAAACATCTAATTGGCGGCTTCAACGCAAATGAGTGCATCCAGTCATAAAGTCTTAAAAAAAATCGAATACACATAAATATACGTAGATAATTTTTCATTCTGTCGACAGCAAAAATTAATTCCGTGACAAGAATATTGAAGACGATAAAAAAAACTATTTGAAATAAAAAAGAGATTAACAATTCGAATGTGACTTCAATCAAGACTGATAAAATCACGCCGACGGAGAAATTTACATCCAGCGATTTCTATCATTATAGTATTGTAGCGAGCTTAGGGTTCGCTGGATTAATTATTTTGAATAAATAAGAGCCGTTAAATCGATTCTGAATTAATGTGACACTTTATTAGTCCGTTAATAACAACCGTTACTTTTTACCGTACACATAACGATTTCTTCGCTTATCGCTTCCGTAATTATCGCGTATTTTACTGCTTACTCCTTACTCATTACTTATTACTTCCGCACTTATGGCTTGCTTCACTTTCTACTTCTTACTCATCACTATGCTCTGTGTGCGGCGTATTTATACCGTTTCAGCGTTTCGTTTCCGTCCGTTCCATTGCCTTGAATGTTCTACTGTTCCTAGTCTCCAGCTTTCCATTACTTTATAGAATATTCTAGTACTCTGTTTCGGACTCTCTAGAATATTCTAGTACGGATTGTCATATGCGTCACACTACCCTCCGCCTAGATTAGTTCGTCCCAAACTAAGTTCACTGGTCTCCCGGGCCAACAAAAGCCACCAGTCGGTCGCGATGCACCACTTTCATCTTGGCGTTCGGCGGTGGAAGTTCTTGACCTTCATCCAATTTTTCTACTGCTCTCCTTTTCGCGTCAGCTCTAGCCTGCCGCCATTCTTTCTTTTCCTGACGACGGAATTCCTCTTGCATTTTAGGGATCTCATGCGAACAGTATAAGAGAAAATCCATGTGCACACCCTTAAGCTCTTCTGGAGTTTGCGCATCACGTAAGCGATCTAGATCTTCATCTTTAATTACACGCATATCATCTGGTATTGGAGCATCTGTCGATTTCATAACCGTATCCAACTGGTAGTTCCGCATCTTTTCAAATAACTGGAGCGGTTTGTTCTTTGGAGCTGACAGTAAACACCATCGTGCGTCGTAGTAATAGACTTTCCATAGATCGTCGCACATTAATTCTGGTTTCACGTGTTCTTCTCTATAGAACGTAATGAACGGCACCTCTAGCTGTTGATTACGCCTACAATCTAGGGCTTGCTTGATCTTTCCCCCCGTATGTGGTGGATTACAATAGCGGTCTCGACCTCCAACATCCGTTGATCTTTCTTGGTCAACAGTTGATTTACAAAACGCATGTTTGTAAATCCATTCAGCTTCATCTTGTAGTTCATTGGGTCCCTCTGGAACAGCCGTAACTGGAACTTCGCGCAATTGCATTCGCTCAGGAATATCTGTTTTACGGATTTCATTGTCCAAATCAGTAAAGTGACCCCTTTCCAATTCATCATTGAAATGTTTTGCCGGCTCAGTTTCCCTGTGACTACGTTCAGAGCGGCGTTCAACATCGTCTTCGTCGTCGAATAGCTGTTCGTCTATAGCCTCACGTGCAGAACCTTCGTCGACGTGCGTTTCCTCTCCATCACTTTCCTTATCCTGTGTACGACACAGACACTTGGAACGCTTTCTGCCTTCGACTCTCAAACCAAGATTCTCTTCAATAAGATCACAGTCGTCGTCTTCCTCTCCATCACTTTCTTCGCCCTGTGTACGACGCAGACGCTTGGAACGCTTTCTGCCTTCGACTTTCAAACCAAGATTTTCTTCAATAAGGTCACAGTCGTCGTCTTCCAGTCGGTCGTCCAACTCGTCATCATCATTGTAAATCCGTTTCAGGGAACGGCCTGAAGCATCAGTGTCTTCATCATCACTGCCGTCCTCTTCAATCGGGTTATCATCGATGAAATCCTTCAGTTCTTCACGTAACAAATCATCGTCATTTTCCTCCTCTTCCTCACTGCTGTCGGCCATTGCTTTGCTCTTCCTGAGTTTCTTCATTTCATGTGGCTCCAATTCGTCCTCATCCTCAGCTTCTTCCGCTTCCGAGTCCCAGAATTCTTTCATACACTGCCTTTGGGCAACCAATTTTGCATTAACCTCTGCAGCTCGCGCGTCTAATTTTACAGCTCGCGCATCCAATTTTGCAGCTTGCGCATCCAATTTTGAATTAACGTCTGCAGCCCACGCATCCAATTTAGCAGTTCGCGCATCCAATTTTGCAGCTCGCGCGTCCAATTTTGAGTTAATATCGATAGCGTGCGCGTCCAATTTTGCCACCATAATCCTGAACATCTCCGAAATGTCCAACGGTCGCGAACTCGTCTCCGAATGTCGATCTGCCATCGTCACAATACACTTTCACACACTTATTCACTTAAACAATAATTAATCCCACTTCTGACACCAATTGTAGCGAGCTTAGTGTTCGCTGGATTAATTATTTTGAATAAATAAGAGCCGTTAAATCGATTCTGAATTAATGTGACACTTTATTAGTCCGTTAATAACAACCGTTACTTTTTACCGTACACATAACGATTTCTTCGCTTATCGCTTCCGTAATTATCGCGTATTTTACTGCTTACTCCTTACTCATTACTTATTACTTCCGCACTTATGGCTTGCTTCACTTTCTACTTCTTACTCATCACTATGCTCTGTGTGCGGCGTATTTATACCGTTTCAGCGTTTCGTTTCCGTCCGTTCCATTGCCTTGAATGTTCTACTGTTCCTAGTCTCCAGCTTTCCATTACTTTATAGAATATTCTAGTACTCTGTTTCGGACTGTCTAGAATATTCTAGTACGGATTGTCATATGCGTCACAGTATCATCTTGATCTGTTGCGTTTCGCATTTCGTGACATTTGGATAAGATGTTTTAATACTTTTGAGCATTGACTAACTGGTGTGAGGAGAATGGTATTATTCCGAACAACCAGTTTGGTTTTCGGTCGCAACATGTCACAGTTCATATTGCGACAAAACTTGTTTCCGACATACAATGGAACGAGGCGAAGAGACAATGCACAGGGGCCTATTTGGTTGACTTTGAAAAGGCTTTCGACACCGTATGGTTAGAAGGGCTGGTATATAAGTTATCAAATCTAGGTATGCCCGAATATTTATTATACATTATCTACGATATGATAATGGGTAAACAATTTGTAGTGAAATGTAGAGATATAATCTCAAACAAGACTTTCCACATCAAAAACGGTCTACAACAGGGAGCAGTGAATTCTCCCATTTTATTTAATATTTACACTAGTGGTCTAATGGGTTCTCTCGGCCATGCAATTTCGACGACATTGTGGTGTATAGATCTGGAGAAAAGATTAATGTCATCAGCAGACTTCTGCAAGATGATTTCAACAAAATCAAACGTTTTTGCGACAACTGGAAATTAAAAATCAATTTCCAGAAAACAGAGACTATCCTTTTCAGAACGCCGCTGTCCAGTGCATCAAGGGATACAAAACGGAATTGGAAAACATTTTCCATTGCAGGAAGTAATAATCTTCCCCTACAAGTAAAAACTGTAGTCAGATACCTTGGAATCTGGCTTGATCAATATCTTTACTTCGATAAGCATACAGTAGCTGCTCTTACAGCAGCTAAAAACGCATATGCAATGACACGAAGACTCTTCCGTAGTAGTCTGCTGAATTAATTTCATACTCAGCATTCATCGACCAATATTGGTGTATGGCTGTCCGGTATGGTACAACATATCCCCATATTACATGGAGAAGTTTCGGGTGTTCGAGAGGCAGTGTTTGCGTTTGTGTCTCGGAATGAATACAACCCCAGAGTCGCAGTATAAGAAATACTATCCCAATAAAGTCCTGTATGACAAATCAGGACTAAACAGAATAGATAACTTCATTATCAAGATTATTCGTGGTCACACAACAAGGGCAATGTGCAGTGAAAATGATCTCATTTCGGGAGCATTCTATATGTATATGCAGAGTACTCTCCAGAATGGGTTCATTCCCCCAGATGCGTAGCCTTTCTTGGATAAAAAAGGACATATCCAAGACAAACGTGGAGTCCCTATTATTTACCACGCCTTCCGTGGTGTCAGGGATAAACGAATTCTCCACGTTAACGATATCTCTAATTTTCCAGAACGCCAGCGTTTTGGTATGGTTCTCGGTGAAAGAGATAAATCAATAAAAGATCGATCCCATCCCAACTGGTGGTGGATCAGTGATGAAGAAAGGATTACACGTCCCCAAACATAGCATGCCTCTCAGGCGCACCGCTTTCCTTCCTCCTATCCCCAATACCCATTTATTTTTATTTTTTTATTTTTATTTGTATTTCTTGTTTATGATTGTCCGTTTTGTTTCATTATTTTATTTTTTATTTTTTGCGGTCAACTATATGTAATTTAAAAAAAAAAATTATAAATAATAATAATACATGACTTATGCCGAAACGCAAACCCAATGGGAGTCGGCGGTAGCATGTTTTTGCGAGGTTCGCAAAAAGATAAAGCTGAGATAGTCAATCGTGGTCAAAACACGGTTGAAACGATGGTCAAACCAGAAATAATGGCCAATAAGGTTATGCGCTGAATTTGGATCTCTACTGTCAACAATTGAGCTGTTTGAAGCTAGCGATTGATCAGAATTGGTCAGCAGGAGATGTGTTGTGTTCCATTAAGGCAATGCCAATGCACACGCGTGAAAAGACCACTGAATTCATGGAGGGTCCGCATTCTCTCCGCTTTCTAGCAAATTCCTAGCAGCGGACTTCAACGAGCGGGTCAACATCGTGCGCCAGTTGGACATCTGGGAAAATTGCTTGTCATATAGCCATCGATCACAGCAATGCTCGAGTCGCCAGGATTGTTACTTTTGCCATCTAAGGCATCATTCACTGCTGCATGAAGCGCGCCTTCAACCTTCAGATCCCCAGCAGGCGGCCGAGAATGCGCAGTCATCACAACACGGTACCGGAAAGGCGATCTCCACAACGAACTCCTTCCATACACAGCGTCATTGTTCGCCGCAGGTTTTGTTGGCGACCGCGCTACTGGAGGTCAAGTCGGCCACAAGAGGTGTGTTCCACCTGTGAGCCTTGATGGATCCAGGTTCCGAGGATGGTTCATCACCAGTTCGACAGTACAGATCCTGCGACTGAAAGACAAATGTGTGTCAGTCGGCGTAACAGGATTAAGGTAGGTCAGTAGCGGGACTTGTCACAGCTGGGTGACTATCATTTGGGTTACATCATTCATCACACAAAGGGCAAACGCGGACCCTGGCCTTCAATTTGACGAGTTTTCTTCCGGCACAGACTGTACCGCATCAACATTGGTTCTGGCCGACCCATTGTTTCACACTCCAGCCGTCAATGATGTACTGTTCGGAAATTACGTTTGTGCATAGGTCCAAGACTCGTTTTGGATGAATCTTGGCCGGTGGGGTCCACGGAGAGGCACTACGAATGGTTAGAAGTTTCTTGCATCATTTAAGGACACAACTCCGCAAGTTTTGTGATATAGAAGAAGAACCGTTCGATAAATACCTCTGGAAAGAGAACAGGTCTTCTAACGGCAATGTGCGAATAACGGCGCCATCTTCTCAACAACAGCAAGGGGAAATGGAATCATTATAGAGGAGGCCAATACACGCAGGCTAATAATAATTCCAGTGGAAGCGCTTACCACCGCAACGATAAATTGGCACCAAGAACAGCATCTGGTGCCTCAGCGAAGCAGGAACAGCAGGCACTAGTTCCAGTAACTCGGGCGCTAATTGGTATGTCACAACAAATCAGCAAAAAAGAACGAAAAAATTCCACTCCCAAGAGATCTTGCCTTCGCGTGCCTAACTCAACGTCTCAATCAATCAAGGCAGCAGGGGACTCAATTGCAATCCTACGCTTAAGTAGCACGAAAAGTAGAAGATTTCTGCGATCCTTATGCCGGGCGGCATCACTCAGTAAATAGATATCACCATTACCAGGATCTTGGAATGGCACTCCTCCGATGTCAATGAGATGAATCTCCAATAGTTGGCGAAGGCGGGCGGAATGTTGCGGATTCGCAATTATATTTATTGAAGAATTTTAGTACGTTCGCATTTGCCAGCTGTTTTCTTTTTGCCAGCTGACAACGCGTCGGGGACAGAAAGAGGACGATATTTGGGTCGCTTTTTTCCAAAATTAACTCAACGGTTCCGCTCTCAACCCAGCGCTTCTGGTGGACGCTTCGATCATTCTCACCACCTCTGCAAGATTACTCTCTCTTGAATGCACCACCGTCATATCAGCGCTTATTTTCTCTTGGGCACACCGCCATCATCTCAACGTTTATTCTTTCTTAGACGCACCACCATCATCCCAACGGTTATTCTTCCGTGGACGCACCGCCATCATCTTAACGATTATTCACTCTTGGACGCACCGCCATCATCGCAACGGTTATTCTTTTGTGGACGCAGTCTCATCATCGAGATCGGATCACCGAGCATATTGTACGAATTTATGAATTATCCCGTCGATACAGACTATTGGATTGTCTTTTTCTATGTCCACTAGTCAGACAGCTGCGCTTCTCTTGGTATAAGCGCCATAGAATTAACGTAGCAATGACAGCTTATGTAGCGGTTAAAGACATCCTCGCTTAAATGTGGCCGTGATGTGATGCGTGTGTGTTTTATAGTATGAGTTCGAATCACGTTCTTCACTACTATTGTAACGTTGTATGGGTTTTGGAAACTTCGCACTTGTATCGTTCTTTTCTTTGCTTATAACAACTTCGTGACCAACTACTTTTTATTCTCTTTCTGATGTGCCCTTTTCTAGTTTGTTTGTTTTGGCCAACTTGATAATTAATTACTAACCCAATACAATTAAATAATGGCTATTTATTTTTAATCTAACCTCTCACTCAACATTAACATCATCAAAAGTTCACCACGACCATTAGTTCTTTTTTCTTTTACCCCTTTTTCTTAGCTAGAGATCGACATCTTGCGGTTGGGGCTATAACAAATTCTTTCCAAAAAGGATCAATTTTCATTTCGCGATTATGATGAAATGCCAAGTGTTCATTCAATAATTTTGAATGATATAAAATTACCTTTCGCTTCCTTTCACACGATTGTGAGGGAATGCAAAGTTTAAAAAAACATTAAATAACTTTGCATTTTTGTTTCTATAGTTTTGTGAATTTGAATATCGCTATTCGAAAAAGGTATCGCTACCTTTTGTGTGGAAGATGCCATTGGTATGTTCTCTAGTGGGATGCTGGTTAAATGTCATTAAATTTATTTCGCTATTCAAAAAGTGTATCACTTGTTCAATTTAAATTATTTGAAATTCATTGAGTTACGAGAAATAATAGGCAAATAACGACTGATTTAATCCTTTGATAGGAATAGCTGGAAAGCACAAACACGAGGAAAATAGTTTACATTAAAAAGACTGACCTCATTTCCTTATTTCCTAGTACAAAATTATATGTCGTGGATGCAGATGTCGCTACATACTTTCTTTTTAGTTTTTCCTTTTTTCTAAATTCTGAATTCTGGAGGACAAAAAACTTGCCTATTTAAGTTTGCCATAATTTTTTTATTTCACATCAAATTACTTTTTTTTAATATGCTTACATTCATTTTTAAATTTATTTTGATTACCGTTTATTGCAGGCCTTCATTAGTTCAACCAGAATTACACCCCTGTAGTAGAGTTTTGTGGCACACCTGTTGTCAGTGACGTACAAGTTGGGGGTGGGCACTCGGGCAGGGGTGGGCATGGGTCCATTGGTCGACAAGGACACGGCGGTGGCATTAGACACCCTAAACACCAAATTAGTTGACATACTCTTGCATTAATGCCTACTATTGCAGCCACAACTAAGAAGAAGTACACAAAGAATTTCATCTTGCAAATATATTCTTTTCAATTCACTGTCGTATTTTACTACCTAGGTTTTCAAGTTGTGATTCCGTATTTATACGATTTTGTAGACATTTCAACTTATCTCACAAAGGAGTGCTGAACAAAGCCCTTTCAATCACGAATCATTTGTACTAGAAAAATATCCACTAATTAGATCGTCTTTTTAATACTCAATTAATTCACGTTAATTAGTCATCAATTGTCAATTTTATGCGCAGTTGGAATTAAGTGTTCGTCGAAATTATCGCGTAAGGTATTGCTGTTGATATATATATATTGTTATGCCTCAATTGGGCTGCACAACAAAAATATAAAGCACCAACTAAGTCCTCAGGCTAGGCACGGTTTGTAGATAGAACCTCTGGCGTTTCCATTGGACCGGGAAAGTCGGATACTGGAGCAAGATGAGAGGATTATGATGACCAAAGAAGTACGGCTGGAAAAATAAAAAATGTTGTTTTCCCTTTTTCCTTACTTTACCTTTTATTCTATATTTATTCTAATCCTTTACTTCCGGGGTGCCTATGCTAATCACAAGAAATGTTATTTTCTTTTTTTTTCTAATCCTAAGTTACAGTTTTTTGTTAAGTTTAGTGAGGGCAGAACCCTCATATATTTAGCTTAGTACAAGCGATAAAACTTAACAACTATCTTAAAACTATATATAAGAATATAACTATGATTCAAAAGGAAAAATAGAGGGAGGGGGGGGGGGGGGGGGGGGGTATATTTGGCAAGTTGGTTACTGGCTTTATCCATCAATTATTACTCATTCATTTATTTCGCTTAGTACAGGAGTGTAGACGGGGAGTGGGCGCGGTCAGGGGGGGAAAAAGATGATATGAATTTTGAGAGCAGTAGAGGTAAAGTTGAAATCGAAGGAGGTAGGGTAGGAGTTTGCCCGCCGTAGGATTCGCGAAATGGGTTCATTAGAGCCGTAAGAAGTGCGGTGGGTGGGCTGGTAGAAGAGATGGTGGGTTCGCAGGTTAAGAGGGTTAGTGTGAAGTGCAATGATGGAGAGCAAGCTTGGGCAGTTGATTGTGTCTGAAAGGAGACGGTGGATGAAAAGGATATTGGCATGAGTTCTGCGCTCCTCAAATGTGTTGAAGTTGATCAGATGGCGCCGGCTTGTGTATGGGGGGAGGATCCGAGTAGTGTGAAGATCAGACCTGACTGGCGTATTCAAGAAGGGGGCAGACGAAGGCTATGTAGAGAGAACGGGAAACGTAAGGATTAGAGCATTCTTTAGACCAGCGTTCCACAAACCCAAGGGCAGAGTTGGCCTTAAGAATAATTTCATCAATATGCGGGATGAAACTAAGCTCCCTGTCAAATAAGATCCCGAGGTCACGTATCGAGGATACAGATGATATCTGCTGGTTTAGTAGGAAGTAGGGTCGCGGGGGGGGGGGCGTTTATGGGAGAAGGTGATGGAGTGACATTTGACATCCTTGAGTTCAAGGCAGTTATTACGGCACCAAGTTGAGAAGATGTCGAGGTCCGTTTAGAGAAGTGAGGAGTCGAGAGGAGAGATGGTCGTTTTGTAGAGTTTGGCGTCGTCCGCATAGAAGGAGATGGATGAATATTTAATATTGGAGTCAACATCATTGATGGTATGGATAAATAGGAGGTGACCTAGATGGCTGGACGTGGGAAGAAAAGGATTGGACAGGGAGGATTCTGAATTTGACACGGTAGGATCAATCTTTCAGATAAGAAAATAACCACTTGATCAATAGGGGTTCGAAACCTAGGGAGGACATCTTAAAAAGGATGAGATTATGGGAGATTTTGTCAAAGGCCTTGCTGAAATCGGTGGTGGTTGCATCGGCTTCGTTGCCATTCTCTAAGGCACGGAGAGTATGGGATGAAAACTCGATCAGATTCGTTGTGGTCGACCTACCCGAAAGGAAACCATGCTGGTTGGATGAGATGATGGATTTACAACGGAAAGATAACGCGTTGTAAAGAATCCCTTCCAACAGTTTAGGTATATGAGACAGTTTGGCGATGGGACGGTAGTTGCTTATATCGTTTTTAGGTCCCGTAAGTACAATATTTGGTCTCCTCGATAGTATAGTGGTTAGTATTCCCGCCTGTCACGCGGGAGACCGGGGTTCGATTCCCCATTGGGGAGCCTCTGGCCCAAGACTAATGACCTTGCCCGGAAAAAACAAATCATTATGGAAAATTTAACAAGCCTTAGGTCTTGCTAAATAAGGACAAGACCAGACCCCGGTTGTAGTGCCGACGATGATGATGATGATGAAGTACAATATTTGGCTAATTACAATTTTCTTTTCTTATTTTAAGATGCTTAGACAATGATTACAATTTTCTTTTCTTATTTCATTCTAAGTACAATTTCCCTCTTTCTAATTCTTCACGTTAATTGCGAACTAAATTCTAAATTTTAACAACATGATGTCTTCTGGACTTTATGTAATATTAAGTTTTACAATTCAATTTCAACAACTGGACTTTTGGAATGTCTTGTTCACAGGATATATTATACTTAACAAATATTGTACTTAACAAAAAAAAATGTAACTTAGGATTAGAAAAAAAAAAACATTTTTTGTAATTAGCATAGGCACCTTAGTGGCGCAGGACTAATGACCTTTCCCGGAAAAATCAAATCATTATGGAAAATTTAACGAGCCTCGGGACTTGCTAAATGAGGTCAAGACCAGATCCCGGTTGTAGTGTCGATGATGATGATGATAGGCACCTAAGGATTAGAATAAATATAGAATAAAAGGTAAAGTAAGGAAAAAAGGAAAACAACATTTTTTTATTTTCCCAGGCGCACTTCTTTGGTCATCATAATCCTCTCATCTTGCTCCAGTATCCAACTCTCCCGGTCCAACGGAAGCGCCAGAGGTTCTACCTACAAACCGTACCTGGCCTGAGGAGATAGTTGGTGCTTTTTATTTTTGTTGTGCAGCCCAATTAAGGCATAACAATATATATATATATATTGTGACGCATATGACAATCAGTACTGGAATCTTCGAGAAAGTCCGAAACAAAGTACTAGATTATTTTAGAAAGTACTGGAAAACTGGTATAGAAAAGTCGAGACTATGGAACGGATGGAAACGAAACGCCAAATCAGAATGAGGAAACGGTATAAATACGTCGCACGCAGATGACTAAGGAGTAAGAAGTAGAAAGTGAAGCAAGCGATAAGTGTGGTAGTAAGAAGTAATAAGTAGAAAGTAAGAAGTAAGCAGTGAAGCAAGCGATAACTAAGGAAGCGATAAGTCAAGAAATCGTTATGTGTACGGTAAAAGTAACGGTTGTTATTAACGGACTAATAAAGTGTTAGATTATTTCAAAATCGATTTAACGGGTCTTATTTTTTTTAAATAATTAATCCAGCGATCCCTAAGGTCGCCACAATATATATATATATATATATATATATATATATATATATATATATATATATATATCAACAGCAATACCTTACGCGATAATTTCGACGAACAAGTGTTCGTGCAACTACGCATAAAATTGCCAATTGATGACTAATTAACGTGATTTAATTGAGTATTGAAAACACGATCTAATTAGTAGATCACTTTACTATTACAAATGATTCGTGATTGAAAGGGCTTTGTTCGGCACTCCTTTTGAGATAAGCTGATATGTCTACAAAATCGTATAAATACGGAATCACAACTTGAAAACCTAGGTAGTAAAATACGACAGTGAATTGAAAAGAATATATTTGCAAGATGAAATTCTTTGTGTACTTCTTCTTAGTTGTGGCTGCAATAGTAGGCATTAATGCAAGAGTATGTCAACTAATTTGGTGTTAAGGGTGTCTAATGCCACCGCCGTGTCGTTGTCGACCAATGGACCCATGCCCACCCCTGCCCGAGTGCCCACCCCCAACTTGTACGTCACTGACAACAGGTGTGCCACAAAACTCTACTACAGGGGTGTAATTCTGGTTGAACTAATGAAGGCCTGCAATAAACAGTAATCAAAATAAATTTAAAAATGAATGTAAGCATATTAAAAAAAAGTAATTTGATGTGAAATAAAAAAATTATGGCAAACTTAAATAGGGAAGTTTTTTGTCCTCCAGAATTCAGAAATTAGAAAAAAGGAAAAACTAAAAAGAAAGTATGTAGCGATATCTGCATCCACGACATATAATTTTGCACTAGGAAATAAGGAAATGAGGTCAGTCTTTTTAATGTAAACTATTTTCCTCGTGTTTGTGCTTTCCAGCTATTCCTATCAAAGGATTAAATCAGCCGTTATTTGCATATTATTTCTCGTAACTCAATAAATTTCAAATAATTTAAGTTAAACAAGTGATACACTTTTTGAATAGCGAACTAAATCGGATGACATTTAACCAGCATCCCACTAAAGAACATACCAATGATGGCTCTTCTACACAAAAGTTATCGCTATTCGAATTAACAAAACCATAGAAAAAAAATGCAAAGTTATTTTAAACTTTGCATTCCCTCACGATCATGTAAAGGGAAGTGAGAGGTAATTTTATATCATTCAATATTATTGAATGAACACTGGTCATTTCATTATAATCGTGAAATGAATATGAATCCTTTTTGGAAAGAATTTGTTATGGCCCCAACCGCAACTTGTCGATCTCTAGCTAAGAAAAAGGGGTAAAAGAAAAAAGAACTAATGGTCGTGGTGAACTTTTGATGATGTTAATGTTGAGTGAGAGGTTAGATTAAAAATAAATAGCCATTATTTAATTGTATTGGGTTAGTAATTAATTATCAAGTTGGCCAAAACAAACAAACTAGAAAAGGGCACATCAGAAAGAGAATAAAAAGTAGTTAGTCACGAAGTTGTTATAAGCAAAGAAAAGAACGATACAAGTGCGAAGTTTCCAAAACCCATACAACGTTACAATAGTAGTGAAGAACGTGATTCGAACTCATACTATAAAACACACACGCATCAAATCACGGCCACATTTAAGCGAGGATGTCTTTAACCGCTACATAAGCTGCCATTGCTACGTTAATTCTATGGCGCTTATACCAAGAGAAGCGCAGCTGTCTGACTAGTGGACATAGAAAAAGACAATCCAATAGTCTGTATCGACGGGATAATTCATAAATTCATACGATATCTTGATGATGAGACTGCGTCCACAAAAGAATAACCGTTGCGATGATGGCGGTGCGTCCAAAAAAGAATAACCGTTGAGACGATAGCGGTGTGCCCAAGAGAGAATAAGCGCTGATATGATGGTGGTGCGTCGTGGGACCGGCATGGGTGCGAGTTCTACCACGTCCCCACAACTTCCTCTAAATGTTCCACCGATTGTTACGCCGAACAAAAAAAACAGAACTCCACCACTTTTCGTTCATCACCAGGAGGAAAGTAAGAGACCGAGGACTTTTATATTTATTGTTTCATTTTTATTGTGGACAAAGCCTTTTTTTAACAGCAAAATCTATATACTTCGACAAGTTGTCTTGGAATGTAAGTATATATTGATTGCCGGTTGGAGTGCGATCAAGAGGACCTACTCTATCTAAGTATACTTTGTCGAAAGGCCTCTTTGCAATGTCGGTTATTACCATGGGCATACGTATGTTCGGTGAAGATTTCATGGTTTGACATGTTTTACATACTTTGATGTATTGTTTAATTTCGCGCATCATGTTCTTCCACCAAAAATTTCTACGTATTTTGTGGTACGTTTTACTCACTCCTTGGTGTCCACCCAAAGGAGGATCATGGTATTCCCGGAGTAGGAACTGAATGTCTTCAGGATTGGTTATCTCCATTCCTTTTTCCGTGACTATCCTGAGTTCCTTCGCTTGCCCTTAACTTTTTAGCTTGGGCGCGTGTTAGTACATTGCACCTTGGTAGTGTGGGAGTCTCATCACAAAGTTGCGGGATACGACTCAAGGGATCCGCATTAGTGTTGTATTTACCGGGTTTATACTCGATTTGGTAGTCGTACTCCAGTAGTTTGCGATGGAACCTTAGTAAACGTGACGTGGAGTCTTTCACGTTGAATACTCCCTTTAACGGTTTGTGGTCCATGTATATATTAAATTTTCTCCCTTGTAAATAACAACGGAAATTCTTAGCCGCCCAAACAATGGCTAGTAACTCTTTTTTGATTGTAGAGTAGTTCTTTTCCGCCTTATTCAAAGTTCGACTAGCATATGCGACTGGCTGGTCCTTACCGATTTCGCCTTGCGACAGTATGGCACCCAGTGCTTCGTTGCTCGCATCCGTGGTCAGTTTAAGGGTTTGGTAAAATCTGGATAGATTAACAGTGGCGGCGAGACCAATAACTCCTTTATGTTATCAAATGCTTGTTGGCATTTGTCTGACCAGGTGAATTTGACGTCCTTCCTTAACAAATTTGTTAAGGGGCGTACTATCTTCGAAAAATTTTGAACAAATTTTCGATAGCAGTTCGCCAAGCCTAGAAACTATTGGACTTGCTTTACCGTTTTGGGAATGGGGAAATCCCTGACACTAGCTGTCGTGTCTGGATTTGGCATTGCCCCCTTTTCGGAACAAACATGTCCCAGATATACTACTTCCTTCTGGAGAAACTTGCATTGCTCCGGTTGCAACTTGAGGTTGTGGTATCTAATTTGATCGAATACTTTCCGGAGTTTGTCATTATGGTGTTCTAGGTTTTTCCCATATATGACCACGTCGTCCAGATAAACAAAGCATTCGAATCCTTGCAACCCGGTTAGGACATGGTTCATGAGTCTCTGAAACGTAGCTGGTGCTCCCTTCAGACCAAATAGCATACGTTTGAACTCATAGTGCCCGTAATTTGTGCTGAACGCTGTCTTACTTTGATCCTTCGGATCTACTAAGACTTGGTAGTAGCCGCTGGCTAAATCGAGCGTGGAAAAATAGCGTGAGTGACCGAGCTGGTCTAATATGTCCTCTATTCGAGGGAGAGGGTACGCATCTCCGATGGTTTTGTCGTTCAGTTTTCTGAAATCGACCACAACTCTCCATCGGGTTTTTCCATCGGGGCCCGGTTTCTTAGGAACTACCAAGAGTGGTGAGTTCCACGGACTTTTGCTTGGTTGAATGATATTATTCTCCAGCATATCCCGTACTTGATCGTTGATCACCTCTTTCTTGCACTCAGGCAGACGGTACATTCGTTGATTTATCGGTGCTTGATTCTGTATCACCGGTATCTCATGCGTTATTGCACTGGTATATGTTAGGAGGTCACCTTTAAGGTGGAAAATATCGTTGAACTCCTCACATATTTTCACTATGGATTGACACTCTTGAGGTTTTCTCCCTCCGAAGGTTTTTTATCCGCGTTGTATTCCGTAGAACGGTTGTCCTCATTTTCCAGTGGAAAGGTGGAAAAGTCCTTCATTGGATGTAACTCCACCATGATTCGGTCTATGGTTTGGAGGTAGTTTGCGATATTGAGTACCTCTACTTGGGTACTCTTCGCTTTCCCTATATGAAAATCCCTGATTGCATTGGTTTAGGTACTAGCATTACCTCTTCCCGAATTTCTATGGGAAGTCTCAGCATTTTTCGTGAACGTGCCGGTATTATTGCATTTTGTTCAGAAAAAAATTCTACCTCCGAAGCGTTTGGCAGTGAGTGTTCCACCACTGTTGCTTCTTTCTTAGCTTTCTTTGGTTTGTCAGCTATTAATGTGGGGTTGGGATCTTTGGGGCCTGACAAAATTTCGCCCCCTTCCCCCTGTTTGGGTAGGGTATCCGGTGTACTTCCGGCCGCGGTCTGGACCTCTATGGATCCCATTGGCACGGGTTCCCGACTGGTTGCCTTATGTCTTGGCGTCCGCTTCCTATCTTTTGTAAATTCAACGGAAAAACTTACCGGATTTAAATTGGTTTGGGAGAATTCCAAACAATTGCCGGGTCCGTTGATTTTACAATTCCTAGCTAGGAAGTCGTTTCCTAACAACCCATCTTCTGGCAATCCCGGTAGGAAGTCCATTACCTGAAAGTTACAGGAGATCGGTTGGGGCAGTTTGGATATTCCCTTACAAAAGCCCCTAGACTTTCCCTTTCCAAAAAGCGTTTGGAGTGTAGTGGCCTTTTTGGTATCCAATGCTATTCCATTTTGGGGTGCCTTCAGCTTAAGAAGGCTGATCTTCGCACCTGTGTCCACTATTAGACATGTAGTGTTTCTACATCCGATGTCTAATGGGAGCTGGACTATTGGAACTTTTGTTGGTGGTTGAGGACAGTTTTCTTTATTTGGTGGCTTTAATTCGGTCGGGTTGGGGAATTCCGACCCGACCTCTGGGAGTTTTCCGAGTTCTCCCATTTTGCTTTCTGTCGACACACTGTCGCCATGTGGTTGTGTCGCTTGCAAAATGCGCACCATTCTCCGTTCTTCTCTCGCCTATGTCCCTTTTTTGGCGTCTCTGACGCGTCCGTAGCGGTTGAATTCGACTGGCTACGGTTCGATTCGGGTCTATGGCGTTGTAATCGGTGTTGGCGTTGTTTTATTTTTCGAACCTCCGAGTGCTCGTACTAGTACTACTCTTGGCTCGTGTCTGTTTATCGGCTTTGCCGCGTGGCTGTTTGTTGTCCTTTGAATTTTTTCTTTTTTAGACTGTTTCCCATTCATTATTGACCGTGCAGGTCTGTGGGATGTGGTCGCTAAGTACAGACTTAACCACATTGGTTGTGTCTGTTGGCTTTTGTGGTTTTATCCACTTTGCCTTGATACGACACTCGTCCCCCTTGTGACCCCTTCGGCCACAAAACTCACAACAACATCGAATGCTGTACACTCTACGATTCGATGTCGTTGCTTGTTTCGATGTGGATAGTCGTTCCTGCCCTTGATTTGAGATATTCACAGGAGACTTCCTCTGGTTCTGCGACCTTGGTGTGGGTTCGGGATTGTCCGCCATCCTTTGTGTACTTAGTGTCCGACACTCCTGGACATCGTGTCCATATCGATCATACTTTGTACAATTTGGAGTGTTTCAGCGTCGAAGGCATTTATCGTATACGGCATGTATTCCTATTGCAGAAGCTGCAAGTCATGCGTGTAACCCATGGGTTTGGTGTACGCTTGTCCCTACCTTGACTAGAGGAGTCACTGAGATAGTCACCTCCGCCTCTTTGACGGTGTCGTGGTACCTCGGGCTTCTTTGGCTTAGACCCTGTTGGTCTTCTACTAGAATTGTGTGGTGGTGTATCCGACCTAAACGGGTTTTTCCCAGGTTGTTGGCGTGTAACGGGGTGAGATCGTCCTGGGAATCTAGTGTTAGAGTTCCTATTCTGTGTCTCTACTACCCGAGACGCATCGTGTCTAGGCCTATTCTGCCCTTGTCTCGATTCCTGAGGGTTTGGACGAGTATCCCCGTAGATCCTATCTAAAACCCTATTTGTTTCCTCTGGGGGATCTTGTTCATCCTCCCAATAATAAAATGGATTATTCCTTAGCATTGGTTGTCTATTTGATGAGGAGGGGGCATGGTATTCGTCGTTCCTTTCCGGTGAAGGTGACTGGTCATGATACCTCGTTGGTATTTCATACCATCCACTCTCGCTCCTCGTCTCATTCTCGATTTTCTCTAACTCGAGAATCCTAGCAATAATCCTATCCAAAGAGTCCTTTTCTGATTTTACTATCAGATGCCTCAGTTGATCGTTTCTGATTCCTACCATCAGAACCGATTTAGCTAATCGCTCGGTCTGGAAGGTGAATCCTATGCTATTCGTAGTCCCATACTTACGCTTTTCCGTTTCATTGCAGTCCTTTACTGCTCGCGTTATGCGGTGTTTGAATTCGGCGATATCCTCTTCGCGGGATTGTCGCATACGAGAGAGTTTCGAGCGTAACTCTTCGTATGACACGTGTGGTAGTATTGTGTTTCGGAGTCGTTGTTCAAACTCCTTGCAAGTCGTTGGGAGTTGTTCTTTGAACATGCGGCGAGCTTTCCCCGTTAATTTCATGGGCAACCACCGCAGGTAAATTTTGTCCTCCTCCTCCGATAAGCAGTCCAGTGTCCTGTCACAGCTTTCGAGGAAACTATGTAGTTCCCTCGCTGCGTTAGGCCTTTTCTGGCCACTATAGACTTCCACATTACCTTGGACTAGGTCCAGCATTTTTTCCGCACCCAACATAGAGGCGACGGGTTCTATCGATATAATTTCCGCGGATAGATGGCTTGTGTGGCTCCTCGTTTGCATCAACGGTAATGCTTACGCGCGTTTAATAGTTTACGTATGGAGGGGCTAACCGGATTATTCTGACCGCAGTTCGCTTTTAACAGTAGCGAACTAAAACACGATAGTGGAACAATAATCCAACGATGAGGGATTAATTTTATTTAAATAAATGTCCCAACGATGAGAGGCAACAATCAATTTAACAACCCGACCCAACGATGAGGGGCAAGACCCAATCTAGTTAAATTGAAAAAAGAAGAAGATAAAAAACCTGAAACGAGAACACTAAAACAACAGAAAATATTTGTATAATATATTTCTCTAAATTTTCCTCCCAACGTTGTTCTCGTCCCCTCTCCTGTAATTGGAAAATAATCGGAAAAGAGAAAGGGGAAACAATATTTTTATTTATTTTGTTATAACGGCTTTTTTTTCTTTCCTAGCCGCTAGTTCCGCTAGTCGGCGTAGGGACGTTAGAGCCTCGGGGCTCTTCCCAGCACTGGATTGTATCCCCGACGGATTTGATACAACCTCAGCTGGTGGTAACCGGCTGCGCCAAAATTGTTATGTTATTATTAACAAGCAATTTGAATATATTTATTGTTATATATTTAATATATTTCATGGTAGGTAAAAAGGGACTTACTGTGGATTGTCCGTTGACGGTCTATGAAGCGGCTGTTGTTGCTCCCCTGTTCAGCTTATGACTTATTTCGTTTTCGCTTTTCCGTTTACGTCTTGCGTTTATTAGGTTGAATCCAATAATTAAATTATTCCTGGTTATTCACGTCCGCAGACCTGTGCGGTTGTCTTTACTTTTCGTGTATTCGCGTATTAAGTTTAACGTCAAATGACTTATTTTTTATTTTCGCTCTTGACGTTTTATTTTATTATTCGACGCCAACGCCGGTTTTTATTATTTTCTCTGCCAAGTAGAATTTGCATAAAGTAGTTTATGCAAATTAGCTACTTGACGAGTTGTTCTCCGTTTAAAGGTAAAGAGGAGAAACTAATGAAAGGGGATTAGTGGATGTTGGGGGGACCTGGACTCAAGGTCGGTCCGTAACAGTGTGGAATTATATATCCATGTGCGAATGTCTATTAGGTCGTGGACGATGTGGAGTTGAACGTCCTGTACACGGCGCGGTATTGATGTAATTGTAATTATGCTTTCAGATTCATCCGCACGAGATTGCGCAAATTCCAAAGCCACCCCTTGGCACATTCCTAGCAACGGCCATAGCAGCTCATCACATCACATGACAGTTACTAGTGGCCTCGGAGCAGAGCACGTCCTCAGCAACCTACCGTCCACATCAGCGCGATCCAGGTCAATGAGATTGGGCCTAAACAGTTTGCGTTATGCATTTGGTTGTTTTTGTTGATGTCTTTATTAGAGGCTGTGGCGTCTCTAACAGATACACACACAACACAATAGTGAAGAACACCGAACGAAAATCGAATAAGAATATACCTCAGAGCCGTATACCATAGCGATAACAAAATAATTCACATCAGTGAAATATCATCATCATCGGCACTACAACTGGGAACCGGTCTTGGCCTTATTTAGCAAGTCGTGAGGCTTGTTAAATTTTCGATAATGATTTATTTTTTCTGGGCAAGGTCATTAGTCTTGCGCCAGGGGCTCCCCGACGGGGAATCGAACCCCGGTCTCCCGGGTGACAGGCGGGTATACTAACCACGATACTATCAGTGAAATATACTTGAGTTTAAAAATCGGATTTTAAACACGGGCAGTAGCCTGATGTGTTACGCTTAGGTTCAATTTTTTTCGTGATTCTAACTGTCACAGCGTCAGTTCGAATCACACGTTCTTCACTATCATTTCAAACGCTATACGGCCTAATTGTTTCAGACGCTCTGATTTGTACACAATTTATGAGGCGTTTATTTCCTCACGTAATATTGGGACAGTTTTGCTTAGTTAGGGAAATTTACACATTAACCCAAGCACAGGGACACTGGCACAAGCATTATATTTCCATGAAAGATTTACCTATACTTGGCTTTAAACAATTCAAGGCAAACTTTTCGGACATTGCGTTAAATTTAAAAAGAATTTAACTTTTGAAAGCACAATAAAAAACACTTCGAATGACAACAGCAAAAAAGGGACATTATTTTAAATAAAGTCCTCGTACTTTACTTTTTCATTCGAATAGAATATATTTACAGCCTATTGAACACCATTTGTCGTATATGATATTTCTTTAGCACCGGAAATATATAAAGTCGTCCTCGTCCTAAGTTTATAAAAACAAGTTGATTCATTTTTAATTCTTGAATATATAATTCTAAAAATATATATGTTAAAATATATTGAAACATAAAGATGGTTTAAAAAGTGCATTCAATCCAAATAATATTCGTTATATATTGTCTGAATGATGCCATCATTCGTTTTGATCGCAAGTATCGCCACCTCACGGCAAGCACAAGCTATTAGCCACCCATGCTATCTCGTTCAATTCATTTAATCGTATTTCTCTAATCAATTTCATTTGGTGTGAATCCATCGTGGCTGTTAATAATTAAAAAATCAGGAAAAGGAACAATCAAAAAGTAGAATTTTAAATAACCTCATAATGGACAATAAAACTGATGCAATGAGTGGTGTGTCACCATTGCCGCAAAGGAATAAAGGTGGGAATGTGAATAATCAGCAGAAGCCACCGCAGCACCAACAGCAGGAGGCTAATGCTGAGCAAATGGATACGGGGCCTCCGTCGGACAAAAAACAGCGTCTTGATAACACGGGTGGCGGTGGACAAAACTACGACGGAAAATACAATCAAGGTGGAATGGGTGGAGGACGAGGCGGCAACAACGGTGGAATGCGAAGAAGCAGAGACCGCCGACGAACTGCTTTCCGAAATGAGGTTAGTACAATTTTTTTTGTTATTCAAAATGGCGCTTATTGACTGCCGAGTCGTACATTTTTTTTTTTTTTTAATGACATCCTTCATTGGATATCGATGTTGTATTTGGCTGAAACAAAAAAAAAAAAAAAATTATAAACATTTTGAGACAATTTGTAAATTCTTGAATACATTATTAACTTTATATCGACTCAGCGAAATGTTTTAAATAAAAACAGTATTTAGCTAACTAAGGAGAGATAACAACTTATTCAATATGTTTCCTTATATCTGGTGTTCTTGTTATCCTGTAACATGCCTAACATCCTGTATAAATCAAAAACACAATTTTTAAAATGATGCAATACATAGTGGAATATTTATATATAATAAGGCTTCAAAAGGCTCATGGTAAAGCAAATATAAATTATAATAGTTTTAGATAAAACATTAGGAGTTATACTGAATGTGGAAATAATCTATATCAATTTGTGGCATGTTCTAGTTACTTTTTTGCATCTATAGGCTTATTCCTCATTAACTATGGTATTTAAAAAATTTGTATTGTCTTATATATCTTTGTTAAGGTATAAAATTGATATTGTCTAAATGCTAATTGAATTCATATGTATATGGAATACTGAAAGTCAAACATTTGTTGGGAAGATCACATTTTGTACAATCTTAACAATTTAATTTAATACTAGGTTTAAATTGTACTTAATTCAGTTTAATTAAGTAAAACGTGTAAGGGTTTACTGGACCAGTGTTCAGCTCCCAACTCGATTTTAGTATGTTAGATTTTAACCTGTGAATTCATGAGGTTTCGTCCGTTTTAGCCGTCTCAATTCGTGGGTAATATCCAAGAGCTGAATAGCTTCTACGTTGGTATGATTATGTAGGCGTCTTAAGTGTTTGACAGCATTTTCTTGGATAACTTCATAAATCCATTTGATCTCTACTCTGACTATTACTATTTACTATTATTTATTGGCCTGTAGGAACCCGAAAGTTCATGACCTCACAGACTCGACTCCGCTATCGTTCCCTGTCCTGTGCACTCTACTTCCACGCTTGACCATCTGCTCCGATCTCCTCAGGGTCAAACCTAACATTGTCCTCCCATCTCCGTCGCGGCCGTCTTAGCGGTCTCTTTCCCGTTGGTCTACCGTCAAGAATTCTACGCACGGTCCGATGGTTGCCCATTCTCGCTACATGTACTTAATCTTCGCGACTTGATTACTCCCACTATTGTAGGTTTGCGGTATAGCTCTTCCAATTCGTGGTTGTGGAGTTTCCTCCATTGACCTGCCTCCTCGTCATATTTAGCTCCAAAGATACCTCTTAAAATTTTATTCTTGAATACGTGGAATTTGTTTTCTTCCCGTTTTGTGAGAGTCCATGTTTCGCATCCGTATAGAGCAATCGGCATGATTATGGTTCTATAGACACGGAGCTTTATGTTACGTGATAGCAGATTGGATTTTAGCAGTTTACTGACTGCGTGCCAACTAGCGTTGCCAGAGTGTAATCTTTTGTTAATTTTCTTCGACATTTCGTTACTGGCCGTCAGTATTGTTTCCAGATATTAAAATTCTTTAACTTTTTTAAATATTTAGCCTCTGACGTTTATATGTGTTCCCTGAGCTCCACCTGTTCTCGCCGTAATCATATATTTTGTTTTGTCTTCATTTATTTCTAGCCCCACCTCTTCTGCCGCTTGCATGAGGATTTTACTGTTTTCACTTACAGTTTCTAGATTATCGTCCAGAACGGCGATGTCATCCGCATATGCTAGCACTTGTGTGACCCCGTTCAGGGATGATCCGGCCATGTTGTCGCCTTGTACCTTTCTGATGACATACTCGAGCACAAGGCTAAAAAGACATGGTGAGAAGCCATCCCCTTGTTTTAGTCTGTCGCGGATGTCAAATGGTTCTGAGAGGTGGTTTTCTATTCTAACTCGCCCTTTGTTTTCGTTCATGCCAATTTGAATGAGGACGGCATATTTTTCGGGATTTCCCACTAAACTACAATATGGTAATCTTTGCCTTGCGACTGAGTCGTAGGCTTTTTTGAAGTCAACGAACAGTGGGTGAACCGTCTCTCCGTATCCCTACTTCTTTTCCAGCAGTTGCCTTATTGTGAACATATGGTCGCTTGTTGACCGGTTCCTACGGAATCCGGACTGATAATCTCCCAGTATTTCTTCTGCGTACGGTGTGATTCTCGCCAGTATGACCTTTGTTAATATTTTATATGTGATTGGGAGCAATGATATTCCTGATAGTGTTCGCAGTGAGATCTGTCGCCTTTTTTGAAAATGGGGACGACTATTGAGGTTTTCCGTTCTTCCGGAGTGAGTTCCTTATCCCATATTATTTTAATCAGTGGATTTTTCGAGCGGTTGCCTCTCCTCCGTGCTTCATAAACTCTGTCGGTATGCAGTCGACTCCGGCAGCCTTGTTGTTTTTCAACTGATTTGTTGCGTCTACAACTTCGTTGAAACAGGGCCCTGGGATCTGAGGCTCGGCCATATGTACGTCTGGTTTGTTTATTTGTGGTTGATAGGTGCGCACCTTGAGCAGGATTTCAAAGTACTGCTTCCATCTTGTGACGATATTGTTTGTTTCTGTGACCAGGCAGCCGTTTGTGTCTCGAATTATTTTGGCTCTCCCTCGGTAGCCATTTGTAATTGAATTTATGCCGGCATACATACCTCTGATGTTCTTTGCTCTGGAATTTTCTAGGATTTTTCCGAACTGAGTCCTCTCCCAATTCGCGTTTTTTGCGTTTGAAGAGTCTCATTGTCTCTCTCCGAATTGTTGCGTATCTTTCTGCGTTGACTTCATTATATCTTTCTAGGTGGAGCTGTGGGGGGCGAAATATTGTGCCGGCGTACGACACTGGTTCACTTCAACCCCCATCAATCGCAAGTTCCGCCACGAGTTAATCACCAAGACAGGAAACTGAGTTCCAAGTACGATTACAGGAGAACAACGATGAAGGAGACACACCCAGGAATGCAGCACGGAAAATTAAACATCAGATGTTAATTGTATTAAATGTTCTTTATTTTTAAGTCTTGTTGTTATTTCACAATGTTGTATAAACTGTTCTTAGATTTAGTATTTATGTTTGACAGCCTTCGAAACTTAATACTGGTTTTGAAATTCACTGCAATTTTGAACACACGAATTATATCGGCGCACCGCGGGTGGTAAAAACGGGTGGTTACCGGACTACTGCCCTCGACTCTTTGATTGGTTAATTACGCGTCCCCGGCGTGCCACGGGGAGCGGAAGACGAACCGACCGGATCGGCGGCTGGAAAACGACTTACCGAGGAAAGAACCCCGACCTGTATTCAATCCTGGGTTAAGGGTGAGGGTCGGCGGAGAAAGAGAAATTTTTCTCTGTAGGGTGTGGCCACCAAGGAAATGCAATCTCTTTCCTTACTGGGTGTGACCAATTGAAAGGCGATCATATAGATCTTGGTTGGCCCATGCATTGAGGCCATGAGAACGAAGCAGGATGACGGTAAAGACAAAGGGATCGTGGGGATCATTGTTTATGCTGTGCATTGCGGCTAAATAAATGGACGGCGATGCATCGAGGAAATGGTGCTAAAAGGAAAGGTGGGACAAGGACATCATATAAGTCTTGGATGAGTGATGCCCTTGCGTAAATAGACGCATAGCCATTAGAAAAAGGTGCTAATGGATTGGGATACTTTATACAATGAAAATTGTATATCGTATCTTGGGTCGGTGGAAGAAATGGGTCCCTTGTTTGCAGTTGTATATGCAGGGTAAATCGTTTGTGGCCAAGCACGAAATTGGTGATTGTTTGTATTTAGGAAATGCTGAAGATGCGGTAATTGTTTGTCGATTGAACAAACGAATCGCTGGTCGGTTTGTTGCAGCTGTAAAAACAAGCTGTCCGACATAGCATATTAATGATGGCAAAGGGTGCCGAATGGTTTGGGATTTATGATGCATATGCCCATTGAAGAATTCTTTTTAGGAATTGTGTTTGACCTTTGAGGAATATGACGCTTGGTCGATAAAGAATTTTTTTAGGCAAATTTGGCCAATGCGTTGATGCATGGAAAATGCCCTTGTGGGAGAAATTCGTTTTACAGGAGCTCTAAGGTTATGCATTAGATAACCTTAATGCATGAAGCTTTTACAGGTGCTAATGCAATTGCATTGTGGCATAAAAAGCCACACAAAATTTGATAGTGCAATAAAAAATTGTTACCTCTGCTAGGGCTCCTCCTCTTCAGCGGCTGCTCCACCACCTGTGGTTCCTCTTCAGGTTCCCCCCTTTTAAAACAGCCAGGGCGGCCACCGCCAGATGGTGATCTTAAAGAGAATTTAATGTGTTTCTCCGAATTGACCGAATTCACTAAAACGAGCTTTTATTCTTTTTTCTTCTACGTTTTATTTCAACGCTTCACTTTGGCAAATGTTACAGATTCTTTTCGCGTTTCCTCTTTTTAAATTTTTTACTTCAACCTTTAGTTTTAAATTTTTACTTTAACCTTTAGTTTTGTTCAAAAAGAAAACGGGACCATTTACTTCTGCCCTTCTACCTTTCTTCTTGCTGCCACTGAACTCTAACTCTATGTCGCAAAAAAAAAAAAAACCGTATCTTCTTTAAATCAACGAACGGAATTCTATTCTCACCTCACAATCAACTGTTTTTCTTCTACTCTCTTTAAAAACCGTACCGAGCAAGCAAAAAACAAAAACAAACAAAATCAAAAATTCCTCTTGTTGCTTCTTTATCTCTCTCTCCATCGACGTCCACTCCGAATACAGAATTCGAACTTGCCCACGATCCACACTCGAACTGGGGCGTGTTCGAACACTCACATGCCGATCGTGCGCTTTTTCCACCACCTTACCATCAAACTATATCAAAAGAAAATTATACTAAAAACAATCTAATGATGGGGGTGACGGGAACCGCACGTAACAGCATTAGCGGGAATCAATGGAGCTTGGGGGGCTCCAGCACAGGAAGCTTGGAGGTAATTGGGCAAGTAGGCGTCGTCATCGTCAAACCAAGGTTTGGACTTAATTGTTTTCTTAAATCCGAATACCTTTTGGGCTGTTTGTTTGATTGTGTCTCTGATCGATGTCCATTTAGTGTCTACACTGTTGGCTTCCTCTTTCTCACTGCTCCCATTCTCTAGGATGCTAAATCTACTCGTTAGTTGGTCTTGATATTCAGCCCTTTTGCGCGGGTCTTTTAGTTTATCAATGTCGAGCTTTTTGCTTGTTTCCTGTGACTGCCCATGCGGGTTTGTTGCGAGCCGACTCCTGATTTTGCCCATCACTTGGGATGATCGGAGTCGCAATCTGCTCCTCTATGTGATCTTACGTCAAGGATATTCTAGTGGTGTCTTTTGTCTATGAGGAAGTGGTCTATTTGGTTACGCGTTATGCCGTCGGGTGCTATCCTTGTGACTTGATGAATTTGGTTGTGCTTGAACAACTTGCTTTTCACTACCAGATCTTTTGACTCTGCGAACGTTATAATTCGAATTCCATTATCATTTGAAACATCGTGTAGGCTTCCTTTACCTATAGTTGGTTGGTAGATATCTTCCTTTCCATTTTTCGCATTGATGTCCTCGAGGAGGATTTTAACATCGAATGATGAGATCCCATCAAATACTTCCTCTAGGGCCTCGTAGAACATATCCTTCGTTTCTTCGTCTCTTATTAAAATATAGTAACACTAATGTTAATAGTTAGAATGATAATCATTTGGCAGCTCAGGAAGAGTCGCGGCGGTGCATTTATTTTCGTGAAGCACAACTGTTTTGATATTCACCGGGGATCTATTCATGTGAGAGGAGAATAACTTACTCTTTGATAGAAACCAACTCAGAGATGCCTACGTACCAGACGTAGGCGGTCCACTTCCCCGATACATGAGATCAAAACGTCAAAACTATCCCTTCATCGACTCAATCGCCGATAGTTAAAGACAGACTGGTATAGACCCATAACTTCTATTCCATTGAAAGTTGTGGAGGCACAGATTTACTGTCTATTTTCTATATTTGGAAATAACTGATGTCGTTAGTGATTGGCAATTTACGCATCAACAGAGCTACAGAAGATCGGTAGGCGTATGTTATCACAAAGTAAATCCACTACTATTTCGAGGAAAGCAATATTGTCCCCACTGAGTATCTTAAGATCTCGATAGTTTGGCATGCAGTCATGTTAAGTTGGCATACCGATTCAGTACATAAGAAACTATCCTTCCGCTTGCTCGATCCAAGTGACGACAAATCTGCCGCCCGTCAAATTGGCATTTGCCCCCCCCCCCCCCCCAGAATTTTCTAGGATTTTTTCGATCTGAGTCTTCTCCCATTCGCGTTTTTTGCGTTTGAAGAGTTTCATTGCCTCTCTCTGAATTGTCGCGTATCTGTCTGCGTTGACTTCATCATACCTTTCTAAGTGGATCACCCTAAGCCGTTTACGTTCTTCCATCCTCGCCCTGCACTCATCGTCAAACCAAGGTTTGGACTTAATTGTTTTCTTAAATCCTAATACCTTTTTGGCTGTTTGTTTAATTGTGTCTCTGATCGATATCCATTTAGTGTCCACACTATTGGCTTGCTCTTCCTTACTGCTCCCATTCTCTAGAATAATAAATCTATTCGTTAGTTGGTCTTGATATTCAGCCCTTTTGCGCAGGTCTTTTAGTTTATCAACGTCTACATTTTTGCTCGTCTTCCGTGACTGCCCATGTGGGTTTGCCCATCACTTGGGATGATCGGAGTCGCAATCTGCTCCTCTATATGATCTTACGTCAAGGATATTCGAGTGGTGTCTTCGGTCTATTTGGTTACGCGTCACGCCGTCGGGTGCTATCCTTGTGACTTGATGAATTTGTTTGTGCTTGAACATCGTGCTTTTCACTACCAGATCTTTTGGCTCTGCGAACGTAATAATTCGAATTCCATTATCATTTGAAACGTCGTGCAGGCTTTCTTTACCTATAGTTGGTTGGAAGATATTTTCCTTTCCAATTTGCGTATTGAGGTCCCCGAGGAGGATTTTAACATCGAATGATGAGATCCCATCAAATACTTCCTCTAGGGCCTCGTAGAACATATCCTTCGTTTCTTCGTCTCTTATTAAAATATAGTAACACTAATGTTAATAGTTAGAATGACAATCATTCGGCAGCTTAGGAAGAGTCGCGGTGGTGCACTTATTTTCGTGAAGCACAACTGTTTTGATATTCACCGGGGATCTATTCATGTGAGGGGAGAAGCATTCACTCTTTGATAGAAACCAACTCAGAGATGCCTAGGTACCAGACGTAGGCGGTCCACTTCCCCGATATATGAGATCAAAACGTCAAAACTCTCCCTTCATCGACTCAATCGCTGATAGTTAAAGACAGACTGGTATAGACCCATAACTTCTATTCCGTTGAAAGTTATGGAGGCACTGATTTACTGTCTATTTTTTATATTTGGAAATAACTGATGTTAGTGATTGGCAATTTACGCATCAACAGAGCTACAGAAGATCGGTAGGCGTATCTTATCACAAAGTAAATCCACTACTATTTCGAGGAAAGCAATATTGTCCCCACTGAGTATCTTAAGATCTCGATAGTTTGGCATGCAGTCATGTTGTCAAAATTGCTTTCCTGTTAAGTTGGCATACCGATTCAGTAGATAAGAAACTATCCTTCCGCTTGCTCGATCCAAGTGACGACAAATCTGCCGCCCGTCAAATTGGTATTTGCTCCCCCCACCAAACTGCTCTGTACTGGTATCCATTCCATCCCTCATGTTTATAAACGACTTCTTGTCCACAGCCTACAACTCAATTTCAACTTGCTTGTATACATACAGAATTCTTCATACTCATTTCGGCGTGTTCGTCTTCTCTTTCACGACAAGAGACAGCATTGGGTTTTGGTGGCTTTGAATTCCTGAACTAGGTTATATAATTCCCATAAGTACATGTTGTTGATTTTGAACCTTTAGGCTGAAAACACGCCGGACCAGCCAACGATTTTTTGTTTCGTAAAGCAAAAGAATGCTTTTTATTCCAACACACTCCAAGCGAAGCAGAATGCATCCAAAAACAATTTTTTTTCGTTTTCTTGCTTCATTTGGTGTGCGTTGAGATACGAAAACCAAGCCACTTGATCCCGGCGGTTTCTTATTTGCATCCCTCAAATATCTGAATTGAAGAAGAAGAAAATTTTGTGTGCGAAGAGCAACAAGTTTGCCGCCTCAATGGCTGAGTTAGTAAGGAGGTTATGTATTGCGTTTGATCGTTCAAACGTAGGTTCAACTGACGACTCTTGCTGTTGTGCAATTCGGCACAATTACCGGTAGGTAGGGTCCCAAAGCCCGGCCGCCCGGTGAAATACCACCTCATTAAGCTATATGATTCGTGAATTGGTTGGGAGAAATCCCTGACCCAACACTCAACAGTGGCTAGAGATCCAGACAGGCTAATAGTCAATTTGATAATACACCCGTTCTTAGCATAAATACAGTTGACTGTAAGTCTAGTTCTGGCTTTAAAATCAATGGTTGAGTTGGTAAGGAAGTTGTGTCTTCCGTTTGATTGTGCAAACCTAGGTTTAACAGACCCTAAAGCACAGCCACCCGGTGTAATGCCACCCCATTAAGCTATAGGCTACGTGAAATGATTGGAAGAAATCCCTGAGCATCCTTCGGAGATTGGCTAATGGACCCGGTCGGGAAAAAATAGCACCCCAGGGCGCTGAGTCAGCGCCAAAGGTTCGCATTTCCTGGTAGAAGTAAATAAAAAAAAAACAGGCCAGCTATCGACAACGAGTCATGTTCCGCTTCCGCTTTTTTGTCTCGATGCATGCGTTTTATGTTGTGCCATAAGAGATAATGCCATTATGAGCAACGACGACGGTTTGAAAAGTTTTTTTTTTTTTATTTGGTGTGTGTTGTCCGTATCTAATGGACAACCACTCGCAAAGTAGCAAAGCAAAGAACATTGCTTTGGTGTGAGCTCTTTCATAAGAAATAGTTCCGATGTTTCGTCGAAACGTTTTGACTGGTCCGGTGTGTTTTCAGCCTTATAGTAGCTAAATTCACACCACAGAAATGAAGGATAGACAAAGTCGAAGAAAAGTATAGAAAGAAAGGGGTCTGTAACGAAACGAGTTGGTTCTATACATATGCTAGCAGTTGCGTAGGGGAAACCGGACCACTATTGAAAATATTTTGTTTGTGTGATGCCAACACAACGTACAAGCAAAATGGAAAATGAGAATTATGAGAATAGAACCATACTATTCTTTTGGGAGCTTTCTCATTAACGTAACTGTTGGTTAGAGGAAATTTAGCTGGCACGACACAGTGGTCTGAAGTGCCCAAGGGCGAAGAAACTTCAATTGTGTATTTGTTCGAGTGGGAGGTGAGAAACAGGTCCAGTGTGTTGGCGAAATGACCATATATGTCTGATACCCGTGTTGGTTCATTGACGAGTTGAGTTAAACTATTTGAATCAGCAAAGAGGTGGACATATTGACTTTCAGGTGTTGTGTGTCCGCCGTGACGAAGTCACTGAGAGTTATGCACATTAAAATCACCCGCAATAACGATTTCAGTGTGCGGATACAGGGTCAACATTTTATCGATAGAATCAGACAGAACATCGAGCTACTGAATATTTCGATCATGCTTGTGTTCATTCATGTGTTGCGAGGATCTTTGTGGTAGCTGCATGTTTGATTTTTTAAATAATAGAAAGCAGTTGTCTATCATCCCGTCCGTAAGGCACGTATCTTACCCTTTTAGTCGCCTGCAGTGTTATTCTTCCCTCTCTTTTTTTAAGTAAATAGCATTTCTTATTTTCAAGTGATAATGACGTTTAACTCTTTGAGCAGACGTCAACGCCATTTAATATATTTATTTATGAAATATCGCCTGTCGAATTATATTACTTTTTAAAGTATCTGTTTGGTCGAACCTACTTTGGTTCTACAGATGAATTCGACATGCATATAAACTTGCCGAAATAGGTTCGATGCTCAGGCACGTAAACCTAACCTAAAACGTATAATTCGTTGCGATTTCCATTACGTGTAATGAAAAATATGTTATCAAAGACAAGTCCAACGGAAACTTTTTCGAATGCCCAACTGATCTGAATGTATGACTTTCGAATTGGACCCTGTTCATTGAAAGATAGATACACTCGCTGTACAGGAGAAGTGTTTTTTTTAAGCTTCTCATGTTAATTTTCTCTTAAAATTATAAAAACAAAAAAACGTGTTTAATCAATTTTAATAATTTTCTTCAATTTTCAGCCAAACGACCAGAACAACATGGGTGGAGGTGGTGGAGGCGGTGGTGGTGGATTTGGAGGCGGTGGTGGTGGTGGTGGATTTGGAGGCGGTGGAGGTGGTGGCGGCGGCCCTGATCGTCGCAGTCGTGGTCCCGGAATGGGTGGCTCCGGGGCTGGTGGAAGTGGAGGCGGTGGGGGTGGTGGATTTGGAGGCGGCGGCCCTGATCGTCGCAGTCGTGGTCCCGGAATGGGAGGCTCCGGTGGTGGCGGCCGTAGTGAAGATTTCTTCATATCTCAACGTTTACGAAGCATTTCTGGCCCCACCCATGAATTGCCAGCAGTGGAAGTTGAAGAGTCCAAATTTTCTGGGCGCAATCGTCTATATATTGGCAATTTAACTAGTGACGTAACAGAAGGAGAATTGCGTGAAATTTTCAAACCATACGGCGAGATTGGAGAAGTATTCTCTAATCCCGAAAAAAATTTCGCATTCCTTAAATTGGACTTCCACGCTAATGCTGAAAAAGCAAAACGCGAATTGGACGGTACCATGCGTAAAGGACGTGCGCTACGTGTCCGTTTTGCACCAAATTCCACCATACTCCGTGTTAAGAATTTAGCACCTCTCGTTTCCAACGAACTTCTATATAAATCATTTGAAATTTTCGGACCGGTAGAAAAGGCCGTTATTACTGTCGATGATCGGGGTAAACATACGGGTGAAGGCACTGTCGAGTTTGCCAAGAAATCATCGGCAAATGCCGCTCTTCGTCTTTGCAACGATAGATGTTTCTTTTTGACAGCTTCCTTACGACCATGTGTCGTAGAGCCGTTCGAAATAATCGACGATGCCGATGGTTTGCCGGATAAGGCACTGAATAAAAAGACACAAGAGTACAATCACGAGCGCAGCGTCGGTCCACGTTTCGCCGAATTGGATTCGTTTGAGCACGAATACGGTACCAGGTGGAAGCAATTGTATGAAATGTTTAAAACCAAACAAGACGCCCTTAAGCGGGAACTCAGGATGGAAGAAGATAAATTGGAGGCTCAGATGGAATATGCACGTTATGAGCATGAAACCGAAATGTTACGTCAAGGTAATTAATATAATCAATAAAAAGAATCTTACTTGGTGCTAACATGCTGATGTTATTTAGAACTACGTAAACGTGAACAAGGTAACGACCGTAAGAAGATGGAATGGGAAATGCGTGAGAAACAAGCTGAGGAATTGAAGATACGCGAAGAGGAGAACTTACGCCGCCAGCAGAGTGAAATGCAGAATCGCATGTTGCGCCAGGAGGAAGAAATGCGACGTCGTCAACAAGAGAATACCTTATTCATGCAAGCTCAGCAATTAAATTCATTGTTGGATCAACAAGAGGAAAAACAAGGTGGCGGTCCACCCGATGGTGGTAACGGACCCAATTTTGATAACGGCAACAATCCCAGCGATGGCCAGATTGATTTCAGAGGTGAGCAATTATTTATACTAGATATTGTTTCGTAAATTCTAATATTTATAAGATAAATGCTAAAAAATAAAAAAGATTATTAGTTTTAATCAAATACATAAAAACACAACAGGTTGTGGTTTTTTTTTTTTTTTTTTTTTTTTTTATAAATATTTATTATTCATTATTAATTAACACAAGTATTTCAAAAATACATATCAATAAATTAACATAATGAGACTATTATCTCTTATAAAAATAATATATTACTAATATACTAATAAATAATGCGATTTATTGTATTTCCAGATGTATTGAATGCGTTTGCAAATAATAATCCCGGAAATATGGGTGGTCCCCCTGGCGGTCCCAACAATCCACAGGTACGTTCAATTTTTGGTACATTTAGATTAAGGGAAAATTTTATATTAGCACATTGAATGAGTGGGAAATACTTACACGATTTTCTGTAAAGTGTTTGCTACTTTAGACAAAAAAGAAGAAGTAACATTAAAAAGCAAAGCAATGAATCGTGGGGGATACTCCTTGTAATCAAAGTAATACATATAGAGCTAAGATGAATGACACGAACAGAACTTGTATTCTACTTTGTATAGTATAGTCATTATAGAACCAACAGTTATGTACCGTAATTTCCCTTTTATACTATTATAACGAAAGTGAACTAAGAAATACAGTATAATTCCACAGTACACGAAATAATTATAGCACAAGACGAGAAATGTTTCTTCTCTAAATGTTTTCCATTGTGTTCGGAGCGTTACTGGATCATCTATGAAAGCAAACTTAAAAACAGTTCCTCAAGGGAAAAATTGACCAAACTAATTTTTTAATATATCTTTTAGTATTTAATTTTTATAAATACAGTTTATTTGCAATCAAACAGAAAAATTGGATGGGAAAAACAGTAAAAATGAGATGTTGAAAAATCTCGCCGGTTAACATAATTAGGCATAGCTGAAATTGTTGTGTATTATATTACATTCCTTAGTTAATTTTATGGTAATGCTAAGAATATGTGTACAAAGATTATGTACTACTACAAATAATTAGTAGGAAAATACATATTTAAGAAACCACTGGATACAATTTATAGCGAATCGTCGTATTCATTCTTGTAAACAATCACGTATGGCCACTACCAGTAACGTATTAGAGTAGAAATGGAGCCACAGAAAAGAAGGCATTCCTGGCTACAGCATGGATATCGGTCGTGCGGGTTTCATCTTCATGGTGATCCAAATTTATTGGTTCCATATCAATCGACGTAGATTTTGTGTAGACCCCTGTCGGGCATAGATTTTATTAGACGGAATAGGTTTTATTAATGCTAAGCATATCTGTACAAAGATTATCCGCTCAAATAATTAGTAGGAAAATAAATATTTAAGAAGGCTGTGGATACAATTTATAGCAAATCTTCATGCTAATTCTTGTAAACAATCATTCGTAAAAAAAGATCACTACGACTGTCGTGTACCACTACCAGTAGTGTATTAAGTGTAGAAATGGAGCCACAGAGAAGAAAGCGTCCCTGGGTACAGCATGGGTATCAGTTTCATCTTCATGGCAACCCGAGTTGGTTGGTTTCATATCAAGCGACGTCGATTTTGTATAGAACCCTGTTGTGCATAGATTATTTCATGCGGCTTATTGGTTATACAGTGGTGGAAAAAATAATAGAAATAAGCTTCTTCTTCGAAATTAATCGTTAAGAAAAAATGTATTTGGGGAAAACTTAGAATTAAAAATATACTAATAGATTTGGTGCACTGTAATACGTTAAAGAAATACTAAATTTTTAATAAAAGAAAGCGAGAAATAGTGAAAAAAAAATTGATTCCGGTTTTCCTTGGATTTGCCGGGTAAAAATGACAGAAACAAATTAGTTTTTTGTTTGTGTTTTGTGAAGAATTAATTTACAGTAAAAGTCGTTTTAATACTTAGTTGTTGCACCTTTGTTTTTAATATCTGCTTCGCATCTTCGTCCCATGGAATTGACTAGTTTGGTACAAGTCGCGGGTGGTATATATTTTGGACCAAAGTTCTACCTTATTTTTGGCTTTGCAGTCGTCCGATCTTGCGCTTAAGAATGCCCCATGTTCATGTTCTATTGTGTTAAGATCAAGGGACTGCGATGGCCACTCCATAACATTGACTTTGTTTTGAAGAAACCATTCTTTAGCCAATTTTGAGGTGTGTTTGGGGTCATTATCCTGCATAAACTCCCATTTAATAGGCATGTCTTCTTCAGAAAATGGTAGCATAACGTTGTTTAAGATTTCTACATAATCTTTAGCACACATTTTGTCCTTTATAAGAAAAATTGGACAAACACCAGGTGCTGAAAAGCTTCTCCAAATCATTAAATTGCCTCCACCATGTTTCACAGTATTTTTCGTATACTTTGGATCGAATTCTGCGTTCATTGGTCGTCTGACGTACATTTTTCCAACAGAACCAAACAGATTAATCTTGGTTTCATCCGACCATAAGATGTCCAATTCGCACGGTGGAGGTGTTTTTTGGCAAAAACAAGTCTCTGCTTTATATTTTTCTTGCTCAAGTATGGAACTTTTCTGGGACTTCTTCCAGGAAGACCCGCCTCTATTAATCTGTTTCTAATTGTACGACGCGTTTAAATCATTTTTTAATTCCGTTGAAGAAAAAACGGCTTGTTCTTGCATAGTCGGGTTAGCAGTTTGTCGAATCGTGAGGTTGTTTTTCTTTTTCTGCCTCTGGTTTCCATTTTGGGACCTGAATGAATAGCTGTGAATATGTTTTTCTTAGAGCACTTCATTAGTTTAGCTATTTCATCCATTGTCTTCCCGTCATTTCTTAATTTTTTATCAATTCACGATCGGAACTAATGCAATGTACTCCACGACCCATTTTCACAAAATTTGGTTAATTATCTTTTTTAATTTATTTATTTATTTCTTTTTTATTATTTTTTTTCTAACAAACACTAAAACACAAGTCTAACAAATTTACGAAGATTTCAATAAAGACGAACCAGTAGTTTACTTCTTTGAGGGCTCCTCGATAGTATAGTGGTTAGTATACCCGCCTGTCACCCGGGAGACCGGGGTTCGATTCCCCGTCGGGGAGCCCCTGGCGCAAGACTAATGACCTTGCCCAGACAAAATAAATCATTATGGAAAATTTAACAAGCCTCAGGACTTGCTAAATAAGGCCAAGACCGGTTCCCGGTTGTAGTGCCGATGATGATGATGAGTAGTTTACTTCACAATCACGATTGAAGACTGTGGTGATGGTTTGTTTCTATTATTTTTTCCAAGGCAAAATATCCCTTTCGCTTGCATTTTTTACTACTAGGCAAAAACAAAAAACTGATAAGAGCAAATTGATGCACCATATCAAAGTATTGTTATGTACGGTTCGGATATAGAATTGGTGTCGAAGAAAAACCAAATCGTACGCAGTTACTGATTGTTGATCGTTATTTAAACCTTTGTTTCTATTATTTTTTCCACCACTGTATATTACCGGACATGATGTGTCTACAACCCTACTTGACATGTATTGCTTATAATGATCCTGCATGGATGCACAGTAGGTATTTTTCTTTGTCGCATGTGCTGTTTAATATTGTTGCAGCGATATATCTTTTTCGACACATTCATAGCATATATATTTCCTACCTATTGACATACCCGTGATATGTTGCCTAACGTCCAAAATGCACTGTATTGTGTACAGACATTTCGTATATGTGTTGACTACGGCTTAACAACGACATGTCTTCTCTTCGGTCTGCGGATATAACACTTGTGTAGTTATTAATATAGGGGCTATGAGATCCCAAATACCTTCGCATGTCTGGAATTTTCGGGATTCATCTTATGGTGGCGGCTAATACCATTAAATTTAAATTCCAATAGTTTGCGACATCTCTCGGACTAGTTATCTGATCATTTTGCTTTAAAAAAATCACTTCAATATAAGCGTCACAATATTATCTCGGAAGCTGTTCTTGCAGATCCGTGATAACATTCTAACGAATTTGGTTTATTTGCGCCTCTCAAGACAATCCGATGGATCCTGTCGGTTTTCAATTTATTAGCGACACGTACATACATATATGGGAGTTACAAAAGATATGTTCACCGAAGTGAGGGATGTCGCCGCAAATATCAATTTATTGCTGCTTCCTAAGTGTGTATTGAAGAATACTTAAAAATATAAAATGTATTAAATCTAACATTTCGTTTATGCAAAGTATGCTCTGGACATTTCGTGAGCATTACAAATTGTGCGACAATTTTTATTAACGCCTTTGGCGATCAGTTTTCTTCGATGTGGGCAGGTGTGTTTTTTTATTTTTATAAATGTTGCAGCGTTATGTGGTTCCAAAATATTATTCCCAAATGTGTGGTATTAATATACAAATACTTCATTTGCCAAATCGATTAACTCCATGGAACAAATAGTTGAGAAAAATGAGAAAAAAAGGAATGTAATTCTTCACAGTATTTTTAGAATTCCTTTTAAATAGTAAATTTAAATCAACGATCTAGATTGTATTTCAGCGGATGTATGTTTTGAATATATGCAGTTAACAGTCAAAGCGGTATTTGCATTAAAGTTTTGTGAAATTCCGAAAGTGGACTTAATCCATTTGGCAAGTGAAGCATTCACATATAAGCGACATAGTTTAAATAATATATCTGCGGAGCAACAATCTTTAACGTGCTCAATATGCAAATATTGCAAGATATTCAACAAATATCCTCAAGAAATAGGTACATTAAAGATAATTATTGGAGTTTTGAAATTGTATTAAGATTGTTCTACTTCAATTTATACTGATTCAATTGCCGATCCTTAACTGCGTTAGCGGCGGAATAGGATTGCTATATTTATATCGTGTACTGTGTGAATCTGGGGCATAGGGTTATTTCAAAAACAAAACAAAAAAATACCTTTCGATTATAATACCATCATATGTATTTCCGTTTTCTGTGATAAAAAGTTTCAATAATGTTTGCCATGATGATACGTATGATTGGTAATTTTTATTCTGCGTGTTATGTAAATATTGTTTTGTTCTCAATACAAATTCGTTATCATTTTTATTACATCTAGGAAAGTCTGTGTTAATGAGCAAATAATTGCCTAAGATATTAGGGGACTAGTTAAATAGAACTACTTCGTGAATTCACTTATAAATGAATGCCATGTTTTTAAGATATGTGCGTTCTCATATGTTATCCATTATGGGGGAAAAGAATGTTCCTTTTTACAGCGTAAAATATCTCTCGCCTTGGGTAACCTGCATTTATATATGTATCTTTATTGTAATCAGAAGATATTTGGTTCGGGGGACTAGCATTCTAAGCAGAGTTGGTTTGGTTGGCTCCTTGATTGAGCAATCTCTTCTTAATCTAAGTAGGATTTGTCACTTAATATGATTGTTAACACGCTATCGGCGGGTCGGGTATTAATACCTTTTATTCGGGACGCACGCTAAGCGTTAGTAAAACATTTACTCTAGTGCTTTTTTCATTTAATGAGCATTTTGTTTTGCATAACTCGTAAGCAACCTTCAGGTTGGTTTGTCATATCGTAGATCACTTTGTTGCTCTTCGTCCCATTGCCCACAGATAGTGTGTTAATAATAGGATCTATATTGTATATATTTTTTTAGTAGCAGTTCCACCTCATATGTCATATGTGCTTTCCATAACATGATTATACACATTTATGCAATATTTTAAGCCAACGAAAAAACAGATTCGCTATGATCAGTGTTTAATTACACCATTCTAGACGTTATAATGCAGGTGTCTAATTATTCATTAAAAGGATGTTATAGTACATACAAATTATCTTAGTAACCCAGTTCCTCTACGAGGATGTGTGCCGGATTAGACCGACCGTGCGCCCAAAGATAGCGCAATTTAGATTGGGGGGTATATTGACTAGTTTACAAATTGTAAAGAAAAACTGTACATATCACACGCGTTCTTCTTTTGGGGCATACATCTCAATTAATTATTGTTTCTAAACATTTCTTTTGAATATTTTTATTTGCAATTTTGTCCGTGATCATACGCTTGTGTGACTTTATAAGCATTTAATATTTAGTAATTATACATATCTGAGCTACTATAACACTCATTGAGGTATCATTGTTGTGCCCTCATTCCCTTGACGTTTTTATTATTCTTGTCTATTCCATATATCTTCTTGGTTATGAATAAAAAGTAAGCGTTTATTTGTAAAATTAATTTATACTAATCAACTTTTGTTATTATCCACTGCTATATGAAAATAAAAGTGGGCAATAGTTTTATTGAAATATTAATGTTAAGAACAGTCCAAACTAATTCGTTGCTGGTTTTATTGTTACATCGTTGTGGTATATATGAGTTGATCCAAGTATAAATTATTTCTGAAAATTTATAACACAGTATAGAATGGTTTATCGATATATGAATTCTTGGGAAATTACGGTGTTACAAAACAGTTACAAAAATATTTAATAATAATTTCGAGAGTGTGGGAAAATATCTTACTACTAGTTATAATGGAACAATAACAAAATTCTGTATAAAGTCGGTGATGCTTGATGGCGAGATTGATTTATTTCACAGAAATGTTTCGTTTTATTGATAGTATGTATTTGTGTGGTTTTTATTCAACTAAAATTACCATTAGGCGATTAAAACGCATTATAAAGATGTATATTTTAACCATTCACTAAAGAAAATGTATTCTACTTCGGTCGATTTATGTAAACTCAGAAAAATGTGTTTTTGTATGAACAATTTTTAACAAACAACGAAAACTTGACTTATGGATTAAAATATATTTTAAACTTACCGCTTGCTATGCGTGATCATCAGAGAATTTATATGTTAAGGTGATATTAAGATTCCTCAGCAATTATTTAATTTGTGTTATTATATTACTCGAGAAATATAATCGTGGGGCATATATCTAATCTGAAAAAGTGTCTGATAGTATTTCCAAGATGTTGGAATCATTTCATTCCTCAGTAATTATTTAATTTGTGTTATATTACTCGAGAAATATCGTGTGGGATATTTATAATCTGGGAAAGTGACCGATATCATTTCCAAGATGTTGGAATCATTTTATTTGAGACTTTGCTCTTGCTGAACAAATCAACTATAATATGTTTTCACAGCAAGTTAGGGAAATTAATGAAAGACAAAAAAATGCACAACGAATGTGTTTTGGTGCGAAATTTATCTTAGAATGTTATGCATGCACACTGTATTGTTTTGCTTCCAGTGATGCACCACAGTGTATGGCTGGATCGTGTCTGGTACCAGATCGTTAGCCCAATTCTGGTTCATGTGTTTTTCGGCACTTTGTAACCTAAAATCTATTCGGGTATCGACGTATCGATATGCATGGAAAAAAAAGTTAAGAGGTGATCACTTTCAATAAACTCTCAAACGGCACGGATGTTGTCATCTGTACGACTTGTCTTTGGGCGTCCACCATGACTTTCGTTTTCGATACGCACTCGCCCACTTTTGAAATCTCTGGACCCATGTATACACACGATTCTGAGACTATGAAACACAGTCCAAACTGCCTCAATCGAGAAAAAAGTTCCAAGAATTTAACGCCTTGATTTGTTAAACATTTTATAATAATCCTCTGCGCAACAGACGTATGTACCTCTTGCCAGTTCATGGCTGTACTGCCTACAAAATCGAGTGCGACCGCTACCCAAGCCGGTTCCCCTACTCTTCATAAACTAAACAACAGCCACGCACAAGATTATCTAGCTCACAACATGTTGCTTAGCAAAAAAGTTTACATTTGGTTCTCCCTCGTAAAATAACCGAATTTCCTGCTTGTGGCAACAACGTATTTTAGACCTTGTAACTAACTGGCAACAGAATCAAGTAATCAGAAAGCTGTCAAAGAATGTTTTTTTGTTTATATCTATATTTTACGAGATATATATCGCCACCGTCATTTAGCGAAAGATAATGGATTTGTTTGTCCGCAAAGTATTATTTTTGATGCCATTTCTGTTTTGTAATTAAAATAGATTGGCAAGTAACTCAAAATAATTGAAACTTCCGAGAGTAGTAACTCAAAATAATTGAAACTTCCGAGAGTAAGTGCTCACGCTATCATCAAAATGTTTCAGTAACGATTTACGTGATTTCTCAGTTTGAAGTGTAGTGGACTTTTGTTCTTAACGGTGACGTTGAATTTCATGTTTGTCTCCACCGTATGGCGCCTAAATATAAGCCCTTGTTCAAGATAGTAGAAGATGTACATATAACTCAAATCGAATAAAAATTATAGCAAAGTAAAAATAATCAAAAAATATGTTTACGTAAAACATATCCCAACCACTTAAAATGCTCCTTGCGCTGATATATGGACTACTTGTGATCTACAAATATGAATCAATATTCCATTCATCATTATTTGGGTTACTGATTTAGTTGATGGGAAGAAGCATTGATAGTGTGGACGTTCTTCAATGTATATAGTTGTAATTGGAAATTTCACAATCGTAATTCTATCCGTTTGACGGATAGAACTTGAATATTTGTGCATTAGATTGCTTTGAGGTTTTGTTAATGTTTAAATAAAAATATCTTTACCTCCCGAAGAATTTGTGGGTTTTTCTATAGCCATAAGACTACGAAGCACTACCAGCGGTACTGAAGACTGCAACACTACTGTATAACATTGAAGATGAGCAGTATCTTAGATGGATGGTGTATTAACTTTTCTTCATTTTGAATCAAGAGATTGTAAAGGGTTTCCCAATAGGAAAGACATGTTCTTCAAATTAAATAATGCGTTTCCCAATGACGATGTGTTTTCAAAACGTCTTGGCAGCCATGTTCAACGGAACAAACGGAAGAAAAGTCTCTAGCTGTCATTTGTCTTTTGTATACTTTGACTTTAACACAGTTGCACTTTAAAATAAAAAAGTTTCGCTTTATCTCTAATATTTTGTAAGTTAAAAACAAACTAGAGTTTTTGGATTTTTAAAAAATCAACTTTATTGGTGAATTATCACTAAGCAACTAACTTACAACATTCTTATTTATACCTATGTGACGTTGTCCCTGATGCTGGGTGCAACATTGTTGCTGTCGTAGAAGCTGTGATGATGAGATTTGTCGACGATGTCCAGTGTGATGGGCCGTGACCTGTGGTTTATGGGTGGTGATATGCATGAATGCGTGCGTAGATTGGTTTATAGGGCAAGTACTAGTTTGTGCTTTATGTGGAGTGCGTGTGCCAATGATGATAAGCACGAATACCTGTGCGGATTTGTTTATGATATGTGTCATCAGTTTATGATGTGTTGTGTTTATTCATGAGCCGTGTGTTAACTTGTATTCTATTTACTATTATAGACAAATAGTCCCCACTGGGAAACCTATTATTATATTTGTCTCACACTGTTGTTTATAGTAGATAGCTATGGTGTATAAATGTTTCTTTTTGCTTCATTTTCGTTTTATTCTAAATGATGAGGGAAAACGTAACGAACAGTGAGCTCATGTTGCCTTATAAATTCTTCTCTACATAATGAGAACAAAGAACAATCGTAAAATATACTTGTCATTAAAGGATTGAATTTGGTGAAGGGTTATTTCATTTTCTTCCATTGAATTGTTTGTACGAAAATAATTTTTACTGAGTTTTATTGACCATGTTAGAATACATTTTTCGATATTGTGCTCTCGATCTTAGATTTACTAGTTATATTTATACATTGCTTTTTTTCCTTTGATGTTATTTATTGGGAAAAATTGTAATACAACCAAAACATAAATTTTATTCTTGTGGGAGGGGTTTTGCTAAATGCATGCATTTTATTACAATTCTTTTGTTATACATAATTCATCCGTTATTAGGACCAATTCAATCCATTCGAATTTGGTAATAATCAACAAAATCAAAACAAAGGCGGTCCAGGAAATCAACGTGGAGGAGGCGGAAATAATAAACCATGGGAACGGAGAAGACGGTTTTAGATACATATTCGAGTTTTGATTAGAAATTAGTTATAATAAAAAAAGAAAAGTTTTAAATATGATCGATTTCCTTAAATACTAAACTATTTCATGCGACAAGTAATTATAGTATAGACGTTTACTTTCTACATTTGTATTATTTTACTAATAAGAAGCAAACAGACACATAAATAAGCCGCCATTAGTGGGCGAGGATTCTTTAAGGGGGTATTCTGGTCTAGACGCACGAATTTAACGCAGTTTTTGAAGTGCTTTAAAAAAAAAGCAATCAATATTTTTACTATTCATTTTTTTATAGGATGTTTATTAATATTTCAAGAATACAGTAAAAAAAAACTTGAAAGTAAAAAATTCAAAATTGAAAAAGTTAGCAGCTGATGAAGTGGGGGATCTCAAAAAGTAGGCACGCGACCATACCCACAATTCAACCCTCCTAGCAATCTGAAAAAAAAGAAAAGATTATTAATTTACAGAAATGCCTAAAAAAAGTTGAAAAATTAAAAATAAATTTTTGTACCACTTTTTTGTTTTTCGAATTTTTTAAAAATAGTTAACACTGAAATTTGGGGATGAGGATAGTGCATGCAATAGAAAAGCCTATAAAGAAGACATATACTTGAGGTGAATCGTTTCAGTAGAACTTGAAAAATCGTGGGTATTGATTTAAAAAAGACAGTTTCAAGAAAAACGCGTTTAAAAACTTCAGGGTATAGCAGCTTCAAGTGACATAATATTGCTAAAGCAGCTGTAACTTCGCCAGTTATTGGTATTTTAAAATTTTCTTTGGACACCATATTCTTAAAAGTATAAACTATAAAAAATATATAAAAAGAAAAAAAATGATTTTTTCAAAATTCTAGACCAGAATTCCCTCTTAATATTTCGACTTATTTGTTGCAGTACGAATATTTCATGTATTTGAAGGTGATTTGATTTTCAATATCAATTTTGACTATACTTTAACAATTTATAAAGAATCACGTAAATACACGCAATATTTATTTTGCGTGCCTTCATCTTATGTTATAATTACCCTTAATAAGGGTCGCTTCTTTTAATTTCATGATTAACTATATATTTTTTGTAATGAAGATCTTTATTTTCATATGACATTAATAAATTGTCTTATCTATCATCATATATACGCATATTCAAACTCGGATAAATATTAAATATAAACTTACACATAGTTTTCAATTTGAAAAGTGTATACCTTTAACTAGCCAAATAATGAAAATCAACAAATTTAATGAGTGTGATTCGTATTTATTACACATTTCGAGTTTCAAATGAAAAAACGAATTACGTGTAAGACAAATTTATATTAGAAGAACAAACTGAATCTGTACTACATTTCTTTTTAGTTAATTTTGTTTAATATTTGTTTTATTTACCAATTTAAAATTTATAAAAGGTATTCGAAAAGCATGCATGATAAAGACAAGCAACATCTATGTATAACATTTAACGAAATGTTTTATTTGATAATTATTGTATATATTGCGCGATTCTATATCATAATATATTGATAACTATGGATTTACAAAAACACCAATGTGTATGCATATTTCTTTCACTTTCCCTTTAATTTGGTTCATCGTCGTGATGAAGTGTACCTAGCATTTTGAAATTTACAAAATATGTATGAACTTGTGTATACATAAACGGATTAGTATATATTCATATGTGTATATACGTATCTATTATATATGGATATATGTATATATAGGTGTATATAAAAAGATGTGTATATAAATGTTTATGCATACATAGCTATGTATATAAATACGTATACTTTGGTCGTGTGTACGTAGAGGCTTTCGCCCGGACGTTTAAGATAATTTACTCTTATATAGTATCGATGTTGCGTTTTGACATCAACGGTGTGATGATATTTTTGATTTTTGTAGATGTTAAATCAAGATAACTACAAATATTACTCTGTAGATTAAAACATTAAAAACAAACATCAACGGTGTGCTGGTAGACAAAATATCTACAAAATTTCATTTTCAAAATATTTGTAGATGTTAAATTAATATAAATACAAATATTACTCTGTAGATTCGAACCTAAAAACATTGCAATGTTGACGTCATCAATATTATCAGAAAACAAACTCTATGTTTAGACTTTTTTGAAAATGGGATTGATATCTACAAAATTTCATTTTCAAAATATCTGTAGATGTTATATCAAGGTAACTACAAATATTACTCTGTAGATTCGAACTTAAAAAACATTACAATGTTGACGCCATCAGAAAACTAAATCAGCGTTTCGTTTTCTTTTGAAAATGTTATCGAAAATTTGAGAAGACAAATTTTCTTTTTAGTACGGAATGTTATTTCCAAAGAGAGGCACAGGTGTGAATTTGTTTGATCAATACTTTACGAAATATAAATAACTACAGTCATATACCAAATAATATAATGGATTTCCTAAAACTATAATCATCACTCTGTTGGTTCGAATTTAAGAGGCAATATTGACGTTACAATGCTCACTGCTCTCAGATAACAAAATCTACGACTATTTTTCTTTTGAAAAGGTTATTCAGAATTTGGGAAGGTAAAAAGTGCATCTTGTATTTTGAAATTCAAGTAGAGCATTGAAAATCGTCAAGTGAAGACTTGTTTTCAAACTATCTATAAAAAATAATTACGATTGTGATGTTATGATTCGCAATTCTTGTAAAGACACTGCAAAAACTTCGGGTGCACACGGATGGAGAGGAAATAACATCAAAACACATTTATGTGCAAGGTATCTTCATTCTTGTAGCAGACTTTAACTGTAGACATGACAACAATGTTTATAGACTGTCTTAACACTAGATATACCGACAATTTGACTTACCTATATTTACCGACACCAGTCGAAATGACTGGTGTTAGAAAAAATGGATAGTGGGATAAACTACTTCAATTATAGGTTAATTGTAATATTATTTATTAATTATAAATTCATTTATTAATTAATTGAAACATAATAATATTCAAATTCTCAAATATAAATTAATTAATTCACAATATAACATAACTAACATCTATTTTTTGTACTATACATTATAATAAAGAGTCATCATCATCATCATCATCGGCACTACAACCTAGAACCAGTCTTGGCCTTATTTAGCAAGTCCTGAGGCTTGTTAAATTTTCCATAATGATTTGTTTTTTTTCCGGGCAAGGTCATTAGTCTTGCGCCATATAATAAAGAGTACCTATAACATAATCCTGTAACATAAATAGCAATTCGAAATTTTATTTCAATTCTGAATCAGAAACCTATAACGGAGCAGTAGTATTGAATTTGACACAATTTTTACATATGTACATTTTGCTTTGTGTACATTTTCCACATACATATTTTTGCATATATTACAAATTGTCGTGGTCTTATTATTATTACACTGTCCTGTTTGACACCATTTACGTCTGGTACTTGAACTGGGTATATTAGCTGCTGAGATATCAGCTTCTTGTGGTTTTTCTCTTGAAATCGAATATTCAGAAGCAAATTCTTCAGCTAGAAGAAACAAAAACTTTTTTCTTGATATATTTCCACCTGTCGTGTTTTTATACAATATCCAGACAATTATCCCAGGTAAATCTAGAATATTGAAAAAAACTTGAAATGGCCATCTTCTGGAACCTGATTTGACGCTATATTTATGTGCCATTTGATCAGTCACATCGACGCCAAACTTAGTATTGCTATAAAACGACACAGTTTCTGGTAATTTCTTGTTAGTTTATCAATTGTGATGTATTTGTGCTTTGTACTAAGCAAAAGTACTTTCTTTTTCGGTTTACTCTTGTAAATAGAAAGTGTACATCCATTTGATTCATAAAGCAATGTTGAAAAATGAACCATGCTATCTTTCTTTTGTTTGCAAATTTTTGGGAATTCCTTTTTATTTGCACGTATTGTTCCAACCAATGTAGTATTTTTTGATAGCAATTTGAAAGCCAGAGGAAAACTTGTAAAGAAATTGTCCGTTGTTATGATTCTACCTTTCATGGTATATGGTTCTCTAAGTTTGAAAACAATATAATCACTTATGGGTGTTGATGAATCTCGTACTTCATCCTTTCCTAAATAAGGAAATCCATTTATTACATATTTAGTTTCAACGTCTGACGCCAGCCAAAATTGTATGCCCAATTTGTCGGGCTTGTTGTTCGGCATATATTGTGTGAACCTGCCTCTGGCCGTCGTTGGAAAGAGTTGCTCATCCACGGTAATATATGCTCCTCGTTTGAAGCAATTTTGGCTATTTTCAATAAATTTATCCCAAACTGTTGAAACTAAAGCAAATTTGTTTTTTTGTAAATGTTGACATCTCTCGTTTTTTTTGTCAAAACGAATATAACGTAGAATCTCTGTAAATTCATTTCTACTCATAGTTCTACAAAAAAGGTTTGGTTCCCACTTCTTATTCCATAAATATTCAAGTCTCAACGTTTTTGCTTCATACGTACATACAATATCGCAATGAACGCCTTCAATTTGGTTTCGTAAGTTTCCATTCTTTCTTAAAAATTTCAGAAACTTCTAGCTCTGTACAAGTTTTTACATGCTCTAGAATATACTGGTCAATTAGTAATAAAAATGCGCTACTTACTGCCTCCTTCAGAATATTTCTTTTTGCATATGCTGTAGGCCCGGAAGCATCCTTGAAAATTCTGTGAACTGATAACCTGCCCGCAACACCCCCTGCCTTTATTTTTTTCCAAATAGTGCCGTTTGTAGAAATTTCCGTTTCAGTTTCATATTCGTCACGAGAACTGGACGGCAGGGGTAAACATCTTCTTTTACGTATGTTTGGAATATTTTCGTATTTACTGTCGCCGGACTCATCTTCATAGCTCTTATCAGAAATATCACTATCACTACTCTCAATATCAACACGCTTATTGTTCCTGACGTGCGAATTACTTTGTGTATCTGATAATTCGTCTTCGATATCATAAAGCTCATTATTTTCAACATCCGAACATTCCATATATATATCGGTGATATTTTCCAAAAACTTTCGTTTTGACATTTCTGGGGCCCATTTAGCCATTATTTTGACTGGTGTGGTAAATCTAGTGTTAAAATGACAGTACTTTTTTTCCCATTTAAACATAATGTGCAAGTGTTAAGGTATAGTAGTGTGGAATAAAAATTAAAAAACGAACATTTCTGACAATTTATATTTTACAAATGATGCGAATAACTTTAGAAAACACTATTGGATTGCCATATTTTATAATCTACTTGCTACAGTAAAGTCAAATAAATAAAAAAATAAAAATATGTGGAGTTAATTAGATACCTAGTGTGAGGAATGATGCTTACTAAAAACAGACCATTAGCGATGCTACGAGCGGCATTGTAGACGTTTCTAAGGGCTTATTGACCTTCGTAATTTGTACAAAAAAGACGATGTCTAGATTGTTTTCTTTTAACTAAGTAGTAGCTAATTTTGTACTAGGGTTTTTGTTCTAAACTGCTCTTTTATAACACACAGTGTGTGGTGTTCAGTTTTTGGTCTTTCTCTTGTATGTACGGTGGCTGTTATAAGGGTATTTATAACTCCGTTAGAACGTGCAAATTAAAGAACTAAATAATTTTACGGATATTAAAGCAGTTGTTTACCTCTAATTGAGGTCAAAAACCCTTCGTCATAATTAATATTATTTGTGAAAATGAATTAATTTTATTTTAAATCGGCGTTAGTTTTTAGTATTACATACATGCCTCCGTACACTTCCGTTTCAAATAGCAGTTTTATGGCAAGCAGTGCGTTTAGTATTATTGTAAATTTATTTTGTTTTAATTTTTATTTTATTTTTTCGAAATCATATAAATTAATTAATGGTTGTACAAGAAAGTTATACATAAATTTTATAATTGTGTCGCACTCCGAATATAAGGTTTTTTTTATAAGTTAATGTATGTTAGCTTTCTGATTTTGTCGCAAAACGACGTGCTTTATATTTCACCATATAAATGTTTACTTGTGAACAAAAAGTACAACAAAATATTGATATTCATAATTAATTATTAAGTGAAAATTCTTATTCATAAATCTTGACTTATACCACTCAAAAACGGAATAAGCCAGTTGGAAAGTACACGATTCAATGGGGCGTTCTTGCTCTCCCCATACAAAGGCAGAAAAAAAATGATTTGTTCAATAATTTAAGCTAAACAAAACTAAACCGAGAATATCGCTAAATCTACGTTCAATGGATAAAAGGTAAGTTTTTTTTTTTATACAGGCGTTTTTGTTTCTTGATTTAAAAAAAAAAATCTAACAATCACTAATTCATTCAGACCATTTTACACTACAGTCATCAAATATTTTGTGAGCTATTGTTGAAATAGTATAACACAACGCTAATAATTGAAAAAAAGCACCAGATAATATAGCATGGACATCATGAGATTGGATGACTATTGATATACTGGAGATATATTGAAAGCCACGACCTTCCATTTGGAGTGATACGTCAGGATTTCATGAAATGCTTATGGATTAAGGACTCGAGTTTTATAAAATGTATCGACTTAAAGGACAGTGGAGAACCTCCGCTATGTGCAAGTATATTCTTTTATAAAAAATACGGTTTGGTTTCAACTTGAGAGGGAAGAGGGTAGAAAGGCAGAAAATCTGTATGTGCTTTAATATTGTAATCAGACATCATTATAATCGGTCGTTTTAAGAAACAATCCCAACTCACCCCGATCGTATGTTGTTGTATGATTTCTAATAAATCGAAAAAAAAGTTATATATATATATATATATATGTATATATTATACATATGTATGTGTATATTTAAAAAGTTCCATTCCTCCATACACTATGACATAGAGTGAACTACAAAGAAGTTCACATTGCCAAGTCATATTCTTCTATTTACCACAGATGATTGCAAAAGTTCATGGCCGATCAGCCAAACTGAAATTCTATATGCTGAATATTTGTACAATTCATTAACAACATTCTTCTCTGAACGTTGGTCTATTTCTTTCTTATTCTTTTCTGGTGGGAAATCACCTAAAGTTGGTATTGAATTAAAATGTTATCTATTTAGTTGTTGATTTATTCTAATACTATTATTACCGACCAGGACGTGTGTTTAATAAAAAAGTAGTATAATAGCTTTATGGATTATATTTCGATTTCAACTAATAATAAAAGTAACTGTTCACGTGTACCACGTAAAGCAAATTCCGAACTTAGTTCCACTATTCTACAGTATGTCTATTGCCTAATTGCGTCAGTGATAATCATCAATTAAACCTACGTGCAAGGTTTGAACCGCTTTATCAATTCCACCGCCGATATGCTTTTGCAATTGATATATATCTTCTACCTGTTAAAGGTCGGAATTTGATTAGCAATTACATCCTTATTTGCTTAAATCTGCCCTGTATCTTTTGGACACTATATAGTAAGGTTATCAGCAGTCCCTTCAGGCGGTGCACATTATTATTAAAGATCGAAATTTGATTAGCAATTACATATTTGTTTGTTTAAATCCCCTCCGTATCTTTTAGACACTATAAGGTTATTAGTAGTCGCTTCGGGATGTTGTCTAAATGCTTCTTGAATCTGTAGAGTTCATTACTCACTTTGTTCACTTGTCGGAAATTTTGGGTGATTCCCCCTTGTGATAAAAAAAATTGTCAGCTTACGATAGCTATACTATACTACTATTTATTGGCTTATAGGAACCCGGAAATTCATGACGTCACTGATTCGGCTGCGCCATCGCTCGCTGTCCTGTGCACCCTCCTTCCATGCTTGACCATCTGATTCGATCTCCTAAGGACAAACCTCACATTGTCCTCCCATCTCCGTCGCGGCCGTCCTACCGGTTTCTTTCCCGTTGGTCTTCCGTCAAGAATTCTACGCACGGTCTTATCATTGCGCATTCTCGCCACATGTCCGGCCCATCTTAATCTTCGCGACCTGGTTACCCTCACTATTTTAGGTTTGCGGCAAAGCTCTTCCAATTCGTGGTTACGGACATTCCTCCATTGTCCTGCCTCTTCATGACATTTACCGCCAAAGATACTCCTTAAAACGGTATTCTTAAATACGCGGAATTTATTTTGTTCCCGTTTTGTGAGACGCCATGTTTCGCATCCGTATACCCTTCGCTAGCACTGAAAATCAACCAGGAACTTCTGCAACCATCTATACAGCGTAAACTCTGTACAGTTAATATTCATAATTAGTTGTTCTTTATTTGTATTATATATTTTTAATACCGTTATTATTTTTCTTCTTTTTACATATTTATTATTAATTATATTAAATTGTTTGATTTCGTTTTTGCAATCCTTAATTGCTAATTTAAACTTCACTTTGGCGGGGAATTTAAAAACCTTTGTTATTGTTTACTCAAATACTGTGCCTGAACTGTATTAAACATGATTAATGCACTTAGTCAAAACTGACTACAATATGTAACAACAAAATTGATATTCTGTTATTTATGTTTATACTCATTGATACAAAATTTAAATGCAATTTAAATATTTACATCACCATGAGATTTGCTTGAAGTGTGTTCATAAGGTGCTAAAAAAATACAAATTATGTGGAAATGGATCATAAATTTTAAAAAAATGCAATTTATCGGAATGCTTCTTAATTGAAATTGGACAATGATGCCAAATAGCCATCACTGTTTATAAATTATTAAGATATTATTCATTTATTATGTGATTTCTTTGACTGTTTTTATATTTTCAGGCAAACATTGTAAAATGTTTTTTAATTATATAACAATGTCTCCAAAATGTACCAAAAAAGATATGTCCTGCACTACGTCAGACTAGAGGAGGATAAAACCCAATGGACTTATCTTATCCTTTTGTGTCGTGACTCTTTAAAACACTGAATTTATAGGCAATGTATTGAAATGTGTTTCTCTTTATGTGGTTCGGTTTGTTAATGTCTCCCATTTATGTGATTTCATCGATATTTGTTTAACTTTGTGGACTATCAATCAATTTCTTTTTTCACTGATTGAAAGCCAAACATGTAGTTCAGATCATAATTGAAGTTTTAAAAAACAAAACGCGTGGATTCACCTTCAAGTGACTGGTTTTTAACCCCCTCAAAACTAAGGAACCCTTTAACACGTTGACGGACAGTAGAAACAAGTGAAATTCGAAAATTGACACTATATGTTTTTGTAATTTTTAGAATATTAGAAGTATAGTTTTACTCTTTCTGCTTAAATACACTTAATTTTGATTAATTCAGCACCTTTAATTAGGTTGCGGCTACAACCGTCATGGCGCCAGCGGACTCTAGACACTATGTAATGGGACGATGGCGGCTATAACAGCAAAAATTTAAAAACGTAAATGACAGGTTTAATGACTGAAATAAGCAATTTTTTGTGAGCAACAAAGTATTTTTGGGAGTTTTACACGAAATGTTAGTTCATGATCAAACAAAAATAAATAAAAACAAGATCGCACTACTCCGTTCACAACCACGTGCATACTCAATGTATAACCTTGCATACTAAATTTTTTTTCGAAAACATGACACTAGGCTTCTACTTGTACGCTGGTAAATGCGCATTTGTGCTGCTACAGCCGCAGTGTCTAAAAACGACCGTTTCGTATTGGACGGCTATTGCCGTCATGTCACATAGTGAACTTGAACTTGACGGCTATAGACGCAACTGTCCGTCAACGTGTTAATATCCTGATAAACCTTTTTGGTTAGTGTAAAATAGAATTCTTTGTGGTATTTATGAAATATAATTTTTTTTTAAACATCGCCACTTCCTTTCGTTCATTTTCAATGTTTTTTTAACAATTTTTGATGATGAGTTATTAAGTTACTGAATATTTATATATCATGAATTGTGTTATGAATGAATCTCAAGTACAACAAAGGTGTTTCAATATGTTATAATCGTAAATAGCTTTTTCAACAGGTTTTTAATCAAATCCACAGTTTGCAATGGCTATGCAAAACAGATTACATAATAGTACATAAAAATATATATAGCCCGTTGTTTCCGTTGGTGGTCGTTATGCCAATGGGTCGTTATTAAAATCTCATATTACTGGTGTTGAAAGATCAATTGTATTATGGCAAGCGGTAACTGTTCGCTGTAGCATGGTTATTGTGTTTCTTTTTTCCAAGTAATCTAATGGTTCTGTTCTTTGCTTAGTATTTTAGGAAACAATGTAATTCTTCATGGAATATGTTCTTTCGCCTATAAATGAAAGGAAAGATACTTTAAAGGAAGGAAAAGTTTAGATGAATACGAGTAAATCTTTGAGCTTACTTTTGCTTTGCTCAACCTTGATTTGGGTCCAATTGTCGTTCAGTATTTTAGGAAATGTAGTGTCTTGTCACTGTTCATGAACTACATTTTTTCGTTAGTCAATAGAAGTACACTTCAAAGAATTAGAATTTTAAATAAATGAATATTTAATCACATTTGTTGCTTCAAATGCACCGGCGACGTTTCTCAAGATTTTATTGGAGCGTGTTCCTTACGTATCAAAATGTATTTATATCTCTTTGATTGGCATTGTAATTGTAATTGAATTAATTGGGTTGTTACCTCCATGATCGTGTTACAAATTTGAACATCGGGAACAGTCTAAGTTATTATCATTGTGATTGAATTTGTTTTCTTCACGTCTAATATGGAATGAATGGCATACAATTGATGATGAATGTGTGAACCTGATTGACTTTCTAAGGGTCAGAAAATTGACATTACTATCAGCTTTAAAAAAAAAACCAAATCGACTGCACCTAATATTGGATTTGGAATTGAATCTGTGTCGGAAAATGGAGCTTGGATTTTTACTTAATTTTTCTCTAAACGGTTATTGAAATCATTGGATGAGAGAACACTACTGGTAGATGATTTAAAGAGGATAGATCAACCAACAAAATCAGCTCACTGTTAAGAAGGAACGATTTCTGAAGGAAAATAACTAATTACCTTAAGCAGCGTAAAGTAGTATTCAATGTTGATAATACACGAATCCGCTGTTTAATTTGTTTTGGCGAAAAGGAGATCACAACGTTTCTTGGCACGGACATATGACTCGGAGAGAAATTTCTAACGTTACCATTAAACTACAAGTAATTAAAGAAACTAATTACAAACAAGTACAATATCATATCGAAAAACTACTATTGCTTGCATTTGACATCTAAAACCAACAATTTTGTTGAATTTCGAGGTAAGACATTAAATTGATTTTTACACGTACTATGGGTTTTAATGAAATTACATATGAATCTTTCTTTGTCGGAACGTGTGGGACGGTCACTTTTGAGTGCAAATGTAACAAATGCAGGCTTTGAATACTTCTTTTTAAAATCCATTTTCACCCAGATATGCCATACTTTATATAAAATGTGTGCTAAACGACATACACCCGCAATCTTTTACATCATTAAGCTGATCATTTAATTCGTATTCATCGTGTTTATATATTTATTAATGTGCTGATTATGTGGATATATGTACCTGTTATAATGCGCATTGGTAAATCAACTTCGTGTTGAACATTACATTGTTTATCTTTTGATGTTTTACATTACAACAGTGTAAAGTTGTTGTAAAATTCTTCGTTTTTGCTGTGCTCGAAAAGAGTTTATGAATAATTCTTCAAGTTTCGGATTATCCAAAATAAAAAGCCTTTTTTCATGAAATAGTCTCATTATTCTTCTAAATACTTTTAATTGTCTCATGCAATCATTATAAAAGCTTTTAATTGAACTATTTGTTTAAACTATTATGTGATGTGTCTGAAATATTTATTTAAACATGTACATCTATTACATATTATATCATGGAGAGTACATAAAGTATTATTGCAAGAGAACTCGTTAAATAAATGCCTTCTCTACCAGTAGTATTTTTATTTTTATCCAAGTCTTTAGTTCAGTTGTTATATATATTTGACAAAATTGTGTAATACAATACTCTGCCTTAAGGGTTTGAGGAATGAAATCTTGTTTGATAAAAAGGCATATCTGGGACTTTCTCGTTTGAAAACATTTGTTTTCACTTAAGCAGCCTATACTGCGAAACTTAGACGACTATGCATGTTTCAACAGCCAATAAGAGAGGGGAAAATATGTGAATCTTCGAAAATGCATTTCAGAAATTCTCTAATTCAGCAGAAGTTTGCATCATGGTAGAAAAATAAATTTAGAGAAATATCTATACCAATTCCTGTGCAGCATAATAAGTGCTTGCCACAATTTTCAATGCAATCTTCTCTTCCTGCTGATCTGTTTTGTATTCGAACGAAAACTATAATCGGAGATCAATGTTAATAATAATCTAATATTTCAGGCCACATGTCGACTGGATTCAAACAGGCGTATGAGGAGGGAGTGTCCTTACTTGAAACCGAAGGTATGCTTTGAATTGGGTAAATTTCTTTTAGACGAATGCTAATTTTATTTATTTTTCTAGTTACTGGTGGTATCTTGTTGAGATGTGTTTATAATTTTTTGGTAAGTAATAAATTCGTTTTAGAATATAATTTGATTAGAGTTTCATCCAAAAATATACATTTTTAACGACGCGTACGAGTACAAAGGATTTTGATGACACCCACTATTGTTTTTCATTTGGTTTTAAATCCACATTTATTTCCAATACAATTACAGATTTTTACCTAAGACTAAATGTTAAATTCTATTTTATACATATCATTCTTACATTAGCTTACTAATTCTTCGCAAGCACTCTAAATTGTACAATATCAGTTTTTTCTTATGCCTTTCCGCGTACAATACCCTCTAATGTCAGAGCACAGCAATGCACACCGAATAAATAATAGGAAATTGGGATATCGATGTATACTGGTTTTGAATGGAAAATTGAGTTAATTAAAACATATTCCCCTCGTGTTTCTTGTTACACTACATACAGTGCAAAAAAAAGAAGAAACGATCAAACAGAGGGGGCACCACTTCATAGTTCGCCCGAAGAATGATTCTTCGTATTTATCACACATCTGAAGTAAAATTCTACAGTGGAAATGATATCCCCGTCGATTTGTACAAATTTTAGAGGAAAATATTTCGCATTCACTAAGTTCTATTAAATAATGGTCGCAATAATACCTGTAAAAATTAGTCAGAATTCGTTAAACTTTGCTAGAATGTCTACTTTGCTTGCGCTTGCCCTGAAAATTTCACTTCGGGCGTTTATATTCCATTAGACTATCGCTCAATCCGTCAAAGAGGCAACACCTCTTCCATTTTGAAACCCTTATCTCGGATTTCGTTAGTTCAATCCGTCGGGGTATCTTAAACAAACATGAGCTAATCGCACTTATTGGGTCGTATGATTAGTATAGGAAAGAACGTGAACACTTTCCACCCGGTTTCTATGCGTCTGCTTTTTTAGCACATTTGTGGATCATTCAATCACCAATACTCTTCAGAGAAGATTTCAAAACACCTGAGGCATAAGTGTATTCTGTCAGAGGGGTATTACTTTCAGGACAATGAAATGGATTTGGAAGTATATATAGATTTTAAATGGTATGTCTAAATTCCAGGTCATATTTGTACTTAGTACTATTTCTATTTCAGTGTGCCTGGATATAGCTAGTTGCTCTATTCTTCTCACAGTGTTGAATAGGGACAGATATTGGATTTGTCTATCAGTTTCCATCCTAAAATATGTTTATCCTTAAAGAGAAGTTTGGTGTTAATCCTATATCAGGACACTGAAATCTTTATTGTGAGCGATACATAAAACATTGGCGTCGTTGTTCAGTGTGGTCAACACCTGAAGGACGGCGTTGTTTTAAGCCGCATATTCATAACCAATTAAAGAAAGAGCGCGAATCACAAAGGTCGAGACGGGGCATAACAAATGTTCCGATTCATTAAATCAGTAACACAATTGATATAATCCTAAATGATTAACAGCATACTATCCGCAGACATTATATATGTGTTATGTGATTGTAATATAAATTGTGCTATTGTGCTGTTTGTAATATATATATATATAATGTACACAGGATGTGCAGTAATACTTGGCTATAAGATCGCGCTTGCAGTATTATCATCATCATCGGCACTACAACGGGGAACCGGTCTTGGCCTTATTTAGCAAGTCCTGAGGCTTGTTAAATTTTCCATAATTATTTGTTTTTTCCGGGCAAGGTCATTAGTCTTGCGCCAGTTGCGGTATTATATTTGACCCATATTCCTAGTAATACATCTAACGAATTCTGAATATCACAATGTGGTGTAACGTTGACCAACCGTGCTTCCTTATTTCAAAGGGAAGAGTGGGTTCGCGGATAATTAAATTAGAAAGAGACGTTTTTTCTTTGATTATAATTATTTACCTTTTATTTAAATACTGTGACCTTGTTTTTGTGGTCGGAAATCTACTCTGCCTGATACCATTTGCAAGCACTCCTTTTATATGAATGCTCTTAACGAAAAATCACAAACGATACACTCAATTCTTTTCCACTCAGCATAACCACGCAGAAGTCATTTACCCTGCACGAGTCATTCTTCTAGGTTAATCGATGTTGACCCACATAAAGTGCAGTGGCCTTGGTTAAAGCATATTTTGTCGCTTCGGTTCACTGGTGGCGATTCGTTATTGTTTATATGCCTTTCTTTCACAGGCATAAGCATTTTTACTGGGAAATCCCTAAGCAAGTGCATCATCATCATCATCATCGGCACTACAACCGGGATCCGGTCTTGGCCTTATTTTGCAAGTCTCTCCACCGGTATCCGGTCCTTATCCGAGACTTGTTAAATTGCCCATAATAATTTGTTTTTCTGAGCAAGGTTATTAGCCTTGCGTAGGCAAGTGCATGCCACCTGTTATGTTGCTGGTGTATGGTAATTTGTTATTCGTAACATATTTACAGCCGTAAGCAGTTACTAGGGAATCACCGTGCCACCTGGTAGGGCGCTTGCTATTAATATTTTGATATGCTGATGCGTGCACTTGTGGGTTACGGTATGAGAATGATTCGTAATTGGATATTGCATAACTTGGGAAATGATAGTTCGTCATAGGTAGCTAATTAAAGAAGAAATGGTTCCGTGTGCATTGTGTGTGAACGCATGCAAGATGAGTGTAAGTGTTATATGGGGTTTATTTAATGGAATACTACATACACTCTCAAGAGGAAGTGTCATACTGACGGATGACTTGATACTACAGAAGGAAATTGATCGCTCTTGTTGATCTGGGTTGCCGGTCACCTGGCCGTAATTACCTCTAGTTAGTAGAGAGCTCTGCGAAGTTTTAAATATGATGAAACAAATTACCGTATGAGAATAAATATGACTGTTCTATGGCTGTAATTACTGATAACTATATTTTTAAAACATTCAGTTCTTAATTTATACTAGATTCTACTGTATGTTGTTTTTTTTTTTTTTTTTGAATAAAATTTGTATTATATATATATCTTATTTCATACTTTCAGATACCGTAGTAAACTGCTTTTTCTATATGATTTTGGAATTGTAGCTAAAGAAAAGTAAGACCAATGGCAATTGATTTATATCTTATTAAGTTACAGTTCAGCCGTTTTCCTTAACTAGCTAGCTCTATGACGGGTTGATTTTTGACAACTACTGTGTTGAGTATTCCAATTCGAGCAATTGCACATGATGTGGATAGAACACACACAACGCCGAGGATAAAAGATTGGATCCCAACACCCAATCCCCTTATGAAGACCGTCAAATAGAAGTTGGTATGTAACAGCAATTGCTTTCCATAATATAATTATGTTCCGTGATGTTTTAAATATGATGAAAAAAATTACCGTATGAGAATAACTATGACTATAACACGGCTGTAAATACTGATAAATTCAACTTTAAAACATTTCAATAAGTTTTGGTATTGAGTTTATATTCAATATTTTATTTTATTTTTTTACAGATTTTAAATTACTTCACTCTACATAATGTTCGACAGCAGCTAGAAAAAGGTAAGCCCACGCGTTCATATCTTATATATCTACACCTAGATATTAATTTAATAAAAATAGGTTAATAACAATAATATAATGTACATTGAAATTTCACTTGCATTTATAAACCCGATGTCGTTAACGTTTTTAAAATGATGATTTCTTGTAAAATTGTCTTCTTTTCCCGACATAAAATCTTGATGACAATCAAACAATCTGAATCCATAAAACGTTGATTGTGATACGTTGGTCCTTAATAATATTATACTCGTATATAGAAGTTAATAATATTATATATTTACCACCATTAAATTCTTTACAGGTCAATTTGTATCCGGATACTTTGCCAAACCAGAAGTAAGTATTTTTTGTAATTAAAAATATATCAAATCATTAAATTTTTTATTATTATACTATCATTATTATTTTTATTACTACTATGTTATTTTTATTATTACTATTGTTATTTTTATTACTTTTATTGTTACTATTATTATTTTTTTTATTGTTACTATTATTAGTATTTTTATTGTTACTTATTATTACTATTTTAATTTTTATTATTATTATTAAACCTTTATTGATACATAAAGCTACCAGGACCTTCGACAAAAATTGCTAAACTAAGTTGCTAATATATTTGAGCGATCACCAATATACAATATGAATGTAGAAAAAAGAGAATTTACAATTTATATAGCATCACAATTCCAATTCTCTAATTAATTGGCAACTCGTATTTAGTTAAATAGTGCTTTTTTCTATAATGTACATAAGATAAAAGCACAAACTGTTCTGTTATATATACAATATATGTTTACATATATTTTAAAAAGGTCAGAAGTTCAACATCCAAGATTTTTCTATAGCCAGAAAATAAAACAAAAAATATTTTATTGTTCCACAAGTAGTATGAACGCCTCCTGGGCATTTGTGAAGTACATCAAATACTGTACTACGTTATTCATTTGACCGCTCATAAATTATGGTAATTCAGTAATCATGGTGTAGAGTTTGTTGATAGTATAAGGGTATTTATAAACCCTTTGTAGATATTGATTTAAAATGTGTCGACGGAACAGACAAAAACCGATCAACGTGCATAATTTCCAATCAAACACAGGACCACATTCAATCCACTTCTACTTGGACGCAAGGAACATTCAAAAAGTTTGTACTCTGAAGCGACTAGTAGTTCTAAAACCCGTTGTTTTCCCTTCCTACTTATTCACATATTTTTCTAACGCTACAGTTGTGGTATTCAGTTAATTTTGAATAGTTAAAGGTTTTAGTTAAATCCTTCGTTATATATTTAGCATATTAGATTTCCCTAATATTGATGTTTTGTATCAAATTTTTCTATAAGCATTTTTGGAGTTTGATTGTAAATAACATTTATACTTCTTATGCTTATTTTCAGTATTTAATTGTTCCTATATCAAGTTTACACAATATTTTTATATTAAACACAGCTGGTGTGGACCCTTTTGCATTCTCGGGGTATATTCTTAAAAGGAAATTGTGAAATAGTTCATATATTAATTGAATTCCTAATCATAATAAAATTGTTTGCGCTTCATGCTTTGTCGGTATTACTGGTAGGTTAGGTTTTCACATGTTAGAAGTTATACCCAAACACAAAAAATAAAACTAACATGATATAAATGAAATGAACTGAGTGTGGAAACACTTTTTGCTGCCCCCGTTTAATATCAGCTATTCTAAATAATGGTGTGTTTAGTGGGCGGTTAGATTAAATATTCATAGTTACGTATTCATATCAGTCTTATTATTGTAATTAATAGGAAGTGTTATAACTAAATAAATTATTAAAGCGCTTATATATAATTATTCGGTAATGAATTATAATGATAAATCAAATCTTTACAGTCATTGATGTCAGGAAAGAGAGTGAAGGCAAGAAGAGAAAGGCATAGAACGCAGATGGATCATGGATTTCTATAAGGACACAGAGGTATACTATATTCACACGCCACTACTTGTCAATTTTGCTTTTCTGTGATGAAATTAATTGGTCCGTGTTTATGAATTTATTTTGATTTAACGTGATCCAATTACTGATATAAAACCAGTGCAATTCTGTAATTTCTCTTTGTAAGACTTTTATTAACCATTACTTCGTGTTTTCACAGAAATCTCCAGCTGCGTTCTGGTTTCATTTCCATCATGTAGTGAAGTAACGCCGGAAGCACGAGCTCTGGAAGATATTTAGTTTAGAGGTGGAAGACATTTCGTTCTGGTGCTGTAGGTAATGATTGCTGGTCAACGAGTCCTCTTGGGATGAAGAGGTGAATATCATTCATTTGTCACTGGCAACTGTCAATTTTTCTTTTCTGTGATGAAATTAATTGGTCCGTGTTTATGAATTTATTTTGATTTGACGTTATCCAATTACTGAATTAAATACTTCATACGATTTCTATAATCACTCTATTTAAGCATTATACTAACTTTGAATCCTTATTTTTGCAGTTACCCCTGGTTCTGTTTTTGTTGTCCAGTGAAGGAATGTTGGATGCAGAGTTTTTTCACCTAAAAATAAAATACAATTTGTTGTACAGAACTAAATAAATTTGAAAAAAATTGTACTTAGCATTATTTATCAATTTGAGACTTATTCCTTTTCTATCTATACACCAGATTAATTTCTATTTTGATGTTGGATTTTTCACTACGGTTATGCGTGTATAATCTCTTGGAGTTATCATACTGCTCCTTCCTCAATTTGCGCGAGGCTATTGAGCAGGTGGAGTGAAAAAGTGACGTCAGGTCCCAGTATATTTTAACAGACTGCTTTGGTGTATGTGCAGAGCACTTCGGCGACACCAATTTCGCATTTCACAAAGTAGTAAAGAATATGATTCGAACGCATTGACGAGGTTTAAATTAAACCACAGGCGCGTGTACACGGGGATGCTCCACACACTACTTAAGCTGTTTACTACATGAATGCTCTGGTATTCGGCACTGACGCGTTTTTTCGATTCTGTTCTTACACCAACATACAACCATCAACAACTTTTCTATCACAACAGAAAAACACACCACACTCCTACTAAAAAAAAAATTTACTGAAAGTTCTGCGGTGGAACTTGAAAGGATGCCTAAATAACTATGACGAGCTAAACATCCTTATAAAAGACCATTCACCTTGCTTTATTTCTCTACGAGAAACTCACTGCTCCGTTCAATCTACTCAGATTGTACTTGTTGGTTTATTCTTACGAAATGCAAAAAGTAATCAACATAAAATCTACTTTTCGTAGTAACTTGAATTCGCTGGCAAAGGATATGGCGCCAAATCGAAGTGACTAATACAACAACTGTCCTATGGTGTTCTAGGTTTCAGATTTAGTTTTCACAATAAGGTCATAAAATTAAGATTGTGTGTTTTGAGACCATGGTGTCAATGTGTGCACTTGAGAGAGTTCTCTTTTGGTCTGGCTTTTGCTAAGAACAGGCGTGCCTTCCTCGTGCTAGTAGAGTCAAGAATATTTGAATATAAGAATGTAATAAAAGTAAACTAAATTGTCTATTATTTTACCCCATAACTCCCATAGTACCAAAATCTTATACTGGATACTTTTTCAATTCTCAAACAAACGTAACAAATAAACAAGGTGTTGCTGTTTTAATAAAAAACAATATTCCCCATAGACAATTACAAGTCAACTCGTAATTTACTGGTCCTCGCTATAGAAATACAAACCGCTATTCAAATCACAATCGTTTCTATATACATTTTACCTGATCAAAACTTCAACAAAAATTATCTACTTGATATTTTGAGTCAGATAAACACCCCTATCTTACTAATCGAGGATGTAAATGCTTGGAATGTGCTATGGGGATCCCCCAAAACCAACGCAATAGGTTCTATTATAGAGCACTTCATTCTAAGCTCCAACCTCTCAGTTTTAAATGATGGCTCGCCCACGCATTTATCAACTCACAACACTTTGGCTCATATTGATATCAGCTGCTGTTCTGACTCTTTGCTACCAAAAACCACTTCTCACACCTTAGATGACCTTCACAACAGTGACCACTTTCCCCTAATTACGATTATTAATTTAGGATCATTTAATGTACAACCTATGAAGTCTTCCATATTCAAAACTGATTTGGCGAACTGGGCTAAGTTCGACTTTAATATCAAGCAATACATGTCAAACAAACCTATACAATCAGACAGAAATAAAGAAGCATCACTATTGGTCAAAGTAATTCGGTAACATATCAGATCTAATCCTAAGATGAAAAAACTAGTAGTACCGTGGTGGACCCCTGATTTAGCAAACCTTAGATCTATTAAGGTAACTGCCTGGAAAAAGTTAAAAAAAAAACCAGAACCAAATAAACTTAATAAAATATAAAAAAGTAAAAGTCGTTTTTCGACGCCAAGTTAAAAAAAGTCTCAATGCAATTACCTTAACTATAAATAGACATTCAACCACCGCAAAAATATGAAACAGCATCCGTTGTGTAACAGGGAACTCCTCCCTTAAAATAATCAATTGTATTGTTTCGTCCCAAGGTCCAATTGTGGGGGTTCTTTATAGCGCCCGAAGAACCACTCATCGCTTTAACCTAACCAACCGAAAAATACCTGCACCTATTTTAAGCAGCTTACCTGAATATGAACTGTTCCAAGCCCTCCTTCGAACGGTCATTCCTGAAACATAAATTCATGACAAGATTACCATCTTGCCATGGCATCAAACCAATATCATCAACTGAACCACCTCGGTGCATCCGTCATGAAACGATCGGTTCCACCAGCATGAGCGATTATACAATTCGTTGCCGTATCGAGGAACGATCACCAGCATCGGTCATGTCTAAGGATACGTTGTCCAAACAACGAGCAGCCAAGATTCTCACGCTGGCTATCGAATCGAAATGCTTCTGTTTACTCAATGTAAGCAGAAGAAACTATCTTCGCCAGCACGGCAACATTCTCTTGTTTTAATGAACGCTTAAATAAATATACACCCAAGATTCGTGGCCTCGATCATTGCAGCGAAGTTCGGTTACATATTATCAACAGAAAAGGAAACCCTATTCCCTATGGTTTATGATGGCATAGTAAGCCAGCCTCGGTATTCGATCTTTTATTTGATCAGCCGGCCTATCTGAACTTCCTTTTGTGCACCCTTTGCGACTGCGTTGTTATGGCGTTCGAGGAATACATTTTCAATTTGATCTGTACGGTCGCCATAGAAACCTGCCACCAAAACTCAAGTTGATCGTCCATTGGCCGACGCCAATGAAAGGATCGAAGTAGCTCCTCCCAGATCGACGGAAATTCACCACTACCGCAGCTAGTGGATGTTGGCGACGAACACCTCATGGAGTCAAATTTCATCCCCTGTCAAGAATACACGCGTTCGAGGAATCAAGTTTTGTTACGCTACGTCATACATACCGTTTTAAATAAGAAGTCGCTACGCGAGTCAATAAGAGTCCCCTTACGTGTCGAATCTTAATACCGAGTGAATTCTTTGTGAAATGTGCATCTAAGGCACCTTTTAATAAAAATCAACTAATTAATGACATAATTAACCTTAAGACGATTTTAAATAAAAAACATTTCTCATCAGACACAACCGAGTTTTATTTCTTCTTCTTGGTGATTAGCCGCATTAAGCGGTAAGTATTGTTTAGTGCGTCAACAGGTAGAGAACTCCCAGATGGTGTCAACACATCAATAGCAAATAACGATTTGGATTCGTGGACCAACTGTGAACTCGTCGTAGAAACGCTATTCTAGCACCCACGGTGTGCTCGAGTACTTATTACTAAATATCATCGGAAGTGATAGTTCAATCGCCAAACTTGTGAGAGTTCTGTTTGTTCCCCATTGTCTGAGTGCGCCCCTTATGTGAACTTGTTACTGAATCTTAGTAAATCCGTGTCCATGCCGACACAACTAAGTTATTCGCTACAGTTCCATCAAGGAAATGCCAGTGCACACACGTGTAAAATAATTCGCCGGAAACCCCGGGAGCTTGGTTGCATTGCAAAACTTTTTTAGTAGTAAAATATTCATATCAAGAGGAAAATATTAAAAGTTTGTCGAGTTTTTCGCCTGTAGGTATCATGACATCCATGAGAGGCGCATTATGAAGTTTTCTTTTAGAAGGCAACGTATTACGGATCAAAATGTTGCATACTGGACTCAAATCGAACGCAATTAATCATGTTTAATAGTCTTGAAATAATCATAAAAATAGTGGTTTTCCTTTTCCCCAAACTAATAATACAAAAAAAAAAAAAAAAACAGCTTGCTGCAAGACATGGCCAATGCTCTCATTTCCCATGTACATTTATATTGGTGATCTAATCGGTTCTCTCACCCATGTTATTGGATGCGACAACACTATGGCCAAAAATTGCATGATCAATACAGTTTTTTTTCAGGATGGTATTAATGAGTACTAGCTCCTCAATAGTATACTGGTTAGTATACCCGCCTGTCACGCGGGAGACCGGGGTTCGATTCCTCGTCGGGGAGCATCTGGCGCAAGACTAATGACCTTGCCCGAAAAAAAAACAAATCATTATGGAAAATTTAACAAGCCTCAGGACTTGCTAAATAAGGCCAAGACCGGTTCTAGGTTGTAGTGCCGATGATGATGATTAATGAGTACTGGGGAGGTGGGAGTGATCATACAGGGCAAAGTCTGTTTTCAACCCGGCGAAGTCCAGGACAATCCTTGCCCATGTTGAATCCAAGTTGACATGCAGTCCCCATGTGGCACCCCTGGATAGCTTACTTTGGCATCCGCCAAGTAGTGAACCAATGCATGCAGCGACATCCTGAGAAACGCTGCCGCAAGACTAATAACCTTGCTCGGAAAAACAAATTATTATAGACAATTTAACCGGATACCGGTGGAGAGACTTGTTAAATAAGGCCTAGACCAGATCCCGGTTGTAGTGTCGATGATGACTATGATTAACAGGAACAAGGATTATGGTGATGATTTAATAAAACAGAAACTATTCCTTTCAGGGCGCCCCAAAATGGAGTTTCGCAAGATACAAAACAGAATCGTGAAGCTTTCCATGATTACCTATGGCAATAAAAAACGCATTTTTGTATCTGGTTTGACCAGTTTCGTTATTTTGATAACCACATAGTAACGGTTTTCTCTAAAGCTGAAAGGGCGTCTGCCATAACAAGTACATTATTTCGTAATGGTCTTGTAGCGGTTCTACGAACCATACAACTCACTGCATGTTGAGGTATCCTTTCCGCCAAGGAACTTTACTCACCTTTTTCAGCACACGTGCCCACAGACACGTGTCCCAATAGTCAGTAACCATACCTGAAACAAAAGGTTATAGGACATGCAGCGACGTTGAACTCGATATCAGAAAGCAATGAACTAAACGTTCAATAGCTCCCAATATCGATTTCAACGCATCCATATATTGTATTCAACCCAATTCCAAAAGCCGCAAAATTGGTGACCCCGACGTGATTCGTCTGACCACATATGGCCAAAGACAATGAAATGGGCACGCAATTGCCTGCAAAGTCGATCGACACAACGTGCTATAACCAGCACAATTCAAGGTCCCCGAGGCACGTTTCCCCCATGTACACGTCGACACTGTGAGACCGCTTACTCCGTCGAGAGGTTACATGTAACTCCTGACGATGGTCGATTGTTTCACACGGTGGCCAGAAGCAGTGCCACTTCGAACAGTGACCACAGAGAATGTAGCCAAAGCATTCTATTCGACTTGGATCACACGTGTCGGCGTCCCGGCTACTCTCACACCCGACCCAGGACCACAGTTCGAGGCAGCGATCTTCAAGCAGCTGACCGGTCTGTCATGACGAAAACCAATGGCTCGACGCCCTACCGACTGTCCTTTTAGGCTTGCGCACAAGCATTAAAGAGGATCTGGGAGCCTCAGCAGCAGATCTGACGTATGGAACCAATCTGCGCCTCCCGGGAGAGTTCTTCGTCGATGGAGAACCCCCACTCGAACAGTTGCCAAACGTGGCAAACCTGCGCAAATTCATGCGTAAGGTCAGGGCAACACCGGTCGCCAGACACGGTTCCAAAGGGATATTTGTTCACCCAGAGATGGACAGCTGCACGCACGTCTTCATCAGGGTGGACAAAGTTAGGAGACCTCTAGAACCCCCCTACGAAGGGCCAAACAAGGTGCTGGATCGAATAAACGACCGAGTTTTCTCCGTTGACATCGACGGTTCTACGAACCATGCAACTCACTACAGGTTGAGGTATTATAGCTTTTGGGATAATAGTGAAGAACCTGTGATTCAAACTGACGCTATGACGGTTAGAATCACCAAAAATTGAACCTAAGCATAACACATCAGGCTACTGGCCGTGTTTTGAATTCGATTTTTAAACGCAAGTGTATTCCACTGATGTGAATTGTTATGTTATCGCTATGGTATACGGGTCTGATGTATTTTCTTATTCGATTTTCGTTCGGTGTTCTTCACTATTTGCTTGTGTATTGTGTGTGTATTTGTTAGAGACGCTCCAGTATCCTTTCCGCCAAGGAACTTGTGGGGTTGCTCTATTCTACATGAGAACAACCCACAATATCCACCTTATTTCGACCACTTTCAGCGCGTCATACATACCCATTTCTTTTATATGCTATTCACCTGAAATACATGTTTTCCCCAAGGATGCATAGCTAACTCATTATCCTATGCAGATAATGCATAATTGAGTTTAGCTACTATCTTCGCCATACGGCAACACTATTGCTCTAACCATGGCATTCCCACCGGATATTCCATTCGTATTGGTTAGTAACAACCAAGTCAAACCAAGCGACACGGTTGCAGCATCATCCACTGGCTTGGGTATTTACCAACATTCCATAGAGTTTTTCCCACGGTATTAATTCCCTAGCCGATTCGGCGTCCTATTGGCTTTTCCCAGATCACCCATTCGCTTGGGATCAACGATCTCTTTTTGCAGGTAATTAGCACCAGCTAGGTTCCCTTCTCCTTCGCAGTTCTGTTTATACATGGTTCAATGCGCTCTGAATACACCACAGCCGTAACACTGGGTCAGTAGGTCATGTCAGTAGCTGCATTTGATACCAACACACACAACCAAAGCTACCTCGAGATCACAGCACATCGTGTTTCTGTTCTCTCATTCTCCACGACCGTCAATTACCAATTAACAGAAGTTACCCACACTTCGACGAGCGTGAGGTTGAGAGAGCGGAGGCGTGGTCTCTTCTGGTTGTCCTGTGTGTGAAATGAAATACGAATATCACCCCTGGTTCGAGTTAGTCACATCTCAACCACTGACGCTGCAGGTCACCACGTTGAGGCACAAATCAATTCGTAATTAATTATTTGAGTCGTTTAATATCCACAAAAACGGTGTTCGTGAGTCGAGTGTTTGAATAACGTGAGCGCGCGCCCTCAAAGTCAAGTGCTAATACTAAATTTGTTGAAATCATTTTCATAACTTAACATGTGTCCTAGACGATAGTTTAATGAATAATAATATTTCTTATTGTGTAAAGTATTTAACCTGTTGTACCGAAAGGAATAAAAATAAAAAAAACAACATCAAGAAACACCTGGGCATTTTAACTCTTATTAACTTTGGATTTACTGCGAATAATTTGGTACGGATCATCGTTGGGGATCAAGTGAATCCTGTACCATACGTAGGTACCACAACAACCCCCACAAACCAGAAAAAGATGTTGGACTAATTTTTACGTCCGTCAATGCGCCTTTCTCTAATGGTCTAAACGAGAGATTAAATCAGACTTTAGTCAATAAGGCAAAATGTAAGATAAATGACAGAAAAAAAAGGCTGGACAACGATCGTCAGAGAATGCCCACAGACACGTGTCCCAATAGTCAGTTACCATACCTGAAACAAAAGGTTATAGGACATGCAGCGACGTTGAACCCGATATCAGAAACCAAGGAACTAAACGTTCAAAAGCTCCCAATATCGAGTTCAACGCATCCATACATTGTATTCAATCCAATTCCAAAAGCCGCAAAAGTCTTTTTTGTAGTGATCTTAACTCAGTACTCTCCCCAATCCTCCATTATTACATCAAAAACCAATTATCCATAACCGCAATCATCATCCATTTTTTTCATTTTATCTCGATTTTTATTTTGTTCTTTTCCTTATATTTATCTTACATGCTAGACAAAAAGAGCTTAAATTCTAGCTTATTTAAATTATATTCTAACTTACAGGTCATCTGCGGACACTCTAAGCTAAACTTGGGGTGACTATTGCCGCGTATTATTGCCTTTCGGCTTTGTTTCTTTTATATTTATTGCAATCTTCATTATAATTTATTAAATGAAGAAACTTAAGAGCAAAAAAAAGCTTTGTAATTCTTTTTACACTTAATACTTCACTAACTTCCGTAATTTTTTTTTTAATATTGTTTTTAAAACTTGTCTAACACTATCCTAACCTAAGAAAAGCTAAATCTGTGAAAAGCTTGCCATTTTTTTGAGATGTCATTTACTATGCTCTTTTCGGCTGACACGTGTTTAGTTGCTATTCAACGTTATCCTCATTTACGTGTTATTGCAGAAGTTACTCATGTCCACTCAGCAGTTATGGCAGGAAAGGTTGGGAGTGCAGAGTGAGATTCCGATTGGAAAGGACTTCACTGAATTCATGGAGACCAGATTTCGCTCTCTGGAAATCGTGGTTCAGCAGAGTTTAAGGGACAACACTCAACTGCAGGCAATCTCGAAGCAGACTCTCACCATGCGAGGCAAACTACCTCGGTTGAGCGCCCCATCGCGACACCCCGACAACTTGCGGCAACTCACCATTTGTGGAGCCCGCATTCTCTCTGCTTTTGTAGCAAATTCTTGGCAGCGGAAGTCAACGAGCGGGTCAACATTGCCCGCAAGCTGGGCATCTGCGCAAATTGCTTGTCATATAGTGTTATCGCCTTGGATATAGCAAATTTTTAAATCCACTGGTCGTAGATTATTGTTATCCTGGTTTGGCTCAAACACAGCAATGCTCAAGTCGCGAGGATTGCTACTTTTGCCATCTAAGGCATCATTTACTGCTGCACAAAGCACACCTTCAACCCTTAGATCCCCGGCAGGCGGCCGAGAATGCGCAGTCATCACAACAGGGTACGGGACAGGCGATCTCCACAACAAACTTCTTCCATACCCAACGTCATGGCTCGACACAGGTTTTGTTGGCGACCGCGTCAGTGGAGGTCAAGTCGGCCACAGGAGGTGTGTTCCACCTGCGAGCCTTGATGGATCCAGGTTCGAGGATGGTTCATCACCATTTCGACAGTACAGATCCTGCGGCTGAAAGGCAGATGTGCGTCAGTCGGCGTAACAGGATTAAGGTAGGTCAGCAGCGGGAATTGTCACAGCTGGGTGACTATCATTTGGGTCACATCATTCATTCCACAAAGGCAAACGCGGACTCTGGTCTTCAATTTGACGGGTTTTCTTCTGGCACAGACCGTACCGCATCAATATTGGACACACACCAGCGGGCTGGTTCTGGCCGACCCGTTGTTTCACGCTCCTGCCGACAGCGATATACTCTTCGGAAATTACGTTTGTGCAGATGTCCTGCTGTCAGACATAAGGGGTGAACAGAAACTTATGACCCCAATCGCTCAAAAGACTCGTTTTGTAAGTATCTTAACCGGTGCGATCCACGAACGGTTAGAAGTTATTTGCATCATTTGGGGACACAACTCCGCAAGTTTTGTGAGATGGAAGAAGAACCGTTCGATAAATACGAGTGGAAAGAGGACAGGACTTCTAATGGCAATGTGCGAATAACGCCGCCATCTTCTCAACAACAGCACGAGGAAATGGGATCATTATATGGAGGCCAATACATGCAGGCTAATAATAAGTCCAGTGGTAGCGCTAACCACCACAACGATAAATTAGCACCAAGAACAGCATGTGGTGCCTCAGTGAAGCAGGAACTGCAGGCATTAGTTCCAGTAACTCTAGCGCTGATTGGTATGTCACAACAAATCAGCAAAAAAGAAGGAAGAAATCCCACTCGCAAGAGATCTTGGCTTCGCCTGCCTAACTCAACACCTCACTTCGAACAGCGATAAATCGCGTAGGCGCAGCGGGGGCCGAAGCCCGACCCAAGACCAGCATCATCGGACTCAATCGCAATCCTATGCAGAAGTAGCACGGAAAGCAGAAGATTCCTGTGATCCTTACGGCGGGCGGCATCTCTCAGTAAATAGATAACATCACCAGGACCTTGGAATCGCAGTCCTCCGCTATCAAAGAGATGAATCGCCAATAGTTGGCGAAGGCGGGCGAAATGTTGCGAATTCGCAACTATATTTATTGACGAATTTTAGTACGTTCGCAGTTGCCAGCTGACAACGCGTTGGGGACACAAGGAGGACGATATTAGCGTCGCTTTTTTTCAAAATTAACTCAGCGCTTCCGCTCTCAATCCAGCGCTTCTGGTGGACGCTTCGACCATTCTCGCCACCTCTGAAAGATTATTCTCTCTTTGACGCACCGCCATCATATCAGCGCTTATTTTCTCTTGGGCGCACCGCTATCGTCTCAACGGTTATTCTTTTATGGACGCAGTCTCATCATCAAGATATCGTATGAATTTATGAATTATCCCGTCGATACAAACTATTGGATTGACCTTTTCTATGTCCACTAGTCATACAGCTGAGCTTCTCTTGGTATCAGCGCCATCGAATTAACGTAGCAATGACAGCTTATGTAGCGGTTAAGGACATTCTCGCTTAAATGCGGCCGTGATTTAATGCGTCTGTGTTTTATAGTATGAGTTCGAATCACTTTCTTCACTACAATTGTAACGTTGCATATCGTTCTTTTCTTTGCATTTAACAACTTCGAGACCAACTACTTTTTATTCTCTTTCTGATGTGCCCTTTTCTTAGTTTGTTTGTTTTGGCCAACTCGATAATTAAATAATGGCTATTTCTTTTTAATCTAACCTCTCACTCAACATTAATATCATCAAAAGTTCACCACGACTATTTGTTTCTTTTTTCTTTTACCCCTCTTTCTTAGCTAGAGATCGACAAGTTGCGGTTGGGGCTATAACAAATTCTTTCCAAAAAGGATTCATATTCATTTCACGATTATAATGAAATGACCAGTGTTCATTCAATAATATTGAATGATATAAAATTACCTCTCACTTCCCTTTACATGATCGTGAGGGAATGCAAAGTTTAAAATAACTTTGCATTTTTGTTTCTATGGTTTTGTTAATTCGAATAGCGATAACTTTTGTGTAGAAGAGCCATCATTGGTATGTTCTTTAGTGGGATGCTGGTTAAATGTCATCCGATTTAGTTCGCTATTCAAAAAGTGTATCACTTGTTCAAATTAAATTATTTGAAATTCATTGAGTTACGAGAAATAATATGCAAATAACGGCTGATTTAATCCTTTGATAGGAATAGCTGGAAAGCACAAACACGAGGAAAATAGTTTACATTAAAAAGCCTGACCTCATTTGCTTATTTCCTAGTGCAAAATTATATGTCGTGGATGCAGATATCGCTACATACTTTCTTTTTAGTTTTTCCTTTTTTCTAATTTCTGAATTCTGGAGGACAAAAAACTTCCCTATTTAAGTTTGTGATAATTTTTTTATTTCACATCAAATTATTTTTTTTTAAAATGCTTACATTCATTTTTCAATTTATTTTGATTACTGTATATTGCTGGCCTTCATTAGTCAAACCAGAATTACGCCCCTGTAGTAGAGTTTTGTGGCCCACCTGTAGTAGAGTTTTGTGCCCCACCTGTTGGGGGTGACGGTGGCAATGATGGTGACGGTGGCAATGACGGTGGCGGACAAATTGGGGGTGCGGGGCAGTCGCGCACGGGACATGGTTCTATTATCGGACAAAAACACGGTGGTGGTGGCGGACAAGGACACGGTGTTGGACATCCTCCACACGGAATTTGTTGACAGATTCGCGCATTAATGCCTACTATTGCAGCCACAACTATGAAGAAGTACAAAAAGAATTTCATCTTGCAAATATATTCTTTTCAATTCACTGTCGTATTTTACTACCTAGGTTTTCAAGTTGTGATTCCGTATTTATACGATTTTGTAAACATCTCCACTTATTTCACAAAGGAGTGTCGAACAAAACCCTTGCAATTACGAATCATTTGTAATAGAAAAGTAATCCACTAATTAGATCGTGTTTCCAATACTCAATTAGATCTTATTAATTAATCATCAATTGTCAATTTCATGCGCAGTTGCAATTAAGTGTTCGTCAAATGCATCGCGGATGATATCGCTGTTGAAATATAAATATTACATATATATATATATATATATATATATATATATATATCTGGCGCTTTGTAGTAAAAGCTGGTTTTATTAATCCGAATACGTTATCGATTTTCTACGTTTTTCGGCTAGACTTATTATTCTTCCATTGTTCATTTGGGACGTTTTAAATTACGCAGTTGATTCTTACAATGTTTGTTTGAGTCAATTTTACGCCAGCAAGATAATGTTGACTAATAACCTTGGCTAATAACCTTGCCCGGAAAAACGAATTTATATGGAAAATTTAACAAGCCTCATACTTGTTAAATAAGGCCAAGACCGGATCCCGGTTGTAGTGCCGATGATGATGATGATGAAGATAATGTTGATAACGTCGGAACAAACGGTTACAATGCAAAGTCGGGACTATGTGGTGTAGATTTAAAAACTTTCCAGCCACGGTTCCTTAATTTTTGCTGGGTCATCAAAGATGTGTGTAGGATAGCGATGTCAAGTAAAACATTTTTCCTTTTCTCCAATTCTGGTGTCCTTTTCTCAATTTCTTGCTTCAGCCGCATTAATTGCTGGCAGTAGATATTCGAATCGCTCTCAAAATCCATAAATTGGGCTACGAACTGCTACCCCCATCCAGCATATTGTCTGGATTTAGCCGCCTGTGCATATTTCCTGTTTTATTAAAAAAAATCAAGGACGATTGTGATGATTAGAAATTACAAACTAATTTCAATAAAACAGAAACTACTCCTTTCAACCCGCACCAGAATGGAGTTTCGGATGATACAAAACAGAATCGTGAAGGTTTCCATAATTGCCGTTGGCCTTAAAAAAAAAAAGTATAATACGCATCTTGGTATCTGGTTTGACCAGCTTCGTTATTTTGATAAGCACATAGTAACGGTTCTCTGCTATTGCACTCGGGCAGACGGCACATCCTTTGATTAATAGGCGCTTGGTCCTTTACCAAAAGAATTTCATGCGAGATCGTTTTTTTTTAATGTGGAAAATTTCATTAAATTCCTGACAAATTTCCATTATTGTGATGTAGTGGAATTTAAATAAATACGCCACTTATTCTGGTTAATACCAGGAGGTTATTTTATTACAGAAAATCAGTAATGTTACATATAGTTACATGTGGAGATAAGACGCGAAAGTGGTTCACTCGGGGCGAGACTCATACTCTGACTGATTACTATACTATACGGCGTACAGTTCGCAATTAGCTCGCCGGATTATGTGAGAGCAATGCTTACATACACATACTTATTGTTTACTAATGGTGTCGCACCATAGCGTTACATATTAAACACTTTCTGTTATTGTACATTTTTATTTTAGTATACAAGCGCCCTTGCGCATTCGCATACACCACCCACAGTGTAGTGTCGGGTATTTCAATTTCTTTATTTTCTTCGATTGTGTGTTGTTGTGTCGTCGCAACACACTCTGTTCACTTCCTAGATGCTGATTGGGTGACCGCTGGAATAATGCACCGACCACGAACCAGTTACCCCAAAACGGATTGCTGCTGGATGTCCTCGTTGCTATTGGCGTCGTTATACCAGGTGTGTTGCCTTATTTCCATGGTGAAACTTGCACCACGTCTGCACAGACGGATGAATTATGATCCAAATAATATCTGGACGAATTACGTCTTTGAGCTCCGGATCGTCACTGACTTCAAGGCGCGGTATAGTTCACAAATGACAGTAGGATTCGGTGAATACAATTAAATACGACTTTACCCTTCAGTACAGGTACGCACAACCTCCTCGGCTTGAACCAAGATTCGAATAATAATAGGAACCTTTTCTTAATGGGAGTTCCAATCTGTTGGTGATGACTGTAGTGTACTGCATATTTTTCTCTTTCGGCGTCGCCTGTGCCAGATGGTTAAGGGATACCCTGTAATAAATAATGATGGCCAAGCCTGAGCTAAGTGAACTCGGAAATATCGTGAATAAAGTTCGAAAGATAGCAAAAGGGGAATAGCGGCTAGAGCTGAAACCCCGACCAGAGGCCATCACCGAGACACTGAAAGCAGAGGTACAAGTGTTAAAAAAAGATACTAGAGTGGAAACAGTGTCGCGGGGAATTGTGGTCGAGCGTTGTGATTTAGATGAGGTTACCACGGTGGAGGAAATCCTGACAGCGATCGCTAGAGTTCCCTGCTCTGAACGCGACCCCAAAGGAAGCGGTAAAGAGATGGTACACAGACCCCTATTATCCGCTTACCAAGGGAAAAGGCTGTCTACAGGTTTCCTATGGGTTGGATGGGTGAGACGCAGATTACGAGAACACATCACATCCACACGATGTTTCAGATGTTGGCAATACGGTCACGTGGCGAAATCATGCAAATCCGAAGAAGATCGTTCGGAAAACTGTTTGAAATGTGATGGAAATGGCCACAAAGCGAGGAGTTGTAATGCAAAACCCAAATGCATGTTCTGCGAAGCAGGGTGCGAAGGCGGTAACCACCACTCAACAGGGAGTTACAAATGCCGAGCATTTAAAAACGCGATGTCCAATTTCCTGAATAAAAATCGACAGGTTTAAGTGCATTCAAATTAACTTAAACCAATGTGGAGCCGCACAAGATCTCCTTTCCCAAACGGTTAAGGAATATGGAGCTAACATGGTACTCATCAATGAGCAGTACAGCATGCTTGGCACTGGTACTACTACATGGAAAGAATACAGCAGCGGAAAATCGGCCATCTGGACAACTAGAAATTCCCCCATGGAATTCAGACGTGTCCAGCGGCAGGAAGGATTCGCCTATACTAAAATCAGAGGAATCCATTTCTACTGTTGTTACGTTCCGCCAAGGTGAGAAATAGAAGAATTCAAATGCTCTTTGAACACGGTAACACAAGAAGCTAGAGATGAGCCTCCTTATAGTTGCTGTATATTCCAACGCTTGGACAGTAGAATGGGGAAAAACAAGGAGCAACAGTAGAGGCCAGGCACTACTCGGAGCCTTCGCAGTCCTAGATGTGGTGTTGATGACACCTTCATAAACAAGAGACGCCGATCCAAAATCGACATCACATTTGCCAGTTCCATGTTGACAAGGAGTATAGAGTGGCGAGTGTTTGACACCTACACCCATAATGACCACCAAGCCGTGATGTACGAAATAATACCACACAGGGGATTCATCACTGGCAAATTGGGGAAGAAAGCCCAGAAAAATGGGTGGAAAGAGAAGGACCTCGATGCGGAACTGCCCGATTACATACTGGAAAACCAAGTCGAACATTTTGACGCAGAGGCCGATGCGAACATACAGGCTGAAAAAGTCATGAAGTGGCTAACTACCGCATGTGATGCTTCTATGCTACGACAAAGATAACCAGCAAGGGCAATCAGACCAGTGTATTGGTGGAACCCAGAAATCGCCCATGTGCGATCGGAGTGTAACAGGTTAAGACGCTTGCAACAAAGGGCAAGAAACCGTAACACCTATCCACAATTGCATGCGGAATTCGTCAACAACGAAGGAGTTGAGGACTGTGATCAGCAAGCGTAAATATGACGCGTTCTGCTCCCTAAGGGATAAATTAAATAACAGCCCATGAGGCAGCGCTTACAGGATAGTCATGAAAAGACTACACAATAACAGTAGTCAAATGCAAAAAAGTAAAAGTGACATGGCCAGAATCGTTGCTGTCCTCTTCGCGCAGTGTGATGAGGTATTGAGAGGGAAGAGGAATGGAACATCACTGAAAGAAAAATACATCCCGCGACCACCGGAAAAGGTGCTCTTGGCTGCAAGAGTTTTTAAAAAAACAAGACCCCGGGGCTGGATGGTATCCCTAACGCTGTAATGAAGACTGCCTTAACGAAAAAAGCCGACCGCACACAGCACGAACCACAATGGATATTGTGAAGTAAGCGTTTCCTGGTCCCGTAACTCCCATTTTAGCGGTTTGGCATGTCCAGCAAGATCGCCCGATTTTACCATCCCAGACTTCTTTCTTGGGGGCTACTTGAAGTCGCGGTTTTATGCCAACAAGCCTCAGATAATCGCAGTCCCTAAGCAGAATATTCGACAGGAATTCGAAGTTATCACCAGAAATCTTGCGGAAAGTTATGGAAAATGCGATAAAACAGGTACAAATGTCTATCAACACTGGAGGCAGCCACTTGACGGATGTCATCTTTTCCACCTAACAGAAAAAATTGTAAAGGTCCAAAAAAAAAAAGATCTCCATCACTCAAAATCATATTTTTTCATTTAGTAAAAAAGTAATTCAAAAACAAAATTGGATGATTAATTTTGCGCCACCCCATACTTATCACCAAAAGCTAGTGAATGTAGTTGTCCATCTTTTGGCAGTTACTCACGAAATTTCAGCCATTTTCGACGCCCAGTTTTTATTTGACAGTCGTTTGAGTGTTTCTGTGAAAATGGACAAAATTGAGTATCGAGCTGTCATCAATTTTTTGTTTTTGAAAGGCAATACGCCTACGCAAATCAAAAATGAGTTGGACTCTGTGTATGGGGACTCTGCCCCATCATTTACCACAGTGGCATTTTGGGCAGCTAAATTTAAACGTGGCCGTGAGAGCTTGGGGGACGATAAACGTTCGGTACGTCCAAACACTGCAACAACTGACGATAACATCGCTAAAGTTCACCAAATGGTGTTAGACGACCGCCGAATTAAAGTGAGAGAGATAGCAGAGGCTATGAAAGTGTCCAAAGAACGTGCTTGTCACGTGCTAAATCAAGATTTGGGCATGAGAAAGCTGTCCGCACGTTGGGTACCGCATGTGCTCACGTCAATTCTCTTTTTTCTACATTATTATACCTTGGTAATCGCTCAAATATATTAGCAACGTAGTTTTGCAATTTCTGTCGAAGGTCCTGGTAGCATTATGTGTCAATAAGGGTTTAATAATAATAATAATTAAAATAGTAATAATAATAAGTAACTATAAAAAAATTATAATAATAGTAACAATAAAAACAACAATAAAAAAAATAATATTAGTAACAATAAAAATAATAATAATAATAATAGTAGCATTAAAAATAATAGTAACAATAAAAATAATAGAAACAATAAAAATAATAATAATAGTAACAATACTAATAATAAAAATAATAATCATCATCATCATCGGCACTACAATAATAATAGTAGTAATATAAATAATAATAATGGTAGTAATATAAATAATAATAATAGTAGTAATATAAATAATAATAATAGTAGTAATATAAATAATAATAATAGTAGTAATATAAATAATAATAATAGTAGTAATATAAATAATAACAATAGAAGTAATATAAATAATAATAATAGTAGTAATATAAATAATAATAATAGTAGTAATATAAATAATAATAATAGTAGTAATATAAATAATAATAATAGTAGTAATATAAATAATAACAATAGAAGTAATATAAATAATAATAATAGTAGTAATATAAATAATAATAATAGTAGTAATATAAATAATAATAATAGTAGTCATAAAAATAATAATAAAAAATTTAATGATTTGATATATTTTTATTTACAAAAAATACTTACTTCTGGTTAGACAAAGTATCCGAATACAAATTGACCTGTAAAGAATTTAATGCTCGTTAATATATATTACTAACTTCTATATATAATATTTTTAACAACCAACGTATCACAATCAACGTTTTATGGATTCAGATTGTTTGATTGTCATCAAGATTTTATGTCGGGAAAAGAAGACATTTTACAAGAAATCATCATTTTAAAAACGTTAACGACATCGGGTTTATAAATGCAAGTGAAATTTCAATGTACATTATATTATTGTTATTAACCTATTTTTATTAAATTAATATCTAGGTGTAGATATATAAGATATGAACGCGTGGGCTTACCTTTTTCTAGCTGCTGTCGAACATTATGTAGAGTGAAGTAATTTAAAATCTGTAAAAAAATAAAATAAAATATTGAATATAAACTCAATACCAAAACTTATTGAAATGTTTTAAAGTTGAATTTATCAGTATTTACAGCCGTGTTATAGTCATAGTTATTCTCATACGGTAATTTTTTTCATCATATTTAAAACATCACGGAACATAATTATATTATGGAAAGCAATTGCTGTTACATACCAACTTCTATTTGACGGTCTTCATAAGGGGATTGGGTGTTGGGATCCAATCTTTTATCCTCGGCGTTGTGTGTGTTCTATCCACATCATGTGCAATTGCTCGAATTGGAATACTCAACACAGTAGTTGTCAAAAATCAACCCGTCATAGAGCTAGCTAGTTAAGGAAAACGGCTGAACTGTAACTTAATAAGATATAAATCAATTGCCATTGGTCTTACTTTTCTTTAGCTACAATTCCAAAATCATATAGAAAAAGCAGTTTACTACGGTATCTGAAAGTATGAAATAAAATATATATAATACAAATTTTATTCAAAAAAAAAAAAAAAAAAAAAAAAAAAAACAGTTGAATCTAGTATAAATTAAGAACTGAATGCTTTAAAAATATATTTATCAGTAATTACAGCCATAGAACAGTCATATTTATTCTCATACGGTAATTTGTTTCATCATATTTAAAAAAACTTCGCAGAGCTCTCTACTAACTAGACGGCCGGGTGATCGCAACCCACATCGACAAGAGCGATCAATCTCCTTCTGTAGGATCAAGTCAGCCGTCAGTATGACACTGCCTCTTGAGAGTGTATGTAGTATTCCATTAAATAAACCCCATATAACATAGTTACACGCATCTTGCATGCGTTCACACACAATGCACACGGAACCATTTCTTCTTTAATTAGCTACCTATGACGAACTATCATTTCCCAAGTTATGCAATCTCCAATTACGAATCATTCTCATACCGTAACCCACAAGTGCACGCATCAGCATATCAAAATATTAATAGCAAGCGCCCTACCAGGTGGCACGGTGATTCCCTAGTAACTGCTTACGGCTGTAAATATGTTACGAATAACAAATTACCATACACCAGCAACATAGCAGGTGGCATGCACTTGCCTACGCAAGGCTAATAACCTTGCTCAGAAAAACAAATTATTATGGGCAATTTAACAAGTCTCGGATACCGGTGGAGAGACTTGCAAAATAAGGCCAAGACCGGATCCCGGTTGTAGTGCCGATGATGATGATGATGCACTTGCTTAGGGATTTCCCAGTAAAAATGCTTATGCCTGTGAAAGAAAGGCATATAAACAATAACGAATCGCCACCAGTGAACCGAAGCGACAAAATATGCTTTAACCAAGGCCACTGCACTTTATGTGGGTCAACATCGATTAACCTAGAAGAATGACTCGTGCAGGGTAAATGACTTCTGCGTGGTTATGCTGAGTGGAAAAGAATTGAGTGTATCGTTTGTGATTTTTCGTTAAGAGCATTCATATAAAAGGAGTGCTTGCAAATGGTATCAGGCAGAGTAGATTTCCGACCACAAAAACAAGGTCACAGTATTTAAATAAAAGGTAAATAATTATAATCAAAGAAAAAACGTCTCTTTCTAATTTAATTATCCGCGAACCCACTCTTCCCTTTGAAATAAGGAAGCACGGTTGGTCAACGTTACACCACATTGTGATATTCAGAATTCGTTAGATGTATTACTAGGAATATGGGTCAAATATAATACCGCAACTGGCGCAAGACTAATGACCTTGCCCGGAAAAAACAAATAATTATGGAAAATTTAACAAGCCTCAGGACTTGCTAAATAAGGCCAAGACCGGTTCCCCGTTGTAGTGCCGATGATGATGATAATACTGCAAGCGCGATCTTATAGCCAAGTATTACTGCACATCCTGTGTACATTATATATATATATATATTACAAACAGCACAATAGCACAATTTATATTACAATCACATAACACATATATAATGTCTGCGGATAGTATGCTGTTAATCATTTAGGATTATATCAATTGTGTTACTGATTTAATGAATCGGAACATTTGTTATGCCCCGTCTCGACCTTTGTGATTCGCGCTCTTTCTTTAATTGGTTATGAATATGCGGCTTAAAACAACGCCGTCCTTCAGGTGTTGACCACACTGAACAACGACGCCAATGTTTTATGTATCGCTCACAATAAAGATTTCAGTGTCCTGATATAGGATTAACACCAAACTTCTCTTTAAGGATAAACATATTTTAGGATGGAAACTGATAGACAAATCCAATATCTGTCCCTATTCAACACTGTGAGAAGAATAGAGCAACTAGCTATATCCAGGCACACTGAAATAGAAATAGTACTAAGTACAAATATGACCTGGAATTTAGACATACCATTTAAAATCTATATATACTTCCAAATCCATTTCATTGTCCTGAAAGTAATACCCCTCTGACAGAATACACTTATGCCTCAGGTGTTTTGAAATCTTCTCTGAAGAGTATTGGTGATTGAATGATCCACAAATGTGCTAAAAAAGCAGACGCATAGAAACCGGGTGGAAAGTGTTCACGTTCTTTCCTATACTAATCATACGACCCAATAAGTGCGATTAGCTCATGTTTGTTTAAGATACCCCGACGGATTGAACTAACGAAATCCGAGATAAGGGTTTCAAAATGGAAGAGGTGTTGCCTCTTTGACGGATTGAGCGATAGTCTAATGGAATATAAACGCCCGAAGTGAAATTTTCAGGGCAAGCGCAAGCAAAGTAGACATTCTAGCAAAGTTTAACGAATTCTGACTAATTTTTACAGGTATTATTGCGACCATTATTTAATAGAACTTAGTGAATGCGAAATATTTTCCTCTAAAATTTGTACAAATCGACGGGGATATCATTTCCACTGTAGAATTTTACTTCAGATGTGTGATAAATACGAAGAATCATTCTTCGGGCGAACTATGAAGTGGTGCCCCCTCTGTTTGATCGTTTCTTCTTTTTTTTGCACTGTATGTAGTGTAACAAGAAACACGAGGGGAATATGTTTTAATTAACTCAATTTTCCATTCAAAACCAGTATACATCGATATCCCAATTTCCTATTATTTATTCGGTGTGCATTGCTGTGCTCTGACATTAGAGGGTATTGTACGCGGAAAGGCATAAGAAAAAACTGATATTGTACAATTTAGAGTGCTTGCGAAGAATTAGTAAGCTAATGTAAGAATGATATGTATAAAATAGAATTTAACATTTAGTCTTAGGTAAAAATCTGTAATTGTATTGGAAATAAATGTGGATTTAAAACCAAATGAAAAACAATAGTGGGTGTCATCAAAATCCTTTGTACTCGTACGCGTCGTTAAAAATGTATATTTTTGGATGAAACTCTAATCAAATTATATTCTAAAACGAATTTATTACTTACCAAAAAATTATAAACACATCTCAACAAGATACCACCAGTAACTAGAAAAATAAATAAAATTAGCATTCGTCTAAAAGAAATTTACCCAATTCAAAGCATACCTTCGGTTTCAAGTAAGGACACTCCCTCCTCATACGCCTGTTTGAATCCAGTCGACATGTGGCCTGAAATATTAGATTATTATTAACATTGATCTCCGATTATAGTTTTCGTTCGAATACAAAACAGATCAGCAGGAAGAGAAGATTGCATTGAAAATTGTGGCAAGCACTTATTATGCTGCACAGGAATTGGTATAGATATTTCTCTAAATTTATTTTTCTACCATGATGCAAACTTCTGCTGAATTAGAGAATTTCTGAAATGCATTTTCGAAGATTCACATATTTTCCCCTCTCTTATTGGCTGTTGAAACATGCATAGTCGTCTAAGTTTCGCAGTATAGGCTGCTTAAGTGAAAACAAATGTTTTCAAACGAGAAAGTCCCAGATATGCCTTTTTATCAAACAAGATTTCATTCCTCAAACCCTTAAGGCAGAGTATTGTATTACACAATTTTGTCAAATATATATAACAACTGAACTAAAGACTTGGATAAAAATAAAAATACTACTGGTAGAGAAGGCATTTATTTAACGAGTTCTCTTGCAATAATACTTTATGTACTCTCCATGATATAATATGTAATAGATGTACATGTTTAAATAAATATTTCAGACACATCACATAATAGTTTAAACAAATAGTTCAATTAAAAGCTTTTATAATGATTGCATGAGACAATTAAAAGTATTTAGAAGAATAATGAGACTATTTCATGAAAAAAGGCTTTTTATTTTGGATAATCCGAAACTTGAAGAATTATGCATAAACTCTTTTCGAGCACAGTAAAAACGAAGAATTTTACAACAACTTTACACTGTTGTAATGTAAAACATCAAAAGATAAACAATGTAATGTTCAACACGAAGTTGATTTACCAATGCGCATTATAACAGGTACATATATCCACATAATCAGCACATTAATAAATATATAAACACGATGAATACGAATTAAATGATCAGCTTAATGATGTAAAAGATTGCGGGTGTATGTCGTTTAGCACACATTTTATATAAAGTATGGCATATCTGGGTGAAAATGGATTTTAAAAAGAAGTATTCAAAGCCTGCATTTGTTACATTTGCACTCAAAAGTGACCGTCCCACACGTTCCGACAAAGAAAGATTCATATGTAATTTCATTAAAACCCATAGTACGTGTAAAAATCAATTTAATGTCTTACCTCGAAATTCAACAAAATTGTTGGTTTTAGATGTCAAATGCAAGCAATAGTAGTTTTTCGATATGATATTGTACTTGTTTGTAATTAGTTTCTTTAATTACTTGTAGTTTAATGGTAACGTTAGAAATTTCTCTCCGAGTCATATGTCCGTGCCAAGAAACGTTGTGATCTCCTTTTCGCCAAAACAAATTAAACAGCGGATTCGTGTATTATCAACATTGAATACTACTTTACGCTGCTTAAGGTAATTAGTTATTTTCCTTCAGAAATCGTTCCTTCTTAACAGTGAGCTGATTTTGTTGGTTGATCTATCCTCTTTAAATCATCTACCAGTAGTGTTCTCTCATCCAATGATTTCAATAACCGTTTAGAGAAAAATTAAGTAAAAATCCAAGCTCCATTTTCCGACACAGATTCAATTCCAAATCCAATATTAGGTGCAGTCGATTTGGTTTTTTTTTTAAAGCTGATAGTAATGTCAATTTTCTGACCCTTAGAAAGTCAATCAGGTTCACACATTCATCATCAATTGTATGCCATTCATTCCATATTAGACGTGAAGAAAACAAATTCAATCACAATGATAATAACTTAGACTGTTCCCGATGTTCAAATTTGTAACACGATCATGGAGGTAACAACCCAATTAATTCAATTACAATTACAATGCCAATCAAAGAGATATAAATACATTTTGATACGTAAGGAACACGCTCCAATAAAATCTTGAGAAACGTCGCCGGTGCATTTGAAGCAACAAATGTGATTAAATATTCATTTATTTAAAATTCTAATTCTTTGAAGTGTACTTCTATTGACTAACGAAAAAATGTAGTTCATGAACAGTGACAAGACACTACATTTCCTAAAATACTGAACGACAATTGGACCCAAATCAAGGTTGAGCAAAGCAAAAGTAAGCTCAAAGATTTACTCGTATTCATCTAAACTTTTCCTTCCTTTAAAGTATCTTTCCTTTCATTTATAGGCGAAAGAACATATTCCATGAAGAATTACATTGTTTCCTAAAATACTAAGCAAAGAACAGAACCATTAGATTACTTGGAAAAAAGAAACACAATAACCATGCTACAGCGAACAGTTACCGCTTGCCATAATACAATTGATCTTTCAACACCAGTAATATGAGATTTTAATAACGACCCATTGGCATAACGACCACCAACGGAAACAACGGGCTATATATATTTTTATGTACTATTATGTAATCTGTTTTGCATAGCCATTGCAAACTGTGGATTTGATTAAAAACCTGTTGAAAAAGCTATTTACGATTATAACATATTGAAACACCTTTGTTGTACTTGAGATTCATTCATAACACAATTCATGATATATAAATATTCAGTAACTTAATAACTCATCATCAAAAATTGTTAAAAAAACATTGAAAATGAACGAAAGGAAGTGGCGATGTTTAAAAAAAAATTATATTTCATAAATACCACAAAGAATTCTATTTTACACTAACCAAAAAGGTTTATCAGGATATTAACACGTTGACGGACAGTTGCGTCTATAGCCGTCAAGTTCAAGTTCACTATGTGACATGACGGCAATAGCCGTCCAATACGAAACGGTCGTTTTTAGACACTGCGGCTGTAGCAGCACAAATGCGCATTTACCAGCGTACAAGTAGAAGCCTAGTGTCATGTTTTCGAAAAAAAATTTAGTATGCAAGGTTATACATTGAGTATGCACGTGGTTGTGAACGGAGTAGTGCGATCTTGTTTTTATTTATTTTTGTTTGATCATGAACTAACATTTCGTGTAAAACTCCCAAAAATACTTTGTTGCTCACAAAAAATTGCTTATTTCAGTCATTAAACCTGTCATTTACGTTTTTAAATTTTTGCTGTTATAGCCGCCATCGTCCCATTACATAGTGTCTAGAGTCCGCTGGCGCCATGACGGTTGTAGCCGCAACCTAATTAAAGGTGCTGAATTAATCAAAATTAAGTGTATTTAAGCAGAAAGAGTAAAACTATACTTCTAATATTCTAAAAATTACAAAAACATATAGTGTCAATTTTCGAATTTCACTTGTTTCTACTGTCCGTCAACGTGTTAAAGGGTTCCTTAGTTTTGAGGGGGTTAAAAACCAGTCACTTGAAGGTGAATCCACGCGTTTTGTTTTTTAAAACTTCAATTATGATCTGAACTACATGTTTGGCTTTCAATCAGTGAAAAAAGAAATTGATTGATAGTCCACAAAGTTAAACAAATATCGATGAAATCACATAAATGGGAGACATTAACAAACCGAACCACATAAAGAGAAACACATTTCAATACATTGCCTATAAATTCAGTGTTTTAAAGAGTCACGACACAAAAGGATAAGATAAGTCCATTGGGTTTTATCCTCCTCTAGTCTGACGTAGTGCAGGACATATCTTTTTTGGTACATTTTGGAGACATTGTTATATAATTAAAAAACATTTTACAATGTTTGCCTGAAAATATAAAAACAGTCAAAGAAATCACATAATAAATGAATAATATCTTAATAATTTATAAACAGTGATGGCTATTTGGCATCATTGTCCAATTTCAATTAAGAAGCATTCCGATAAATTGCATTTTTTTAAAATTTATGATCCATTTCCACATAATTTGTATTTTTTTAGCACCTTATGAACACACTTCAAGCAAATCTCATGGTGATGTAAATATTTAAATTGCATTTAAATTTTGTATCAATGAGTATAAACATAAATAACAGAATATCAATTTTGTTGTTACATATTGTAGTCAGTTTTGACTAAGTGCATTAATCATGTTTAATACAGTTCAGGCACAGTATTTGAGTAAACAATAACAAAGGTTTTTAAATTCCCCGCCAAAGTGAAGTTTAAATTAGCAATTAAGGATTGCAAAAACGAAATCAAACAATTTAATATAATTAATAATAAATATGTAAAAAGAAGAAAAATAATAACGGTATTAAAAATATATAATACAAATAAAGAACAACTAATTATGAATATTAACTGTACAGAGTTTTTATATAAAGTATGGCATATCTGGGTGAAAATGGATTTTAAAAAGAAGTATTCAAAGCCTGCATTTGTTACATTTGCACTCAAAAGTGACCGTCCCACACGTTCCGACAAAGAAAGATTCATATGTAATTTCATTAAAACCCATAGTACGTGTAAAAATCAATTTAATGTCTTACCTCGAAATTCAACAAAATTGTTGGTTTTAGATGTCAAATGCAAGCAATAGTAGTTTTTCGATATGATATTGTACTTGTTTGTAATTAGTTTCTTTAATTACTTGTAGTTTAATGGTAACGTTAGAAATTTCTCTCCGAGTCATATGTCCGTGCCAAGAAACGTTGTGATCTCCTTTTCGCCAAAACAAATTAAACAGCGGATTCGTGTATTATCAACATTGAATACTACTTTACGCTGCTTAAGGTAATTAGTTATTTTCCTTCAGAAATCGTTCCTTCTTAACAGTGAGCTGATTTTGTTGGTTGATCTATCCTCTTTAAATCATCTACCAGTAGTGTTCTCTCATCCAATGATTTCAATAACCGTTTAGAGAAAAATTAAGTAAAAATCCAAGCTCCATTTTCCGACACAGATTCAATTCCAAATCCAATATTAGGTGCAGTCGATTTGGTTTTTTTTTTAAAGCTGATAGTAATGTCAATTTTCTGACCCTTAGAAAGTCAATCAGGTTCACACATTCATCATCAATTGTATGCCATTCATTCCATATTAGACGTGAAGAAAACAAATTCAATCACAATGATAATAACTTAGACTGTTCCCGATGTTCAAATTTGTAACACGATCATGGAGGTAACAACCCAATTAATTCAATTACAATTACAATGCCAATCAAAGAGATATAAATACATTTTGATACGTAAGGAACACGCTCCAATAAAATCTTGAGAAACGTCGCCGGTGCATTTGAAGCAACAAATGTGATTAAATATTCATTTATTTAAAATTCTAATTCTTTGAAGTGTACTTCTATTGACTAACGAAAAAATGTAGTTCATGAACAGTGACAAGACACTACATTTCCTAAAATACTGAACGACAATTGGACCCAAATCAAGGTTGAGCAAAGCAAAAGTAAGCTCAAAGATTTACTCGTATTCATCTAAACTTTTCCTTCCTTTAAAGTATCTTTCCTTTCATTTATAGGCGAAAGAACATATTCCATGAAGAATTACATTGTTTCCTAAAATACTAAGCAAAGAACAGAACCATTAGATTACTTGGAAAAAAGAAACACAATAACCATGCTACAGCGAACAGTTACCGCTTGCCATAATACAATTGATCTTTCAACACCAGTAATATGAGATTTTAATAACGACCCATTGGCATAACGACCACCAACGGAAACAACGGGCTATATATATTTTTATGTACTATTATGTAATCTGTTTTGCATAGCCATTGCAAACTGTGGATTTGATTAAAAACCTGTTGAAAAAGCTATTTACGATTATAACATATTGAAACACCTTTGTTGTACTTGAGATTCATTCATAACACAATTCATGATATGAAAAAAGAAACACAATAACCATGCTACAGTGAAAAAAGAAATTGATTGATAGTCCACAAAGTTAAACAAATATCGATGAAATCACATAAATGGGAGACATTAACAAACCGAACCACATAAAGAGAAACACATTTCAATACATTGCCTATAAATTCAGTGTTTTAAAGAGTCACGACACAAAAGGATAAGATAAGTCCATTGGGTTTTATCCTCCTCTAGTCTGACGTAGTGCAGGACATATCTTTTTTGGTACATTTTGGAGACATTGTTATATAATTAAAAAACATTTTACAATGTTTGCCTGAAAATATAAAAACAGTCAAAGAAATCACATAATAAATGAATAATATCTTAATAATTTATAAACAGTGATGGCTATTTGGCATCATTGTCCAATTTCAATTAAGAAGCATTCCGATAAATTGCATTTTTTTAAAATTTATGATCCATTTCCACATAATTTGTATTTTTTTAGCACCTTATGAACACACTTCAAGCAAATCTCATGGTGATGTAAATATTTAAATTGCATTTAAATTTTGTATCAATGAGTATAAACATAAATAACAGAATATCAATTTTGTTGTTACATATTGTAGTCAGTTTTGACTAAGTGCATTAATCATGTTTAATACAGTTCAGGCACAGTATTTGAGTAAACAATAACAAAGGTTTTTAAATTCCCCGCCAAAGTGAAGTTTAAATTAGCAATTAAGGATTGCAAAAACGAAATCAAACAATTTAATATAATTAATAATAAATATGTAAAAAGAAGAAAAATAATAACGGTATTAAAAATATATAATACATATAAATAACAACTAATATGAATATTAACTGTACAGAGTTTACGCTGTATAGATGATTGCAGAAGTTCCTGGTTGATTTTCAGTGCTAGCGAAGGGTATACGGATGCGGAACATGGCATCTCACAAAACGGGAAGAAAATAAATTCCGCATATCTAAGAATAAAGTTTTAAGGAGTATCTTTGGCGGTAAATGTCATGAAGAGGCAGGACAATGGAGGAATGTCCGTAACCACGAATTGGAAGAGCTTTGCCGCAAACCTAAAATAGTGAGGGTAACCAGGTCGCGAAGATTAAGATGGGCCGGACATGTGGCGAGAATGCGCAATGATAAGACCGTGCGTAGAATTCTTGACGGAAGACCAACGGGAAAGAAACCGGTAGGACGGCCGCGACGGAGATGGGAGGACAATGTGAGGTTTGTCCTTAGGAGATCGAATCAGATGGTCAAGCATGGAAGGAGGGTGCACAGGACAGCGAGCGATGGCGCAGCCGAATCAGTGACGTCATGAATTTCCGGGTTCCTATAAGCCAATAAATAGTAGTATAGTATAGCTATCCTAAGCTGACAATTTTTTTTATCACAAGGGGGAATCACCCAAAATTTCCGACAAGTGAACAAAGTGAGTAATGAACTCTACAGATTCAAGAAGCATTTAGATAACATCCCGAAGCGACTACTAATAACCTTATAGTGTCTAAAAGATACGGAGGGGATTTAAACAAACAAATATGTAATTGCTAATCAAATTTCGATCTTTAATAATAATGTGCACCGCCTGAAGGGACTGCTGATAACCTTACTATATAGTGTCCAAAAGATACAGGGCAGATTTAAGCAAATAAGGATGTAATTGCTAATCAAATTCCGACCTTTAACAGGTAGAAGATATATATCAATTGCAAAAGCATATCGGCGGTGGAATTGATAAAGCGGTTCAAACCTTGCACGTAGGTTTAATTGATGATTATCACTGACGCAATTAGGCAATAGACATACTGTAGAATAGTGGAACTTAGTTCGGACTTTGCTCTACGTGGTACACGTGAACAGTTATTTCTATTATTAGTTGAAATCGAAGTATAATCCATAAAGCTATTATACTACTTTTTTATTAAACACTCGTCCTGGTCGGTAATAATAGTATTAGAATAAAGCAGCAACTAAATAGATAACATTTTAATTCAATACCAACTTTAGGTGATTTTTCACCAGAAAAGAATAAGAAAGAAATAGACCAACGTTCAGAGATGAATGTTGTTAATGAATTGTACAAATATTCAGCATATAGAGTTTCAGTTTGGCTGATCGGCCATGAACTTTTGCAATCATCTGTGGTAAATAGAAGAATATGACTTGGCAATTTGAACTTCTTTGTAGTTCACTCTATGTCATAGTGTATGGAGGAATGGAACTTTTTAAATATACACATACATATGTATAATATATATATATATATATAACTTTTTTTTCGATTTATTAGAAATCATACAACAACATACGATCGGGGTGAGTTGGGATTGTTTCTCAAAACGACCGATTATAATGATGTCTGATTACAATATTAAAGCACATACAGATTTTCTGCCTTTCTACCCTCTTCCCTCTCAAGTTGAAACCAAACCGTATTTTTTATAAAAGAATATACTTGCACATAGCGGAGGTTCTCCACTGTCCTTTAAGTCGATACATTTTATAAAACTCGAGTCCTTAATCCATAAGCATTTCATGAAATCCTGACGTATCACTCCAAATGGAAGGTCGTGGCTTTCAATATATCTCCAGTATATCAATAGTCATCCAATCTCATGATGTCCATGCTATATTATCTGGTGCTTTTTTTCAATTATTAGCGTTGTGTTATACTATTTCAACAATAGCTCACAAAATAATTGATGACTGTAGTGTAAAATTGTCTGAATGAATTAGTGATTGTTTGATTTTTTTTTTAAATCAAGAAACAAAAACGCCTGTATAAAAAAAAACTTACCTTTTATCCATTGAACGTAGATTTAGGGATATTCTCGGTTTAGTTTTGTTTAGCTTAAATTATCGAACAGATAATTTTTTTTCTGCCTTTATATGAGGAGAGCAAGAACGCCCTCCTTGAATCGTGTACTTTCCAACTGGCTTATTCCGTTTTTGAGTGGTGTAAGTCAAGATTTATGAATAAGAATGTTCACTTAATAATTAATTATGATTATAGTTATTTTGTTGTACTTTTTGTTCACAAGTAAACATTTATAAGGTGAAATATAAAACAGGTAGTTTTGTGGCAAAATCAGAAAGCTAACATAACATAAACTTATAAACAAAAAATAGAAAAAAAAAAAACCTTATATTCGGAGTGTGACAGAATTATAAAATTTTTGTATAACTTTCTTGTACAACCATTAATTAATTTATATGATTTCGAAAAAATAAAATAAAAATTAAACCAAAATAAATTTACAATACTAAACGCACTGCCTGCCATAAAACTGATATTTGAAACGGAAGTGTACGGAGGCATGTAATATTAAAAACTAACACCGATTTAAAACAAAATTTAAAAAAAAATAAAATTAATTCATTTTCACAAATAATATTAATTATGACGAAGTAGAACGGAGGTTTTTTGACCTCAATTGGAGGTAAACATCCACTTTAATATCCGTAAAATTATTTAGTTCTTTAATTTACACGTTCTAACAGAGTTATAAATACCTTTATAACAGCCACCGTACATAAAAGAGAAAGACCAAAAACTGAGCACCACACATTGGGTGTTATAAAAGAGCAGTTTAGAATAAAAACCCTAGTACAAAATTAGCTATTACTTAGTTAAAAGAAAACAATCTATACATTGTCTTTTTTGTACAAATTACGAAGGTCAATAAGCCCTTAGAAACGTCTACAATCGCTAATGGTCTGTTTTTAGTAAGCATCATTCCTCACTAGGTATCTGTCAATTTCCATTTGCTTATGTTTCAATTTTGCATGATAAACTGGGTATGGAAAAAATATCTGCGAGTTTGGGTGTCGTATTTGCTCTCAGCTGAGAACTTTGGAGCGCATGCGTCGCAACCCAGACGAGTTTCTGCGCAGATTAGTAATTGTAGATGAAACATGGATACACCACTACCCTTCCAAAACGAAATAACAGTCAAAACAGTGGATTAATAAAGGCGAATGGCCTCTATTGAAGGCAAATACGGTGAAATGGCTACTGTGTTTTGGGATGCATGTGGTATTATCTTCATTGACTATTTGGAAAAGGGACAGACGATAACTGGACAGTATTAGGTGAGCTAAATCAGAAAATAAAAGACAATCGTCCTCATTTTCTAAAGACTTATTAACCTGCCCTCGTATCAATCAATATCATATCATATTTTACACCGATTTCCTCGATTTACGAGGGCAGTCCTAAAATTAATCAGCTTGACACATAGATGGAGGTAGTTATTAAAATATATGACAGTGGTAGATAATACCAACCTTGGAAAAAATAAGTTTCAAGTTTGAAGACGCTACGTTGTTTACTTGTTTGACAGGCATCAACATTGAACGGTGTCAGTGAATTTGTAAACATGGAAAAAAATAGGTCATCGTTATGTGATTCAATACTTTCATTTGAAAGGACTTAGTGCAGTAAATATCAAAGCCGAACTAGACTCTACTTTGGGGGAATCTGTACCTTCGCTTTCAACAGTGAAGTATTGGGTGGCAGAGTTTATAGGGCGCCATACGAGCTGCGAAGACGAACATAGCAATGCTCGAGCAAATGAGGTATTTGGCGACCGTCGGCTAAAAGTGCGCAAGTTAGCACAAATGGTTGGCATTTCAAAAAGTGCTGCACATCGCATATTGACTGAATATTTGGACATGAAGAAGCTGTGTGTAAGATCGGTCCCGCGTTTGCTCACAACCGAACAAAAACAGCGCCGTGAGGATGTTTTAATCGAGTCTGTGGCCATGTTTAGCCACAACAGAGCAGAGTTTTTGCGTCGATTCATAAGTATGGGTGAAACATGGTTCCATCACTACGCACCTGAGTCGAAGGATCAGTCAAAACCACGGACTGAAAGGGGGAGAATCGGTTCCACAGAAAGCAAAGGCGTTTCCATCGCAGGCACGCTTATGGCTTCAGTTTTTTGCGATGCGCGAGTTGTATGTAATACGAACAGCAACGCACTGAGGTCAACAAACCGCCAGTCGTCAAAAATATTTTAAATTTAATTTGAGGTAAACAAAAAACTTACGTCACCGAAACGGCAACGGTGTGAAGGGAAGCACAGATTTTTCGTGTACGAGGGTTGCCTTTTATATTTCAGGATTAGAGAACAAAAACAAATATTGATCATCGAAAATCACTTTATTGTTTTTCAAAATATTCCCCATGAAGATCTATACACTTTTGCATGCGTTTGAACCAATTGTCGAAGCACTTTTGCCACTCTGATTGAGGTATCTCCAACACATGCATTCTGAGTGCAGCAACCGCTTCTTCAGGTGTCGAAAAACGTTGACCTCTCAGTTTGTTTTTTACGTACGGGAATAAAAAGAAGTCATTCGGTGCCAAGTCAGGAGTATACGGCGGATGACCCATCAAATCGATGTTTTGGGTGCTCAAAAATGCAGTCGTCGCAGCCGATGTGTGAGAGCTCCCATTGTCGTGGTGAAGAGTGATCCGTCTTCGGCGGTTGGTTTTCCTGATTTCTTGGAAGACAACTGGCAAACAAATGGTTGTGTACCACTCAGAATTGACTGTTCTGCGTTGTTCTAGTGGTACGGTTGCGACATGTCCAGTTTTTCCGAAAAAACAGACGACCATTTGCTTGGAAGTGCTTCGTGCGCGAACAACTTTTGTTGGATTTGGCTCATCTTGAAACACCCAGACAGTCGACTGCTGTTTACTTTCGGGCTCATACGCGTAAATCCACGATTCATCACCTGTCACGATGTCATAGACGTGTTTCGAAGCACCGCGACCGTATTTTTTGAGCATTTCTTTCGACCAATTGACACGAGCCTTTTTTTGGGCGATTGACAAATTGTGTGGGATCCAACGCGAACAAATTTTTTTGACAGTCAAATGTTTATGCAATATTGAATGTATGCTGGTCCCACTAACGCCTAAGGTCGTCTCAATCTCACGATAGGTCACATGACGATCTTCCAATATCAGTTCGCGCACAGCATCAGTGGTTTTCGCAACAATTGATTTTGGACGATCTTCACGAAATTCATCTTGGAGTGAACTACGACCACGATTGAATTCACCATACCATCGATAAACACTGGTCCTTGATGGAGCTTCATCGCCAAAAATTGAATTAAGTTCATCCATGCACTGTTGTTGAGTTAATCCACGCCGAAAGTTGTAAAAAATAATCGCACGAAAATGTTGACGGTTTAATTCCATTTTTGGGCCGAGATGAATCTTTTAAGTTACTGTAAACAACACAAATAGCGCTCGTATGTCAAAACGTTCTGAGTGCGTATAACCTCAAAAATGTCCAACTTTACGACAGAGCTGTCAATTGCCGGATTGCAACACTAGAGTTGCCAAATCCCGAAACATAAGAGGCAACCCTCGTATTACCGTGGATGAGCAACTCTTTCCAACGACGGCCAGAGGCAGGTTCACACAATATATGCCGAACAAGCTCGACAAATTTGGCATACAATTTTGGCTGGCGTCAGACAGTGAAACTAAATACGTAATAAATGGATTTCCTTATTTAGGAAAGGATGATGTACGAGATTCATCAACACCCCTAAGTGAATATATTTTTCTCAAACTTATAGAACCATATACTATGAAAGGTAGAACCATAACAACGGACAATTTCTTTACAAGTTTTCCTCTGGCGCTCAAATTGCTATCAAAAAATACTACATTGGTTGGAACAATACGTGCAAATAAAAAGGAACTCCCAAAAATTTGCAAACAAAAGAAAGATAGCATGGTTCATTTTTCAACGTTGCTTTATGAATCAAATGGATGTACACTTACTATTTACAAGAGTAAACCGAAAAAGAAAGTACTTTTGCTTAGTACAAAGCACAAATACATCACAATTGATAAACTAACAAGAAATTATCAGAAACTGTGTCGTTTTATAGCAATACTAAGATTGGCGTCGATGTGACTGATCAAATGGCACATAAATATAGCGTCAAATCAGGTTCCAGAAGATGGCCATTTCAAGTTTTTTTCAATATTCTAGATTTACCTGGGATAAATGTCTGGATATTGTATAAAAACACGACAGGTGGAAATATATCAAGAAAAAAGTTTTTGTTTCTTCTAGCTAAAGAACTTGCTTCTGAATATTCGATTTCAAGAGAAAAACCACAAGAAGCTGATATCTCAGCAGCTAATATACCAAGTTCAAGTACCAGACGTAAATGGTGTGAAACAGGACAGTGTAATAATAATAAGACCACGACAATTTGTAATATATGCAAAAAATATGTATGTGGAAAATGTACACAAAGCAAAATGTACGTATGTAAAAATTGTGTCAAATTCAGTACTACTGCCTTTATAGGTTTCTGATTCAGAATTGAAATAAAATTTCGAATTGCTATTTATGTTACAGGATTATGTTATAGGTACTCTTTATTATATGGCGCAAGACTAATGACCTTGCCCGGAAAAAAACAAATCATTATGGAAAATTTAACAAGCCTCAGGACTTGCTAAATAAGGCCAAGACCGGTTCTAGGTTGTAGTGCCGATGATGATGATGATGATGACTCTTTATTATAATGTATAGTACAAAAAATAGATGTTAGTTATGTTATATTGTGAATTAATTAATTTATGTTTGAGAATTTGAATATTATTATGTTTCAATTAATTAATAAATGAATTTATAATTAATAAATAATATTACAATTAACCTATAATTGAAGTAGTTTATCCCACTATCCGATTTTTCTAACACCAGTCATTTCGACTGGTGTCGGTAAATATAGGTAAGTCAAATTGTCGGTATATCTAGTGTTAAGACAGACTATAAACATTGTTGTCATATCTACAGTTACAGTCTGCTACAAGAATGGAGATATCTTGCACATAAATGTGTTTTGATGTTATTTAAACCACATCAAAATTCCTCTCCATCTGTGCACCCGAAGTTTTTGCAGTGTCTTTACAAGAATTGCGAATCAAAACATCACAATCGTAATTATTTGTTATAAATAATTCAGGCAACAACTTAACGATTTTCAATGCTCTACTTGAATTTCAAAATACGAGATGCACTACCTTCTCAAATTCTGAATAACCTTTTCAAAAGAAAAATAGAGGTAGATCTTGTTATCTGAGAGCAGTGAGCATTGTAACGTTAATATTGCCTCTTAACTTAAACTCGAACCAACAGAGTAATGTTTATAGTGTTAGGAAATCCATTATATTTTTTGGTATATGACTGTAGTTATTCATATTTCGTAAAGTATTGATCAAACAAATTCAAACCTGTGCCTCTCCTTGGAAATAACATTCCGTACTAAAAAGAAAACTTGTCTTCTCAAATTTTCGATAACATTTTCAAAAGAAAACTAAACGCTGATTTTGTTTTCTGATGGCGTCAACATTGTAATGTTTTTTAAGTTCGAATCTACAGAGTAATATTTGTAGTTATCTTGATTTAATATCTACGAATATTTTGAAAATGAAATTTTGTAGATCTCAATCCCATTTTCAAAAAAGTCTAAACATAGAGTTTGTTTTCTGATAATATTGATGACGTCAACATTGCAATGTTTTTAGGTTCGAATCTACAGAGTAATATTTGTATTTATATTAATTTAACATCTACAAATATTTTGAAAATGAAATTTTGTAGATATTTTGTCTACCAGCACACCGTTAATGTTTGTTTTTAATGTTTTAATCTACAGGGTAATATTTGTAGTTATCTTGATTTAACATCTACAAATACTTTGAAAATGAAATTTTGTAAATAGTTGGTCTATCATCACACCGTTGATGTCAAAACGCAACATGGATACTATATAAGAGTAAATTCTCTTAAACGTCCGGGCGAAAGCCTCTACGAACATACGATCAAGTATACGTATTTATATACATACCTATATATATATAAACATTTATATACACATGTTTTTATATACACCTATATATACATATATAATAGATACGTATATACACACATGAATGCATACGTATGCGTTTATATATACACAAATACATACATATTTTGAAGATTTCAAAATGCTAGGTTCTTCATCTCGACGATGAACCAAATTAAAGGGAAAGTGAAAGAAATATGCATACACATTGGTGTTTTTGTAAATCCATAGTTATCAATATATTATGATATAGAATCGAGCAATAAATACAATAATTTTCAAATAAAGCACTTCGTTAAATGTTATACATAGATGTTGCTTGTCTTTATCATACGTGTTTTTCGAATACCTTTTATAAATTTTAAATTGGTAAATAAAACAAATGTTTAACCAAATAAACTAAAAATAAATGTAGTACAGATTTTCTCAACTGTTGTTCTTACGTAATTCGTTTTTTCATTTGAAAATCACGCAACACTCGAAATGTGTAATAAATACGAATCACACTCATTAAATTTGTTGATTTTCATTATTTGGCTAGTTAAAGGTAGAGTACACTTTTCAAATTGAAGACTATGTGTAAGTTTATATTTAATATTTATCCGAGTTTGAATATGCGTATATATGATGATAGATAAGACAATTTATTAATATCATATGAAAATAAAGATCTTCATTACAAAAAATATATAGTTAATCATGAAATTAAAAAAAGCGACCTACAAATAAGATGCAAAAGGCACGCAAAATAAATATTGCGTGTATTTAACGTGATTCTCTATAAATTGTTAAAGTATAGTGAAAATTGATATTGAAAATCAAATCACCTTCAAATACATGAAATATTCGTACTGCAACAAATAAGTCGAAATATTAAGAGGGTATTCTGGTCTAGAATTTTGAAAAAATCGATTTTTTTCTTTTTATATTTTCTTATAGTTTATACTTTTAAGAATATGCTGTCCAAAGAAAATTTTAAAATAACAATAATTGGCGAAGTAACAGCTGCTTTAGCAATATTATGTCACTTGAAGCTGCTATCATCATCATCATCGGCACTACAACCGGGAACCGGTCTTGGCCTTATTTAGCAAGTCCTGAGGCTTGTTAAATTTTCCATAATGATTTATTTTTTCTGGGCAAGATCATTAGTCTTGCGCCAGGGACTCCCCGACGGGGAATCGAACCCCGGTCTCCCGCGTGACAGGCGGGTATACTAACCATTATACTATCGAGGAGCCAAGCTGCTATACCCTGAAGTTTTTAAACGAGTTTTTCTCGAAACTGTCTTTTTTAAAACAATACCCACGATTTTTTACCCGATTTACCTCAAATTTAGTATATGTCTTCTTCATAGGCTTTTCTATTGCATGAACTATCCTCATCCCCAAATTTCAATGTTAACTAATTTTAAAAAATTCGAAAAAAAGTGGTACAAAAATAATTTTTTTTTTTCAAGCAGTCGCCATTTTGTTAGTTCCAACGATAGAGACATTTCTGTAAATTAATTTCGAAGTCGAGGAACGTCCAATGTATGCAGCAGGAATAGTAAGCCTAAAATATCATTTCATGACTTAGACCGCGAGAAACTTTAAACACGTTTTTCTCGAAACTGTCTTTTTTAAGGGGACATTCCGGTTTGTTCGGTTCAAAAAAATCGTTTTTTGTTTTTTGCTTAATCGATAGGGCCCGGAGTGACTCGGCAAAATTTACAAACGTAGTCGAAAGATGAAACAAATGATTAAAATAAAATTGTTCTTATATCTTTAATACTTTCTCTTTAAAAAAAATCATGAAAATAGCATATTTTTTGACCCGACAAACCGGAATGTCCCCTTAAAACAATTTTTAAGTTCTACTGAACCGATTTACTTCAAATTTAGTATATGTGTTCTTTATAGGCTTTTCTATTGCATGAACTATCCTCATCCCCAAATTTCAATGTTAACTATTTTTAAAAAGATTCAAAAAACAAAAAAAAGTGGTACAAAAATTAATTTTTTTTTCAAGCAGTCGCCATTTTGTTAAAAAAAATTTTTTTTCAACTTTTTGTAGTTCCAACGATAGAGGCATTTCTGTAAATTAATTTCGAAGGCGAGGAAGGTCCAATGTATGCAGCAGGAATGGCAGACTGAATAAACGCAAGCCTAAAATATCATTTCATGACTTAGACCGCGAGAAACTTTACGTGAAACTTTAAACGCGTTTTTCTTGAAACTGTCTTTTTTAAATCAATACCCACGATTTTTCAAGTTCTACTGAAACGATTCACCCCAAGTATATGTCTTCTTTATAGGCTTTTCTATTGCATGCACTATCCTCATCCCCAAATTTCAGTGTTAACTATTTTTAAAAAATTCGAAAAACAAAAAAGTGGTACAAAAATTTATTTTTAATTTTTCAACTTTTTTTAGTTCCAACGATAAGGCATTTCTGTAAATTAATAATCTTTTCTTTTTTTTCAGATTGCTAGGAGGGTTGAATCGTGGGTATGGTCGCGTGCCTACTTTTTGAGATCCCCCACTTCATCAGCTGCTAACTTTTTCAATTTTAAATTTTTTACTTTCAAGTTTTTTTACTGTATTCTTGAAATATTAATAAACATCCTATAAAAAAATGAATTGTAAAAATATTGATTGCTTTTTTTTTACAGCACTTCAAAAACTGAGTTAAATTCGTGAGTCTAGACCAGAACACCCCCTTAAAGAATCCTCGCCCACTAATGGCGGCTTATTTATGTGTCTGTTTGCTTCTTATTAGTAAAATAATACAAATGTAGAAAGTAAACGTCTATACTATAATTACTTGTCACATGAAATAGTTTAGTATTTAAGGAAATCGATCATATTTAAAACTTTTCTTTTTTTATTATAACTAATTTCTAATCAAAACTCGAATATGTATCTAAAACCGTCTTCTCCGTTCCCATGGTTTATTATTTCCGCCTCCTCCACGTTGATTTCCTGGACCGCCTTTGTTTTGATTTTGTTGATTATTACCAAATTCGAATGGATTGAATTGGTCCTAATAACGGATGAATTATGTATAACAAAAGAATTGTAATAAAATGCATGCATTTAGCAAAACCCCTCCCACAAGAATAAAATTTATGTTTTGGTTGTATTACAATTTTTCCCAATAAATAACATCAAAGGAAAAAAAGCAATGTATAAATATAACTTGTAAATCTAAGATCGAGAGCACAATATCGAAAAATGTATTCTAACATGGTCAATAAAACTCAGTAAAAATTATTTTCGTACAAACAATTCAATGGAAGAAAATGAAATAACCCTTCACCAAATTCAATCCTTTAATGTCAAGTATATTTTACGACTGTTCTTCGTTCTCATTATGTAGAGAAGAATTATAAGGCGACATGAGCTCACTGTTCGTTACGTTTTCCCTCAACATTTAGAAGAAAACGAAAATGGAGCAAAAAGAAACATTTATACACCACAGCTATCTACTATAAACAACAGTGTGAGACAAATATAATAATAGGTTTTCCAGTGGAGACCATTTGTTTATAATAGAAAATAGAATACAAAATATTTGAGATAAAGGGAAACTTTTTTTATTTTAAAGTGCAACTGTGTTAAAGTCAAAGTATACAAAAGACAAATGACAGCTAGTGACTTTTCTTCCGTTTTGTTCCGTTGAACATGGCTGCCAAGACGTTTTGAAGACACATCGTCATTGGGAAACGCATTATTTAATTTGAAGAACATGTCTTTCCTATTGGGAAACCCTTTACAATCTCTTGATTCAAAATGAAGCTAATACACCATCCATCTAAGATACTGCTCATCTTCAATGTTATACAATAGTGTTGCAGTCTTCAGTACCGCTGGTAGTGCTTCGTAGTCTTATGGCTATAGAAAAACCCACGAATTCTTCGGGAGGTAAAGATATTTTTATTTAAACATTAACAAAACCTCAAAGCAATCTAATGCACAAATATTTAAGTTCTATCCGTCCAACGGATAGAATTACGATTGTGAAATTTCCAATTACAATTATATACATTGAAGAACGTCCACACGATCAATGCTTCTTCCCATCAACTAAATCAGTAACCCAAATAATGATGAATGGAATATTGATTCATATTTGTAGATCACAAGTAGTCCATATATCAGCGCAAGGAGCATTTTAAATGGTTGGGATATGTTTTACGTAAACATATTTTTTGATTGTTTTTACTTTGCTATAATTTTTATTCAATTTGAGTTATATGTACATCTTCTACTATCTTGAACAAGGGCTTATATTTAGACGCCATACGGTGGAGACAAACATGAAATTCAACGTCACCGTTAAGAACAAAAGTCCACCACACTTCAAACTGAGAAATCACGTAAATCGTTACTGAAACATTTTGATGATAGCGTCAGCACTTACTCTCGGAAGTTTCAATTATTTTGAGTTACTTGCCAATCTATTTTAATTACAAACAGAAATGGCATCAAAAATAATACTTTGCGGACAAACAAATCCATTATCTTTCGCTAAATGACGGTGGCAATATATATCTCGTAAAATATAGATATAAACAAAAAAACATTCTTTGACAGCTTTCTGATTACTTGATTCTGTTGCCAGTTAGTTATAAGGTCTAAAATACGTTGTTGCCACAAGCAGGAAATTCGGTTATTTTACGAGGGCGAACCAAATGTAAACTTTTTTGCTAAGTAACATGTTGTGAGCTAGATAATCTTGTGCGTGGCTGTTGTTTAGTTTATGAAGAGTAGGGGAACCGGCTTGGGTAGCGGTCGCACTCGATTTTGTAGGCAGTACAGCCATGAACTGGCAAGAGGTACATACGTCTGTTGCGCAGAGGATTATTATAAAATGTTTAACAAATCAAGGCGTTAAATTCTTGGAACTTTTTCCTCAATTGAGGCAGTTTGGGCTGTGTTTCATAGTCTCAGAATCGTGTGTATACATGGGGCCAGAGATTTCAAAAGTGGGCGAGTACGTATCGAAAACGAAAGTCATGATGGACGCCCAAAGACAAGTCGTACAGATGACAACATCCGTGCCGTTTGAGAGTTTATTGAAAGTGATCACCTCTTAACTTTTTTTTCCATGCATATCGATACGTTGATACCCGAATAGATTTTAGGTTACAAAGTGCCGAAGAACACATGTACCAGAATTGGGCTAACGATCTGGTACCAGACACGATCCAGCCATACACTGTGGTGCATCACTGGAAGCAAAACAATACAGAGTGCATGCATAACATTCTAAGATAAATTTCGCACCAAAACACATTAGTTGTGCATTTTTTTGTCTTTCATTAATTTCCCTAACTTGCTGTGAAAACATATTATAGTTGATTTGTTCAGCAAGAGCAAAGTCTTAAATAAAATGACTCCAACATCTTGGAAATAATATTGGTCACTTTCCCCGATAGAAATATCCCCCACGAATATATTTTTCGAGTAATATAATAACACAAATTAAATAATTACTGAGGAATGAAATGATTCCAACATCTTGGAAATACTATCAGTCACTTTTTCAGATTAGATATATGTCCCACGATTATATTTCTCGAGTAATATAATAACACAAATTAAATAATTGCTGAGGAATCTTAATATCACCTTAACATATAAATTCTCTGATGATCACGCATAGTAAGCGGTAAGTTTAAAATATATTTTAATCCATGTCAAGTTTTCGTTGTTTGTTAAAAATTGTTCATACAAAAACACATTTTTCTGAGTTTACATAAATCGACCGAAGTAGAATACATTTTCTTTAGTGAATGTTTAAAATATACATCTTTATAATGGGTTTTAATCGCCTAATGGTAATTTTAGTTGAATAAAAACCACACAAATACATACTATCAATAAAACGAAACATTTCTGTTGAAATAAATTAATCTCGCCATCAAGCAGCACCGACGACTTTATACAGAATTTTGTTACTGTTCCATTATAACTAGTAGTAAGATATTTTCCCACCCTCACGAAATTATTATTAAATACTTTTGTAACTGTTTTGTAATACCGTAATTTCCCAAGAATTCATATATCGATAAACCATTCTATACTGTGTTATACCTTTTCAGAAGTAATTTATACTTGGATCAACTCATATATACCACAACGATGTAACAATAAAACCAGCAACGAATTAGTTTGGACTGTTCTTAACATTAATATTTCAATAAAACTATTGCCCACTTTTATTTTCATATAGCAGTGGATAATAACAAAAGTTGATTAGTAAATTAATTTTATAAATAAACGCCTACTTTTTATTCATAACCAAGAAGATATATGGAATAGACAAGAATAATAAAACCGTCAAGGGAATGAGGGCACAACAATGACACCTCAATGAGTGTTATAGTAGCTCAGTGATGTATAATTACTAAATATTAAATGCTTATAAAGTCACACAAGCGTATGAACATCACGGACAAAATTGCAAATAAAAATATTCAAAAGAAATGTTTAGAAACAATAATTAATTGAGATGTATGCCCCAAAAGAAGAACGCGTGTGATATGTACAGTTTTTCTTTATAATTTGTAAACTAGTCAATATACATCTGCGACATCTGCGATTGAACGGCATGGTGAGTCAAGGGCGGTCGCATTGGATATTTCCAAGGCTTTTGACCGCGTCTGGCACGGGGCATTGCTGAGCAAACTTCGTTCATATGGACTTTCCCAACAGCTGTGCGACTGGACGAGGAGTTTCCTTGAAAATCGATCGATCCGGGTTGTTGTGGACGGCGAGTGTTCGGATCTGTATCCTGTTAATTCGGGGGTGCCCCAAGGTTCTATTTTGGCTCCAACCTTGTTCTTGCTTCACATAAATGATTTGTTGGAGACAACGGATAACAAAGTGTTCAGTTTTGCCGATGATAGTACGCTTGTTTCCTCCTTTTCGAGTGATCGGCCGATTGGTGCATCTGCGTCACACCAGCTGAGATGTAGACAGATTGATTCTCTGAATCGGGATCTGGATAAAGTCCTGCAGTGGGGAAAGGCCAATCTTGTCGACTTCAATGCAACGAAGACTCAGTATACAACATTCACAAAGAAAACTGGATCATCGGTTCCACAGCTGATGATGAATGGCCGGGCCCTCGAGGCTGGGGAAAGTTTGAAATTGCTCGGCGTCACGGTCTGTGGGAATGTATCATGGCATAAACACGTGTCGAACATCGCCAGGTCAGCCTCAGGAAAACTGAGTTATCTTTTTAGAGCCAAGAAATATTTTACCCCGGCCCAACTTCTTCTCCTATATAAATCCCAAATTAGACCCGCGCTCGAATATTGCTCTCATGTTTGGAGCTCGGCTCCTAAACATACCCTCGACCTACTTGAGAGCATACAGAGACGAGCGATCCGCCTGATCGGGGACTCGGCGCTGACGTCGGGACTACAGTCGCTATCACATCGAAGGCGCGTAGCCGACCTCTGTCTGTTTTACAGATATTATCACGGGTGCTGTTCTTCGGAGATTCGTGGTATTGTTCCGCGCAATTCGGCTTATATGCGCTCCACAAGACAATCCGACAGATCGCACCCGTTTGTGGTTCATCTCCCGACGGCGCGAACATCCCTACATCAGAACTCGTTCCGCTACAGAGCGGGGAAGCTGTGGAACTCCCTTCCCACGCGAGTGTTCCCGGAACGCTACAACCTGCAACTGTTCAAAAAGAACTGCAACAGTTATTTGATGGCATCTCGGGGCGCCCACTCGGCGCTATAGGTTCGCCTCTCCCGAGAGAAGTCTAATAAAAAAAAAAAAAAAAAAAAAAAAAAAAAAAAAAAAAAATACCCCCCAATCTAAATTGCGCTATCTTTGGGCGCACGGTCGGTCTAATCCGGCACAAATCCTCGTAGAGGAACTGGGTTACTAAGATAATTTGTATGTACTATAACATCCTTTTAATGAATAATTAGACACCTGCATTATAACGTCTAGAATGGTGTAATTAAACACTGATCATAGCGAATCTGTTTTTTCGTTGGCTTAAAATATTGCATAAATGTGTATAACCATGTTACGGAATGCACATATGACATATGAGGTGGAACTGCTACTAAAAAAATGTATACAATATAGATCCTATTATTAACACACTATCTGTGAGCAATGGGACGAAGAGCAACAAAGTGATCTACGACATGACAAACCAACCTGAAGGTTGATTACGAGTTATCCAAAACAAAATGCTCATTAAATGAAAAAAGCACTAGAGTAAATGTTTTACTAACGCTTATCGTGCGTCCCGAATAAAAGGTATTAATACCCGACCCGCCGATAGCGTGTTAACAATCATATTAAGCGACAAATCCTACTTAGATTAAGAAGAGATTGCTCAATCAAGGAGCCAACCAAACCAACTCTGCTTAGAATGCTAGTCCCCCGAACCAAATATCTTCTGATTACAATAAAGATACATATATAAATGCAGTTTACCCAAGACGAGAGATATTTTACGCTGTAAAAAGTAACATTCTTCTCCCCAGTAAAGGCTAACATATGAGAACGCACATATCTTAAAAACACGGCATTCATTTATAAGTGAATTCACGAAGTAGTTCTATTTAACTAGTCCCCTAATATCTTAAGCAGTTATTTGCTCATTAACGCAGACTTTCCTAGATGTAATAAAAATGATAACTAATTTGTATTGAGAACAAAACAATATTTACATAACACGTTGAATAAAAATTACCAATCATACGTATCATCATGGCAAACATTATTGAAACTTTTTATCACAGAAAACGGAATTATGATGGTATTATAATCGAAATGTAGTTTTTGTTTTGTTTTTGAAATAACCTTATGCCCAAGATATCACACAGTACACGATATAAATATAGCAATCCTATTCCGCCGCTAACGCAGTTAAGGATCGGCAATTGAATCAGTATAAATTGAAGTAGAACAATCTTAATACAATTTCAAAACTCCAATAATTATCTTTAATGTACCTATTTCTTGAGGATATTTGTTGAATATCTTACAATATTTGCATATTGAGCACGTTAAAGATTGTTGCTCCGCAGATATATTATTTAAACTATGTCGCTTATATGTGAAGGCTTCACTTGCCAAATCGATTAAGTCCACTTTCGGAATTTCACAAAACTTTAGTGCAATACCGCTTTGACTGTGAACTGCATATATTCAAAACATACATCCGCTGAAATACAATCTACATCGTTTATTTAAATTTATTATTTAAAAGGAATTTTAAAAATACTGTGAAGAATTACATTCCTTTTTTTTCTCTTTTTTCTCAACTACAGATATACATAGAGTTAATCGATTTGGCAAATGAAGTATTTGTATATTAATACCACACACGTGGGAATAATATTTTGGAACCACATAACGCTCCAACATTTACTTTATAAAAATAAAAAAACACACCTGCCCACATCGAAGAAAACTGAGCGCCAAAGGCGTTAATAAAAATTGTCGCACAATTTATAATGCTCACGAAATGTCCAGAGAATACTTTGCATAAACGAAATGTTAGATTTAATACATTTTATACTTTTAAGTATTCTTCAATGTACACACTTAGGAAGCAGCAATAAATTGATATTTGCGGCGACATCCCTCACTTCGGTGAACATATCTTTTGTAACTCCCATATATGTATGTACGTGTCGCTAATAAATTGAAAACCGACAGGATCCATCGGATTGTCTTGAGAGGCGCAAATAAACCAAATTCGTTAGAATGTTATCACGGATCTGCAAGAACAGCTTCCGAGATAATATTGTGACGCTTATATTGAAGTGATTTTTTTAAAGCAAAATGATCAGATAACTAGTCCGAGAGATGTCGCAAACTATTGGAATTTAAATTTAATGGTATTAGCCATCACCATAAGATGAATCCCGAAAATTCCAGAAAAAGATATGTCGCTGCAACAATATTAAACAGCACATGCGACAAAGAAAAATACCTACTGTGCATCCATGCAGAATCTTTATAAGCAATACATGTCAAGTAGGGTTGTAGACATAACATGTCCGGTAACATACAGGGGTTGGAAAAATAATAGAAACATAGGTTTAGATAACGATAAACAATCAGTAACTGCGTACAATTTGGTTTTTCTTCGACACCAATTCTATACCCGAACCGTACCTAATAGTACTTTGATATGGTGCATCAATTTGCTCTTATCATCAGCTTTTTGTTTTAGCCTAGTAGTAAAAAATGCAAGCGAAAGGATATTTTGCCTGGAAAAAATAATTGAAACTAACCATCACCACAGTCTTCAATCGTGATTGTGAAGTAAACTACTGGTTCATCTTTATTGAAATCTTCGTAAATTTGTTAGACTTGTGTTTTAGTGTTTGTTAGAAAAAAAAATTAATAAAAAAGAAATAATAAATAAATTTAAAAAAAACAATTAACCAAATTTTGTGAAAATGGGTCGTGGAGTACATTGCACTAGTTCCGATCGTGAATTGATAAAAAAAATTAAGAAATGACGGGAAGACAATGGATGAAATAGCTAAGGTAATGAAGTGCTCTAAGAAAAACATATTCACAGCTGTTCATTCAAGTCCCAAAATGGAAACCAGAGGCAGAAAAAGAAAAACAACCTCACGATTCGACAAACTGGTAACCCGCCTATCCAAGAACAAGCCGTTTTTTTCCTCAACGGAATTAAAAAATGACAAACGCGTCGTACAATTAGAAACAGATTAATAGAGGCGGGTCTTACTGGAAGAAGTCCCAGAAAAGTTCCATACTTGAGCAAGAAAAATATAAAGCAGAGACTTGTTTTTGCCAAAAAACACCTCCACCGTGCGATTTGGAAAAACATCTTATGGTCGGATGAAACCAAGATTAATTTGTTTGGTTCTGTTGGAAAAATGTACGTCAGACGACCAATAACTCAGAATTCGATCCAAAGTATAAAAAAAATACTGTGAAACATGGTGGAGGTAATTTAATGATTTGGAGGTGCTTATCAGCATCTGGTGTTGGTCCAATTTTTCTTATAAAGGACAAAATGTGTGCTAAAGATTATGTAGAAATCTTAAACAACGTTATGCTACCATTTTCTGAAGAGGACATGCCTATTAAATGGGAGTTTATGCAGGATAATGACCCCAAACACACCTCAAAATTGGCTAAAGAATAGTTTCTTCAAAACAAAGTCGATGTTATGGTGTGGCCATCGCAGTCCCTTGATCTTAACCCAATAGAACACCTATGGGACATTCTTAAGCGCAAGATCGAAAGACTGCAAAGCGAAAAATAAGGAAGAACTTTGGTCCAAAATAAAAGATGAATGATACTCTATACCACCCGCGAATTATACCAAACTAGTCAATTCCATGGGACGAAGATGCGAAGCAGTCATTAAAAACAAAGGTGCAACAACTAAGTATTAAAACGACTTTTACTGTAAATTAATTCTTCACAAAACACAAACAAAAAACTAATTTGTTTCTGTCATTTTTACCCGGCAAATCCAAGGAAAACCGGAATCAATATTTTTTTTTCACTATTTCTCGCTTTTTTTTATTAAAAATTTAGTATTTCTTTAACGTATTACAGTGCACCAAATCTATTAGTATATTTTTAATTCTAATTTTTCCCCAAATACATTTTTTCTTAACGATTAATTTCGAAGAAGAAGCTTATTTCTATTATTTTTTCCACCACTGTATAACCAATAAGCCGCATGAAATAATCTATGCACAACAGGGTTCTATACAAAATCGACGTCGCTTGATATGAAACCAACCAACTCGGGTTACCATGAAGATGAAACTGATACCCATGGTGTAGCCAGGGACGCTTTCTTCTCTGTGGCTCCATTTCTACACTTAATACACTACTGGTAGTGGCACACGACAGTCGTAGTGATCTTTTTTTACGAATGATTGTTTACAAGAATTAGCATGAAGATTTGCTATAAATTGTATACACAACTTTCTTAAATATTTATTTTCCTGGTAATTATTTGAGCAGATAATCTTGGTACAGATATGCTTAGCATTAATAAAACCTATTCCGTCTAATAAAATCTATGCCCGACAGGGGTCTACACAAAATCTACGTCTATTGATATGGAACCAATAAATTTGGATCACCATGAAGATGAAACCCGCACGACCGATATCCATGCTGTAGCCAGGAATGCCTTCTTTTCTGTGGCTCCATTTCTACTCTAATACGTTACTGGTAGTGGCCATACGTGATTGTTTACAAGAATGAATACGACGATTCGCTATAAATTGTATCCAGAGGTTTCTTAAATATGTATTTTCCTACTAATTATTTATAGTAGTACATAATCTTTGTACACATATTCTTAGCATTACCATAAAATTAACTAAGGAATGTAATATAATACACAACAATTTCAGCTATGCCTAATTATGTTAACCGGCGAGATTTTTCAACATCTCATTTTTAGTGTTTTTCCCATCCAATTTTTGTGTTTGATTGCAAATAAACTGTATTTATAAAAATGAAATACTAAAAGATATTTTAAAAAATTAGTTTGGTCAATTTTTCCCTTGAGGAACTGTTTTTAAGTTTGCTTTCATAGATGATCCAGTAACGCTCCGAACACAATGGAAAACATTTAGAGAAGAAACATTTCTCGTCTTGTGCTATAATTATTTCGTGTACTGTGGAATTATACTGTATTTCTTAGTTCACTTTCATTATAATAGTATAAAAGGGAAATTACGGTACATGACTGTTGGTTTTATAATGACTATACTATACAAAGTAGAATACAAGTTCTGTTCGTGTCATTCATCTTAGCTCTATATGTATTACTTTGATTACAAGGAGTATCCCCCACGATTCAATTCTTTGCTTTTTAATGTTACTTCTTCTGTTTTGTTTATCGACACAAAATCGTGTAAGTATTTCCCACTCATTCAATGTGCTAATATAAAATTTTCCCTTAATCTAAATGTACCAAAAATTGAACGTACCTGTGGATTGTTGGGACCGCCAGGGGGACCACCCATATTTCCGGGATTATTATTTGCAAACGCATTCAATACATCTGGAAATACAATAAATCGCATTATTTATTAGTATATTAGTAATATATTATTTTTATAAGAGATAATAGTCTCATTATGTTAATTTATTGATATGTATTTTTGAAATACTTGTGTTAATTAATAATAAACAATAAATATTTTTATTAAAAAAAAAAAAAAAAAAAAAAAAAAACCACAACCTATTGTGTTTTTATGTATTTGATTAAAACTAATAATCTTTTTTATTTTTTAGTATTTATCTTGTAAATATTAGAATTTACGAAACAATATCTAGTATAAATAATTGCTCACCTCTGAAATCAATCTGGCCATCGCTGGGATTGTTGCCGTTATCAAAATTGGGTCCGTTACCACCATCGGGTGGACCGCCACCTTGTTTTTCCTCTTGCTGATCCAACAATGAATTTAATTGCTGAGCTTGCATGAATAATGTATTTTCTTGTTGACGACGTCGCATTTCTTCCTCCTGGCGCAACATGCGATTCTGCATTTCACTCTGCTGGCGACGTAAGTTCTCCTCTTCGCGTATCTTCAATTCCTCAGCTTGTTTCTCACGCATTTCCCATTCCATCTTCTTACGGTCGTTACCTTGTTCACGTTTACGTAGTTCTAAATAACATCAGCATGTTAGCACCAAGTAAGATTCTTTGTATTGATTATATTAATTACCTTGACGTAACATTTCGGTTTCATGCTCATAACGTGCATATTCCATCTGAGCCTCCAATTTATCTTCTTCCATCCTGAGTTCCCGCTTAAGGGCGTCTTGTTTGGTTTTAAACATTTCATACAATTGCTTCCACCTGGTACCGTATTCGTGCTCAAACGAATCCAATTCGGCGAAACGTGGACCGACGCTGCGCTCGTGATTGTACTCTTGTGTCTTTTTATTCAGTGCCTTATCCGGCAAACCATCGGCATCGTCGATTATTTCGAACGGCTCTACGACACATGGTCGTAAGGAAGCTGTCAAAAAGAAACATCTATCGTTGCAAAGACGAAGAGCGGCATTTGCCGATGATTTCTTGGCAAACTCGACAGTGCCTTCACCCGTATGTTTACCCCGATCATCGACAGTAATAACGGCCTTTTCTACCGGACCGAAAATTTCAAATGATTTATATAGAAGTTCGTTGGAAACGAGAGGTGCTAAATTCTTAACACGGAGTATGGTGGAATTTGGTGCAAAACGGACACGTAGCGCACGTCCTTTACGCATGGTACCGTCCAATTCGCGTTTTGCTTTTTCAGCATTGGCGTGGAAGTCTAATTTGAGGAATGCGAAGTTTTTTTCGGGATTAGAGAATACTTCTCCAATCTCGCCGTATGGTTTGAAAATTTCACGCAATTCTCCTTCTGTTACGTCACTAGTTAAATTGCCAATATATAGACGATTGCGCCCAGAAAATTTGGACTCTTCAACTTCCACTGCTGGCAATTCATGGGTGGGGCCAGAAATGCTTCGTAAACGTTGAGATATGAAGAAATCTTCACTACGGCCGCCACCACCGGAGCCTCCCATTCCGGGACCACGACTGCGACGATCAGGGCCGCCGCCTCCAAATCCACCACCCCCACCGCCGCCGGAGCCACCCATTCCGGGACCACGATTGCGACGATCAGGGCCACCGCCACCAGCCCCACCGCCTCCAAATCCACCACCTCCACCGCTTCCAAATCCACCACCTCCACCGCCTCCACCACCTCCACTGCCTCCGCCGGAGCCTCCTCCACCCATGTTGTTCTGGTCGTTTGGCTGAAAATTGAAGAAAATTATTAAAATTGATTAAACATGTTTTTTTGTTTTTATAATTTTAATAGAAAATTAACATGAGAAGCTTAAAAAAAACACTTCTCCTGTACAGCGAGTGTTTTCATCTTTCAATGAACAGGGCCCAATTCGAAAGATATAAATTCAGATCAGTTGGGCATTCGAAAAAGTTTCCGTTGGACTTGTCTTTGATAACATATTTTTCATTACACGTAATGTAAATCGCAACGAATTATACGTTTTAGGTTGGGTTTACGTGCCTGAGCATCGAACCTATTTCGGCAAGTTTATATGCATGTCGAATTCATCTGTAGAACCAAAGTAGGTTCGACCAAGCAGATACTTTAAAAAGTAATATAATTCGACAGGCGATATTTCATAAATAAATATATGCGTTGACGTCTGCTTAAAGAGTTAAACGTCATTATCACTTGCAAATAAGAAATGCTATTTACTTAAAAAAAGAGAAGGAAGAATAACACTGCAGGCGACTAAAAGGGTAAGATGCGTGCCTAACGGGTGGGATGATAGACAACTGCTTTCTATTAATTGAAAAATCAAGCGTGCAGCTACCACAAATATCCTCGCAACACATGAATGAACACAAGCATGATCGAAATATTCAGTAGCTCGATGTTCTGTCTGATTCTATCGATAAAATGTTGACCCTGTATCCGCACACTGAAATCGTTATTGCGGGTGATTTTAATGTGCATAACTCTCAGTGTCTTCGTCACGGCGGACACACAACACCTGAAAGTCAATATGTCCAGCTCTTTGCTGATTCAAATAGTTTAACTCAACTCGTCAATGAACCAACACGGGTACCAGACATATATGGTCATTTCGCCAAACACACTGGACCTGTTTCTCACCTCCCACTCGAACAAATACACAATTGAAGTTTCTTCGCCCTTGGGCACTTCAGACCACTGTGTCGTGCCAGCTAAATTTCCTCTAACCAACAGTTACGTTAATGAGAAAGCTCCCAAAAGAATAGTATGGTTCTATTCTCATAATTCTCATAAATCTTCATAAATTCTCATTTTCCATTTTGCTTGTTCGTTGTGTTTCTGTTTCTTTCTATACTTTTCTTCGACTTTGTCTATCCTTCATTTCTGTAGTGTGAATTTAGGTACTATAAGGCGGAAAACACACCGGACCAGTCAAAACGTTTCGACGAAACATCAGAACATTATTTCTTATGAAAGAGCTCACACCAAAGCAAACGAAACAAAGCAATGTTCTTTGTTTTGCTGCTTTGCGAGTGGTTGTCGAGAATACAAGCCATTAGATACGGACAACACACACCAAATAAAAAAAATAAAAAAAATTTTCAAACCGTCGTCGTTGCTCATAATGGCATTATCTCTTATGGCACAACATAAAACGCATGCATCGAGACAAAAAAGCGGAAGCGGAACATGACTCGTTGTCGATAGCTGGCCTGTTTTTTTTTTTTATTTACGTCTCCCAGGAAAGGCGAACCTATGGCACTGAGTCAGCGCCCTGGGGTGCTATTTTTTCTCGACCGGGTCCATCAGCCAATCTCCGAAGAATGCTCAAAAATTTCTTCCAGTCATTTCACGAAGCCTATAGCTTTAATGGGGTGGTATTTCACCGGGTGGCTATGCTTTAGGGTCTGTTAAACCTAGGTTTGGACAATCAAACGGAAGACACAACCTCTTACCAACTCAGCCATTGATTTTAAAATCAGGACTAAACTAACAGTCAACTGTATGTATGCTAAGAACGGGTGTATTATCAAATTGACTATTAGCCTGTCTGGATCTCTAGCCACTGTTGAGTGTTGGGTCAAGGATTTCTCCCAACCAATTCACGAATCATATAGCTTAATGAGGTGGTATTTCACCGGGCGGCCGGGCTTTGGGACCCTACCTACCGGTAATTGTGCCGAATTGCACAACAGCAAGAGTCGTCAGTTGAACCTACGTTTGAACGATCAAACGCAATACATAACCTCCTTACTAGCTCAGCCATTGAGGCGGCAAACTTGTTGCTCTTCGCACACAAAATTTTCTTCTTCTTCAATTCAGATATTTGAGGGATGCAAATAAGAAACCGCCGGGATCAAGTGGCTTGGTTTTCGTATCTCAACGCTCACCAAATGAAGCAAGAAAACGAAAAAAAAAGAGAAAAGTTTTTGGATTCATTCTGCTTCGCTTGGAGTGTGTTGGAATAAAAAGCATTCTTTTGCTTTACGAAACAAAAAATCGGCGGCTGGTCCGGTGTGTTTTCAGCCTAAAGGTTCAAAATCAACAACCTATACTTATGGGAATTATATAACCGACTTCAGGAATTCAAAGCCGCCAAAACCCAATGCTGTCTCTTGTCGTGAAAGAGAAGACGAACACGCCGAAATGCGTATGAAGAATTCTGTATGTATACAAGCAAGTTGAAATTGAGTTATAGGCTGTGGACAAGTAGTCGTTTATAAACATGAGGGATGGAATGGATACCAGTACAGAGCAGTTTGGAGGGGGGAGCAAATACCAATTTGACGGGCGGCAGATTTGTCGTCACTTGGATCGAGCAAGCGGAAGGATAGTTTCTTATCTACTGAATCGGTATGCCAACTTAACAGGAAAGCAATTTTGACAACATGACTGCATGCCAAACTATCGAGTTCTTAAGATACTCAGTGGAGATAATATTGCTTTCCTCGAAGTAGTAGTGGATTCACTTTATGATAAGGTACGCCTACCGATCTTGAGTAGATCTGTCGATGCGTAAATTGCCAATCACTAACATCAGTTATTTCCAAATATAGAAAATAGACAGTAAATCAGCGCCTCCACAACTTTCAACGGAATAGAAGTTATGGGTCTATACCAGTCTGTCTTTAACTATCAGCGATTGAGTCGATGAAGGGAGAGTTTTGACGTTTTGATCTCGTATCGGGGAAGTGGACCGCCTACGTCTGCGATCTAGGCATCTCTGAGGTTGGTTTCTATCAAAGAGTAAGTGCTTCTCCTCTCACATGAATAGATCCCCGGTGAATATCAAAACAGTTGTGCTTCACGAAAATAACTGCACCACCGCGACTCTTCCTAAGCTGTCATATGATTATCATTCTAACTATTAACATTAGTGTTACTATATTTTAATAAGAAACGAAGAAACGAAGGATATGTTCTACGAGACCCTAGAGAAAGTATTTGATGGGATCTCATCATTCGATGTTAAAATCCTCTTCGGGGACCTCAATACGCAAATTGGAAAGGAAGATATCTTCCAACCAACTATAGGTAAAGAAAGCCTGCACGACGTTTCAAATGATAATGGAATTCGAATTATTACGTTCGCAGAGCCAAAAGATCTGGTAGTGAAAAGCACGATGTTCAAGCACAAACAAATTCATCAAGTCACAAGGATAGCACCCGACGGCGTGACGCGTAACCAAATAGACCGAAGACACCACTCGAATATCCTTGACGTAAGATCACATAGAGGAGCAGATTGCGACTCCGATCATCCCAAGTGATGGGCAATCCCACATGGCCAGTCACGGGAGACGAGCAAAAATGTCGACATTGATAAACTAAAAGACCTGCGCAAAAGGGCTGAATATCAAGACCAACTAACGAGTAGATTTAGCATCCTAGAGAATGGGAGCAGTGAGGAAGAGGAAGCCAATAGTGTGGACACTAAATAGACATCGATCAGAGACACAATCAAACAAACAGCCCAAAAGGTATTCGGATTTAAGAAAACAATTAAGTCCAAACCTTGGTTTGATGATGAGTGCCGGGCGAAGATCGAAGAACGTAAACGCCTGAGAGTGATACACTTAGAAAGATATGATGACGTCAACGCAGCCAGATACGCGACAATTCAGAGAGAGGCAATGAGACTCTTCAAACGCAAAAAACGTGAATGGGAGAAGACTCGGATCGAAAAAATCCTAGAAAATTCTAGAGCAAAGAACATCAGAGGTATGTATGCCGGTATAAATTCAATTAGAAATGGCTACCGAGGGAGAGTCGAAATAATTCGAGATGCAAACGGCTGTCTGGTCATAGAAACAAACAATTTAGTTTATGAAGCATGGAGGAGAGGCAACCGCTCAAAAGATTCACTGATTAAAATAATATGGGATAAGGAAGTCACTCCGGAAGAATGGAAAACCTCAATAATCGTCCCCATCTTCAAAAAAGGCGACAGATCTGACTGCAAAAACTACACAGGAATATCATTGCTCCCAACCACATACAAAATATTAACAAATGTCATAATGTTCACAATAAGGCAACTGCTGGAAAAGAAGTGGGAATACGGAGAGACGGTTCACCAACTATTCGTTGACTGCAAAAAAGTCTACGACTCAGTCCCAAGGCAAAGACTCTACCATATTGTAGTCGAGCTGGGAATCCCAAGAAAGTATGCCGCCCTCATTCAAATTTACGTTAACGAAAACAAAGGGCGAGTTACAATAGAAAACCACCTCTCAGAACCATTTGAAATCCGGGACGGACTAAAACAGAGGGATGGCCTCTCACCATGTCTCTTTAACCTTGTCCTCGAGTATTTCATCAGAAAGGTACAAGACGACAACATGGCCGGATCATCCTTGAAGGGGGCCACACAAGTGCTCCCATATGCGGATGACATCGCCGTTTTGGGCGATAATCTAGAAACTGTAAGTTAGAACTGTGAAATCATCATGCAAGCGGCAGAAGAGGTGGCCTAGAAATAAATGAAAACAAAACAAAATACATTATTACGACGAGAGCAGGTGGAGCACATATAATCGTCAGTGGCAAGATATTTAAAAAAGTTAATGAATTTAAATATCTGGGAACAATACTGACGGCCAGTAACGAAATGTCGAAGGAAATTAACAAAAGACTGCATTCAGGCAACGCTAGTTGGCACGCAGTCAGTAAACTGCTGAAATCTAAACTGCTATCACGTAACATAAAGCTCCGTGTCTATAGAACCATAATCATGCCGATTGCTCTATATGGATGCGAAATATGGGCTCTCACAAAACGGGAAGAAAACAAATTCCACGTATTCAAGAATAAAGTTTTAAGGGCTGTCTTTGAAGGTAAATATGACGAGGAGGCAGGACAATGGAGGAAACTCCACAACCACGATTTGGAAGAGCTATACCGCAAACCTACAATAGTGAGAGTAATCAAGTCGCGAAGATTAAGTACATGTAGCGAGAATGGGCAACCATCGGACCGTGCGTAGAATTCTTGACGGTAGACCAACGGGAAAGAGACCGCTAAGACGGCCGCGACGGAGATGGGAGGACAATGTTAGGTTTGACCCTGAGGAGATCGGAGCAGATGGTCAAGCGTGGAAGGAGAGTGCACAGGACAGGGAACGATAGCGGAGTCGAGTCTGTGAGGTCATGAACTTTCGGGTTCCTACAGGCCAATAAATAATAGTAAATAGTAATAGTCAGAGTAGAGATCAAATGGATTTATGAGTTATCCAAGAATATGCTGTCAAACGCTTAAGACGCCTATATAATCATACCAACGTAGAAGCTATTCAGCTCTTGGATATTACCCACGAAATGAGACGGCTAAAACGGACGAAACCTCATGAATTATCATCGACTTGGGAGCCGAACACTGGTCCAGTAAACCCTTACACGTTTTACTGAATTAAACTGAATTAAGTACAATTTAAACCTATTACTAAATTAAATTGTTAAGATTGTACAAAATGTGATCTTCTTCCCAACAAATGTTTGTCTTTCAGTATTCCATATACATATGAATTCAATTAGCATTTAGACAATATCAATTTTAAACCTTAACAAAGATATATAAGACAAAACAAATTTTTTAAATACCATAGTTAATGAGGAATAAGCCTATAGATGCAAAAAAGTAACTAGAACATGCCATAAATTGATATAGATTATTTCCACATTCAGTATAACTCCTAATGTTTTATCTAAAACTATTATAATTTATATTTGCTTTACCATGAGCCTTTTGAAGCCTTATTATATATAAATATTCCACTATGTAATGCACCATTTTAAAAATTGTGTTTTTGATTTATACAGGATGTTAGGGCTCCTCGATAGTATAGTGGTTAGTATACCCGCCTGTCACCCGGAGACAGGGGTTCGATTCCCCGTCGGGGAGTCCCTGGCGCAAGACTAATGATCTTGCCCAGAAAAAATAAATCATTATGGAAAATTTAACAAGCCTCAGGACTTGCTAAATAAGGCCAAGACCGGTTCCCGGTTGTAGTGCCGATGATGATGATGATGTTAGGGATGTTACAGGATAACAACACCAGAAATAACGAAACATATTGAATATGTTATGTTATCTCTCCTTAGTTAGCTAAATACTGTTTTTATTTAAAACATTTCGCTATGAGTCGATATAAAGTTAATAATGTATTCAAGAATTTACAAATTGCCTCAAAATGTTTATAATTCTTTTTTTTTGTTTCAGACAAATACAACATCCATGTCCAATGAAGGATATTATTAAAACAAAAAAAAAAATGTACGACTCGGCAGTCAATAAGCGCCATTTTGAATAACAAAAAAAAAATTGTACTAACCTCATTTCGGAAAGCGGTTCGTCGGCGGTCTCTGCTTCTTTGCATTCCACCGTTGTTGCCGCCTCGTCCTCCACCCATTCCACCTTGATTGTATTTTCCGTCGTAGTTTTGTCCACCGCCACCGGTGTTATCAAGACGCTGTTTTTTGTCCGACGGAGGCCCCGTATCCATTTGCTCAGCATTAGCCTCCTGCTGTTGGTGCTGCGGTGGCTTCTGCTGATTATTCACATTCCCTCCTTTATTCCTTTGCGGCAATGGCGACACACCATTCATTGCTTCAGTTTTTACGTCCATTTTGAGATTAATTCAAATTTTACTTTTCGATTTTTCCTTTTCCTGATTCTTTAATTATTAACAAACACTAACGATTCACACCAAATGGAATTGATTAGAGAAATACGATTAAATGAATTGAACGAGATAGCATGGGTGTCTAATCGTTTGTAGTTGCCATGAGGTGGCGATACTTGCGATTAAAACGAATGATGGCATTATTCAGACAATATATAAGGAATATTATTTGGATTGAATGCACTTTTAAAATATCTTTTTGTTTTTGAATATATTTTTAACATATATGGATGTTAATATTTTTAGAATTATTTATTCAAGAATTAAAAATAAATAAACTTGTTTTTATAAGCTTAGGGCGAGGACGACTTTATATATTCCCGGTGCTTGTCGTATATGATCAAATGGTGTTCAATAGGCTGTAAATATATTCTATTCGAATGAAAAAGTAAAGTACGAGGACTTTATTTAAAATAATGTCCCTTTTTTTGTTGTTGTCACTCGATGTGTTTTTTATTGTGCTCTCAAAAGTTAATTCTTTTTAAATTTAACGCAATGTCCGAAAAGTGTGCTAAGTGTAATAAAATCCTAAGCAAAGATGTTTTTGTATGCGGCGGGCGGTATTTGCGATCAAAAATGCCATGACAAATTTGCCTTGAATTGTTTAAAGCCAAGTATAGGCAAATCTTTCATGGAAATATAATGCTTGTGTCAGTGTCCCTGTGCTTGGGTTAGTGTGTAAATTTGCCGAACCAAGCAAAACTGTCCCAATATTACGTGAGGAAATAAAACGCCTCATAAATTGTGTAAAAATCAGAGCGTCTGAAACAATTAAGCCTCTAATAAAGACAACAAAAAAATGCATATAAACAGCCAAAACTGTTTAGGCACAATCTTATTGACCTGGATTGCACTGAGGTGGACGGTAGATTGCTGAGCACGTGCCCGTCTCCGAGGCCACTAGTAACTGTCATGTGATGTGATGGGCTGCTATGGCCGTTTCTAGTAATGTGCCAAGAGATGTCTTTGAAATTTACGCAGGCTCGTATGGATGAATCTGAAAGCATAATTACAATTACATCAATACCGTGCCGTGTACAGGGCGTTCGACCTCACATCGTCCACGACCTAATAGACATTCCCACATGAATATATAATTCCACACGATACGATAAGCAATAGAATTTTTCGTACAGAACACTATACGAATATTCTTTCTTGGGCTAAATTTCCACATTGGAAGACGTGAAAACGAGTCAATCAAAGGCGAGGAACAGTTTTAACTTCAACTGCAGGAAAACATCTCTGAAACGAGATGGTGGTCTGTTGCCAGAGCCATTGAAGACAGATCCCACCCAAAACATGAATGAGTACCTTGTGGGGGTAAGGTAGATGTACCGAACACGGGCACTGGTTTGCTTATATCTCCATCATAATTGTTCCGCCGAACTCTGTTCACAGAGGGAGAGAAACTCGGCAACAAACCGTCCTCAAGAAGGAAGTAAAACACTGCTTTACGTTTATTGTTATATGTATCTTTAAAACATAATAACTGTAAGCAATGTTCACAATGTTGAAGCAATTCTATTTGACGGTGATAATTTTAATACATTTGTTTACTTGTCTATGTGTGTTGTAATTAGTGTTTACATTAATCTTAAAAACACGGTACGAACGTTCACCAAATAGGTAATTATGCACGAAACTGTTCCTTGATGTATGGTACAGCACGTTCTAATTTATCAAAAAAACATTTATGTCTACTTTGGAAACACGGTACTTCACTGACTAAATAATTATGCACGCAAAAAGGGGGAACCAGGTAAGGTAAGCAGCACACATTTCTAACCTCCACTTTAACTAACGTCCACGCAATCGACTCACACGATTCGAACTCGACTTGTCTCCTCGACGTTTGAATTATGACTCTCTGGTTTCCACCCTTGGCTCGTGCCAAGCCAACTCGCCAATGGGGTGAGATTCGTCCGGTGGTGAGAGAGGATTTCTTTCTCTCTATGATGAGGAACCAGGGAGAGATCTCGCTGGATAGATTCTGGTGGTATGTGTGCGGTTGATCGTACAGATCACGTGGTCTATCCATGCGCTGGAACGAAGGATAAACATAATTGTTGATTGAAGTGATGCCGGACGAGGAATGTCGTCCGTCGAGATCCTATTTGATGATGATCTGATCCGGCTCGAAGGACCAGAAAATGTTGATTGAAGTGATGCCGGACGAGGAATGTCGTCCGTCGAGATCCTATTTGATGATGATCTGATCCGGCTCGAAGGACCAGAAAATCTTATGGGAATGTTTGGAGTTGCCCACTGTTTCCGTGTAGAGAGGAACCCGATGAAGCTGGCAGCAGATTCCGGAAGCACAAGAAAAACCAAACTTAACTCAACGTGGATCTTTAATTCTTTATTGTCTAAGTCGGATGCGACTTGGTTAACAATTTCTTAACAACGCACAACGATTCAATTTCTCTGCATGAGATTGAGTAAATTTCCTTCATACTTTATGTTGGATCCGCACCTAATACAATGACTCGGGAAGCGTGAGCGTGATAATAGCTGGTAGCAGACTGAAAGAGTGGGCATAACTGTCTATTCAAAAAGGGACGCTATGACCTCATTGTTGATGACAGTCGGCCAGCTGGTGCCAGCTGCTGCGCAACTGGTATACACTGCGAATGTACTAGATTTCTCCAGTACATTTCAGCACATTTAATTGCCAATCCGCAACATAATTGCACCAGGGACAAAGAACAAAGGGAAAAATCGACCAAGGGCATCATAGCAATGAGAGTGCAGCTAAGTAAACAGACTGCAACTCATTAGGGAAGCATTAGGTGCTAAAGGGGATTTCAAATGCTTACGGTGGAAATTGTTTATGTTATCTCTGCCGGCGAGAAGAACCGAATTTTGTTTGCTTTTGTATATGCTGAAGAATTCGGTTTTGGCGGCTATGCGGTGATTGTTTGTCGATTGGACACGCGGATAGTGGTAATTGGTATTGCACCTGTGTAAGCAAGTTGCTTGCAATTGCTTTTGACGTTGGGAAAAAGATTGACTAGACATGTGCATGGAGGAAAATTACTGTGTACATGTGGACACAGAGATTGCCGGCGAGGAAAATCGATAAGATCCTTAATGGTTCATGTTGGATGTGAACCGAAATGCTTTTAGAGGAAACTTGTGTTGCTTGATGCAGGGAAATGATGATGGCCTTAGGGAGGAATATTTGCAGGTTTAGGGATGGGAAGTTAAACTGAAATTATGGGTGGTTCTTCAGGTAAGCTTTAAAGAACACCCACAACCTCAACACTCTTTAATTATGCACTCTCGTACACAAAGCAATTAAAAGGAAGGCAAATGCAATAATAACTCACTGAGGAAAACACAAGCAAGTGATACAGGAGGGAGAATGCGATGCGCAATCTGTGAACTTGAAGCAGCGTATCACAAATTGCACATCAGCCAACAGATCTATAGCAGGGTGCCTAAAAACACAAAATCGAGGAAATTCACCTAAACACACATATTGACAGGATTGGAATTTTAAATTGATGCACGGAACGAAAGGTAACTGAACTGAAACACCCCACGTTACAGGTGGATAACCGTCAGTCTTCAACTACATGCGATTTTCAGATTGTAGCACAAAAGGCTAAACAATCCACTCATTATTCAGCAGCTGTCCACCGTACCGAACAAGACGCCGAACTTAGGCACGGCAGGATTTACGTTCAACTCACGGCAGTCTTATTCATTTAATTTTTTGTTTTTTAGTTTTTTTTCTCTTCTGTGCTCTAATAATTCACTTTTTAATCTTTAATTTTGTAGTTTTTTATTCGTAAATTACCGTTTTTATATTTCTTTTTTATTTATTTTTACTTACTCTTATTTACCATTTTTATATTCATTCATATTCGTTTTTCTTTCCTGTTCTTTATATTGTATCGAGCTTAGGGTCCGCTGGATTAATTATTTTAATAAATAAGAGCCATTAAATCGATTCTCTTTGCAAACACTTTATTAGTCTGTTAATAACAACCATTTCTTGTACTCTGATTCTTTACTTATCGTTTCCTTACTGCTTACTCTGCTCTGTGTGCGACGTATTTATAACGTTTTTCTCCATTCTGATTCGGCGTCTCGTTTCGTTTTGATTGTACTCCAAAGGAAAAAAAAAGAGAAAAGAAAAAGGAATGAATAGTCACAAAATCAAAAATCAATACGTATTTTCAATTCAGCCTTCCAAGTTTCTTTAACAGGCTTATCAAGTAACCAAAATATAGTTCACCTTTCATAATCTTTTATGTGTGTTGTTCCTCTTTAATCCACAAACACCGGCAAATAATCCGGTAGAAAATTTTCACGTCCCACCAGATACCTTTAAAGAGTGTACACCTCCTACAAGTCGCTTTCGACCACAATCAACGCGAGGCATCTGAACTACATCTTCTTCCGCTTGGGCAACTCTGGTCAAACGATACTAGAACATAAGATGGTTAAAATACAACCAATTTGGATTGCTCTTTGATCAACCAAAGCTCACTGTAGAATTATCCGATGGCATCAAACTCCTCTTAGACACCATAAATGAGGCAAGGCTGTCTCTAGAACATCTAGGAGTTCCACTTAAATATATCATACCGTGCAGAAACTACCGCGTACTACCCGGGTTCAGTGGGAGAAAAGACAGGAACTCGTTCGGAGAAACAAACTGTGTTTCAACAGTCTGCCGATTGCACTAACATGTTCATGTGTTCGACATGCATTCGTTACTGCACGCAACCGACTCTGCAAATGCATGTTTATGAACCACGTTCAACGGTGGCTAACCAGTCATCATCACAATCCACTGCCTCTTCCACTCAACACGTTGTATTGAAACAGGCTTAGAATGCCATGTTCCCCACCAGGATCGCCTCAGTACATAACACGTACATACCGAAAAGCCATAAGGTACAAAAGGTTCTTCTTGCTACTGCGTTAGTTAAGGTCTTCCCAGCCGTTGGACAACCTGTGCTGCTGCGAGCATTACTCGATTCAGGAGCAGAGGCTTCATTCTACTAGAAGGGGTACCGGGGACCCCCACGGCTCAGCAGACAGAACTTGGCTGGATGCTGTCGGGCGGCGTCAATGTCAAGATCCAACCAACAATAACATCTCTTCATACAACGACTGATAATCCTAACTTGGAAAACATCATGCACGCGATGAAGTGGGTAGGAGAAAACCAATGTCAATAAAGGAGGAATAATGTGAAACGCATTTCTATAGAACTCATCCAGCAGTGCAATATTCAGCCCATGCTCCTGGTGGTCAGCAGATTATTCTTCCTACTACCAACCTAAATACGCAACCTCCTTACTCAATCGAATGCCAGTTTTAGTTCAACAAAATCTATACAACTACGCAGTTTCTGATGGGCATCATGTGCTATCACAGCATATGCAACAATCTCAGCAGCAGCAAGTACATTCTAATGAAAATCATCATGAAGATGGTGTTGTTCCACAAACAATAACTGCACCTCATGGCCGTAGTATACGTTCATCAAATAAAGGTGGGGTTCAACGACTTCGACGGCGGAAATACGAATTGGGTGATGGAAACTACAGTTCAAATTCTAGAGTAACCACTAATACTGGAGGACTAATTTCCACGAACCAGTATCAAGGGAACAATACAAATAATTCTGGACTTATAGGAAATTCAGCGAAGTTTAGCAAATCGAAAAACACAGCGGCTTTATCTGGTCATCATGGCCAGCAAGGTTATCCCTATGGCTGCCATCATTTTCAACACCATCACTCGACCAATGGATCGAATCCACCATCAGGCAATACTAGCAACACAAATTGTAGTCCCCATCGAGAAGATCGCCCAAAGCCAGGCAGTGGTCTTAGCGGCTTAAGTAATACACATCCCCAACTGCAACGGTATCAGTCACAACAATCACTTCGAATTCTTAATGCAAGCGATGCTACGTAGTTGACGACTACTCCAACAAGTCTAGCACCAACACAGGGCAACCGTATTCACCAGATGGCGAACTTACAAACTATAAAGATCAACAATACACGACCGGCTGTAACCCAACTAAGTGGACTTCATGCTGAATCAGCGGCCTCTTCTAGTGCACCTCGATCTCAGCAATTTATAAACGGCCACATTCTAAGGCAAGGTGTGGCTGCACGACTACAGAATTTTCAACTTAACAGCAACCGCCTCTCTCAAACACGGTCCGATCCTTTCCCAACTGCCAACCCAGTTTCAACAGACCTTAACAGGATTTAATCAAATCAACCAGAATGTTATTCTTAACCAATGGAATAGAACAAATATTCACCAAATAGCTGCCGCGGCCGATATCGCCTTCCAGGCACCTCCTCCACAACATGTCGGAGATTTACAAACGTCGACAATTCCAGCTGTTATGCCAGCGCAGAATATCCAATTGTCTGGCATGAGCTCACAGGCAGTCTCCCTTCAACCCGAAACGGTTCAGTCAGTAACCCCTGAATCGGCTAGAATTGCTACGTCAGTTAGTCTGCGAAATGTGAGGTCAAGTTCACAACATACCAGCAATGGTAAATTAGCGAATGTGTTCCACAATCGCAGACAAAGACGCACGAGAGCCCCATACACGAGGTTAAAGTGCGGAAACCTAAACCGCGTAAAAGGAAGAGAAAATCAATCCTCCTCCTGTAGCTGTATCAACACTTTTATCTTAATGATGCCCCCAACAACAACAACGACGGCATTACCTCAAACTACAACATATGCCAATTCTGTTAGTGGTTTAACAGTCACCTATTTAACAACAATAACTGCTAATCAAGAAGGACCTCTCCCACCAGTGGCACGTGCAAAACTGGATCTGGGGAATGTGATGAAACTCAGTGGCATTGTCGCAGCATGCTTGATTTTACCACATTTCATGTTCTGTGGATTTTCCTTTCATCCACCATTTTTTTGTATATTAATATGTAAATGAGGACGTTTCTTCTTTTTTTAAAGCAATTGTGTTTTTGCGAGCTTCCTGTTCTTTTGTACTTACTATCGTGCGGTCGCTCCATTTGTAATCTTGGCGTTAGGAGCACAATTTCGCAGTTTTCAAAAGTATTATATCGTGTCGGTGTCATCATAGACAATAAAAAGGATAATTATATATATAACATTTTTCGTGTATCATTTATTTGGTCTTCGTCCTATTTTGCTCCGAATTGAGCCGGCACGGTAAACGAATCGTGCTCAGGCATTATGGAAGACGATGATGATTTTATGGATTTTGATGACCAAATGCAGCATGCATAATCGCTGCAACAAGACGAATTCAGGAGTATACAATCATCCAATGACACCATTAGATCGATCCCGGGCCAAGGCAACGACATCCCAGTTGCATTTTCTAGTCCCATCACATTTAATCAACAAACGCTTAGTGAATCTCATAAGTCGGAATCAGACGCGCAATTACAATCCAGATACCACGCGATGTGAACAACATGGAGTCATGGCAAAGGAGTGTTATAGGGATCGATCAGATGATGCGGCCCAACCATGTACTATTTAAATTCCAAGACTCCCCACGGAAGTAGAATTCCACAATAGCAAAGAAGGCAACTACAACGTTAGCACCCAATGGCCAACTTGACCTTCTGTCTTACACACACACACACACCCACGGTGAAGGAATAGTCGATACATCAATGAATACCCAAACTTTATTAAGGGGATCTGCAATTTTATTGATGTGTTGGAACATTGTGGTGGTAGCCCTGTACTGGGACCTAAAAGGCAACGTAGAACATTATTCAAAATTCTCCGAATTCGTTGAAGCGGTTAATCAACTTCGTCAAAACAAAAATTTCATCTGTGGTCTCAAGGTATACTACTAATGCCGTGCGAGAGCTGGTCGAGGTCATTAGTTGCCTTTACGATAAGGAAGTGGAAAATCGTTAAAAGAAGCCATCTGTGCCGACTGAAGCAAGCGCTGGAAACGTGTAAATCTAGCCAAAGCAAAACTCGCACACAGACGTAAACAGGGTCCCGGGGCAGATCAATGTTGAGTCACCCAATTATAATTGGTTCACAATTGGCCAGAGGGGAAGGAGGGTTGATTTGAGGTTGGAGGGTGAAGAGGCTCCAAAAGGTGATATTGGGAAGGCCAATATTATGAAAAGAATGAGACTGGATCGGTCAGACGTATCTTCTGAAGATTTCCACCTTCCTACCAGAAAAAAAAGTAAACATGAGAATAAAAGAGTGATACAAAGTGTTACACATGCAATAAATTATAAATATTAATATCCATTAACCTTGCGACCTAACATAAAAAAGAGTCAAAAAATTCAAAACTCCCCCAAAATACTTTATTTAACTACCGGGCATAGCAAGTAACTTATATTTTAGTAAGAATTTTGAATTTTTTGTTTTAGATGTTCTAGAGCTGAGAAATCATGTCAAGGAGTTTTATACAGGGTTTTCCCTATCTCCTCCGCTATATCAACTTTGAAAAATAAAAAAATATATATATTTGTATTTGTTAAGGGTCTGTGGGGGTTTGAAGAAGAAGTATAATGCCAACGTGACACTTGGTTCACTTCCTTCCCACTTGTAGTTCCGCTGAAATCCAAGCCGCCAATTAAATTGATCACAAAAATATATCCCAGCGTCACGCGAAGAGTAAATGAAACGATAGAGCACAGGTTTCTTATTGTTTTTTTTTATTGTTAACACAACGATGTTTTTTTTTTTTTTGTTACACAAAGTCTTGTTCCACAGGGCAGGATTCCTAATGGTGATATATCTGGCGATTAGTGTCTCTAAACTTCACCTAAACTATTGCACATTATCATTTTGAATAAAAGATTTGAAACTTCTTTTCCTTTTGCCGTTTTACTATTCGACTGATTTTTTTTGTTTTACTTCAATCATTTACGGATAAGTTTCCGTGGAAAAATAAACTGAAACTTTCCCGAGTTGAAAAAAGAATAAAACACACACGACTGCGCTCGACGTTATTCATCTTTTATGCTCACTTCATGCAGTTTAAAACTCGACTCCATCTGCACCGTTTGGTGGATGTAAAACGACTTATTAAGCGGCGTAGCGTGTGTACGCTGCTGTGGTTGGATAGTGACTGACTCTTATTAGGGGTGAAAATTGGGATTTCTGTATTCGATTTTGGCACACAGAACAACCAAAAGAGATGACGCCACTGCTCTCTCATTGTCACGCCCGTCGAAGTGTGGTAGAAAATAGGTTAATTGATAATCGACGAACATGGGATAATGAGAGAACAGAAACACGGGCTGGTATCAAATGCAGTTTCTGAGTATGACCTACTGCCCTAGTGTTACGGCCGTGGTGATCTCAGTGCACTGAACCGTATGGAAACAGAATTATGGAGGAGAGGAAACTGTTGTGTGCGCTATTCACCTGTAAAATCAGATCATTGATCTCAAGCGAATGGGTGATCTGAAGAAAAGCCGAAGTGACGCCAAATTACCTAGGATAATTTATCATGAAAACTAATTAGATATTTTGATAAATTCCCCAGCAGTTTCGCTATGATGCGACGGCGTCGTTTGCTTCAACTTGTTGTTGCTAACCGAAATTTCATGGGCTAGCAAAAATGGAGTTGCCGTATGGCAAAAAGGTAGCTGAATTCAATTATGCATTATGTGCATAGAAGAATGAATTCAGCTATGCGTCGATTTGGAAAACATGGTATTCATAAAAAAATTCCCAAAGTAGCTGACTGCCCCATAAAAAAAAAAAAAAAACTACTTTTCTATGTATAGAAAGGATATGAAGGTACAAAGGCAGTGTCAGAACTAATCGTTATGACACACAGATGGCAGCAGTTATCAAAATACCTCGACCGTAGTAGACAGTACCAACCTTAAAAAGATCAAATTTCAAGTTCTAAGACGCTGCTGTTGTTTATTACCCGCTTGACAGCCATCAATAGAAAACCTCCAAACATGGAAAAAATACACACACGTTCATCATCCATTATTGCAGTGGCCAAAATCAATGAATGGAATACGAATCACTTTTTTAGCATCCTCTGACTATTTACTCTTTCCAAACTTGATGAATTGCCTCGGTGGTAAACTGCAATAACGGATGTTTGAATTCTTTCCATGTCCACAAATTCACTGAGAACACCCAGCATTGTTGTCTGCCAAACAAGTAATAAACAACGTAGGCACCACCCACCAGTCACTACATTTTAACGAATATCACCATCCATGTGTTAGGCCGATCAATTCTGGTATTGCCCTCGTATTAAAAAATCCTCAGAAGCCGTTATCACCCGGTTAAAAATTGACATATATAATATATAATAACATTTTTCTATACGATGGAAGGAAAATAGTGTTGAGCTTACGGAGTAATATTATTGGCGATTCAAAAAGGTTGCACAGACATAACCGTAGCGCAGGGCACAATATACAACAGAATCGAAAAAACGCGTCAGTGCCGAATACCAGAGCATTCATGTAGTAAACAGCTTAAGTAGTGTGTGGAGCATCCCCGTGTACACGCGCCTGTGGTTTAATTTAAACCTCGTCATTGCGTTCGAATCATATTCTTTACTACTTTGTGAAATGCGAAATTGGTGCCGCCGAAGTGCTCTGCACATACACCAATGCAGTCTTTTAAAATATACTGGGACCTGACCGTAGGAAAAAATCCAATCAAAATAGAAATTAATCTGGTGTATAGATAGAAAAGGAAAAAATCTCAAATTGATAAATAATGCTAAGTACAATTTTTTTCAACATCAGTGTGAACCAAATTTATTTAGTTCTGTACAACAAATTGTATTTTATTTTTAGGTGAAAAAACTCTGCATCCAACATTCCTTCACTGGACAAGCAAGAAAGATCCAGTATTGATCAGGGGTAACTGCAAAAATAAGGATTCAACGTTAGTATAATGCTTAAATAGAGTGAATATAGAATTCGTATGAAGTATTTAATTCAGTAATTGGATAACGTCAAATCAAAATAAATTCATAAACACGGACCAATTAATTTCATCACAGAAAAGAAAATGTGACAGTAGCCAGTGACAAATGAATGCTATTCACCTCTTCATCCCAAGAGAAGGACTCGTTCACTAGCAATCATTACCAACAGCACCAGACCGAAATGTCCTCCACCTCTAAACTAAATATCTTCCAGAGCTCGTGCTTCCGGCGTTACTTCACTACATGATGGAAATGAAACCAGAACGCAGCTGGGGATTTCTGTGAAAACACGAAGCAATGGTTAATAAAAGTCTTACAAAGAGAAATTACAGAATTGCACTGGTTTTATATCAGTAATTGGATCACGTTAAATCAAAATAAATTCATAAACACGGACCAATTAATTTCATCACAGAAAAGCAAAATTGACAAGTAGTGGCGTGTGAATATAGTATACCTCTGTGTCCTTATAGAAATCCATGATCCATCTGCGTTCTATGCCTTTCTCTTCTTGCCTTCACTCTCTTTCCTGACATCAATGACTGTAAAGATTTGATTTATCATTATAATTCATTACCGAATAATTATATATAAGCGCTTTAATAATTTATTTAGTTATAACACTTCCTATTAATTACAATAATAAGACTGATATGAATACGTAACTATGAATATTTAATCTAACCGCCCACTAAACACACCATTATTTAGAATAGCTGATATTAAACGGGGGCAGCAAAAAAAGTGTTTCCACACCCAGTTCATTTCATTTATATCATGTTAGTTTTATTTTTTGTGTTTGGGTATAACTTCTAACATGTGAAAACCTAACCTACCAGTAATACAGACAAAGCATAAAGCGCAAACAACTTTATTATGATTAGGAATTCAACTAATATATTAACTATTTCACAATTTCCTTTTAAGAATATACCCCGAGAATGCAAAAGGGTCCACACCAACTGTGTTTAATATAAAAATATAGTGTAAACTTGATATAGGAACAATTAAATACTGAAAATAAGCATAAGAAGTATAAATGTTATTTACAATCAAACTCCAAAAATGCCTATAGAAAAATTTGATACAAAACATCAATATTAGGGAAATCTAATAGGTAAATATATACCGAAGGATTTAACTAAAACCTTTAACTATTCAAAATTAACTGAATACCACAACTGTAGCGTTAGAAAAATAAGTGAATAAGTAGGAAGGGAAAACAACGGGTTTTAGAACTACTAGTCGCTTCAGAGTACAAACTTTTTGAATGTTCCTTGCGTCCAAGTAGAAGTGGATTGAATGTGGTCTTGTGTTTGATTGGAAATTATACACGTTGATCGGTTTTTGTCTGTTCCGTCGACACATTTTAAATCAATATCTACAAAGGGTTTATAAATACCCTTATACTATCAACAAACTCTACACCATGATTACTGAATTACCATAATTTATGAGCGGTCAAATGAATAACGTAGTACAGTATTTGATGTACTTCACAAATGCCCAGGAGGCGTTCATACTACTTGTGGAACAATAAAATATTTTTTGTTTTATTTTCTGGCTATAGAAAAATCTTGGATGTTGAACTTCTGACCTTTTTAAAATATATGTAAACATATATTGTATATATAACAGAACAGTTTGTGCTTTTATCTTATGTACATTATAGAAAAAAGCACTATTTAACTAAATACGAGTTGCCAATTAATTAGAGAATTGGAATTGTGATGCTATATAAATTGTAAATTCTCTTTTTTCTACATTCATATTGTATATTGGTGATCGCTCAAATATATTAGCAACGTAGTTTAGCAATTTTTGTCGAAGGTCCATCAATAAAGGTTTAATAATAATAATAAAAATTAAAATAGTAATAATAAGTAACAATAAAAATACTAATAATAGTAACAATAAAAAAAAATAATAATAGTAACAATAAAAGTAATAAAAATAACAATAGTAATAATAAAAATAACAATAGTAGTAATAAAAATAATAATGATAGTATAATAATAAAAAATTTAATGATTTGATATATTTTTAATTACAAAAAATACTTACTTCTGGTTTGGCAAAGTATCCGGATACAAATTGACCTGTAAAGAATTTAATGCTGGTAAATATATAATATTATTAACTTCTATATATAATATTATTAAGGACCAACGTATCACAATCAACGTTTTATGGATTCAGATTGTTTGATTGTCATCAAGATTTTATGTCGGGAAAAGAAGACAATTTTACAAGAAATCATCATTTTAAAAACGTTAACGACATCGGGTTTATAAATGCAAGTGAAATTTCAATGTACATTATATTATTGTTATTAACCTATTTTTATTAAATTAATATCTAGGTGTAGATATATAAGATATGAACGCGTGGGCTTACCTTTTTCTAGCTGCTGTCGAACATTATGTAGAGTGAAGTAATTTAAAATCTGTAAAAAAAAAAAAAAATATATATTGAATATAAACTCAATACCAAAACTTATATATTTTAGCGCAAGGCAGAACAAAATTGAAATGTTTTAAAGTTGAATTTATCAGTATTTACAGCCGTGTTATAGTCATAGTTATTCTCATACGGTAATTTTTTTCATCATATTTAAAACATCACGGAACATAATTATATTATGGAAAGCAATTGCTGTTACATACCAACTTCTATTTGACGGTCTTCATAAGGGGATTGGGTGTTGGGATCCAATCTTTTATCCTCGGCGTTGTGTGTGTTCTATCCACATCATGTGCAATTGCTCGAATTGGAATACTCAACACAGTAGTTGTCAAAAATCAACCCGTCATAGAGCTAGCTAGTTAAGGAAAACGGCTGAACTGTAACTTAATAAGATATAAATCAATTGCCATTGGTCTTACTTTTCTTTAGCTACAATTCCAAAATCATATAGAAAAAGCAGTTTACTACGGTATCTGAAAGTATGAAATAAAATATATATAATAAAAATTATATTCAAAAAAAAAAAAAAAAACAACATACAGTAGAATCTAGTATAAATTAAGAACTGAATGTTTTAAAAATATAGTTATCAGTAATTACAGCCATAGAACAGTCATATTTATTCTCATACGGTAATTTGTTTCATCATATTTAAAAAAACTTCGCAGAGCTCTCTACTAACTAGACGGCCGGGTGATCGCAACCCACATCGACAAGAGCGATCAATCTCCTTCTGTAGGATCAAGTCTTCCGTCAGTATGACACTGCCTCTTGAGAGTGTATGTAGTATTCCATTAAATAAACCCCATATAACATAGTTACACGCATCTTGCATGCGTTCACACACAATGCACACGGAACCATTTCTTCTGTAATTAGCTACCTATGACGCACTATCATTTCCCAAGTTATGCAATATCCAATTACGAATCATTCTCATACCGTAACCCACAAGTGCACGCATCAACATATCAAAATATTAATAGCAAGCGCCTTACCAGGTGGCACGGGGATTCCCTATTAATTGCTTACGCCTGTATATATGATACGTATTAATAACAAATTACCATACACCAGCGAAATAACAGGTGGCATGCACTTGCTTACGCAAGGCTAATAACCTTGCCCGGAAAAACAAATTATTATGGACAATTTAACAAGTCTCGGATAAGGACTGGATACCGGTGGAGAGACTTGCAAAATAAGGCCTAGACCGGATCCCGGTTGTAGTGCCGATGATGATGATGCACTTGCTTAGGGATTTCCCAGTAAAAATGCTTATGCCTGCGAAAGAAAGGCATATAAACAATAACGAATCGCCACTAATGAACCGAAGCGACGAAATATGCTTTAACCAAGGCCACTGCACTTTACGTGGATCACCATCGATTAACCTAGAAGAATGACTCGTGCAGGGTAAATGACTTCTGCGTGGTTATGCTGAGTGGAAAAGAATTGAGTGTATCGTTTGTGATTTTTCGTTAAGAGCATTCATATAAAAGGAGTGCTTGCAAATGGTATCAGGCAGAGTAGATTTCCGACCACAAAAACAAGGTCACAGTATTTAAATAAAAGGTAAATAATTATAATCAAAGAAAAAACGTCTCTTTCTAATTTAATTATCCGCGAACCCACTCTTCCCTTTGAAATAAGGAAGCACGGTTGGTCAACGTTACACCACATTGTGATATTCAGAATTCGTTAGATGTATTACTAGGAATATGGGTCAAATATAATACCGCAACTGGCGCAAGACTAATGACCTTGCCCGGAAAAAACAAATAATTATGGAAAATTTAACAAGCCTCAGGACTTGCTAAATAAGGCCAAGACCGGTTCCCCGTTGTAGTGCCGATGATGATGATAATACTGCAAGCGCGATCTTATAGCCAAGTATTACTGCACATCCTGTGTACATTATATATATATATATTACAAACAGCACAATAGCACAATTTATATTACAATCACATAACACATATATAATGTCTGCGGATAGTATGCTGTTAATCATTTAGGATTATATCAATTGTGTTACTGATTTAATGAATCGGAACATTTGTTATGCCCCGTCTCGACCTTTGTGATTCGTGCTCTTTCTTTAATTGGTTATGAATAAGTGGCTTAAAACAACGCCGTCCTTCAGGTGTTGACCACACTGAACAACGACGCCAATGTTTTATGTATCGCTCACAATAAAGATTTCAGTGTCCTGATATAGGATTAACACCAAACTTCTCTTTAAGGATAAACATATTTTAGGATGGAAACTGATAGACAAATCCAATATCTGTCCCTATTCAACACTGTGAGAAGAATAGAGCAACTAGCTATATCCAGGCACACTGAAATAGAAATAGTACTAAGTACAAATATGACCTGGAATTTGGACATACCATTTAAAATCTATATATACTTCCAAATCCATTTCATTGTCCTGAAAGTAATACCCCTCTGACAGAATACACTTATGCCTCAGGTGTTTTGAAATCTTCTCTGAAGAGTATTGGTGATTGAATGATCCACAAATGTGCTAAAAAAGCAGACGCATAGAAACCGGGTGGAAAGTGTTCACGTTCTTTCCTATACTAATCATACGACCCAATAAGTGCGATTAGCTCATGTTTGTTTAAGATACCCCGACGGATTGAACTAACGAAATCCGAGATAAGGGTTTCGAAATGGAAGAGGTGTTGCCTCTTTGACGGATTGAGCGATAGTCTAATGGAATATAAACGCCCGAAGTGAAATTTTCAGGGCAAGCGCAAGCAAAGTAGACATTCTAGCAAAGTTTAACGAATTCTGACTAATTTTTACAGGTATTATTGCGACCATTATTTAATAGAACTTAGTGAATGCGAAATATTTTCCTCTAAAATTTGTACAAATCGACGGGGATATCATTTCCACTGTAGAATTTTACTTCAGATGTGTGATAAATACGAAGAATCATTCTTCAGGCGAACTATGAAGTGGTGCCCCCTTTGTTTGATCGTTTCTTCTTTTTTTTGCACTGTATGTAGTGTAACAAGAAACACGAGGGGAATATGTTTTAATTAACTCAATTTTCCATTCAAAACCAGTATACATCGATATCACCATTTCCTATTATTTATTCGGTGTGCATTGCTGTGCTCTGACATTAGAGGGTATTGTACGCGGAAGGGCATAAGAAAAAACTGATATTGTACAATTTAGAGTGCTTGCGAAGAGTCAGTAAGTTAATGTAAGAATGATATGTATAAAATAGAATTTAACATTTAGTCTTAGGTAAAAATCTGTAATTGTATTGGAAATAAATGTGGATTTAAAACCAAATGAAAAACAATAGTGGGTGTCATCAAAATCCTTTGTACTCGTACGCGTCGTTAAAAATGTATATTTTTGGATGAAACTCTAATCAAATTATATTCTAAAACGAATTTATTACTTACCAAAAAATTATAAACACATCTCAACAAGATACCACCAGTAACTAGAAAAATAAATAAAATTAGCATTCGTCTAAAAGAAATTTACCCAATTCAAAGCATACCTTCGGTTTCAAGTAAGGACACTCCCTCCTCATACGCCTGTTTGAATCCAGTCGACATGTGGCCTGAAATATTAGATTATTATTAACATTGATCTCCGATTATAGTTTTCGTTCGAATACAAAACAGATCAGCAGGAAGAGAAGATTGCATTGAAAATTGTGGCAAGCACTTATTATGCTGCACAGGAATTGCTATAGATATTTCTCTAAATTTAATTTTCTGCTATGGTGCAAACTTCTGCTGAATTAGAGAATTTCTGAAATGCATTTTCGAAGATTCACATATTTTCCCCTCTCTTATTGGCTGTTGAAACATGCATAGTCGTCTAAGTTTCGCAGTATAGGCTGCTTAAGTGAAAACAAATGTTTTCAAACGAGAAAGTCCCAGATATGCCTTTTTATCAAACAAGATTTCATTCCTCAAACCCTTAAGGCAGAGTATTGTATTACACAATTTTGTCAAATATATATAACAACTGAACTAAAGACTTGGATAAAAATAAAAATACTACTGGTAGAGAAGGCATTTATTTAACGAGTTCTCTTGCAATAATACTTTATGTACTCTCCATGATATAATATGTAATAGATGTACATGTTTAAATAAATATTTCAGACACATCACATAATAGTTTAAACAAATAGTTCAATTAAAAGCTTTTATAATGATTGCATGAGACAATTAAAAGTATTTAGAAGAATAATGAGACTATTTCATGAAAAAAGGCTTTTTATTTTGGATAATCCGAAACTTGAAGAATTATGCATAAACTCTTTTCGAGCACAGTAAAAACGAAGAATTTTACAACAACTTTACACTGTTGTAATGTAAAACATCAAAAGATAAACAATGTAATGTTCAACACGAAGTTGATTTACCAATGCGCATTATAACAGGTACATATATCCACATAATCAGCACATTAATAAATATATAAACACGATGAATACGAATTAAATGATCAGCTTAATGATGTAAAAGATTGCGGGTGTATGTCGTTTAGCACACATTTTATATAAAGTATGGCATATCTGGGTGAAAATGGATTTTAAAAAGAAGTATTCAAAGCCTGCATTTGTTACATTTGCACTCAAAAGTGACCGTCCCACACGTTCCGACAAAGAAAGATTCATATGTAATTTCATTAAAACCCATAGTACGTGTAAAAATCAATTTAATGTCTTACCTCGAAATTCAACAAAATTGTTGGTTTTAGATGTCAAATGCAAGCAATAGTAGTTTTTCGATATGATATTGTACTTGTTTGTAATTAGTTTCTTTAATTACTTGTAGTTTAATGGTAACGTTAGAAATTTCTCTCCGAGTCATATGTCCGTGCCAAGAAACGTTGTGATCTCCTTTTCGCCAAAACAAATTAAACAGCGGATTCGTGTATTATCAACATTGAATACTACTTTACGCTGCTTAAGGTAATTAGTTATTTTCCTTCAGAAATCGTTCCTTCTTAACAGTGAGCTGATTTTGTTGGTTGATCTATCCTCTTTAAATCATCTACCAGTAGTGTTCTCTCATCCAATGATTTCAATAACCGTTTAGAGAAAAATTAAGTAAAAATCCAAGCTCCATTTTCCGACACAGATTCAATTCCAAATCCAATATTAGGTGCAGTCGATTTGGTTTTTTTTTTAAAGCTGATAGTAATGTCAATTTTCTGACCCTTAGAAAGTCAATCAGGTTCACACATTCATCATCAATTGTATGCCATTCATTCCATATTAGACGTGAAGAAAACAAATTCAATCACAATGATAATAACTTAGACTGTTCCCGATGTTCAAATTTGTAACACGATCATGGAGGTAACAACCCAATTAATTCAATTACAATTACAATGCCAATCAAAGAGATATAAATACATTTTGATACGTAAGGAACACGCTCCAATAAAATCTTGAGAAACGTCGCCGGTGCATTTGAAGCAACAAATGTGATTAAATATTCATTTATTTAAAATTCTAATTCTTTGAAGTGTACTTCTATTGACTAACGAAAAAATGTAGTTCATGAACAGTGACAAGACACTACATTTCCTAAAATACTGAACGACAATTGGACCCAAATCGAGGTTGAGCAAAGCAAAAGTAAGCTCAAAGATTTACTCGTATTCCTCTAAAGTTTTCCTTCCTTTAAAGTATCTTTCCTTTCATTTATAGGCGAAAGAACATATTCCATGAAGAATTACATTGTTTCCTAAAATACTAAGCAAAGAACAGAACCATTAGATTACTTGGAAAAAAGAAACACAATAACCATGCTATAGCGAACAGTTACCGCTTGCCATAATACAATTGATCTTTCAACACCAGTAATATGAGATTTTAATAACGATCCATTGCATTGGCATAACGACCACCAACGGAAACAACGGGCTATATATTTTTATGTACTATTATGTAATCTGTTTTGCATAGCCATTGCAAACTGTGGATTTGATGAAAAACCTGTTGAAAAAGCTATTTACGATTATAACATATTGAAACACCTTTGTTGTACTTGAGATTCATTCATAACACAATTCATGATATATAAATATTCAGTAACTTAATAACTCATCATCAAAAATTGTTTAAAAAAACATTGAAAATGAACGAAAGGAAGTGGCGATGTTTAAAAAAAAATTATATTTCATGAATACCACAAAGAATTCTATTTTACACTAACCAAAAAGGTTTAGCAGGATATTAAAGGGTTCCTTAGTTTTGAGGGGGTTAAAAACCAGTCACCAAATCAAGGTTGAGCAAAGCAAAAGTAAGCTCAAAGATTTACTCGTATTCCTCTAAAGTTTTCCTTCCTTTAAAGTATCTTTCCTTTCATTTATAGTCGAAAGAACATATTTCATGAAGAATTACATCCAAGCTAAAATACTAAGCAAGGAACAAGATCATGTAAGCCTTCAGAGAAGCAAAAGTATTCTTAGAAATGTACTCGTAATATTCTAGAGTTTTGCTCTCTTATAAGTGTCGTTCCTTTCACCGATCGACGGAAGAATGCACTCGATGAACAATGTACGGCTTAGTTATTGAATATATTCCATAGAATACCGAAGAGCAACAAAATTTGTTTAAGATAAACTTTAGAAAAGCAAAAGTATTATTGGACGTTTTCTCGTGTTTCCTGAAGGGTGACACCATTGTGGAATTAAAAAAAAAATGAATTTTTTATAGGCGTAAGATATATTAAAATCGTGTAAAATAAAAAAAAATTTCATACTTGCAAAAATAAAAAAGATATAAATTTCGGGTTGTTTTCAAGTGTATCGTCTTCGTTTTTAGGATTTTCAAAAGTTTTCATTTTTTTTTTAATTCTAAAGAGAAATTTTCCTTAAATACATTTTTCTCGAAGTATGATTTTTTTAATTGGCACCCAGTATAACTTAAACAAAATTCATTTAGTCAATTATATACTTTTAAATATCAATTACTTAGCTGCCAGCCTTATACATAGATTACTTGGAAAAAAGAAAAACAATAACCATGCTATAGCGAACAGTTACCGCTTGCCATAATACAATTGATGTTTCAACACCAGTAGTATAAGATTTTAATAACGAACCATTGGCATAACGACCAACAACGGAAACAACGGGCTATAAATTTGTTATGTACTATTATGTAATCTGTTTTGTAAATGTGCATAGCCATTACAAAACGTGGATTTGATTAAAAACCTGTTGAAAAAGCTATTTACGATTATAACATATTGAAACACCTTTGTTGTACTTGAGATTCATTCATAACACAATTCATGATATATAAATATTCAGTAACTTAATAACTCATCATCAAAAATTGTTTAAAAAAACATTGAAAATGAACGAAAGGAAGTGGCGATGTTTAAAAAAAAATTATATTTCATAAATACCACAAAGAATTCTATTTTACACTAACCAAAAAGGTTTAGCAGGATATTAAAGGGTTCCTTAGTTTTGAGGGGGTTAAAAACCAGTCACTTGAAGGTGAATCCACGCGTTTTGTTTTTTAAAACTTCAATTATGATCTGAACTACATGTTTGGCTTTCAATCAGTGAAAAAAGAAATTGATTGATAGTCCACAAAGTTAAACAAATATCGATGAAATTGCATAAATGGGAGACATTAACAAACCGAACCACATAAAGAGAAACACATTCCAATACATTGCCTATAAATTCAGCGTTTTAAAGAGTCACGACACAAAAGGATAAGATAAGTCCATTAGGTTTTATCCTTCTCTAGTCTGACGTAGTGCAGGACATATCTTTTTTGGTACATTTTGGAGACATTGTTATATAATTAAAAAACATTTTACAATGTTTGCCTGAAAATATAAAAACAGTCAAAGAAATCACATAATAAATGAATAATATCTTAATAATTTATAAACAGTGATGGCTATTTGGCATCATTGTCCAATTTCAATTAAGAAGCATTCCGATAAATTGCATTTTTTTTAAATTTATGATCCATTTCCACATAATTTGTATTTTTTTAGCACCTTATGAACACACTTCAAGCAAATCTCATGGTGATGTAAATATTTAAATTGCATTTAAATTTTGTATCAATGAGTATAAACATAAATAACAGAATATCAATTTTGTTGTTACATATTGTAGTCAGTTTTGACTAGGTGCATTAATCATGTTTAATACAGTTCAGGCACAGTATTTGAGTAAACAATAACAAAGGTTTTTAAATTCCCCGCCAAAGTGAAGTTTAAATTAGCAATTAAGGATTGCAAAAACGAAATCAAACAATTTAATATAATTAATAATAAATATGTAAAAAGAAGAAAAATAATAACGGTATTAAAAATATATAATACAAATAAAGAACAACTAATATGAATATTAACTGTACAGAGTTTACGCTGTATAGATGATTGCAGAAGTTCCTGGTTGATTTTCAGTGCTAGCGAAGGGTATACGGATGCGGAACATGGCATCTCACAAAACGGGAAGAAAATAAATTCCGCATATCTAAGAATAAAGTTTTAAGGAGTATCTTTGGCGGTAAATGTCATGAAGAGGCAGGACAATGGAGGAATCCCCGTAACCACGAATTGGAAGAGCTTTGCCGCAAACCTAAAATAGTGAGGGTAACCAGGTCGCGAAGATTAAGATGGGCCGGACATGTGGCGAGAATGCGCAATGATAAGACCGTGCGTAGAATTCTTGACGGAAGACCAACGGGAAAGAAACCGGTAGGACGGCCGCGACGGAGATGGGAGGACAATGTAAGGTTTGTCCTTAGGAGATTGAATCAGATGGTTAAGCATGGAAGGAGAGTGCACAAGACAACGAGCGATAGCGTAGTCGAATCAGTGAGGTCATGAACTTCCGAGTTCCTATAGGGCAATAAATAGTAGTAATAGTATAGCGTAGGGTATACAGCTATGACAGGGAGAATCACCCAAAATTTCCGACAAGTGAACAAAATGAGAAATGAACTCTACAAATTAAAAAAGCATTTATATAACTGCTAGAATAAATATCCAATTGTTGAGTTGGCCATACGCTGCTGTTTGATAATGGGATTCGAAGAGGTTGGTCATTCAGGTTCGCATGCGTACAAGGAACTCAAAATATTGTTATCGGTATATGAGTGAATTGGGTTGTGAGTAACGGACAATAGATCGTTTATAAAAATAAGGGATAAAGTAGAGGAGATTACATCGCCGTAAGGCACAACGGCTATATTTTGAAGGGAGGTAGAATTGACACCCACCAGAGTTACTTGGGTTTATAACAGAATAGAAATTAGAGCTATGAATCGATAAGAAGGGAGGAATTAGAAAACAATGTTTGTTCACTTTAATACTATAATAACAACCGGAATGGTGTTGAAACATTTGATGTATTTTTCATAATGTGCACGTCCTGAAGGGACTACTTAACCTTACGTGTCCAAAAGATACAGGACGGATTTAAACAAAGAAATATGTAGCTGCTAATCAAATTTCAACCTTTAATAATAATGTGCACCGCCTGAAGGGACTGCTGATAACCTTACTATATAGTGTCCAAAAGATACAGGGCAGATTTAAGCAAATAAGGATGTAATTGCTAATCAAATTCCGACCTTTAACAGGTAGAAGATATATATCAATTGCAAAAGCATATCGGCGGTGGAATTGATAAAGCGGTTCAAACCTTGCACGTAGGTTTAACTGATGATTATCACTGACGCAATTAGGCAATAGACATACTGTAGAATAGTGGAACTAAGTTCGGAATTTGCTTTACGTGGTACACGTGAACAGTTACTTTTATTATTAGTTGAAATTGAAGTATAATCCATAAAGCTATTATACTACTTTTTTATTAAACACTCGTCCTGGTCGGTAATAATAGTATTAGAATAAAGCAGCAACTAAATAGATAACATTTTAATTCAATACCAACTTTAGGTGATTTCTCACCTGAAAAGAATAAGAAAGAAATAGACCATCGTTCAGAGAAGAATGTTGTTAATGAATTGTACAAATATTCAGCATATAGAATTTCAGTTTGGCTGATCGGCCATGAACTTTTGCAATCATCTGTGGTAAATAAAAGAATATGACTTGACAATGCGAACTTCTTTGTAGTTCACTCTATGTCATACTATATGGAATGGAACTTTTTAAATATACACATACATGTGTATAATGTACATATATATATATAACTTTTTTCGATTTATTAAAAATCATACAACAACATACGATCGGCGTGAGTTGGGATTGTTTCTCAAAACGACCGATTATAATGATGTCTGATTACAATATTAAAGCACATGCAGATAAATTGTCTGCCTTTCTACCCTCTTCCCTCTCAAGTTGAAACCAAACCGTATTTTTTATAAAAGAATATACTTGCACATAGCGGAGGTTTTCCACTGTCCTTTAAGTCGATACATTTTATAAAACTCGAGTCCTTAATCCATAAGCATTTCATGAAATCCTGACGTATCACTCCAAATGGATGGTCGTGGCTTTCGATATATCTCCAGTATATCAATAGTCATCCAATCTCATGATGTTCATGCTATATTATCTGGTGCTTTTTTCAATTATTAGCTTTGTGTTATACTATTTCAACAATAGCTCACAAAATATTTGATGACTGTAGTGTAAAATGGTCTGAATGAATTAGTGATTGTTTGATTTTTTTTAAATCAAGAAGCAAAAACGCCTGTATAAAAAAAAACTTACCTTTTATCCATTGAACGTAGATTTAGCTGTAGCGTCCTACGAACGCACAATTCCGCCCAGGTAAGGTTCCAAACCTTCAAGGAACTTACTTACCTTATCCATTACACGTGCCCACAGACACGTGTCCCCAAAGCTCCTAATCAGACCCGTAACAAGGGCATAGGAAGCTGCAACAATGTTGAACCCAACATCAAAAAAACAAGGAACTTAACGTTCAAAAACTTTCAGGATCGAGTTCAACGCATCCATACATGGTTTTCTGCCCAATTCAAAAAGGCAGCTAAAGCATCGCTTCTAAGTAATGCGTCAAATGCAGCAAGCATCGCATACAGATCTCCCATCCTAAACATCTGCACGATGTTTCCAAGGAATTACCATTTTCGGTAGATAGACCGAACAACGGATGCATACGCTGGCAGCTAAATGCAAGAAAGCATATCGCCTATCCGCTGCCAAAATTGTAAACAACCGTAATTATCGCAACAACATAATTCGGAAGATTTACAAGACCAGCGCCAACAAAGGAAATACTCCGGTCCCACGATTCCTTTGTAAGAATTTCACACCCATTAGAAGGATCTAATGGATTTCGGTTGTGTTTACAAACGGCAAACAACCACGGGCTGTACGCCCGAACAATCATCTCCGTTCTGCGCGCCACATGTTTTGTGCAAATAAAGGCGGCACGAAATCGACAACCGTCGATCTGAATTTCGATCACCACAACAAGGGTGATGATGAAGATTATAATGATAATGATCATTTGTAAGATTTCTCCTTTTCCAGATCCGATGGAAAATTCTCCCTTTGAGATGCAAAGAGAAGTTTTACGCTGCTAACAGATACGATGGGAAAATCTGTTAGCAGACAGGATGAGAGATTTCCTTTTGTGGATGCAGCCGGAATAATGAAATCGGGATATTTGTGTGTGCAGACAGACAGTCTACGGCGAGCATCCGTCTAGAGGAGATAGGCGACATTGAGAAACGAATTGGAGAAGCTAAATTTCACGAACGGAGGTGTTAACACCGAATTTCCGGGAGGTTTAAGTTATAGATAGTGCCGTCGCGAATTTGTTTGATGTTTTACGAAGTGATCCTCAACAGGACATACGAAGTTTGGGTTATCGGAATTGCACTGTGTCGTTCGAACATTTAAACTAAGTGCCGTTCGAAAAATGAAGTCGATTTGTGGTGTCGTGGGAGTTGTGGTTTTCGTTTAGTATACTACCCGAACCACTCTTATAAACAAAATATAAATTGTGTACTAGGCGCTTAAGTGTAAGAAAACAAAAGGAATTAATAATGAATAAAAAAGGATTAAATCCGTAAAGGACATGCTCGTGTTTTTATTTGTGCCGTTTCCGCTCAGTGTGTTCTTCCTTGTGTGCGTACAGTGTTCGGCGGAACACTCGGCCATCGAACTACGGCCAACACAATAGCGCCAAATAGCGATATTGTCGGTTTAGTTTTGTTTAGCTTAAATTATTGAACAGATCATTTTTTTTCTGCCTTTATATGGGCAGAGCAAGAACGCCCCATTGAATCGTGTACTTTGGCTTATTCCGTTTTTGAGTGTTATAAGTCAAGATTTATGAATAAGAATTTTCACTTAATAATTAATTATGATTATAGTTATTTTGTTGTACTTTTTGTTCACAAGTAAACATTTATAAGGTGAAATATAAAACAGGTAGTTTTGTGGCAAAATCAGAAAGCTAACATACATAAACTTATAAAAAAAAACCTTATATTCGGAGTGTGACACAATTATAAAATGTATGTATAACTTTCTTGTACAATCATTAATTAATTTATATGATTTCGAAAAAATTAAATAAAAATTAAAACAAAATAAATTTACAATAATACTAAACGCACTGCCATAAAACTGATATTTGAAACGGAAGTGTACGGAGGCATGTAATATTAAAAACTAACACCGATTTAAAATAAAATTAATTCATTTTCACAAATAATATTAATTATGACGAAGTAGAACGAAGGTTTTTTGACCTCAATTGGAGGTAAACAACTACTTTAATATCCGTAAAATTATATAGTTCTTTAATTTGCACGTTCTAACAGAGTTATAAATACCCTTACAACAGCCACCGTACATAAAAGAGAAAGACCAAAAACTGAACACCACACACTGTGTGTTAAAAAAGAGCAGTTTATAACAAAAACCCTAGTAAAAAATTAGCTATTACTTAGTTAAAAAAAAACAATCTAGACATTGTCTTTTTTGTACAAATTACGAAGGTCAATAAGCCCTTAGAAACGTCTACAATACCGCTCATAGCATCGCTAATGGTCTGTTTTTTGTAAGCATCATTCCTCACACTAGGTATCTAATTAACTCCACATATTTTTATTTTTTTATTTATTTGACTTTACTGTAGCAAGTAGATTATAAAATATGGCAATCCAATAGTGTTTTCTAAAGTTATTCGCATCATTTGTAAAATATAAATTGTCAGAAATGTTCGTTTTTTAATTTTTATTCCACACTACTATACCTTAAGACTTGCACATTATGTTTAAATGGGAAAAAAAGTACTGTCATTTTAACACTAGATTTACCACACCAGTCAAAATAATGGCTAAATGGGCCCCAGAAATGTCAAATCGAAAGTTTTTGGAAAATATCACCGATATATATATGGAATGTTCGGATGTTGAAAATAATGAGCTTTATGGTATCGAAGACGAATTATCAGATACACAAAGTAATTCACACGTCAGGAACAATAAGCGTGTTGATATTGAGAGTAGTGATAGTGATATTTCTGATAAGAGCTATATGAAGATGAGTCCAGCGACAGTGAATACGAAAATATTCCAAACATACGTAAAGGAAGATGTTTACCATTGCCGTCCAGTTCTCGTGACGAATATGAAAGTGAAACGGGGTGTTGCGGGGGCAGGTTATCAGTTCACAGAATTTTAAAGGATGCTTGGGGGCCTACAGCATATGCAAAAAGAAATATTCTGAAGGAGGCAGTAAGTAGCGCATTTTTATTACTCATTCACCAGTATATTCTAGAGCAAGTAAGAACTTGTACAGAGCTAGAAGCTTCTCAAATTTTTAAGAAAGAATGAAAACTTACGAAACCAAATTGAAGGTGTTCATTGCGATATTGTATGCACGTGGGGCGTACGAAGCAAAAACTTTGAGACTTGAATATTTATGGAATAAGAAATGGGAACCAAACTTTTTTTCTAAAACTATGAGTAGAAATGAATTTACAGAGATTCTATGTTATATTCGTTTTGACAAAAAAAAACGAGAGAAGTCAACGTTTACAAAAAGACAAATTTGCTTTAGTTTCAACAGTTTGGAATAAATTTATTGAAAATAGCCAAAATTGCTTTAAACCAGGAGCATATATTACCGTGGATGAGCAACTCTTTCCAACGACGGCCAGAGGCAGGTTCACACAATATATGCCGAGCAAGCCCGACAAATTTGGCATACAATTTTGGCTGGCGTCAGACATTGAAACTAAATATGTAATAAATGGATTTCCTTATTTAGGAAAGGATGAAGTACGAGATTCATCAACACCCCTAAGTGAATATATTGTTCTCAAACTTATATAACCATATACTATGAAAGGTAGAATCATAACAACGGACAATTTCTTTACAAGTTTTCCTCTGGCGTTCAAATTGCTATCAAAAAATACTACATTGGTTGGAACAATACGTGCAAATAAAAAGAAACTCCCAAAAATTTGCAAACAAAAGAAAGACAGCATGGTTCATTTTTCAACGTTGCTTTATGAATGTACACTTACTATTTACAAGAGTTAACCGAAAAAGAAAGTACTTTTGCTTAGTACAAAGCACAAATACATCACAACTGATAAAACTAACAAGAAATTATCCGAAACTGTGTCGTTTTATAACAATACTAAGTTTGGCGTCGATGTGACTGACCAAATGGCACATAAATATAGCGTCAAATCAGGTTCCAGAAGATGGCCATTTCAAGTTTTTTTCAATATTCTAGATTTAGCTGGAAGAAATGCCTGGGTATTGTATAAAAACACGAGAGATGAAAATATATCAAGAAACAAGTTTTTGTTTCTTCTAGCTGAAGAACTTGCTTCTGAATATTCGATTTCAAGAGAAAAACCACAAGAAGCTGATATCTCAGCAGCTAATATACCACCTTCAAGTATCATACGTAAATGGTGTCAAACAGGACAATGTAATAATAATAAGACCACGACAATTTGTAATATATGCAAAAAATATGTGAATTTGAATATTATTATGTTTCAATTAATTAATAAATGAATTTATAATAAATAAATAATATTACAATTAACCTATAATTGAAGTAATTTATCATTTTTTAAAAATATATAAAGACGGAAGTCCCACTATCCATTTTTTCTAAGACCAGTCATTGTGACTGGTGTCGGTAAATATAGGTAAGTCAAATTGTCGATATATCTAGTGTTAAGACAGACTATAAACATTGTTGTCATATCTACAGTTACAGTCTGCTACAAGAATGGAGATATCTTGCACATAAATGTGTTTTGATGTTATTTAAACCACATCAAAATTCCTCTCCATCTGTGCACCCGAAGTTTTTGCAGTGTCTTTACAAGAATTGCGAATCAAAACATCACAATCGTAATTATTTTTTATAAATAATTTCAAAACAAGTCTTCAGGCAACAACTTAACGATTTTCAATGCTATACTTGAATTTCAAAATACGAGATGCACTTTTTACCTTCTCAAATTCAGAATAACCTTTTCAAAAGAAAAATAGAGGTAGATCTTGTTATCTGAGAGCAGTGAGCATTGTAACGTCAATATTGCCTCTTAACTTAAATTCGAACCAACAGAGTAATGTTTATAGTTTTAGGAAATCCATTATATTTTTTGGTATATGACTGTAGTTATTTATATTTCGTAAAGTATTGATCAAACAAATTCACACCTGTGCCTCTCCTTGGAAATAACATTCCGTACTAAAAAGAAAACTTGTCTTCTCAAATTTTCGATAACATTTTCAAAAGAAAACTAAACGCTGATTTTGTTTTCTGATGGCGTCAACATTGTAATGTTTTTTAAGTTCGAATCTACAGAGTAATATTTGTAGTTACCTTGATATAACATCTGCAAATATTTTGAAAATGAAATTTTGTAGATCTCAATCCCATTTTCAAAAAAGTCTAAACATAGAGTTTGTTTTCTGATAATATTGATGACGTCAACATTGCAATGTTTTTAGGTTCGAATCTACAGAGTAATATTTGTATTTATATTAATTTAACATCTACAAATATTTTGTAGATATTTTGTCTACCAGCACACCGTTGATGTTTGTTTTTAATGTTTTAATCTACAGAGTAATATTTGTAGTTATCTTGATTTAACATCTACAAATATTTTGAAAATGAAATTTTGTAAATAGTTGGTCTGTAGCGTACTACGAACGCACAATTCCGCGCAGGTAAGGTTCCTACCTTCAAAGAACTTACTTACCTGATAACGCAGCGCACGTGCCCACAGACACGCGGCCAATAGTCATTACAATACCTGTAACAAAGGTCATAGGAGGCTGCCAAATGCGAACCGATATAAAAAGAAGCAAGGAACTGAACGTCCCAAAGCTTTCAATATCATGCAACAAGTCGAGGGAGCATACCTGAAACAAAGGTAAAAGCATTCATTCATCTTATCCATAAAGATCGAAATGCGCCGCACTCCAACACTGCACAATCGAAAATCCTGAACATCTACACGATGTTACAAGGATTCGCCATCACCAGCAAATTCTCCGAATAACGGACGCACGTGCGGGTGGTGTACCAAACAGACCACCAAATCTATCACCCAACAAAAGAAACGGCAACCGTAATTATCTCAACGAGATAATTCAAAATGTATGAGGTTGAAAACCTACAAGGGAACTACTCCTATCCCACGGTGTGTGTTTGTATTTCACACCCATTAGAAAGATCTAATGGATTTCGGGTGTATTGACACAAGTCAAACAAAACCCATGAACCATGCATCCATGCAAATTGCAGGATATCTTTCGGCCGCGCGCCAGATGTGCTATGCAAATAGAGGCGGCACACAATCGACAACCGTCGATCCGAACTTCGATCACCACCACGGATGGTGATGACGATATGAGGGTGTATGCGTCGAAGGACTTTCTCCTTTTCAGGCACCTAAATTACCCATGGGTATTAATAACATGCCGCTAACAGATACTGTGGAAAATTCTGTTAGCGGATGAAATGAAAGATTTCTTCTGGCAGATGTAGACACCAGCTGTATCAGGTTTTGGTTTTTGGATGGAGATAGTTCAGTGAGATTTTGATCATCAAGGCGAAGAGATAAGGAGAAACGTCGAGGAGGTAGAGTACCGTATCCGATTTTCAGTTAATTGGATCCAAGGGTGTAACGTGTGTGTCGTGCGTGTGTTTCGCCGCACTTTTTAATAAAATATTGTACGGGACATTGTTCGAGTATTAAAGAAATAAAAAAAGATTAAATCCGTAAAGGATCTGTTCGTGTTTATTGTGCTGATTCGCTCCGTGTTCTGGTTGCTTGTATTTTAGTCTGGTGCGAACAGTGTTCGGCGAAACATTGTACCAACCCGGTATTATAAAACAAAATATCCGCCAACGGTCTATCAGCACACCGTTGATGTCAAAACGCAACATCGATACTATATAAGAGTAAATTCTTTTAAACGTCCGGGCGAAAGCCTCTACGTACACACGACCAAAGTATACGTATTTATATACATAGCTGTGTATACATAAACATTTATACACATCTTTTTATATACACCTATATATACATATATACATATATAATAGATACGTATATACACATATGAATGCATACGTATACGTTTATATATACACAAATACATACATATTTTGAAGATTTCAAAATGCTAGGTTCTTCATCTCGACGATGAACCAAATTTAAGGGAAAGTGAAAGAAATATGCATACACATTGGTGTTTTTGTAAATCCATAGTTATCAATATATTTTGATATAGAATCGCGCAATATATACAATAATTTTCAAATAACGCACTTCGTTAAATGTTATACATAGATGTTGCTTGTCTTTATCATACATGTTTATAACTTTTAAATTGGTAAATAAAACAAATGTTAACCAAAATTAACTAAAAAGAAATGTAGTACAGATTCAGTTTGTTCTTCTAATATAAATTTGTCTTACGGAATTCGTTTTTTCATTTGAAATTCACGCAACACTCGAAATGTAATAAATACGAATCACACTCATTAAATTTGTTGATTTTCCTTATTTGGCTAGTTAAAGGTAGAGTACACTTTTCAAATTGAAAACTATGTGTAAGTTTATATTTAATATTTTTTTGTTTGAATATGCGTATATATGATGATAGATAAAACAATTTATTAATGTCATATGAAAATAAAGATCTTCATTACAAAAAATATATAGTTAATCATGAAATTAAAAGAAGCGACCTCCATTACGGGTAATTATAAGATAAGATGAAGAAGGCACGCAAAATAAATATTGCGTGTATTTAACGTGATTCTCTATAAATTGTTAAAGTATAGTCAAAATTGATATTGAAAATCAAATCACCTTCAAATACATGAAATATTCGTACTGCAACAAATAAGTCCAAATATTAAGAGGGTATTCTGGTCTAGAATTTTGAAAAAATCGATTTTTTTCTTTTTATATTTTCTTATAGTTTATACTTTTAAGAATATGCTGTCCAAATTGCAATAATTGGCGAAGTTACAGCTGCTTTAGCAATATTATGTCACTTGAAGCTGCTATACCCTGAAGTTTTTGCATTTTTCGTATTTCTTCACCGGGGACGAAAATAACCCTTACACGAGCAGAACGGATGGCTAACTTTGAACACCCGGCAAAATTTACAAACGTAGTCGAAAGATGAATAAAATGATTAAAAAAAAATTGTTCTTATATCTTTAATACTGTCTCTTTAAACAAATCATGAGAATAACATATTTTTTGACCCGACAAACCGGAATGTCCCCTTAAAACAATACCCACGATTTTTCAAGTTCTACTGAACCGATTCACCTCAAATTTAGTATATGTCTTCTTTATAGGCTTTTCTATTGCATGAACTATCCTCATCCCCAAATTTCAATGTTAACTAATTTTAAAAAATTCGAAAAACCTAAAAAAAAGTGGTACAAAAATAAATTTTTTTTTTCAAGCAGTCCCCATTTTGTAAAAAAAAAAAAAAACATTATTTCAACTTTTTTTAGTTCCAACGATAGAGACATTTCTGTAAATTAATAATTTTTTTTTTTTCAAATTGCTAGGAGGGTTGAATCATGGGTATGGTCGCGTGCCAACTTTTTGAGATCCCCCACTTCATCAGCTGCTAACTTTTTCAATTTTGAATTTTTTACTTTCAAGTTTTTTTTTACTGTATTCTTGAAATATTAATAAACATCCTATAAAAAAATGAATAGTAAAAATATTGATTGCTTTTTTTTAAAGCACTTCAAAAACTGCGTTAAATTCGTGAGTCTAGACCAGAACACCCCCTTAAAGAATCCTCGCCCACTAATGGCGGCTTATTTATGTGTCTGTTTGCTTCTTATTAGTAAAATAATACAAATGTAGAAAGTAAACGTGTATACTATAATTACTTGTCGCATGAAATAGTTTAGTATTTAAGGAAATCGGTCATATTTAAAACTTTTCTTTTTTTTTTTTTTTATAACTAATTTCTAATCAACCTCGAATATGTATCTAAAACCGTCTTCTCCGTTCCCATGGTTTATTATTTCCGCCTCCTCCACGTTGATTTCCTGGACCGCCTTTGTTTTGATTTTGTTGATTATTACCAAATTCGAATGGATTGAATTGGTCCTAATAACGGATGAATTATGTATAACAAAAGAATTGTAATAAAATGCATGCATTTAGCAAAACCCCTCCCACAAGAATAAAATTTATGTTTTGGTTGTATTACAATTTTTTCCAATAAATAACATCAAAGGAAAAAAAGCAATATATAAATATAACTTGTAAATCTAAGATCGAGAGCACAATATCGAAAAATGTATTCTAACATGGTCAATAAAACTCAGTAAAAATTATTTTCGTACAAACAATTCAATGGAAGAAAATGAAATAACCCTTCACCAAATTCAATCCTTTAATGTCAAGTATATTTTACGATTGTTCTTCGTTCTCATTATGTAGAGAAGAATTATAAGGCGACATGAGCTCACTGTTCATTACGTTTTCCCTCAACATTTAGAAGAAAACGAAAATGGAGCAAAAAGAAACATTTATACACCACAGCTATCTACTATAAACAACAGTGTGAGACAAATATAATAATAGGTTTTCCAATGGAGACCATTTGTTTATAATAGAAAATAGAATACAAAATATTTGAGATAAAGTGAAACTTTTTTTATTTTAAAGTGCAACTGTGTTAAAGTCAAAGTATACAAAAGACAAATGACAGCTAGTGACTTTTCTTCCGTTTGTTCCGTTGAACATGGCTGCCAAGACGTTTTGAAGACACATCGTCATTGGGAAACGCATTATTTAATTTGAAGAACATGTCTTTCCTATTGGGAAACCCTTTACAATCTCTTGATTCAAAATGAAGAAAAGTTAATACACCAACCATCTACGATACTGCTCATCTTCAATGTTATATAATAGTGTTGCAGTCTTCAGTACCGCTGGTAGTGCTTCGTAGTCTTATGGCTATAGAAAAACCCACGAATTCTTCGGGAGGTAAAGATATTTTTATTTAAACATTAACAAAACCTCAAAGCAATCTAATGCACAAATATTCAGGTTCTATCCGTCAAACGGATAGAATTACGACTGTGAAATTTCCGATTACAACTAGATAAATTGCAGAACGTCCACACGATCAATGCTTCTTCCCATCAACTAAATTAGTAACCCAAATAATGATGAATGGAATATTGATTCATATTTGTAGATCACAAGTAGTTCATATATCAGCGCAAGGAGCATTTTAAGTGGTTGGGATACGTTTTACGTAAACATATTTTTTGATTATTTTTACTTTGCTATAATTTTTATTCAATTTGAGTTATATGTACATCTTCTACTATCTTGAACAAGGGCTTATATTTAGGCGCCATACGGTGGACACAAACATGAAATTCAACGTCACCGTTAAGAACAAAACTCCACTACACTTCAAACTGAGAAATCACGTAAATCGTTAGTGAAACATTTTGATGATAGCGTCAGCACTTACTCTCGGAAGTATTATTAGTTTCAATTATTTTGAGTTACTTGCCCATTCTATTTTAATTACAAACGGAAATGGCATTAAAAATAATACTTTGCGGACAAACAAATCCATTATTTTTCGTTAGATGACTGTGGCAGTCTCGTAAAATATAGATATAAACAAAAAAACATTCTTTGACACCTTTCTGATTACTTGATTCTGTTGCCAGTTAGTTACAAGGTCTAAAATACGTTGTTGCCACAAGCAGGAAATTCGGTTATTTTACGAGGGCGAACCAAATGTAAACTTTTTTGCTAAGCAACATGTTGTGAGCTAGATAATCTTGTGCGTGGCTGTTGTTTAGTTTATGAAGAGTAGGGGAACCGGCTTGGGTAGCGGTCGCACTCGATTTTGTAGGCAGTACAGCCATGAACTGGCAAGAGGTACATACGTCTGTTGCGCAGAGGATTATTATAAAATGTTTAACAAATCAAGGCGTTAAATTCTTGGAACTTTTTTCTCGATTGAGGCAGTTTGGACTGTGTTTCATAGTCTCAGAATCGTGTGTATACGTGGGGCCAGAGATTTCAAAAGTGGGCGAGTACATATCGAAAACGAAAGTCATGATGGACGCCCAAAGACAAGTCGTACAGATGACAACATCCGTGCCGTTTGAGAGTTTATTGAAAGTGATCACCTCTTAACTTTTTTTTCCATGCATATCGATACGTCGATACCCGAATAGATTTTAGGTTACAAAGTGCCGCAAAACACATGAACCAGAATTGGGCCAACGATCTGGTACCAGACACGATCCAGCCATACACTGTGGTGCATCACTGGAAGCAAAACAATACAGTGTGCATGCATAACATTCTAAGATAAATTTCGCACCAAAACACATTCGTTGTGCATTTTTTTTGTCTTTCATTAATTTCCCTAACTTGCTGTGAAAACATATTATAGTTGATTTGTTCAGCAAGAGCAAAGTCTTAAATAAAATGATTCCAACATCTTGGAAATAATATTGGTCACTTTCCCCGAAAGAAATATCCCCCACGAATATATTTTTCGAGTAATATAATAACACAAATTAAATAATTACTGAGGAATGAAATGATTCCAACATCTTGGAAATACTATCAGTCACTTTTTCAGATTAGATATATGCCCCACGATTATATTTCTCGAGTAATATAATAACACAAATTAAATAATTGCTGAGGAATCTTAATATCACCTTAACATATAAATTCTCTGATGATCACGCATAGCAAGCGGTAAGTTTAAAATATACTTTAATCCATAAGTCAAGTTTTCGTTGTTTGTTAAAAATTGTTCATACAAAAACACATTTTTCTGAGTTTACATAAATCGACCGAAGTAGAATGCATTTTCTTTAGTGAATGGTTAAAATATACATCTTTATAATGCGTTTTAATCGCCTAATGGTAATTTTAGTTGAATAAAAACCACACAAATACATACTATCAATAAAACGAAACATTTCTGTTGAAATAAATCAATCTCGCCATCAAGCATCACCGACTTCATACAGGATTTTGTTACTGTTCCATTATAACTAGTAGTAAGATATTTTCCCACACTCTCGAAATTATTATTAAGTTACTTTTGTAACTGTTTTGTAATACCGTAATTTCCCAAGAATTCATATATCGATAAACCATTCTATACTGTGTTATACCTTTTCAGAAGTAATTTATACTTGGATCAACTCATATATACCACAACGATGTAACAATAAAACCAGCAACGAATTAGTTTGGACTGTTCTTAACATTAATATTTCAATAAAACTATTGCCCACTTTTATTTTCATATAGCAGTGGATAATAACAAAAGTTGATTAGTATAAATTAATTTTACAAATAAACGCTTACTTTTTATTCATAACCAAGAAGATATATGGAATAGACAAGAATAATAAAAACGTCAAGGGAATGAGGGCACAACAATGACACCTCAATGAGTGTTATAGTAGCTCAGATATGTATAATTACTAAATATTAAATGCTTATAAAGTCACACAAGCGTATGATCACGAACAAAATTGCAAATAAAAATATTTAAAAGAAATGTTTAGAAACAATAATTAATTAAGATGTATGCCCCAAAAGAAGAACGCGTGTGATATGTACAGTTTTTCTTTACAATTTGTAAACTAGTCAATATACCCCCCAATCTAAATTGCGCTATCTTTGGGCGCACGATCAGTCTAATCCGGCACACATCCTCGTAGAGGAACTGGGTTACTAAGATAATTTGTATGTACTATAACATCCTTTTAATGAATAATTAGACACCCTGCATTATAACGTCTAGAATGGTGTATTAAACACTGAACATAGCAAATCTGTTTTTTCGTTGGCTTAAAATATTGCATAAATGTGTATAATCATGTTATGGAAAGCACATATGACATATGAGGTGGAACTGCTACTAAAAAAATATATACAATATAGATCCTATTATTAACACACTATCTGTGGGCAATGGGACGAAGAGCAACAAAGTAATCTACGATATGACAAACCAACCTGAAGGTTGATTACGAGTTATGCAAAACAAAATGCTCATTAAATGAAAAAAGCACTAGAGTAAATGCTTTACTAACGCTTATCGTGCGTCCTGAATAAAAGGTATTAATACCCGACCCGCCGATAGCGTGTTAACAATCATATTAAGCGACAAATCCTACTTAGATTAAGAAGAGATTGCTCAATCAAGGAGCCAACCAAACCAACTCTGCTTAGAATGCCAATCCCCCGAACCAAATATCTTCTGATTACAATAAAGATACATATATAAATGCAGGTTACCCAAGACGAGAGATATTTTACGCTGTAAAAAGGAACATTCTTTTCCCCCATAATGGATAACATATGAGAACGCACATATCTTAAAAACACGGCATTCATTCAAAAGTGAATTCACGAAGTAGTTCTATTTAACTAGTCCCCTAATATCTTAGGCAATTATTTGCTCATTAACACAGACTTTCCTAGATGTAATAAAAATGATAACTAATTTGTATTGAGAACAAAACAATATTTACATAACACGCAGAATAAAAATTACCAATCATAAGTATCATCATAGCAAACATTATTGAAACCTTTTATCACAGAAAACGGAAATACATATGATGGTATTATAATCGAAAGGTATTTTTTTGTTTTGTTTTTGAAATAACCTTATGCCCAAGATATCACACAGTACACGATATAAATATAGCAATCCTATTCCAGTTAAGGATCGGCAATTGAATCAGTATAAATTGAAGTAGAACAATCTTAATACAATTTCAAAACTCCAATAATTATCTTTAATGTACCTATTTCTTGAGGATATTTGTTGAATATCTTGCAATATTTGCATATTGAGCACGTTAAAGATTGTTGCTCCGCAGATATATTATTTAAACTATGTCGCTTATATGTGAATGCTTCACTTGCCAAATCGATTAAGTCCACTTTCGGAATTTCACAAAACTTTAATGCAATACCGCTTTGACTGTGAACTGCATATATTCAAAACATACATCCGCTGAAATACAATCTACATCGTTTATTTAAATTTATTATTTAAAAGGAATTTTAAAAATACTGTGAAGAATTACATTCCTTTTTTTCTCATTTTTCTCAACTATGGTATTTGTTCTATAGAGGAGTTAATCGATTTGGCAAATGAAGTATTTGTATATTAATACCACACACGTGGGGATAATATTTTGGAACCACATAACGCTGCAACATTTACTTTATAAAAGGGATCACACACCTGCCCACATCAAAGAAAACTGATCGCCAAAGGCGTTAATAAAAATTGTCGCACAATTTGTAATGCTTACGAAACGTCAAGAGAATACTTTGCATAAACGAAATGTTAGATTTAATACATTTTATACTTTTAAGTATTCTTCAATGTACACACTTAGGAAGCAGCAATAAATTGATATTTGCGGCGACATCCCTCACTTCGGTGAACATATCTTTTGTATCTCCCATATATGTATGTACATAATAAATTGAAAACCGACAGGATCCATCGGATTGTCTTGAGAGGCGCAAATAAACCAAATTCGTTAGAATGTTATCACGGATCTGCAAGAACAGCTTCCGAGATAATATTGTGACGCTTATATTGAAGTGATTTTTTTAAAGCAAAATGATCAGATAACTAGTCCGAGAGATGTCGCAAACTATTGGAATTTAAATTTAATGGTATTAGCCATCACCATAAGATGAATCCCGAAAATTCCAGACATGCGAAGGTATTTGGGATCTCATAGCCCCTATATTAATAACTACACAAGTATTATATCCGAAGACCGAAGAGAAGACATGTCGTTGTTAAGCCGTAGTCAACACATATACGAAATGTCTGTAGACAATACAGTGCATGTTGGTCGTTAGGCAACATATCACGGGTATGTCAATAGGTAGGAAATATATATGCTATGAATGTGTCGAAAAAGATATGTCGCTGCAACAATATTAAACAGCACATGCGACAAAGAAAAATACCTACTGTGCATCCATGCAGGATCATTATAAGCAATACATGTCAAGTAGGGTTGTAGACACATCATGTCCGGTAATATACAGTGGTGGAAAAAATAATAGAAACAAAGGTTTAAATAACGATCAACAATCAGTAACTGCGTACGATTTGGTTTTTCTTCGACACCAATTCTATACCCGAACCGTACATAACAATACTTTGATATGGTGCATCAATTTGCTCTTATCAGTGTTTTGTTTTTGCCTAGTAGTAAAAAATGCAAGCGAAAAGGATATTTTGCCTTGGAAAAAATAATAGAAACAAACCATCACCACAGTCTTCAATCGTGATTGTGAAGTAAACTACTGGTTCGCCTTTATTGAAATCTTCGTAAATTTGTTAGACTTGTGTTTTAGTGTTTGTTAGAAAAAAAAAAATAATAAAAAAGAAATAAATAAATAAATTAAAAAAGATAATTAACCAAATTTTGTGAAAATGGGTCGTGGAGTACATTGCACTAGTTCCGATCGTGAATTGATAAAAAAATTAAGAAATGACGGGAAGACAATGGATGAAATAGCTAAGGTAATGAAGTGCTCTAAGAAAAACATATTCACAGCTGTTCATTCAAGTCCCAAAATGGAAACCAGAGGCAGAAAAAGAAAAACAACCTCACGATTCGACAAACTGCTAACCCGACTATCCAAGAACAAGCCGTTTTTTTCTTCAACGGAATTAAAAAATGACAAACGCGTCGTACAATTAGAAACAGATTAATAGAGGCGGGTCTTCCTGGAAGAAGTCCCAGAAAAGTTCCATACTTGAGCAAGAAAAATATAAAGCAGAGACTTGTTTTTGTCAAAAAACACCTCCACCGTGCGATTTGGAAAAACATCTTATGGTCGGATGAAACCAAGATTAATTTGTTTGGTTCTGTTGGAAAAATGTACGTCAGACGACCAATAACTCAGAATTCGATCCAAAGTATACGAAAAATATTGTGAAACATGGGGGAGGCAATTTAATGATTTGGAGATGCTTTTCAGCATCTGGTGTTGGTCCAATTTTTCTTATAAAGAACAAAATGTGTGCTAAAGATTATGTAGAAATCTTAAACAACGTTATGCTGCCATTTTCTGAAGAGGACATGCCTATTAAATGGGAGTTTATGCAGGATAATGACCCCAAACACACCTCAAAATTGGCTAAAGAATGGTTTCTTCAAAACAAAGTCAATGTTATGGAGTGGCCATCGCAGTCCCTTGATCTTAACCCAATAGAACATGAACATGGGACATTCTTAAGCGCAAGATCGGACGACTGCAAAGCGAAAAATAAGGAAGAACTTTGGTCCAAAATTAAAAATGAATGATACTCTATACCACCCGCGACTTGTACCAAATTAGTCAATTCCATGGGACGAAGATGCGAAGCAGTCATTAAAAACAAAGGTGCAGCAACTAAGATTTAAAAGAATATGAGACATTTTTACTGTAAATTAATTCTTCATAAAACACAAACAAAAATGTTGGACATGTAATGTTCTACATTAGTGTACATCCGATGCGCATACCGGCGACAATGCAATTGGTTGAACTTGACGAACATCCACCATTTTGTATTTCGTCAAGTTGCAAAGGCCTGCTGATGATGTACGTGCACATTTCTCGTTTATTTTATTAAAAATTTAGTATTGTTTTAATGTATTTACAGTGCACCAAATCTATTAGTATATTTTTAATTCTAATTTTTCCCCAAATACATTTTTTCTTAACGTCGAAGAAGAAACTTATTTCTATTATTTTTTCCACCACTGTATACCCAATAAGCCGCATGATATAATCTATGCACGACAGGGTTCTATACAAAATCGACGTCGGTTGATATGAAACCAATCAACTCGGGTTACCATGAAGATGAAACTGATACCCATGCTGTAGCCAGGGACGCTTTCTTCTCTGTGGCTCCATTTCTACACTTAATACACTACTGGTAGTGGCACACGACAGTTGTAGTGATCTTTTTTTACGAATGATTGTTTACAAGAATTAGCATGAAGATTTGCTATAAATTGTATCCACAGCTTTCTTAAATATTTATTTTCCTACTAATTATTTGAGCGGATAATCTTTGTACAGATATGCTTAGCATTAATAAAACCTATTCCGTCTAATAAAATCTATGCCCGACAGGGGTCTACACAAAATCTACGTCGGTTGATATGGAACCAATAAATTTCGATCACCATGAAGATGAAACCCGCACGACCGATATCCATGCTGTAGCCAGGGACGCTTTCTTTTCTGTGGCTCCATTTCTACTCTTAATACGCTACTGGTAGTGGCCATACGTGATTTTTTTACAAGAATCAGTACGACGATTCGCTATAAATTGTATCCAGAGGTTTCTTAAATATTTATTTTCCTACTAATTATTTGTAGTAGTACATAATCTTTGTACACATATTCTTAGCATTACCATAAAATTAACTAAGAAATGTAATATAATACACAACAATTTCAGCTATGCCTAATTATGTTAACCGCCGAGATTTTTCAACATCTCATTTTTAGTGTTTTCCCATCCAATTTTTCTGTTTGATTCTATGTAGTTGTTTGATTGCAAATAAACTGTATTTATAAAAATGAAATACTAAAAGATATTTTAAAAAATTAGTTTAGTCAATTTTTTCCTTGAGGAACTGTTTTTTTAGTTTGTTTTCATAGATAATCCAGTAACGCTCCGAAGACAATGGAAAACATTTAGAGAAGAAACATTTCTCGTCCTGTGCTATAATTATTTCGTGTACTGTGGAATTATACTGTATTTCTTAGTTCACTTTCGTTATAATAGTATAAAAGGGAAATTACGGTACATAACTGTTGGTTCTATAATGACTATACTATACAAAGTAGAATACAAGTTCTGTTCGTGTCATTCATCTTAGCTCTATATGTATTACTTTGATTACAAGGAGTATCCCCCACGATTCATTGCTTTGCTTTTTAATGTTACTTCTTCTTTTTTGTCTAAAGTAGCAAACACTTTACAGAAAATCGTGTAAGTATTTCCCACTCATTCAATGTGCTAATATAAAAGTTGCCCTTAATCTAAATGTACCAAAAATTGAACGTACCTGTGGATTGTTGGGACCGCCAGGGGGACCACCCATATTTCCCGGATTATTATTTGCAAACGCATTCAATACATCTGGAAATACAATAAATCGCATTATTTATTAGTATATTAGTAATATATTATTTTTATAAGAGATAATAGTCTCATTATGTTAATTTATTGATATGTATTTTTGAAATACTTGTGTTAATTAATAATAAATAAATAATAAAAAATAAATATTTTTATAGAAAAAAAAACCAAACCACAACCTATTGTGTTTTTATGTATTTGATTAAAACTAATAATCTTTTTTATGCTCACCTCTGAAATCGATCTGGCCACCGTTGGGATTGTTGCCGTTATCAAAGTTGGGTCCGTTACCACCATCGGGTGGACCACCACCTTGTTTTTCCTCTTGTTGATCCAACAATGAATTTAATTGCTGAGCTTGCATGAATAACGTATTCTCTTGTTGACGACGTCGCATTTCTTCCTCCTGGCGCAACATGCGATTCTGCATTTCACTCTGCTGGCGACGTAAGTTCTCCTCTTCGCGTATCTTCAATTCCTCAGCTTGTTTCTCGCGCATTTCCCATTCCATCTTCTTACGGTCGTTACCTTGTTCACGTTTACGTAGTTCTAAATAATATCAGCTTGTTAGCACCAAGTAAGATTCGTTTTATTGATTATATTAATTACCTTGACGTAACATTTCGGTCTCATGCTCATAACGTGCATATTCCATCTGAGCCTCCAATTTATCTTCTTCCATCCTGAGTTCCCGCTTAAGGGCGTCTTGTTTGGTTTTAAACATTTCATACAATTGCTTCCACCTGGTACCGTATTCGTGTTCAAACGAGTCCAATTCGGCGAAACGTGGACCGACGCTACGCTCGTGATTGTACTCTTGTGTCTTTTTATTCAGTGCCTTATCCGGCAAACCATCGGCATCGTCGATTATTTCGAACGGTTCTACGACACATGGTCGTAAGGAAGCTGTCAAAAAGAAACATCTATCGTTGCAAAAACGAAGAGCGGCATTGGCCGATGATTTCTTGGCAAACTCGACAGTGCCTTCACCCGTATGTTTACCCCGATCATCGACAGTAATAACGGCCTTTTCTACCGGCCCAAAAATTTCAAATGATTTATATAGAAGTTCGTTGGAAACGAGAGGTGCTAAATTCTTAACACGGAGTATGGTGGAATTTGGTGCAAAACGGACACGTAGCGCACGTCCTTTACGCATGGTACCGTCCAATTCGCGTTTTGCTTTTTCAGCATTGGCGTGGAAGTCTAATTTGAGGAATGCGAAGTTTTTTTCGGGATTAGAGAATACTTCTCCAATCTCGCCGTATGGTTTGAAAATTTCACGCAATTCTCCTTCTGTTACGTCACTAGTTAAATTGCCAATATATAGACGATTGCGCCCAGAAAATTTGGACTCTTCAACTTCCACTGCTGGCAATTCATGGGTGGGGCCAGAAATGCTTCGTAAACGTTGAGATATGAAGAAATCTTCACTACGGCCGCCACCACCGGAGCCTCCCATTCCGGGACCACGACTCCGACGATCAGGGCCGCCGCCTCCAAATCCACCACCCCCACCGCCTCCACTTCCACCGCCCGCGGAGCCGCCCATTCCGGGACCACGATTGCGACGATCAGGCCCGCCGCCACCACCCCCACCGCCTCCAAATCCACCACCTCCACCGCTTCCAAATCCACCACCTCCACCTCCTCCGCCACCTCCACCGCCTCCACCCATGTTGTTCTGGTCGTTTGGCTGAAAATTGAAGAAAATTATTAAAATTGATTAAACACGTTTTTTTGTTTTTATAATTTTAAGAGAAAATTAACATGAGAAGCTTAAAAAAAAACACTTCTACTGTACAGCGAGTGTATCTATCTTTCAATGAACAGGGCCTAATTCGAAAGATATAAATTCAGATCAGTTGGGCATTCGAAAAAGTTTCCGTTGGACTTGTCTTTGATAACATATTTTTCATTACACGTAATGTAAATCGCAACGAATTATACGTTTTAGGTTAGGTTTACGTGCCTGAGCATCGAACCTATTTCGGCAAGTTTATATGCATGTCGAATTCATCTGTAGAACCAAAGTAGGTTCGACCAAACAGATACTTTAAAAAGTAATATAATTCGACAGGCGATATTTCAAAATAAATTTATTGAATGGCGTTGACGTCGGCTTAAAGAGTTAAACGTCATTATCGCTTGCAAATAAGAAATGCTATTTACTTAAAAAAAGAGAAGGAAGAATAACACTGCAGGCGACTAAAAGGGTAAGATGCGTGCCTAACGGGCGGGATGATAGACAACTGCTTTCTATTAATTGAAAAATCAAGCGTGCAGCTACCACAAAGATCCTCGCAACACATGAATGAACCAAGCATGATCGAAATATAGAGTAGCTCGATGTTCTGTCTGATTCTATAGATAAAATGTTGACCCTGTATCCGCACACTGAAATCGTTATTGCGGGTGATTTTAATGTGCATAACTCTCAGTGGCTTCGTCACGGCGGACACACAACACCTGAAAGTCAATATGTCCAGCTCTTTGCTGATTCAAATAGTTTAACTCAACTCGTCAATGAACCAACACGGGTACCAGACATATATGGTCATTTCGCCAACACTCTGGACCTGTTTCTCACCTCCCACTCGAACAAATACACAATTGAAGTTTCTTCGCCCTTGGGCACTTCAGACCACTGTGTCGTGTCAGCTAAATTTCCTCTAACCAACAGTAACGTTAATGAGAAAGCTCCCAAAAGAAGAGTATGGTTCTATACTCATAATTCTCATAAATCTTCATAAATTCTCATTTTCCATTTTGCTTGTTCGTTGTGCTGGCATCACGCAAATAAAATATATTTTGAATAATGGTCCAGTTTCACCCACGCAACTGCTAGCATATGTATAGAACCAACTCGTTTCGTTACAGACCACTTTCTTTCTATACTTTTCTTCGACTTTGTCTATCCTTCATTTCTGTGGTGTGAATTTAGGTACTATAAGGAGGAAAACACACCGGACCAGTCAAAACGTTTCGACGAAACATGGGAACATTATTTCTTATGAAAGAGCTCACACCAAAGCAACATTCTTTGTTTTACTGCTTTGCGAGTGGTTGTCGAGAATACAGCCCATTAGATACGGACAACACACACCAAATAAAAAAAAAAACTTTTCAAGTCGGCGTCGTTGCTCATAATGGCATTATCTCTTATGGCACAACATAAAACGCATGCATCGAGACAAAAAAGCGGAAGCGGAACATGACTCGTTGTCGATAGCTGGCCTGTTTTTTTTTTATTTACTTCTACCAGGAAATGCGAACCTTTGGCGCTGACTCAGCGCCCTGGGGTGCTATTTTTTCCCGACCGGGTCCATTAGCCAATCTCCGAAGGATGCTCAGGGATTTCTTCCAATCATTTCACGTAGCCTATAGCTTAATGGGGTGGCATTACACCGGGTGGCTGTGCTTTAGGGTCTGTTAAACCTAGGTTTGCACAATCAAACGGAAGACACAACTTCCTTACCAACTCAACCATTGATTTTAAAGCCAGAACTAGACTTACAGTCAACTGTATTTATGCTAAGAACGGGTGTATTATCAAATTGACTATTAGCCTGTCTGGATCTCTAGCCACTGTTGAGTGTTGGGTCAGGGATTTCTCCCAACCAATTCACGAATCATATAGCTTAATGAGGTGGTATTTCACCGGGCGGCCGGGCTTTGGGACCCTACCTACCGGTAATTGTCCCGAATTGCACAACAGCAAGAGTCGTCAGTTGAACCTACGTTTGAACGATCAAACGCAATACATAACCTCCTTACCAACTCAGCCATTGAGGCGGCAAACTTGTTGCTCTTCTCACACAAAATTTTCTTCTTCTTCAATTCAGATATTTGAGGGATGCAAATAAGAAACCGCCGGGATCAAGTGGCTTGGTTTTCGTATCTCAACGCTCACCAAATGAAGCAAGAAAACGAAAAAAAAATTGTTTTTGGATGCATTCTGCTTCGCTTGGAGTGTGTTGGAATAAAAAGCATTCTTTTGCTTTACGAAACAAAAAATCGTGGGCTGGTCCGGTGTGTTTTCAACCTAAAGGTTCAAAATCAACAACATATACTTATGGGAATTATATAACCGAGTTCAGGAATTCAAAGCCGCCAAAACCCAATGCTGTCTCTTGTCGTGAAAGAGAAGACAAACACGCCGAAATGCGTATGAAGAATTCTGTATGTATACAAGCAAGTTGAAATTGAGTTGTAGGCTGTGGAGAAGAAGTCGTTTATAAACATGAGGGATGGAATGGATACCAGTACAGAGCAGTTTGGAGGGGGGAGCAAATACCAATTTGACGGGCGGCAGATTTGTCGTCACTTGGATCGAGCAAGCGGAAGGATAGTTTCTTATCTACTGAATCGGTATGCCAACTTAACAGGAAAGCAATTTTGACAACATGACTGCATGCCAAACTATCGAGCTCTTAAGATACTCAGTGGGGACAATAATATTGCTTTCCTCGAAGTAGTAGTGGATTCACTTTGCGATAAGATACGCCTACTGATCCTGTGTAGATCTGTCGATGCGTAAATTGCCAATCACTAACATCAGTTATTTCCAAATATAGAAAATAGACAGTAAATCAGCGCCTCCACAACTTTCAATGGAATAGAAGTTATGGGTCTATACCAGTCTGTCTTTAACTATCAGCGATTGAGTCGATGAAGGGAGAGTTTTGACGTTTTGATCTCGTATCGGGGAAGTGGACCGCCTACGTCCGGTACGCAGGCATCTCTGAGCTGGTTTCTATCAAAGAGTAAGTGCTTCTCCTCTCACATGAATAGATCCCCGGTGAATATCAAAACAGTTGTGCTTCACGAAAATAACTGCACCACCGCGACTCTTCCTAAGCTGTCATATGATTATCATTCTAACTATTAACATTAGTGTTACTATATTTTAATAAGAAACGAAGAAACGGAGGATACGTTCTACGATACCCTAGAGGAAGTATTTGATGGGATCTCATCATTCGATGTTAAAATCCTCCTGGATGACTAATGACTTTGCCCGGAAAAAACAAAAAACATCTCAGAACTTGCTAAATAAGGCCAAGACCGGTCCCCGGTTGTAGGACCGATGATGATGATGATGATGATCATATAGAGGAGCAGATTGGGACTCCGATCATCCCAAGTGATGGACAAAATTAAGAGTCGGCTCGCAGCAATCCCACATGGCCAGTCACGGGAGACGAGCAAAAATGTCGACATTGATAAACTAAAAGACCTGCGCAAAAGGGCTGAATATCAAGACCAACTAACGAGTAGATTTAGCATCCTAGAGAATGGGAGCAGTGAGGAAGAGGAAGCCAATAGTGTGGACACTAAATGGACATCGATCAGAGACACAATCATACAAACAGCCCAAAAGGTATTAGGATTTAAGAAAACAATTAAGTCCAAACCTTGGTTTGACGATGAGTGTAGGGAGAAGATCGAAGAACGTAAACGCCTGAGAGTGATCCACTTAGAAAGATATGATGAAGTCAACGCAGAAAGATACGCGACAATTCGGAGAGAGGCAATGAGACTCTTCAAACGCAAAAAACGCGAATGGGAGAAGACTCGGATCGAAAAAATCCTAGAAAATTCTAGAGTAAAGAACATCAGAGGTATGTATGCCGGCATAAATTCAATTACAAATGGCTACCGAGGGAGAGCCAAAATAATTCGAGACACAAACGGCTGCCTGGTCACAGAAACAAACAATATCCTGACAAGATGGAAGCAGTACTTTGAAATCCTGCTCAACGTGCGCACCCATCAACCACAAATAAACACACCCGACGTACATACGGCCGAGCCTCAAAACCCAGAGCCCACTTTCAACGAAGTTGTAGACGCAACAAATCAATTGAAAAACAACAATGCTCCCGGAGTTGACTGCATACCGGCAGAGCTTGTGAAGCATGGAGGAGTGGCAACCACTCGAAAGATCCACTGATTAAAATAATATGGGATAAGGAAGTCACTCCGGAAGAATGGGAAACCTCAATAGTCGTCCCCATTTTCAAAAAAGGCGACAGATCTGACTGCGAAAACTATACAGGAATATCTTTGCTCCCACACACAATCCAAATACTAACAAATGTCATACTGGCGAGAATCACACCGTACGCAGAAGAGATACTGGGAGACTACCAATGTGGATTCCGTAGGAACCGGTCAACAAGCGACTAAATGTTCACAATAAGGTAACTGCTGGAAAAGAAGTGGGAATACGGAGAGACGGTTCAGAAACTGTTCGTTGACTTCAAAAAAGTCTACGACTCAGTCGCAAGGCAAGGACTCTACCATATTGTAGTTGAGCTAGGAATCCTGAAAAATATGCCGCCCTCATTCAATTTGGCATGAACGAAAACAACAGGCGAGTTAGAATAGAAAAGCACCTCTCAGAACCATTTGAAATCCGGGACGGACTAAAACAGGGGGATGGCCTCTCACCATGTCTCTTTAACCTTGTCCTCGAGTATTTCATCAGAAAGGTACAAGACGACAGCATGGCCGGATCATCCTTGAAGGGGGCCACACAACTGCTCCCATATGCGGATAACATCGCCGTTTTGGGCGATAATCTAGAAACTGTAAGTAAAAACTGTGAAATCATCATGCAAGCGGCAGAAGAGGTGGGCATAGAAATAAATGAAGACAAAACAAAATACATGATTGCGGTGAGAGCAGGTGGAACTCGGGGAGCACATATAAACGTCAGAGGCAAGATATTTGAAAAAGTTAAAGAATCTAAATATCTTGAAACAATACTAACGGCCAGTAATGAAATGTCGAAGGAAATTAACAAAAGACTGCATTCCGACAACGCTAGTTGGCACGCAGTCAGTAAACTGCTGAAATCTAAACTGCTATCACGTAACATAAAGCTCCGTGTCTATAGAACCATAATCATGCCGATTGCTCTATACGGATGCGAAACATGGGCTCTCACAAACGGGAAGAAAACAAATTCCACGTATTCAAGAATAAAGTTTTAAGAGGTATCTTTGGAGGTAAATATGACGCGGAGGCAGGACAATGGAGGAAATTCCACAACCACGATTTGGAAGAGCTATACCGCAAACCTACAATAGTGAGGATAATCAAGTCGCGAAGATTAAGTACATGTAGCGAGAATGGACAACCATCGGACCGTGCGTAGAATTCTTGACGGTAGACCAACGGGAAAGAGACTGCTAAGACGGCCGCGACGGAGATGGGAGCACAATGTTAGGTTTGACCCTGAGGAGATCGGAGAAGATGGTCAAGCGTGGAAGGAGAGTACACAGGACAGGGAACGATAGCGGAGTCGAGCCAGTGGGGTCATGAGCTCTCGGATTCCTACAAGCCAATAAATAATAGTAAATAGTAATAGTCAGAGTAGAGATCAAATGGATTTATGAAGTTATCCAAGAATATGCTGCCAAACACTTAAGACGCCTATATAATCATACCAACGTAGAAGCTATTCAGCTCTTGGATATTACCCACGAATTGAGACGGCTAAAACGGACGAAACCTCATGAATTAACATCGAGTTGGGAGCCGAACACTGGTCCAGTAAACCCTTACACGTTTTACTGAATTAAACTGAATTAAGTACAATTTAAACCTATTACTAAATTAAATTGTTAAGATTGTACAAAATGTGATCTTCTTCCCAACAAATGTTTGTCTTTCATATACATATGAATTCAATTAGCATTTAGACAATATCAATTTTATACCTTAACAAAGATATATAAGACAAAACAATTTTTTTAAATAACATAGTTAATGAGGAATAAGCCTATAGATGCAAAAAAGTAACTAGAACATGCCACAAATTGATATAGATTATTTCCACATTCAGTATAACTCCTAATGTTTTATTTAAAACTATTATAATTTATATTTGCTTTACCATGAGCCTTTTGAAGCCTTATTATATATAAATATTCCACTATGTATTGCATCATTTTAAAAATTGTGTTTTTGATTTATACAGGATGTTAGGCATGTTACAGGATAACAAGAACACCAGATATAAGGAAACATATTGAATAAGTTGTTATCTCTCCTTAGTTAGCTAAATATTGTTTTTATTTAAAACATTTCGCTGAGTCGATATAAAGTTAATAATGTATTCAAGAATTTACAAATTGCCTCAAAATGTTTATAATTCTTTTTTTCTGTTTCAGACAAATACAACATCCATATCCAATGAAGGATGTTATTAAAAAAAAAAAAAAATGTACGACTCGGCAGTCAATAAGCGCCATTTTGAATAACAAAAAAAAATTGTACTAACCTCATTTCGGAAAGCGGTTCGTCGGCGGTCTCTGCTTCTTCCCATTCCACCGTTGTTGCCGCCTCGTCCTCCACCCATTCCACCTTGATTGTATTTTCCGTCGTAATTTTGTCCGCCGCCTCCGGTGTTATTCAGACGCTGTTTTTTGTCGGACGGAGGCCCCGTATCCATTTGCTCAGCATTAGCCTCCTGCTGTTGGTGCTGCGGTGGCTTCTGCTGATTATTCACATTCCCTCCTTTATTCCTTTGCGGCAATGGCGACACACCATTCATTGCTTCAGTTTTTACATCCATTTTGAGATTAATTCAAATTTTACTTTTCGATTTTTCCTTTTCCAGATTCTTTAATTATTAACAACCACGAACGATTCACACCACATGCAATTGATTAGAGAAATACGATTAAATGAATTCAACGAGATAGCATGGCTGTCTAATCGTTTGTGCTTACCGTGATTGTTGATTGATTTTTCCTTTTCCTGATTCTTTAATTATTAACAAACACTAACGATTCACACCAAATGAAATTGATTAGAGAAATACGATTAAATGAATTCAACGAGATTGCTTGGGTGTCTAATCGTTTGTGGTTGCCATGAGGTGGCGATACTTGCGATTAAAATGAATGATGGCATCATTCAGACAATATATAACGAATATTATTTGGATTGAATGCACTTTTTAAAATGTCTCTTCGTTTCAATAAATTTTAACATATATAGATGTTAATATTTTTAAAATTATTTATTCAAGAATTAAAAATAAATAAACTTGTTTTTATAAGCTTAGGACGAGGACGACTTTATATATTTCCGGTGCTAAAGAAATATCATATACGATAAATGGTGTTCAATAGGCTGTAAATATATTCTATTCGAATGAAAAAGTAAAGTACGAGGACTTTATTTAAAATAATGTCCCTTTTTTTTGTTGTTGTCACTCGAGGTGTTTTCTATTGTGCTCTCAAAAGTTAAATTCTTTTTAAATTTAACGCAATGTCCGAGGGGTGGCTTTTGGATTTGCGCAGGCTCGTATGGATGAATCTGAAAGCATAATTACAATTACATCAATACCGTGCCGTGTACAGGGCGTTCGACCTCACATCGTCCACGACCTAATAGACATTCCCACATGGATATATAATTCCACACGATACGATAAACAAACGAATTTTTCGTACAGAACACTATACGAATATTCTTTCTTGGGCTAAATTTCCACATTGGAAGACGTGAAAACGAGTCAATCAAAGTCGAGGAACAGTTTTAACTTCAACTGCAGGAAAACGTCTCTGAAACGAGATGCTGGTCTGTTGCCAGAGCCATTGAAGACAGATCCCACCCAAAACATGAATGAGCACCTCAACACTTTAATTTTGCATTCTCGTACACAAAACAATTAAAAGAACGCCAAATGTAATAATAACTCACTGGGGAAAACACAAGCAAGTGATACGGGAGGGAGAATGCGAGGCGCAATCTGTGAACATGAAGCAGCGTATCACAAATTGCACATCAACCAACAGATCGATAGCAGGGTGACTGAAACCACAAAATCGAGGAAATTCAGCTAAAGACTCATATTGACAAGATCGGAACTTTAAATTGCTGCACGAAACCAAAGGTAACTGAACTGAAGCACCCCACGTTACAGGTGGATAACCGTCATCGGCGGCTTAAATGGGCCCTATTCAGTCTTCAACTACATGCGGTTTTAAGATTGTAGCATAAAAGGCTAAACAATCCACTCATCAAACAGCAGCTGGCCACGGTACCGAACAAGACGGTGAACCTAGGCACGGCAGGACTTACGTTCAACTCACGCCGGAGTCTTATTCATTTAATTTTTTGTTTTTTTAGTTTTTTTTTATCTTCTGTGGTTTAATAACTCACTTTTTAATGTTTAATTTTTTAGTTTTTCATTCGTAAATTCCCGTTTATTGCTTTCTTTTTTATTATTTTTTACTTACTCTTATTTACTATCTTTATATTCATTTTTTTTTATAATGTTCATTCAAATTCGTTTTTCGTTCCAGTTCTTTATATTGTAGCGAGCTTAGGGGTTTTTTTTTTTTTTTTTTTAAACTGTATTTATTAACCATAATTAAAATTTGTACATTTAAGTAATACAGTGACTTAAAATTAAATTCGTGACAATTGCTTACATGTAATTATTATTATAATACATTTTCCAAACAATGTTTTAAGAGTTATAGGCCATATGTGTGTTTATACATTTAGTAGGGTTTCGTCTTCCTGGAAAAGGTCAGAAAACCAGGAATTTCTTATTTTTACTTTACTTAATCTAAACTTAACCCTAAATATAAATATAAATATAACTTAACCTAACTTAGTCTGATTATTATAAAATGAGCTATAAACAAAACAAAGTTTTATAATTAATGGGATTTATGAATTAAAGGATGTGGAATGAGGTCAGTTATGGGTTAGAGGTAGAGTATTTCTCTCCGGTTGTTCGTTGGAAAAGCGTAGGATGTTGGAGAATGGTTGGACGTTACAGTATTTGAACTGGTTAGGGGTAACTTCGGTGTTGTGGTATATGATCTCGTTTGAATCATTTACCAGTCTGCCTGAGACGAAGATAGCTCTGGTGTGGAGACAGTTGGGATAGTTAGTTCTGATATCTAGAGGGGTCTCTAAGAGCGAGGTTATTATGGGATTGGGATTATTTTGTAGGTTGTCGATAAATTTGATAGACAGTTCGAGGAATCGTCTATCGAGGCGCTCAATACCAGCGGTATTGTAGAGTTCGACGTTACTATAGTACTTATAGGAGTTAGGACGACGATGTAACCCAGAGACATACCTAAAGCATTTTCTTTCGAATACTCGTAATTTCTCCATTTGGGAGGGAGTGATATGGTACCACAATGGGCACGCGTACGTGAGTGTGGGCCTGATAATTTGTTTGTAAATGAGCAGTTTGACTTTGTGAGAGAGACTATTAGGTTTCCACATTACTCTTCTACAGAGATTAAGCTGAATTGTGGCTTTTTGAAGGGAATTTTTAATGTGTGAGGAAAAAGACCAGTTATTAGAAAAAGTGATTCCCAGATATTTTAGGGTTTTGGAGGGTTTTATCAGAGTATTGTTCAGTTGAATCTTAATTTTGTTGTGGCAACGTCTAGTGTTGTTTGTACAGTGCTCGTTTTTGCCCTTGAACACTATGAGCTGCGTTTTATTTGGATTAAGGTGAATTTTCCACTTATTAAAGTATGATGATAGGTTAGGGAGGAAGTTGTTAATGCGGTTTCTTGCAGCCTTAACAAATTTGCTGCTAGAGTAAATTAATGTATCATCAGCATAATTCAGCATCACAACATTAGGAAATACGGGTTGAGGAATATCTGAGATATATAACAGATATAAAATTGGCCCTAAAATGGAGCCTTGGGGAACACCCGCGGTTATGGTGTGGGTTTCTGAGACAGAAGAATTTATTCTCACAACGAATTTTCTGGCAGAAAGATATGAGGCTAAGAGCCTTGTTGTGTGAGAGTTTAGATTAAATATGGAGTGCAGTTTGTACAGAAGTCCTGAGATCCAGACGCAATCAAACGCCTTAGAAATATCGAGAGATATACACACAGTAGGGCTTTGGTTTTGGAGACCAGTTGTAACATCGTGTGTGAGTTTTAGTAGAGCATGACATGTGGATTGTCGCTTACGAAATCCGAACTGACAGTTAGGGATGAGTGCATTCTCATTGGCAAATGAGAGAAGATTTTGGTAGATCTTGCGTTCCAGTATCTTACTTAATGTACTTAATAGGGATATTGGACGATAATTGCAAGGACTATTACTACTACCGGGCTTCTTAATAGGAATTACTACCGCAGTTTTCCAGTTCTCTGGGAAGTGCGATGCATTAATTATATGATTAAGAAGAATGAGGATGGGAAGTAGATTCGGTGGGCGCAGCCTTTTAAATAGAAGACGTGGGATTCCATCTAATCCAGTTGACTTTTTGTTATTTCCTGATCTTACGATCTCGGATAATTCGTCCGCAGTTAGAAAATTTGTAGTGTCTAAGGGGTGTGAAGCTATGTTTGTGTTGTTGAATTCACCGATGAAAGGAGTAAAAGATGGGAATAATCTGTTTGAGATGTATTCGTTTACTGTGTTCTCGAAGCCAGGAGTTGAGAGAGAATTATTTTGCTCATGGATCTTTGCAAAGTGTTCTGCGAGGCAATTTGCTATGTCCGAATCGGACTGGGCAATATTATTGCTGATCGGGTTAATGAGATGGTCAATTCGGGGTTTATATTTACGACCAGTTAATTGGTTGATGTTTTTGAAAAGATCCCGATTTGGTTTGATGATTTTAAGTGTGGAGATGTAGTTTTCATCTGCGAACTTTTTCAACTGCTCATTTATCAGAGTGGATAGGAGTTGGATTTGGCTTTTAATAAAGGGGCAGTATCTTGTATGAAGTTTACGGCGGAGCTGCTTTTTAAGGCGCAATAATTTGGTTAGGACGCTGGGCAAAGGCTTTCCTAAATAGTTATGAGGAATGGTTGTCGGGGTGTTTTTGCTGAGAGCCTCCTTAAGAATTTGCTCTATTCTTAAAGATGCGTGATCGATTTCAGTAGGGAGTAAGTTAGATGCTTCAGGGATATACAAGTCAGAGAAACTTATCGCTATGTCCCTATTGACTTTTCTCCAATTTGTTTTGGTGAAGTTTGGGACAGGGTTTGACGAGTATAGTGGATCGAAAGAGGGGATTTGGATCGTGGTGTGAACGGAACCATGATCAGAAGGAAATATAAAGGAGACTGTAGGTGGACCCGCTGAATAAACATCGTCGGACTTGAGGAAGAAGTCGATTGTTGACCTGGCTGAGCTAGAGAAACGAGTTGGCTGTAATGGGGAGTCAATGTAAGTATATGGATAAGACTGGAGGAGGGCTAGCAATTGGCGACCATATTTGTTGCATTTATTATCATTGAATGCTGTGTGACGAGCATTCCAGTCTCCTCCGATTATAAATGGAGCGGGAACGGACTGTTGGATAATCTGCGAAATGTCAATATCTGGGAAATCTGGTTGTCGTGAAGGGTGAATATAAATGGATGCTAAGACGACCACTTTATTGTTCTCACAGAAAAGTTTTACTGCTGTGTATTCAATGCTGGATATACCGGTGAATCTAATTTCACTGAATTGAAATTTTTTGTGAACTAAGATGCCGGTACCTCCATGAGATCCATTAGTTCTGGGGTTAGAAACTAAAGTGTAATTGGGAATTGAAACTCGGGAATTTGGTTTGAGCCAGGTCTCTGAAAGGAAGAGGATATCTGGGGAAAACTTTTCAACAAACAACCGGAGGTGTTGCTTACGTATGTTAGAGTAAATGGATTCTGTGTTGAGGGAGATAATGGTTAGTTTAGAGAGAGCTGGAAAGAATATGGGAAGTTATTAGTGAAAGAATCTGACCTTTTTTCTCTATTTCTGACATCTTCCTCAGCGAAGGTAGCATGGCTTGTAAGCTTTGGATGTATCCCATGATGTCCAGATTGAAGTTTTCAGTATTGTTGTTAGGGGGAGTGGTAGTGTTGAGGTTTCCTCTTGCTGCATCCGCGTACGATATTCCGGGTCGGGTTGACTTCGTTTCCTGCAATACTGTTGGTTTCGTTGTTGTTGTTGATTTTATAGTTGTTGCTAATTTCCGTCTTTCCAGAAGTTTTAGCTTCTGAGGGCATTGGGAAAAATTTGCCGGATGAGGGCCTCCGCAGTTACAGCATTTAACTGTGATCTTTTTGTTGGTAATGGATCCATCAGCGTTGACGGTTTGTATTGTTTCAGGTTCCAGGCCTTGTGGATTTACTTTGCATTCCTCGAGCTCGTGTTCCTCTGCGCATCTGCCGCAACGTCTTTGCTGGTGGCATGAGACCGCCAAGTGTCCTGATTCTTGACATCGCTTACAATGAAGAATTTCTTGTTTGTGGGGCTCTTCGATTGCGATTTTTTGGGTAAACAAATATTTAATTTGTTTAAGTTGCTTGATGTCCTGATTAGGTGGGATTTGTATGATCCGGAGGTTTTTTACGTTGTTTGTCCTCATGTACGGTGTTTGGAAGTAGTCCAGCTTATTGATTTTTATTTGTGGACATATCCTAGCGATTTCCAGTCCCACTTCTTCGTTGGTCCATTCGGGATCGATGTGCCTTATAATAAAGGTAGCTGGTTTGCTGTTCGGATGCTGGAAGGTGAAGAACTGATACTGTTCCTCTAACAGTTTTTTTAACTGCCCTGTCATGATCGACTAATGATCTGACTGCTATGGAAGTCCTCGATCCTTTTGCATTGGTGCTAAAATTCCGGTGACCCAAGGCATTTTGCAGGGTTTGAATTAGTGCTTTGCTGCTGGTCGGGTTTCTGATGTAGATTGGCGGTGGTCTTTCGTTTTTGTGCTGGGCGGGCAGGGGACTCGGTGCTGGCTTGGCTTGTTTGGTGGTTTCCTTACGGGCTGATGATTGTTGTTTGGGTGGAGATGTTTTATGGCTTAAGTTGGGAGAAGGCGTCGTCTCCATACTGGCATCGTCGTTGTTTTGGGTGGGTTGCTTTAGGGAGTGAATTTCCTCCCGGAGTTGCTTCACCTCTGCTGAAAGCTGTTTGATGTATTCCACGGCTTCGTGGAATTTTTGTTCGTAGTCCATGTGTTTTACTGGATTTTCCATTTTTGTAGTCTTCTTAGATGAGTTTTGAAGAGTTTCAATGGCTCTTCTCTTCCGTTCCAAAAGATATTCCCGGGTAGCGCTCGGGTCGTTGTCTGGCATCTGTGAAGACAGATTTCGACTACGGCATCCAGCGAAAATTAATTTGCTTGTGTTTGTATAGTTAAAATTTCCTCTTTTGTTTTTTTGTGTTATTATATATATATATATTATTATTTTTTTTTTTTAAATATTTTTTGTTGGCTTTCTATTGCACTACACAATTTAATAGTGCACTTAACACACGTAAACATAAACACGTGTAAACACGTTTCTGTGAACGTCCGCACTGCACGAGATCTCGACTGTTTGTGACGAGCTTAGGGTTGGCTGGATTAATTATTTTAATAAATAAGAGCCGTTAAATCGATTCTCTTTGCAAACACTTTATTAGTCTGTTAATAACAACCGTTTCTTGATACCTCGCTTCTTTATTTATCGCTTCCGTACTTATCGCTTCTCACTGCTTACTCTGATCTGCGTGCAACGTATTTATACCGTTTTTCCTCATTCTGGTTCGGCGATCTTACGTAACACTTATATATATATATTGTACCACAAATTGGAAAATCTATAATAGCACTTTATAAACAAAAACAAAAAAAAACCTCTTATATAAAAAGAAGAAAAACAAATGTATATATTACTCACAATTGTTACTAAACGTAATGAAAAAAATATATAACATAAACACTGTAAATAACACTTTTAATATATGTAATTACAACTTAATCATTGATCACTTTAAATATCAAAACAAAAAAATTGTACTGTAAGCTAAGAAAAATAAATATTGCATACATAAAACTGAAATGAAAAAAAAAAATCAGGCCTATGTAACGAAATCGCGATACTATCATCCTTTATTCCCAATCACACCATTTTACAGAAAATTAATCTCATAAAGATCAATTTTCTTTTTTTCAAGGGGGGGAAGATGTAGTGCTCCAAAAAGCCCTACTACCTTTTTCCACCATTCCTACATCCAAATCTTAGCTATCTTAATCCAAAACCAAAAAACATATCAAAACCCACAAAAACCCAAACATTACCCAGAATCAAACATTCGTTTATCGCTTAACATTTGCCCCCACGGCATTATTATTCCAAAATCCGAATTAAAATTAAAAGTTACAATAAACGAATCTAATATTCGTTTACGTTTCACATTTACGTTTCACAAATCCAAAAATTCAGAGATCATTATCTCTATCTGAAAATTTTCCATTCAGGAAAACAAACAAAAACCAAAAGCAGATACATTCACACATCTGCGTAATAGTTTCGTAAAAATTCATTCTTATCTTGTGTAAATACAACATCTCGCTCGAAATACCCAAAAAATCGAGATTGTTGCACGAAAATGTGTATCTTTGAGATACAATTTTCGAATTGCTTTCCTTTATAAAGGGATAGCAATACGATCTCGAAGCCACAAACAGTCGAGATCTCGTGCAGTGCGGACGTTCACAGAAACGTGTTTACACGTGTTTATGTTTACGTGTGTTAAGTGCACTATTAAATTGTGTAGTGCAATAGAAAGCCAACAAAAAATATTTAAAAAAAATAATAATAATATATATATATATATATAATAACACAAAAAAACAAAAGAGGAAATTTTAACTATACAAACACAAGCAAATTAATTTTCGCTGGATGCCGTAGTCGAAATCTGTCTTCACAGATGCCAGACAACGACCCGAGCGCTACCCGGGAATATCTTTTGGAACGGAAGAGAAGAGCCATTGAAACTCTTCAAAACTCATCTAAGAAGACTACAAAAATGGAAAATCCAGTAAAACACATGGACTACGAACAAAAATTCCACGAAGCCGTGGAATACATCAAACAGCTTTCAGCAGAGGTGAAGCAACTCCGGGAGGAAATTCACTCCCTAAAGCAACCCACCCAAAACAGCGACGATGCCAGTATGGAGACGACGCCTTCTCCCAACTTAAGCAATAAAACATCTCCACCCAAACAACAATCATCAGCCCGTAAGGAAACCACCAAACAAGCCAAGCCAGCACCGAGTCCCCTGCCCGCCCAGCACAAAAACGAAAGACCACCGCCAATCTACATCAGAAACCCGACCAGCAGCAAAGCACTAATTCAAACCCTGCAAAATGCCTTGGGTCACCGGAATTTTAGCACCAATGCAAAAGGATCGAGGACTTCCATAGCAGTCAGATCATTAGTCGATCATGACAGGGCAGTTAAAAAACTGTTAGAGGAACAGTATCAGTTCTTCACCTTCCAGCATCCGAACAGCAAACCAGCTACTTTTATTATAAGGCACATCGATCCCGAATGGACCAACGAAGAAGTGGGACTGGAAATCGCTAGGATATGTCCACAAATAAAAATCAATAAGCTGGACTACTTCCAAACACCGTACATGAGGACAAACAACGTAAAAAACCTCCGGATCATACAAATCCCACCTAATCAGGACATCAAGCAACTTAAACAAATTAAATATTTGTTTACCCAAAAAATCGCAATCGAAGAGCCCCACAAACAAGAAATTCTTCATTGTAAGCGATGTCAAGAATCAGGACACTTGGCGGTCTCATGCCACCAGCAAAGACGTTGCGGCAGATGCGCAGAGGAACACGAGCTCGAGGAATGCAAAGTAAATCCACAAGGCCTGGAACCTGAAACAATACAAACCGTCAACGCTGATGGATCCATTACCAACAAAAAGATCACAGTTAAATGCTGTAACTGCGGAGGCCCTCATCCGGCAAATTTTACCCAATGCCCTCAGAAGCTAAAACTTCTGGAAAGACGGAAATTAGCAACAACTATAAAATCAACAACAACAACGAAACCAACAGTATTGCAGGAAGCGAAGTCAACCCGACCCGGAATATCGTACGCGGATGCAGCAAGAGGAAACCTCAACACTACCACTCCCCCTAACAACAATACTGAAAACTTCAATCTGGACATCATGGGATACATCCAAAGCTTACAAGCCATGCTACCTTCGCTGAGGAAGATGTCAGAAATAGAGAAAAAAGGTCAGATTCTTTCACTAATAACTTCCCATATTCTTTCCAGCTCTCTCTAAACTAACCATTATCTCCCTCAACACAGAATCCATTTACTCTAACATACGTAAGCAACACCTCCGGTTGTTTGTTGAAAAGTTTTCCCCAGATATCCTCTTCCTTTCAGAGACCTGGCTCAAACCAAATTCCCGCGTTTCAATTCCCAATTACACTTTAGTTTCTAACCCCAGAACTAATGGATCTCATGGAGGTACCGCCATCTTAATTCACAAAAAATTTCAATTCAGTGAAATTAGATTCACCGGTATATCCAGCATTGAATACACAGCAGTAAAACTTTTCTGTGAGAACAATAAAGTGCTCGTCTTAGCATCCATTTATATTCACCCTTCACGACAACCAGATTTCCCAGATACTGACATTTCGCAGATTATCCAACAGTCCGTTCCCGCTCCATTTATAATCGGAGGAGACTGGAATGCTCGTCACACAGCATTCAATGATAATAAATGCAACAAATATGGTCGCCAATTGCTAGCCCTCCTCCAGTCTTATCCATATACTTACATTGACTCCCCATTACAGCCAACTCGTTTCTCTAGCTCAGCCAGGTCAACAATCGACTTCTTCCTCAAGTCCGACGATGTTTATTCAGCGGGTCCACCTACAGTCTCCTTTATATTTCCTTCTGATCATGGTTCCGTTCACACCACGATCCAAATCCCCTCTTTCGATCCACTATACTCGTCAAACCCTGTCCCAAACTTCACCAAAACAAATTGGAGAAAAGTCAATAGGGACATAGCGATAAGTTTCTCTGACTTGTATATCCCTGAAGCATCTAACTTACTCCCTACTGAAATCGATCAGGCTTCTTTAAGAATAGAGCAAATTCTTAAGGAGGCTCTCAGCAAAAACACCCCGACAACCATTCCTCATAACTATTTAGGAAAGCCTTTGCCCAGCGTCCTAACCAAATTATTGCGCCTTAAAAAGCAGCTCCGCCGTAAACTTCATACAAGATACTGCCCCTTTATTAAAAGCCAAATCCAACTCCTATCCACTCTGATAAATGAGCAGTTGAAAAAGTTCGCAGATGAAAACTACATCTCCACACTTAAAAATATCAAACCAAATCGGGATATTTTCAAAAACATCAACCAATTAACTGGTCGTAAATATAAATCCCGATCAGGAATAATATTGCCCAGTCCGATTCGGACATAGCAAATTGCCTCGCAGAACACTTTGCAAAGATCCATGAGCAAAATAATTCTCTCTCAACTCCTGGCTTCGAGAACACAGTAAACGAATACATCTCAAACAGATTATTCCCATCTTTTACTCCTTTCATCGGTGAATTCAACAACACAAACATAGCTTCACACCCCTTAGACACTACAAATTTTCTAACTGCGGACGAATTATCCGAGATCGTAAGATCAGGAAATAACAAAAAGTCAACTGGATTAGATGGAATCCCACGTCTTCTATTTAAAAGGCTGCGCCCACCGAATCTACTTCCCATCCTCATTCTTCTTAATCATATAATTAATGCATCGCACTTCCCAGAGAACTGGAAAACTGCGGTAGTAATTCCTATTAAGAAGCCCGGTAGTAGTAATAGTCCTTGCAATTATCGTCCAATATCCCTATTAAGTACATTAAGTAAGATACTGGAACGCAAGATCTACCAAAATCTTCTCTCATTTGCCAATGAGAATGCACTCATCCCTAACTGTCAGTTCGGATTTCGTAAGCGACAATCCACATGTCATGCTCTACTAAAACTCACACACGATGTTACAACTGGTCTCCAAAACCAAAGCCCTCCCAAAGTGTGTATATCTCTCGATATTTCTAAGGCGTTTGATTGCGTCTGGATCTCAGGACTTCTGTACAAACTGCACTCCATATTTAATCTAAACTCTCACACAACAAAGCTCTTAGCCTCATATCTTTCTGCCAGAAAATTCGTTGTGAGAATAAATTCTTCTGTCTCAGAAACCCACACCATAACCGCGGGTGTTCCCCAAGGCTCTATTTTAGGGCCAATTTTATATCTGTTATATACCTCAGATATTCCTCAACCCGTATCTCCTAATGTTGTGATGCTGAATTATGCTGATGATACATTAATTTACTCTAGCAGCAAATTTGTTAAGGCTGCAAGAAACCGCATTAACAACTTCCTCCCTAACCTATCATCATACTTTAATAAGTGGAAAATTCACCTTAATCCAAATAAAACGCAGCTCATAGTGTTCAAGGGCAAAAACGAGCACTGTACAAACAACACTAGACGTTGCCACAACAAAATTAAGATTCAACTGAACAATACTCTGATAAAACCCTCCAAAACCCTAAAATATCTGGGAATCACTTTTTCTAATAACTGGTCTTTTTCCTCCCACATTAAAAATTCCCTTCAAAAAGCCACAATTCAGCTTAATCTCTGTAGAAGAGTAATGTGGAAACCTAATAGTCTCTCGCACAAAGTCAAACTGCTCATTTACAAACAAATTATCAGGCCCACACTCACGTACGCGTGCCCATTGTGGTACCATATCACTCCCTCCCAAATGGAGAAATTACGAGTATTCGAAAGAAAATGCTTTAGGTATGTCTCTGGGTTACATCGTCGTCCTAACTCCTATAAGTACTATAGTAACGTCGAACTCTACAATACCGCTGGTATCGAGCGCCTCGATAGACGATTCCTCGAACTGTCTATCAAATTTATCGAAAACCTACAAAATAATCCCAATCCCATAATAACCTCGCTCTTAGAGAACCCTCTAGATATCAGAACTAACTATCCCAACTGTCTCCACACCAGAGCTATCTTCGCCTCAGGCAGACTGGTAAATGATTCAAATGAGATCATATACCACAACACCGAAGTTACCCCTAACCAGTTCAAATACTGTAACGTCCAACCATTTTCCAACATCCTACGCTTTTCCAACGAACAACCGGAGAGAAATACTCTACCACTAACCCATAACTGACCTCATTCCACATCCTTTAATTCATAAATCCCATTAATTATAAAACTTTGTTTTGTTTATAGCTCATTTTATAATAATCAGACTAAGTTAGGTTAAGTTCTATTTATATTTATATTTAGGGTTAAGTTTAGATTAAGTAAAGTAAAAATTAGAAATTCCTGGTTTTCTGACCTTTTCCAGGAAGACAAAACCCTACTAAATGTATAAACACACATCTAGCCTGTAACTCTTAAAACATTGTTTGGAAAATGTATTATAATAATAATTACATGTAAGCAATTGTCACGAATTTAATTTTAAGTCACTGTATTACTTAAATGTACAAATTTTAATTATGGTTAATAAATACAGTTTTAAAAAAAAAAAAAAAAGATCTCGAAGCCGCAGTATCTAAATCCTCCTGCCACCGAGCAGTAATTTTTCCAATGCAAGTTTTACATCTGCAGTAATACTCAAATATTAAATCAACAATAAAACTTAAACTAAAATTGAAACTTCTTTTAATATTTTGAAAATTGTGTGTTGTCACCAACGTTGGATAATTCTTTCGTGTACCAGGACGACTCCAAGAATTGGTACAGGAACCGGTACCAAGGTAGCAGAGTATATGGACGCTATCCCCTAGGTTACGTCCTACGAACAACCAGGACATTGCTCTTCCCTCTGGGTCATAGGAAGCACGGCAACGACCCCTTGCTGAAGTGTGTTGTTCCAGGAGCAATCCATAAAGAGATCAAACGTCCTTTTCAGGACAAGAAAACGCGCTTCCTGAGGAACAACCCCCACAACAGCAAAACAACCCCTTTCAGTTCGTACCCTTTAATCGAAATAGGGTTTCAACCTGTTTTTGTGCACCACCACACTTTATCTGCCTATTTTCAGAACCACATTTACTAGGCCCTGTATTGCTACTACATTGTAGGGACCCCTCCATATGGGAGCTAACTTCCCTTGTTTCTGCGCATTCCGCATCAGAACTTTATTGCCCACGTGAAACGTGAAAGGGCGTACGGTACGGTCATGGTACCTTTTGGATTTCCTCTTGGAAATTAATAGGTTACGCCTCGCTATTTCGTATGTACGCTGGAGTTTGTACTTTCATAGCTTATGGTAGCTCTCGTGGTTGTGCACCGGTTCCGGAGGTTGTTTGATGTTAGACGGTACCTCCGGGGTGAAACCAAAGAGACAATCCATCGGCGTAAGTTTGGTACCTTCGTGTACGTTGGTGTTGTACACGAATGTTGCCGTCCTCAGGTATTGATCCCATGATTGGGAATGTCCATCCACAATACTGCGTAGGTATTCTATAGCGTTAAGCAAGGATAGTGAAGAAGATCGTGTGATTCGAACTGACGCTATGACAGCTCGAATGACGAAAAAATGTTTACCTAAGCGTTACACACCAGGCTACTGAGCGTGTTTAGAATTTGATTTCCAAATTCGACTATATTCCACTGATATGAATTATTGTTATTTTATCGCTTGGTTTTTGGTTCGGTGTTCTTCACTATTTTTGCTTGTGAATTGTGTGTATCTGTTAGAGTTGCCACAATTCTACGAGTGGTCGATGGGCTCTTTCTAAAGCGCCATTCGACTGTGGATGGTACGCTGAGGTTTGAAGTTTCTTGATACGGAGCAGCTTGCACACGTTTTTAAACAAGTTGCTTAGGAAGTTGCTTCCCTGATCGGTAACCAGTTGCTTCGGAGCACCATACCGAGCAACTATTTGGTCAAAGAAGACCGTGGCTACCGTTTCTGCCTCCGCATTGGGTAAGGCGTAGCAATCTATATATTTAGACAAATTGTCTTGAAAAGTTAGTATATATTTATTGCCTGCTGGAGTTCGATCCAGAGGCCCGACTATATCCAAATATACTTTGTCGAAAGGCCTCTTTGCAATGTCGGTGATTACCATGGGCATCCGTAGGTTTGGGGAAGATTTCATGGTTTGACAATCCTTACATTTCTTAATGTAGACTTCATCATGTTCTTCCACCAAAAGTTCCTACGAATCTTGTTAGAGGTTTTTATCACTCCTTGGTGTCCGCCCAAAGAAGGATCATGGTAATCCCGTAGTAGTAACTGGATATCCTCAGGTTTTGTTATCTCCATTCCTTTTTCCGTGCAGGGAGGAATGGGATTATCTGGTAAATCAGACTCGTCATTTGTTTGACTTCCCTGGGATCCTTCGCTTTCCCTTAGCTTTTTTGCTTGAGCGCGTGTTACTACATTACATCTCTTTAGTTTGGGAGTTTCAGCACAAACTTGTGGGATGCGGCTCAAAGCATCCGCATTGGTATTATATTTACCGGGTTTGTACTCTATTTGGTAATCAAACTCCGATAATTTGTGCTGGAATTTTGTTAAACGTGACGTGGGGTCTTTCACGGTAAAAATTCCCTTCAGGGGCTTATGATCTGTATAGATGTTGAACCTTCGCCCTTGTAAATAACAGCGGAAATTTCTAGTCGCCCACACAATGGCTAGTAACTCCCTCTCAATGGTGGAGTAATTTCTTTCCGCTTTATTCAAGGTTCGACTTGTATAAGCTACAGGCTGATCTTTGCCTATTTCCCCTTGCGATAGCACGGCACCAAGTGCTTCGCTGCTCACATATGTAGTCAGATTAAAAGGTTTGGTGAAATCTGGATAGATTAATATTGGCGGCGAAACCAATAATCCTTTTACTTTATCAAATGCTTGTTGGCATTTGTCTGACCAGGTGAATTTAACGTCCTTCCTCAACAAGTTTGTTAAGGGACGTATGTAGCGTTCTACGAACGCACAATTCCGCGCAGGTAAGGTTCCTACCTTTAAAGAACTTACTTACCTGATAACGCAGCGCACGTGCCCACAGACACGCGGCCAATAGTCATTACAACACCTGTAACAAAGGTCATAGGAGGCTGCAAAATGCGAACCGATATAAAAAGAAGCAAGGAACTGAACGTCCCAAAGCTTTCAATATCAAGCAACATGTCGAGGGTGCATACCTGAAACAATGGTAAAAGCATTCATTCATCTTTTCCATAAAGATCGAAATTCGCCGCACTCCAACACTGCACAATCGAAAATCCTGAACATCTACACGATGTTACAAGGATTCGCCATCACCAGCAAATTCTCCGAATAATGGACGCACGTGCGGGTGGTCTACCACAAAGACCACCAAGTCTATCACCCAACAAAAGAAACGGCAACCGTAATTATCTCAACGAGATAATTCAAATTGTATGAGGTTGAAAACCTACAAGGGAACTACTCCGATCCCACAGTGTCTGTTTGTATTTCACACCCATTAGAAAGATCTAATGGATTTCAGGTGTATTGACAAAAGTCAAACAAAACCCACGAACCATGCATCCATGCAAATTGCAGGATATCTTTCGGCCGCGCGCCAGATGTGCTATGCAAATAGAGGCGGCACACAATCGACAACCGTCGAGCCGAACTTCGATCACCACCACGGATGGTGATGATGGTATAAGGATGTATGCGTCGAGGGACTTTCTCCTTTTCAGCCACCTAAATTACCCATGGGCATTAATAACATGCCGCTAACAGATACTGTGGAAAATTCTGTTAGCGGATGAAATGAAAGATTTCTTCTGGCAGATGTAGATACGATCTGTATCAGGTTTTGGTTTTTGGATGGAGATAGTCAGTCAAATTTTGATAGCCATATCGCGTGGTCTAGATCGAGTACCAGGGAGAACCCCAGCGAAGAGGTCGACGGGAAGCTGCGAGGACGTGAGGATTAAGAATCCTTCCGAACTGCCACCGACGGCAACATTAAAAATTATGTTTTATTTATCAATGTTTATTTTCAATTCGCGAGTTGACTTTGTTTAATCGGACGCGGCACAGTAAAAGGAGTGAACGGTCGAGCGTGTGCATCGGCTTACGTGTGTGTCGTGCATGTGTTTCGCTGCGCTTTTAATTAAAATACTGTCGGGACATTTATTTGAGTTTAAGGAATAAAAAAGATTAAAGCCGTAAAGGATCTGTTCGTGTTTTTATTGTGCTGATTCACTCCGTGTTCTGGTTGTTTTTTATTTTCTCCAGTGCGAACAGTGTTCGGCGGAACATTGTACCAACCCACTATCTAAAGACAATAAACTCCGCCAAACGTACTATTCTCGAGAAATTTGGAACACATTTTCGATAATAGTTCGCCAGACCTAGAAATGATTGGACGTTCTTTACCGTCTTGGGAATGGGGAAATCCCTGACACTAGCTGTCGTGTCGGGATTTGGCATTGCCCCTTTTTCCGAACAAACATGTCCGAGGTAGACTACTTCTTTTTGTAAAAATCTACATTTTTCGGGTTGCAATTTGAGATTGTGATATTTCAATTGTTCGAATATCTTCTGGAGTTTGTCATTATGGTTCTCTAGGTTTTTTCCCATAGATGACAATGTCGTCCAGATATACAAAGCATTCGATACCTTGCAACCCAGTGAGGACATGATTCATGAGTCTCTGGAACGTAGCCGGTGCTCCCTTTAGCCCGAATGGCATACGTCTGAACTCATAATGCCCGTAATTAGTGCTGAAGGCTGTCTTGTCGCGATCCTTCTGATCGACTAAGACTTGATGGTAGCCACTGGCTAAATCAAGCGTGGAAAAGTAGCGTGAGTGACCGAGTTGGTCTAAAATATCCTCTACTCTAGGGAGAGGATACGCATCACCGATGGTTTTGTCGTTCAGTTTCCTGAAATCGACAACTACTCTCCATCGGGCTTTTCCATCGAGGCCCGCTTTGGGAACTACTAGGAAGGGTGAGTTCCACGGACTTTTGCTAGGCTGAATGATATCATTCTCTAGCATTTCTCGAACTTGCTCGTTAATAATTTCTTTTTTGCACTCAGGCAGACGGTATGGTCTTTGGTTTATAGGCGCTTGGTCCTGTACCATAGACAATTCATGCGTTATCGCATTGGTATACGTCAGGTGGTCGCCTTTTAAGTGGAATAAGTCGTTGAACTCCTCACATATTTCCACTATCGATTGACACTCCTCGGGACTTAGATTTTTTCCTAAGTGGAGTTCCTCATGCAACTGAGTCAATCTCGAATCTTTTATGGATTCTTTAGGCAACTCACCTCCCAAGAAAAGGTGTCTTATAAATTGGAGGTTTTCTACCTCCGAAGGATTTATCTCGGATCTGCGATGACTTGATTTATTATTCAAGTTAACTTCCGCTGACGTATTGACTCGCTTACCGGTCTGTATATTCTCTCGGTTTTCCAAAGGAAGGAAGGCATAGTCCTTTGTTGGAAGCAACTCCACCAGTATCCGGTCAATGGTCTGGGGGTAATCTAAGATATTGAGCGCCTCTATTTGGGCACCCTTCGCCCTTTTTAAAATACAATTTGGGAGTAAAATCCCAGGTTGTACTTCTTTAGGTACCAAGATTACCTCCTCCCGGATCTTTATGGGGAGCCCAATTATCTTCCTTGAGCGCCCTGGTACAATGACCGGTCTTTGCAATAACGCGACAGAAAGTCGTTACCCAACAAGTCGTCTTCTGACATTCCTGGCAACGTGTCTACCACTTCGAAGCTACAGGGGATTTCATGATGTAGTTTGAACTTCCCCTGTATGCCCCCTCTAGACTTTCTCTTGCCAAAAAGTGTATGGAGGATTATGGCCTTCTGGGCATCCACTTCATATTTTTTGTGGAGTGCTTTAGTCTTTAATAAACTGATCTCAGCGCCGGTGTCCACAATTAGGCTCGTATATTTTTTACGGCCAATGTCTAATTGAAATTGGACAACTGGAGCTTCAGTCGGCGAAAACTGAGAACAGCTTTGACTATTTTGCGAGTTTAATTCGGTCGGGTTGGGGATGTTCCACCCGACCGTTTGGCGTTTCCCGATTTTTTACCCATAGCTTTTCGTTTACCAGTTGCCGCCGTTGGTTCTGGTTTATTGCTACTTTGGGTTTTAGTGGAGGGACTATTTTTCTCGGCGCAGTTACTTCGGTCGGTGCTCTGTTCTGTACTCTCCGTACTAGAGCGGCTTCGACCTGACCTGCGCCTAGAGTTCCTCTGTCGGTGTCTCCTGCCTTTTACGGTTTTTCCTTTTTGATTCGGATTTGAGCCATTTGTTGGTGGTTCTGGCCATTCCAAGTTAACCGTGTAGCTTGGTAGGGCTTTACGGCGACGTACAGGTCTAGCCGTTGCTGTGTGCGTACAAGCTGGATTTGGGTGAGCTTTTTCCCGGTTGATCTTGTATCGACACTGCTCCCACTTGTGACCGTTTCGGCCACAATACTCACAACAACATCGAACGCTGTACACTCTTCGGTTCGATGTTGGTTGTGGCTGTTTTGCGTTAGAGGGTTGGACTTGTCCCTGATTTGGTTGTCTCGGGGACTCCCTCTGTTCATTTTGTGGCCTTTGTGTAGGTTGTGGCCTTTGTTCTTGTGGTGCGGGATTTTGTGTCGCTGGTGGTACAACTCTTACCCGACAATTTCCTACTTCGTGTCCATACCTAAGACGTAGGTGCCCCCTTTTGTGGCAAAAACTGCATGCTACTTCTGCAGTTAGCCGGTGTGGTTGTGCGTCACGGCTTTGATAATAATCATCCTCGTCCCGTTGGTACCTTCGTACTCCAGGGCCCTCGGGCCTTGTCCCGCTGTGTGGTTGATAGTCGTGTGGTGGTGCGCGTGCTGGTTCGTATTGGCGGGACGGGTTCCTCGCAGGTTGGGGGCGGCTTACGGGGTGGGGTTCTTCTGTATAGTGTCGAGCTGTTTCGATCGACCTTCTATAGTAATCCCCATCTCTCCGAGACGCGTCGTTCGTGGGTTGAGGTTGCTTACTGAACGATTCCCGTGGATCCGGACTATAATCCCTGTACCTTTGTTCTCGGCGACTTCTTTCATCCTGCATTCGAGGTGGGCTCCTTGGTCGGTTATAACTATATCGTCCACTCAGTGGGTGGTCCTCCATATAGTCCATGCCCTGTGAGTGTCGATTTGGGCTCCGCCTTGTTGGTTCCCGCCTACTGGTCACTGGATGTTCGAAGTCTCCTCGCCTGTTTACCGGAGGTTCGTCTCTTTCATCCTCTCTTTGTGAATGACGAGGCGGGCTGCTCCATTTGGTGTTTCGTCTCGCTGGTACCGGGCGATCAAATTCCTCTCGTCCATTCACAGGTTGGTCTTCTCTATTTTCCATTCCCTGTGAATGGCGGGGCGGGCTCTGCCATGTTACTGTTCGCCTTCTTGGTACTGGGCGATCACCATCATCTGGTCGATTTACAGGGTGGTCATCCTTATTTCCCAACCCCTGTGAATGACGAGGCGGGCTTCGTTCTTCGCGAACCTTTCTTCCTTCGGGTGTTATGAAATCTTCTTCTGAACAAGGGTCCCTGGTATATCTTTCCCTCTGTGACTCGGGGTATTCAATTGCCCTTGATATGTCACTCATATCGTAGGCATCTCTCTTTCCCTTAAGTTCTTTTTGTCGACTTACCATCCAGATAAGTTGCGACATGATGCCCTCGAGAGTTTCCTCCTTTATAGCCAATAACTGGCTTCGAAAGGGTTCCTCTCGTATTCCGCGCATCAATACGGATTTGGCCAATTTCTCTATTTGTGCAGCGCAAATGTCGCTGCTTGCCTTTCCATATGAGCGCTCGGCAGATTCCTTGCAGAGTACCACAGCCTGTTTCACTCGGGAAACGAAACCTGTGATGTTCTCTGTTCGGAATTATCGCATCTCAGAGAGCTTTTCGTACACGTCTTCGTATGAAGACTGTGGTAACAATTTGTCCCGGAGTTGTTGTTCGTACTCCCAGAACAATGTTGGGTTTGCCTCATGGAATATTCTATAGGCTTCCCCGCCTAATTGCATGGGCAACCACTCCATGGCTGTCCTCTCTTCACTTTCGGACAAACATCTCAGGGTCCTCCTACAAGTATCTACGAACTTCTCTAGTTCCATAGCTACGGTGGGACCCCGTGAACCATTGTACACTGGTATTGATGTTCGTACCAGGTCCATGATTTGGCTAATACCTAGCCTGTTCTTTGATTTTCTTTTCTTCTTGTTTTTATTTGTAAAAAGTTTTCTAACTGTATTTTTGTTAAATTTAGTTCTTTGGAATTTTCTCTATTTTATTTCTTTTTAACTTTTATGATTTTTGTAAATTTATTTGTAAAACTTTCACTTTTGTTGTATTTTTGGGAATTTTTTGAAATTTTTTAATTTTGAAATTTTTGTTAAAATTTTTTAATTTTTGGATTTTTTTAATTTTGAAATTGTTGTTAAAATTTTTTAATTTTTTAATTGTTAAATTTTTTTTTTATTTTTGTTAAACTTTTTAAATTTTTGAAATTTAGTTTATTTTTGTAACTGTCTATTTAATTGTTTGCTAATCTATTTTCTTTTCTTATTTTATATTGTTTGAATTTTCATTTGTTTGTAAAACTTTCACTGTATTTTTGGAAATTTAGTTTAATGTCTAGTAAAATTTAGCTCTTTATTTAAATTTTGTTCTATTTCTGATTTTTTGATTTTTTTCCTTTCTTCGGATTTTTGATTTTTTGAATTTTTGTTTTATTCTTTCTTAATTTTTGATGTTTGTTGGGAATTATCACCTAATCCACAGCAAAACCAAGTTTTATTTTTCTTTGCTGTGGTTGGCGTAGGTTCGTTAGAGCCTCTGGGCTCTTTCCACCAATGTTTGTGTACTTCCAAAGGATTTAAAGTTGATCTTTCGATCACTAGTACACATCCAAATAGTGGACGCCGGCTGCGCCAAATTGTTGTATATTCTTCTACAACAATTGAATATAATTTTTATACACCAAACTTACCCCCTGCTCAGTCTTGACTGTTGATACGTGGGTTTTTCAAATATAAAACTCTGTTTCTTTTGCACTTTTTGTTCAATAACTGTTTAATTCTGTTGTTTAATTTCGACAAAGAATTACCTTAGTAACTTTTTTAAACATAATACAAATTAGTTTCACAACGCACGCAAATTAATTTCGTATTTTAATTTACAAATATTAAATAGACTTTTTATTGTAATAGCTTGGCTTTCTCCGCATTTGACTGCACGCGCACACGATTCGATTTAATACCAAAAAGCTAATTTTAATATTTGTGCGGAGCACCCGACTGCACTCGCTCAACGCACATGTAACAAGAAGGACTCATCTCGTGTCTTTTTCCACACATCCTATTTCGTTCCGCTTCCAGGGTAGTGATTTCGAGGAAGCGGTCGAGATGGCTAATGACTGATAGGTGACGACTATGGTTAATAAAAGGACGATGGCTATTGCAATGTGAATGGGGTTTTAAATGGGGGTAAACTTTTATTTAAATTATATTCTATTGTAAAAGGGTTTTCTATTGTAAAGGGAAAGGGAATATTAAGAAGGGAAGGATATGTGCGTGAAGACACGAGATGTTAATAATTGAAAAGGGGGAGTGATAATTTAATGAACTTAATTATATAACAGATCTACGTTTGCGAGGGCTTCCGATCATTCACACCCGGCCGTCGGAAGTCCTTCGCACACGAACGGAAATTATGCGTCAATTGCTTGGGTCACCACCGCCTGCGCGACTGCCACTCCAGCAAGACGTGCCGTCGATGAGAGCGGAGGCATTACACCCTGCTGTATGTCCGGTCTACCCCCATCGACGGGACTACATCACCGCCGCAACAAGACAAAGAATCCGCCCCCCCGGATCGACCGTCATGAAGGGGCCTGCGCACACACCATCAGCACCCCTTCACAGCATTCCGCGTTGCTGCCAACAGCCAGAGTCATCGTGACGTCGGAGACCGAACAGAGGATTGAAGTCCGTGCTCTGCTGGACCCTTGCTCCAGCGGGACCTTCATTTCAACATCACTAGCCCGAAGGTTGCACCGCCGACGTCAAGCATCACCCGTCCCCACCTACGGTGTCGGGGGCACTCGTGGCCTTGCCACAAGGGCCCAAACCGCCATCAACATCACTCCTCGCCTCCACGGCTCGAGACAATGGACACTGAGGCCCTTCATTCTGTCCGGGCTATCAGTGTATGAACCACCATCACAATCGGCGACGAGGGATCTCTCGTTCGTGGCGGATCTGAACCTGGCCGATCCAAACATCGTCTCCGCCGACAAGGTGGACATCATCCTTGGGGCAGACGTGTACCCCAACATCATCCTCGAAGGCCTAAGGAAGGACCAACGTTCCGGCCTCGTCGCGCAGGCCACTGAACTGGGATGGGTGCTAAGAGGCACAGCACCCACCATATCATCCAGCGTAAAGGTGACAAGGCCTGTCACCAGCCATCATATGGCCATTCCTCGTGGGTTGCGAATTTACAACTCCGACCCAGAGGAACTGGCCGACCCTACGACTGATGATCGCAGCTCCCATCAGAAGATCAAAAGGAGGTCTCGCCGGCGTCGGCCCCAGGGGCCACCTACGAGGCCCATTCAACTACCAGCCACCGATCACTTGTGCGACCCAACTACAAGACATACCCCCCGCCCGCTGAACCATCGCAAGGGCGAGGGGCAATCTAAGAGCCAGCAGCCGGCCCACCCAAAGGCTTCAAGGCACCACACCACAATAGGGAAAGGAGCGAACAATGCCCCGCTGGCGGGCGGCGCTCCCCAGCATCCAGGGATCAACCAAATCCCAGCAAGAAAGCATGCCTCTCAGGGCATCAACAGAGGCTGCACCCCAACGACTCCGGACGGCACTTGGCCCGTGACTGCCATTCCGCCAGGACACGCTGACAGTGCCAGGGAGTATATCGCACCACACTCCACGCGACAGCCTCACACGCCAGCGGCCGCATCCCGCCGGTTACTAACTTCGGACGGGCACCAACGGGCGCATCACCTTGCACCACCACTGGCGTCGACATAGCGAGACCCATCACCAGTCATCACGTGGTCATTGATCGTGGGTTGCGACCTTACAACTCTAACCCAGATCAACTGGCCGGTCCCGCGAACACAAAAGGCAACGGACATCAGCGATGGGAAAGAGGTTCCTGTCGCCATCGATCATACGGGCCATCCCATACGACCATCCACATCCGACCACCAGGGACTCAACGACCAAGACCAACCCCCACCAGCAGACCGCACACTCCTGGCCCCTAGCCACCGTCCCCTGGAACAAAATGATTCGCCTATGATTGGCGAAGGCGGGCGGAATGTTGCGGATTGGCAATTAAATGTGCTGGAATGTACTGGAGAAATCTAGTACATTCGCTGTGTATACTAGTTACGCAGCAGCTGGCACCAGCTGGCCGATTGTCACCATCGATGACGTCATAGCGTCCCTATTTGAATTGGCAGTTATGCCCAATGAGTCAGTCTGCATTCAACCTTCAACGGGCTCGTTATATCGGAGCAATCATCATCACGAGTAAAACGGACATGAAGTTAATCATTGTCGTTGTTGTTAACATAACTTAGAATGTTCAATAAATTAAATCAACCTCTTTAAAGGGTAAATTCCTCGAGTCGTTTTCTTCGTCCATCTACCTTGTTCGTGCAACCGAATTGAAATACGCAATCACTGGCGTAATTGAATTGCATCACACTCAGGACAGTGGTTCGCGAGAATCACTATTATCACCCATCGGTGGACGCAGCCTTCATCCTAACGGTTGTATTCCGTCACATTTTCTGGTCCTTTGAGCCGAATAAATCACATTGGCGCATCTTCGAGCAGTGTTTCAACACAACGCTTCCCCGACGACATTCCTCGGTCGGCGGAAGCTCAACGATCTCGACCGACGACAGTCCTCGTTCGGCACCAAGATATTACAACACAGGTCGTGCGCCTCTTCTTTCTCTTCCGCTCTATGACAATGTTTACAATCTGGCTTACATGGTCTTCTTGATAGAGCATCAACGTTGTTATGCACCTTCCCTTGCTGAATTGAGCTTATCATTGATACGGGTGCACATTCTGCGGTTAACTCTCTTTTTCTTATTGTGACCGGCTCCTCGGCCGCATTTAGTACTCTGATAGGTACAATGTGCTTCTTCACCTCAGGTTGGTCCGTTGATAGTCTCCTCGTCTAGTCTTAGCGCATGAACAACAATTCTCACTCGATGTTTCCTACAGTCAACAGAGATGTGGCCGACTCCGCCGCATGTCCAGCACTTCATAACAGGTCTCAGGGTTCTCCGTTGTACATGCCCGATTCTTTGGCAGGAACATTCCTGGACGGATATTTCTCGGACTCTATATGTACTCCTGCTAGCCAGTTTAGCAGATTCATATACCAATGCGAACGCCAGTATTTCATTAGTCGTCTTCTTTCCCGACAAACGAACGGCCTGTTGCAAGTCCCGATATTGGAGTGCATTTATAAATGCATCCATTGCTACCTCGTTCAGAAATTCCTTAGTCATATTTGAATAAGACAAGTTTGCCAATCGCTCAATATCTGCCTGCAACTGTTGAGGATATTCTCCAGGTTTCTGCGTTCTGCTCCGCAGTTGCATGCGATAGACCTGCCGCATGTGGTTGTCTCCATACCTAGCTTCAAGGCTATCTCTTACCGCTTGGAAATCTGTTTGCTTCTCTGCTGGTACGGTTTGTAGCAATTCTGCAGCCGCCCCGCGGAGTGACAAGATTAGTGATGTTGACTTTTGCTCATCCGACCACTTATTATAATTGACCGCGGCGTCAAACTGACGTATGAATACGGAGAAGGGTCCCGTTCCAGCGAAGGTTGGCGGTTGTATCCTTGTATCTTTGTAGTTATGTTGATTGCTAGGCGATGTCTCATTTCTCTCAATACACTCAAGTCTCTTTTCGATTCGCATTATTTCATTGGTGACTTTTCTTCCTTACAGTGTTGAAAATTACATTTCATACACTGCGTTAGGGCATCCAATTTTGCATTCAGATCTGCAGCTTGTGCGTCGAATTTTGAATTTTGGGCATCGATCTTTGCATTAACATCTGCAGTTTGCGCGTCCAATTTTGTGTTAATATCTGTAGGTTGCGCGTCTAATTTTATCATCATCATCCTGAACATCTCCGAAATGTCCAACTGTGGCGGACTCTTCTCCGTTACATTGGCACCATCTTGACTCGCTGTTTCTTCTCCATCCGGACAGTCTGGCCCAATCGTAAAAACATATGTGTCGACATCAATACCCTCTTCCTCCAATGCTGCTTGCAGACGCTGATGAAGAATTTAATTCTGTCCTCTGCTATCCAGATTCCGGTCCTCAAGTTCCTTCTTCAACTCAGAAACGCGAAGATCCTCCAAATGTCGATCTGACATCGTCACAACACATTTTCACAGACTTATTTACTTCACCAATAATTAATCCAACTTCTGGCACCAATTGTAGCGAGCTTAGGGTCCGCTGGATTAATTATTTTTAACAAATAAGAGCCGTTAAATCGATTTTGAATTAATATAACACTTTATTAGTCCGTTAATAACAACCGTTACTTTTATTGTACACTTAACGATTTGTTGACTTATCGCGCCTTTGACTGCTTACTTATTACTTTTTACTTCTCCATGATCTGTGTGCGACGTATTTATACCGTTTCCTCATTCTGATTCGGCGTTTCGTTTCCGCCCGTTCCATACCCTTGAATATTCTACTGTTCATATTCTCCAGTTTTCCAGTACTTTCTAGAATATTCTAGTACTTTGTTTCGGACTTTCCCGAATATTCTAGTACTGATTATCATATGCGTCACAATACATTAACCCTTGAATACCCTTTTTGTTATTTCTCTATTGTTCTATCACCATCATCGTCATCGGCATTACAACCGGGATTCATTCTTGGCCTTATTTAACAAATCTCTCCACCGGTTTCATAATGTTAATGTTGTTGTGAATTGAATCAATGTGCGACAAATGGATTTTTGGTTTAATTTGTCGCTCGTATGATTCACTTGGGGAAGATGATTGGGATTATGGCTAATAATTGGGATTGGTGTTCTTGGTATAATAATGGGGATTGGATGGAAGTAGTGATTTAGGAGCACTACACCGGTGTAGCGGCTTCAAAAAAATCAATCTTTTTTTGTCTTAATCGGTAGTATCATCATCATCGGCACTACAGCCGGGAAACGGCCTTCGCCTTATTTAGCAAGTCTCTTCACCAATCCCGATTTCGAGCCGATATCATCCAGTTTAGCACACTTTTTGTTACACTCTCCGTCGAGCTTTTCGAGGGCGAGTCCTAGCGCTTGATCATCAAAGATGTTACTGGTATTTTCATTGCGTAGGCAGCCGTGTTGATTCGAACCAACAATATAGTGATCCGAGTCGACGTTGGTACCTCTGTACGTTCGTACCGTCATCAGGCTCGAGGACTAGCGACGATCTATCAACGCGTGGTGAATTTGGTTGCGAGTGGCTCCATTAGCTGATACCCAGGTGGCTTTGTGGGTATCTTTAGTGGGAGAAAAGACAGGAACTCGTTCGGAGAAACAAACTGTGTTTCAACTGTCTGCCGATTGCATTAACATGTTCATGTGTTCGACATGCATTCGTTACTGCACGCAACCGACTCTGCTAACGAAATGCATGTTTACGAACCACGTTCAACGGTGGCTAACCAGTCATCATCACAATCCACTGCCTCTTCCACTCAACACGTGGTATTGAAACAGGCTTAGAATGCCGTGTTCCCCACCAGGATCGCCTTAGTACATAACACGTACATGCCGGAAAACCATAAGGTACAAACGGTTCTTCTGGCTGCTGCGTTAGTTAAGGCCTTCCCAGCCGTTGGGCAACCTGTGCTGCTGCGAGCATTACTCGATCCTGGAGCAGAGGCTTCTTTCATCTCTGAGTTTGCCGTACAAGTATTGAACGCAAAAATTGAAAGGAAGCACGTTAATATCCGAGGCGTTGGAGAAACCAATTCGAGTGTATCCAGGTATGCGGTGTCTTCCACAATACATTCAACTGACAGCCTTCGTCTTACCCAAGCTTACATCTATGCTCCCGAAGCACAATATATCTTGTGATAACTGGTGTCAAATCCAAAATCTTCAACTTGCGGACCCATCTTTCAATAAACCAGGTAAGGTCGAAATATTGCTTGGTAGCGATGTGTATCCAGCCATTCTATTAGAAGGGTTTATTAAGGGTACCAGGGACCCCCATGGCTCAGCAGACAGAACTTGGCTGGGTGCTGTCGGGCGGCATCAATTTCAAGGTCCAACCAACAATAACATCTCTTCATACAACGACTGAGAATCTTAACTTGGAAAACATCATGCATGTTAATAAAGGAGGAATAATGTGAAACGCATTTCTATAGAACTCATCCAGCAGTGCAATATTCATCCCATGCTCCTGCTGGTCAGCAGATTATTCTTCCTACTACCAACCTAAATACGCAACCTCCTCACTCAATCAAATGCCAGTTTTAGTTCAACAAAATCTATACAACTATGCAGTTTCTGATGGGCATCATGTGTTATCACAGCATATGCAACAGCAACAATCTCAGCAGCAGCAAGTACATGCTAATGAAAATCATCATGAAGATGATGTTGTTCCACAAACAATAACTACACCTCATGGCCATAGTGTACGTTCATCAAATAAAGGTTGGGTTCAACAATTTCGACGGCGGAAATACAATCGGGTGATGGAAACTACAGTTCAAATTCTAGAGTAACCACTAATACTGGAGGACTAATTTCCACGAACCAGTATCAAGGAAACAATACAAATAATTCTGGACTTATATGAAATTCACCGAAGTTTAGCAAATCGAAAAACACAGCGGCTTTGTCTGGCCATCAAGGCCACCAAGGTTATCCCTATGGCTGCCATCACTTTCAACACAATCACTCGATCAATGGATCGAATCCACCATCAGGCAATACTGGCGGCAACACAAATTGTAGTCCCCATCGAGAAGATCGCCCAAACCCAGACAGTGGTCTTAGCGGCTTAAGTAATACACGTCCCCAACTGCAACGGTATCAGCCACAACAATCACTTCGAATTCTTAATGCAAACGGTACTACGCAGTTGACGACTACTCCAAGTCTAGCATTAACACTGGCCAACCGTATTCGCCAGATGACTAACCCAACTAACTGGACTTCATGCTGAGTCAGTGGCCTCATCTAGTGCACCTCGATCTCAGCAATTTATAAACGGCCACATTCTTAGGCAAGGTGTGGCTGCAGGACTACAGAATTTTCAACTTAACGGCAACCGCCTCTCTCAAACACAAATGCCAAATGGTCCCAATGGTCCGATCCTTTTCCAACTGCCAACGCAGTTTCAACAGACCTTAACAGGATTTAATCAAATCAACCAGAATATTAATCTTAACCAAGGGAATAGTACAAATATTCACCAAATAGCTGCCGCGGCCGATCTCGCCTTCCAGGCACCTCCTCCACAACATGTCGGAGATTTACAAACGTCGACAACTGCAGCTGTTATGCCAGCCCAGAATATCCAATTGTCTGGCATGGCCTTGTGGGGGTACGTAGTCTGTGTGCCAGCACGGGCGCTGGTTCACTACTACCCCACGACGAGTTCACTGGATGAAACACTGCAAACCGTTCACAGAAATGATAAAAATCTGAGTAGATGGTGTGATAGTTGATCTTCGAAACGGATGTTTATTGTATGGAACTGGCTTTATTTTGATTAGGATTAATATGTTTTTACAAAAGTAAGACTTAATGCGATTTATATTAATGGGACTATTGCATATCGGATTTTGTGCCGCACTATATGGTTTTAAGTCACGTCGAATTTTCCATTGAACTGTTTTAATTTGAGGAAATATGATATTGGATTGTATCTGTAAACAATAGATCTTTTGTTGCACAATAACGCAAGCTGCCAAATCAAACCGCCGAACTATTCGAACACGAAAGACAATAACGAAACACTACTTAATGTACAAAAAACTCTCGGACACACTCGACTCCGTGAAGGGACACGTCTCCCAGGTGTGCGCACGCCCCTGCGCACCCTTCGTTGGATGGTAAACGACTCTTTTGCGATGTGCACTCGCCGGGGAATGAAACGCGACTGTGGTACTCAGTGATTAACCTCGAGACTCGTGGTGAATCCTCTCTCAGCTGAAGGTGAGTTTTCTTTTCCTCGATAGAAACGTGGTTTCTCTTGTGGTGGTGAATTGGAGATGATCTCTCCGGGTCGATCTTAGCTAGTGTGCTAATGATCCATTGTTTACTCATGCAACGAAGGTCATGGGAAAACAAAACTGAGAAAAGGGGATGGACAAAGGGCATCGTAAAAGGCATGGACGAAGTTGTACAAATAATCTGCATTGCAATTAGGAAACTGATGCTAAGAGCAATTTAGGTACACAATGGTGATTGTGCATTGAATCTTAGCTCTCGGACAGGGTCGAATTCTTGTATGCATGTTTATATGCTTAAGAAATCGATTGTTGGCGGCAAGACGCTAGATGCGTAAATTGCTTTTGTCGATTGGACAAAAGGCTGCCGAGACTGTAGATAAACCACGATCATATGCTACGCACGTGTGTGGCAGGATACGCTGCTTGACATGGGCGCCGATAAGTTTTTCAAATTTATGATGGGTGTATGCGAAAGAATTCTTTTCCAGAAAATTTTGATGATGCATTGGTTGTATGCATGTTAATGAATTCATTTCGGGGAATTTTAGGTGATGCATTAGGTGCATTAAATGTCCTTGATGAAGAAAACGTTTGAAGGTTTGCAAAGGAAGTTGGGATGGAATTGTGGGTGGTTGTTACCTATTTTTAAAGAACCTCCACAGCCTCACAAGCAGTCTCCCTTCAACCCGAAACGGTTCAGTCAGTAACCCCTGAACCGGCTAGAATTTCTACGTCAGGTAGTCTGCGAAATGTGATGTCAAGTTCACAACATACCAGAAATGGTAAATTAGCGAATGTGTTCCACAATCGCAGGCCAAGACGCACAAGAGCCCCATACACGAGGTTAGAGTGCGGAAACCTAAACCGCGTAAAAGGAAGAGAAAAACAATTCCTCGTCCTGTAGCTGTATCAACACTTTTATCTTAATGATGCCCCCAACAACAACAACGACGGCATTACCTCAAATTACAACATATGCCAATTCTGTTAGTGCTTTAACAGTCACCTATTTAACAACAATAACTGCTAATCAAGAAGGACCTCTCCCACCAGTGGCACGTGCAAAACTGGATCTGGGGAATGTGATGAAACTCAGTGGCATTATGGAAGACGATAATGATTTTATGGATTTTGATGAACAGATGCAGCATGCATAATCGCTGCAACAAGACGAATTCAGGAATATACAATCATCCAATGACATCATTAGATCGATTCCGGGCCAAGGCAACGACATCCCATTACATTTAATCAACAAACACTTAGTAAATCTCTTAAGTCGGCATCAGACGCGCAATTACAATCCAGAAGCGTGGTTGATGTGAACAACATGGAGTCAAGGCAAAGGAGTGTTATAGGGATCGATCAAATGATGCGGCCCACCATCTACTATTTAATTTCCAAAACTCTACGGTAGTAGAATTCCGCAATAGAAAAGAAGGCAACTACAACCTTAGCACCCAACGGCCAACTTGGCCTTCTATCTTACACAGACACACACCCACACACGGTGTGAAGGAATAGTCGATATATCAATGAATATCCAAACTTTATTAAGGAGATCTGCAATTTTATTGATGTGTTGGAACATTGAGGTGGTAGCCCTGTACTGGGACCTAAAAGGCAACGTAGAACATTATTCAAAATTCTCCGAATTCGTTGAAGCGGCTAATGAACTTCGTCAAAATAAAAATTTCATCGGTGGTCTCATTGCAATCGGCTTAATCGCAGCCTAACTTATCTATGGAAAAAGAAAATTTTATCAACATCCGAAATTTCATTCCAACAGAAGAAAGCTCAAGGCCTCTGGTGCACCGAAATCGATCTATAGAACAGAACGATGACGACCAAACGGACTTAGATACATACATATATATTTGGACGAACCATGTCAGGAATATGATCTTACATAGCGATTCTTCTTAATTCCATCTACTTTTTAAAATGAAATTTCTAGTCTCGTTGGTGAAATTATGTTCAGAATGAAATTATGAATTACAAAAAAAAAAAGAGAACAAGCGTTTAATAAAATGTTATATTTTAAAACCTAAAAAAAGGAAAGAAAATAAAACTAGAAAGTGAATATTTGAGAAAAAAAAAGTGAGTGTAAAACCAGTGTGAAAAAGAGGCAAAGAAAATGGTTGTCTGGGCGCAAGGCGCGCGTACATTATATTCGTGACAACGTATCCTAAATATGTAACATTGAATATACAAGTTATTAAATCAAAATTAAAGTGTTTTTTTCCGAATGCCTCCAAATGAAGGCATTAATTTTGGTTTGCTTAACGAAATTTTACAAGTAGTGCAAACTACTGTGTATTCGTCAGGACACAGTTGTCGATTTTCTTTTGTGTGCCAGTCCGAAATTACGTTCATCTGTTGCCACGTTGAACGGTTTTAAATCGCGTTCAAACCAAAGTCTATCGCAAACAGAGCAAGCATACCCAAAGTCATTGTCAAGAAACATCAATTTAAATCTTGATATCGATTTGTTCCATTTCATGTCCCATACCTCTTGCGCCGATATAACTGGTTGTATTGTAAAATACACGGGTTCTGCTGCTGAAGGCTGTTGTGGGTTTACAACCTGTAGTTCTTGAACGTTGTTTGAACTTGCCGCTGCGAAACCACTATGAACAGACAATTTTCTCTTAGCTATATCCGATTTATTTAATGCTGCAAGGCGCTGCCTGTATTCGCGTTGTCTCTGTGTATTTTTTGTCTTTACACTTTCAACCTGTACAGCTGTTCTCGACAGTACAAGGCGCTGTCTGTATTCCCGTTGTCTCTCTGCATTTGACTTAGGAGCAATTAAGAGAGTTGCGCTCTCGATCACTGCGGCTCGTGCGTTATCGGTTTATCGTAACGCTACAAACTTTTTTCCGAATGCCTCCCAAGGTATACCGATTTATAAGACGTTGTCACGTCAAAATACACTGAGGTGCACAGTATTCGCTTTTCACTTTACCCAATGCAGATTTAATTTTGCTCCACTCGCCTCACAGCATCAGAGGGGCTTTTTACAGTTGTGCAAGGGTAGGTTTTTGGAAAATTTGTCGCGGCAACAAACAGTGGCGATTTAGAGACGAGCGCGGGTCAGAACCGTTGGTGTTCGGCAGCTCGGAGAGCGGGTCACAAAATTGACGAGGACGATCAATATTAAAAAGCAAAGGTATACTACTAATGCCGTGCGAGAGCTGGTCGAGGTCATTGGTTGCCTTTACGATAAGGAAGTGGAAAATCGTTAAAAGAAGCCATCTGCACCGACTGAAGCAAGCGCTGGAAACGTGTAAATCCAGCCAAAGCAAAACTCGCACACAGACGTAAACAGGGTCCCGGGGCAGATCAATGTTGAGTCGCCCAATTATAATTGGTTTACAATTGGCCAGAGGGGAAGGAAGAGGGATTTGAGGTTGGAGGGTGAAGAGGCTCCAAAAGGTGATACTGGGAAGGCCAATATTATGAAAAGAAGGGGCCACACCCGGACGCTATAATAATATCCAAAACCGGGGAAAAAACATGTGCGGATATACTGAAAAACTGATTTGAGGTTGGGGGATGAAGAGGCTCCAAAAGGTGATACTGGGAAGGCCAATATTATGGAAAGAAGGAGACCACGCCCGGCGTGCCTCTGGATCGGTCAGCGGTGTCTTCTGAAGATTTCCACCTTCCTACCAGAAAAAAAAAGATAACATGAGAATAAAAGAGTGATACAAAGTGTTACACATGTAATAAATTATAAATATTAATATCCATTAACCTCGCGACCTAACATAAAAAAGAGTCAAACAATTCAAAACTCCCCCACTTTGTTTTTTTTTCCTTTGCCCAAAATACTTTATTTAACTACCGGGCATAGCAAGTAACTTATATTTTAGTAAGAATTTTGAATTTTTTGTTTTAGATGTTCTAGAGCTGATAAATCATGTCAAGGAGTTTTATACAGGGTTTGCCCCCTCTCCTCCGATATATCAACTTTGAAAAATAAAAAAAATATATATATGTTTGTATTTGTTAAGGGTCTGTGGGGGTTTGAAGAAGAAGTATAATGCCAACGTATGACACTTGGTTCACTTTCTTCCCACTTGTAGTTCCGCTGAAATCCAAGCCGCCAATTAAATTGATCACAAAAATATATCCCAGCGTCACGCGAAGAGTAAATGAAACGATAGAGCACAAGTTTCTTATTAATTGTTATTTTTATTGTTAACACGATGTTTTTTTTTTTTGTTACACAAAGTTTTGTTCCACAGGGCAGGATTCCTAATGGTGATATATCTGGCGATTAGTGTCTCTAAAATTCACCTAAACTATTGCACATTATTATTTTGAATAAAAGATTTGAAACTTCTTTTCCTTTTGCCGTTTTACTGTTCGACTGATTTTTTTTGGTTTTACTTCAATCATTTACGGATAAGTTTCCGTGGAAAAATAAACTGAAACTTTCCAGAGTTGAAAAAAGAATAAAACACACACGACTGTGCTCGACGTTATTCAATCTTTTATGCTCACTCCATGCAGTGTAAAACTCGACTCTATCTGCACCGTTTGGTGGATGGAAAACAACTTATTAAGCGGCGTAGCGTGTGCTGCTGTGGTTGGATAGTGACTTACTCATATTAGGGGTGAAAATTGGGATTTCTGTAACCGATTTTTGCACACAGAACAACCAAAAGAGATCACGCCACTGCTCTCTCATTGTCACACCCGTCGAAGTGTGGTAGAAAATAGGTTAATTGATAATCGACGAACATGGGATAATGAGAGAACAGAAACACGGGCTGGTATCAAATACAGTTTCTGAGTATGACTTACTGCCCTAGTGTTACTGCCATGGTGGTCTCAGAGTGCATTGAACCGTATGGAAACAGAATTATGGAGGAGAGGAAAATGTTGTGTGCGCTATTCACCCGTAAAATGAGATCGTTGATCCCAAGCGAATGGGTGATCTGAAGAAAAGCCGAAGTGACGCCAAATTGGCTAGGGTAATTTATCATGAAAACTAATTAGATATTTTGATAAATTCCCCAGCGGTTTCGTTATGATGCGACGGCGTCGTTTGCTTCGACTTGTTGTTGCTAACCGACATGATGTGATTTCCGATGGAAATCTCATGGGCTAGCAAAAATGGAGTTGCCGTATGGCAAAAAGGTAGCTGAATTCAATTATGCATTATGTGCATAGAAGAATGGAATTCAGCTATGCGTCCATTTGGATAACATGGTATTTCCGATGAATAGCATGAACGGCGGAAAAGGAGTTGATGTGACACGCTGTTAGCGGTCGAAATTAGGTTGGGATTGTGGGCTGGTTCTCCATGTGATATAGAGAACCCCCACAAAGTACCAGACTGCCCCATAAAAAAAAATACTACTTTTCTATGTATAGAGATGATACGAAGGCAGAGTCAGAGCTAATCGTTATGATACACAGATGGCGGCAGTTATCAAAATACCTCGACCGTAGTAGACAGTACCAACCATAAAAAGATCAAATTTCAAGTTCTAAGACGCTGCTGTTGTTTATTACCCGCTTGACAGCCATCAATAGAAAAACTCCAAACATGGAAAAAATACACACACGTTCACACATCCATTATTGCAGTGACCAAAATCAATGAATGAAATACGAAATACGAATCACTTCTTTAGCATCCTCTGACTATTTACTCTATCCAAACTTGATGAATTGGCTCGGTGGTAAACTGCAATAACGGATGTTTGAATTCTTTCCATGTCCACAAATTCACTGAGAACACCCAGCATTGTTGTCTGCCAAACAAGTAATAAACAACGTAGGCACCACCCACCAGTCACTACATTTTAACGAATATCACCATCCATGTGTTAGGCTGATCAATTCTGGTATTGCCCTCGTATTAAAAAATCCTCAGAAGCCGTTATCACCCGGTTAAAAATTGGCATATATAATATATAATATCATTTTTCTATACGATGGAAGGAAAATATTGTTGAGCTTACAGAGTATTATTATTGGGGATTCAAAAAGGTTGCACAGACATAACCGTAGCGCAGGCCACAATATACAACAGAATCGAAAAAATGCGTCAGTGCCGAATACCAGAGCATTCATGTAGTAAACAGCTTAAGTAGTGTGTGGAGCATTCCCATGTACACGCGCCTGTGGTTTAATTTAAACCTCGTCATTGCGTTCGAATCATATTCTTTACTACTTTGTGAAATGCGAAATTGGTGTCGCCGAAGTGCTCTGCACATACACCAAAGCAGTCTGTTAAAATATACTGGGACCTGACCGTAGGAAAAAATCCAACATCAAAATAGAAATTAATCTGGTGTATAGATAGAGAAGGAAAAAATCTCAAATTGATAAATAATGCTAAGTACAATTTTTTTCAACATCAGTGTGAACCAAATTTATTTAGTTCTGTGCAACAAATTGTATTTTATTTTTAGGTGAAAAAACTCTGCATCCAACATTCCTTCACTGGACAAGCAAGAAAGATCCAGTATTGATCAGGGGTAACTGCAAAAATAAGGATTCAACGTTAGTATAATGCTTAAATAGAGTGAATATAGAATTCGTATGAAGTATTTAATTCAGTAATTGGATAACGTCAAATCAAAATAAATTCATAAACACGGACCAATTAATTTCATCACAGAAAAGAAAATTTGACAGTAGCCAGTGACAAATGAATGCTATTCACCTCTTTATCCCAAGAGAAGGACTCGTTCACTAGCAATCATTACCAACAGCACCAGACCGAAATGTCTTCCACCTCTAAACTAAATATCTTCCAGAGCTCGTGCTTCCGGCGTTACTTCACTACATGATGGAAATGAAACCAGAACGCAGCTGGGGATTTCTGTGAAAACACGAAGCAATGGTTAATAAAAGTCTTACAAAGAGAAATTACAGAATTGCACTGGTTTTATATCAGTAATTGGATCACGTTAAATCAAAATAAATTCATAAACACGGACCAATTAATTTCATCACAGAAAAGCAAAATTGACAAGTAGTGACGTGTGAATATAGTATACCTCTGTGTCCTTATAGAAATCCATGATCCATCTGCGTTCTATGCCTTTCTCTTCTTGCCTTCACTCTCTTTCCTGACATCAATGACTGTAAAGATTTGATTTATCATTATAATTCATTACCGAATAATTATATAAGCGCTTTAATAATTTATTTAGTTATAACACTTCCTATTAATTACAATAATAAGACTGATATGAATACGTAACTATGAATATTTAATCTAACCGCCCACTAAACACACCATTATTTAGAATAGCTGATATTAAACGGGGGCAGCAAAAAAAGTGTTTCCACACTCAGTTCATTTCATTTATATCATGTTAGTTTTATTTTTTGTGTTTGGGTATAACTTCTTACATGTGAAAACCTAACCTACCAGTAATACAGACAAAGTATAAAGCGCAAACAACTTTATTATGATTAGGAATTCAATTAATATATTAACTATTTCACAATTTCCTTTTAAGAATATACCCCGAGAATGCAAAAGGGTCCACACCAACTGTGTTTAATATAAAAATATAGTGTAAACTTGATATAGGAACAATTAAATACTGAAAACAAGCATAAGAAGTATAAATGTTATTTACAATCAAACTCCAAAAATGCCTATAGAAAAATTTGATACAAAACATCAATATTAGGGAAATCTAATAGGTAAATATATAACGAAGGATTTAACTAAAACCTTTAACTATTCAAAATTAACTGAATACCACAACTGTAGCGTTAGAAAAATATGTGAATAAGTAGGAAGGGAAAACAACGGGTTTTAGAACTACTAGTCGGATCAGAGTACAAACTGAAGAGAAGTGGGTTGACTGTGGTCTTGTGTTTGATTGGAAATTATACACGTTGATCGGTTTTTGTCTGTTCCGTCGACACATTTTAAATCAATATCTACAAAGGGTTTATAAATACCCTTATACTATCAACAAACTCTACACCATGATTACTGAATTACCATAATTTATGAGCGGTCAAATGAATAACGTAGTACAGTATTTGATGTACTTCACAAATGCCCAGGAGGCGTTCATACTACTTGTGGAACAATAAAATATTTTTTGTTTTATTTTCTGGCTATAGAAAAATCTTGGATGTTGAACTTCTGACCTTTTTAAAATATATGTAAACATATATTGTATATATAACAGAACAGTTTGTGCTTTTATCTTATGTACATTATAGAAAAAAGCACTATTTAACTAAATACGAGTTGCCAATTAATTAGAGAATTGGAATTGTGATGCTATATAAATTGTAAATTCTCTTTTTTCTACATTCATATTGTATATTGGTGATCGCTCAAATATATTAGCAACGTAGTTTAGCAATTTTTGTCGAAGGTCCTGGTAGCTTTATGTATCAATAAAGGTTTAATAATAATAATAAAAATTAAAATAGTAATAATAAGTAACAATAAAAATACTAATAAGTGACAATAAAAAAAATAATAATAGTAACAATAAAAGTAATATAAATAACAATAGTAATAATAAAAATAACAATAGTAGTAATAAAAATAATAATGATAGTATAATAATAAAAAATTTAATGATTTGATATATTTTTAATTACAAAAAATACTTACTTCTGGTTTGGCAAAGTATCCGGATACAAATTGACCTGTAAAGAATTTAATGCTGGTAAATATATAATATTATTAACTTCTATATACAATATTATTAAGGACCAACGTATCACAATCAACGTTTTATGGATTCAGATTGTTTGATTGTCATCAAGATATTATGTCGGGAAAAGAAGACAATTTTACAAGAAATCATCATTTTAAAAACGTTAACGACATCGGGTTTATAAATGCAAGTGAAATTTCAATGTACATTATATTATTGTTATTAACCTATTTTTATTAAATTAATATCTAGGTGTAGATATATAAGATATGAACGCGTGGGCTTACCTTTTTCTAGCTGCTGTAGAACATTATGTAAAGTGAAGTAATTTAAAATCTGTAAAAAAAAAAAAAATATATTGAATATAAACTCAATACCAAAATTTATATATTTTAGCACAAGGCACAACAAAATTGAAATGTTTTAAAGTTGAATTTATCAGTATTTACAGCCGTGTTATAGTCATAGTTATTCTCATACGGTAATTTTTTTCATCATATTTAAAACATCACGGAACATAATTATATTATGGAAAGCAAATGCTGTTACATACCAACTTCTATTTGACGGTCTTCATAAGGGGATTGGGTGTTGGGATCCAATCTTTTATCCTCGGCGTTGTGTGTGTTCTATCCACATCATGTGCAATTGCTCGAATTGGAATACTAAACACAGCAACTTATCAAAAATCAACCCGTAATAGAGCTAGCTAGTAAGAAAAATAACTGAACTGTAAATTAATAAGACATAAATCAATTGGCAATGGCCTTACTTCTCTTTAGCTACATTTCAAAAATCATATAGAAAAAGCAGTTTACTACGGTATCTGAAAGTATAAAATAAAATATTATATATACAAATGTTATTCAAAAAAAAAAACATACAGTAGAATCTAGTATAAATTAAGAACTGAATGTTTTAAAAATATAGTTATCAGTAATTACAGCCATAGAACAGTCATATTTATTCTCATACGGTAATTTGTTTCATCATATTTAAAAAAACTTCGCAGAGCTCTCTACTAACTAGAGGTAATTACGGCCAGGTGACCGGCAACCCACATCGACAAGAGCGATCAATTTCCTTCTGTAGTATCAAGTCTTCCGTCAGCATGACACTGCCTCTTGAGAGTGTATGTAGTATTCCATTAAATAAACCCCATATAACATAGTTACACACATCTTGCATGCGTTCACACACAATGCACACGGAACCATTTCTTCTTTAATTAGCTACCTATGACGAACTATCATTTCCCAAATTATGCAATATCCAATTACGAATCATTCTTATACCGTAACCCACAAGTGCACGCATCAGCATATCAAAATATTAATAGCAAGCGCCTTACCAGGTGGCACGGGGACTCCCTATTAATTGCTTACGCCTGTAAATATGATACGTATGAATAACAAATTACCATACACCAACAACATAACAGGTGGCATGCACTTGCCTACGCAAGGCTAATAACCTTGTTCAGAAAAACAAATTATTATGGGCAATTTAACAAGTCTCGGATAAGGACCGGATACCGGTGGAGAGACTTGCAAAATAAGGCCAAGACCGGATCCCGGTTGTAGTGCCGATGATGATGATGATGATGCACTTGCTTACGGATTTCCCAGTAAAAATGCTTATGCCTGCGAAAGAAAGGCATATAAACAATAACGAATCGCCACCAGTGAACCGAAGCGACGAAATATGCTTTAACCAAGGCCACTGCACTTTATGTGGGTCAACATCGATTAACCTAGAAGAATGACTCGTGCAGGGTAAATGACTTCTGCGTGGTTATGCTGAGTGGAAAAGAATTGAGTGTATCGTTTGTGATTTTTCGTTAAGAGCATTCATATAAAAGGAGTGCTTGCAAATGGTATCAGGCAGAGTAGATTTCCGACCACAAAAACAAGGTGAGAGTATTTAAATAAAAGGTAAATAATTATAATCAAAGAAAAAACGTCTCTTTCTAATTTAACTATCCGCGAACCAACTCTTCCCTCTGAAATAAGGAAGCACGGTTGGTCAACGTTACACCAAATTGTGAAATTCAGAATTGTTAGACATATTAGTAGGAATACTGAACAAATATCATACCGCAAGCGCGATCTTATAGCCAAGTATTACTGCACATCCTATCTACAATATATATATATTACAAACAGCACAATTTATATTACAATCACATAACACATATATAATGTCTACGGATAGTATACTGTTAATCATTTAGGATTATATCAATTGTGTTACTGATTTAATGAATCAGAACATTTGCTATGCCCCGTCTCGATCATTGTGATTCGTGCTCTTTCTTTAATTGGTTATGAATATGTGGCTTAAAACAACGCCGTCCTTCAGGTGTTGACCACACTGAACAACGACGCCAATGTTTTATGTATCGCTCACAATAAAGATTTCAGTGTCCTGATATAGGATTAACACCAAACTTCTCTTTAAGGATAAACATATTTTAGGATGGAAACTGATAGACAAATCCAATATCTGTCCCTATTCAACACTGTGAGAAGAATAGAGCAACTAGCTATATCCAGGCACACTGAAATAGAAATAGTACTAAGTACAAATATGACCTGGAATTTGGACATACCATTTAAAATCTATATATACTTCCAAATCCATTTCATTGTCCTGAAAGTAATACCCCTCTGACAGAATACACTTATGCCTCAGATGTTTTGAAATCTTCTCTGAAGAGTATTGGTGATTGAATGATCCACAAATGTGCTAAAAAAGCAGACGCATAGAAACCGGGTGGAAAGTGTTCACGTTCTTTCCTATACTAATCACACGACCCAATGAGTGCGATTATCTCGTGTTTGTTTAAGATACCCCGACGGATTGAACTAACGAAATCCGAGATAAGGGTTTCGAAATGGAAGAGGTGTTGCCTCTTTGACGGATTGAGCGATAGTCTAATGGAATATAAACGCCCGAAGTGAAATTTTCAGGGCAAGCGCAAGCAAAGTAGGCATTCTAGCAAAGTTTAACGAATTCTGACTAATTTTTACAGGTATTATTGCGACCATTATTTAATAGAACTTAGTGAATGCGAAATATTTTCCTCTAAAATTTGTACAAATCGACGGGGATATCATTTCCACTGTAGAATTTTACTTCAGATGTGTGATAAATACGAAGAATCATTCTTCGGGCGAACTATGAAGTGGTGCCCCCTCTGTTTGATCGTTTCATCTTTTTTTTGCACTGTATGTAGTGTAACAAGAAACACGAGGGGAATATGTTTTAATTAACTCAATTTTGCATTCAAAACCAGTATACATCGATATCACCATTTCCTATTATTTATTCGGTGTGCATTGCTGTGCTCTGACATTAGAGGGTATTGTACGCGGAAAGGCATAAGAAAAAACTGATATTGTATAATTTAGAGTGCTTGCGAAGAGTCAGTAAGCTAATGTAAGGATGATATGTATAAAATAGAATTTAACATTTAGTCTTAGGTAAAATTCTGTAATTGTATTGGAAATAAATGTGGATTTAAAACCAAATGAAAAACAATAGTGGGTGTCATCAAAATCCTTTGTACTCGTACGCGTCGTTAAAAATGTATATTTTTGGATAAAACTCTAATCAAATTATATTCTAAAACGAATTTATTACTTACCAAAAAATTATAAACACATCTCAACAAGATACCACAAGTAACTAGAAAAATAAATAAAATTCAATTAGCTTACATCTAAAAACAAACCCAATTCAAAGCATACCTTCGGTTTCAAGTAAGGACACTCCCTCCTCATACGCCTGTTTGAATCCAGTCGGCATGTGGCCTGAAATATTAGATTATTATTAACATTGATCTCCGATTATAGTTTTCGTTCGAATACAAAACAGATCAGCAGGAAGAGAAGATTACATTAGAAATTGTGGCAAGCACTTATTATGCTGCACAGGAATTGGTATAGATATTTCTCTAAATTTAATTTTCTACTGTGATGCAAACTTCTGCTGAATTAGAGAATTTCTGAAATGCATTTTCGAAGATTCACATATTTTTCCCTCTCTTATTGGCTGTTGAAACATGCGTAGTCGTCTAAGTTTCGCAGTATAGGCTGCTTAAGTGAAAACAAATGTTTTCAAACGAGAAAGTCCCAGATATGCCTTTTTATCAAACAAGATTTCATTCCTCAAACCTTTAAGGCAGAGTATTGTATTACACAATTTTGTCAAATATATATAACAACTGAACTAAAGACTTGGATAAAAATAAAAATACTACTGGTCGAGAAGGTATTTATTTAAAGAGTTCTCTTGCAATAATACATTATGTACTCCCCATGATAATATATAATAGATGTACATGTTTAAATAAATATTTCAGACACATCACATAATAGTTTAAACAAATAGTTCAATCTAAAGCTTTTATAATGATTGCATGAGACAATTAAAAGTATTTAGAAGAATAATGAGACTATTTCATGAAAAAAGGCTTTTTATTTTGGATAATCCGAAACTTGAAGAATTATTCATAAACTCTTTTCGAGCACAGTAAAAACGAAGAATTTTACAACAACTTTACACTGTTGTAATGTAAAACATCAAAAGATAAACAATGTAATGTTCAACGCGAAGTTGATTTACCAATGCGCATTATAACAGGTACATATATCCACATAATCAGCACATTAATAAATATATAAACACGATGAATACGAATTAAATGATCAGCTTAATGATGTAAAAGATTGCGGGTGTATGTCGTTTAGCACACATTTTATATAAAGTATGGCATATCTGGGTGAAAATGGATTTAAAAAGAAGTATTCAAAGCCTGCATGTGTTACATTTGCACTCAAAAGTGACCGTCCCACACGTTCCGACAAAGAAAGATTCATATGTAATTTCATTAAAACCCATAGTACGTGTAAAAATCAATTTAATGTCTTACCTCGAAATTCAACAAAATTGTTGGTTTTAGATGTCAAATGCAAGCAATAGTAGTTTTTCGATATGATATTGTACTTGTTTGTAATTAATTTCTTTAATTACTTGTAGTTTAATGGTAACGTTAGAAATTTCTCTTCGAGTCATATGTCCGTGCCAAGAAACGTTGTGATCTCCTTTTCGCCAAAACAAATTAAACAGCGGATTCGTGTATTATCAACATTGAATACTACTTTACGCTGCTTAAGGTAATTAGTTATTTTCCTTCAGAAATCGTTCCTTCTTAACAGTGAGCTGATTTTGTTGGTTGATCTATCCTCTTTAAATCATCTACCAGCAGTGTTCTCTCATCCAGTGATTTCAATAACCGTTAAGAGAAAAATTAAGTAAAAATCCAAGCTCCATTTTCCGACACAGATTCAATTCCAAATCCAATATTAGGTGCAGTCGATTTAGTTTTTTTTTTAAAGCTGATAGTAATGTCAATTTTCTGACCCTTAGAAAGTCAATCAGGTTCACACATTCATCATCAATTGTATGCCATTCATTCCATATTAGACGTGAAGAAAACAAATTCAATCACAATGATAATAACTTAGACTGTTCCCGATGTTCAAATTTGTAACACGATCATGGAGGTAACAACCCAATTAATTCAATTACAATTACAATGCCAATCAAAAGCATATGAATAAATTTTGATACGTAAGGATTACCCTCCAATAAAATATTGAGAAACGTCGGCGGTGCATTTGAAGCAACAAATGTGATTAAATATTCATTTATTAAAAATTCTAATTCTTTGAAGTGTACTTCTATTGACTAACGAAAAAATGTACTTCATGAACAGTGACAAGACACTACATTTCCTAAAATACTGAACGACAATTGGACCCAAATCAAGGTTGAGCAAAGCAAAAGTAAGCTCAAAGATTTACTCGTATTCCTCTAAAGTTTTCCTTCCTTTAAAGTATCTTTCCTTTCATCTATAGGCGAAGGAACATATTCCATGAAGAATTACATTGTTTCCTAAAATACTAAGCAAAGAACAGAACCATTAGATTACTTGGAAAAAAGAAAAACAATAACCATGCTACAGCGAACAGTTACCGCTTGCCATAATACAATTGATGTTTCAACACCAGTAATATGAGATTTTAATAACGACCACCAACGGAAACAACGGGCTATATATTTTTTATGTACTATTATGTAATCTGTTTTGCATAGCCATTGCAAACTGTGGATTTGATTAAAAACCTGTTGAAAAAGCTATTTACGATTATAACATATTGAAACACCTTTGTTGTACTTGAGATTCATTCATAACACAATTCATGATATATAAATATTCAGTAACTTAATAACCCATCATCAAAAATTGTTTAAAAAAACATTGAAAATGCACGAAAGGAAGTGGCGATGTTTAAAAAAAAATTATATTTCATAAATACCAAAAAGAATTCTATTTTACACTAACCACAAAGGTTTAGCAGGATATTAAAGGGTTCCTTAGTTTTGAGGGGGTTAAAAACCAGTCACTTGAAGGTGAATCCACGCGTTTTGTTTTTTAAAACTTCAAGTATGATCTGAACTACATGTTTGGCTTTCAATCCAACAGCCAATTTCATTGAACAAATTCATGCCCATAGCAAGTGAAAAAATAAATTGATTGATAGTCCACAAAGTTAAACAAATATCGATGAAATTACATAAAAAGGAGACATTAACAAACCGAACCACATAAAGAGAAACACATTTCAATACATTGCCTATAAATTCAGTGTTTTAAAGAGTCACGACACAAAAGGATAAGATAAGTCCATTGGGTTTTATCGTTCTCTAGTCTGACGTAGTGCAGGACATATCTTTTTTGGTACATTTTGGAGACATTGTTATATAATTAAAAAACATTTTACAATGTTTGCCTGAAAATATAAAAACATTCAAAGAAATCACATAATAAATGAATAATATCTTAATAATTTATAAACAGTGATGGCTATTTGGCATCATTGTCCAATTTCAATTAAGAAGCATTCCGATAAATTGCATTTTTTTTTTAATTTATGATCCATTTCCACATAATTTATATTTTTTTAGCACCTTATGAACACACTTCAAGCAAATCTCATGGTGATGTAAATATTTAAATTGCATTTAAATTTTGTATCAATGAGTATAAACATAAATAACAGAATATCAATTTTTTTGTTACATATTGTAGTCAGTTTTGACTAAGTGCATTAATCATGTTTAATACAGTTCAGGCACAGTATTTGAGGAAACAATAACAAAGGTTTTTAAATTCCCCGTCAAAGTGAAGTTTAAATTAGCAATTAAGGATTCCAAAACGAAATCAAACAATTTAATATAATTAATAATAAATATGTAAAAAGAAGAAAAATATTAACGGTATTAAAAATATTTGTATTATATATTTATATATAATACAAATCAAGAACAACTTATTATGAATATTAACTGTACAGAGTTTACGCTGTATAGATGGTTACAGAAGTTCCTGGTTGATTTTCAGTGCTAGCGGAGGGTATACGGATGCGAAACATGGCGTCTCACAAAACGGGAAGAAAATAAATTCCGCGTATTTAAGAATAAAATTTTAAGGAGTATCTTTGGCGGTAAATGTCATGAAGAGGCAGGACAATGGAGGAATGTCCGTAACCACGAATTGGAAGAGCTTTGCCGCAAACCTACAATAGTGAGGGTAACCAGGTCGCGAAGATTAAGATGGGCCGGACATGTGGCGAGAATGCGCAATGATAAGACCGTGCGTAGAATTCTTGACGGAAGACCAACGGGAAAGAAACCGGTAGGACGGCCGCGACGGAGATGGGAGGACAATGTAAGGTTTGTCCTTAGGAGATCGAATCAGATGGTCTAGCATGGCAGGAGAGTGGCAGGACAGCGAGCGATGGCGCAGCCGAATCAGTGACGTCATGAACTTCCGGGTTCCTATAGGCCAATAAATAGTAGTAATAGTATAGCGTAGGGTATACAACTATGACAAGGGGGAATCACCCAAAATTCCCGACAAGTGAACAAAATGAGAAATGAACTCTACAGATTAAAAAAGCATTTAGATAACAGCTAGAATAAATATCCAATTTTTGAGTTAGCCATACGCTGCCTGTCGTTCAGGTTCGCATGCGTACAAGGAACTCAAAAATATTGTTATCGGTATATGAGTGAATTGGGTCGTGAGTAACGGACAATAGATCGTTTATAAAAATAAGGAATAAAGTAGAGGAGATTACATCGCTGTAAGGCACAACGGCTTTATTTTGAAGGGAGGTAGAATTGACACCCACCAGAGTTACTTGGGTTTATAACAGAATAGAAATTAGAGCTATGAATCGATAAGAAGGGAGGCATTAGAAAACAATGTTTGTTCACTTTAATACTATAGTAACAACCGGAATGGTGTTGAAACATTTGATGTATTTTTCATAATGTGCACGTCCTGAAGGACGGATTTAAACAAAGAAATATGTAGCTGCTAATCAAATTTCAACCTTTAATAATAATGTGCACCTCCTGAAGGGACTACTGATAACCTTACTATATAGTGTCCAAAAGATAGAGGGAATTTAAACAAAAGCAGCAACTAAATAGATAACATTTTAATTCAATACCAACTTTAGGTGATTTTTCACCAGAAAAGAATAAGAAAGAAATAGACCAACTTTCAGAGAAGAATGCTGTTAATGAATTGTACAAATATTCAGCATATAGAGTTTCAGTTTGGCTGATCGGCCATGAACTTTTGCAATCATCTGTGGTAAATAGAAGAATATGACTTGGCAATGTGAACTTCTTTGTAGTTCACTCTATGTCATAGTGTATGGAGGAATGGAACTTTTTAAATATACACATACATATGTATAATATATACATATATATATACATATATATATATATATATATATATATATATATATATATATATATATATATATATAACTTTTTTTTCGATTTATTAGAAATCATACAACATACGATCGGGGTGAGTTGGGATTGTTTCTCAAAAGGACCGATTATAATGATGTCTGATTACAATATTAAAGCACATACAGATTTTCTGCCTTTCTACCCTCTTCCCTCCCAAGTTGAAACCAAACCGTATTTTTTATAAAAGAATATACTTGCACATAGCGGAGGTTCTCCACTGTCCTTTAAGTCGATACATTTTATAAAACTCGAGTCCTTAATCCATAAGCATTTCATGAAATCCTGACGTATCACTCCAAATGGAAGGTCGTGGCTTTCAATATATCTCCAGTATATCAATAGTCATCCAATCTCATGATGTTCATGCTATATTATCTGGTGCTTTTTTTCAATTATTAGCGTTGTGTTATACTATTTCAACAATAGCTCACAAAATATTTGATGACTGTAGTGTAAAATGGTCTGAATGAATTAGTGATTGTTTGATTTTTTTTTTTAAATCAAGAAACAAAAACGCCTGTATAAAAAAAAAACTTACCTTTTATCCATTGAACGTAGATTTAGCGATATTCTCGGTTTAGTTTTGTTTAGCTTAAATTATTGAACAAATCATTTTTTTTTTCTGCCTTTGTATGGGGAGAGCAAGAACGCCCCATTGAATCGTGTACTTTCCAACTGGCGTATTCCGTTTTTGAGTGGTATAAGTCAAGATTTATGAATAAGAATTTTCACTTAATAATTAATTATGAATATCAATATTTTGTTGTACTTTTTGTTCACAAGTAAACATTTATATGGTGAAATATAAAGCACGTCGTTTTGCGACAAAATCAGAAAGCTAACATACATTAACTTATAAAAAAAACCTTATATTCGGAGTGCGACACAATTATAAAATTTATGTATAACTTTCTTGTACAACCATTAATTAATTTATATGATTTCGAAAAAATAAAATAAAAATTAAAACAAAATAAATTTACAATAATACTAAACGCACTGCCTGCCATAAAACTGATATTTGAAACGGAAGTGTACGGAGGCATGTAATATTAAAAACTAACACCGATTTAAAATAAAATTTAAAAAAATAAAATTAATTCATTTTCACAAATAATATTATGTCGAAGGTTTTTTGACCTCAATTAGAGGTAAACAACTACTTTAATATCCGTAAAATTATTTAGTTCTTTAATTTGCACGTTCTAACGGAGTTATAAATACCCTCACAACAGCCACCGTACATAAAAGAGAAAGACCAAAAACTGAACACCACACACTGGGTGTTATAAAAGAGCAGTTTAGAACAAAGACCCTAGTACAAAATTAGCTATTACTTAGTTAAAAGAAAACAATCTAGACATTGTCTTTTTTTGTAAAAATTACGAAGGTCAATAAGTCCTTAGAAACGTCTACAATGCCGCTCGTAGCATCGCTAATGGTCTGTTTTTAGTAAGCATCATTCCTCACACTAGGTATCTAATTAACTCCACATATTTTTATGTTTGTATTTATTTGACTTTACTGTAGCAAGTAGATTATAAAATATGGCAATCCAATAGTGTTTTCTAAAGTTATTCGCATCATTTGTAAAATACAAATTGGCAAAAATCGTTGTTTTTTGTTATTTTTATTCCACACTACTATACCTTAACACTTGCACATTATGTTTAAATAGAAAAAAAGTACTGTCATTTTAACACTAGATTTACCACACCAGTCAAAATAATGACTAAATGGGCCCCAGAAATGTCAAATCGAAAGTTTTTGGAAAATATCACCGATATATATATGGAATGTTCGGATGTTGAAAATAATGAGCTTTATGGTATCGAAGACGAATTATCAGATACACAAAGTAATTCACACGTCAGGAACAATAAGCGTGTTGATATTGAGAGTAGTGATAGTGATATTTCTGATAAGAGCTATATGAAGATGAGTCCAGCGACAGTGAATACGAAAATATTCCAAACATACGTAAAGGAAGATGTTTACCATTGCCGTCCAGTTCTCGTGACGAATATGAAAGTGAAACGGGGTGTTGCGGGCAGGTTATCAGTTCACAGAATTTTAAAGGATGCTTGCGGGCCTACAGCATATGCAAAAAGAAATATTCTGAAGGAGGCAGTAAGTAGCGCATTTTTATTACTCATTGACCAGTATATTCTAAAGCAAGTAAGTACTTGTACAGAGCTAGAAGCTTCTCAAATTTTTAAGAAAGAATGGAAACTTACGAAAGCAAAATTGAAGGCGTTCATTGCGATATTGTATGCACGCGGGGCGTACGAAGCAAAAACTTTGAGACTTGAATATTTATGGAATAAGAAATGGGAACCAAACTTTTTTTCTAAAACTATGAGTAGAAATGAATTTACAGAGATTCTACGTTATATTCGTTTTGACAAAAAAAAATCGAGAGAAGTCAACGTTTACAAAAAGACAAATTTGCTTTAGTTTCAACAGTTTGGAATAAATTTATTGAAAATAGCCAAAATTGCTTCAAACCAGGAGCATATATTACGGTGGATGAGCAACTCTTTCCAACGACGGTCAGAGGCAGGTTCACACAATATATGCCGAGCAAGCCCGACAAATTTGGCTGGCGTCAGACGTTGAAACTAAATATGTAATAAATGGATTTCCTTATTTAGGAAAGGATGAAGTACGAGATTCATCAACACCCCTAAGTGAATATATTGTTCTCAAACTTATAGAACCATATACTATGAAAGGTAGAATCATAAGAACGGACAATTTCTTTACAAGTTTTCCTCTGGCGTTCAAATTGCTATCAAAAAATACTACATTGGTTGGAACAATACGTGCAAATAAAAAGGAACTCCCAAAAATTTGCAAACAAAAGAAAGATAGCATGGTTCATTTTTCAACGTGTCTTTATGAATCAAATGGATGTACACTTACTATTTACAAGAGTAAACCGAAAAAGAAAGTACTTTTGCTTAGTACAAAGCACAAATACTTCACAATTGATAAAACTAACAAGAAATTACCAGAAACTGTGTCGTTTTATAGCAATACTAAGTTTGGCGTCGATGTGACTGACCAAATGGCACATAAATATAGCGTCAAATCAGGTTCCAGAAGATGGCCATTTCAAGTTTTTTTCAATATTCTAGATTTAGCTGGGAGAAATGCCTGGGTATTGTATAAAAACACGAGAGGTGAAAATATATCAAGAAACAAGTTTTTGTTTCTTCTAGCTGAAAAACTTGCTTCTGAATATTCGATTTCAAGAGAAAAACCACAAGAAGCTGATATCTCAGCAGCTAATATACCACCTTCAAGTATCATACGTAAATGGTGTCAAACAGGACAATGTAATAATAATAAGACCACGACAATTTGTAATATATGCAAAAAATATGTATGTGGAAAATGTACGTATGTAAAAATTGTGTCAAATTCAATACTACTGCTCCTTTATAAGTTTCTGATTCAGAATTGAAATAAAATTTCGAATTGCTATTTATGTTACAGGATTATGTTATAGGTACTCTTTATTATAATGTGTAGTACAAAAAATAGATGTTAGTTATGTTATATTGTGAATTAATTAATTTATATTTGAGAATTTGAATATTATTATGTTTCAATTAATTAATAAATGAATTTATAATTAATAAATAATATTACAATTAACCTATAATTGAAGTAGTTTATCCCACTATCCATTTTTTCTAACACCAGTCATTTTGACTGGTGTCGGTAAATATAGGTAAGTCAAATTGTCGGTATATCTAGTGTTAAGACAGACTATAAACATTGTTGTCATATCTACAGTTACAGTCTGCTACAAGAATGGAGATATCTTGCACATAAATGTGTTTTGATGTTATTTAAACCACATCAAAATTCCTCTCCATCTGTGCACCCGAAGTTTTTGCAGTGTCTTCACAAGAATTGCGAATCAAAACATCACAATCGTAATTATTTTTTATAAATAATTTCAAAACAAGTCTTCAGGCAACAACTTAACGATTTTCAATGCTATACTTGAATTTCAAAATACGACATGCACTTTTTACCTTCTCAAATTCAGAATAACCTTTTCAAAAGAAAAATAGAGGTAGATCTTGTTATCTGAGAGCAGTGAGCATTGTAACGTCAATATTGCCTCTTAACTTAAATTCGAACCAACAGAGTAATGTTTATATATTGTAAAGTTAAAATCGTCTGTTATTATATAGTGTAATGTGAGAAAATTAAACAAAAATAGAAACAAAATTAGTCTGTATTGGCGACTCTAACTTCCTCCGTTTTAAAGTAATGTTTATAGTTTTAGGAAATCCATTATATTTTTTGGTATATGACTGTAGTTATTTATATTTCGTAAAGTATTGATCAAACAAATTCACACCTGTGCCTCTCCTTGGAAATAACATTCCGTACTAAAAAGAAAACTTGTCTTCTCAAATTTTCGATAACATTTTCAAAAGAAAACTAAACGCTGATTTTGTTTTCTGATGGCGTCAACATTGTAATGTTTTTTAAGTTCGAATCTACAGAGTAATATTTGTAGTTATCTTGATTTAATATCTACGAATATTTTGAAAATGAAATTTTCTAAATAGTTGGTCTATCAGCACACCGTTGATGTCAAAACGCAACATCGATACTATATAAGAGTAAATTCTTTTAAACGTCCGGGCGAAAGCCTCTACGTACACACGATCAAGTATACGTATTTATATACATATCTATATATATATAAACATTTATATACACATTTTTTTATATACACCTATATATACATATATAATAGATACGTATATACACATATGAATGCATACGTATACGTTTATATATACACAAATGCATACATATTTTTAAGATTTCAAAATGCTAGGTTCTTCATCTCGACGATGAACCAAATTTAAGGGAAAGTGAAAGAAATATGCATACACATTGGTGTTTTTGTAAATCCATAGTTATCAATATATTATGATATAGAATCGCGTAATAAATACAATAATTTTCAAATAAAGCACTTCGTTAAATGTTATACATAGATGTTGCTTGTCTTTATCATACATGTTTTTCGAATACCTTTTATAAATTTTAAATTGGTAAATAAAACAAATGTTAAACCAAATAAACTAAAAATAAATGTAGTACAGATTCAGTTTGTTCTTCTAATATAAATTTGTCTTACGTAATTCGTTTTTTCATTTGAAATTCACGCAACACTCGAAATGTAATAAATACGAATCACACTCATTAAATTTGTTGATTTTCCTTATTTGGCTAGTTAAAGGTAGAGTACACTTTTCAAATTGAAAACTATGTGTAAGTTTATATTTAATATTTTTTTGTTTGAATATGCGTATATATGATGATAGATAAAACAATTTATTAATGTCATATGAAAATAAAGATCTTCATTACAAAAAATATATAGTTAATCATGAAATTAAAAGAAGCGACCTCCATTACGGGTAATTATAAGATAAGATGAAGAAGGCACGCAAAATAAATATTGCGTGTATTTAACGTGATTCTCTATAAATTGTTAAAGTATAGTCAAAATTGATATTGAAAATCAAATCACCTTCAAATACATGAAATATTCGTACTGCAACAAATAAGTCCAAATATTAAGAGGGTATTCTGGTCTAGAATTTTGAAAAAATCGATTTTTTTCTTTTTATATTTTCTTATAGTTTATACTTTTAAGAATATGCTGTCCAAATTGCAATAATTGGCGAAGTTACAGCTGCTTTAGCAATATTATGTCACTTGAAGCTGCTATACCCTGAAGTTTTTGCATTTTTCGTATTTCTTCACCGGGGACGAAAATAACCCTTACACGAGCAGAACGGATGGCTAACTTTGAACACCCGGCAAAATTTACAAACGTAGTCGAAAGATGAATAAAATGATTAAAAAAAAATTGTTCTTATATCTTTAATACTGTCTCTTTAAACAAATCATGAGAATAACATATTTTTTGACCCGACAAACCGGAATGTCCCCTTAAAACAATACCCACGATTTTTCAAGTTCTACTGAACCGATTCACCTCAAATTTAGTATATGTCTTCTTTATAGGCTTTTCTATTGCATGAACTATCCTCATCCCCAAATTTCAATGTTAACTAATTTTAAAAAATTCGAAAAACCTAAAAAAAAGTGGTACAAAAATAAATTTTTTTTTTCAAGCAGTCCCCATTTTGTAAAAAAAAAAAAAAACATTATTTCAACTTTTTTTAGTTTCAACGATAGAGACATTTCTGTAAATTAATAATTTTTTTTTTTCAAATTGCTAGGAGGGTTGAATCATGGGTATGGTCGCGTGCCAACTTTTTGAGATCCCCCACTTCATCAGCTGCTAACTTTTTCAATTTTGAATTTTTTACTTTCAAGTTTTTTTTTACTGTATTCTTGAAATATTAATAAACATCCTATAAAAAAATGAATAGTAAAAATATATATAAAAATATTGATTGCTTTTTTTTACAGCACTTCAAAAATTGCGTTAAATTCGTGAGTCTAGACCAAAACACCCCCTTAAAGAATCCTCGCCCACTAATGGCGGCTTATTTATGTGTCTGTTTGCTTCTTATTAGTAAAATAATACAAATGTAGAAAGTAAACGTCTATATTATAATAACTTGTCGCATGAAATAGTTTAGTATTTAAGGAGATCGATCATATTCAAAACTTTTTTTTTTTATTATAACTAATTTCTAATCAAAACTCGAATATGTATCTAAAACCGTCTTCTCCGTTCCCATGGTTTATTATTTCCGCCTCCTCCACGTTGATTTCCTGGACCGCCTTTGTTTTGATTTTGTTGATTATTACCAAATTCGAATGGATTGAATTGGTCCTAATAACGGATGAATTATGTATAACAAAAGAATTGTAATAAAATGCATGCATTTAGCAAAACCCCTCCCACAAGAATAAAATTTATGTTTTGGTTGTATTACAATTTTTCCCAATAAATAACATCAAAGGAAAAAAAGCAATGTATAAATATAACTTGTAAATCTAAGATCGAGAGCACAATATCGAAAAATGTATTCTAACATGGTCAATAAAACTCAGTAAAAATTATTTTCGTACAAACAATTCAATGGAAGAAAATGAAATAACCCTTCACCAAATTCAATCCTTTAATGTCAAGTATATTTTACGATTGTTCTTCGTTCTCATTATGTAGAGAAGAATTATAAGGCGACATGAGCTCACTGTTCGTTACGTTTTCCCTCAACATTTAGAAGAAAACGAAAATGGAGCAAAAAGAAACATTTATACACCACAGCTATCTACTATAAACAACAGTGTGAGACAAATATAATAATAGTTTCCCAATGGGGACGATTTGTTTATAATAGTAAATAGAATACAAAATATTTGAGATAAAGGGAAACTTTTTTATTTTAAAGTGCAACGGTGTTGAAGTCCGTTCAACATGGCTGCCAAAACGTTTTGAAAACACATCGTCATTGGGAAACGCATTATTTACTTTCCCCTATTGGGAAACCCTTTACAATCTCTTGATTCAAAATGAAGAAAAGTTAATACACCAACCATCTACGATACTGCTCATCTTCAATGTTATATAATAGTGTTGCAGTCTTCAGTACCGCTGGTAGTGCTTCGTAGTCTTATGGCTATAGAAAAACCCACGAATTCTTCGGGAGGTAAAGATATTTTTATTTAAACATTAACAAAACCTCAAAGCAATCTAATGCACAAATATTCAGGTTCTATCCGTCAAACGGATAGAATTACGACTGTGAAATTTCCGATTACAACTAGATAAATTGAAGAACGTCCACACGATCAATGCTTCTTCCCATCAACTAAATTAGTAACCCAAATAATGATGAATGGAATATTGATTCATATTTGTAGATCACAAGTAGTCCATATATCAGCGCAAGGAGCATTTTAAGTGGTTGGGATATGTTTTACGTAAACATATTTTTTGATTACTTTTACTTTGCTATAATTTTTATTCAATTTGAGTTATATGTACATCTTCTACTATCTTGAACAAGGGCTTATATTTAGGCGCCATACGGAGGAGACAAACATGAAATTCAACGTCACCGGTTAAGAACAAAACTCCACTACACTTCAAACTGAGAAATCACGTAAATCGTTAGTGAAACATTTCGATGATAGCGTCAGCACTTACTCTCGGAAGTGTTATTAGTTTCAATTATTTTGAGTTACTTGCCCATTCTATTTTAATTACAAACGGAAATGGCATCAAAAATAATACTTTGCGGACAAACAAATCCATTATTTTTCGTTAGATGACTGTGGCAATATATATCTCGTAAAATATAGATATAAAAAAAATATTCTTTGACAGCTATCTGATTACTTGATTCTGTTGCCAGTTAGTTATAAGGTCTAAAATACGTTGTTGCCACAAGCAGGAAATTCGGTTATTTTACCAGGGCGAACCAAATGCAAACTTTTTTGCTAAGCAACATGTTGTGAGCTAGATAATCTTGTGCGTGGCTGTTGTTTAGTTTATGAAGAGTAGGGGAACCGGCTTGGGTAGCGGTCGCACTCGATTTTGTAGGCAGTACAGCCATGAACTGGCAAGAGGTACATACGTCTGTTGCGCAGAGGATTATTATAAAATGTTTAACAAATCAAGGCGTTAAATTCTTGGAACTTTTTTTTCGATTGAGGCAGTTTGGACTGTGTTTCATAGTCTCAGAATCGTGTGTATACATGGGGCCAGAGATTTCAAAAGTGGGGGACTACGTATCGAAAACGAAAGTCATGATGGACGCCCAAAGACAAGTCGTACAGATGACAACATCCGTGCCGTTTGAGAGTTTATTGAAAGTGATCACCTCTTAACTTTTTTCCATGCATATCGATACGTCGATACCCGAATAGATTTTAGGTTACAAAGTGCCGAAGAACACATGAACCAGAATTGGGCAAACGATCTGGTATCAAACATGATCCAGCCATACACTGTGGTGCATCACTGGAAGCAAAACAATACATAGTGCATGCATAACATTGTTGATCTATTGACTCGGGCAGTGCACAATGTATTCATTTCTACTATTCTGCCTTGCCTGTATCCTTAAAGCGACATCAGTTTGTAATGGCTGTCGTATTGAATCGTATTGTATCATTTGGAGTGTTTGGCCGTTTTTTCTTCCTCAATGAAAAATGGGTCATGTTTAATAAGACATAATGTTTGGGTGCTGAGGTAGATACAATGTAGGTTCACCACATAGGAAAAAAAGGAAAATCATGTCACACAGACCTTTAGGAGGAGGAGGAATTATGGTATGGGCAGTTTTCATTGGAAATATTAAAACAGAAATTGTTTTTATTTCTGGAAGAATGGATGCCAAAAAGTACCAAGATGTGTTCGAAGAGCATCTTCTTCCTTCAATAACCTTAATAGTGGACGAAGATGTCATATTTCAACAGGACAACGGTCCTATCCATACAGCACGAACAACAGCGTAGTTTCAAGAGCATGTAATTAGACTTTTACGGTGGCCAGCTTTAATTCCAGATGTAATCCCCATTGAGAATCTATGGGGGGTCCTGGCAAGGGCGGTTTACGATCAGGAAAAACCAGAAATTCAAAACGCGGAACAACTCATGGAAAGAAATGTTGACGCATGGCATAATATACCGGACAATACTTTATACAATCAAATTTCCAGTCTACCACGAGGATTGTTAACTATTATAAGAAATAACAGACAATGCATTCTATATTAAATAAATTATTATTATGAGTTGGTGTCGGTTGACAATATTTTGTCACAAAACTAGTGATAATAGTTGTTACTCATTCCAAGAAAACTAACAATTTTCCACAGCACTGCATATAGACGAGTCGTTGATTCGCGAATGTAAAATCGTAAATTCGTTGCGAAAATCCACAGGAAAGAGGAATAACAAGTCTTGGAGATATTCAATGCGACCGTTCTTAGCCCACTATATTTTTTCTAATGCTGAAACCCAAATGTAAATTACAGAACTGCTATGGCATCCATACTGGCTATCCTTGAGGAGCTCGTTAGGGTACAAATATTTAATCAATTCAGAACTAATAACATAGTAAGCCTATGTCATTAATTATGGTCTTCGTGTTCATTAAGATAAATTTCGCACCAAAACATTAGTTGTGCATTTTTTTGTCTTTCATTAATTTCCCTAACTTGCTGTGAAAACATATTATAGTTGATTTGTTCAGCAAGAGCAAAGTCTTAAATACAATGATTCCAACATCTTGGAAATAATATTGGTCACTTTCCCAGATAGAAATATCCCCCACGAATATATTTCTCGAGTAATATAATAACACAAATTAAATAATTACTGAGGAATAAAATGATTCCAACATCTTGGAAATACTATCAGACACTTTTTCAGATTAGATATATGCCCCACGATTATATTTCTCGAGTAATATAATAACACAAATTAAATAATTGCTGAGGAATCTTAATATCACCTTAACATATAAATTCTCTGATGATCACGCATAGCAAGCGGTAAGTTTAAAATATATTTTAATCCATAAGTCAAGTTTTCGTTGTTTGTTAAAAATTGTTCATACAAAAACACATTTTTCTGAGTTTACATAAATCGACCGAAGTAGAATACATTTTCTTTAGTGAATGGTTAAAATATACATCTTTATAATGCGTTTTAATCGCCTAATGGTAATTTTAGTTGAATAAAAACCACACAAATACATACTATCAATAAAACGAAACATTTCTGTTGAAATAAATTAATCTCGCCATCAAGCAGCACCGACGACTTTATACAGAATTTTGTTACTGTTCCATTATAACTAGTAGTAAGATATTTTCCCACACTCTCGAAATTATTATTAAATACTTTTGTAACTGTTTTGTAATACCGTAATTTCCCAAAAATTCATATATCGATAAACCATTCTATACTGTGTTATACCTTTTCAGAAGTAATTTATACTTGGATCAACTCATATATACCACAACGATGTAACAATAAAACCAGCAACGAATTAGTTTGGACTGTTCTTAACATTAATATTTCAATAAAACTATTGCCCACTTTTATTTTCATATAGTAGTGGATAATAACAAAAGTTGATTAGTATAAATTAATTTTATAAATAAACGCCTACTTTTTATTCATAACCAAGAAGATATATGGAATAGACAAGAATAATAAAAACGTCAAGGGAATGAGGGCACAACAATGACACCTCAATGAGTGTTATAGTAGCTCAGATATGTATAATTACTGAATATTAAATGCTTATAAAGTCACACAAGCGTATGATCACGGACAAAATTGCAAATAAAAATATTTAAAAGAAATGTTTAGAAACAATAATTAATTGAGATGTATGCCCCAAAAGAAGAACGCGTGTGATATGTACAGTTTTTCTTTACAATTTGTAAACTAGTCAATATACCCCCCAATCTAAATTGCGCTATCTTTGGGCGCACGGTCGGTCTAATCCGGCACACATCCTCGTAGAGGAACTGGGTTACTAAGATAATTTGTATGTACTATAACATCCTTTTACTGAATAATTAGACACCTGCATTATAACGTCTAGAATGGTGTAATTAAACACTGAACATAGCAAATCTGTTTTTTCGTTGGCTTAAAATATTGCATAAATGTGTATAATCATGTTATGGGAAGCACACATGACATATGAGGTGGAACTGCTACTAAAAAAATATATACAATATAGATCCTATTATTAACACACTATCTGTGGGCAATGGGACGAAGAGCAACAAAGTAATCTACGATATGACAAACCAACCTGAAGGTTGCTTACGAGTTATGCAAAACAAAATGCTCATTAAATGAAAAAAGCACTAGAGTAAATGTTTTACTAACGCTTAGCGTGCGTCCCGAATAAAAGGTATTAATACCCGACCCGCCGATAGCGTGTTAACAATCATATTAAGCGACAAATCCTACTTAGATTAAGAAGAGATTGCTCAATCAAGGAGCCAACCAAACCAACTCTGCTTAGAATGCCAATCCCCCGAACCAAATATCTTCTGATTACAATAAAGATACATATATAAATGCAGGTTACCCAAGACGAGAGATATTTTACGCTGTAAAAAGGAACATTCTTTTCCCCCATAATGGATAACATATGAGAACGCACATATCTTAAAAACACGGCATTCATTCAAAAGTGAATTCACGAAGTAGTTCTATTTAACTAGTCCCCTAATATCTTAGGCAATTATTTGCTCATTAACACAGACTTTCCTAGATGTAATAAAAATGATAACTAATTTGTATTGAGAACAAAACAATATTTACATAACACGTTGAATAAAAATTACCAATCATACGTATCATCATGGCAAACATTATTGAAACTTTTTATCACAGAAAACGGAATTATGATGGTATTATAATCGAAATGTAGTTTTTGTTTTGTTTTTGAAATAACCTTATGCCCAAGATATCACACAGTACACGATATAAATATAGCAATCCTATTCCGCCGCTAACGCAGTTAAGGATCAGCAATTGAATCAGTATAAATTGAAGTAGAACAATCTTAATACAATTTCAAAACTCCAATAATTATCTTTAATGTACCTATTTCTTGAGGATATTTGTTGAATTTCTTACAATATTTGCATATTGAGCACGTTAAAGATTGTTGCTCCGCAGATATATTATTTAAACTATGTCGCTTATATGTGAAGGGTTCACTTGCCAAATCGATTAAGTCCACTTTCGGAATTTCACAAAACTTTAATGCAAATACCGCTTTGACTGTGAACTGCATATATTCAAAACATACATCCGCTGAAATACAATCTACATCGTTTATTTAAATTTATTATTTAAAAGGAATATTAAAAATACTGTGAAGAATTACATTCCTTTTTTTCTCATTTTTCTCAACTATGGTATTTGTTCTATAGAGGAGTTAATCGATTTGGCAAATGAAGTATTTGTATATTAATACCACACACGTGGGGATAATATTTTGGAACCACATAACGCTGCAACATTTACTTTATAAAAGGGATCACACACCTGCCCACATCAAAGAAAACTGAGTGCCAAAGGCGTTAATAAAAATTGTCACACAATTTGTAATGCTCACGAAATGTCCAGAGAATACTTTGCATAAACGAAATGTTAGATTTAATACATTTTATATTTTTAAGTATTCTTCAATGTACACACTTAGGAAGCAGCAATAAATTGATATTTGGGGCGACATCCCTCACTTCGGTGAACATATCTTTTGTAACTCCCATATATGTATGTACGTGTCGCTAATCAATTGAAAACCTATGGGATCCATCGGATTGTCTTGAGAGGCGCAAATAAACCAAATTCGTTAGAATGTTATCACGGATCTGCAAGAACAGCTTCCGAGATAATATTGTGACGCTTATATTGAAGTGATTTTTTTAAAGCAAAATGATCAGATAACTAGTCCGAGAGATGTCGCAAACTATTGGAATTTAAATTTAATGGTATTAGCCATCACCATAAGATGAATCCCGAAAATTCCTGACATGCGAAGGTATTTGGGATCTCATAGCCCCTATATTAATAACTACACAAGTATTATATCCGAAGACCGAAGAGAAGACATGTCGTTGTTAAGCCGCAGTCAACACATATACGAAATGTCTGTACACAATACAGTGCATGTTGGTCGTTAGGCAACATTTCACGGGTATGTCAATAGGTAGGAAATATATATGCTATGAATGTGTCGAAAAAGATATGTCGCTGCAACAATATTAAACAGCTCATGCGACAAAGAAAAATACCTACTGTGCATCCATGCAGGATCATTATAAGCAATACATGTCAAGTAGGGTTGTAGACACATCATGTCCGGTAATATACAGTGGTGGAAAAAATAATAGAAACAAAGGTTTAAATAACGATCAACAATCAGTAACTGCGTGCGATTTGGTTTTTCTTCGACACCAATTCTATACCCGAACCGTACATAACAATACTTTGATATGGTGCATCAATTTGCTCTTATCAGTTATTTGTTTTTGGCTAGTAGTAAAAAATGCAAGCGAAAGGGATATTTTGCCTTGGAAAAAATAATAGAAACAAACCATCACCACAGTCTTCAATCGTGATTGTGAAGTAAACTACTGGTTCGTCTTTATTGAAATCTTCGTAAATTTGTTAGACTTGTGTTTTAGTGTTTGTTAGAAAAAAAAATAATAAAAAAGAAATAAATAAATAAATTAAAAAAGATAATTAACCAAATTTTGTGAAAATGGGTCGTGGAGTACATTGCATTAGTTCCGATCGTGAATTGATAAAAAATTAAGAAATGACGGGAAGACAATGGATGAAATAGCTAAACTAATGAAGTGCTCTAAGAAAAACATATTCACAGCTATTCATTCAGGTCCCAAAATGGAAACCAGAGGCAGAAAAAGAAAAACAACCTCACGATTCGACAAACTGCTAACCCGACTATCCAAGAACAAGCCGTTTTTTCTTCAACGGAATTAAAAAATGACTTAAACGCGTCGTACAATTAGAAACAGATTAATAGAGGCGGGTCTTCCTGGAAGAAGTCCCAGAAAAGTTCCATACTTGAGCAAGAAAAATATAAAGCAGAGACTTGCTTTTGCCAAAAAACACCTCCACCGTGCGAATTGGAAAAACATCTTATGGTCGGATGAAACCAAGATTAATTTGTTTGTTTCTGTTGGAAAAATGTACGTCAGACGACCAATGAACGCAGAATTCGATCCAAAGTATACGAAAAATACTGTGAAACATGGTGGAGGCAATTTAATGATTTGGAGATGCTTTTCAGCATCTGGTGTTGGTTCAATTTTTCTTATAAAGGACAAAATGTGTGCTAAAGATTATGTAGAAATCTTAAACAACGTTATGCTACCATTTTCTGAAGAGGACATGCCTATTAAATGGGAGTTTATGCAGGATAATGACCCCAAACACACCTCAAAATTGGCTAAAGAATGGTTTCTTCAAAACAAAGTCAATGTTATGGAGTGGCCATCGCAGTCCCTTGATCTTAACCCAATAGAACATGAACATGGGGCATTCTTAAGCGCAAGATCGGACGACTGCAAAGCGAAAAATAAGGCAGAACTTTGATCCAAAATTAAAGATGAATGATACTCTATACCACCCGTGACTTGTACCAAACTAGTCAATTCCATGGGACGAAGATGCGAAGCAGTCATAAAAAACAAAGGTGCAACAACTAAGATTTAAAAGAATATGAAACATTTTTTACTGTAAATTAATTCTTCACAAAACACAAACAAAAATGTTGGACATGTAATGTTCTACATTAGTGTACATCCGATGCGGATACCGGCGACAATGCAATTGGTTGAACTTGACGAACATCCACCATTTTGTATTTCGTCAAGTTGCAAAGGCCTGCTGATGATGTATGTGCACATTTCTCGTTTATTTTATTAAAAATTTAGTATTGTTTTAATGTATTTACAGTGCACCAAATCTATTAGTATATTTTTAATTCTTATTTTTCCCCAAATACATTTTTTCTTAACGATTAATGTCGAAGAACAAGCTTGTTTCTATTATTTTTTCCAACACTGTATACCCAATAGCCCGCATAATATAATCTATGCCCGACAGGGTTCTATATGAAACCAATCAACTCGGGTTACCATGAAGATTAAACTGATACCCATGCTGTAGCCAGGGACGCTATCTTCTCTGTGGCTCCATTTCTACACTTAATACACTACTGGTAGTGGCACACGACAGTTGTAGTGATCTTTTTTTACGAATGATTGTTTACAAGAATTAGCATGAAGATTTGCTATAAATTGTATCCACAGCTTTCTTAAATATTTATTTTCCTACTAATTATTTGAGCGGATAATCTTTGTACAGATATGCTTAGCATTAATAAAACCTATTCCGTCTAATAAAATCTATGCCCGACAGGGGTCTACACAAAATCTACGTCGGTTGATATAGAACCAATAAATTTGGATCACCATGAAGATGAAACCCGCACGACCGATATCCATGCTGTAGCCAGGGACGCTTTCTTTTCTGTGGCTCTATTTCTACTCTTAATACGCTACTGGTAGTGGCCATACGTGATTTTTTTACAAGAATCAGTACGACGATTCGCTATAAATTGTATCCAGAGGTTTCTTAAATATGTATTTTCCTATTAATTATTTGTAGTAGTAGATAATCTTTGTACACATATTCTTAGCATTACCATAAAATTAACTAAGGAATGTAATATAATACACAACAACTTTAGCTATGCCTAATTATGTTAGCCGCCGAGATTTTTCAACATCTCATTTTTAGTGTTTTTCCCATCCAATTTTTCTGTTTGATTCTATGTAGTTGTTTGATTGCAAATAAACTTTATTTATAAAAATGGAATACTAAAAGATATTTTAAAAAATTAGTTTGGTCAATTTTTTCCTTGAGGAACTGTTTTTTAGTTTGCTTTCATAGATAATCCAGTAACGCTCCGAAGACAATGGAAAACATTTAGAGAAGAAACATTTCTCGTCTTGTGCTATAATTATTTCGTGTACTGTGGAATTATACTGTATTTCTTAGTTCACTTTCATTATAATAGTATAAAAGGGAAATTACGGTACATAACTGTTGGTTCTATAATGACTATACTATACAAAGTAGAATACAAGTTCTGTTCGTGTCATTCATCTTAGCTCTATATGTATTACTTTGATTACAAGGAGTATCCCCCACGATTCATTGCTTTGCTTTTTAATGTTACTTCTTCTGTTTTGTTTATCGACACAAAATCGTGTAAGTATTTCCCACTCATTCAATGTGCTAATATAAAAGTTGCCCTTAATCTAAATGTACCAAAAATTGAACGTACCTGTGGATTGTTGGGACCGCCAGGGGGACCACCCATATTTCCGGGATTATTATTTGCAAACGCATTCAATACATCTGGAAATACAATAAATCGCATTATTTATTAGTATATTAGTAATATATTATTTTTATAAGAGATAATAGTCTCATTATGTTAATTTATTGATATGTATTTTTGAAATACTTGTGTTAATTAATAATAAATAAATAATAAAAAATAAACATTTTTATAGAAAAAAAAACCAAACCGCAACCTATTGTGTTTTTATGTATTTGATTAAAACTAATAATCTTTTTTATGCTCACCTCTGAAATCGATCTGGCCACCGTTGGGATTGTTGCCGTTATCAAAGTTGGGTCCGTTACCACCATCGGGTGGACCACCACCTTGTTTTTCCTCTTGTTGGTCCAACAATGAATTTAATTGCTGAGCTTGCATGAATAACGTATTCTCTTGTTGACGACGTCGCATTTCTTCCTCCTGGCGCAACATGCGATTCTGCATTTCACTCTGCTGGCGACGTAAGTTCTCCTCTTCGCGTATCTTCAATTCCTCAGCTTGTTTCTCGCGCATTTCCCATTCCATCTTCTTACGGTCGTTACCTTGTTCACGTTTACGTAGTTCTAAATAATATCAGCTTGTTAGCACCAAGTAAGATTCGTTTTATTGATTATATTAATTACCTTGACGTAACATTTCGGTCTCATGCTCATAACGTGCATATTCCATCTGAGCCTCCAATTTATCTTCTTCCATCCTGAGTTCCCGCTTAAGGGCGTCTTGTTTGGTTTTAAACATTTCATACAATTGCTTCCACCTGGTACCGTATTCGTGCTCAAACGAATCCAATTCGGCGAAACGTGGACCGACGCTGCGCTCGTGATTGTACTCTTGTGTCTTTTTATTCAGTGCCTTATCCGGCAAACCATCAGCATCGTCGATTATTTCGAACGGTTCTACGACACATGGTCGTAAGGAAGCTGTCAAAAAGAAACATCTATCGTTGCAAAAACGAAGAGCGGCATTGGCCGATGATTTCTTGGCAAACTCGACAGTGCCTTCACCCGTATGTTTACCCCGATCATCGACAGTGATAACGGCCTTTTCTACCGGCCCAAAAATTTCAAATGATTTATATAGAAGTTCGTTGGAAACGAGAGGTGCTAAATTCTTAACACGGAGTATGGTGGAATTTGGTGCAAAACGGACACGTAGCGCACGTCCTTTACGCATGGTACCGTCCAATTCGCGTTTTGCTTTTTCAGCATTGGCGTGGAAGTCTAATTTGAGGAATGCGAAGTTTTTTTCGGGATTAGAGAATACTTCTCCAATCTCGCCGTATGGTTTGAAAATTTCACGCAATTCTCCTTCTGTTACGTCACTAGTTAAATTGCCAATATATAGACGATTGCGCCCAGAAAATTTGGACTCTTCAACTTCCACTGCTGGCAATTCATGGGTGGGGCCAGAAATGCTTCGTAAACGTTGAGATATGAAGAAATCTTCACTACGGCCGCCACCACCGGAGCCTCCCATTCCGGGACCACGACTCCGACGATCAGGGCCGCCGCCTCCAAATCCACCACCCCCACCGCCTCCACTTCCAACGCCCGCGGAGCCGCCCATTCCGGGACCACGATTGCGACGATCAGGCCCGCCGCCACCACCCCCACCGCCTCCAAATCCACCACCTCCACCGCTTCCAAATCCACCACCTCCACCACCTCCACCGCCTCCGCCGCCGGAGCCACCTCCACCCATGTTGTTCTGGTCGTTTGGCTGAAAATTGAAGAAAATTATTAAAATTGATTAAACACGTTTTTTTGTTTTTATAATTTTAAGAGAAAATTAACATGAGAAGCTTCAAAAAAAACACTTCTCCTGTACAGCGAGTGTATCTATCTTTCAATGAACAGGGCCTAATTCGAAAGATATAAATTCAGATCAGTTGGGCATTCGAAAAAGTTTCCGTTGGACTTGTCTTTGATAACATATTTTTCATTACACGTAATGTAAATCGCAACGAATTATACGTTTTAGGTTAGGTTTACGTGCCTGAGCATCGAACCTATTTCGGCAAGTTTATATGCATGTCGAATTCATCTGTAGAACCAAAGTAGGTTCGACCAAACAGATACTTTAAAAAGTAATATAATTCGACAGGCGATATTTCAAAATAAATTTATTGAATGGCGTTGACGTCTGCTTAAAGAGTTAAACGTCATTATCGCTCGCAAATAAGAAATGCTATTTACTTAAAAAAAGAGAAGGAAGAATAACACTGCAGGCGACTAAAAGGGTAAGATGCGTGCCTAACGGGCGGGATGATAGACAACTGCTTTCTATTAATTGAAAAATCAAGCGTGCAGCTACCACAAAGATCCTCGCAACACATGAATGAACCAAGCATGATCGAAATATAGAGTAGCTCGATGTTCTGTCCGATTCTATAGATAAAATGTTGACCCTGTATCCGCACACTGAAATCGTTATTGCGGGTGATTTTAATGTGCATAACTCTCAGTGACTTCGTCACGGCGGACACACAACACCTGAAAGTCAATATGTCCAGCTCTTTGCTGATTCAAATAGTTTAACTCAACTCGTCAATGAACCAACACGGGTACCAGACATATATGGTCATTTCGCCAACACTCTGGACCTGTTTCTCACCTCCCACTCGAACAAATACACAATTGAAGTTTCTTCGCCCTTGGGCACTTCAGACCACTGTGTCGTGTCAGCTAAATTTCCTCTAACCAACAGTAACGTTAATGAGAAAGCTCCCAAAAGAATAGTATGGTTCTATACTCATAATTCTCATAAATCTTCATAAATTCTCATTTTCCATTTTGCTTGTTCGTTGTGCTGGCATCACGCAAATAAAATATATTTTGAATAATGGTCCAGTTTCACCCACGCAACTGCTAGCATATGTATAGAACCAACTCGTTTCGTTACAGACCACTTTCTTTCTATACTTTTCTTCGACTTTGTCTATCCTTCATTTCTGTGGTGTGAATTTAGGTACTATAAGGAAGAAAACACACCGGACCAGTCAAAACGTTTCGACGAAACATGGGAACATTATTTCTTATGAAAGAGCTCACACCAAAACAACATTCTTTGTTTTGCTGCTTTGCGAGTGGTTGTCGAGAATACAACCCATTAGATACGGACAACACACACCAAATAAAAAAATAAAAAACTTTTCAAACCGTCGTCGTTGCTCATAGTGGCATTATCTCTTATGGCACAACATAAAACGCATGCATCGAGACAAAAAAGCGGAAGCGGAACATGACTCGTTGTCGATAGCTGGCCTGTTTTTTTATTTTATTTACGTCTCCCAGGAAAGGCGAACCTATGGCATTGAGTCAGCGCCCTGGGGTGCTATTTTTTCTCGACCGGGTCCATCAGCCAATCTCCGAAGAATGCTCAAAAATTTCTTTCAGTCATTTCACGAAGCCTATAGCTTTAATGGGGTGGTATTTCACCGGGTGGCTGTGCTTTAGGGTCTGTTAAACCTAGGTTTGCACAATCAAACGGAAGACACAACTTCCTTACCAACGCAACCATTGATTTTAAAGCCAGAACTAGACTTACAGTCAACTGTATTTATGCTAAGAACGGGTGTACTATCAAATTAACTATTAGCCTGTCTGGATCTCTAGCCGCTGTTGAGTGTTGGGTCAAGGATTTCTCCCAACCAATTCACGAATCATATAGCTTAATGAGGTGGTATTTCACCGGGCGGCCTGGCTTTGGGACCCTACCTACCGGTAATTGTCCCGAATTGCACAACAGCTAGAGTCGTCAGTTGAACCTACGTTTGAACGATCAAACGCAATACATAACCTCCTTACCAACTCAGCCATTGAGGCGGCAAACTTGTTGCTCTTCTCACACAAAATGTTCTTCTTCTTCAATTCAGATATTTGAGTGATGCAAATAAGAAACCGCCGGGATCAAGTGGCTTGGTTTTCGTATCTCAACGCACACCAAATGAAGCAAGAAAACGAAAAAAAATTGTTTTTGGATGCATTCTGCTTCGCTTGGAGTGTGTTGGAATAAAAAGCATTCTTTTGCTTTACGAAACAAAAAATCGTTGGCTGGTCCGGTGTGTTTTCAACCTAAAGGTTCAAAATCAACAACATATACTTATGGGAATTATATAACCGAGTTCAGGAATTCAAAGCCGCCAAAACCCAATGCTGTCTCTTGTCGTGAAAGAGAAGACAAACACGCCGAAATGCGTATGAAGAATTCTGTATGTATACAAGCAAGTTGAAATTGAGTTTTAGGCTGTGGACAAGAAGTCGTTTATAAACATGAGGGATGGAATGGATACCAGTACAGAGCAGTTTGGAGGGGGGAGCAAATACCAATTTGACGGGCGGCAGATTTGTCGTCACTTGGATCGAGCAAGCGGAAGGATAGTTTCTTATCTACTGAATCGGTATGCCAACTTAACAGGAAAGCAATTTTGACAACATGACTGCATGCCAAACTATCGAGCTCTTAAGATACTCAGTGGGGACAATATTGCTTTCCTCGAAGTAGTAGTGGATTCACTTTGCGATAAGATACGCCTACTGATCCTGTGTAGATCCGTCGATGCGTAAATTGCCAATCACTAACATCAGTTATTTCCAAATATAGAAAATAGACAGTAAATCAGCGCCTCCACAACTTTCAACGGAATAGAAGTTATGGGTCTATACCAGTCTGTCTTTAACTATCAGCGATTGAGTCGATGAAGGGAGAGTTTTGACGTTTTGATCTCGTATCGGGGAAGTGGACCGCCTACGTCTGCGATCTAGGCATCTCTGAGGTTGGTTTCTATCAAAGAGTAAGTGCTTCTCCTCTCACATGAATAGATCCCCGGTGAATATCAAAACAGTTGTGCTTCACGAAAATAACTGCACCACCGCGACTCTTCCTAAGCTGTCATATGATTATCATTCTAACTATTAACATTAGTGTTACTATATTTTAATAAGAAACGAAGAAACGAAGCATATGTTCTACGAGACCCTAGAGAACGTATTTGATGGGATCTCATCATTCGATGTTAAAATCCTCCTCGGGGACCTCAATACGCAAATTGGAAAGGAAGATATCTTCCAACCAACTATAGGTAAAGAAAGCCTGCACGACGTTTCAAATGATAATGGAATTCGAATTATTACGTTCGCAGAGCCAAAAGATCTGGTAGTGAAAAGCACGATGTTCAAGCACAAACAAATTCATCAAGTCACAAGGATAGCACCCGACGGCGTGACGCGTAACCAAATAGACCGAAGACACCACTCGAATATCCTTGACGTAAGATCACATAGAGGAGCAGATTGCGACTCCGATCATCCCAAGTGATGGGCAAACCCACATGGGCAGTCACAGAAGACGAGCAAAAATGTAGACGTTGATAAACTAAAAGACCTGCGCAAAAGGGCTGAATATCAAGACCAACTAACGAATAGATTTAGCATTCTAGAGAATGGGAGCAGTGAGGAAGAGCAAGCCAATAGTGTGGACACTAAATGGATATCGATCAGAGACACAATCAAACAAACAGCCAAAAAGGTATTAGGATTTAAGAAAACAATTAAGTCCAACCTTGGTTTGACGATGAGTGCAGGGCGAGGGTGGAAGAACGTAAACGGCTTAGAGTGATCCACTTAGAAAGATATGATGAAGTCAACGCAGAAAGATACGCGACAATTTAGAGAGAGACAATGAGACTCTTCAAACGTAAAAAAACGCGAATGGGAGAAGGCTCGGATCGAAAAGATCCTAGAAAATTCTAGAGCAAAGAACATCAGAGGTATGTATGCCGGCATAAATTCAATTAGAAATGGCTACCGAGGGAGAGTCAAAATAATTCGAGGCGCAAACTGCTGTCTGGTCACAGAACAAACAATATCCTGACAAGATGGAAGCAGTACTTTGAAAACCTGCTCAATGCGTGCACCCATCAACCACATATATGAAAAACAACAAAGCTCCTGGAGTCGACTGCATACCAACAGAGTTTATGAAGCATGGAGGAGAGGCAACCGCTCGAAAGAACCACTGATTAAAATAATATGGGATAAGGAAGTCACTCCGGAAGAATGGAAAACCTCAATAGTCGCCCACATTTTCAAAAAATGTGACAGATCTGACTGCGAAAACTACACAGGAATATCTTTGCTCGCACACACAATCCAAATACTCACAAATGTCATACTGGCGAGAATCACACCGTACGCAGAAGAAATACTGGGAGATTACCAGTGCGGATTCCGTAGGAACCGGTCAACAAGCGACTAAATGTTCACAATAAGGCAACTGCTGGAAAAGAAGTGGGAATACGGAGAGACGGTTCACCAACTGTTCGTTGACTTCAAAAAAACCTACGACTTCGTCGCAAGGCAAAGACTCTACCATATTGTAGTTGAGCTGGGAATCCCGCAAAATATGCCGCTCTCATTCAAATTGGCATGAACGAAAACAAAGGGCGAGTTAGAATAGAAAACCACCTCTCAGAACCATTTGAAATCCGGGACGGTCTAAAACAGGGGGATGGCCTCTCACCATGTCTCTTTAACCTTGTCCTCGAGTATGTCATCAGAAAGGTACAAGACGACAACATGGCCGGATCATCCTTGAAGGGGGCCACACAAGTGCTCTTATATGCGGATGACATCGCCGTTCTGGGCGATAATCTAGAAGCTGTAAGTAAAAACTGTGAAATCATCATGCAAGCGGCAGAAGAGGTGGCCTAGAAATAAATGAAAACAAAACAAAATACATGATTACGACGAGAGCAGGTGGAGCACATATAAACGTCAGTGGCAAGATATTTAAAAAAGTTAATGAATTTAAATATCTGGGAACAATACTGACGGCCAGTAACGAAATGTCGAAGGAAATTAACAAAAGACTGCACTCAGGCAACGCTAGTTGGCACGCAGTCAGTAAACTGCTGAAATCCAATCTGCTATCACGTAACATAAAGCTCCGTGTCTATAGAACCATAATCATACCGATTGCTCTATACGGATGCGAAACATGGACTCTCACAAAACGGGAAGAAAACAAATTCCACGTATTCAAGAACAAAGTTTTAAGGGCTGTCTTTGAAGGTAAATATGACGAGGAGGCAGGACAATGGAGGAATCTCCACAACCAGGATTTGGAAGAGCTATACCGCAAACCTACAATAGTGAGAGTAATCAAGTCGCGAAGATTAAGATGGGCCGGTCATGTAGCGAGAATGGGCAACGATCGGATCGTGTGTAGAATTCTTGGCGGTAGACCAACGGGAAAGAGACCGCTAAGACGGCCGCGACGGAGATGGGAGGACAATGTTAGGTTTGACCTTGAGGAGATCGGAGCAGATGGTCAAGCGTGGAAGGAGAGTGCACAGGACAGGGAACGATAGCCGAGTCGAGCCTGCGAGGTCATGAACTTTCGGGTTCCTACAGGCCAATAAATAGTAAATAGTAATAGTCAGAGTAGAGATCAAACGGATTTATGAAGTTACCCAAGAATATGCTGTCAAACACGAAAGACGCCTACATAATCATACCAACGTAGAAGCTATTCAGCTCTTGGATATTACCCACGAATTGAGACGACTAAAACGGACGAAACCTCATGAATTAACAGGTTAAAATCTAACATACTAAAATCGAGTTGGGAGCTGAACACTGGTCCAGTTAACCCTTACACGTTTTACTGAATTAAACTGAATTAAGTACAATTTAAACCTAGTATTAAATTAAATTGTTAAGATTGTACAAAATGTGATCTCCCCAACAAATGTTTGTCTTTCAGTATTCCATATACATATGAATTCAATTAGCATTTAGACAATATCAATTTTATACCTTAACAAAGATATATAAGACAAAACAAATTTTTTAAATACCATAGTTAATGAGGAATAAGCCTATAGATGCAAAAAAGTAACTAGAACATGCCACAAATTGATATAGATTATTTCCACATTCAGTATAACTCCTAATGTTTTATCTAAAACTATTATAATTTTTATTTGCTTTACCATGAGCCTTTTGAAGCCTTATTATATATAAATATTCCACTATGTAATGCACCATTTTAAAAATTGTGTTTTTGATTTATACAGGATGTTAGGCATGTTACAGGATAACAAGAACACCAGATATAAGGAAACATATTGAATAAGTTGTTATCTCTCCTTAGTTAGCTAAATACTGTTTTTATTTAAAACATTTCGCTGAGTCGATATAAAGTTAATAATGTATTCAAGAATGTACAAATTGCCTCAAAATGTTTATAATTCTTTTTTTTTTTTTGTTTCAGACAAATACAACATCCATATCCAATGATGGCTGTTATTACAAAAAAAAAATGTACGACTCGGCAGTCAGTAAGCGCCATTTTGAATAACAAAAAAAAAATTGTACTAACCTCATTTCGGAAAGCGGTTCGTCGGCGGTCTCTGCTTCTTCGCATTCCACCGTTGTTGCCGCCTCGTCCTCCACCCATTCCACCTTGATTGTATTTTCCGTCGTAATTTTGTCCGCCGCCTCCGGTGTTATTAAGACGCTGTTTTTTGTCGGACGGAGGCCCCGTATCCATTTGCTCAGCATTAGCCTCCTGCTGTTGGTGCTGCGGTGGCTTCTGCTGATTATTCACATTCCCTCCTTTATTCCTTTGCGGCAATGGCGACACACCATTCATTGCTTCAGTTTTTACATCCATTTTGAGATTAATTCAAATTTTACTTTTCGATTGTTCTTTTTCCTGATTCTTTAATTATTAACAACCGCGAACGATTCACACCACATGCAATTAATTAGAGAAATACGATTAAATGAATTGAACGAGATAGCATGGGTGTCTAATCGTTTGTGCTTACCGTGATTGTTGATTGATTTTTCCTTTTCCTGATTCTTTAATTATTAACAAACACTAACGATTCACACCAAATGAAATTGATTAGAGAAATACGATTAAATGAATTCAACGAGATTGCTTGGGTGTCTAATCGTTTGTGGTTGCCATGAGGTGGCCATACTTGCGATTAAAACGAATGATGGCAACATTCAGACAATATATAACGAATATTATTTGGATTGAATGCACTTTTAAAATATCTTTTTGTTTTTGAATACATTTTAACATATATGGATGTTAATATTTTTAAAATTATTTATTCAAGAATAAAAAATGAATAAACCTGTTTTTATAAGCTTAGGACGAGGACGACTTTATATATTTCCGGTGCTAAAGAAATATCATATACGATAAATGGTGTTCAATAGGCTGTAAATATATTCTATTCGAATGAAAATGTAAAGTACGAGGACTTTATTTAAAATAATGTCCCTTTTTTGTTGTTGTCACTCGAGGTGTTTTTTATTGTGCTCTCAAAAGTTAAATTCTTTTTAAATAAGTGCTAAGTGTAATAAAATCCTAAGCAAAGATGTGTTGTGCGCGGCGGTATTTCCGATCAAAAATTCCATAACAAATTTCCCTTGAATTGTATAAACCCAAATATAGGTAAATCTTTCATGGAAATATAATGCTTGTGCCGGTGCAAAACTGTTCCAATATTACGTGAGGAAATAAAACGCCACATCGTCCACGGCCTGATAGACATTCCCACATGGATATATAATTCCACACGATACGATAAACAAAAGAATTTTTCGTACAGGACGCTATACGAATATTCTTTCTTGGGCTAAATTTCCATATTGGAAGACCTGAAAACGACTCAATAAAAGTCGAGGAACAGTTTTAACTTCAACTGCAGGAAAACGTCTCTGAAACGAGATGGTGGTCTGTGGCCAGAGCCATTGAAGACATATCCCACCCAAAACATGAATGAGCACCTCAACACTCTTTAATTTTGCATTCTCGTACACAAAGCAATTAAAAGGAAGGCAAATGCAATAATAATTTACTGAGGAAAACACAAGCAAGTGATACAGGAAGGAGAATGCGAGGTGCAATTTGTGAACTTGAAGCAGCGTATCACAAATTGCACATCAGCCAACAGATCTATAGCAGGGTGACTAGAAACACAAAATCGAGGAAATTCACCTACAGATACATATTGACAGGATCTTAGTTTTAAATTGCTGCACGAAACCAAAGGTAACTGAACTGAAGCACCCCACGTTACAGATGGATAACCGTCATCAGCGGCTTAAATCGGCACTATTCAGTCTTCAACTACATGCGTTTTTATTATTATTATTATTTTTTTTTTTTTATTAACAAAATAATTACAATGCTAATCTTAATTAAAGAACACAAGCTGCAGGGACTAACGGCTCTAATATTAATTGATTATTTAGATAAAATAATAATATGTATTTATATATATTTCTTCTATATGAATATATGTAATTTATATAGGAGTATTATACAGTTTTACAAATTCGTTAATTATTAATATATTTTCTATATTTGGGGCTTTTAAAATTGTTAAACCAGAGTTGTTTATAAAAATATCGTTTATAACCGAACTGGGCAGTGAACATTGTCCTAAGCCCAAAATATGTTTTATGTCGATGACTGCGTTGCATGTTGTGCAAATCGGAGGATCTTCTGTGCCTAATAGATGCTGATGAGAGACGGATGTATGGCCTAAGCGAAGTCTTATAAAATTTGTGTTTGCGGCTTTTGTTGTGGATGTGGGATATATTGGCTTGTCGCGTTCTGGATTAATAGTGGCGTAGTAGTGTACATATGATTTCCATAAGTCTTGTTCCATTTTTGAATGAACATTTTGAATAGCGTTGGAAAGGTATTTTTTAGTAAACGTATCAAAGAAATGGAGTGGTGTTTTGTGAGCCATAGCAGCAGCTTTTTCCGCATGTTCGTTTACTTGTATTCCTGTGTGACCGGGGGTCCACATTATTTTAAATTTTTTAGGTGAACGAATGAGAATGTCTCTAAATTTGTTTATAACATGGACATTATATCTATCATTACGGATAGCATTAATAACAGATATACTATCAGTTGAGATAATGTGTTTGTGACGTTTCTAGCAGATACACCCGATCAATAGTGAAGAACAATACCACCAAAAGCACATCCATTAAAGCCGTATACCATAGCAATAATATACCATTTCCACATTAGTCGAATGTATTTGAGTTTAGAAATCGAATTCACATACGCGGCAGTGGCCTGATGTGTTGAGCTTTGGTTCTATATTTTAGTGATTCTAACCGTGATAGCGTGATCTTCACTATAGTCGCAAACGCTATATATTTACCGCAAGTTTTTGATGCACGTTTAGCTGCTTCCAGAACAGCATGTGCTTCTGCAGTGAAAATTGATGGTTGTTCACACAGTAGACCCGTGCTAATAATTGACCCATCTTCATGAACAACTGCAAACGAAACGCTTTCAGATATTCTGGAGCCGTCGATGAAAAGTAACGCTCATCCTTTTGTTCTGAATTCGGTCGAGATATCATTGAAGAGAGCACGGAAGAATTTGCTGTGGGTATTGCTTTTTCGATACGAATTTAGGTCGAGGATGAAAGACGACTCTTTGATTGTCCAAGGTGGGTGTAAGAGCAGATATTTGGTAAAATGCCTCAATGGAAGATTCATTTCAATTGCAACTGCAACGAGGTTAGAGATTGCGGATGGTATTCTGTTTAGCGTAGGTCGGCGTATTGCGGACTTGAAGTCTTTTTTAGCAATGGATTCAAATGAAAATGACAATTTAGTGTAACATTTTCCTCTTGTTTTTACAATTTGCTCTTCGATTGTTGGAAGACCTGCTTCTGCCAGTATGTTTTTGATTGGAGTGGTGGGAAAGGCGTTAATACTCCTCCTGGCCGCATGACGGTAGGCTGGTTTGATGATTTTTAACGTTGACTTAGGACAAGTCCCGTATATAGATAAACCGTAATCAATTTTACTAAGTAAAAAACCCAGACTACGTTACATAATGTGTTTATATGTGCACTACTTTTCTTACATGCTAGATAACTAATAATATTGGCTCTGTCAGCAAGGCTCTTTTTTAATTCTGTGATGTGATCATTCCATTTATATTTTCTATTAAAAATAAGTCCTACAATACGTAACTTATCAATCGAGTTAATGGTAATATTACCTTTATTTAGTGTTGGTGTTTGAGAGCAAGATAATTTACGACATATGTGCAATATTTAACATTTTTCAAGCGAAAGTCTAGCACCAGATGTGTTCGACCACATTAATATTTCCTTAATCACTCGGTTGAACATTTGTTTAGTTGTTTCAGGGTCATTGCATTTGCTCAGGACATAAAGGTAGTCAGCATAAATGCAATGATCCAGAAGTTTGTGCCTGGCTAAAATGATTGAAATTTCTTCAAAAGCTATTCCTTGTGGAATTCCATTGTATAGTGGATATATTGAGGAGAAACAATTACTGGTTTTAACACAAAATCGTCTGTTCAAAACGATTTAATATATTGTAGGATTTTATGGCCCAATTTCCAGGAGTGTAATTTGTTAAGAATAAGATGCATGCCAATTCTATCAAATACGTTCTCGAAGTCAATTAACAAAATTGAAACATGATTGCGAGATGATAAGGCGTTTGCTTTGTAATTGTCTATATGTAAAAGTGCATCAATACAACCCTTTTCTGGTTTGAAACCTACTTGGTTAGGGCTAATTCGATTTTTTCTTTGTGTAAACCATTGGAGACGTGTGGGTAGATTTTTAGTCGTGGCGCCGGCAAGGGCGCAGGGTTCGCTAAAAACACCACGTATTTCACTGGTCCAAGTTCCACCGGAGAACTGTGCACCCAGAAACAACGAAAGGTAAAATAAAGCACACAGGGGTTGGTTGTATTCAACGGTCTTTTAATTTGTATTGTCAGCGTTTTTAATTCTTTTACACTGGTATGAAAGTTAGTATTAATCGCTCGTTCTTTTACCAATCGGTCAGCCCCTAAAACTATTAAACCTTAGGCACTGATAAGTGTAGTTAGATTTGCCTTTACAAAAATGTCAATCACAAGAACTATTGTGTCTTAGGCACTGATTAGTGTAATTAGATTTGAGAACCAAAACTTGTTAACACTCAGCCAACTGGTAAGGATAGACCGACCGTATAGTAAGGTTAAGACGCGACGGCCCAAACGCGTGTATCTCCGACAGGGGATGTAATCAGACTCTGGTGGCTGTTGAACGGAACTTTCCACCAGTCGCAACGGTGGTGGATTTCCACCGATGTGGGAGGAGCAAATCAGTTCTTTTCTTCGGCCTCCGCTAATGAATACCCGATTTGGGTTTTTAATGGAAGTCTTTCCGTTGTTACGGTACAGGTGAGATTGACTGCCCATTCACTGGGAACCAGGACAAACGCAAATGTGAAGGGTTCACAAAGGAAAATCTGAACCTGCAGCTGATGAAGTAAATGATCGTACACGGAGGCTGGTCGCACTTCCATCACGGAGGATAGAGGATAAATTTCTGTGTTCACGTAAGTCAACAGAAACTTCGCCTACGATAGCGAGGGGCCAGTATGGATGGGTGCTTGTTTGTTTTAGAAAATATATCATAGGGCATGAACATTGGTATGATTTTTTGAAGTCTAATCATGGTCGTGTCCCGTCGGATGATCGGTTGTCGATTAGGCGACCGATCATAGGGGGAATTTGACTTGCAGATGTGCAAGCGTACAACATGCCCAGGGTTGTGATGGACCAACGGATGGTAGTGAAAAATACACACAGTGAGATTACTGTGTTTGGTTTAGAAAAACGGATCGTGGGACACGGCTGTTGATTTGGTTGTTTGAACAACAATTATGATGGTGTCTGACTCGATGATCGGTTATCGGTTTAGGCGATCGATCATCGGAAATTTGGCCCTGCAGATGTGCAAGCTAGCAAGTTGCCCGACTTGTCTTTTGGACCAACGGATTGTTGAAACAAGTAAACACTGGAGGATTGCTGTGCGTTTGATGGACAGTTGTCGCCCAGGGGAACCGGTGAGGCTCCTAATTGATTCATGTAAGATGAACTGAAATGGTTTGGTTAATATGCTCTGTTTGATGCCATGGGAAGATGATGACCTTGCCGTGGGCTTATATTTCAGGTAAGAAATAATTTAAGGAGAGCTATGAACTGCTCATATGCAGGTAAGAGGCTACGGCAGGTAACGACATTTCGTTTGGGAAAGGGGAGTTGGGTTAGGACGATGGGTGGTTCTTCGGGCGATCCTTAAAGAACCCCCACAGACGCTTTGCGATTATTTTTTCCATTATTTTGGAAATACAAGGAAGAAGAGAAATTGGGCGGTAGCCACTAATTGAACCTATATCTTTTTTAGGTTTTGAAATTGGAATGACGCAAGCAATTTTCCAACTGAGAGGTATAACTCCAGTTGAAAAAACATTGTTATATAACCATGTTAGTCTAGTCTATGCTTTATTTCAAGAGGTATATTTTTAAGCATCGGGTAAGAAACTGTGTCTCTACTTGGGGTTTTACCTTTGAGTTTCGTCAGGCAGCTTTCGAGTTTTTGAAGTTCTATGGGGTTTTCTATATGCACAGTTGAAGTATCAGTTGATGTTGTTTGTACGCTGTTGTTAAGACAGACGTTTTTTTCTATACAATAACTTAAAGGGAAATTACTGCCGCTTGAGTCTTCAGACCAAATCTTCGCAAAGTAATTGCAAATGTCAGGTAGGTTAGAGATAGGACCTTGGGGCGAAACAATACAATTGATTATTTTAGGGGAGGTGTTCCCTGTTCAACAACAGATGCTGTTCCATATTTTTGCGGTGGTTGAATTTCTAGTTATAGTTAAGGTAATTGCATTGAGACTTTCAGCTTTACTTATTTTAACTTGGCGTCGAAAAACGGCATTTGATTTTTTATAATTCATTAAGTTTATTTGGTTCTGGGTTTTTTTTAAACTTTTTCCAGGCAGTTACCTTAATAGACCTAAGGTTTGCTAAAGTAGGAGTCCAGCACGGTACTACTCGTTTTTTCATCTTAGGATTAGATTGGGGTATTGATATTGTGACGCATATGACAATCAGTACTAGAATATTCGAGAAAGTCCGAAACAAAGTACTAGTATATTCTATAAAGTACTGGAAAACTGGAAACTAGGAGCAATAGAAAAGTCGAGACTATGGAACGGACGGAAACGAAACACCAAATCAGAATGAGGAAAATCGGTATAAATACGTCGCACACAGATCATGGGGATGAGTAAGAAGTAGAAAGTGAAGCAAGCGATAAGTAAGAAGTAAAAAGTAAGCAGTCAAAGACGCGATAAGTACGGAAGTGATAAGTCAAGAAATCGTTAAGTGTACAGTAAAAGTAACGGTTGTTATTAACGGAATAATAAAGTGTTATATTACTTCAAAATCGATTTAACGGCTCTTATTTATTCAAAATAATTAATCTAGCGAACCCTAAGCTCGCTACAAAATGTTAGCAGAATAACGAATTGCGTTGACCAATAGTGTTGCTTCTTTATTTGTGGCTGATTGTATAGGTTTGTTTGACATGTATTGCTTGATATTAAAGCCGAACTTAGCCCAGTTCGCCAAATCAGTTTTGAATATGGATGACTTCATAGGTTGTACATTAAATGATCCTAAATTAATAATCGTAATTAGGGGAAGGTGGTCACTGTTGTGAAGGTCATCTAAGGTGTGAGAAGTGGTTTTTGGTAGCAAAGAGTCAGAACAGCAGCTGATATTAATATGAGTCAAAGTATTGTGAGTTGATAAATGCGTGGGCGAGCCATCATTTAAAACTGAGAGGTTGGAGCTTAGAATGAAGTCTTCTATAATAGAACCTCTTGCGTTGGTTTTGGGGTATCCCCATAGCACATTCCAAGCATTTTATCACCGATTAGTAAGATAGGGGTGTTTACATGACTCAAAATATCAAGTAGATCATTTTTGTTGAAGTTTTGATCAGGTAAAATGTATATAGAAACGATTGTGATTTGAATAGCGATTTGTATTTCTATAGCGAGGAGCAGTAAATTAGAGTTGATTTGTAATTGTCTATGGGGAATATTGCTTTTTATTAAAACAGCAACACCTTGTTTATTTGTTACGTTTGTTTGAGAATTGAAAAAATATCCAGTATAAGATTTTGGTACAATGTGAGTATATTGAACGCAGCAGTGAGTTTCTTGTAGAGAAATAAAGCAAGGTGAATGGTCCTTTATAAGGATGTTTAGCTCGTCATAGTTATTTAGGTATCCTTTCAAGTTCCACTGCAAAACTTTCAGCACTTTTTTTAGTAGGAGTGTCGTGTGTTTTTCTGTTGTGATAGAAAACTGGTTGATGGTTGTATGTTGGTGTAAGTAATTCGGCCCCGCTGCCCGGAAGTCGAGATGCTTGGACCATATTCGTGGTTATCAAAATACCTCGGCCGCAGTAGACAGTACCAACCTTAAAAAGATCAAATTTCAAGTTCGAAGACGCTGCTGTTGTTTATTACCCTGTTGACAGCCATCAATAAAAAAACCCCAAACATGGAAAAAATACACACACGTTCACACACCCATTATTGCAGTGGCCAGAATCAATGATTTGAAATACGAATCACTTCTTTAGCATCCTTTGACTATTTGCTCTATCCAAACTTGATGAATTGGCTCGGTGGTAAACTGCAATAACGGATGTTTGAATTCTTTCCATGTACACAAATTCACTGAGAACACCCAGCATTGTTGTCTGCCAAACAAGTAATAAACAACGTGCCAGTCACTACATTTTAACGAATACCGAATACCAATGTGGAAATTTAGCCCAAGAAAGAATATTCGTATAGTGTTCTGTACGAAAAATTCTATTGCTTATCGTATCGTGTGGAATTATATATCCATGTGGTAATGTCTATTAGGTCGTGGACGATGTGAGGTTGAACGTCCTGTACATGGCACGGTATTGATGTAATTGTAATTATGCTTTCAGATTCAGCCGTACGAGCCTGCGTAAATTTCAAAGACATCCCTTGGCACATTCCTAGAAACGCCCATAGCAGCCCATCACATCACATGACAGTTACTAGTGGCCTCGGAGCCGGGTACGTGCTCAGCAATTTACCGTCCACCTCAGCGCAATCCAGGTCAATGAGATTGTGCCTAAACAGTTTTGGCTGTTTATATGTGTTAGGTTGAAGTGGTACGCGTTTCGTTGGCCGCCGATGGACGGTCACAACGAACAATGGCTGTCGCAAAGGAGAGAGAGCAGCGCGGTCAATGCAGAAGAGCACGTCACCAATTGAACTTCGCAGCACAAACAGTAATTCAATTCAATTCAATTTTTATTTAGTAGATAATTACATTTATGGTATATTTTACAACTAGTACTTAAGAAATTTAGGATAGCAATTCCTTTACAACTATAATCTTAAATCTATATAACGACAATAGCACAATTTTAATGAATAAGAATTAATAAATTAAGGGAAAACTACAATAAAAAACCCTTATTTGAATCTTAAGACTAATATTGCACGAGCTTCCGGTTATTTTATATAGTAATGACCTCGATATAATTTTCATAGACAGAGTACATATGTAGTGGTTTAGGATAACGCAAGACGGGAAACGAGAACATTGTCAGAAAAAGAACAATTGACGAAGAAGTTTCGATTGATTTTGTCAATAAGGAAATCTACCGGTTTAACGTTGGCGTTTTCATGTAGTTCATGTGTCGAATAATGCCATGGCAAATTCAGCAACATTTTCAATATTTTATTTTGACACCTTTGCAATTTCATTTTGTGTGTGCGAGCACAGTTACACCATACAGGGGCCCCGTACAGGAGTATCGCTTGAAAAATGGTTTTAAATATTATAATTTTATTTTCGATGCTAAGCTTTGACTTTTTACACACTAATGGATACATAACTCTTACGACTTTGTTTATTTTGTCAATTGTGGTAGTGATGTGTTTTTGAAAGATACGTTTTTTTATCTAGAATAATACCTAGATATCTACAGTCTTCGGACCAATCAATATCAACTGCACACATACTGAGTTTAGAGCCATTTGGTAGGTAGCAATGTTTCCTACATCTCGAAAACCATACAGCTTGTGTTTTATTACCATTTATTTTTATTTTCCATTTCCTGTAATATACTGCTAGCTTGTCAAGAGCTGCTTGCAAAGAGTTGTAGACATTAGTGAATAAGGCACCCGAAGAGAAAATGGCCGTATCATCGGCAAACATAGCTACCTGAATGTTTTCACCTAGACATGGTAAATCTGCGACAAACAATGTAAATAATATGGGACCAAGGACCGAGCCTTGGGGTACACCATGGTGGATTTGGTGAGTAGAGGATATGTCGGTTCCTAAACTCACAACATATTTTCTCGAACGAAGAAAGCTCTGGATAATTTTGATAAGCGGTATTGGCAGCTTAAGTTTTAGTAGCTTATAAATCAAGGCATCGTGCCATACCGTATCAAAAGCTTTTTCGATGTCTAGAAGAACCAGTCCCGTTGACTCCTTGTCGATGAATTTACCAGCTATGTGATTTTTAATGCGCAAGACTTGGTGGATTGTGCTGTGACCACTACGGAAACCGAACTGAAAGTTTGGTAAGATGTTATTGTCTTCCACAAAACGATCAATCCTTTCCTTAATGATTTTTTCTAAGAGCTTACTTAGACAGCTAAGTTGACTAATAGGTCTGTAGCTTTCGGGGCTGTTCTTCGGTTTGCCGGGTTTCGGGATGGGTATTACTTTTGCTGTCTTCCAACAGTCCGGCAAATAACAATTCTTAAGACAAGCGTTGAAAATTAACGTTAAATAGTTACTTGCAGCAGGTGGAAGTGCTTTGATTAATTTGTTGTTAATATTATCGAGACCCGCAGCCTTTTTTGATTTCGATTTTTTTATCAATTCTTTAACTTTGCCAATATTCGTTGCGTAAGTACTTTCAGCTGGTTTTTGAGAAAGTACATGGATAGTGTTAGCAACTTCAGCCTCAGTATACGCGTCGCTTAGATGCATAGATATGGAGTGGTTCTTACTAAACGTGTTAGCAAGTAGGTTCGATTTCTCCACTGAAGAAATAAACAACTTGTCGTGAACTTTAAACGGAGGAATACTTGACCCTCTCTTTTTTATAATTTTTGATATTTTCCAGAACGGCTTGCTTGCTTTGTCAAGAGAGGAAAGGTGTTTATTCCAACACTTGTTCCTATATGCTGAAATTTCGTTTTTAATGATATTATTTAAGACTTTAACATTAACTAGAAAACAATCGATTCTATAACGCAGCCATTTTCTTCTTTCAGAGTTTCGTAGCCTAATCAGATGTAAGATATTTTCAGGAAGCGGTGCCTTATCAACTGGAGCAGTGGAACATTTAGGTATCGCAAGATCGGCCGCTCTATTGACAACAGAAATAAAATTGTTACATAGGATATCAATGTGCTCGCTGCAGGTTATAGAATTTATGCTGGTATCACCTAGAACCAAGTTCGTGTTTATATATGATTTATAACAATTCCAGTTGGCGGCGGAATAAATGGTTATGTCTGATACCGTAGCTAGAGTATTTACGAGTTGAACAAACAGTAAGATACCTCGAACACATAATAGAATACAACACAGTAAAGGACTAATAAAAGATAACTTAACTTTTATTTCCTATCATTCAAAGTGTACAGCTTTGTTTTTTTTCTCTCGACTGTTGCTGGCGATGATTGCTCCGATAATGTGAGCGCGGTGAAGATTGGTTGCAGACTGACGAATTGGCATAACTGCCAATTCAAAAGGCGACGCTATGACATCATCGTGGTGACAATGATGGCCAGTTGGTGCCAGCTGCTGCGCAACTGGTATACATGCGAATGTACTAGATTTCTCCAGTACATTCCAGCACATTTAATTGCCAATCCGCAACAATATGCATTTTGTTGTTGTCTTTATTAGAAGCTTAATTGTTTCAGACGTTCTGATTTTTACACAATTTATGAGGCGTTTTATTTCCTCACGTAATATTGGAACAGTTTTGCTTAGTTCGGCAAATTTACACACTAACCCAAGCACAGGGACACCGGCACAAGCATTATATTTCCATGAAAGATTTACATATACTTGGCTTTATACAATTCAAGGGAAATTTGTTATGGAATTTTTGATCGGAAATACCGCCGCGCACAACACATCTTTGCTTAGGATTTTATTACACTTAGCACACTTTTCGGACATTGTGTTAAATTTAAAAAGAATTTAACTTTTGAGAGCACAATAAAAAACACTTCGAATCACAACAGCAAAAAAGGGACATTATTTTAAATAAAGTCCTCTTACTTTACATTTTCATTCGAATAGAATATGTTTACAGCCTATTGAACACCATTTATCGTATATGATATTTCTTTAGCACCGGAAATATATAAAGTTGTCCTCGTTCTAAGCTTATAAAAACAAGTTTATTCATTTTTTATTCTTGAATAAATAATTTTAAAAATATTAACATCCATATATGTTAAAATATATTCAAAAACAAAGAGATATTTTAAAAGTGCATTCAATCCAAATAATATTCGTTATATATTGTCTGAATGTTGCCATCATTCGTTTTAATCGCAAGTATGGCCACCTCATGGCAACCACAAACGATTAGACACCCAAGCAATCTCGTTGAATTCATTTAATCGTATTTCTCTAATCAATTTCATTTGGTGTGAATCGTTCTTGTTTGTTAATAATTAAAGAATCAGGAAAAGGAAAAATCAATCAACAATCACGGTAAGCACAAACGATTAGACACCCATGCTATCTCGTTCAATTCATTTAATCGTATTTCTCTAATTAATTGCATGTGGTGTGAATCGTTCGCGGTTGTTAATAATTAAAGAATCAGGAAAAAGAACAATCGAAAAGTAAAATTTGAATTAATCTCAAAATGGATGTAAAAACTGAAGCAATGAATGGTGTGTCGCCATTGCCGCAAAGGAATAAAGGAGGGAATGTGAATAATCAGCAGAAGCCACCGCAGCACCAACAGCAGGAGGCTAATGCTGAGCAAATGGATACGGGGCCTCCGTCCGACAAAAAACAGCGTCTTAATAACACCGGAGGCGGCGGACAAAATTACGACGGAAAATACAATCAAGGTGGAATGGGTGGAGGACGAGGCGGCAACAACGGTGGAATGCGAAGAAGCAGAGACCGCCGACGAACCGCTTTCCGAAATGAGGTTAGTACAATTTTTTTTTTGTTATTCAAAATGGCGCTTACTGACTGCCGAGTCGTACATTTTTTTTTTGTAATAACAGCCATCATTGGATATGGATGTTGTATTTGTCTGAAACAAAAAAAAAAAAAGAATTATAAACATTTTGAGGCAATTTGTACATTCTTGAATACATTATTAACTTTATATCGACTCAGCGAAATGTTTTAAATAAAAACAGTATTTAGCTAACTAAGGAGAGATAACAACTTATTCAATATGTTTCCTTATATCTGGTGTTCTTGTTATCCTGTAACATGCCTAACATCCTGTATAAATCAAAAACACAATTTTTAAAATGGTGCATTACATAGTGGAATATTTATATATAATAAGGCTTCAAAAGGCTCATGGTAAAGCAAATATAAATTATAATAGTTTTAGATAAAACATTAGGAGTTATACTGAATGTGGAAATAATCTATATCAATTTGTGGCATGTTCTAGTTACTTTTTTGCATCTATAGGCTTATTCCTCATTAACTATGGTATTTAAAAAAATTGTTTTGTCTTATATATCTTTGTTAAGGTATAAAATTGATATTGTCTAAATGCTAATTGAATTCATATGTATATGGAATACTGAAAGACAAACATTTGTTGGGGAGATCACATTTTGTACAATCTTAACAATTTAATTTAATACTAGGTTTAAATTGTACTTAATTCAGTTTAATTCAGTAAAACGTGTAAGGGTTAACTGGACCAGTGTTCAGCTCCCAACTCGATTTTAGTATGTTAGATTTTAACCTGTTAATTCATGAGGTTTCGTCCGTTTTAGTCGTCTCAATTCGTGGGTAATATCCAAGAGCTGAATAGCTTCTACGTTGGTATGATTATGTAGGCGTCTTTCGTGTTTGACAGCATATTCTTGGGTAACTTCATAAATCCGTTTGATCTCTACTCTGACTATTACTATTTACTATTTATTGGCCTGTAGGAACCCGAAAGTTCATGACCTCGCAGGCTCGACTCCGCTATCGTTCCCTGTCCTGTGCACTCTCCTTCCACGCTTGACCATCTGCTCCGATCTCCTCAAGGTCAAACCTAACATTGTCCTCCCATCTCCGTCGCGGCCGTCTTAGCGGTCTCTTTCCCGTTGGTCTACCGTCAAGAATTCTACACACGGTCCGATCGTTGCCCATTCTCGCTACATGACCGGCCCATCTTAATCTTCGCGACTTGATTACTCTCACTATTGTAGGTTTGCGGTATAGCTCTTCCAAATCGTGGTTGTGGAGATTCCTCCATTGTCCTGCCTCCTCGTCATATTTACCTTCAAAGACAGCCCTTAAAACTTTATTCTTGAATACGTGGAATTTGTTTTCTTCCCGTTTTGTGAGAGTCCATGTTTCGCATCCGTATAGAGCAATCGGTATGATTATGGTTCTATAGACACGGAGCTTTATGTTACGTGATAGCAGATTGGATTTCAGCAGTTTACTGACTGCGTGCCAACTAGCGTTGCCTGAGTGCAGTCTTTTGTTAATTTCCTTCGACATTTCGTTACTGGCCGTCAGTATTGTTCCCAGATATTTAAATTCATTAACTTTTTTAAATATCTTGCCACTGACGTTTATATGTGCTCCACCTGCTCTCGTCGTAATCATGTATTTTGTTTTGTTTTCATTTATTTCTAGGCCACCTCTTCTGCCGCTTGCATGATGATTTCACAGTTTTTACTTACAGCTTCTAGATTATCGCCCAGAACGGCGATGTCATCCGCATATAAGAGCACTTGTGTGGCCCCCTTCAAGGATGATCCGGCCATGTTGTCGTCTTGTACCTTTCTGATGACATACTCGAGGACAAGGTTAAAGAGACATGGTGAGAGGCCATCCCCCTGTTTTAGACCGTCCCGGATTTCAAATGGTTCTGAGAGGTGGTTTTCTATTCTAACTCGCCCTTTGTTTTCGTTCATGCCAATTTGAATGAGAGTGGCATATTTTGCGGGATTCCCAGCTCAACTACAATATGGTAGAGTCTTTGCCTTGCGACGAAGTCGTAGGTTTTTTTGAAGTCAACGAACAGTTGGTGAACCGTCTCTCCGTATTCCCACTTCTTTTCCAGCAGTTGCCTTATTGTGAACATTTAGTCGCTTGTTGACCGGTTCCTACGGAATCCGCACTGGTAATCTCCCAGTATTTCTTCTGCGTACGGTGTGATTCTCGCCAGTATGACATTTGTTAGTATTTGGATTGTGTGTGCGAGCAAAGATATTCCTGTGTAGTTTTCGCAGTCAGATCTGTCACATTTTTTGAAAATGTGGGCGACTATTGAGGTTTTCCATTCTTCCGGAGTGACTTCCTTATCCCATATTATTTTAATCAGTGGTTCTTTCGAGCGGTTGCCTCTCCTCCATGCTTCATAAACTCTGTTGGTATGCAGTCGACTCCAGGAGCTTTGTTGTTTTTCAATCGATTTATTGCGTCTACAACTTCGTTGAAAGAGGGCTCTGGGATCTGAGGCTCGGTCGTATGTACGTCTGGTGCGTTTATATGTGGTTGATGGGTGCACGCATTGAGCAGGTTTTCAAAGTACTGCTTCCATCTTGTCAGGATATTGTTTGTTCTGTGACCAGACAGCAGTTTGCGCCTCGAATTATTTTGACTCTCCCTCGGTAGCCATTTCTAATTGAATTTATGCCGGCATACATACCTCTGATGTTCTTTGCTCTAGAATTTTCTAGGATCTTTTCGATCCGAGCCTTCTCCCATTCGCGTTTTTTTACGTTTGAAGAGTCTCATTGTCTCTCTCTAAATTGTCGCGTATCTTTCTGCGTTGACTTCATCATATCTTTCTAAGTGGATCACTCTAAGCCGTTTACGTTCTTCCACCCTCGCCCTGCACTCATCGTCAAACCAAGGTTGGACTTAATTGTTTTCTTAAATCCTAATACCTTTTTGGCTGTTTGTTTGATTGTGTCTCTGATCGATATCCATTTAGTGTCCACACTATTGGCTTGCTCTTCCTCACTGCTCCCATTCTCTAGAATGCTAAATCTATTCGTTAGTTGGTCTTGATATTCAGCCCTTTTCCGCAGGTCTTTTAGTTTATCAACGTCTACATTTTTGCTCGTCTTCTGTGACTGCCCATGTGGGTTTGCCCATCACTTGGGATGATCGGAGTCGCAATCTGCTCCTCTATGTGATCTTACGTCAAGGATATTCGAGTGGTGTCTTCGGTCTATTTGGTTACGCGTCACGCCGTCGGGTGCTATCCTTGTGACTTGATGAATTTGTTTGTGCTTGAACATCGTGCTTTTCACTACCAGATCTTTTGGCTCTGCGAACGTAATAATTCGAATTCCATTATCATTTGAAACGTCGTGCAGGCTTTCTTTACCTATAGTTGGTTGGAAGATATCTTCCTTTCCAATTTGCGTATTGAGGTCCCCGAGGAGGATTTTAACATCGAATGATGAGATCCCATCAAATACTTCCTCTAGGGTCTCGTAGAACATATCCTTCGTTTCTTCGTTTCTTATTAAAATATAGTAACACTAATGTTAATAGTTAGAATGATAATCATATGACAGCTTAGGAAGAGTCGCGGTGGTGCAGTTATTTTCGTGAAGCACAACTGTTTTGATATTCACCGGGGATCTATTCATGTGAGAGGAGAAGCACTTACTCTTTGATAGAAACCAACCTCAGAGATGCCTAGATCGCAGACGTAGGCGGTCCACTTCCCCGATACGAGATCAAAACGTCAAAACTCTCCCTTCATCGACTCAATCGCTGATAGTTAAAGACAGACTGGTATAGACCCATAACTTCTATTCCGTTGAAAGTTGTGGAGGCGCTGATTTACTGTCTATTTTCTATATTTGGAAATAACTGATGTTAGTGATTGGCAATTTACGCATCGACAGATCTACACAGGATCAGTAGGCGTATCTTATCGCAAAGTGAATCCACTACTACTTCGAGGAAAGCAATATTGTCCCCACTGAGTATCTTAAGAGCTCGATAGTTTGGCATGCAGTCATGTTGTCAAAATTGCTTTCCTGTTAAGTTGGCATACCGATTCAGTAGATAAGAAACTATCCTTCCGCTTGCTCGATCCAAGTGACGACAAATCTGCCGCCCGTCAAATTGGTATTTGCTCCCCCCTCCAAACTGCTCTGTACTGGTATCCATTCCATCCCTCATGTTTATAAACGACTTCTTGTCCACAGCCTAAAACTCAATTTCAACTTGCTTGTATACATACAGAATTCTTCATACGCATTTCGGCGTGTTTGTCTTCTCTTTCACGACAAGAGACAGCATTGGGTTTTGGCGGCTTTGAATTCCTGAACTCGGTTATATAATTCCCATAAGTATATGTTGTTGATTTTGAACCTTTAGGTTGAAAACACACCGGACCAGCCAACGATTTTTTGTTTCGTAAAGCAAAAGAATGCTTTTTATTCCAACACACTCCAAGCGAAGCAGAATGCATCCAAAAACAATTTTTTTTCGTTTTCTTGCTTCATTTGGTGTGCGTTGAGATACGAAAACCAAGCCACTTGATCCCGGCGGTTTCTTATTTGCATCACTCAAATATCTGAATTGAAGAAGAAAATTTTGTGTGAGAAGAGCAACAAGTTTGCCGCCTCAATGGCTGAGTTGGTAAGGAGGTTATGTATTGCGTTTGATCGTTCAAACGTAGGTTCAACTGACGACTCTAGCTGTTGTGCAATTCGGGACAATTACCGGTAGGTAGGGTCCCAAAGCCAGGCCGCCCGGTGAAATACCACCTCATTAAGCTATATGATTCGTGAATTGGTTGGGAGAAATCCTTGACCCAACACTCAACAGCGGCTAGAGATCCAGACAGGCTAATAGTTAATTTGATAATACACCCGTTCTTAGCATAAATACAGTTGACTGTAAGTCTAGTTCTGGCTTTAAAATCAATGGTTGCGTTGGTAAGGAAGTTGTGTCTTCCGTTTGATTGTGCAAACCTAGGTTTAACAGACCCTAAAGCACAGCCACCCGGTGAAATACCACCCCATTAAAGCTATAGGCTTCGTGAAATGACTGAAAGAAATTTTTGAGCATTCTTCGGAGATTGGCTGATGGACCCGGTCGAGAAAAAATAGCACCCCAGGGCGCTGACTCAATGCCATAGGTTCGCCTTTCCTGGGAGACGTAAATAAAATAAAAAAACAGGCCAGCTATCGACAACGAGTCATGTTCCGCTTCCGCTTTTTTGTCTCGATGCATGCGTTTTATGTTGTGCCATAAGAGATAATGCCACTATGAGCAACGACGACGGTTTGAAAAGTTTTTTATTTTTTTATTTGGTGTGTGTTGTCCGTATCTAATGGGTTGTATTCTCGACAACCACTCGCAAAGCAGCAAAACAAAGAATGTTGTTTTGGTGTGAGCTCTTTCATAAGAAATAATGTTCCCATGTTTCGTCGAAACGTTTTGACTGGTCCGGTGTGTTTTCTTCCTTATAGTACCTAAATTCACACCACAGAAATGAAGGATAGACAAAGTCGAAGAAAAGTATAGAAAGAAAGTGGTCTGTAACGAAACGAGTTGGTTCTATACATATGCTAGCAGTTGCGTGGGTGAAACTGGACCATTATTCAAAATATATTTTATTTGCGTGATGCCAGCACAACGAACAAGCAAAATGGAAAATGAGAATTTATGAAGATTTATGAGAATTATGAGTATAGAACCATACTATTCTTTTGGGAGCTTTCTCATTAACGTTACTGTTGGTTAGAGGAAATTTAGCTGACACGACACAGTGGTCTGAAGTGCCCAAGGGCGAAGAAACTTCAATTGTGTATTTGTTCGAGTGGGAGGTGAGAAACAGGTCCAGAGTGTTGGCGAAATGACCATATATGTCTGGTACCCGTGTTGGTTCATTGACGAGTTGAGTTAAACTATTTGAATCAGCAAAGAGCTGGACATATTGACTTTCAGGTGTTGTGTGTCCGCCGTGACGAAGTCACTGAGAGTTATGCACATTAAAATCACCCGCAATAACGATTTCAGTGTGCGGATACAGGGTCAACATTTTATCTATAGAATCGGACAGAACATCGAGCTACTCTATATTTCGATCATGCTTGGTTCATTCATGTGTTGCGAGGATCTTTGTGGTAGCTGCACGCTTGATTTTTCAATTAATAGAAAGCAGTTGTCTATCATCCCGCCCGTTAGGCACGCATCTTACCCTTTTAGTCGCCTGCAGTGTTATTCTTCCTTCTCTTTTTTTAAGTAAATAGCATTTCTTATTTGCAAGCGATAATGACGTTTAACTCTTTAAGCAGACGTCAACGCCATTCAATAAATTTATTTTGAAATATCGCCTGTCGAATTATATTACTTTTTAAAGTATCTGTTTGGTCGAACCTACTTTGGTTCTACAGATGAATTCGACATGCATATAAACTTGCCGAAATAGGTTCGATGCTCAGGCACGTAAACCTAACCTAAAACGTATAATTCGTTGCGATTTACATTACGTGTAATGAAAAATATGTTATCAAAGACAAGTCCAACGGAAACTTTTTCGAATGCCCAACTGATCTGAATTTATATCTTTCGAATTAGGCCCTGTTCATTGAAAGATAGATACACTCGCTGTACAGGAGAAGTGTTTTTTTTGAAGCTTCTCATGTTAATTTTCTCTTAAAATTATAAAAACAAAAAAACGTGTTTAATCAATTTTAATAATTTTCTTCAATTTTCAGCCAAACGACCAGAACAACATGGGTGGAGGTGGCTCCGGCGGCGGAGGCGGTGGAGGTGGTGGAGGTGGTGGATTTGGAAGCGGTGGAGGTGGTGGATTTGGAGGCGGTGGGGGTGGTGGCGGCGGGCCTGATCGTCGCAATCGTGGTCCCGGAATGGGCGGCTCCGCGGGCGTTGGAAGTGGAGGCGGTGGGGGTGGTGGATTTGGAGGCGGCGGCCCTGATCGTCGGAGTCGTGGTCCCGGAATGGGAGGCTCCGGTGGTGGCGGCCGTAGTGAAGATTTCTTCATATCTCAACGTTTACGAAGCATTTCTGGCCCCACCCATGAATTGCCAGCAGTGGAAGTTGAAGAGTCCAAATTTTCTGGGCGCAATCGTCTATATATTGGCAATTTAACTAGTGACGTAACAGAAGGAGAATTGCGTGAAATTTTCAAACCATACGGCGAGATTGGAGAAGTATTCTCTAATCCCGAAAAAAACTTCGCATTCCTCAAATTAGACTTCCACGCCAATGCTGAAAAAGCAAAACGCGAATTGGACGGTACCATGCGTAAAGGACGTGCGCTACGTGTCCGTTTTGCACCAAATTCCACCATACTCCGTGTTAAGAATTTAGCACCTCTCGTTTCCAACGAACTTCTATATAAATCATTTGAAATTTTTGGGCCGGTAGAAAAGGCCGTTATCACTGTCGATGATCGGGGTAAACATACGGGTGAAGGCACTGTCGAGTTTGCCAAGAAATCATCGGCCAATGCCGCTCTTCGTTTTTGCAACGATAGATGTTTCTTTTTGACAGCTTCCTTACGACCATGTGTCGTAGAACCGTTCGAAATAATCGACGATGCTGATGGTTTGCCGGATAAGGCACTGAATAAAAAGACACAAGAGTACAATCACGAGCGCAGCGTCGGTCCACGTTTCGCCGAATTGGATTCGTTTGAGCACGAATACGGTACCAGGTGGAAGCAATTGTATGAAATGTTTAAAACCAAACAAGACGCCCTTAAGCGGGAACTCAGGATGGAAGAAGATAAATTGGAGGCTCAGATGGAATATGCACGTTATGAGCATGAGACCGAAATGTTACGTCAAGGTAATTAATATAATCAATAAAACGAATCTTACTTGGTGCTAACAAGCTGATATTATTTAGAACTACGTAAACGTGAACAAGGTAACGACCGTAAGAAGATGGAATGGGAAATGCGCGAGAAACAAGCTGAGGAATTGAAGATACGCGAAGAGGAGAACTTACGTCGCCAGCAGAGTGAAATGCAGAATCGCATGTTGCGCCAGGAGGAAGAAATGCGACGTCGTCAACAAGAGAATACGTTATTCATGCAAGCTCAGCAATTAAATTCATTGTTGGACCAACAAGAGGAAAAACAAGGTGGTGGTCCACCCGATGGTGGTAACGGACCCAACTTTGATAACGGCAACAATCCCAACGGTGGCCAGATCGATTTCAGAGGTGAGCATAAAAAAGATTATTAGTTTTAATCAAATACATAAAAACACAATAGGTTGCGGTTTGGTTTTTTTTTCTATAAAAATGTTTATTTTTTATTATTTATTTATTATTAATTAACACAAGTATTTCAAAAATACATATCAATAAATTAACATAATGAGACTATTATCTCTTATAAAAATAATATATTACTAATATACTAATAAATAATGCGATTTATTGTATTTCCAGATGTATTGAATGCGTTTGCAAATAATAATCCCGGAAATATGGGTGGTCCCCCTGGCGGTCCCAACAATCCACAGGTACGTTCAATTTTTGGTACATTTAGATTAAGGGCAACTTTTATATTAGCACATTGAATGAGTGGGAAATACTTACACGATTTTGTGTCGATAAACAAAACAGAAGAAGTAACATTAAAAAGCAAAGCAATGAATCGTGGGGGATACTCCTTGTAATCAAAGTAATACATATAGAGCTAAGATGAATGACACGAACAGAACTTGTATTCTACTTTGTATAGTATAGTCATTATAGAACCAACAGTTATGTACCGTAATTTCCCTTTTATACTATTATAATGAAAGTGAACTAAGAAATACAGTATAATTCCACAGTACACGAAATAATTATAGCACAAGACGAGAAATGTTTCTTCTCTAAATGTTTTCCATTGTCTTCGGAGCGTTACTGGATTATCTATGAAAGCAAACTAAAAAACAGTTCCTCAAGGAAAAAATTGACCAAACTAATTTTTTAAAATATCTTTTAGTATTCCATTTTTATAAATAAAGTTTATTTGCAATCAAACAACTACATAGAATCAAACAGAAAAATTGGATGGGAAAAACACTAAAAATGAGATGTTGAAAAATCTCGGCGGCTAACATAATTAGGCATAGCTAAAGTTGTTGTGTATTATATTACATTCCTTAGTTAATTTTATGGTAATGCTAAGAATATGTGTACAAAGATTATCTACTACTACAAATAATTAATAGGAAAATACATATTTAAGAAACCTCTGGATACAATTTATAGCGAATCGTCGTACTGATTCTTGTAAAAAAATCACGTATGGCCACTACCAGTAGCGTATTAAGAGTAGAAATAGAGCCACAGAAAAGAAAGCGTCCCTGGCTACAGCATGGATATCGGTCGTGCGGGTTTCATCTTCATGGTGATCCAAATTTATTGGTTCTATATCAACCGACGTAGATTTTGTGTAGACCCCTGTCGGGCATAGATTTTATTAGACGGAATAGGTTTTATTAATGCTAAGCATATCTGTACAAAGATTATCCGCTCAAATAATTAGTAGGAAAATAAATATTTAAGAAAGCTGTGGATACAATTTATAGCAAATCTTCATGCTAATTCTTGTAAACAATCATTCGTAAAAAAAGATCACTACAACTGTCGTGTGCCACTACCAGTAGTGTATTAAGTGTAGAAATGGAGCCACAGAGAAGATAGCGTCCCTGGCTACAGCATGGGTATCAGTTTAATCTTCATGGTAACCCGAGTTGATTGGTTTCATATAGAACCCTGTCGGGCATAGATTATATTATGCGGGCTATTGGGTATACAGTGTTGGAAAAAATAATAGAAACAAGCTTGTTCTTCGACATTAATCGTTAAGAAAAAATGTATTTGGGGAAAAATAAGAATTAAAAATATACTAATAGATTTGGTGCACTGTAAATACATTAAAACAATACTAAATTTTTAATAAAATAAACGAGAAATGTGCACATACATCATCAGCAGGCCTTTGCAACTTGACGAAATACAAAATGGTGGATGTTCGTCAAGTTCAACCAATTGCATTGTCGCCGGTATCCGCATCGGATGTACACTAATGTAGAACATTACATGTCCAACATTTTTGTTTGTGTTTTGTGAAGAATTAATTTACAGTAAAAAATGTTTCATATTCTTTTAAATCTTAGTTGTTGCACCTTTGTTTTTTATGACTGCTTCGCATCTTCGTCCCATGGAATTGACTAGTTTGGTACAAGTCACGGGTGGTATAGAGTATCATTCATCTTTAATTTTGGATCAAAGTTCTGCCTTATTTTTCGCTTTGCAGTCGTCCGATCTTGCGCTTAAGAATGCCCCATGTTCATGTTCTATTGGGTTAAGATCAAGGGACTGCGATGGCCACTCCATAACATTGACTTTGTTTTGAAGAAACCATTCTTTAGCCAATTTTGAGGTGTGTTTGGGGTCATTATCCTGCATAAACTCCCATTTAATAGGCATGTCCTCTTCAGAAAATGGTAGCATAACGTTGTTTAAGATTTCTACATAATCTTTAGCACACATTTTGTCCTTTATAAGAAAAATTGAACCAACACCAGATGCTGAAAAGCATCTCCAAATCATTAAATTGCCTCCACCATGTTTCACAGTATTTTTCGTATACTTTGGATCGAATTCTGCGTTCATTGGTCGTCTGACGTACATTTTTCCAACAGAAACAAACAAATTAATCTTGGTTTCATCCGACCATAAGATGTTTTTCCAATTCGCACGGTGGAGGTGTTTTTTGGCAAAAGCAAGTCTCTGCTTTATATTTTTCTTGCTCAAGTATGGAACTTTTCTGGGACTTCTTCCAGGAAGACCCGCCTCTATTAATCTGTTTCTAATTGTACGACGCGTTTAAGTCATTTTTTAATTCCGTTGAAGAAAAAACGGCTTGTTCTTGGATAGTCGGGTTAGCAGTTTGTCGAATCGTGAGGTTGTTTTTCTTTTTCTGCCTCTGGTTTCCATTTTGGGACCTGAATGAATAGCTGTGAATATGTTTTTCTTAGAGCACTTCATTAGTTTAGCTATTTCATCCATTGTCTTCCCGTCATTTCTTAATTTTTTATCAATTCACGATCGGAACTAATGCAATGTACTCCACGACCCATTTTCACAAAATTTGGTTAATTATCTTTTTTAATTTATTTATTTATTTCTTTTTTATTATTTTTTTTTCTAACAAACACTAAAACACAAGTCTAACAAATTTACGAAGATTTCAATAAAGACGAACCAGTAGTTTACTTCACAATCACGATTGAAGACTGTGGTGATGGTTTGTTTCTATTATTTTTTCCAAGGCAAAATATCCCTTTCGCTTGCATTTTTTACTACTAGCCAAAAACAAATAACTGATAAGAGCAAATTGATGCACCATATCAAAGTATTGTTATGTACGGTTCGGGTATAGAATTGGTGTCGAAGAAAAACCAAATCGCACGCAGTTACTGATTGTTGATCGTTATTTAAACCTTTGTTTCTATTATTTTTTCCACCACTGTATATTACCGGACATGATGTGTCTACAACCCTACTTGACATGTATTGCTTATAATGATCCTGCATGGATGCACAGTAGGTATTTTTCTTTGTCGCATGAGCTGTTTAATATTGTTGCAGCGACATATCTTTTTCGACACATTCATAGCATATATATTTCCTACCTATTGACATACCCGTGAAATGTTGCCTAACGACCAACATGCACTGTATTGTGTACAGACATTTCGTATATGTGTTGACTGCGGCTTAACAACGACATGTCTTCTCTTCGGTCTTCGGATATAATACTTGTGTAGTTATTAATATAGGGGCTATGAGATCCCAAATACCTTCGCATGTCAGGAATTTTCGGGATTCATCTTATGGTGATGGCTAATACCATTAAATTTAAATTCCAATAGTTTGCGACATCTCTCGGACTAGTTATCTGATCATTTTGCTTTAAAAAAATCACTTCAATATAAGCGTCACAATATTATCTCGGAAGCTGTTCTTGCAGATCCGTGATAACATTCTAACGAATTTGGTTTATTTGCGCCTCTCAAGACAATCCGATGGATCCCATAGGTTTTCAATTGATTAGCGACACGTACATACATATATGGGAGTTACAAAAGATATGTTCACCGAAGTGAGGGATGTCGCCCCAAATATCAATTTATTGCTGCTTCCTAAGTGTGTACATTGAAGAATACTTAAAAATATAAAATGTATTAAATCTAACATTTCGTTTATGCAAAGTATTCTCTGGACATTTCGTGAGCATTACAAATTGTGTGACAATTTTTATTAACGCCTTTGGCACTCAGTTTTCTTTGATGTGGGCAGGTGTGTGATCCCTTTTATAAAGTAAATGTTGCAGCGTTATGTGGTTCCAAAATATTATCCCCACGTGTGTGGTATTAATATACAAATACTTCATTTGCCAAATCGATTAACTCCTCTATAGAACAAATACCATAGTTGAGAAAAATGAGAAAAAAAGGAATGTAATTCTTCACAGTATTTTTAATATTCCTTTTAAATAATAAATTTAAATAAACGATGTAGATTGTATTTCAGCGGATGTATGTTTTGAATATATGCAGTTCACAGTCAAAGCGGTATTTGCATTAAAGTTTTGTGAAATTCCGAAAGTGGACTTAATCGATTTGGCAAGTGAACCCTTCACATATAAGCGACATAGTTTAAATAATATATCTGCGGAGCAACAATCTTTAACGTGCTCAATATGCAAATATTGTAAGAAATTCAACAAATATCCTCAAGAAATAGGTACATTAAAGATAATTATTGGAGTTTTGAAATTGTATTAAGATTGTTCTACTTCAATTTATACTGATTCAATTGCTGATCCTTAACTGCGTTAGCGGCGGAATAGGATTGCTATATTTATATCGTGTACTGTGTGATATCTTGGGCATAAGGTTATTTCAAAAACAAAACAAAAAAATACCTTTCGATTATAATACCATCATATGTATTTCCGTTTTCTGTGATAAAAGGTTTCAATAATGTTTGCTATGATGATACTTATGATTGGTAATTTTTATTCTGCGTGTTATGTAAATATTGTTTTGTTCTCAATACAAATTAGTTATCATTTTTATTACATCTAGGAAAGTCTGTGTTAATGAGCAAATAATTGCCTAAGATATTAGGGGACTAGTTAAATAGAACTACTTCGTGAATTCACTTTTGAATGAATGCCGTGTTTTTAAGATATGTGCGTTCTCATATGTTATCCATTATGGGGGAAAAGAATGTTCCTTTTTACAGCGTAAAATATCTCTCGTCTTGGGTAACCTGCATTTATATATGTATCTTTATTGTAATCAGAAGATATTTGGTTCGGGGGATTGGCATTCTAAGCAGAGTTGGTTTGGTTGGCTCCTTGATTGAGCAATCTCTTCTTAATCTAAGTAGGATTTGTCGCTTAATATGATTGTTAACACGCTATCGGCGGGTCGGGTATTAATACCTTTTATTCGGGACGCACGCTAAGCGTTAGTAAAACATTTACTCTAGTGCTTTTTTCATTTAATGAGCATTTTGTTTTGCATAACTCGTAAGCAACCTTCAGGTTGGTTTGTCATATCGTAGATTACTTTGTTGCTCTTCGTCCCATTGCCCACAGATAGTGTGTTAATAATAGGATCTATATTGTATATATTTTTTTAGTAGCAGTTCCACCTCATATGTCATGTGTGCTTCCCATAACATGATTATACACATTTATGCAATATTTTAAGCCAACGAAAAAACAGATTTGCTATGTTCAGTGTTTAATTACACCATTCTAGACGTTATAATGCAGGTGTCTAATTATTCAGTAAAAGGATGTTATAGTACATACAAATTATCTTAGTAACCCAGTTCCTCTACGAGGATGTGTGCCGGATTAGACCGACCGTGCGCCCAAAGATAGCGCAATTTAGATTGGGGGGTATATTGACTAGTTTACAAATTGTAAAGAAAAACTGTACATATCACACGCGTTCTTCTTTTGGGGCATACATCTCAATTAATTATTGTTTCTAAACATTTCTTTTAAATATTTTTATTTGCAATTTTGTCCGTGATCATACGCTTGTGTGACTTTATAAGCATTTAATATTCAGTAATTATACATATCTGAGCTACTATAACACTCATTGAGGTGTCATTGTTGTGCCCTCATTCCCTTGACGTTTTTATTATTCTTGTCTATTCCATATATCTTCTTGGTTATGAATAAAAAGTAGGCGTTTATTTATAAAATTAATTTATACTAATCAACTTTTGTTATTATCCACTACTATATGAAAATAAAAGTGGGCAATAGTTTTATTGAAATATTAATGTTAAGAACAGTCCAAACTAATTCGTTGCTGGTTTTATTGTTACATCGTTGTGGTATATATGAGTTGATCCAAGTATAAATTACTTCTGAAAAGGTATAACACAGTATAGAATGGTTTATCGATATATGAATTTTTGGGAAATTACGGTATTACAAAACAGTTACAAAAGTATTTAATAATAATTTCGAGAGTGTGGGAAAATATCTTACTACTAGTTATAATGGAACAGTAACAAAATTCTGTATAAAGTCGTCGGTGCTGCTTGATGGCGAGATTAATTTATTTCAACAGAAATGTTTCGTTTTATTGATAGTATGTATTTGTGTGGTTTTTATTCAACTAAAATTACCATTAGGCGATTAAAACGCATTATAAAGATGTATATTTTAACCATTCACTAAAGAAAATGTATTCTACTTCGGTCGATTTATGTAAACTCAGAAAAATGTGTTTTTGTATGAACAATTTTTAACAAACAACGAAAACTTGACTTATGGATTAAAATATATTTTAAACTTACCGCTTGCTATGCGTGATCATCAGAGAATTTATATGTTAAGGTGATATTAAGATTCCTCAGCAATTATTTAATTTGTGTTATTATATTACTCGAGAAATATAATCGTGGGGCATATATCTAATCTGAAAAAGTGTCTGATAGTATTTCCAAGATGTTGGAATCATTTTATTCCTCAGTAATTATTTAATTTGTGTTATTATATTACTCGAGAAATATATTCGTGGGGGATATTTCTATCTGGGAAAGTGACCAATATTATTTCCAAGATGTTGGAATCATTGTATTTAAGACTTTGCTCTTGCTGAACAAATCAACTATAATATGTTTTCACAGCAAGTTAGGGAAATTAATGAAAGACAAAAAAATGCACAACTAATGTTTTGGTGCGAAATTTATCTTAATGAACACGAAGACCATAATTAATGACATAGGCTTACTATGTTATTAGTTCTGAATTGATTAAATATTTGTACCCTAACGAGCTCCTCAAGGATAGCCAGTATGGATGCCATAGCAGTTCTGTAATTTACATTTGGGTTTCAGCATTAGAAAAAATATAGTGGGCTAAGAACGGTCGCATTGAATATCTCCAAGACTTGTTATTCCTCTTTCCTGTGGATTTTCGCAACGAATTTACGATTTTACATTCGCGAATCAACGACTCGTCTATATGCAGTGCTGTGGAAAATTGTTAGTTTTCTTGGAATGAGTAACAACTATTATCACTAGTTTTGTGACAAAATATTGTCAACCGACACCAACTCATAATAATAATTTATTTAATATAGAATGCATTGTCTGTTATTTCTTATAATAGTTAACAATCCTCGTGGTAGACTGGAAATTTGATTGTATAAAGTATTGTCCGGTATATTATGCCATGCGTCAACATTTCTTTCCATGAGTTGTTCCGCGTTTTGAATTTCTGGTTTTTCCTGATCGTAAACCGCCCTTGCCAGGACCCCCCATAGATTCTCAATGGGGATTACATCTGGAATTAAAGCTGGCCACCGTAAAAGTCTAATTACATGCTCTTGAAACTACGCTGTTGTTCGTGCTGTATGGATAGGACCGTTGTCCTGTTGAAATATGACATCTTCGTCCACTATTAAGGTTATTGAAGGAAGAAGATGCTCTTCGAACACATCTTGGTACTTTTTGGCATCCATTCTTCCAGAAATAAAAACAATTTCTGTTTTAATATTTCCAATGAAAACTGCCCATACCATAATTCCTCCTCCTCCTAAAGGTCTGTGTGACATGATTTTCCTTTTTTTCCTATGTGGTGAACCTACATTGTATCTACCTCAGCACCCAAACATTATGTCTTATTAAACATGACCCATTTTTCATTGAGGAAGAAAAAACGGCCAAACACTCCAAATGATACAATACGATTCAATACGACAGCCATTACAAACTGATGTCGCTTTAAGGATACAGGCAAGGCAGAATAGTAGAAATGAATACATTGTGCACTGCCCGAGTCAATAGATCAACAATGTTATGCATGCACTATGTATTGTTTTGCTTCCAGTGATGCACCACAGTGTATGGCTGGATCATGTTTGATACCAGATCGTTTGCCCAATTCTGGTTCATGTGTTCTTCGGCACTTTGTAACCTAAAATCTATTCGGGTATCGACGTATCGATATGCATGGAAAAAAGTTAAGAGGTGATCACTTTCAATAAACTCTCAAACGGCACGGATGTTGTCATCTGTACGACTTGTCTTTGGGCGTCCATCATGACTTTCGTTTTCGATACGTAGTCCCCCACTTTTGAAATCTCTGGCCCCATGTATACACACGATTCTGAGACTATGAAACACAGTCCAAACTGCCTCAATCGAAAAAAAAGTTCCAAGAATTTAACGCCTTGATTTGTTAAACATTTTATAATAATCCTCTGCGCAACAGACGTATGTACCTCTTGCCAGTTCATGGCTGTACTGCCTACAAAATCGAGTGCGACCGCTACCCAAGCCGGTTCCCCTACTCTTCATAAACTAAACAACAGCCACGCACAAGATTATCTAGCTCACAACATGTTGCTTAGCAAAAAAGTTTGCATTTGGTTCGCCCTGGTAAAATAACCGAATTTCCTGCTTGTGGCAACAACGTATTTTAGACCTTATAACTAACTGGCAACAGAATCAAGTAATCAGATAGCTGTCAAAGAATATTTTTTTTATATCTATATTTTACGAGATATATATTGCCACAGTCATCTAACGAAAAATAATGGATTTGTTTGTCCGCAAAGTATTATTTTTGATGCCATTTCCGTTTGTAATTAAAATAGAATGGGCAAGTAACTCAAAATAATTGAAACTAATAACACTTCCGAGAGTAAGTGCTGACGCTATCATCGAAATGTTTCACTAACGATTTACGTGATTTCTCAGTTTGAAGTGTAGTGGAGTTTTGTTCTTAACCGGTGACGTTGAATTTCATGTTTGTCTCCTCCGTATGGCGCCTAAATATAAGCCCTTGTTCAAGATAGTAGAAGATGTACATATAACTCAAATTGAATAAAAATTATAGCAAAGTAAAAGTAATCAAAAAATATGTTTACGTAAAACATATCCCAACCACTTAAAATGCTCCTTGCGCTGATATATGGACTACTTGTGATCTACAAATATGAATCAATATTCCATTCATCATTATTTGGGTTACTAATTTAGTTGATGGGAAGAAGCATTGATCGTGTGGACGTTCTTCAATTTATCTAGTTGTAATCGGAAATTTCACAGTCGTAATTCTATCCGTTTGACGGATAGAACCTGAATATTTGTGCATTAGATTGCTTTGAGGTTTTGTTAATGTTTAAATAAAAATATCTTTACCTCCCGAAGAATTCGTGGGTTTTTCTATAGCCATAAGACTACGAAGCACTACCAGCGGTACTGAAGACTGCAACACTATTATATAACATTGAAGATGAGCAGTATCGTAGATGGTTGGTGTATTAACTTTTCTTCATTTTGAATCAAGAGATTGTAAAGGGTTTCCCAATAGGGGAAAGTAAATAATGCGTTTCCCAATGACGATGTGTTTTCAAAACGTTTTGGCAGCCATGTTGAACGGACTTCAACACCGTTGCACTTTAAAATAAAAAAGTTTCCCTTTATCTCAAATATTTTGTATTCTATTTACTATTATAAACAAATCGTCCCCATTGGGAAACTATTATTATATTTGTCTCACACTGTTGTTTATAGTAGATAGCTGTGGTGTATAAATGTTTCTTTTTGCTCCATTTTCGTTTTCTTCTAAATGTTGAGGGAAAACGTAACGAACAGTGAGCTCATGTCGCCTTATAATTCTTCTCTACATAATGAGAACGAAGAACAATCGTAAAATATACTTGACATTAAAGGATTGAATTTGGTGAAGGGTTATTTCATTTTCTTCCATTGAATTGTTTGTACGAAAATAATTTTTACTGAGTTTTATTGACCATGTTAGAATACATTTTTCGATATTGTGCTCTCGATCTTAGATTTACAAGTTATATTTATACATTGCTTTTTTTCCTTTGATGTTATTTATTGGGAAAAATTGTAATACAACCAAAACATAAATTTTATTCTTGTGGGAGGGGTTTTGCTAAATGCATGCATTTTATTACAATTCTTTTGTTATACATAATTCATCCGTTATTAGGACCAATTCAATCCATTCGAATTTGGTAATAATCAACAAAATCAAAACAAAGGCGGTCCAGGAAATCAACGTGGAGGAGGCGGAAATAATAAACCATGGGAACGGAGAAGACGGTTTTAGATACATATTCGAGTTTTGATTAGAAATTAGTTATAATAAAAAAAAAAAGTTTTGAATATGATCGATCTCCTTAAATACTAAACTATTTCATGCGACAAGTTATTATAATATAGACGTTTACTTTCTACATTTGTATTATTTTACTAATAAGAAGCAAACAGACACATAAATAAGCCGCCATTAGTGGGCGAGGATTCTTTAAGGGGGTGTTTTGGTCTAGACTCACGAATTTAACGCAATTTTTGAAGTGCTGTAAAAAAAAGCAATCAATATTTTTATATATATTTTTACTATTCATTTTTTTATAGGATGTTTATTAATATTTCAAGAATACAGTAAAAAAAAACTTGAAAGTAAAAAATTCAAAATTGAAAAAGTTAGCAGCTGATGAAGTGGGGGATCTCAAAAAGTTGGCACGCGACCATACCCATGATTCAACCCTCCTAGCAATTTGAAAAAAAAAAATTATTAATTTACAGAAATGTCTCTATCGTTGAAACTAAAAAAAGTTGAAATAATGTTTTTTTTTTTTTTTACAAAATGGGGACTGCTTGAAAAAAAAAATTTATTTTTGTACCACTTTTTTTTAGGTTTTTCGAATTTTTTAAAATTAGTTAACATTGAAATTTGGGGATGAGGATAGTTCATGCAATAGAAAAGCCTATAAAGAAGACATATACTAAATTTGAGGTGAATCGGTTCAGTAGAACTTGAAAAATCGTGGGTATTGTTTTAAGGGGACATTCCGGTTTGTCGGGTCAAAAAATATGTTATTCTCATGATTTGTTTAAAGAGACAGTATTAAAGATATAAGAACAATTTTTTTTTAATCATTTTATTCATCTTTCGACTACGTTTGTAAATTTTGCCGGGTGTTCAAAGTTAGCCATCCGTTCTGCTCGTGTAAGGGTTATTTTCGTCCCCGGTGAAGAAATACGAAAAATGCAAAAACTTCAGGGTATAGCAGCTTCAAGTGACATAATATTGCTAAAGCAGCTGTAACTTCGCCAATTATTGCAATTTGGACAGCATATTCTTAAAAGTATAAACTATAAGAAAATATAAAAAGAAAAAAATCGATTTTTTCAAAATTCTAGACCAGAATACCCTCTTAATATTTGGACTTATTTGTTGCAGTACGAATATTTCATGTATTTGAAGGTGATTTGATTTTCAATATCAATTTTGACTATACTTTAACAATTTATAGAGAATCACGTTAAATACACGCAATATTTATTTTGCGTGCCTTCTTCATCTTATCTTATAATTACCCGTAATGGAGGTCGCTTCTTTTAATTTCATGATTAACTATATATTTTTTGTAATGAAGATCTTTATTTTCATATGACATTAATAAATTGTTTTATCTATCATCATATATACGCATATTCAAACAAAAAAATATTAAATATAAACTTACACATAGTTTTCAATTTGAAAAGTGTACTCTACCTTTAACTAGCCAAATAAGGAAAATCAACAAATTTAATGAGTGTGATTCGTATTTATTACATTTCGAGTGTTGCGTGAATTTCAAATGAAAAAACGAATTACGTAAGACAAATTTATATTAGAAGAACAAACTGAATCTGTACTACATTTATTTTTAGTTTATTTGGTTTAACATTTGTTTTATTTACCAATTTAAAATTTATAAAAGGTATTCGAAAAACATGTATGATAAAGACAAGCAACATCTATGTATAACATTTAACGAAGTGCTTTATTTGAAAATTATTGTATTTATTACGCGATTCTATATCATAATATATTGATAACTATGGATTTACAAAAACACCAATGTGTATGCATATTTCTTTCACTTTCCCTTAAATTTGGTTCATCGTCGAGATGAAGAACCTAACATTTTGAAATCTTCAAAATATGTATGTATTTGTGTATATATAAACGTATACGTATGCATTCATATGTATATATACGTATCTATTATATATGTATAAATAGGTGTATATAAAAAAATGTGTATATAAATGTTTATATATATATAGGTATGTATATAAATACGTATACTTGTTCGTGAGTACGTAGAGGCTTTCGCCCGGACGTTTAAAAGAATTTACTCTTATATAGTATCGATGTTGCGTTTTGACATCAACGGTGTGCTGATAGACCAACTATTTAGAAAATTTCATTTTCAAAATATTCGTAGATATTAAATCAAGATAACTACAAATATTACTCTGTAGATTCGAACTTAAAAAACATTACAATGTTGACGCCATCAGAAAACAAAATCAGCGTTTAGTTTTCTTTTGAAAATGTTATCGAAAATTTGAGAAGACAAGTTTCCTTTTTAGTACGGAATGTTATTTCCAAGGAGAGGCACGGGTGTGGATTTGTTTGATCAATACTTTACGAAATATAAATAACTACAGTCATATACCAAAAAATATAATGGATTTCCTAAAACTATAAACATTACTCTGTTGGTTCGAATTTAAGTTAAGAGGCAATATTGACGTTACAATGCTCACTGCTCTCAGATAACAAGATCTACCTCTATTTTTCTTTTGAAAAGGTTATTCTGAATTTGAGAAGGTAAAAAGTGCATCTCGTATTATGAAATTCAAGTAGAGCATTGAAAATCGTTAAGTTGTTGCCTGAAGACTTGTTTTGAAATTATTTATAAAAAATAATTACGATTGTGATGTTTTGATTCGCAATTCTTGTAAAGACACTGCAAAAACTTCGGGTGCACAGATGGAGAGGAATTTCGATGTGGTTTAAATAACATCAAAACACATTTATGTGCAAGATATCTCCATTCTTGTAGCAGACTGTAACTGTACATATGACAACAATGTTTATAGTCTGTCTTAACACTAGATATATCGACAATTTGACTTAGCTATATTTACCGACACCAGTCACAATGACTGGTCTTAGAAAAAATGGATAGTGGGACTTCCGTCTTTATATATTTTTAAAAAATGATAAATTACTTCAATTATAGGTTAATTGTAATATTATTTATTTATTATAAATGCATTTATTAATTAATTGAAACATAATAATATTCAAATTCACATATTTTTTTGCATATATTACAAATTGTCGTGGTCTTGTTATTATTACATTGTCCTGTTTGACACCATTTACGTATGATACTTGAAGGTGGTATATTAGCTGCTGAGATATCAGCTTTTGTGATTTTTCTCTTGAAATCGAATATTCAGAAGCAAGTTCTTCAGCTAGAAGAAACAAAAACTTGTTTCTTGATATATTTTCATCTCTCGTGTTTTTATACAATACCCAGGCATTTCTCCCAGCTAAATCTAGGATATTGAAAAAAAACTTGAAATGGCCACCTTCTGGAACCTGATTTGACGCTATATTTATGTGCCATTTGGTCAGTCACATCGACGCCAAACTTAGTATTGTTATAAAACGACACAGTTTCGGATAATTTCTTGTTAGTTTTATCAATTGTGATGTATTTGTGCTTTGTACTAAGCAAAAGTACTTTCTTTTTCGGTTTACTCTTGTAAATAGTAAGTGTACATCCATTTGATTCATAAAGCAATGTTGAAAAATGAACCATGCTATCTTTCTTTTGTTTGCAAATTTTTGGGAATTCCTTTTTATTTGCACGTATTGTTCCAACCAATGTAGTATTTTTTGATAGCAATTTGAACGCCAGAGGAAAACTTGTAAAGAAATTGTCCGTTGTTATGGTTCTACCTTTCATAGTATATGGTTCTATAAGATTGAGAAAAATATATTCACTTAGGGGTGTTGATAAATCTCGTACATCATCCTTTCCTAAATAAGGAAATCCATTTATTACATATTTAGTTTCAACGTCTGACGCCAGCCAAAATTGTATGCCAAATTTGTCGAGCTTGTTCGGCATATATTGTGTGAACCTGCATCCGGCCTTCGTTGGAAAGAGTTGCTCATCCACGGTAATATATGCTCCTGGTTTAAAGCGATTTTGGCTATTTTCAATAAATTTATTCCAAACTGTTGAAACTAAAGCAAATTTGTCTTTTTGTAAACGTTGACTTCTCTCGTTTTTTTTTGTCAAAACGAATATAACATAGAATCTCTGTAAATTCATTTCTACTCATAGTTTTAGAAAAAAAGTTTGGTTCCCATTTCTTATTCCATAAATATTCAAGTCTCAAAGTTTTTGCTTCGTACGCCCCACGTGCATACAATATCGCAATGAACACCTTCAATTTGGTTTCGTAAGTTTTCATTCTTTCTTAAAAATTTGAGAAGCTTCTAGCTCTGTACAAGTTCTTACTTGCTCTAGAATATACTGGTGAATGAGTAATAAAAATGCGCTACTTACTGCCTCCTTCAGAATATTTCTTTTTGCATATGCTGTAGGCCCCCAAGCATCCTTTAAAATTCTGTGAACTGATAACCTGCCCCCGCAACACCCCGTTTCACTTTCATATTCGTCACGAGAACTGGACGGCAATGGTAAACATCTTCCTTTACGTATGTTTGGAATATTTTCGTATTCACTGTCGCTGGACTCATCTTCATATAGCTCTTATCAGAAATATCACTATCACTACTCTCAATATCAACACGCTTATTGTTCCTGACGTGTGAATTACTTGGTGTATCTGATAATTCGTCTTCGATACCATAAAGCTCATTATTTTCAACATCCGAACATTCCATATATATATCGGTGATATTTTCCAAAAACTTTCGATTTGACATTTCTGGGGCCCATTTAGCCATTATTTTGACTGGTGTGGTAAATCTAGTGTTAAAATGACAGTACTTTTTTTCTATTTAAACATAATGTGCAAGTGTTAAGGTATAGTAGTGTGGAATAAAAATAACAAAAAACAACGATTTTTGCCAATTTGTATTTTACAAATGATGCGAATAACTTTAGAAAACACTATTGGATTGCCATATTTTATAATCTACTTGCTACAGTAAAGTCAAATAAATAAAAAAATAAAAATATGTGGAGTTAATTAGATACCTAGTGTGAGGAATGATGCTTACTAAAAACAGACCATTAGCGATGCTACGAGCGGCATTGTAGACGTTTCTAAGGGCTTATTGACCTTCGTAATTTGTACAAAAAAGACAATGTCTAGATTGTTTTCTTTTAACTAAGTAATAGCTAATTTTGTACTAGGGTTTTTGTTCTAAACTGCTCTTTTATAACACCCAGTGTGTGGTGTTCAGTTTTTGGTCTTTCTCTTTTATGTACGGTGGCTGTTGTAAGGGTATTTATAACTCCGTTAGAACGTGCAAATTAAAGAACTAAATAATTTTACGGATATTAAAGTAGTTGTTTACCTCCAATTGAGGTCAAAAAACCTTCGTTCTACTTCGTCATAATTAATATTATTTGTGAAAATGAATTAATTTTATTTTTTTTTAAATTTTGTTTTAAATCGGTGTTAGTTTTTAATATTACATGCCTCCGTACACTTCCGTTTCAAATATCAGTTTTATGGCAGTGTGTTTAGTATTATTGTAAATTTATTGGGTTTTAATTTTTATTTTATTTTTTCGAAATCATATAAATTAATTAATGGTTGTACAAGAAAGTTATACATAAATTTTATAATTGTGTCACACTCCGAATATAAGGTTTTTTTTTATAAGTTAATGTATGTTAGCTTTCTGATTTTGCCGCGAAACGACGTGTTTTATATTTCACCTTATAAATGTTTACTTGTGAACAAAAAGTACAACAAAATAACTATAATCATAATTAGTTATTAAGTGAAAATTCTTATTCATAAATCTTGACTTATACCACTCAAAAACGGAATAAGCCAAAGTACGCGATTCAATGGGGCGTTCTTGGTCTCCCTATATTATAAAGGCAGAAAAATAAAGATCTATTCAATAATTTAAGCTAAACAAAACTAAACCGACAATATCGCTATTTGGCGCTATTGTGTTGGTCGTAGTTCGATGACCGAGTGTTCCGCCGAACACTGTACGCACACAAGGAAGAACACACTGAGCGGAAACGGCACAAATAAAAACACGAGCATGTCCTTTACGGATTTAATCCTTTTTTATTCTTTATTAATTCCTTTTGTTTTCTTACACTTAAGCGCCTAGTACACAATTTATATTTTGTTTATAAGAGTGGTTCGGGTAGTATACTAAACGAAAATCACAACTCCCACGACACCACAAATCGACTTCATTTTTTGAACGGCACTTAGTTTAAATGTTCGAACGACACAGTGCAATTCTGATAACCCAAACTTCGTATGTCCTGTTGAGGATCACTTCGTAAAACATCAAACAAATTCGCGACGGCACTATCTATAACTTAAACCACCCGGAAATTCGGTCTTAACATCTCCGTTCGTGAAATTTAGCTTCTCCAATTCGTTTCTCAATGTCGCCTATCTCCTCTAGACGGATGCTCGCCGTAGACTGTCTGTTTGCACACACAGATATCCCGATTTCATTATTCCGGCTGCATCCACAAAAGGAAATCTCTCATCCTGTCTGCTAACAGATTTTCCCATCGTATCTGTTAGCAGCGTAAAACTTCCCTTTGCATCTCAAAGGGAGAATTTTCCATCGGATCTGGAAAAGGAGAAATCTTACAAATGATCATTATCATTATAATCTTCATCATCACCCTTGTTGTGGTGATCGAAATTCAGATCGACGGTTGTCGATTTCGTGCCGCCTTTATTTGCACAAAACATGTGGCGCGCAGAACGGAGATGATTGTTCGGGCGTACAGCCCGTGGTTGTTTGCCTTTTGTAAACACAACCGAAATCCATTAGATCCTTCTAATGGGTGTGAAATTCTTACAAAGGAATCGTGGGACCGGAGTATTTCCTTTGTTGGCGTTGGTCTTGTAAATCTTCCGAATTATGATGTTGCGATAATTACGGTTGTTTACAATTTTGGCAGCGGATAGGCGATATGCTTTCTTGCATTTAGCTGCCAGCGTATGCATCCGTTGTTCGGTCTATCTACCGAAAATGGTAATTCCGTGGAAACATCGTGCAGATGTTTAAGATGGGAGATCTGTATGCGATGCTTGCTGCATTTGACGCATTACTTAGAAGCGATGCTTTAGCTGCCTTTTTGAATTGGGCAGAATACCATGTATGGATGCGTTGAACTCGATCCTGAAAGTTTTTGAACGTTAAGTTCCTTGTTTTTTTGATGTCGGGTTCAACATTGTTGCAGCTTCCTATGCTCTTGTTACGGGTCTGATTAGGAGCTTTGGGGACACGTGTCTGTGGGCACGTGTAATGGATAAGGTAAGTAAGTTCCTTGAAGGTTTGGAACCGTACCTAGGCGGAATTGTGCGTTCGTAGGACGCTACAGCTAAATCTACGTTCAATGGATAAAAGGTAAGTTTTTTTTATACAGGCGTTTTTGCTTCTTGATTTAAAAAAAATCAAACAATCACTAATTCATTCAGACCATTTTACACTACAGTCATCAAATATTTTGTGAGCTATTGTTGAAATAGTATAACACAAAGCTAATAATTGAAAAAAGCACCAGATAATATAGCATAAACATCATGAGATTGGATGACTATTGATATACTGGATATATATCGAAAGCCACGACCTTCTATTTGGAGTGATACGTCAGGATTTCATGAAATGCTTATGGATTAAGGACTCGAGTTTTATAAAATGTATCGACTTAAAGGACAGTGGAGACCCTCCGCTATGTGCAAGTATATTCTTTTATAAAAAATACGGTTTGGTTTCAACTTAAGAGGGAAGAGGGTAGAAAGGCAGAAAATTTATCTGTATGTGCTTTAATATTGTAATCAGACATCATTATAATCGGTCGTTTTGAGAAACAATCCCAACTCACGCCGATCGTATGTTGTTGTATGATTTCTAATAAATCGAAAAAAAAGTTATATATATATATGTATATATTATACATATGTATGTGTATATTTAAAAAGTTCCATTCCATATACTATGACATAGAGTGAACTACAAAGAAGTTCAAATTGCCAAGTCATATTCTTCTATTTACCACAGATGATTGCAAAAGTTCATGGCCGATCAGCCAAACTGAAACTCTATATGCTGAATATTTGTACAATTCATTAACAACATTCTTCTCTGAACGTTGGTCTATTTCTTTCTTATTCTTTTCTGGTGAGAAATCACCTAAAGTTGGTATTGAATTAAAATGTTATCTATTTAGTTGCTGCTTTATTCTAATACTATTATTACCGACCAGGACGAGTGTTTAATAAAAAAGTAGTATAATAGCTTTATGGATTATACTTCGATTTCAACAAATAATAAAAACTGTTCACGTGTACCACGTAGAGTAAAGTCCGAACTTAGTTCCACTATTCTACAGTATGTCTATTGCCTAATTGCGTCAGTGATAATCATTTAAACCTACGTGCAAGGTTTGAAACGCTTTATCAATTCCACCACCGATATGCTTTTGCAATTGATATCTTCTACCTGTTAAAGGTCGAAATTTGATTAGGAATCGCATACTTATTTGTTTAAATCCGCCCTGTATCTTTTGGACATTATATGGTAAGGTTATCAGTAGTCCCTTCAGGAGGTGCACATTACTATTACATATTTCTTTGTTTAAATCCGTCCTGTATCTTTTGGACACTAAGGTTAAGCAGTCCCTTCAGGACGTGGACATTTTTAAAAATACATCAAATGTTTCAACACCATTCCGGTTATTATAGTATTAAAGTGAACAAACATTGTTTTCTAATGCCTCCCTTCTTATCGATACATAGCTCTAATTTCTATTCTCTTAAAAACCCAAGTAACTCTGGTGGATGTCAATTCTACCTCCCTTCAAAATAAAGTCGTTGTGCCTCAGGGCGATGTAATCTCCTCTACTTTATTCCTTATTTGTATAAACGATCTATTGCCCGATACTCACAACCCAATTCACTCATATACCGATAACAATATTTTGAGTTCCTTGTACGCATGCGAACCTGAATGACCAACCTCTTCGAATCCCATTATCAAACAGCAGCCTATGGCTAACTCAAAAATGGGATATTTATTCTAGCTGTTATCTAAATTCTTTTTTAATCTGTAGAGTTCATTTCTCATTTTGTTCACTTGTCGGAAATTTTGGGTGATTCCCCCTTGTGATAAAAAAAAAAGAAGTCAGTTGTATACCCTACGCTATACTATTCATCATCATTGGCACTACAGCCGGGAACCGGTTTTGGCCTTATTTAGCAATTCCTGAGGCTTGTTAAATTTTCCATGATAATTTGATTTTCCGGGCAAGGTCATTAGTCTTGCGCCAGAGACTCGCCGACGGGGAATTTAACCCCAGTCTCCCGCGTGACAGGCGGGGATACTAACCACGATACTGTCGAGGAGCCCTATACGCTATACTATTACGACTATTTATTTGCCTATAGGAACCCGGAAGTTCACGACCTCACTGATTCGGCTGCGCCATCGCTCGTTGCCTTCTGCACTCTCCTTCCATGCTTAACCATCTGATTCGATCTCCTAAGGACAAACCTTACATTGTCCTCCCACCTCCGTTGCGGCCGTCCTATCGGTTTCTTTCCCGTTGGTCTTCCGTCAAGAATTCTACGCACGGTCCTATCATTGCCCATTCTCGCCACACGTCCGGGCCATCTTAATCTTCGCGACCTGGTTACCCTCACTATTGTAGGTTTGCGGCAAACCTCTTCCAATTCGTGGTTACGGAGATTCCTCCATTGTCCTGCCTCTTCATGATATTTACCGCCAAAGATACTCCATAAAACTTTATTCTTAAATATGCGGAATTTGTTTTCTTTCCGGTTTGTGAGACCCCATGTTTCGCATCCGTATACCCTTCGCTAGGAATGAAAATCGACCAGGAACTTCTGCAATCATCTAGACAGCGTAAACTCTGTACAGTTGATATTCATAATAAGTTGTTCTTGATTTGTATTATATATTTTTAATACCGTTAATATTTTTCTTCTTTTTACATATTTATTATTAATTATATTAAATTGTTTGATTTCGTTTTTGCAATCCTTAATTGCTAATTTAAACTTCACTTTGGCGGGGAATTTAAAAACCTTTGTTATTGTTTACTCAAATACTGTGCCTGAACTGTATTAAACATGATTAATGCACCTAGTCAAAACTGACTACAATATGTAACAACAAAATTGATATTCTGTTATTTATGTTTATACTCATTGATACAAAATTTAAATGCAATTTAAATATTTACATCACCATGAGATTTGCTTGAAGTGTGTTCATAAGGTGCTAAAAAAATATAAATTATGTGGAAATGGATCATAAATTTAAAAAAAATGCAATTTATCGGAATGCTTCTTAATTGAAATTGGACAATGATGCCAAATAGCCATCACTGTTTATAAATTATTAAGATATTATTCATTTATTATGTTATTTCTTTGAATGTTTTTATATTTTCAGGCAAATATTATAAAATGTTTTCATTATATAACAATGTCTCCAAAATGTGCCAAAAAAGATATGTCCTGCACTACGTTCAGACTAGAGAAGGATAAAACCTAATGGACTTATCTTATCCTTTTGTGTCGTGACTCTTTAAAACACTGAATATATAGGCAATGTATTGAAATGTGTTTCTCTTTATGTGGTTGTTAATGTCTCCCGTTTATGTAATTTCATCGATATTTGTTTAACTTTGTGGACTATCAATCAATTTATTTTTTCACTTGCTATGAGCATGAATTTGTTCAATGAAATTGGCTGCTGGATTGAAAGCCAAACATGTAGTTCAGATCATAATTGAAGTTTTAAAAAACAAAACGTGTGGATTCACCTTCAAGTGACTGGTTTTTAACCCCCTCAAAACTAAGGAACCCTTTAATATCCTGCTAAACCTTTTTGGTTAGAGTAAAATAGAATTCTTTGTGGTATTAATGAAATACTATTTTATTTAAACATTGCCACTTCCTTTCGTTCATTTTCAATGTTTTTTTAAACAATTTTTGATGATGATTTTTCAACAGGTTTTTAATCAAATCCACAGTTTGCAATGGCTATGCAAAACAGATTACATAATAGTACATAAAAAATATATAGCCCGTTGTTTCCGTTGGTGGTCGTTATGCCAATGGATCGTTATTAAAATCTCATATTACTGGTGTTGAAACATCAATTGTATTATAGCAAGCGGTAACTGTTCGCTGTAGCATGGTTATTGTTTTTCTTTTTTCCAAGTAATCTGTTCTTTGCTTAGTATTTTAGGAAACAATGTAATTCTTCATGGAATATGTTCTTTCGCCTATAAATGAAAGAAAAGATACTTTAAAGGAAGGAAAACTTTAGAGGAATACGAGTAAATCTTTGAGCTTACTTTTGCTTTGCTCAACCTTGATTTGGGTCCAATTGTCGTTCAGTATTTTAGGAAATGTAGTGTCTTGTCACTGTTCATGAAGTACATTTTTTCGTTAGTCAATAGAAGTACACTTCAAAGAATTAGAATTTTAAATAAATGAATATTTAATCACATTTGTTGCTTCAAATGCACCGGCGACGTTTCTCAAGATTTTATTGGAGCGTGATCCTTACGTATCAAAATGTATTCATATCTCCTTGATTGGCATTGTAATTGTAATTGAATTAATTGGGTTGTTACCCCCATGATCGTGTTACAAATTTGAACATCGGGAACAGTCTAAGTTATTATCTTATCATTGTGATTGAATTTGTTTTCTTCACGTCTAATATGGAATGAATGGCATACAATTGATGATGAATGTGTGAACCTGATTGACTTTCTAAGTGTCAGAAAATTGACATTACTATCAGCTTTAAAAAAAAACTAAATCGACTGCACCTAATATTAGATTTGGAATTGAATCTGTGTCGGAAAATGGAGCTTGGATTTTTACTTAATTTTTCTCTAAACGGTTATTGAAATCACTGGATGAGAGAACACTACTGGTAGATGATTTAAAGAGGATAGATCAACCAACAAAATCAGCTCACTGTTAAGAAGGAACGATTTCTGAAGGAAAATAACTAATTACCTTAAGCAGCGTAAAGTAGTATTCAATGTTGATAATACACGAATCCGCTGTTTAATTTGTTTTGGCGAAAAGGAGATCACAACGTTTCTTGGCACGGACATATGACTCGGAGAGAAATTTCTAACGTTACCATTAAACTACAAGTAATTAAAGAAACTAATTACAAACAAGTACAATATGATATCGAAAAACACTACTATTGCTTGCATTTGACATCTAAAACCAACAATTTTGTTGAATTTCGAGGTAAGACATTAAATTGATTTTTACACGTACTATGGGTTTTAATGAAATTACATATGAATCTTTCTTTGTCGGAACGTGTGGGACGGTCACTTTTGAGTGCAAATGTAACACATGCAGGCTTTGAATACTTCTTTTTAAAATCCATTTTCACCCAGATATGCCATACTTTATATAAAATGTGTGCTAAACGACATACACCCGCAATCTTTTACATCATTAAGCTGATCATTTAATTCGTATTCATCGTGTTTATATATTTATTAATGTGCTGATTATGTGCATATATGTACCTGTTATAATGCGCATTGGTAAATCAACTTCGTGTTGAACATTACATTGTTTATCTGTTGATGTTTTACATTACAACAGTGTAAAGTTGTTGTAAAATTCTTCGTTTTTGCTGTGCTCGAAAAGAGTTTATGCATAATTCTTCAAGTTTCGGATTATCCAAAATAAAAAGCCTTTTTTCATGAAATAGTCTCATTATTCTTCTAAATACTTTTAATTGTCTCATGCAATCATTATAAAAGCTTTAGATTGAACTATTTGTTTAAACTATTATGTGATGTGTCTGAAATATTTATTTAAACATGTACATCTATTATATATTATCATGGGGAGTACATAAAGTATTATTGCAAGAGAACTCGTTAAATAAATGCCTTCTCGACCAGTAGTATTTTTATTTTTATCCAAGTCTTTAGTTCAGTTGTTATATATATTTGACAAAATTGTGTAATACAATACTCTGCCTTAAGGGTTTGAGGAATGAAATCTTGTTTGATAAAAAGGCATATCTGGGACTTTCTCGTTTGAAAACATTTGTTTTCACTTAAGCAGCCTAAACTGCGAAACTTAGACGACTACGCATGTTTCAACAGCCAATAAGAGAGGGGAAAATATGTGAATCTTCGAAAATGCATTTCAGAAATTCTCTAATTCAGCAGAAGTTTGCATCATAGTAGAAAATTAAATTTAGAGAAATATCTATACCAATTCCTGTGCAGCATAATAAGTGCTTGCCACAATTTCCAATGCAATCTTCTCTTCCTGCTGATCTGTTTTGTATTCGAACGAAAACTATAATCGGAGATCAATGTTAATAATAATCTAATATTTCAGGCCACATGTCGACTGGATTCAAACAGGGATATGAGGAGGGAGTGTCCTTACTTGAAACCGAAGGTATGCTTTGAATTGGGTAAATTTCTTTTAGACGAATGCTAATTGAATTTTATTTATTTTTCTAGTTACTTGCGGTATCTTGTTGAGATGTGTTTATAATTTTTTGGTAAGTAATAAATTCGTTTTAGAATATAATTTGATTAGAGTTTCATCCAAAAATATACATTTTTAACGACGCGTACGAGTACAAAGGATTTTGATGACACCCACTATTGTTTTTCATTTGGTTTTAAATCCACATTTATTTCCAATACAATTACAGAATTTTACCTAAGACTAAATGTTAAATTCTATTTTATACATATCATCCAATGTAAGAGGCTTACTGACTCTTCGCAAGCACTCTAAATTGTACAATATCAGTTTTTTCTTATGCCTTTCCGCGTACAATACCCTCTAATGTCAGAGCACAGCAATGCACACCGAATAAATAATAGGAAATGGGGATATCGATGTATACTGGTTTTGAATGCAAAATTGAGTTAATTAAAACATATTCCCCTCGTGTTTCTTGTTACACTACCTACAGTGCAAAAAGAAGAAGAAACACAATCAAATAGGGGAGGCTTCACTCCATAGTTCGCCTGAAGAATGATTCTTCGTGTTTATCACACATCTAAAGTAAAATTCTACAGTGGAAATGATATCCACGTCGATTTGTACAAATGTCAGAGGAAAAAATTTCGCATTCACTAAGTTCTATTAATTAATGGTCGCAATAATACCTGTAAAAATTAGTCAGAATTCGTTAAACTTTGCTAGAATGCCTAATTTGCGCTTGCCCTGAAAGTTTCACTTCGGGCGTTTATATTCCATTAGAGTATCGCTCAATCCGTCAAAGAGGCAACAGCTCCTCTTCCATTTCGAAACCCTTGTCTCGGATTTCATTAGATCAATCCGTCGGGGTATCTTAAACAAACATGAGCTAATCGCACTTATTGGTTCATGTGATTAGTGCGGAGTAGTGTGTTAAAACTTTCCACCTGGTTTCTATGCGTCTTTTAAGCACATTTCTGGGGCATTCAATCACCAATACTCTTCAGAGAAGATTTTTAAAAACCTGAGGCATAAGTGTATTCTGTCAGAGGGGTATTGCTTTCAAGACAATGAAATGGATTTGGAAGTATATATAGATTTTAAATCATCATCATCGGCACTACAACCTAGAACCGGTCTTGGCCTTATTTAGCAAGTCCTGAGGCTTGTTAAATTTTCCATCATGATTTGTTTTTTTCCGGGCAAGGTCATTAGTCTTGCGCCAGAGGCTCCCCGACGAGGAATCGAACCCCGGTCTCCCGCGTGACAGGCGGGTATACTAACCAGTATACTATTGAGGAGCTATAGATTTTAAATGGTATGTCCAAATTCCAGGTCATATTTGTACTTAGTAGTATTTCTAATTTCAGTGTGCCTGGATATAGCTAGTTGCTCTATTCTTCTCACAGTGTTGAATAGGGACAGATATTGGATTTGTCTATCAGTTTCCATCCTAAAATATGTTTGTCCTTAAAGAGAAGTTTTGTATGGACTTCTATTGATAGGATGTTAATCCTATATCAGGACACTGCAATCTTTATTGTGAGCGATACATAAAACATTGACGTCGTTGTTCAGTGTGGTCAACACCTGAAGGACGGCGTTGTTTTAAGCCGTATATTCATAACCAATTAAAGAAAGAGCACGAATCACAAAGGTCGAGACGGAGCAAAACAAATGTTCTGATTCATTAAATCAGTAACACAATTGATATAATCCTAAATGATGAACAGTATGCTATCCGCAGACATATATGTGTTCATGTGATTGTAATATAAATTGTGCTATTGTGCTGTTTGTAATATATTGTAGCGAGCTTAGGGTTCGCTGGATTAATTATTTGTAAATAAATAAGAGCCGTTAAATCGATTCTGAATTAATGTGACATTTTATTAGTCCGTAATAACAATCGTTACTTTTTACCGTACACTTAACGTTTTCTTTATTATCGCTTCCGTAATTATCGCGTATTTTACTGCTTACTTCTCACTCGAGACGTATCGGTTGCTTCACGTTCTACTTCTTACTCCTCACTATGCTCTGTGTGCGGCGTATTTATACTGTTGCAGCGTTTCGTTTGCGTCCGTTCCATTGCCTTGAATGTTTTACTGTTCCTAGTCTCCAGTTTTCCATTACTTTATAGAATATTCTAGTACTCTGTTTCGGACTCTTTAGAATATTCTAGTACTGATTGTCATATGCGTCACAATATATATAATGTATACAGGATGTGCAGTAATACTTGGCTATAAGATTGCGCTTGCGGTATTATATTTGTCCCATATTCCTAGTAATATATCTAACGAATTCTGAATATCACAATGTGGTGTAACGTTGACCAGCCGTGCTTCCTTATTTCAAAGGGAAGAGTTGGTTCGCGGAGAGTTAAATTAGAAAGAGGCGTTTTTTCTTTGATTATAATTATTTACCTTTTATTTAATTACTGTGACCTTTTTGTGGTCGGAAATCTACTCTGCCTGATACCATTTGCAAGCACTCCTTTTATATGAAAGCTCTTAACGAAAAATCACAAACGATACACTCAATTTTTTTCCACTCAGCATAACCACGCAGAAGTCATTTACCCTGCACGAGTCATTCTTCTAGGTTAATCGATGTTGACCCACATAAAGTGCAGTGGCCTTGGTTAAAGCATATTTCGTCGCTTCGGTTCACTGGTGGCGATTCGTTATTGTTTATATGCCTTTCTTTCGCAGGCATAAGCATTTTTACTGGGAAATCCCGAAGCAAGTGCATCATCATCATCATCATCATCGGCACTACAACCGGGATCCGGTCTTGGCCTTATGTTGCAAGTCTCTCCGCCGGTATCCGGTCCTTATCCGAGACTTGTTAAATTGCCCATAATAATTTGTTTTTCTGAGCAAGGTTATTAGCCTTGCGTAGGCAAGTGCATGCCACCTGTTATGTTGCTGGTGTATGCTAATTTGTTATTCGTAACATATTTACAGCCGTAAGCAGTTACTAGGGAATCCCCGTGCCACCTGGTAAGGCGCTTGCTATTAATATTGTGACGCATATGACAATCAGTACTGGAATCTTCGAGAAAGTCCGAAACAAAGTACTAGATTATTTTAGGAAGTTCTGGAAAACTGGAATAGAACATTCAAGACTATGGAACGGACGGAAACGATACACCAAATCAGAATGAGGAAAAACGGTATACATACGTCGCACGCAGAGCGGAAGGATAAGTCTCAAGTTAGAAGTAAGAAGGAAAATACGCGATAAGTACGGAAGCGATAAGTCAAGAAATCGTTGTGTACGGTAAAAGTGACGGTTGTGATTAACGGACTAATAAAGTTATATATTAATTCAAAAATCAATTTAACGGCTCTTATTTATTCAAAAATAATTAATCCAGCGAACCCTAAGCTCGCTACAATATTTTGATATGCTGATGCGTGCACTTGTGGGTTACGGTATGAGAATGATTCGTAATTGGATATTGCATAACTTGGGAAATGATAGTTCGTCATAGGTAGCTAATTAAAGAAGAAATGGTTCCGTGTGCACTGTGTGTGAACGCATGCAAGATGCGTGTAAGTGTTATATGGGGTTTATTTAATGGAATACTACATACACTCTCAAGAGGCAGTGTCATACTGACGGGTGACTTGATACTACAGAAGGAAATTGATCGCTCTTGTCGATCTGGGTTGCCGGTCAGCTGGCCGTAATTACCTCTAGTTAGTAGAGAGCTCTGCGAAGTTTTAAATATGATGAAACAAATTACCGTATGAGAATAAATATGACTGCTCTATGGCTGTAATTACTGATAACTATATTTTTAAAACATTCAGTTCTTAATTTATACTAGATTCTACTGTATGTTTTTTTTTTGATTAACATTTGTATATATAATATTTTATTTTATACTTTCAGATACCGTAGTAAACTGCTTTTTCTATATGATTTGTGAAATGTAGCTAAAGAGAAGTAAGGCCATTGCCAATTGATTTATGTCTTATTAATTTACAGTTCAGTTATTTTTCTTACTAGCTAGCTCTATTACGGGTTGATTTTTGATAAGTTGCTGTGTTTAGTATTTCAATTCGAGCAATTGTACATGATGTGAATAGAACACACACAACGCCGAGGATAAAAGGTTGGATCTCAACACCCAATCCCACTAGGCCGTCAAATAGAAGTTGGGTATGTAACAGCAATTGCTTTCCATAATATAATTATGTTTCGTAATGTTTTAAATATGATGAAAAAAATTACCGTATGAGAATAACTATGACTATAATCAGGCTGTAAATACTGATAAATTCAATTTTAAAACATTTCAATTCTTTTGTCCCTTGTGCTAAAATATTTAAGTTTTGGTATTGAGCTTATATTCAATATTTTTTTTTTTTTTTTACAGATTTTAAATTACTTCACTTTACATAATGTTCGACAGCAGCTAGAAAAAGGTAAGCCCACGCGTTCATATCTTATGTATCTACAATAATATAATGTACTTTGAAAGTTCAGTTGCATTTATAAACCCGATGTCGTTAACGTTTTTAAAATGATGATTTCTTGTAAAATGTCTTCTTTTCCCGACATAATATCTTGATGACAATCAAACAATCTGATCCATAAAACGTTGATTGTGATACGTTGGTTGTTAATAATATTATTATATAGAAGTTAGTAATATATATTAACGAGAATTAAATTCTTTACAGGTCAATTTGTATCCGGATACTTTGTCTAACCAGAAGTAAGTATTTTTTGTAAATAAAAATATATCAAATCATTAAAATTTTTATTATTATTTTTATGACTACTATTATTATTATTTATATTACTACTATTATTATTATTTATATTACTACTATTATTATTATTTATATTACTTCTATTGTTATTATTTATATTACTACTATTATTATTATTTATATTACTTCTATTGTTATTATTTATATTACTACTATTATTATTATTTATATTACTACTATTATTATTATTTATATTACTACTATTATTATTATTTATATTACTACCATTATTATTATTTATATTACTACTATTATTATTTTAGTGCCGATGATGATGATTATTATTTTTATTATTAGTATTGTTACTATTATTATTATTTTTATTGTTTCTATTATTTTTATTGTTACTATTATTTTTAATGCTATTATTATTATTATTATTTTTATTGTTACTATTATTTTTTTTTAATTGTTATTTTTATTGTTACTATTATTATAATTTTTTTATAGTTACTTATTATTATTACTATTTTAATTATTATTATTATTAAACCCTTATTGACACATAATGCTACCAGGACCTTCGACAGAAATTGCAAAACTACGTTGCTAATATATTTGAGCGATTACCAAGGTATAATAATGTAGAAAAAAGAGAATTGACGTGAGCACATGCGGTACCCAACGTGCGGACAGCTTTCTCATGCCCAAATCTTGATTTAGCACGTGACAAGCACGTTCTTTGGACATTTTCATAGCCTCTGCTATCTCTCTCACTTTAATTCGGCGGTCGTTTAACACCATTTGGTGAACTTTAGCGATGTTATCGCCAGTTGTTGCAGTGTTTGTGCGTACCGAACGTTCATCGTCTCCCAAGCTCTCACAGCCACGTTTAAATTTAGCTGCCCAAAATGTCACGGTGGTAAATGATGGGGCAGAGTCCCCATACACAGAGCCCAACTCATTTTTGATTTGCGTAGGCGTATTGCCTTTCACAAACAAAAAATTGATGACAGCTCGATACTCAATTTTGTCCATTTTCACAGAAACACTCAAACGACTGTCAAATAAAAACTGGGCGTCGAAAATGGCTGAAATTTCGTGAGTAACTGCCAAAAGATGCACAACTACATTCACTAGCTTTTAGTGATAAGTATAGGGTGGCGCAAAATTAATCATCCAATTTTGTTTTTGAATTACTTTTTTACTAAATGAAAAAATATGATTTTGAGTGATGGAGATCTTTTTTTTTTTGGACCTTTACAATTTTTTCTGTTAAGTGGAAAAGATGACATCCGTCAAGTGGCTGCCTCCAGTGTTGATAGACATTTGTACCTGTTTTATCGCATTTTCCATAACTTTCCGCAAGATTTCTGGTGATAACTGTTCGAATTCCTGTCGAATATTCTGCTTAGGGACTGCGATTATCTGAGGCTTGTTGGCATAAAACCGCAACTTTAAGTAGCCCTAAAAAAGAAGTCTGGGATGGTAAAATCGGGCGATCTTGCTGGCCATGCCAAATCACCAAAATGGGAGTTACGGGACCAGGAAACGCCTACTTCACAATATCTATTGTGGTTCGTCCTGTGTGTGCGATTGCACCATCTTGTTGAAACCACATGTTCACCAAGCCGAACTGATCCAATTCCGGCAGTGGGAAATCGTTTATCATGGCCCTGTAGCGTACGCCAGTAATAGTGACCGTATTGCTGATGGCGTCCTCAAAAAAAGACGGCCCAGTCACTCCTCCCGTGTGGACGCCGCACCGCATAGTGGTTTTGAGTGGATGTAATGGATCTTCGTGCATCACATTCGGATTTTCAGTGCCCCAAAAATGAAGATTTTGCTTATTGACGTAACCACGAGCGGAAATGCGCCTCGTCGCTCATGATGATTTCCGACACAAAATCGTCCTCTTCGTTGTTGAAATTAAGGATGACTTAACAGTAATTCACACGTCTTCCGTTGTTTGTCTGTTTGTATTTTGCAGCTGCCTAGTTCACAAATATCAAATATGATTGACGTACGACGCCATTTGCAAAAATTATAACATCTTCCGATAGGGTTATTCATTTTGCGCCACCCTGTATAAGCATAAGCCGCTCTTTTTTCCATCGTTAAGGAAATTTTCCTGTTTGAAGGCAGGTTGTGAAGAGACTGCTCAAGACTTCGGGCTTTTTTCGTTTGGGATACCATCAGGTCCCGGCGTCTAGTTTTTTTAACAACCCTTGCAGCCAGGAGCACCTCTTCCGGCGGTCGCGGGATGTATTTTTCTTTCAGTGATGTTCCATTCCTCTTCTATTCACTCTCAACACCTCATCACACTGCGGGAAGAGGACAACAACGATTCTGGCCATGTCACTTTTACTTTTTTGCATTTGACTACTGTTATTGTGTAGTCTTTTCATGACTACCCTGTAAGCGCTGTGTCATGGGTTGTTATTTAATTTCTCCCTTAGGGAGCAGAACGCGTCATATTTACGCTTGCTGATCACAGTCCTCAACTCCTTCGTTGTTGACGAATTCCGCATGCAATTGTGGATAGGTGTTACGGTTTCTTGCCCTTTGTTGCAAGCGTCTTAACCTGTTACACTCCGATCGCACATGGGCGATTTCTGGGTTCCACCAATACACTGGTCTGATTGCCCTTGCTGGTTATCTTTGTCGTAGCATAGAAGCATCACATGCGGTAGTTAGCCACTTCATGACTTTTTCAGCCTGTATGTTCGCATCGGCCTCTGCGTCAAAATGTTCGACTTGGTTTTCCAGTATGTAATCGGGCAGTTCCGCATCGAGGTCCTTCTCTTTCCACCCATTTTTCTGGGCTTTCTTCCCCAATTTGCCAGTGATGAATCCCCTGTGTGGTATTATTTCGTACATCACGGCTTGGTGATCATTATGGGTGTAGGTGTCAAACACTCGCCACTCTATACTCCTTGTCAACATGGAACTGGCAAATGTGATGTCGATTTTGGATCGGCGTCTCTTGTTTATGAAGGTGTCATCAACACCACATCTAGGACTACGAAGGCTCCGAGTAGTGCCTGGCCTCTACTGTTGGTCCTTGTTCTTCCCCATTCTACTGCCCAAGCGTTGGAATCTACAGCAACTATAAGGAGGCTCATCTCTAGCTTCTTGTGTTACCGTGTTCAAAAAGCATTTGAATTCTTCTATTTCTCACCTTGGCGGAACGTAACAACAGTAGAAATGGATTCCTCTGATTTTAGTATAGGCGAATCCTTCCTGCCGCTGGACACTTCTGAATTCTATGGGGGAATTTCTAGTTGTCCAGATGGCCGATTTTCCGCTGCTGTCTTCTTTCCATGTAGTAGTACCAGTGCCAAGCATGCTGTACTGCTCATTGATGAGTACCATGTCAGCTCCATATTCCTTAACCGTTTGGGAAAGGAGGTCTTGTGCGGCTCCACGTTGGTTTAAGTTAATTTGAATGCACTTAAACCTGTCGATTTTTATTCAGGAAATTGGACATCGCGTTTTTAAATGCTCGGCATTTGTAACTCCCTGTTGAGTGGTGGTTACCGCCTTCGCACCCTGCTTCGCAGAACATGCATTTGGGTTTTGCATTACAACTCCTCGCTTTGTGGCCATTTCCATCACATTTCAAACAGTTTTTCGAACGATCTTCTTCGGATTTGCATGATTTCGTCACGTGACCGTATTGCCAACATCTGAAACATCGTGTGGATGTGATGTGTTCTCGTAATCTGCGTCTCACCCATCCAACCCATAGGAAACCTGTAGACAGCAACATGCTAGCCTTTTCTCTTGGTAAGCGGATAATAGGGGCATGTGTGCCATCTCTTTACCGCTTCCTTTGGGGTCGCGTTCAGAGCAGGGAACTCTAGCGATCGCTGTCAGGATTTCCTCCACCGTGGTAACCTCATCTAAATCACAACGCTCGACCACAATTCCCCGCGACACTGTTTCCACTCTAGTATCTTTTTTTAACACTTGTACCTCTGCTTTCAGTGTCTCGGTGATGGCCTCTGGTCGGGGTTTCAGCTCTAGCCGCTATTCCCCTTTTGCTATCTTTCGAACTTTATTCACGATATTTCCGAGTTCACTTAGCTCAGGCTTGGCCATCATTATTTATTACAGGGTATCCCTTAACCATCTGGCACAGGCGACGCCGAGAGAGAAAAATATGCAGTACACTACAGTCATCACCAACAGATTGGAATTTCCATTAAGAAAAGGTTCCTATTTTTATTCGAATCTTGGTTCAAGCCGAGGAGGTTGTGCGCACCTGTACTGAAGGGCAAAGTCGTATTTAATTGTATTCACCGAATCCTATTGTCAGTTGTGAACTATACCGCGCCTTGAAGTTAGTGACGATCCGGAGCTCAAAGACGTAATTCGTCCAGATATTATTTGGATCACAATTCATCCGTCTGTGCAGACGTGGTGCAAGTTTCCCCATGGAAATAAGGCAACACACTTGGTATAACGACGCTAATAGCATCGAGGACATCCAGCTTTGAGGTAACCGGTTCGTGGTCGGTGTATTATTCCAGCTGTCACCCAATCAGCATCTGGGAAGTGAACAGAGTGTGTTGCGACGACACAACACACAATCGAAGAAAATAAAGAAATTGAAATACCCGACACTACACTGTGGGTGGTGTATGCGAATGCGCAAGGGCGCTTGTATACTAAAATAAAAATGTACAATAACAGAAAGTGTTTAATATGTAACGCTATGGTGCGACACCATTAGTAAACAATAAGTATGTGTATGTAAGCATTGCTCTCACATAATCCGGCGAGATAATTGCGAACTGTACGCCGTATAGTATAGTAATCAGTCAGAGTATGAGTCTCGCCCTGAGTGAACCACTTTCGCGTCTTATCTCCACATGTAACTATATGTAACATTACTAATTTTCTGTAATAAAATAACCTCCTGGTATTAACCAGAATAAGCGGCGTATTTATTTAAATTCCACTACATCACAATAATGGAAATTTGTCAGGAATTTAATGAAATTTTCCACATTAAAAAAAAAACGATCTCGCATGAAATTCTTTTGGTAAAGGACCAAGCGCCTATTAATCAAAGGATGTGCCGTCTGCCCGAGTGCAATAGCAGAGAACCGTTACTATGTGCTTATCAAAATAACGAAGCTGGTCAAACCAGATACCAAGATGCGTATTATACTTTCTTTTTTTTTAAGGCCAACGGCAATTATGGAAACCTTCACGATTCTGTTTTGTATCATCCGAAACTTCATTCCGGTGCGGGTTGAAAGGAGTAGTTTCTGATTTATTGAAATTAGTTTGTGATTTCTAATCATCACAATCGTGATTTATATATATATATATATATATATATAAAACAGGAAATATGCGCAGGCGGCTAAATCCAGACAATATGCTGGATGGGGTAGCAGTTCGTAGCCCAATTGATGGATTTTGAGAGCGATTCGAATATCTACTGCCAGCAATTAATGCGGCTGAAGCAAGAAATTGAGAAAAGGACACCAGAATTGGTAAAAAGGAAAAATGTTCAATAAACTGCTCAAAAATTAAGGAAACGTGGCTGGAAAGTTTTTAACTATACACCACATAGTCCCGACTTTGCATTGTAACCGTTTGTTCCGACGTTATCAACATTATCTTCATCATCATCATCATCATCATCATCGGCACTACAACCGGGATCCGGTCTTGGCCTTATTTAACAAGTATGAGGCTTGTTAAATTTTCCGTAATAATTCCTTTTTCCGGGCAAGGTTATTAGCCAAGGTTATTAGTCAACATTATCTTGCTGGCGTAAAATTGACTCAAACAAACGAAATAGTAAGAATCAACTGCTCAATTTAAAATGTTCCAAATGAACAATGGAAGAATAATAAGTCTAGCCGAAAAACGTAGAAAATCGATAACGTATTCGGATTAATAAAACCAGCTTTTATTACAAAGCGCCGGATATATATATATATATAATATACATATTAATTCAACAGCGATATCTTCCGCGATGCATTTGACGAACACTTAATTGCAACTGCGCATAAAATTGACAATTGATGACTAATTAATAAGATTTAATTGAGAATTGAAAACACGATCTAATTAGTGGATTACTTTTCTATTACAAATGATTCGTAATTTCAAGAGTTTTGTTCGACACTCCTTTGTGAGATAAGTGGAGATGTCTACAAAATCGTATAAATACGGAATCACAACTTGAAAACCTAGGTAGTAAAATACGAGAGTGAATTGAAAAGAATATATTTGCAAGATGAAATTCTTTTTGTACTTCTTCATAGTTGTGACTGCAATAGTAGGCATTAATGTGGGAATTTGTCAACAAATTCCGTGTGGAGGATGTCCAACACCCTGTCCTTGTCCACCACCACCACCGTGTTTTTGTCCGATAATAGAACCATGTCCCGTGCCCGACTGCCCCGCACCACCAATTTGTCAGCCACCGTCATTGCCACCGTCACCGTCATCGCCGCCGCCAGCCCCAACAGGTGGGGCACAAAACTCTACTACAGGTGGGCCACAAAACTCTACTACACCGGAATAATTCTGGTTGGACTAATGAAGGCCAGCAATATACAGTAATTAAAATAAATTGAAAAATGAATGTAAGCATATAAAAAAAAAGTAATTTCATGTGAAATAAAAAAATTATCACAAACTTAAACAGGGAAGTTTTTTGTCCTCCAGAATTCAGAAATTAGAAAAAAGGAAAAACTAAAAAGATAGTATGTAGCGATATCTGCATCCACGACATATAATTTTGCACTAGGAAATAAGGAAATGAGGTCAGTCTTTTTAATGTAAACTATTTTCTTCGTGTTTGTGCTTTCCAGCTATTCCTATCAAAGGATTAAATCAGCCATTATTTGCCTATTATTTCTCGTAACTCGATGAATTTCAAATAATTTAAATTGAACAATTGATACATTATTTGAATAGCGAAATAAATGTACTGACATTTAACCAGCATCCCACTAAAGAACATACCAATGATGGCATATTCTACACAAAAGGTATCGCTATTCGAATTAACAAAACCATAGAAACAAAAACGCAAAGTTATTTTAAACTTTGCATTCCCTCACGATCATGTGTAGGGAAATGAAAGGTAATTTTATATCATTCAATATTTATTGAATGAACACTTGGAATTTCATCATAATCGCGAAATGAAAATTGATCCTTTTGGGAAAGTATTTTTTTATAGCCACAACCGCAAGATGTCGATCTCTAGCTAAGAAAAAAGAAAGAAATAGTCGTGGTGAATTTTTGATGGTGTTAATGTTGTGTGAAAGGTTAGATTAAAAAGAAATAGCCATTATTTAATTATATTGGGTTAGTAATTAATTATGGAGTTGTCCAAAAACTAAGAAAAGGGCACATCAGAAAGAGAATAAAAAGTAGTTGGTCGCGAAGTTGTTATAAGCAAAGAAAAGAACGATACGCGTGCGAATTTTCCAAAACCCATACAACGTTACAATAGTAGTGAAGAACGTGATTCGAACTCATGCTATAAAACACAGACGCATCAAATCACGGCCGCATTTAAGCGAGGATGTCTTTAACCGATACATAAGCTGCCATTGCTACGTTAATTCTATGGCGCTGATACCAAGAGAAGCGCAGCTGTCTGTTGTATTTGTATTTCCGCGCACTATCGAAGGTGTTTCTGCACAATCCCACTGATTCGTAGGCGACGCAATTGTCCTTGCACACGAGAGAAAATAAATACTGTTTTCTACAAGTTACTTTCATTAAACTAGAGGAAACAACCAAATCACTGTTTTGGCAAATGCTGCGACGAACGAATTTTCTTTTCAAACAGAAGTTAAAACTCAAACACAATTGTTGCTTTGGTAAAAGGACTTATTTAATACTCGGATTTACGATGTAATATATAATGACACTACTGACTCTCTTTTCTTACTATCTACTACTTGTGGATTCCGACTCTCGATTCAGATTTTTTTTGTTATCATTTCGACATCCGGACGCATCGCCACTTATCACCGATCTTTTTGGGTTTTTATTTGTGTTATCCATTTGGCTAATGCAAACAAGAGTTTGCGTGCACTTCAGATGGGAAACACAAGATCCGTGGGAAATGGGTGTGAAATTAGAATCTGGAATATTGGCCTGTTTGTAAGTCATAAAACATCTGGGATGAGGAGATATGCATTATGGTGTTTATATTGCCTGAATTGTGTGTCGGCGGATCAAATAGACATGTTTCTGTTTAGACAGGTGTTCATTTTTGGTTTTGGATTCCAGGATTTAAAAGTTTTAATTGGACCATACTATACATGTGAAGATATGCATTGTGCTTTTTGGATGTTAAGGAATTGAATTCAATGTGCGAGAATTGAACGTTTGGTTCGATTTGCGTGACATTGAATTCAATGCTGGTTTGAAGATATGGATGAAATTTTTGGATGGGATTTTTGTAGGTGGGATGGAAATGGTAGGACTTCTAGGTGCACTACAATAGGATAATTTATAAATTCATACAGTATGCTCGATGATCCGATCTTGATGATGAGGCTGCGTCCACGAAAGAATAACCATTGCGATGATTGCTGTGCTTCAAAGAGAGAATAATCGTAAAGAGGTGGCGAGAATGATGGAAGCCTCCACCAGAAGCGGTGGATTGAGAGCGGAACCGTTGAGTTAATTTTGAAAAAAAGCGACGCTTAGGTATCGTTCTCTCTCTGTCACCCACGCGTTGTAAGATGGTGGCTGGCAAAACACAGCTGGTAAATGTGAACTTACTAAAATTCTTCAATAAATATAGTTGCAAATCTGCAACATTCCCCCCGCTTTCGCCAACTATTGGCGAATCATTCTCTTTAACTCCGGAGGAGCCCTATCCCGAGGTCGTGATGATCGTGATATATATTTACTGACGGAGGCCGCCTGCTACTAGGATCACAGAAAACTTCTGCTTTCCGTGCTACTTCTTCTTGGGCCACGCTTCGGCTCCCTGCTGCCTTGATTGATTGAGATTTCTTACGCGATTTATCGCTGTTCGATGTGAGGTGTTGAGTTAGGCAGGCGAAGTCGAGAACTCTTGGGAGTGGGGCGTTTCTTCCTCCTTGTTTGCTTATTTGTTCTGACATACTAATCAGCGTCCGAGTCACTGGAACTAGTGCCTGCTGTTTCTGATTCGCTGAGGCACCAGATGCTGTTCTTGGTGCCAATTTATCGTTGTGGTGGTAAGCGCTTCCACGGGAGTTATTATTAGACACAGACAAGTAGCGGAAGGCCCATGAATTACTGTCAAGTCATGCTAAATCTCAACAACGAAGAGGACGATTTCTGAATGTACATGGGCGGTGCAAGAAATGTGTCCTTGCAACTTCCTCCTGTGGCGTTGCAGCTTATGGACGGGACACTCGGCTGCTGTGGGCTCCCTGACAGCGAGGGTGGCCTTTTGATATTGTTGAATAAACAGTCAACTCTTCTTTGTGTTTTCAGTTTCGGTTTTATTGGTTTATATTTCTAGATTTAATTTTTTATACGGCCAGCGGTTCGGCCTCTGGAGATCTACTGATCACGAAATTCAAATTCACCCCCTTTTATAAATTTTCTAGTTGAGAATTGTCAACTAATTTTTGTCGAAATTCCCAGAAGCACACATAACAACTTAGTGCGTTTCAATTTGAGTTGTGTTCTGGGAATTTGTTAGAGGCTTTAGTTGGATGGGTTCTAGGAAGGGGAATCATGAAATGCGTTTTGAATTAAGCATTTCATGATTGTCAGGATTTTGGGAATTGAGTCAATGTACGACGAATTAACTTTTGGTTAAATTCGTTGTTCATGTGACTCAATTTGGCATTTAGATATAAGGTAATAGGGAATTGGGAATTTGGATTATGATTATGATAATATTGGGGATTTGGATGGGAGTAGCGATTTAGGATCGCTACATGTCTATCAACACTGGAGGCAGCAGCCACTTGACGGATATCATCTTTTCCACTTAACAGAAAAAATTGTAAAGGTCCAAAAAAGATCTCCATCACTCAAAATCATATTTTTTCAATTGGTAAAAAAGTAATTCAAAAACAACATTGGATGATTAATTTTGCACCACCTTATACATGGGTGGGCCAAAAAGTTAGTGAATGTAGTTGTGCGTCCTTTGACAGTTACTCACCAAAATTTCAGCCATATTGGATGCGCGGTTTTTATTTGACAGTCGTTTGAGTGAGTCGATGTAAGGGGTTTTTGTGAAAATGGAAAAAATTCAGCATCGAGCTGTCATTAAATTGTTGGTTTTGAAAGGCAATACGCTTACGCAAATCAAAGATGAGTTGGACTCTGTGTATGGGGACACTGCCCCATTATATACCACAGTGACATTTTGGGCAGCTGAATTTAAACGTGGCCGTGAGAGCTTGGGAGACGATGAATGTTCGGGACGTCCAAAAACTGCAACAACTGACAATAACGTCGCTAAAGTTCACCAAATGGTGCTAGACGACCGCCGAATTAAAGTGAGTGCGATAGCAGATGTTATGAAAATGTCCAAAGAACGTGTTTGTCACATATTAAATCAAGATTTAGGCATGAGAAAGCTGTCCGCGCGTTGGGTGCCGCGTTTGCTCACGTTAGAACAAAAACGTGCCCGAATGAACATTTCCCACGCTCTGTTGGCGCAGTTTAGGCGCAATAAATCTGAGTTTTGGCGCCGATTAATTACTGTCGATGAAACTTGGATACACCATTATACGCCCGAAACAAAAATACAGTCAAAACAGTTGACTGCAAAGTGGAAATCGGCACCCAACAAAGCAAAAACTGTTTTTTCGGCTGGGAAAGTGATGGTGACTGTTTTTTGGGAAAAACCATTACAGGCGCATACTACGCATCAATACCTGGCCAACTAGAGGCAGAAATTGCGGCAAAACGGCCACATTTGCAGAAAAAGAAAATCCTGTTTCACCAAGACAACGCGCCGTCTCACACCTAAGTGATTGCCATGGTAAAAATCCACGAACTACGGTTTGAACTGCTTGACCATCCGCCTTACTCATCAGATCTAGCCCCAAGCGACTTCTTTTTGTTCCCTAATCTAAAAATTGCGATCGGAGGACGGAGATTTTCGTCAAATGAGGAGACAATCACCTTCGTGAACAGTTATTTTGCAGAGAAAAACGCCGAGTACTATTTGGACGAATTAGAGAGATGGGAGCATCGCTGGGAGAAGTGTCTAGAGTTACAAGAAGACTATGTAGAAAAATAAAAATAGATTTTAAGAAAAAATGTCTTGTATCTTTGTTAGGTCGGAAACTTTTCAGCCTATTCTCGTAATGGTCCGAATCACTGTTACTTGTGTTTAAGTGTACTTAACACGAACTGTTGAAAGGATGCAGAAATCCGTGTATTGGTTGGTTGGCTGGAACACTGCTGCGAGGAGATGAATGCTGTGAAACGGGCGACCACCAAGATTTGTCACCAATTTGCCTCCAGTTCCTTGTATTTGATCTTTTGATAATTTATTGATAATACAAGATTTTGTTAACTTGACCGCAAATTATTTTTAAGTGATTTTGGAGAACTTCCAAAATTCTCGCCGTGCCTTCGACCGGACTCCGATCTATCCTCTTGAAACCGCCGTCGTCCTGCTGTTATCATGATCGCCTTTGTTCTTTTCTTTGTGACACAAGCTAACGCGTCGAGTGTAGACTGTGGAGAGTTATCTCATCAAGGAATATCATCCACAATCTCACCACCTACTAGTTGCAACATGCAACAGGGATTATCTTGATGAATAAAGTCGAATTTCTAACAAACAAAAATTGTTTTATTTGACTAGACGGGAAACTTCTTGAATGATTGTTAAGATAGCTTTACTTAGTCTCCGCTAGAATAAAGATAATAAACCTTGAAGCGATCAATTGTAAGTACTGCACAGTGAATTTAATAAAATGTGAAAAAAATATCTAAAATGGATTTATATAAATATTTTCCCATAAATCGACTTTAGTTCAAACTTCTTCGAGCGCAGACGCAAATTCCGTGGTCACAACAGCAAAAAGGAAGCACCGAACTGGCATCCCGAGATGCTGGCGGAGAACAGGAACCTGTTACCCCGCTTACCCGCACCCAGGTCAACCACAGCTTTAACAGAACAGAGATAGAATAGCCGAGTTCCCCACAAATGTGATAATTCTAAACATTCAGAGGTATTTTGCAATATTTTCAATCTTTCTGGAGCACAAATATTACTGGACTAACACAACTTAATGTATATTCTTTGCTCAATAAATTTAGACATTATCAAAATCTCCGCAAAGCCAAGCCTCAGATCCCAGAGCCTTATTTCAATGAAGTTGTAGACGCAATAACTCGATTGAAAAACATCAATTCTCCTGGAGTCGACTACATACCGACAGAGCTTCTGAAGCATGGATGAGAGGCAACCCCTCGAAAGATCCACCAACTAATTAAAACAATATGGGATAAGGAAGTCACTACGGAAGAATGGAAAACCTCAATAGTCGTCCCCATCTTCAAAAAAGCCGACAGATCTGACTGTGAAAACTACAGAGGAATATCATTGCTCCCAACCACATACGAAATACTAACAAATGTCATACTGGCGAGAATCACGCCGTACGAAGAAGAAATACTGAGCGGATTCCGTAGGAACCGGTCAACAAGCGACCAAATGTTCACAATAAGGCAACTTCTGGAAAAGAAGTGGGAATACGGAGAGACGGTTCACCAACTGTTGTTGACTTCAAAAAAGCCTACGACCAAGCCAAATACTTTATCATATTGCAGTTGAGCTGGGAAACCCAACAAAATATGCCGCCCTCATTCAAATCTGCATGAAAACAAAGAGCCAGATAGAATAGACAACCACTTCTCAGAACCATTTGAAATCCGCGACGAACTTAAGCAGGGGGATGGCCTCTCACCATGTCTTTTTAACCTTGTGATCGAGTATGTCATCAGAAAGGTTCAAGACGAGAACATGGCCGGATCATCCCTGAACGGGGTCACACAAGCTCTCGCATATGCGGACGACAAGGCCGTTTTTGGCGATAATCTAGAAACTGTAAGTGAAAGCAGTGAAATCATCATGCAAGCGGCAGAAGAGGTGGGCCTGACATTAAATGAAGACAAAACAAAATACATGATTACGACGAGAGCAGGTGGAGCACATATAAACGTTAGTGGCAAGATATTTAAAAAAGTTAATGAATTTAAATATCTGGGAACAATACTGACGGCCAGTAACGAAATGTCGATGGAAATTAACAAAAGACTGCATTCAGGCAACGCTAGTTGGCACGCAATCAGTAAACTGCTGAAATCCAAGCTGCTATCACGTAACATAAAGCTCCGTGTCTATAGAACCATAATCATGCGATTGCTCTATACGGATGCGAAACATGGGCTCTCACAAAACGGGAAGAAAACAAATTCCACGTTTTCAAGAATAAAGTTTTAAGGGGTATCTTTGAAGGCAAATAAGACGAGGAGGCAGGACAATGGAGGAAACTCCACAACCACGATTTGGAAGAGCTATACCGCAAACCTACAATAGTGAGAGTAATCAAGTCGCGAAGATTAAGATGGGCCGGACATGTAGCGAGAATGGGCAACGATCGGGCCGTGTGTAGAATTCTTGACGGTAGACCAATGGGAAAGAGACTGCTAAGACGGCCGCGACGGAGATGGGAGGACAATGTTAGGCTTGACCTTGAGGAGATCGGAGCAGATGGTCAAGCGTGGAAGGAGAGTGCACAGGACAGGGAACGATAGCGGAGTCGAGCCTGCGAGGTCATGAACTTTCTGGTTCCTACAGGCCAATAAATAATAGTAAATAGTAATAGTCAGAGTAGAGATCAAACGGATTTATGAAGTTACCCAAGAATATGCTGTTAAACACGAAAGACGCCTACATAATCATACCAACGTAGAAGCTATTCAGCTCTTGGATATTACCCACGAATTGAGACGACTAAAACGGACGAAACCTCATGAATTAACAGGTTAAAATCTAACATACTAAAATCGAGTTGGGAGCTGAACACTGGTCCAGTAAACCCTTACACGTTTTACTGAATTAAGTACAATTTAAACCTATTACTAAATTAAATTGTTAAGATTGTACAAAATGTGATCTTCTTCCCAACAAATGTTTGTCTTTCATATACATATGAATTCAATTAGCATTTAGATAATATCAATTTTATACCTTAACAAAGATATATAAGACAAAAAAAATTTTTTAAATACCATAGTTAATGAGGAATAAGCCTATAGATGCAAAAAAGTAACTAGAACATGCCACAAATTGATATAGATTATTTCCACATTCAGTATAACTCCTAATGGGGGCAAGATATTTGGAAGAGTTAAAGAGTTTAATTAACTGGGAACGATACTGCCGAAAAATAGAAGGAAATCAACAAAAGAATGCATTCCGGCAACGCTAGTTGGCACACAGTAAATTGCTGAAATCCAAACTGCTATCACGTAACATAAAGCTCCGTGTTTATAGAACCATAATCATGCTGGTTGTTCAGTACGGATGCGAAACATGGGCTCTCACAAAACGAGAAGGAAACAAATTCCACGTATTTGAGAATAAAGTTTTAAGGAGTATCTTTGGTGGTAAATATGACCAAAAGGCAGGACAATGGAGGAAACTCGACAAGCACGAATTGGAAGAGCTATACCGAAACCCTTCAATAGTGAGAGTAATCAGGTCGCGAAGATTAAGATGGGCCGGATATGTGGTGAGAATAGGCAACGATAGGACCGCGCGTAGAATTCTTAACGGCAGACCAACGGGAATTAGACCGACAGGACGGCCGCGACGGAGATGGGAGGACAATGTTAGGTTTGATCTTAAGGAGATCGGATCGGATGGTCAAGCATGGAAGGAGAGCGGACAGGACAGGGAACGATGGTTCAGCCGAGTCGGTGAGGTCATGAACTCCGGGTTCCTACAGCTCAATAAATAGTAAATAACAAAATAGTAATCAAAACCACCAATTTAACTTTTTCCACCATTCCTTAGACGGGTGATGAGTGGGGATAAGAAATGGATTAGTTATAGTAATATCACGATATATTACTGTAAGCAATCCATTTCTCATCCAATATCCATCATAACAATCGTGGTCAAAACGCAAGGAAGCAGCTGAAACGGTGGTCAAACCAGAATTAATGGCCAATGAGGTTATGCTGTGCATTTCGTGGGACCGGAAAGGAGTCATTTACTATGGGTTGTATCTATATGACAGCACGCTGAATTTAGATCTCTACTGTCAACAATTGAGCTGTTTGAAGCTAACGATTGATCAGAATTGGTCAGCAGAAGAGATCTTTGGCAGATTTTCGTGTCTTTACGTCGCGAGAAGTGTTCCGCCGAAGACTTGTAGCGATTCTAACAGATACACACACAATTCACAAGCAAAAATAGTAAAAAACACCGAACGAAAAATCGAATAAGAAAAATACATCAGAACCGTATACCAAGCGATAACAAAAAATAATTCACATCAGTGGAATATAGTCGAGTTTGGAAATCAAATTCTAAACACGGTCAGTAGCCTGATGTGTAACGCTTAGGTAATTTTTTTTTCGTGATTCGAGCTGTCATAGCGTCAGTTCGAATCACACGATCTTCTTCACTATTATTTCAAACGCTATACACTGTCCAATACTTAACACCAACAGAACACCAAAGAATTTCAGCACACAAATGAAACACTGTTAAGTTGTTTTCTGAAGCGTTTATTTATAACTTTTTTTGTTTGCTTTATTAAGTATTTATATTTCGCAGCGTTATGGGAGTACACGATAAACTTTAGCTTCGGTGAAACGATTACACGGATTTAAAAAAACATAGATCATCCTTTACTCCAAAAAGCATTCAACGTTTTACGCCACTTCTTATTTGATCCTATCATGGGCTTTGTTTGCGTTACCCATCTGGCTTACGGCAACAGAGTTTTTGTGTGCTTCGTTTACAATGTTTATGATCGCAAGAATTGTTGGTCGGCGGGCGAATCACTAAGCCTCTGTTTGCGCACGTGCGCTTGTCGGTTTGGGATCTTGCGACGAATTTATGGTGCTAATTGCTATTAGCTACATGAGGAGATATTCGTTGTGCAGTTTGTTTACCGAAGAACGCGTTGAATGGATGTATTGCATTGATGCCCTGAATTGGATGCGTTGGACTGGATGCGTTGAATTGGCGCATTGAATTGGATGCGTTGAATTCAATATTAGAGACTTTTGAACGTTTAGTTCGATTGATTTTTGCTATTGAATTCAACGTTGGTGTCTGAAATGTTACCTTTTGTTTCAGGTGGGAGTAAGGACTTTTGGGACACATGTGTGTGGGCACGTGTAATGGATTAAGGTGAGTATGTTCCTTAGTGGAAAAGACATCTCAACCTATAGTGGTTTGTGTGGTTCGTAGAACCGCTACAGTTCTGTGTTTGATTAAGGCAATGACAGTGCGCACACGTGTAAAATAATTCGCCGGAAACCCCGGGAGCTTGGTTGTATTGCAAAACTTTTTTTAGTAATAAAATATTCGTATCAAGAGGAGAATATTGTATATGGATATGTAGGTATCATGACATCCATGACAGACGCATTGTGAAGCTTTCTTTTAGACGGCAACGTATTACGAATCAAAATGTTGCATACTGGACCTAAAATCGAACGCAAATAATCATGTTAAATAGTCTTGAAATAATCATATAGGGGAATGGTTTTCCTTTTCCCCAAACTAATATATATCCCCAAACTAATAATACAAAAAAACGGCTTGCTGCAAGACATGGCCAATGCTCTCATTTCCCATGTAAATTTATATTGGCGATCTAATCGGTTCTCTCACCCATGTTATTGGATGCGACGACACTATGGTCAACAATTACATGATCAATACAGTTTTTCAGGATGATATTAACAGGTACTGGAGAGGTGGGACTGAACATACAGGGCAAAGTCTCTGCTTTCAACCCGGCGAAGGCCAGGACAATCCTTGCCCCTGTTGAATCCAAGTTGACATGCAGTCTCCACGTCACACCACTGGATAGCTACTCTCGCACCCGCCAAGTAGTGAACCAATGCATGTAGCGACATCCTGAAAAACGTTGACCCAAGGGTAATAACCTTGCTCGGAAAAACAAATTATTATGGACAATTTAACCGGATACCCGTGAAGAGACTTGCTAAATAAGGCCTAGACCGGATCCCGGTTGTAGTGCCGATGATGATTATGATTAACAGGAATAAGGATTATTGTGATGATTAGAAACTACAAACTAATTTTAATGAAACAGAAATTACTCCTTTTAGGGCGCCTTGAAATGGAGTTTCGCAAGATACGAAACAGAATCGTGAAGCTTTCCATGATTACCAATGGCAATAAAAAAAGTATAGTAAACATCTTGGTATCTGGTTTGACCAGTTTCGATATTTTGATAAGCATGTTGAGGTCCGGACGCCGTGCTTCCTCGGAATGAGGGAAGAGCGGGGACCTTTTATTTTTATTCCTTTTCTCTCTGTTTCGTTTTCATACGTATGTTTTTTCGATGGTTGCAACCAGAAATTTACTAACTGGAAAACCCATTTATTTTCACAGGTCAAACGAAGTATACTTTATATATATGTATATTGATTTCTTATACATTTCTAAGATTTGTTTAAAACGTTCAACTTAATCCGAACGAACTTTATGAACTGAATTTTTTTCTCTATTTCTAATTTTTCTTCTGTGACTTTTCACATGAATCAATTTGGACGAAAATCCAAGTTGCTTTGTTTTGAATAAATAAAAAGGTGCAGGTTATTAAGTGTGCTGTAACTGGTAATATTGTGAATGTTTATGAATGGTATGTATTAAGTGAGAATGTAATATATGTTAAGTGAAGTTTTTAAGGATGTGTTAGGACATTCAGTGTTAAATTTAATAAGGGTAGTATTCTGGAATACAACATCCCACCCTTCTTCGAGAAAGAAAATTATCCTTGAAGAGAATAATTTTCTAGTAACTATATATTAGATTAAGAAAGACTTGGATTTTCGTTCAATTACATTACAATGGTTTTCAAAATTAATCTTTATCTAAGGTTACAATAATCAATAAGTTCTTAATACTAGAAAAATAGTCTATTTACATTATATATTAACTAAATGTTTACAATAATCAAAAAGGACTTAACACTAGAAAAATAGTCCAAATAGTCTATTTACATTACATATTAACTAACTAAATTTAAATATTTCTCCTTGGAACCTTTTCTTTTCTTATCCAAAAATCATTATTACTTATTTAATTATATAATATTAATATTATTGTTTCAAAATTCTCATTTCCGTATATATATTAATTCCAAAATTTCTAATATATATATTACCAATAAAAATTTTCTTTCTTTCGTCCCCCTCATTAACTTTTTTTTTTTTTTTTTTTTTCGTCATTTCCTACAATTGTTAGATTATTTCATATATATTGAATAATAAAACAAAGGCCATTTGTTATGTGTTTATCTTTTCCTTAAATTTATGGAAAAGTTTCCAAAACCTTTCTGGGCCTATTACTATGATGATTGAATAAAGATGATTATTACAAAAAACCTTCTTGAAAAATGATCTTAAATAATTTAAATGACGGTGTAACCTTTTATTTTTTTGTATTTTGCATTGGAATAAATTTTTATTGTTGTAAAAAAAGACTTGTAATGCATTTATATAGTTATTCTTTACAATACCTATTTTAGTTAAATTATTATTTTCATTTTTTATTATTTCGTGTTTGAGTAAGTGTTTGTGTTTGTTTTCGTTGTTTAAAATATTTATTGTTTTCGGCTTAGTGTTGTCATTGTCCATAGCTTTAACCGCTGTCGGAACGTCTACCTTTTCAGTCTTACTCACTGCTGATGGATCGTTTAGTTTCTCAGTCTCATTTACTGATTCGTATAGTTCTTCAGGCTTATTAGCTGTCAGAACATCTTGGTTCCCAGTCCTATTTGCTGTTTGAACTATTTCTTCAGTTATATCTGCTGTAGAAACATTTAATCCGTCAGTCTTTGCTGCTGAAAAGATTTGTTCATCAGTATTAGCTGCTGAACTGACTTGGGTTTCGAATTTTATTGCAACTATTGGGTCTTCAGTCTTTAACACTGCTGAATTTTCAGTCTTTGTTGCTGAAGTGTCGGGGTTGTCTATTGGGATAGCCGGAATATTAGGGATTTCTGTTTGTATATTTTCTGCAGGATTCGAATTTTCAGTCTCTAATACTGCTGAGTTTTCAGTCTTGGTTGCTGAAATGTCTGCGTTGTCAATAGGGATATCTGAGATATTAGGGATTTCAGTCTTTAATACTGCTGAAAATTTCGGATTTTCAGTCTGTGTTGCTGAATTATTTTCCAGAATGAGAGTATGAATCGGAGTCCTTATATTAGGGACAGGGTTATCTTCGTTTATATGGCTTGGTTTATAGGAGTATGTGGGCTCAGGGTAAATTTGGCTAGGAGCTTCATTAAAATGGTCGTTATCTATTTCCAAAGACCTAATGCTGTAAACAGAAAAATTTGGTCTGTCTTCCATCAATTTTGGTTGGCGTCAGGCCTCGTTTTCCGACTCTTGCACCCGAGAAAAGTGAACATTTTGCCTATCGTTTTGTCTATTGGTGATTCTAGGATTTTCACTAAAACGATTTTCGGTGTTTGCAGGATTATTTCGGAATGGATTACGCGTTGTTGTACCTTGTTGGTAATTTGTTAAGGATGGTCCATTCCTAGATATCTTGTATCTACACTCGTTCTCAGTGTGATTATTCCGTCCACAGAAATTGCATATAATGTTATATTCTCTTTTTATTGGTTGTCTATTCGGAAAATTGTTGGACTGCATGTTCCGATAACATGTGTCCTGAGAATGACCTGGCTTACCGCAGGTTTGGCAGACTATTCGATTAAATCTGTCATTATAGTTATATGGCCTGGGAGAGTTGTCCATTCAAGCAGCATGTGATACTACATGTGCAATAGACTGTTTTAAACTACTTCCCCCATGGACTTTGGCTAGGATTTTCAGTTGTTCATTCTTGAGACCATCCTCAAATATTTGCACTGCCAATTTTGAGTTTTCTTCTATCAAGAGTTCTCTAACCACCGCGTCTGCTGTTATTTCACACGTAGCACAGTTCAGCGTCCTCAGAGCATTCGCAACTCTATCTCCGTATTCCCGAACGGTTTCTCTGAAGTTTTGTTTCAGGGATATCAACTCATTGTGTGCCGTTGACCGAGATTGCTCCTCTTTATATTCTGATTCAAGGTTATCCTTTAAATCCTCCCATTTAGCAATTGTGCTATACCTAATTAGATCATAGGCAGGACCCTCTAATCTATTTTTGACTAGCTCCAAAACTGTTTCATATATCTCCGGATCTGCCCTTTTTATAGACCTAAATAAAACGTCTCCCCCGGAAATAAATTTATCTAGGTCGCAGGGTTTTCCGTCAAAGGTAGGGACGATTCTGAAAACATCAGAAATTCCGACAGAAAGAGCCATTTCAGGGGGGTTATGGTGTATTTGTAGAGAGTGGATTTGTTCTTCCCCCTGCCTAGCCGCCTGTCTCGTGTAATATGGACTCGTAATAGTGAAAGTTTAAAATACTGTATGGCGAAAATTTGTTATCAATTCTTAATAATATGGTTAACTTAAAAATATGGTTATAAAAAATTTGGCCTTTCCTTTTGTTATTCAATATAAATATATGAAAAGAACGATAATTGGGATCCAAAGCTAAAAAGAAAATTTTCGACGAAAAAGAAAAAAAAACGGAAAGGTCGTCGAAATACTGAAATGAGAATTTTCAAAATATAGATAGAAATTTCTATCCAAAAAAAAAAATTTTTTTATTTTTTTTTTTTTTGTGAAAAAGAGAGCTTCCAAGTAGAAAATATTCCTAAAAAGTAGAGAGAAAAGTCGCTATTAAAATAAATTCTTACTCTACTAAATGTTGTCGTTGTACTGTTGATAGCAGTCTTGAGTGTTGCTGCTTTTTTTTTTCTTCAGTTTTCCTTAGTTGTTTCCTTTGTGTGGTCCTTTTTCTTTTTTTTAGATTTTTTTTTTCTCTTTGACGCCAGGCAGACTTCACGTCCTAAAGTTGATTGCTCATCCTGGTCTTTGCTGCTTTCCTTTTTTTTTCTTTTTATTTCGTTGTTTTATGTCGGGGGTTTTTTTTTTCTTCTTATTTTGGTTTGGTTATTTCTCCTGTTTTTTTTTTTCTCTTTTCTTCTTGAAAAATTTTTTTTCTTCTTCTTATTTGGTTATTTCTCTTGTGTTCTCTTTTCTTCTTATAATCAATTTTTTGTTGTTGTTTTAAATGTTTGTTTACTTTGTTTTTCGTTGTTCTATGTTTTCTTTTTTTTTTTGTTGTTTTATGTCGGGGTTTTTTTTTTTCTTATTTTTCTTCTTGAAAAAAATTTGTTTTTGTTTTTCTTCTTATGATTTGGTTATTTCTCTTGTATTTTTTCTTCTCTCTTCTTTGTTTTTTCTTGAAAAAAAATTTTTTTTTTGTGTTGTTTTAAATTTTGTTTTCTGTTTCGGGATCCCGTTATCTGGGCATCCCACCGCTGCCACCAGTGTTGAGGTCCGGACGCCGTGCTTCCTCGGAATGAGGGAAGAGCGGGGACCTTTTATTTTTATTCCTTTTCTCTCTGTTTCGTTTTCATACGTATGTTTTTTCGATGGTTGCAACCAGAAATTTACTAACTGGAAAACCCATTTATTTTCACAGGTCAAACGAAGTATACTTTATATATATGTATATTGATTTCTTATACATTTCTAAGATTTGTTTAAAACGTTCAACTTAATCCGAACGAACTTTATGAACTGAATTTTTTTCTCTATTTCTAATTTTTCTTCTGTGACTTTTCACATGAATCAATTTGGACGAAAATCCAAGTTGCTTTGTTTTGAATAAATAAAAAGGTGCAGGTTATTAAGTGTGCTGTAACTGGTAATATTGTGAATGTTTATGAATGGTATGTATTAAGTGAGAATGTAATATATGTTAAGTGAAGTTTTTAAGGATGTGTTAGGACATTCAGTGTTAAATTTAATAAGGGTAGTATTCTGGAATACAACAAGCACATAGTAACGGTTCTCTCTAAAGTAGAAAGGGCTTCTGCCATAACAAGTAGATTATTTCGTAATGGTCTTTTTTGTAGTGATCTTAAATCACTACTCTCCCAAATCCCCCATTATTACACCAAAAACCAATTATCCATAACCGCAATCAGCAACCATTTTTTTCCCACTTTACGTACATTTTTATTTTGTTATTTTTCTTATATTTATCTTACTTGCTAGACCAAAAAGAGCTTACATTCTAGCTTATTTAAAATATATTGTAACTTACAGGTCCCCTGCAGACACTCTAAGCTAAACTTGGGGTGACTATTGCCACGTATTATTGCCGTTCGACTTTGTTTCTTTTATTTTTATTGCAATCTTCATTAATAATTCACCAATTTAGAGCAAAAAAAAAACGTTGTAATTTTCTTTTTACACCTAATTAACTTACTTCACTAACTTATCTATTTTTTTTTTAAATATTGTTTTTAAAGCTTGTCTAACACTATCCTAACCTAAGAAAAGCTAAATCTGTGAAAAGCTTGCCATTTTTTTGAGATGTCATTTACTATGCTCTTTTCGGCTGACACGTGTTTAGTTGCCATTCAACGTTATCCTCATATACGTGTTATTGCAGAAGTTACTCATGTTCACTCAGCAGTTATGGGAGGAAAGGTTGGGAGTGCAGAGTGAGGTTCCCATTTGAAAGGACTTAACTGAATTCATGGAGACCAGATTTAGTACTCTGGAAGCCATGGTTCAGTAGAGTTTAAGGGACAACACTCAACTGCAGGCAATCTCGAAGCAGACTTTCACCATGCGAGGTAGACCACCTCGGTTGAGCGCAACTCAACCATGCTCCGACAGCTTGCGGCAACTGACCATTTGTGGAGTCCGCGGTCGGGGTCCGCATTCTCTCCGCTTTCTACCAAATTCCTTGCAGCGGAAGTCAACGAGCGGGCCAACATCGAGCCCCAGTTGGACATTTCCGAAAATTCCTTGTCATATAGCCATCGAACACATCAATGCCCGAGTCGCGTGGATTGTTACTTTCGCCATCTATGGCATCATTCATTGCCGCACGAAGCGCACCTTTAACCCTCAGATCCCCGGTAGGCGGCCGAGAATTCGCAGTCATCACAACACGGTACCGGAAAGACGATCTACACAACGAACTCCTTCCATACCCAACGTCCTGGTTCGACGCAGGTTTTGTTGGCGACCGCGTTAGTGAAGGTCAGGTCGGCCACAGGAGGTGTGTTTGACCAGCGAGCCTCAAAGGACGCACAACTACATTCACTAGCTTTTATTGATAAGTGCTGCTATCTTCACGCTGAGGTCGGAAAGTTTTCAGTCTACCCTCGTATATGCATTAAAATAACACTAAACAATAAATTAAATTAAATTATACAACAATTAGTAACTCCGCCTTTATTTAATACATCGGGAGTTTCTTTCCAACAATATTATACAGTCCACGAACAGCACGCCAAAACATTTGGTCCTTCAAGCCAAGGTAGACCATGAAGACCTTGAAAGATTCTCCAAGAATCATCGGAGAGGCGGAGAGATTACGGCAATATCTCAGTCTGGATGAGGGCAATTACTAGGAGGCCTTGGAAATCGCGATGTTGTGGTACACAACCGTGGTTTCGAATCTCATTGATCACCTCAACAAGATGAGTAAATCGCTAAGCCAGGTGCTGGCTCGTATGACACGCGTTCAGGTGAACTTCAAGAAAGCGAATAAGGAGGCTTCAAAGAATACCTCCAAGGTTGTCTAGAGATGCTAGAGGTTAACCTTCAGTCAGACGTAGTAGCTAACACTAGTGCCACCGCAAAAGTAACGCATGAAGCCGAATTGCTGACTCTGGAGGAGATGTTCAGTAGAATGAGCGAATTATACGTCACCTATCGCGCCTTCTTAATAGATGCGCTGGATAAGGTGAGCGACGTGCCTGCCAGCAATAGTGTCGGGCATTCTAGGTGTAGAACGCATGAATTGCGATTACCCAAGATTAACTGCCCTCCTTCTCAGAAGCCGATGACGACTGGAGGTCATTTTATGATATATTTCAATCACTCATCCACAACGACCCCACCCTGAGTAACATCGAGAAGAGGCATTACCCGAGGACTAGCATCACCGGAGAGACGGAGAAATTGCTGCAACATCTCAGTCTGGATGAGGGCGTTTACGAGGTTAGCTGGGAAATCTTCGTCATGCGATACGACCACAAGCGAGTGTTGATCAATGCTCAATTAAGCCTTTTTTTTAGCGGGTGGAGAGCTCCAACAATTTGTAACATCTGTTAGATGTATCTACGGAATGTATACACACATTGACAAATTTAGGAGTGGATACCAATAGTTGGGACGTTATACTCATTTATGTGTTTTTGCAGAAGTTGCCCATGTCCACCCAGCAGTTATTGGAGGAAAAATTGAGAGTGCAGAGTGAGGTTCCCATCTGAAAGGACTTAACTGAATTCATGGAGACCAGATTTCGTTCTCTGGAAGCCGTGGTTCAGCAGAGTCTAAGGGACAACACTCAACTGCAGGCAATCTCGAAGCAGACTTTCACCTTGCGGGCCAGACCACCTCGATTGAGCGCCACTCAACCATGATCCGACAGCTTGCGGCAACTGACCATTTGTGGAGTCGGCGGTCGGGGTCCGCTTTCTAGCAAATTCCTTGCAGTGGAAGTCAGCAAGCGGGCCAACATCGTGCCCCAATTGGACATCTCCGAAAATAACTTGTCATATAGCCATTGAACACAGCAATGCCCGAGTCGCGTGGATTGTTACTTTTGCCATCTATGGCATCATTCACTGCTGCACGAAGCGCACCTTCAACCCTCAGATCCCCGGAAGGCGGCCGAGACTTCGCAGTCATCACAACACGGTACCGGAAAGGCCATCTCCACAACGAACTCCTTCTATACCCAACGTCGTGGTTCGACGCAGGTTTTGTTGGCGACCGCGTTAGTGAAGGTCAGGTCGGCCACAGGAGGTGTGTTCCACCTGCGAGCCTTGATGGATCCAGGTTCCGAGGATGGCCCATCACCAGTTCGGTAGTACAGATCCTGTGACTAAAGGGCAGACGTGCGACAATCGGCGTAACAGGATTAGGGCAGGTCAGTAGCGGGGCTTGTCACAGCTGGATGACTATCATTTGGGCCATATCATTCATTGCATGAGGGGCAAACGCGGGCCATGGTCTTCAATTCGGGCTTTTTCCGGCACATATCGTACCGCATCAACATTGGACATACATCAGCGGGCTGGTTCTGGCCAACCCGTTGTTTCACACTCCAGCCGCCAATGATATACTGTTCGGAAATTAGGTTTATGCAGATGTCCTGCTGCCAGTAAGGCGTAAACAGAAACGTATGGCCCCAATCGCTCAAAATACTCGTTTTGGATGTATCTGAATCGGTGGGATCCACGGGGAGGCACCACGAACGGTTAAAAGTTCCTTGCATCAATTGGGGACACAACTCCGCAAGTTTTGCCAGATAGAAGAAGAACCGTTCGATAAATACGAATGGAAAGAGGACGGAACTTCAAACGGCAGTGTGTGAATAACGCCGGCATCTTCTCAACAACAGCACGAGGAAATGGAATCATTATATGTAGGTCAATACACGCAGGCTAATAATAAGTCCACTGGAAGCGCTTACCACCACAACGATAAATTGACACCAAGAACAGCATCTGGTGCCTCAGCGAAGCAGGAACAGCAGGCACTAGTTCCAGTAACTCGGGCGCTGATTGGTATGCCAGAAGAAATCAGCAAAAAGAAGGAAGAAATCCCACTCCCGAGATCTTGGCTTCGCGTTTGCCTAACTCAACACCTCGAACAGCGATAAATCGCGTAGGAAGTCTCAATCCATCACGGCAACAGGGGGCCGAAGCGTGGCCCAAGACCAGCATCATCGGACTCAATCGGAATCCTACGCAGAAGGAGCACGGAAAGCAGACGTTTTCTGTGATCCTTGTGGCAGGCGTCCTCCCTCAGTAAATAGATATCAACATCATCACGACCTCGGGATATGGGGTCCTCTGGAGTTAAAGAGAATAATTCGCCACTAGTTGGCGAAGGCGGGCGGAATGTTGAGGATTCCCATCTATATTTATTGAAGAATTTTAGTAAGTTCGCATTTACCAGCTGTCATCCACCATCTTACAACGCGTGGGTGACAGAGAGAGAACGATACCTAAGCGTCGCTTTTTTTCACAATTAATTCGGTTCCGCGCTCGATCTAGCGCTTCATGTGGAGGCTTCGATCATTCTCATCACCTCTTTACGATTATTATTTCTTTGACGCACTGCCATCATCGCAACTGTTATTTTTTTGTGGACGCAGCCTCATCATCAAGATCGGATCACCGAGCATACTGTATGAATTTATGAATTATCCCGTCGATACAAACTATTGGATTGACCTTTTCTATGTCCACTAGTCATACAGCTGAGCTTCTCTTGGTATCAGCGCCATCGAATTAACGTAGCAATGACAGCTTATGTAGCGGTTAAGGACATTTCGCTTAAATGCGGCCGTGATTTAATGCGTCTGTGTTTTATAGTATGAGTTCGAATCACTTTCTTCACTACAATTGTTGTAACGTTGTAAAGGTTTTGGAAATTCCGCACGCATATCGTTCTTTTCTTTGCATTTAACAACTTCGCGACCAACTACTTTTTATTCTCTTTCTGATGTGCCCTTTTCTTAGTTTGTTTGTTTTGACCAACTCGATAATTAAATAATGGCTATTTCTTTTTAATCTAACCTCTCACTCAACATTAATATCATCAAAAGTTCACCACGACTAGTTGTTTCTTTTTTCTTTTACCCCTTTTTCTTAGCTAGAGATCGACATTTAGCGATTGGGGCTATAACAAATTATTTCCAAAAAGGATCAATTTTCATTTCGCGATTATGATGAAATGCCAAGTGTTCATTCAATAATATTGAATGATATAAAATCACCTTTCACGTCCCCTCACATGATTGTGAGGGAATGCAAAGTTTAAAATAACAATAAATAACTTTGCATCTTTGTTACTATGGTTTTGTTAATTCGAATTGCGATACCTTTTGTGTAGAAGATGCCATCATTGGTATGTTCTTTAGTGGGATGCTGGTTAAATGTCATTACATTTATTTCGCTATTCAAATAGTGTATCACTTGTTCAATTTAAATTATTTGAAATTCACCGAGTTACGAGAAATAATAGGCAAATAACGGCTGATTTAATCCTTTGATAGGAATAGCTGGAAAGCACAAACACGAGGAAAATAGTTTACATTAAAAAGACTGACCTCATTTCCTTATTTCCTAGTGCAAAATTATATGTCGTGGCTGCAGACATCGCTACATACTTTCTTTTTAGTTTTTCCTTTTTTCTAATTTCTGAATTCTGGAGGACAAAAAACTTCCCTATTTAAGTTTGTGATAATTTTTTTATTTCACATCAAATTATTTTTTTTTAAAATGCTTACATTCATTTTTCAATTTATTTTGATTACTGTATATTGCTGGCCTTCATTAGTCAAACCAGAATTACGCCCCTGTAGTAGAGTTTTGTGGCCCACCTGTAGTAGAGTTTTGTGCCCCACCTGTTGGGGGTGACGGTGGCAATGACGGTGGCGGACAAATTGGGGGTGCGGGGCAGTCGCGCACGGGACATGGTTCTATTATCGGACAAAAACACGGTGGTGGTGGCGGACAAGGACACGGTGTTGGACATCCTCCACACGGAATTTGTTGACAGATTCCCGCATTAATGCCTACTATTGCAGCCACAACTATGAAGAAGTACAAAAAGAATTTCATCTTGCAAATATATTCTTTTCAATTCACTGTCGTATTTTACTACCTTGGTTTTCAAGTTGTGATTCCGTATTTATACGATTTTGTAGACATCTCCACTTATCTCACAGAGTGTCGAACAAAACCCTTGCCATTACGAATCATTTGTAATAGAAAAGTAATCCACTAATTAGATCGTGTTTCCAATACTCAATTAGATCTTATTAATTAGTCATCAATTGTCAATTTCATGCGCAGTTGCAATTAAGTGTTCGTCAAATGCATCGCGGAAGATATCGCTGTTGAAATATAAATATTATATATTGTGACGCATATGACAATCAGTACGAGAGTATTCTAGAGAGTCCGAAACAGAGTACTAGAATATTCTATAAAGTAATGGAAAACTGGAGACTAGGAACAGTAGAACATTCAAGGCAATGGAACGGAAGGAAACGAAACGCTGAAACAGTATAAATACGCCGCACACAGAGCATAGTGATGAGTCATGAGTAAGAAGTAGAACGTGAAACAAGCGATAAGTCTCGAGCGAGAAGTAAGCAGTAAAATACGCGATAATTAAGAAAGTGTTTACAAAGAAAACGTTAAGTGTACGGTAAAAAGTCATAATTGTTATTACGGATTAATAAAATGTCACAATCGATTTAACGGCTCTTATTTATTTTAAAATAATTAATCCAGCGAACCCTAAGCTCGCTACAATATATATCCGGCGCTTTGTAGTAAAAGCTGGTTTTATTAATCCGAATTGGTTATCGATTTTCTACGTTTTTCGGCTAGACTTATTATTCTTCCATTGTTCATTTGGGACGTTTTAAATTACGCAGTTGATTCTTATAATGTTTGTTTCAGTCAATTTTACGCCAGCAAGATAATGTTGACTAATAACCTTGGCTAATAACCTTGCCCGGTAAAGCGAATTATTATGGAAAATTTAACAAGCCTCATACTTGTTAAATAAGGTCAAGACCGGATTCCGGTTGTAGTGCCGATGATGATGATGAAGATAATGTTGATAACGTCTGAACAAACGGTTACAATTCAAAGTCGGTACTATGTGGTGTAGAGTTAAAAACTTTCCAGCCACGGTTCCTTAATTTTTGCTGGGTCATCAAAGATGTGTGTAGGATAGCGATGTCAAGTAAAACATTTTTCCTTTTCTCCAATTCTGGTGTCCTTTTCTCAATTTCTTGCTTCAGCCGCATTAATTGCTGGCAGTAAATATTCGAATCGCTCTCTGGCGCACCAAGCACACAGCACATTTTAAGAATGGATTGCTTTCAACGACTAATTAACATGAACTAATCGATTATTGAAACACAATCTAATTGTGTTTGCTTTTCTACGAGGGCAGTTTGATAACGCAGTGACTTTCTGAATTTCCCGCGCAGAACTTTAAATGCAGTTCTTCCGTAAACATCCATCTATAAATAGACTACCGTCAAATTTTGAGCAAGCTGCGTCATTTAGTTTCTGGCTGACAGCCATTGAAAGTAGCCAACGTCGTGAATTTTAACGAGAAGAGACATACGTGAATTTCGGATGCTAATTAGTCAAAATCCATAAATTAGGCTACGAACTGCTACCCCATCCAGCATATTCTCTAGATTTAGCCCCCTCCGCATATTTCCTGTTTCCAAACCTGAAGAAATGGATGGGCGGTAAGATATTTTGGGTCGAATGAAGAGGTCATCACAGAAACGAACGCCTATTTTGAGGGCCTTGGGGAAACCTATTATTTGGAAGGAATAAAAAAGTTGGAGAAACGCTGCACTAAACGTATTGAGCTAAAAGGAGACTATTTGAGAAATAAAATGCTTGTTTACCGAAAAAAGATCTTTTATTCAAAAAGTCACTGACTTTTTCAACTGCCTTCGTATAATAATATACTCTTATATGCACGACTTGCGGTTGCCAGCGGGCATCCCGTCACCCCTTAGTACCCCCTACACAAAGTTTCCACCAGCAGAATATGCTTAAACAGCAATTTCACCTACTAAGGCTATTCTCCCACAGTTCCTTGACTTCCATGCAGGATCAGCACATAGGCCGGAACAATAGTTCGTAACCCTAGATTTACGAACTCGATGTGGAACTTGCAAAGGTGACAAATTGTAGACTCAGCGTTTACCGAATTCTCGATCCTCTGTTCAAAAGCATGGGAATCACTTTTGCAATTCAATACCGAGGTGTAATGCATAAGTAGAATAGTGTATGGAGTTGAATTGGTGTTTGGTCGTCAAACAGATTGAAGTGAATTTATGTAAATAGGTAAATTAAATAAATCGAAGTGAATTTATATAAAAAATGGAAATCGTCAATTCGATTAAATAAATCGAAGCGAATTTATATAAATGATAAAAATCGTTAACTCAATTAAATAAATTACAATCAAGCAGTGAAAAGTAATTAAAGATACCAAAAGTTGTACGTGGTTTTTTTTACGATGCTGGGATCCCACAAACCTAACTGGCGTAGTCGCACGGAACGGCAAAAAAGAAACAACAATATAATACAATAAAGACATTTATAGGCAGTGTCCAGTGAATATAAACAGGCAAACGTTATTTAGTGAAAATAAACAACCAACAAAGGAAAAACACTAACATTATTCAGTGTAAAGACAATACTGTAAATACATTGTCAGTGGAAAAGGAAAGACAGTAAAAAAAACAACCAGCCACTGCCCAAAACCCGGACAATGGGGGCTCACCACCGCAGCATAACGACAGCAGCTGCCACACTTGGACCAGTGTAAGTTATTCTCTATTTATGCACACCATTTTTGCCTCTACTAAAATTGAGAAGAAAAAAAGAAATTTAATTGTAGTAAAAACAAAATAAATACCTACAAATAATATTAAAATCATATATTAGCTATTACATACGTTATCAAATTTTGGAACTTTGAATCGAATGATTTTAAAACGAAACAAAATATAATAAATTTATACTCGCTATTATATACCTTACTAGCCATAATTATCGAATTTAAGAACCCTACATATATGTAAATACACATGTTTAAATTGAATATTATAGCGTTTGTTATGGACCTCGCGTCCATGTCCTCGCCCAACACCCACTAATTTCCTCAAATTTCTCGCCTCTATCTGTAAATGAAATAAATATCGTCAAGTAGCTAATTTGCATAAACTACTTTATGCAAATTCTACTTGGCAGAAATAATAATAAAAAAAGGCGTTGGCGCCGAATAAAAAATAAAAACGTCAACGGCAAAAGAAATAATAAATCACACATAAGGCTAGAGATATCAAGGGCACAAACAAATTGGAATTTACATTTTCTGTCAGCAAAACAAAAAAGGAGCAAAAGATACTCCTATTGCAAGAATTACTGTAACACTTGGGCACATAAGTATCCGGAGTGCAACCGCATCGGTTCCAGTGCAAATCATGACAAAAATCAGGATCAGTTATTGTCAACATCAACATCATCAACAGACTAGCCAGCTGAACAGGGGCGGTCAAGAACTCAACGCGCCCCCGCAACCTGCATACCAGTGACCAGCAAAAACGACCGCTCCACGGTCCGATTTCCAAGTAATTCACTTCCCTTACCGTTCTCTGTTCATTATATTCATAATTAAATTGTTAAAATATATTACAACAATTTTGGCGCAGCCGGTGAAAATCAGCTGATGTATTGATGGTAGGGATTAGGGAAGATCAATTCCGACACTTAATATTAGAATCAGAAAAGGACCCAATAGACAGGATTATTACCAGACTTCTTAAGATAGTGAAAATTCAAAATGAGATGAGGAGTAATAGCGGATGGTATGATAGGACACCACCGAGGTGGAGGAATACACACCATGACCAGTCACCCTCACCTGATAGGGATGACAGATACCATGCCCACAATCTACCTTATAAACAATCCATTTTGAGGAACAATCCGTTCTACTATTGGGAGGATGAACAAGATCCCCAAAAGGAAACAAGTCGGGTTTCAGATAGGACCTACGGGGATACATGGCAAAACCCCCAGGAATCGAGACGCAGGCAATATAGACCTATAAACGATGCGTCTCAGGCTGTAGGGACAAAAAATAGGAACACTAACACTAGGTTCGCAGAACGATCCCACCCTGTTACACGCCCCGAACCTGGGAAAAACCCGTTTAGGTCGGAAACACAACCCCGATCTTCTAAAGGACCAATAGGGTCTAAACCTAAAAAGCCTGAGGTACCACGGCACCATCAGGGGGGCGGAGGAGACTACCATAGTGATTCGTCCAATTAAGGCCGGGATAAACGTGCACCACACGCGTTCGTTGCACATATGACATGCAGTTTCTGCAACAAGAAAGGTCATTTATATGATGAATGCCTTCGACGTCGGAACACTGTCGTGTACGAAGTGTGATCAATATGGGCAGAATGCCCAAGATTGTCGTGCACAAAATACCACTTGCACATAATCCTAAGTCTCCCTGACCAAGGTTACAAACCCAACTGAGGGTGCCCCGGAATGCAACAAACCAAAGGCAAGATAGACCATCTACGTCAAAACAAGCAACGGCATCGAATCGAAGTGTACAGCATTCGATGCTGTTATGAGTTTTGTGGCCGAAAGGGCCACACGTGGACGAATGCCATTGCAAGGTAATGTGGAAGGACTATTGACAGTCACGAGACAAAGGCGGTCAACAAGCACAGGGCAAGAGCAGTACTAGATCAAATAGTACTGCACATGTTGATGCTCGAACTGAAACAACTTCAGCACCGAGTATAACGCGGTCAATTAGAGTTGAACCGTAGCCAATCGAACTCAACCGCTATGGACGCATCAGACACTTCGAAGCAAAAGCATCGGCGACCGAGGAATGGTCAATCGTGTACATTTTGCAGGCGACACAACCACACGGCGACAGTGTGTCGACAAAGAGCAGAATGGGAGAAGTCGGAAAACTCCCAGAGGTCGGGTCGGAATTACCCAACCCGACCGACCTAAAGTCACCAACTAATGAAACCTGTCCTCAGCTACCACCAACGCAAGTTCTAGTCGTCCAGCTCCCATTAGACATCGGTTGTAGAAAGACTACACGTATAATAGTGGACACAGGTGCGGAGATCAGCCTTATTAAGCTGAAGGCACTCCAATATGGAACCACATTGGATACAGAAAAAGCAACTACCCTCCAAACGCACAGAAAAAGCAACTACTTACCTTTTTGGCAAGGGCAAGTCTAGGCGCTATTGTAAGGGGATATTCAAATTACCCCAACAAATCTCCTGTAGTTTTTAGGTGATAGACTTCCTACCGGGATTATCAGCAGATGGGTTGTTAGGGAACGACTTTCTGCCTAGGAATTGTAAAGTTAATGGACCGAGAAACTGTTTGGAATTTACCCAAACAAAATTAAATCCGGTAAGCTTTTCCATTAAGTTTACAAAAGACAGGAAGCGGATCTCAGGACATAAGGCAGCCAGTTGGGAACCCGCACCAAGGAGACCCAAAGAGGTCCAGACCGCGGTCGGTAGTATTCCGGATACGCTACCCAAACAGGGAAAAGGCTACGAAAACTTGTCGGACTACAAGTACCCCAACCCCAAGATGATATCTCACAAGCCGAAGAAGGCTAAAGAAGGAGAAGCATTGGTGGAACACTCACTGCCAAGTCCTTCGGAGGCAAACAAATTTTCTGAACAGACCGGTAACAATACTGGGACGTTCGCGGTAGTGAAGGTAGAAAAGAAGAAGCGTGGTGCACAGCAACATGCTGAAACCCTATAGCGTTTGAAATAATAGTGAAGAAGAACGTGTGATTCGAACTCACATTATGACAGTTTGAATCACCAAAAATTGAACCTAAGCGTTACCCATCAGGCTACTGACCGTGTTTAGAATTTGATTTTTAAACTCGACTATACTCCACTGATGTGAATTGTTATGTTATCGCTAAGGCTCTGATGTATTTTTCTTATTCGATTTTTCGTTCGTGTTCCTCACTATTTTGCTTGTGAATTGTATGTGTATCTGTTAGAGATGCCACAACCCTTCTACGAATAGAGGAGGCAAAAAACGAACAAACCACGACAAACAAAGGGAAGTAACGCGCCTCAGCCGGTGCAGGGTTCAACACTACATTCTATAATTTTGTAGCCAAGCTTCATTGTGTAGAAAGTCAAAGCTTAGCATCGAAAATAAAATTATAATTTTTAAAACCATTTTTCAAGCTATACTCCTGTACGGAGCCCCTGTATTGTGTAATTGTGCTCGCACACACAAAATAAAATTGCAAAGGTTTCAAAATAAAATATTGAAAATGTTGCTGAATTTGCCATGGCATTATTCGCCACATGAACTACATGAAAACGCTAACGTTAAGCCGGTAGAGTTCCTTATTGACAAAATCAATCGAAACTTCTTCATCAATCGTTCTTTTTCTGACAATGTTCTCGTTTCCCGTCTTGCGTTATCCTAAATCACTACATATGTACGCTGTCTATGAAAATTATATCGAGGTCATTATTACATAAAATAACCGGAAACCTGTGCAATATTAGTCTTAAGATTCAAATAAGGGTTTTTTCTTGTAGATTTCCCTTAATTTATTATTTATTATTCATTAAAATTGTGCCATAGTCATTATATAGATTTAACATTATAGTTCTAAAGGAATTGCTGTCCTAAATCTCTTAAATCATCATCATCATCATCGGCACTACAACCGGGAAACGGTCTTGGCCTTATTTAGCAAGTCCTGAGGCTTGTTAAATTTTCCATGATAATTTGTTTTTCCGGGGAAGGCCAGAGGCTCCCCGACGGGGAATCGAACCCCGGTCTCCCGCGTGACAGGCGGGGACTATACTATCGAGGAGACCTAATCTCTTAATACTAGTTGTAAAATATAAATGTACCATATTATCTGCGCAATAAAAATTGAATTGATAAAATCAACCTATTGGAAGACGTTATAATTTTAGCGAATGGCGTCGTTCGTCAATCCTATTTGATATTTGTGAACTAAACATTCTGCAGTCATCTCTTAACTTAACAGAAAAAATTATAAAGGTTCAAATAAAGATTTCCATCACTCAAAACCATTTTTTTTTATTTAGTAAAAAAGAAATTCAAGACCCAAATGGATGATTAATTTTGCGCCACTCTATATAAGGGAACCACGTCTGCAGTGTAATTAGGGGCATAAGAATTCCCCACGATGATAATATTTCTGTTGAGGTGATGATATGAATGATGATGGAGACTATTAATTTAATATAAAATATAAAAGGCTTTATTACCTATAAGTATACAGACTAAATAAATGAGCGCGGCGCTCATAGAGCGTGTGTCGCTCGCGGCGTCTCATAATAATCTGCTGCAGCGACGCTCCTCGTACAAGCCACTCTCTCTCTGTATTCACGCATGCATACATAAGAGCGCGCCCATGCGCAACACATATATTTATATATATCATACTACTATACAATATAAGTGTATATTCTCAACAATTTCCAACGCCTGGGGCAATTTCGTACTGAACCATGACGATTTAGTTTCCAATCTGGCTTTTTGGTGAAACTAAGCAAACCATAATAGTCCTTCCAGGAATAAATAACCAATTTTACAATAGTAAATATATTTATTTGCTGCGTTTTTAATGTTTAAAGGAATGAATAAAGTGTTCTTGCTTGCGACAACAGGAACCGTGAAGTGGCTAAATATAAGACCAATAATAATAGCTAAATTATTGTAGTAGAATAAGTCTTGTATTAAGGTGAACAAATAACACTTTTCACAGGGTTGTCGGGCGTTACACCGACACTTTATGAATAAGACAACTCTCGATTTCAAATATAGAAATGCTTGTGTTTAATGCATGCTTTCAATGTAGAATGAGACTCAGCCAAAGAACTTTTTCTTGGCTGAAGGTGGATTGAATAGAAGCCTGTAAAGACAAATTATTATTTGATCGGCCTTCTACAAATTCAACAAATTCCTTACGTTGGCATTTGGGATGTATTCATCTGCTTGTAAAATGTTGGAGTATCTGAAATAACAGAATCAGACGGTGTATTCTCCTTATCATCACTGCTGTTGCCGGCCAGTTGGTTGGACAAACGATTGACGCAATCAGTCGAACACTTACAATGGTCGCCACACTGAGCATCGTTTAATTTGCATTTACATCGCCTTGTCGAACATCCCTTGAGGCATTTACATTTAATTTCAGACGAAACGTCTGAAGTTTTCTCCCTCTGCAAGTCGATACATTTTCAAAGCGAAAGCTATACAAAACGGAGCAACTTTTTACTTACACTACTACGCGTCATTCGTTTATACCTTGGTGTTTTCGTCCAGTCAGGATCATCAGAATTATCATCGGCGTTATCCTCGTCTGATGATGATGATATGAGTTGGTGCATGTCATCTTCGAGTCGACCATTTTCTTCCTGAAAGTCAATAAGTTTATTAAATTCTTGTTCTATGATTAATTTGAAATGTATGCACCTTAATTGAAGGTTGCTTTGGCTTAAGTAGCTTCCGTTTGGTGTTTATCTTGTTCTCCAGTTCGGAACAACGTTTCTTGTATATTTCAAGTTCTTCCCGTACATCTTCGAGTTTGTTTAAAGTTTCCTCTTCGATTGCCATCCTCTGTTCCATTTCCGGATCTTTTGTATCCTGCGGACGACTGTGCAGTTGGCGCAATAGAATTGCAATTTTTTCCTCGTACATATTTTCCGATTCGACCCGTTTCTCTTCCAACTCTTTTCGACATTGTTTCATTTCCTTTTCAGTTAGTTTTAATTTTTCTTCGATCGATTCACGGGCAGTGTTTTGATCCAGCAGTTTGGCCGCATAATCTCTACGGATGTCGATAAGGGAATCAAATACGTGTTTAAGGGCCACTCTTGCCTCAGGGACACTCTGTATACCATCACATATGCCCTTGATCCTTAAGTCAACATCCGTGCTGACGACCTTTTGTTGGAGATCTGCTATCTGGATGTTTTGCAGCTTCAGACCTTCTTCTAGGCTAGTTAATAACGACTGATTGTCGTCGCCATCTTCAGTGCAACCTTCTTTAAGTGCGTTAATGCGACTGGTTACTTGACTTCGGTGTTCCATAAGTATTTCGAGGGAGTTTTCGGCATCGATCAAAGATGAAACCACATTCAATTCATCGTCTACCCAGGATACTATCTGTTCAAACTTGTTGGCATTCTTATTCTGTAGATATTTATTTCGCTTCAGTTGAGCTTCTCTTTGACGTTCGAGAGCGTCTTTCAGTCTAAAATAATTAATTAAAAATAGTTACATATCAATGCGTTACAGAAAGGGTAAATGGTCTGCGTATCAGTGGTTAGCTTTGATTTAATATAGTGCCAGAACAATTGTTTACAACTAGCAATACTCTTCTGTGCAATTAACAGTTGATAAAATTTGTTGAAAGTCTACACAAAGTCCCAAAAACTCTATTAAGACAACAATTCATTCCATTAAACCATTTCGATATGATAAAGGTAAACTTGGGGTAACTAGAAAATAATGAGCTTATCGTGGAATTTTTTCGGTATGCAATATAAATTAGATGAAGATCATGAAAACGGAATAACAAATTACGAATTTTCTCATACGGTCTTTCTAGAGCTCGAGCTACCCAATAGCCTGTCGTTATCCTGTTCACATATCATGCTGACATAGTAACTACTAAGGACAGAATGGCATATTAGAGGGGCGTGATTATGACGATTATGAGGTACATTACAGGATTCAGGACTACACGCGCTTGGGATACAAAAGGGTAAAACCTCCATTATCGATTTCAAGGCAATTATCGTGAAGCTAGATATCTTTCCCGTGCGACACACTCAACGACCTACATAATTGTTTATTTTGTTGCAATACACACGCGCAAAGGTTTTTCTAATACTTTTAAATGCCAAAACTTGGCGCAAGCTGGAGATGAGGGAGAGTATTGTAGATAGAGAGGGAAGGAGGCCTCGAAGAGCTTATTTTTTTTATTGTTGCCTGTAGGAATCCGGAAGTTCATGAGCTCACCCGCCATCGGTCCCTGTCCTGTGCACTCTCCTTCCACGCTTGACCATCTGATCCGATCTCCTCAGGGTCTAGCCTAACATTGTCCTCCCATCGCCGTCGCGGCCGCCCCGTCCGTCTCTTTCCCGTTGGTCTACCGTCAAGAATTCTACGCATGGTCCTATCGTTGCCCATTCGCGCCACGTGTCCGGCCCATCTTAATCTTCGCGACTTGATTACTCTCACTATTGTAGGTACGCGATATAGCTCTTCCAATTCGTGGTTATGGAGTTTCCTCTATTGTCCTGCCTCCTCGTCATATTTACCTCCAAAGATACCCCTCAAAATTTTATTCTCGAATATGCGGAATTTGTTTTCTTCCCGTTTTGTGAGAGCTCATGTTTCGCATCCGTATAAAACAATCGGCATGATTATGGTTCTATAGACGCGGAGCTTTATGTTACGTAATAGCAGTCTGGATTGCAGCAGTTTACTGACTGCGTGCCAACTAGCGTTGCCGGAATGCAGTCTTTTGTTAATTTCCTTCGGCATTTCGTTACTGGCCGTCAGTATCGTTTCCAGATATTTAAATTCTTTAACTTTTTGAAATATCTTGCCTCTTACATTTATTTGTGTTCCCTGAGGTCCACCTGCTCTCGCGGTAACCATGTATTTTGTTTTGTCTTCATTTATTTCTAGGCCCACCTCTTCTGCCGCTTGCATGATGTTTTCACAGTTTTTACTAACAGTTTCTAGGTTATCGCCCAGAACGGCGATGTCATCCGCGTATGCGAGCACTTGTGTGACCCCGTTCAGGGATGATCCGTTCATGTTGTCCTCTTGTACCTTTCTGATGACATACTCTAGCACAAGGTTAAAAAGACACGGTGATAGACCATCTCCCTGTTTTAGTCCGTCCCGGATTACAAATGGTTCTGAGAGGTGATTTTCTATTCTAACCCGCCCTTTGTTTTCGTTCATGCAAATTTGAATGTGGGCGGCATATGTTTTTAGGATTCCCAGCTCAACTACAATATGGTAAAGTCTTTGCCTTGCGACTGAGTCGTAGGCTTTATTGAAGTCAACGAACAGTTGGTGAACCGTCTGTCCGCATTCCCACTTCTTTTGCAACAGTTGTCTTATTGTGAACATTTGGTCGCTTGTTGACCGGTTCCTACGGAATCCGCATTGGTAGTCTCCCAGTATTTCTTCTGCGCTGTGATTCTCGCCAGTATGACATTTGTTGGTATTTTGTATGTGGTTGGGAGCGATGATATTCCTCTGTAATTTTCGCAGTCTGATCTATCACCTTTTTGAAAATGGGGACGACTATTGAGGTTTTCCATTTTTCCGGAGTGACTTCCTTATCCCATATTGTTTTGATGAGTTGGGGGATCTTTCGAGCGGTTGCCTCTCCTCCATGCTTCAAAAGCTCTGCCGGTATGCAGTCGACTCCGGGAGCCTTGTTGTTTTTCAACCGATTTATTGTACGTACGTCTGGTGCTTTTATTTGTGGTTGATGGGGGCACACATTGAGCAGGTTTTCAAAGTACTGCTTCCACCTTGTCACGATATTGTTTGTTTCTGTGACCAAAGAGCCGTTTGCGCCTCGAATTATTTTGACGCTCCCTTGGTAGCCATTTCTAATTGAATCCATGCCGGCAGACATACCGCTGATGTTTTTTGCTCTAGAATTTTCTAGGATTTTTTCGATCCGATTCTTCTCCCATTCGCGTTTTTTTGCGTTTGAAGAGTCTCATTGTCTCTCTCCGAATCGTCGCGTATATTTCTGCGTTGACTTCATCATATCTTTCTAAACGGATCACTCTGAGACGTTTGCGTTCTTCGATCTTCGCCATGCACTCATCGCCAAATCAAGGTTTGGACTTAATTGTTTTCTTAAATCCTAATACCTTTTGGGCTGTTTATTTGATTGTGTCTCTGATCGATGTCCATTTAGTGTCCACGCTATTAGCTTCTTCCTCACTGCTCCCATTCTCTAGAAAGCTAAATCTATTCGTTAGTTCGTCTTGATATTCAGCTCTTTTGTGTAGGTCTTTTAGTTTATCAATGTCGAACTTTTTCTTCGTCTCCCGTGACTGCCCATGTGGGTTTGCTGCGAGCCGACTTCTAATTGTGCCCATAACTAGAAGTTGATCGGAATCGCAATCTGCTCCTCTATATGATCGGCGAAGAGCTGGAAATTGTAATGATGAAAAATCATACAAACAAACTGGATCTTCCACATTCATGTGGTTCCACTAAAGACTCATTCTCTGTGTTTATTCGTAAGTCTGAAGTCGATTTTCCATGATAGGTGGAATACATAGCGCTTATATCTGTTGGTGGTATTGAAAGATTGCGCCTGGGTGCCTAACCAGTTTCATTGCTCGTTGGTACAACAACTGAATTTAGGATGAATATTCCTCGTCGGGGAGCCTCTGGCGCAAGACTAATGACCTTGCCCGAAAAAAAAACAAATCATTATGGAAAATTTAACAAGCCTCAGGACTTGCTAAATAAGGCCAAGACCGGTTCTAGGTTGTAGTGCCGATGATGATGATGATGATGATGATACCTCTTGATTAGGCTTATGATGATGATGATGATGATGATGATGATGGGCTCGTTCTAAAGCTCCATTCGATTGTGGGTGGTACGCGAGGTCCATAACAGTGCCATAAACTGAAGATGTCATTCATCAACAGTACGTCAGCATTTCTCTTTGACGGTAAGGGGCTCATTGGGCTTTAGGGGCATTGAAATCTACTACGTAAAATAACCCTCATTGGTATATCTTATTCAGTCTGGCGCAAGACTAATGACCTTGCCCGGAAAAACAAATTATCATGGAAAATTTAACAAGCCTCAGGACTTGCTAAATAAGGCCAAGACCGGTTCCTGGTTGTAGTGCCGATGATGATGATGATATCTTATTCATGTCGGAACTCAATGAGTTGAGCATATTCTACTGATTAGTAATGAGGTTCGAAGAGGTTGCCCGAGAATATTTGAATATAAGAAACTCAACTTGCTGTTACCATTAAATGAACAGAATGAGTGAGAGCGTGGAGCCATGAGAAACACCACAATTATCTTTATAGGAAATAGATTTGACACCATCCAGAACCACTTGGATTACGGGATTAGATAGGTGGTCTTTTATCCATTGAGTCAGTGTATCTTCAACTCTATTGGAGTATAGTTTCAATAATATAGCTGGGTGCCAAACGCTTTATCGAATGCTCTTGAGGTATTCAGTGCAACAATATTGCACTCACCATAATATTGTACGGAACGTAGTTATGCCAGCGAACTTAATACTATGAAAACCATGTTGGTAATCACTAAGGCGTTATTTCGAAGTTGATGGTCACTTAATGACTAGAAAACCTTCGCTAGAATAAAGTTTGTGGTACAGGTAAACATGAGAAGAGAAGCAATGAGTCGCCGATGAGAACCTTTCTAGGGTTTGGTTGGGTACCTCAATCGCACTACGCCATGGCAATTTTGCCATAAAATTTGTTGTGTTGGTTGTGGTGTAAGAAATGCTTAGATGGGAGGATTGTAATAATCTGCAATTGACACCACTTATTTTTTCTTCATATTCGTTTTCACTATGAACGTTCTTTAGGTCTTTAGGTATCTCCACACCAAACGCCGTGAGAACACTCTAACGATTGCACTAGGTGCAATGATTTACCGCCTTGAAAAATTCCCAACACTACTGAACTGTATAAGCTTTCTTGCGTTGAATGTTACAATTCGAGTCAATGACATGCCTACGATTGTATTTGCTCCATATTTTTAGGCCCAGTTCTAAATACCATTAAAATTATATTTAGTACATTACACTTGTACTCACCTTTTATTAATTGCTAAAGCTTCTTCGCACTTGCGCTTTAGAACATTATTCTGTTTCACATGCAACATTTCTTTGCGCGCCATCTCGTTTTTCATTTTACGGTCCTGGTTTTTGAGCTGCATCAATTCCTTTTCCCTGGTAAACTTGAACTGCCGGAACTTTTCGCTTTCCATTCGCATAGTTCGAATTAGTTTCACTTTATACTCCTTCATTGCTTGAATGTCCTGCTGGAGCACCTTGATTTTTTCATTCTCCTTTTCTCGTACTTTCAGTAATTTCGCCTGCTGTAGATTTTTCCTCTTCATCTCAGTAATTTCTTGCTCTAACACTTGCAAACGTTTACGCCGTTCTTCGGCCAGTTTAACAGATACCTTATCCTTAGCAGTTTTCAGTTTCTCGAGCAGTTCTGACTTTTCGAGTTCCAGAGCCTCAATTTTAGCTTGATACTCCCCGAATTTTTCACCCATGTCCTCTCCAAGGGTGTGGAATTTCACCAAATTTGTGGACACCTTTTGATGCAGCTCTTCCTTCAGCGTCAGCTCGCGCATTAACTGTTGTAGCTTCTGATTGAGATCCATTTGTTTGTTGGTGAATGCTTCACCCTGTTGCTGCATGAATTCATTGTGTTCCGGATTATCGCCACTGTCACTGTCGGTGTCTAAAGGCGATGCTGTTTGATGCCTCTTATTATCGTTGATCTCATTTTCAGATATCTTCAAGTCCACTCCCAAATCTTCGACCACATTTCGGATATTTTTCAGATTTTTCACGTGCTCCATGAGCTCTGCAGGAAAACTAGATTCATTTACATTAGTGCACAACTCGACTATAAGTCCTGTGATTTGTTCAATTTTCGTTTTGATTTTTTCATAGGCTGCCTCAGCAATGTGGGCACGCATTTCATTGTCTGCGACGTTGTACAATGTGTTCTGGAGTTGTGCCTGCAGTTGTCTGTTTTTCTCTAGTAAATCGTTATAGGGGACTGATTTAACATCGTCACATTGGTCATCACAGCTAAGATCCTCCACCGAACTGTTAATAATGCCATAACTTCTATTCAGAAGTTCCATTTGGAGTTTCCGGATAACATCTTTGAGATGAAGTATTTCGGCTGCATGCGGATCTTGATTGATAATCGGTTTATTCTTAATTTTTCTGGCACGATCGGCATATCGTAAGGTACTCAATGTTTCCGGGACATTGTAATCAGCTGGACTTATGCAAGCAATCATCAAAGTCACTGAGTTGCCTCCGAGAGAATCTTGAAGAAGACGCGTAAGCTTCGAATCACGAAAACTAACATAGCCTGAATTAGTATTCGCTGAAAAATGAAGAGAAAATTTCCAATCAATGTTTTTCGGGTAAGAACATGTAGGAGAAACATACTCCCTAAAGCGGATATGACATTTCCTAATGCTAAGAGCCCCTGATTAATTTTTACGCCTTCCTTAAATCGGTCGCCGGTCGCTTTCGTTTTCTTTGACCTTTCCGATCCTGCCAAATCCACAAGATGGAACTTAGATGTTACAAGATTTTTGCTGCAATGGATCGACATCAATTATATCGGACATGGTTAGAATCGTTTGACTTACATTTCGGATTTGCTCCTTGCTTGTATTGTTATCGTAAAGATGGCATGTGACCGACTGGATTGTTCATTCATAGCCGTTGAAGCTACAGCTCTTCCAGATGAACCTCTTAATAAACAATTAGTCGCTTCCGGGGTAGATTTAACTATCTCTTCAGTCAATCCGGGCATTATGATGCCATTACGATCCTCCCGCATTTCGATAACTTTCGTCGACGGCGCAAGTAAATCATACAACTGCTCTTGATACAGCTCCATGAACGAACAAGTCACTTTAAAATCACATTCACTTGCTTTACTATCAACACGCTGGAAAATATCTTTCATTGCTCTTGGGATCACTCCCATATCCTCACTTCTACTCCCATCATATGATGTTCCCATTGTGTACGTCTTGCCAGAACCAGTCTGACCATAAGCTAATATGGTTACATTATAACCTGCAGTAAACAAATGATCATCAGGTAAACTCCGATTGTCTTAAGCCACTGAATTTTACCTTTAAATAATTTATCGATCATGTCGTAAATTGTACTTTTGTAGAGTAACTCCTGAGAATCATTTGGATCGAAAACATAGTTAAAGGTGAACGCATCCGCTTTGTTGACAGTTAATTGCGGTTCACCAGGGATTTTCTCAACTGAGGACTGGCATCCGCGATCAGTTTCCGACCTGACCAGTGGTCGAATGCGCACGGCCACACGAACACAATCGTTTTCAGACATCTCGTACGTAATAAATAATAATAAATAACGTCAATTATTATAAAATGCACACAACTATTTTAAAGCATGAGTAATTATTTTCTACTTTTCAGGTAATCTAAGTTACAAACGCCACAAATTAACTTCAAACAATCCGAGCCGCTATTTACGGCGGTCGATAGTTTGAAAATTTAAATTCAAAAGAAATGTCAAGTCGGTTTCTCTCCATTGGCGACAGTCACAAGCTGATTTCAGATCACAAATGTACTAGAATATTTTTGATTTGATTTGCTGCCACAATTTCTTCTCATTGGCACTTCAAAAGACTGAATAAAGAATTAAATGAATTAATTAACTGGTTAATTATTTGTTGATTTTCCTTACATAGCTCATTCACATGAATATAATGTGTGATTCGGCCAACTTAGTGCAATTGGTACTTCTGACACAGATAAAACCAATCACTGCAACTTTCCAGTCAGTAAACAAAATAGACGCTTCACTTAAGAACTGCATTTCATTCTTTGAGTGCTTGGTCAACATTGTATAGGTTTGAAAGCGAATCTTAATCATGGGGCACTCTTTGTGATCAAATTAAGGTGGATTTGAATGGCATGAGACAACGTGTAGTTAGTTGTGAAATGTGCTGTAAATACATATGTAGATTCCCTTTCTCTATTGTGTTGATAACTGGACTAAAAGCAAGGGAATTTCGAATTCGTGATACAACTCCCAAATGCCAAGAAACTAAAACTACTTGTGTGGTCACAAAGTGATAGTACAGTCAATTTATTATTTTCGAATAATCGGCCAATTAGCACATCAACGTCGCACTAGCTGATATGTAGCTAAATGAACTCTTTAAATTGGGTTCTGGATAGAATCCTGGATATAGAAAGGCCAATCTCGTCGAATTAATGCAACGAACATGCAATATAGAACGTTCATAAGAAAAAAATGGATCGCCGGTTGCACAACTAATGATAAATGGCCAGATCCTTATATCTAAGGAAAGCATAAATTAGCTCGACTTTTGGTTTTGTAGGAATGTGTGAACACATATCCAATATCTCTAGGTCCGCCTCCAGAAAATTGAGTTATTTCTTTAGAGCCAGAAAATATTTTACTCTGGAAAGACTGCTTCTCTATAAATCTTAACTTAGACCCACGCTTGAATATTGTCCGCATATTTGGAGTTCTGCTTCTAGGCATACTCTTGTTTGGAGTGTTTCCGGCACATTACAATCTGCAACTGTGCGAGAGGAACTCCAACAGTTACTTAATTAATGGTATCTCGAGGCGGTGATTCAGCACTATAGGTTCGCTTCTCTTGAGAGAAGTATATATATTGTAGCGAGCTTAGGCTTCGCTGGATTAATTATTTTAAAATAAACAAGAGCCGCCAAATCGATTTTGAATTAATATAACACTTTATTAGTCCGTAATACAACCGTTACTTATACCGTGCACTTAACGATTTCTTTACTTATCGCTTCCGTACTTATCGCGTCTTTTACTGCTTACTTCTCACTCGAGACTTATCGCTTGCTTCACTGTATTACTTATCTCTCCACTCCCGATCTGCGTGCGACGTATTTATACCGTTTTTCCTCATTCTGATTTGGTGTATCGTTTCCGTCCGTTCCATAGTCTTGAATGTTCTATTCCAGTTTTCCAGTATTTCCTAAAATAATCTAGTACTTTGTTTCGGATTTTCTCGAAGATTCCAGTACTGGTTGTCATATGCGTCACAATATATACAGTTGTGGCGAACTAATTAAGAACAATACTAGAAATGTTGTTTACAATAATTTTTTAGTAAAATTCTTTGCTATAATCAGTTTGTAAAATTTTTTTTATGTATGTATTTTAGTATATTGTGACGCATATGACAATCAGTACTACAATATTCTAGGAAGTCCAAAACAAAGTACTTGAATATTCTAGAAAGTACTGAAAAAACAATGAAAAGTGGAGCACAATGACTTCAGAAGTACGAAGGATAATATGAAAAATGGTCGGCAGTGTAAATAGGATTCAGTTACTTGGCTTTTAAACTAGCTGTGTGGTGGTACTGAAATGTTTGACTGTTTTATGTAAATATTGTACTTGTGATGCCACGAGATTGACCTTTTCGTAAAGTGTGTTTGCTATTGGCTTATAAATTATGGTCATAAACCATCTGCGAATTTCACGATTGGAACGAAAGCATAGGTGCCTGACATCATCTCCTTTCTTGGTGCGTTACGGGCGTATAAAATGAGTATTCTTTCTGGTCTGTCCACATTTCACACATCGGTCTATGAGTATTTCATGACGTCGTTGGGGGATTTACAAACCGTAACTTATGGGTTCTTTGGAAAAGTATTAAATTTATACTTTTGTAATTCATTCGAATTACAAGCGAAAAGAAACAATTTATCAACTTTACAATTTTTCTTATCTATCTTTCTTTGAAAGTTTGAGTGATATGATTGTTAACTTAAAGTATTATTTTGCTAGATATGGAGTTTGTTGTCTTCGGAGCTTTAAGTGTTTTACGAGGGTTGCCTTTTATATTTCGGGATTAGAGAACAAAAACAAATATGGATCATCGAAAATCACTTTATTGTTTTTCAAGATATTCCCCATGAAGATCTATACACTTTTGCATGCGTTTGAACCAATTGTCGAAGCACTTTTGCCACCCCGATTGAGGTATCTCCAACACATGCATTCTGAATGCAGCAACCGCTTCTTCAGGTGTCGAAAAACGTTGACCTCTCAGTTTGTTTTTTACGTACGGGAATAAAAAGAAGTCATTCGGTGCCAAGTCAGAACTATACGGCGGATGACCCATCAAATCGATGTTTTGGGTGCTCAAAAATGCAGTTGTCACAGCCGACGTGTGAGAGCTCGCATTGTCGTGGTGAAGAATGATCCGTCTTCGGCGGTTGGTTTTCCTGATTTCTTGGAAGACAACTGGCACAAATGGTTGTGTACCACTCAGAATTGACTGTTCTGCGTTGTCCTAGTGGTGCGGTTGCGACATGTCCAGTTTTTCCGAAAAAACAGGCGACCATTTGCTTGGAAGTACTTCGTGCGCGAACAACTTTTGTTGGATTTGGCTCATCTTGAAACACCCAGACAGTCGACTGCTGTTTACTTTCGGGCTCATACGCGTAAATCCACGATTCACACCCTGTCACGATGTCATAGACGTGTTTCGAAGCACCGCGACCGTATTTTTTGAGCATTTCTTTCGACCAATTGACACGGGCCTTTTTTTGGGCGATTGACAAATTGTGTGGGATCCAACGCGAACAAATTTTTTTGACAGTCAAATGTTTATGCAATATTGAATGTATGCTGGTCCCACTAACACCTAAGGTTGTCTCAATCTCACGATAGATCACATGACGATCTTCCAATATCAGTTCGCGCACAGCATCAATGGTTTTCGGAACAACAACTGATTTTGGACGACCTTCACGAAATTCATCTTGGAGTGAACTACGACCACGATTGAATTCACCATACCATCGATAAACACTGGTCCTTGATGGAGCTTCATCGCCAAAAATTGAATTAAGTTCATCCGTGCACTGTTGCTGAGTTAATCCACGCCGAAAGTTGTAAAAAATAATCGCACGAAAATGTTGACGATTTAATTCCATTTTTGGGCCGAGATGAATCTTTTAAGTTACTGTAAACAACACAAATAGCGCTCGTATGTCAAAACGTTCTGAGTGCGTATAACCTCAAAAATGTCCAACTTTACGACAGAGCTGTCAATTGCCGGATTGCAACACTAGGGTTGCCAAATCCCGAAACATAAGAGGCAACCCTCGTACTAAAATACATACCAAAAAAACATTTTACAAACTGATTATAGCAAAGAATTTTAATAAAAAATTATTATAAACAACATTTCTAGTATCGTTCTTAATTAGTTCGCCACAACTGTATATATATGTATATATATATATATATATATATATATATATATATATATATATATATATATATATATATATATATATATATATATATATATATTCTCTCAAGAGAAGCGAACCTATAGTGCCGAATCAGCGCCTCGAGATACCATTAATTAAGTAACTCTTTGAGTTCTTCTCGCACTGTTGCAGATTGTAATGTGCCGGAAACACTCCCGCCGGAAGGGAGATCCATAGCTTTCCCGTTCTGCAAGGAAACGAGTTCTGGTACAGAGTTGTGCGTGTCGTCGGGAGATAAACCCCAAATTGCTTCGGCGAGATTGTCTTGTGAAGCTCAATTAAAACGAATTTCACGGACTCAAATAAAACGAATTAATACCACGAATCTCTGAGAAACAGTCCCCCTGATAACATCTGTAGAACTGACAAACGTCCGCTGCGCGCCTTCAATATGATGGAAACTGCATTCCCGGTGTCAGCGCTATGTAGGCTATGTAGGCTATCAAATAAGTCAAGAGTATGCTTAGAAGCAGAGCTCCAAATATGCGGACAATATTCAAGCGTGGGTCTAAGTTAAGATTTATAGAGAAGCAGTTTTTCCAGAGTAAAATATTTTTTGGCTCTAAAGAAATAACTCAATTTTCTGGAGGCGGACCTAGAGATATTGGATATGTGTTCACACATTCCTACAAAACCAAAAGTCGAGCTAATTTATGCTCTCCTTAAATATAATGATCTGGCCATTTATCATTAGTTGTGCAACCGGCGATCCATTTTTTTCTTATGAACGTTCTATATTGCATGTTCGTTGCATTAATTCGACGATATTGGCCTTTCTATACCCAGGATTCTATCCAGAACCCAATTTAAAGAGTTCATTTAGCTACATATCAGCTAGTGCGACGTTGATGTGCTAATTGGCCGATTATTCGAAAATAATAAATTGACTGTACTATCACTTTGTGACCACACAAGTAGTTTTAGTTTCTTGGCATTTGGGAGTTGTATCACGAATTCGAAATTCCCTTGCTTTTAGTCCAGTTATCAACACAATAGAGAAAGGGAATCTACATATGTATTTACAGCACATTTCACAACTAACTACACGTTGTCTCATGCCATTCAAATCCACCTTAATTTGATCACAAAGAGTGCCCCATGATTAAGATTCGCTTTCAAACCTATACAATGTTGACCAAGCACTCAAAGAATGAAATGCAGTTCTTAAGTGAAGCGTCTATTTTGTTTACTGACTGGAAAGTTGCAGTGATTGGTTTTATCTGTGTCAGAAGTACCAATTGCACTAAGTTGGCCGAATCACACATTATATTCATGTGAATGAGCTATGTAAGGAAAATCAACAAATAATTAACCAGTTAATTAATTCATTTAATTCTTTATTCAGTCTTTTGAAGTGCCAATGAGAAGAAATTGTGGCAGCAAATCAAATCAAAAATATTCTAGTACATTTGTGATCTGAAATCAGCTTGTGACTGTCGCCAATGGAGAGAAACCGACTTGACATTTCTTTTGAATTTAAATTTTCAAACTATCGACCGCCGTAAATAGCGGCTCGGATTGTTTGAAGTTAATTTGTGGCGTTTGTAACTTAGATTACCTGAAAAGTAGAAAATAATTACTCATGCTTTAAAATAGTTGTGTGCATTTTATAATAATTGACGTTATTTATTATTATTTATTACGTACGAGATGTCTGAAAACGATTGTGTTCGTGTGGCCGTGCGCATTCGACCACTGGTCAGGTCGGAAACTGATCGCGGATGCCAGTCCTCAGTTGAGAAAATCCCAGGTGAACCGCAATTAACTGTCAACAAAGCGGATGCGTTCACCTTTAACTATGTTTTCGATCCAAATGATTCTCAGGAGTTACTCTACAAAAGTACAATTTACGACATGATCGATAAATTATTTAAAGGTAAAATTCAGTGGCTTAAGACAATCGGAGTTTACCTGATGATCATTTGTTTACTGCAGGTTATAATGTAACCATATTAGCTTATGGTCAGACTGGTTCTGGCAAGACGTACACAATGGGAACATCATATGATGGGAGTAGAAGTGAGGATATGGGAGTGATCCCAAGAGCAATGAAAGATATTTTCCAGCGTGTTGATAGTAAAGCAAGTGAATGTGATTTTAAAGTGACTTGTTCGTTCATGGAGCTGTATCAAGAGCAGTTGTATGATTTACTTGCGCCGTCGACGAAAGTTATCGAAATGCGGGAGGATCGTAATGGCATCATAATGCCCGGATTGACTGAAGAGATAGTTAAATCTACCCCGGAAGCGACTAATTGTTTATTAAGAGGTTCATCTGGAAGAGCTGTAGCTTCAACGGCTATGAATGAACAATCCAGTCGGTCACATGCCATCTTTACGATAACAATACAAGCAAGGAGCAAATCCGAAATGTAAGTCAAACGATTCTAACCATGTCCGATATAATTGATGTCGATCCATTGCAGCAAAAATCTTGTAACATCTAAGTTCCATCTTGTGGATTTGGCAGGATCGGAAAGGTCAAAGAAAACGAAAGCGACCGGCGACCGATTTAAGGAAGGCGTAAAAATTAATCAGGGGCTCTTAGCATTAGGAAATGTCATATCCGCTTTAGGGAGTATGTTTCTCCTACATGTTCTTACCCGAAAAACATTGATTGGAAATTTTCTCTTCATTTTTCAGCGAATACTAATTCAGGCTATGTTAGTTTTCGTGATTCGAAGCTTACGCGTCTTCTTCAAGATTCTCTCGGAGGCAACTCAGTGACTTTGATGATTGCTTGCATAAGTCCAGCTGATTACAATGTCCCGGAAACATTGAGTACCTTACGATATGCCGATCGTGCCAGAAAAATTAAGAATAAACCGATTATCAATCAAGATCCGCATGCAGCCGAAATACTTCATCTCAAAGATGTTATCCGGAAACTCCAAATGGAACTTCTGAATAGAAGTTATGGCATTATTAACAGTTCGGTGGAGGATCTTAGCTGTGATGACCAATGTGACGATGTTAAATCAGTCCCCTATAACGATTTACTAGAGAAAAACAGACAACTGCAGGCACAACTCCAGAACACATTGTACAACGTCGCAGACAATGAAATGCGTGCCCACATTGCTGAGGCAGCCTATGAAAAAATCAAAACGAAAATTGAACAAATCACAGGACTTATAGTCGAGTTGTGCACTAATGTAAATGAATCTAGTTTTCCTGCAGAGCTCATGGAGCACGTGAAAAATCTGAAAAATATCCGAAATGTGGTCGAAGATTTGGGAGTGGACTTGAAGATATCTGAAAATGAGATCAACGATAATAAGAGGCATCAAACAGCATCGCCTTTAGACACCGACAGTGACAGTGGCGATAATCCGGAACACAATGAATTCATGCAGCAACAGGGTGAAGCATTCACCAACAAACAAATGGATCTCAATCAGAAGCTACAACAGTTAATGCGCGAGCTGACGCTGAAGGAAGAGCTGCATCAAAAGGTGTCCAAAAATTTGGTGAAATTCCACACCCTTGGAGAGGACATGGGTGAAAAATTCGGGGAGTATCAAGCTAAAATTGAGGCTCTGGAACTCGAAAAGTCAGAACTGCTCGAGAAACTGAAAACTGCTAAGGATAAGGTATCTGTTAAACTGGCCGAAGAACGGCGTAAACGTTTGCAAGTGTTAGAGCAAGAAATTACTGAGATGAAGAGGAAAAATCTACAGCAGGCGAAATTACTGAAAGTACGAGAAAAGGAGAATGAAAAAATCAAGGTGCTCCAGCAGGACATTCAAGCAATGAAGGAGTATAAAGTGAAACTAATTCGAACTATGCGAATGGAAAGCGAAAAGTTCCGGCAGTTCAAGTTTACCAGGGAAAAGGAATTGATGCAGCTCAAAAACCAGGACCGTAAAATGAAAAACGAGATGGCGCGCAAAGAAATGTTGCATGTGAAACAGAATAATGTTCTAAAGCGCAAGTGCGAAGAAGCTTTAGCAATTAATAAAAGGTGAGTACAAGTGTAATGTACTAAATATAATTTTAATGGTATTTAGAACTGGGCCTAAAAATATGGAGCAAATACAATCGTAGGCATGTCATTGACTCGAATTGTAACATTCAACGCAAGAAAGCTTATACAGTTCAGTAGTGTTGGGAATTTTTCAAGGCCGTAAATCATTGCACCTAGTGCAATCGTTAGAGTGTTCTCACGGCGTTTGGTGTGGAGATACCTAAAGACCTAAAGAACGTTCATAGTGAAAACGAATATGAAGAAAAAATAAGTGGTGTCAATTGCAGATTATTACAATCCTCCCATCTAAGCATTTCTTACACCACAACCAACACAACAAATTTTATGGAAAAATTGCCAAGGCGTAGTGCGATTGAGGTACCCAACCAAACCCTAGAAAGATTCTCATCGGCGACTCATTGCTTCTCTTCTCATGTTTACCTGTACCACAAACTTTATTCTAGCGAAGGTTTTCTAGTCATTAAGTGACCATCAACTTCGAAATAACGCCTTAGTGATTACCAACATGGTTTTCATAGCATTAAGTTCGCTGGCATAACTTACCGGAAAACGATGTCGTTCCGTACAATATTATGGTGAGTGCAATATTGTTGCACTGAATACCTCAAGAGCATTCGATAAAGCGTTTGGCACCCAGCTATATTATTCAAACTATACTCCAATAGAGTTGAAGATACACTGACTCAATGGATAAAAGACCACCTATCTAATCCCGTAATCCAAGTGGTTCTGGATGGTGTCAAATCTATTTCCTATAAACATAATTGTGTTTCTCATGGCTCCACGCTCTCACTCATTCTGTTCATTTAATGGTAACAGCAAGTTGAGTTTCTTATATTCAAATATTCTCGGGCAACCTCTTCGAACCTCATTACTAATCAGTAGAATATGCTCAACTCATTGAGTTTCGACATGAATAAGATATCATCATCATCATCGGCACTACAACCAGGAACCGGTCTTGGCCTTATTTAGCAAGTCCTGAGGCTTGTTAAATTTTCCATGATAATTTGTTTTTCCGGGCAAGGTCATTAGTCTTGCGCCAGACTGAATAAGATATACCAATGAGGGTTATTTTACGTAGTAGATTTCAATGCCCCTAAAGCCCAATGAGCCCCTTACCGTCAAAGAGAAATGCTGACGTACTGTTGATGAATGACATCTTCAGTTTATGGCACTGTTATGGACCTCGCGTACCACCCACAATCGAATGGAGCTTTAGAACAAGCCCATCATCATCATCATCATCATCATCATAAGCCTAATCAAGAGGTATATTCATCCTAAATTCAGTTGTTGTACCAACGAGCAATGAAACTGGTTAGGCACCCAGGCGCAATCTTTCAATACCACCAACAGATATAAGCGCTATGTATTCCACCTATCATGGAAAATCGACTTCAGACTTACGAATAAACACAGAGAATGAGTCTTTAGTGGAACCACATGAATGTGGAAGATCCAGTTTGTTTGTATGATTTTTCATCATTACAATTTCCAGCTCTTCGCCGATCATATAGAGGAGCAGATTGCGATTCCGATCAACTTCTAGTTATGGGCACAATTAGAAGTCGGCTCGCAGCAAACCCACATGGGCAGTCACGGGAGACGAAGAAAAAGTTCGACATTGATAAACTAAAAGACCTACACAAAAGGGCTGAATATCAAGACGAACTAACGAATAGATTTAGCTTTCTAGAGAATGGGAGCAGTGAGGAAGAAGCTAATAGCGTGGACACTAAATGGACATCGATCAGAGACACAATCAAATAAACAGCCCCAAAGGTATTAGGATTTAAGAAAACAATTAAGTCCAAACCTTGATTTGGCGATGAGTGCATGGCGAAGATCGAAGAACGCAAACGTCTCAGAGTGATCCGTTTAGAAAGATATGATGAAGTCAACGCAGAAATATACGCGACGATTCGGAGAGAGACAATGAGACTCTTCAAACGCAAAAAAACGCGAATGGGAGAAGAATCGGATCGAAAAAATCCTAGAAAATTCTAGAGCAAAAAACATCAGCGGTATGTATGCCGGCATGGATTCAATTAGAAATGGCTACCAAGGGAGCGTCAAAATAATTCGAGACGCAAACGGCTCTTTGGTCACAGAAACAAACAATATCGTGACAAGATGGAAGCAGTACTTTGAAAACCTGCTCAATGTGTGCCCCCATCAACCACAAATAAAAGCACCAGACGTACGTACAATAAATCGGTTGAAAACAACAAGGCTCCCGGAGTCGACTGCATACCGGCAGTGCTTTTGAAGCATGGAGGAGAGGCGACCGCTCGAAAGATCCACCAACTCATCAAAACAATATGGGATAAGGAAGTCACTCCGGAAAAATGGAAAACCTCAATAGTCGTCCCCATTTTCAAAAAGGTGATAGATCAGACTGCGAAAATTACAGAGGAATATCATCGCTCCCAACCACATACAAAATACCAACAAATGTCATACTGGCGAGAATCACAGCGCAGAAGAAATACTGGGAGACTACCAATGCGGATTCCGTAGGAACCGGTCAACAAGCGACCAAATGTTCACAATAAGACAACTGTTGCAAAAGAAGTGGGAATGCGGACAGACGGTTCACCAACTGTTCGTTGACTTCAATAAAGCCTGCGACTCAGTCACAAGGCAAAGACTTTACCATATTGTAGTTGAGCTGGGAATCCCAAAAACATATGCCGCCCACATTCAAATTTGCATGAATGAAAACAAAGGGCGGGTTAGAATAAAAAATCACCTCTCAGAACCATTTGTAATCCGGGACGGACTAAAACAGGGAGATGGTCTATCACCGTGTCTTTTTAACCTTGTGCTCGAGTATGTCATCAGAAAGGTACAAGACGACAACATGAACGGATCATCCCTGAACGGGGTCACACAAGTGCTCGCATATGCGGATGACATCGCCGTTCTGGGCGATAACCTAGAAACTGTTAGTAAAAACTGTGAAAACATCATGCAAGCGGCAGAAGAGGTGGGCCTAGAAATAAATGAAGACAAAACAAAATACATGGTTACCGCGAGAGCAGGTGGACCTCAGGGAACACATATAAATGTAAGAGGCAAGATATTTCAAAAAGTTAAAGAATTTAAATATCTGGAAACGATACTGACGGCCAGTAACGAAATGCCGAAGGAAATTAACAAAAGACTGCATTCCGGCAACGCTAGTTGGCACGCAGTCAGTAAACTGCTGCAATCCAGACTGCTATTACGTAACATAAAGCTCGGCGTCTATAGAACCATAATCATGCCGATTGTTCTATACGGATGCGAAACATGAGCTCTCACAAAACGGGAAGAAAACAAATTCCGCATATTCGAGAATAAAGTTTTGAGGGGTATCTTTGGAGGTAAATATGACGAGGAGGCAGGACAATAGAGGAAACTCCATAACCACGAATTGGAAGAGCTATATCGCGAACCTACAATAGTGAGAGTAATCAAGTCGCGAAGATTAACATGGGCCGGACACGTGGCGCGAATGGGCAACGATAGGACCGTGCGTAGAATTCTTGACGGTAGACCAACGGGAAAGAGACGGACAGGGCGGCCGCGACGGAGATAGGAGGACAATGTTAGGTTTGACCTTGAGGAGATCGGATCAGATGGTCAAGCGTGGAAGGAGAGTGCACAGGACAGGGAACGATGGCGGGTGAGGTCATGAACTTCCGGATTCCTACAGGCAAAAATAAAAAAAAATATGCTCTTCGAGGCCTCCTTCCCTCTCTATCTACAATACTCTCCCTCATCTCCAGCTTGCGCCAAGTTTTGGCATTTAAAAGTATTAGAAAAACCTTTGCGCGTGTGTATTGCAACAAAATAAACAATTATGTAGGTCGTTGAGTGTGTCGCACGGGAAAGATATCTAGCTTCACGATAATTGCCTTGAAATCGATAATGGAGGTTTTACCCTTTTGTATCCCAAGCGCGTGTAGTCCTGAATCCTGTAATGTACCTCATAATCGTCATAATCACGCCCCTCTAATATGCCATTCTGTCCTTAGTAGTTACTATGTCAGCATGATATGTGAACAGGATAACGACAGGCTATTGGGTAGCTCGAGCTCTAGAAAGACCGTATGAGAAAATTCGTAATTTGTTATTCCGTTTTCATGATCTTCATCTAATTTATATTGCATACCGAAAAAATTCCACGATAAGCTCATTATTTTCTAGTTACCCCAAGTTTACCTTTATCATATCGAAATGGTTTAATGGAATGAATTGTTGTCTTAATAGAGTTTTTGGGACTTTGTGTAGACTTTCAACAAATTTTATCAACTGTTAATTGCACAGAAGAGTATTGCTAGTTGTAAACAATTGTTCTGGCACTATATTAAATCAAAGCTAACCACTGATACGCAGACCATTTACCCTTTCTGTAACGCATTGATATGTAACTATTTTTAATTAATTATTTTAGACTGAAAGACGCTCTCGAACGTCAAAGAGAAGCTCAACTGAAGCGAAATAAATATCTACAGAATAAGAATGCCAACAAGTTTGAACAGATAGTATCCTGGGTAGACGATGAATTGAATGTGGTTTCATCTTTGATCGATGCCGAAAACTCCCTCGAAATACTTATGGAACACCGAAGTCAAGTAACCAGTCGCATTAACGCACTTAAAGAAGGTTGCACTGAAGATGGCGACGACAATCAGTCGTTATTAACTAGCCTAGAAGAAGGTCTGAAGCTGCAAAACATCCAGATAGCAGATCTCCAACAAAAGGTCGTCAGCACGGATGTTGACTTAAGGATCAAGGGCATATGTGATGGTATACAGAGTGTCCCTGAGGCAAGAGTGGCCCTTAAACACGTATTTGATTCCCTTATCGACATCCGTAGAGATTATGCGGCCAAACTGCTGGATCAAAACACTGCCCGTGAATCGATCGAAGAAAAATTAAAACTAACTGAAAAGGAAATGAAACAATGTCGAAAAGAGTTGGAAGAGAAACGGGTCGAATCGGAAAATATGTACGAGGAAAAAATTGCAATTCTATTGCGCCAACTGCACAGTCGTCCGCAGGATACAAAAGATCCGGAAATGGAACAGAGGATGGCAATCGAAGAGGAAACTTTAAACAAACTCGAAGATGTACGAGAAGAACTTGAAATATACAAGAAACGTTGTTCCGAACTGGAGAACAAGATAAATACCAAACGGAAGCTACTTAAGCCAAAGCAACCTTCAATTAAGGTACATACATTTCAAATTAATCATAGAACAAGAATTTAATAAACTTATTGACTTTCAGGAAGAAAATGGTCGACTCGAAGATGACATGCACCAACTCATATCATCATCATCAGACGAGGATAACGCCGATGATAATTCTGATGATCCTGACTGGACGAAAACACCAAGGTATAAACGAATGACGCGTAGTAGTGTAAGTAAAAAGTTGCTCCGTTTTGTATAGCTTTCGCTTTGAAAATGTATCGACTTGCAGAGGGAGAAAACTTCAGACGTTTCGTCTGAAATTAAATGTAAATGCCTCAAGGGATGTTCGACAAGGCGATGTAAATGCAAATTAAACGATGCTCAGTGTGGCGACCATTGTAAGTGTTCGACTGATTGCGTCAATCGTTTGTCCAACCAACTGGCCGGCAACAGCAGTGATGATAAGGAGAATACACCGTCTGATTCTGTTATTTCAGATACTCCAACATTTTACAAGCAGATGAATACATCCCAAATGCCAACGTAAGGAATTTGTTGAATTTGTAGAAGGCCGATCAAATAATAATTTGTCTTTACAGGCTTCTATTCAATCCACCTTCAGCCAAGAAAAAGTTCTTTGGCTGAGTCTCATTCTACATTGAACGTATGCATTAAACACAAGCATTTCTATATTTGAAATCGAGAGTTGTCTTATTGATAAGGTGTTGGTGTTACGCCCGACAAGCCTGTGAAAAGATTTATTTGTTCACCTTAATACAAGACTTATTCAACTACAATAATTTAGCTATTATTATTGGTCTTACATTTAGCCACCTCACGGTTCCTGTTGTCGCAAGCAAGAACACATTATTCATTCCTTTAAACATGAAAAACGCAGCAAATAAATATATTTACTATTGTAAAATTGGTTATTTATTCCTGGAAGGACTATTATGGTTTGCTTAGTTTCACCAGAAAGCCAGATTGGAAACTAAATCGTCATGGTTGAGTACGAAATCGTCCCAGACGTTGGAAATCGTTGAGAATATATTGTATAGTAGTATGATATATATAAATATATGTGTTGCGCATGGGCGCGCTCTTATGTATGCCTGCGTGAGTATAGAGAGAGAGCGGCTTGTGCGAGAATCGACCTGCGAGGAGCGTCGCTGCAGCAGATTATTATAAGACGCCGTGAGCGACACACGCTCTATGAGCGCCGCGCTCATTTGTTTAGTCTGTATACTTATAGGTAATAAAGCTTTTTATATTTTATATTAAATTAATAGTCTCCATCATCATTCATATCATCACCTCAACAGAAATATTATCATCGTGGGGAATTCTTATGCCCCTAATTACACTGCAGACGTGGTTACCTTATATAGAGTGGTGCAAAATTAATCATCCATTTGGGTTTTGAATTACTTTTTTACTAAATAAAAAAAATGGTTTTGAGTGATGGAAATCTTTATTTGAACCTTTATAATTTGTTCTGTTAAGTTAAGAGATGACTGCAGAATGTTTAGTTCACAAATATCAAATAGGATTGACATACGACGTCATTCGCCAAAATTATAACATCTTCCGATAGGGTGATTCATTTTGCGCCACACTATATATGTATAACGTTTATTAATTTTTGTTTCACTTTATTGAATAATATATGAATTTATTCTGTTTTCATTATGGAAAATTTAACAAGCCTCAGGACTTGCTAAATAAGGCCAAGACCGGTTCCCGGTTGTAGTGCCGATGATGATAATACTATCGAGGAGCCAATATGTATATATATATATATATATATATATATATATATATATATATATATATATATATATATATATATATATATTGTAGCGAGCTTAGGGTTCGCTGGATTAATTATTTTAAAATAAATAAGAGCCGTTAAATCGATTGTGACATTTTATTAATCCGTAATAACAATTATTACTTTTTACCGTATACTTAATGTTTTCTTTGTAAACACTTTCTTAATTATCGCGTATTTTACTGCTTACTTCTCGCTCGAGACTTATCGCTTGTTTCACGTTCTACTTCTTACTCATGACTCATCACTATGCTCTGTGTGCGGCGTATTTATACTGTTTCAGCGTTTCGTTTCCTTCCGTTCCATTGCCTTGAATGTTCTACTGTTCCTAGTCTCCAGTTTTCCATTACTTTATAGAATATTCTAGTACTCTGTTTCGGACTCTCTAGAATATTCTAGTACTGATTGTCATATGCGTCACACTACCCTCCGCCTAGATTAGTTCGTCCCGAACTAAGTTCACTGGTCTCCCGGGCCAACAAAAGCCACCAGTCGATCGTGATGCACCACTTTCATCCTGGCGTTCGGCGGTGGAAGTTCTTGACCTTCTTCCAAATTTTCTACTGCTCTCCTTTTCGCGTCAGCTCTAGCCTGCCGCCATTCTTCCTTTTCCTGACGACGGAATTCCTCTTGCATTTTAGGGATCTCATGCGAATAGTATAAGAGAAAATGCATGTGCACACCCTTAAGCTCTTCTGGAGTTTGCACATCACGTAAGCGGTCTAGATCTTCATCTTTAATTACACGCATATCATCTGGTATTGGGGCATCTGTCGATTTCATAACCGTATCCGACTGGTAGTTCCGCATCTTTTCAAATAACTGGATCGGTTTGTTCTTTGGAGCTGACAGTAAACACCAACGTGCGTCGTAGTAATAGACTTTCCATAGGTCGTCGCACGTTAATCCTGGTTTCATGTGTTCTTCTCCGTAGAACGCAATGAACGGCACCTCTAGCTGTTGATTACGCCTACCAGTTAGGGCTTGCCTGATCTTTCCCCCCGTATGTGGTGGCTTACAATAGCGGTCCCGACCTCCAACATCCGTTGATCTCTTTTGTTCAGAAACAGTTGATTTACAAAACGCCTGTTTGTAAATCCATTCAGCTTCATCTTGTAGCTCGTTGGGTCCCTCTGGAACAGGCGTAACCGGAACTTCGCGCAATTGAATTCGCCCAGGAATATCCGTTTTACGGATTTCATTGTCCAAATCCGTAAAGTGACCCCTTTTCAATTCATCATTGAAATGTTTTGCCGCCTCAGTTTCCCTGTGACTACGTTCAGAGCGGCGTTCAACATCGTCTTCGTCGTCGAATAGCTGTTCGTCTATAGCCTCACGTGCAGAACCTTCATCGACGTGCGTTTCCTCTCCATCACTTTCCTTATCCTGTGTACGACGCAGACACTTGGAACGCTTTCTGCCTTCGACTCTCAAACCAAGATTCTCTTCAATAAGATCACAGTCGTCGTCTTCCTCGCCATCACTTTCTTCGCCCTGTGTACGACGCAGACGCTTGGAACGCTTTCTGCCTTCGACTTTCAAACCAAGATTTTCTTCAATAAGGTCACAGTCGTCGTCTTCCAGTCGGTCGTCCAACTCGTCATCATCATTGTAAATCCGTTTCAGGCAACGGCCTGAAGCATCAGTGTCTTCATCATCACTGCCGTGCTCTTCAATCGGGTTATCATCGATGAAATCCTTCAGTTCTTCACGTAACACATCATCGTCATTTTCCTCCTCTTCCTCACTGCTGTCGGCCATAGCTTTGCTCTTCCTGAGTTTCTTCATTTCATGTGGCTCAAATTCCTCCTCATCCTCAGCTTCTTCCGCTTCCGAGTCCCAGAATTCTTTCATACACTGCCTTTGGGCATCCAATTTTGCATTGACATCTGCAGCTTGCGCGTCCAATTTTGAATTCACGGCGTCGAATTTTGAATTTTGGGCGTCGAATTTTGTCATCATCATCCGGAACATCTCCGAAATGTCTAACAGTGGCGAACTCTTCTCCGTTACATTGCAACCATCTTGACTCGCTGTTTCTTCTCCATCCGGACAGTCTGGACCAATCGTAAAAACATATGTGTCGACATCAATACCCTCTTCCTCCATAGCTGCTTGCAGACGTTGTCGAAGAATTTGCTTCTGTCCTCTGCTATCCAGATTCCGGTCCTCAAGTTCCTTCTTCAACTCAGGAACGCGAAGATCCTCCAAATGTCGATCTGACATCGCCACAACACACTTTCACACACTTATTCACTTAAACAATAATTAATCCCACTTCTGACACCAATTGTAGCGAGCTTAGGGTTCGCTGGATTAATTATTTTAAAATAAATAAGAGCCGTTAAATCGATTGTGACATTTTATTAATCCGTAATAACAATTATTACTTTTTACCGTATACTTAACGTTTTCTTTGTAAACACTTTCTTAATTATCGCGTATTTTACTGCTTACTTCTCGCTCGAGACTTATCGCTTGTTTCACGTTCTACTTCTTACTCATGACTCATCACTATGCTCTGTGTGCGGCGTATTTATACTGTTTCAGCGTTTCGTTTCCTTCCGTTCCATTGCCTTGAATGTTCTACTGTTCCTAGTCTCCAGTTTTCCATTACTTTATAGAATATTCTAGTACTCTGTTTCGGACTCTCTAGAATATTCTAGTACTGATTGTCATATGCGTCACAATATATATATATATATATATATATGTGTGTGTGTTGTTGTAGGGGCGGCCGATTGGTGAGGTCGCGTCCAGGAGAAAGCGTTCCGAGGATGGAGTGAAACGATGTGTAGCGAGCTTAGGGTTCGCTGGATTAATTATTTTAAAATAAATAAGAGCCGTTAAATCGATTCTGAATTAATGTGACATTTTATTAGTCCGTAATAACAATCGTTACTTTTTACCGTACACTTAACGTTTTCTTTATTATCGCTTCCGTAATTATCGCGTATTTTACTGCTTACTTCTCGCTCGAGACTTATCGCTTGTTTCACGTTCTACTTCTTACTCGAGACTTTCGCTTGCTTCACTGTCTTACTTATAACTCCTCTCCATGGTCTGTGTGCGACGTATTTATGCCGTTCCCTCATTCTGATTGGCGTTTCGTTTCCGTCCGTTCCACAATCTCGACTTTTCTATTCCAGTTTTCCAGTACTTCCTAAAATAATCTAGTACTTTGTTTCGGACTTTCTCGAAGATTCCAGTACTGATTGTCATATGCGTCACAGATGGAATCACTGCCCGAAAAGATGAAGTCTTTTTTCCTTGAGATTGACTCAGGAAATGTTGATGATAACTCTAAGTAGTACGTGTGTAAACCGATAAAACTCTGTCGTAGGAGACAGAACCACAAGAAAGGCAAAACTGTAGTTGAGAGTAGCTTTATTAATTGATTATATTGTTGATTGGCCGAGAACCGATGGTGTTCATTCGATGAAGGTTGATCGCAGACTCAATGAATGGGCATAACTGCCAGTTCAAAAAGGGACGCTATGACATCATCGTGGTGACAATCGGCCAGTTGGTGCCAGCTGCTGCGCAACTGGTATACATGCGAATGTACCAGATTTCTCCAGTACATTTCAGCACATTTAATTGCCAATCCGCAACAATATATATATATATATATATTGTTATATATATATATATATATATATATGCATATATATTATTACAGTTTTTTTTTATAAGAGCTTTGTTATTAATACCCGGTGGGACCAAACGTGTAATATATTTTAACAATTTAATTATGAATATAATTAACATAGAATGGTAAGGGAAGTAACTTACTTGGAGATCGGATCGTGGAGCGGTCGTTGTTGCTGGTCACTGGTATGCAGGTTGCAGGGGGGCGTTGAGTTCTTGACTCCCTCTGTTCAGCTGGTTAGTCTGTTGATGCTGTTGATGTTGACAATAATTGATTCTGATTTTTGTCATGAATTGCAGTCGAACCGATCCGGTTGTACTTGGGATACTTATGTGCTCAACTGTTACAGTAGTTGTTGCAATAGGAGTATCTTTTGCTCCTTTTTTGTTTTGATGGCAGAAAATGTAAATTCCAATTTGATTCTGCTCTTCATATCTCTAGCCTTATGCGTGATTTATTATTTTTTTGTCGTTGACGTTTTTATTTTTTATTCGGCGCTGGTGACGAGCGGACTGTCACCAATAACGCAAGGGAAACGAGGCGACCAGGGAGATAACGTCCAAGATGATGCGGCAGAACTCCCTTCGGCAAAGTCCTTGAATTTCAAATATGAACCCGTGAATGGTCAAACAAACTGGCTACTGGCCAGGAATGTCTAATGTTTATTTTTATTTAACTAAGGAAGGCAAGTAAATCGATCTTATTTTGGGGAGCTTGGTGCACACGGTGTAAAGGGTTGGCAGAGACTGAAGGAACCGTTGGCCACATTCGAATTTGTGACAGTTCGATGGCGTCCCTAGTCGATGGCGCATTGTCAGCTGGCGGCTGACAGGAGTGTGGTTAGTATGCTGGTCGGGGAGTGTACTAGACGGCGAACGTACTAGATTCTCCCCGTCGTATTTAGTTGTGAATCCCCAACAGGCGACAACGCCTTTTTTTGTTATATTTTCTGCCAAGTAGAATTTGCATAAAGTAGTTTATGCAAATTAGCTACTTGACGATATTTATTTCATTTACAGATAGAGGGGGGGAATTTGAGGAAAATAGTGGGTGCTGGGCGAGGAAATGGACGCGAGGTCCGTAACAAACGCTATAATTTTCAATTTAATTATATGTATTTGCATATATGTAGGGTTCTTAAATTCATAATTATGGCTACTAAGGTATATAATAGCGAGTATATATTTATTATATTTTGTTTCGTTTTAAAATCATTCGATTCAAGGTTCCAAAATTTGATTACATACATATTAGCTAATATATGATTTTAATATTATTTGTAGGTATTTATTTTGTTTTTACTACAATTAAATTTATTTTTTTCTTCTAAATTTTAGTAGAGGCAAAAATGGTGTGCATAAATAGTGAATAACTTACACTAGTCCAAGTGTGGCAGCTGCTGTCGTTATCCTGCGCTGGTGAGCGTCTATTGTCCGGGTTTTGGGCAGTGGCTAGTTGTGTTTTTTTACTGTCTTTCCTTTTCCACTGACAATGTATTTACAGTGTTGTCTTTACACTGAATAATGTTTGTGTTTTTCCTTTGTTGGTTGTTTATTTTCACTAAATAGTGTTTGCCTGTTTTTTTTTTTCACTTGACACTGCCTATAAATGTCTTTATTGTATTATATTGTTGTTTTTTTTTTGCCGTTCCGTGCGACTACGCCAGTTAGGTTTGTGGGATCCCAGCATCGTGAAAAAAAAAAACACGTACAACTTTTGGTATTTTTAATTACTTTTCACTGCTTGATTGAAATTTATTTAATTGAGTTAAGGATTTTTATCATTTATATAAATTCGCTTCGATTTAATTAATCGAATTAACGATTTCCATTTTTTATATAAATTCACTTCGATTTATTTAATTACATTACCTATTTACATAAATTCACTTCAATCTGTTTGACGACCAAACACCAATTCAACTCCATACACTATTCTACTTATGCATTACACCTCGGTATTGAATTGCAAAAGTGATTCCCATGCTTTTGAACAGAGGATCGAGAATTCGGTAGACGCTGAGTCTACAATTTGTCACCTTTGCAAGTTCCACATCGAGTTCGTAAATCTAGGGTTACGAACTATTGTCCCGGCCTATGTGCTGATCCTGCATGGAAGTCAAGGAACTGTGGGAGAATAGCCTTGGTAGGTGAAATTGCTGTTTAAACATATTCCGCTGGTGGAAACTTTGTGTAGGGGGTATTAAGGGGTGACGGGGTGCCCGCTGACAACCGCAAGTCGTGCATATAAGATTATATTATTATACGAGGGCAGTTGAAAAAGTCAGTGACTTTGAATGAAAGATATTTTTTCGGCAAACAAGCATTTTATTTCTCAATACGTTTAGTGCAGCGTTTTCCCAACTTTTTTATTCCTTCCAAATAATAGGTTTCCCCAAGGCCCTCAAAATAGGCGTTAATTTCTGTGATGACCTCTTCATTCGACCCAAAATATCTTACCGCCCATCCATTTCTTCAGGTTTGGAAACAGGAAATATGCGGAGGGGGCTAAATCTAGAGAATATGCTGGATGGGGTAGCAGTTCGTAGCCTAATTCATGGATTTTGACTAATTAGCATCCGAAATTCACGTATGTCTCTTCTCGTTAAAATTCACGACGTTGGATACTTTCAATGGCTGTCAGCCAGAAACTAAATGACGCAGCTTGCTCAAACTTTGACAGTAGTCTATTTATAGATGAAAGTTATGCGCGGGAAATTCAAAAAGTCACTGCGTTATCAAACTGCCCTCGTAGAAAAGCAAGCATAATTAGATTGTGTTTTAATAATCGATTAGTTCATGTGAATTAGTCGTTGAAAGCAATCCATTCTTAAAATGTGCTGTGTGTTTGGTGCGCCAAAGAGCGATTCGAATATCTACTGCCAGCAATTAATGCGACTGAAGCACGAACTTGAGAAAAGGACACCAGAATTGAAGAAAATATGTTTTACTTGACATCGCTATCCTACACACATCTTTGATGACCCAGCAAAAATTAAGGAACCGTGGCTGGAAAGTTTTTAACTATACACCACATAGTCCCGACTTTGCATTGTAACTGTTTGTTCAGACGTTATCAACATTATCTTCATCATCATCATCATCGGCACTACAACCGGGATCCGGTCTTGACCTTATTTAACAAGTATGAGGCTTGTTAAATTTTCCATAATAATTCGTTTTTCCGGGCAAGGTTATTAGCAAAGATTATTAGTCAACATTATCTTGCTGGCGTAAAATTGACTCAAACAAACATTGTAAGAATCAACTGCGTAATTTAAAACGTCCCAAATGAACAATGGAAAAATAATAAGTCTAGCCGAAAAACGTAGAAAATCGATAACGTATTCGGATTAATAAAACCAGGTTTTACTACAAAGCGCCGGATATATATATATATATATATATATTGTTGCGGATTGGCAATTAAATGTGCTGGAATGTACTGGAGAAATCTAGTACATTCGCATGTATACCAGTTGCGCAGCAGCTGGCACCAACTGGCCATTATTGTCACCACGATGATGTCATGGCGTCCCTTTTTGAATTGGCGGTTATGCCCATTCATTCAGTCGGCAATCAACTTCCATCGTGGGCATAGTCGGCAATCAACTTCTAACGTGGGCACAGAGTCTGCCATCAACTTCCATCGTGGGCATAGTCGGCAATCAACTTCTAACGTGGGCACAGAGTCTGCCATCAACTTCCATCGTGGGCATAGTCTGCCATCAACTTCTATCGTGGGCACAGAGTCTGCCATCAACTTCTATCGTGGGCACAGAGTCTGCCATCAACTTCCATCGTGGGCATAGAGTCTGCCATCAACTTCTATCGTGGGCACAGAGTCTGCCATCAACTTCTATCGTGGGCACAGAGTCTGCCATCAACTTCTATCGTGGGCACAGAGTCTGCCATCAACTTCCATCGTGGGCATAGAGTCTGCCATCAACTTCTATCGTGGGCACAGAGTCTGCCATCAACTTCCATCGTGGGCATAGAGTCTGCCATCAACTTCTATCGTGGGCACAGAGTCTGCCATCAACTTCTATCGTGGGCACAGAGTCTGCCATCAACTTCCATCGTGGGCATAGAGTCTGCCATCAACTTCCATCGTGGGCACAGAGTCTGCCATCAACTTCCATCCTGGGCATAGAGTCTGCCATCAACTTCTATCGTGGGCACAGAGTCTGCCATCAACTTCTATCGTGGGCACAGAGTCTGCCATCAACTTCCATCGTGGGCATAGAGTCTGCATTCAACCTTCAACGGGCTCGTTACATCGGAGCAACCATCGTCATCACGAGTAAAACGAACAAGAAGTTAATCAATGTCGTTGTTGTTAACATATTTATTAAATGTTCAATAAACTAACTCAATCTCTTTAAAGGGTAAATTCCTCAAGTTGTTCTGTTCTTTCATTTGCCATGTTCGTCAGCCAACCTTCACCGCGCTCACATCATCGGAGAAATCATCGCCAGGTTAATCTCCTGAAGTAAAGATCTCGGACTTTGGTTTGTGTGGTTCCTTCCTGCCTTTCATTGGATTCCTCTCGTCAAGGGTAACGTCATACAAGGCTTACCACTCAACATTTTCTGAAGGGAACAGCGGACAACTACGAACACTACTACTACAAAACATTTCTGGTCCTTCGAAACGGATCCAGTGCTCAATTGGATTTGAATCATCGCCGCCCAGTTCGCGGCACATCGACAACTGCCAGCTACCTCGACACAAATCAAGGATCTGAAGATGTCTGACTGGGACACAGTTACGGTTCTACGTCAACGGGCTCCGAAATCACCTGCCCTCAAAACGAAAAGTGCTATTACTCAGGCACGTCGTCAGGACGTTCAAGCGGATACTCAACAGAAATTTGGTGTCGGTACTAAAAAGCAGCACATCAACACTAACAACACTGCTAAATCGGACAGGGAAACTGAAGAAATTAAACATGAAAAAATACCTTTAGAAGTCGGCAAGATCATTCAACAGGAACGTCAAGGGAAAGGATTGAGTCAAAAGGACTTGGCAACAAAAATATGTGAAAGGAAACCACAGGCAAAGGTAGAAGCCGACCTATCGAAGCTGCGCCCAGTGCAGCAGCAAAGGCTGGCAATATCCGGACAAAATGCTGGTGAATCCCCGAAGGGAACGAAGAGTGCTCAAAGGAAACGGGGAAAGGAACAGGACCCTAAGCCTAACCACAGTGAGAGTGACAAGCAGGAAGAAAGTGATACATCGAGTGAAGCCGGTGACGGGGAAGGTGATTCGACGCCGAAACCTGGTAACGACGCTCCTCGGACTGGTGCACCGGCCATCTCCCCGCCAGCAAGTCTCTCGCCGCCAATGATGTTCCGGCCACCTCTACGGCGCCCGGAAACTCCACCAACACCTGACATGCGCATGCCACCCGGATCGGCATCACGGATGATGCAGCCGCCAAATTCCCCCCGCAGGGACACCGAAGCCCCGACGACATTCCTCGGTCGGCGGAACACCAAAGATCTCGACCGGCGACATTCCTCGCTCGGAAGAGATCATACGCCTTTTAACACCATGCGCAACGGAGCCGACAATGATAACGACAGTGGTGATGACGGCGACGGCGACAACATTGACAACGGTTCCCCGACGACATTCCTCGGTCGGCAGAGATCATACACGTGCTCATCACCAACACGAATCGGAAACCGCTGTTGCCGCAAAACGAAAGCAGGACGACGAACTTTCTACAACGAGAGTTCAAACCAAAGTGCCTTCAACATCAGCTCTCGTACAACAACTGACCGCGATTAAGGAACTCATCGCCGCTCAGTTCGCGGCACAGGCCACCATCTCCGGTACTTTCCTCAACATACAGGAAAATGGACAACCAAGTCCGACAGCAATCGAGGCAACTAAATGCGCACTCCGCGCCGAATGGGAAGCCTTCTCCAAGCGGCACTACGACATCTTCTACCTGGCGGCACCTGAGGATCAGCAACACGCGCACTTCGCGGATGATTGTTTCGGCGAAACCGAAGAGATATACCTCGAGGAAGAGACGAAGCTCCTTGAGGCCCAGTACGCGCTCAAAGCAGCCTCCTCAACCATGGTCAACAGCACCAATCGCCTCCACCCTAGCGAGCTACCCCCAGTGCAGCTGCCAATGGCCGACATCAAGCCATCAGAAACGGAACTGCACCCCAGAACAGTGGATGAGAGTGAGCAGGCCGCCGACCAGAGTGCCGCCTGCCCAAAGCCCAACCTACCCAAGGTCCCGATGATCGACCCAGTGCCGAAGCCGCCACAGAAGACGATGCCGCGCACGCATTGTGGGGCACACCATGACATAGCCGTTCCTCGTGGGTTGCGAACTTACAACTCCGACCCAGAGGAACTGGCTACCATCACACGGACTCCAGAGCAAGCAGTGGGCACGGCGTACATAGGATCCGTGTCAGATCCAACGCCAATGCCTTCCACGAATTCGACTGTTCCAGCAACAGTAGTCGGCCCGATGACTAACCAGCCCAGAGTCCCGATGCACAAAACACCGCCGACACCCGTAAAGCAACAGGGCGCTTGCACATTCTGCAGGGCCTCACACACCATTTACGCTTGCGAGGGCTTCCGATCACTCACACCTGGCCGTCGGAAGTCCTTCGCACACAAAAGAAACCTGTGCACCAACTGCTTGGGTCGCCACCGCCTGCGCGACTGCCACTCCAACAAGACGTGCCGTCGATGCCAGCGGAGACATCACACCCTGCTGCATGTCCGGTCTACCGCCATCGACGGGACAACATCACCGCCGCAACGAGCCAAAGGATCCGCCCCCCGGATCAACCGCCAGGAAGGGGTCTGCGCACATACAATCAGCACCCCTTCACAGCATTCCGCGTTGCTGCCAACAGCCAGAGTCATCGTGACGTCGGAGACCGAACAGAGGATTGAAGTCCGTGCTCTGCTGGACCCCTGCTCCAATGGCACCTTCATTTCAACATCACTCGCCCGAAGGTTGCACCTCCGATGCCAAGCATCACCCGTCCCCACCTACGGTGTTGGGGGCACTCGTGGCCTTGCCACCAGGACTCAGGCCGCCATCAGAATCACTTCTCGCCTCCACGGCTCGAGACAATGGACACTGAGGCCCTTCATCCTGTCCGGGCTCTCAGTGTATACACCACCATCAGGATCAACGACAAGGGATCTCTCGTTCGTGGCGGATCTGGAACTTGCAGATCCGAACATCGCCTCCGCCGAGAAGGTGGACATCATCCTTGGGGCAGACATATACCCCAACATCATCGTCGAACGTCTCAGGAAGGACCAACGTTCCGGCCTCGTCGCGCAGGCCACTGAGCTGGGATGGGTGCTAACAGGCGCAGCACCCACCACATCATCCAGCGCAAAGGTGACAAGGCCTGTCACCAGCCATCATATGGCCATTCCTCGTGGGTTGCGAATTTACAACTCCGACCCAGAGGAACTGGTCGTCCTTCCGACTGACGGCCGCGGCTTCCATCAGAGAACCCAAAGGACGTCTCGCCGGCATCGGCCGCAGTGGCCACATACGAAGCCCATTCAACTACCAGCCACCGATCACTTGCGCGACCCAACTACAAGACATACCCCCCGCCCTCTGAACCATTGCAGGGGCAAGGGGCAATCGAGGAACCAGGAGCCTACCCACTCGAACACTTCAAGGCATCCCACCACACCCAGGACACCACGTAGTCAAGCTCCTGCCCAGCTCCAAAGCTACCCAGGCCAACCGCTACCACCTGTAGCCACCACAACGGGACCAGGAGCGCGCAATGCCCCGCTTGGCGGGCGGCGCTACCCAGCAACCATTCCGACGACCCCGGGAGGTACTTGGCCCGTGACTGCCACTACGAAAGGACACGCGGACAGTGCCAGGGTAGACACCGCACCCGACTCCACGTTACAGCACACACCCCCAACGGTCGCAACCTGCCGGCCACTCACTCCAGACGGGCGCCAACGTGCGCAGTACATGGCACCACCACCGGTCTCGACATAGCTAGACCCATCACCAGTCATCACGTGGTCATTGATCGTGGGTTGCAACCTTACAACTCCAACCCGGATCAACTGGCCGGTCCCGCGACCACAAGAGGCAACGGACATCAGCGATGGGAAAGAGGTTCCTGTCGCCATCGCTCATACGGGCCATCCCAGACCCCCAAGCCTCCAGCGCTCCTCAGGGCGGGCGGCCCCCTCTCAACCGATCATCAACGTGAAAGTGGACAGCCGACCAAGACCAACCGCCACCAGCAGACCGCACACTCCCGGCCCTTGGCCACCGTCCCCTGGAACGAAATGATTCGCCAATGATTGGCGAAGGCGGGCGGAATGTTGCGGATTGGCAATTAAATGTGCTGGAATGTACTGGAGAAATCTAGTACATTCGCATGTATACCAGTTGCGCAGCAGCTGGCACCAACTGGCCATCATTGTCACCACGATGATGTCATGGCGTCCCTTTTTGAATTGGCGGTTATGCCCATTCATTCAGTCGGCAATCAACTTCTAACGTGGGCACAGAGTCTGCCATCAACTTCCATCGTGGGCATAGTCGGCAATCAACTTCTAACGTGGGCACAGAGTCTGCCATCAACTTCCATCGTGGGCATAGTCTGCCATCAACTTCTATCGTGGGCACAGAGTCTGCCATCAACTTCTATCGTGGGCATAGAGTCTGCCATCAACTTCTATCGTGGGCACAGAGTCTGCCATCAACTTCTATCGTGGGCACAGAGTCTGCCATCAACTTCTATCGTGGGCACAGAGTCTGCCATCAACTTCCATCGTGGGCATAGAGTCTGCCATCAACTTCCATCGTGGGCACAGAGTCTGCCATCAACTTCCATCCTGGGCATAGAGTCTGCCATCAACTTCTATCGTGGGCACAGAGTCTGCCATCAACTTCTATCGTGGGCACAGAGTCTGCCATCAACTTCCATCGTGGGCATAGAGTCTGCATTCAACCTTCAACGGGCTCGTTACATCGGAGCAACCATCGTCATCACGAGTAAAACGAACAAGAAGTTAATCAATGTCGTTGTTGTTAACATATTTATTAAATGTTCAATAAACTAACTCAATCTCTTTAAAGGGTAAATTCCTCAAGTTGTTCTGTTCTTTCATTTGCCATGTTCGTCAGCCAACCTTCACCGCGCTCACATCATCGGAGAAATCATCGCCAGGTTAATCTCCTGAAGTAAAGATCTCGGACTTTGGTTTGTGTGGTTCCTTCCTGCCTTTCATTGGATTCCTCTCGTCAAGGGTAACGTCATACAAGGCTTACCACTCAACATTTTCTGAAGGGAACAGCGGACAACTACGAACACTACTACTACAAAACAATATATATATGTAATATTTGTATTTCAACAGCGATATCATCCGCGATGCATTTGACGCATTCGGATTAATAAAACCAGCTTTTACTACAAAGCGCCGGATATATATATATATATATATATATATATATATATATATATATATATATATATATATATATATATATATATAATATTTATATTTCAACAGCTATATCTTCCGCGGTGCATTTGACGAACACTTAATTGCAACTGCGCATAAAATTGACAATTGATGACTAATTAATAAGATCTAATTGAGTATTGGAAACACGATCTAATTAGTGGATTACTTTTCTATTACAAATGATTCGTAATTGTAAGGGTTTTGTTCGACACTCCTTTGTGAGATAAGTGGAGATGTCTACAAAATCGTATAAATACGGAATCACAACTTGAAACCCTAGGTAGTAAAATACGACAGTGAATTGAAAAGAATATATTTGCAAGATGAAATTCTTTCTGTACTTCTTCTTAGTTGTGGCTGCAACAGTAGGCATTATTGCGGGAATTCCGTGTGGAGGATGTCCAACACAACCACCGTGCCCTTGTCCAACACAACCAGCGTGCCCTTGTCCAGCACCACCACCGTGTTCTTGCCCAACAAGAGAACCATGCCCACCCTGGCCCCCGTGCCCACCCCCAATTTGTCCATCAATGCCGTCACCGGCACCACTGCCGCCGTCACCGGGACCACTGCCACCGTCACCGGCACCACTGCCAGTGGGACCACAAAACTCTACTACAGCTGGGCCACAAAACTCTACTACACCGGAATAATTCTGGTTGGGCTAATGAAGGCCAGCAATATACAGTAATTAAAATAAATTGAACAATGAATGTAAGCATATTAAAAAAAAGTAATTTGATGTGAAATAAAAAGATTATCACAAACTTAAACAGGGAAGTTTTTTGTCCTCTAGAATTCAGAAATTAGAAAAAAGGAAAAACTAAAAAGATAGTATGTAGTGATGTCTGCATCCACGACATATAATTTTGCACTAGGAAATAAGGAAATGAGGTCAGTCTTTTTAACGTAAACTATTTTCCTCGTGTTTGTGCTTTCCAGCTATTCCTATCAAAGGATTAAATCAGCCGTTATTTGCCTATTATTTCTCGTAACTCGATGAATTTCAAATAATTTAAATTGAACAAGTGATACACTTTTTGAATAGCGAAATAAATGTAATGACATTTAACCAGCATCCCACTAAAGAACATACCAATGATGGCATCTTCTACACAAAAGGTATCGCAATTCGAATTAACAAAACCATAGTAACAAAGATGCAAAGTTATTTAATGTTATTTTAAACTTTGCATTCCCTCACAATCATGTGAGGGGACGTGAAAGGTGATTTTATATCATTCAATATTATTGAATGAACACTTGGCATTTCATCATAATCGCGAAATGAAAATTGATCCTTTTTGGAAATAATTTGTTATAGCCCCAACCGCAAGGTGTCGATCTCTAGCTAAGACAAAGGGGTAAAAGAAAAAGAAACCAATAGTCGTGGTGAACGGTTGATGATGTTAATGTTGGATGAGATGTAAGATTAAAAAGAAATAGCCACAAAAAAAAGTATTTAATGGTATTGGGTTAGTAATTAATTATCGAGTTGGCCAAAAACTAAGAAAAGGGCACATCAGAAAGAGAATAAAAAGTAGTTGGTCGCGAAGATGTTAAAAGCAAAGAAAAGACCGATATGCGTGCGGAATTTCCAAAACCCTTACAATTTTACAATAGTAGTGTAGAAAGTAATTCGAACTCATACTATAAAACACAGACGCATCAAGCGAGAATGTCTTTAACCGCTACATAAGCTGCCATTGCTACGTTAATTCGATGGCGCTGATACCAAGAGAAGCGCAGCTGTCTGACTAGTGGACATAGAAAATGTCAATCCACTAGTTTGTATCGACGGGATAATTCATAAATTCGTACAATGCACTCGGTGATCCGATCTTGATGATGAGGCTGCGTCCACAAAAGAATAACCGTTGCGATGATGGCGGTGCGTCCAAGAAAGAATAATCGTAAAGAGGTGGCGAGAATGATCGAAGCTTCCACTCGAAAGCGCTAGATCGAGCGCGGAACCGAATTAATTGTGAACAAAAGCGACGCTTAGGTATCATTCTCTGTGTCACCCACGCGTTGTAACATGGTGGATGACAGCTGGCAAAACACAGCTGGTAAATGCGAACTTACTAAAATTCTTCAATAAATATAGTTGCGAATCCGCAACATTCCGATGGCCTTCGCCTTCGAATCATTCTCTTTAAGTCCAGAGGACCCCTATCCCGAGGTCGTGATGATGTTGATATCTATTTACTGAGAGAGGCCGCCCGCTACAAGGATCACAGAAAACTTCTGCTTCCCGTGCTACTTTTGCGTAGGATTCCGATTGAGTCCGATGATGCTGGTCTTGGGCCAGGCTTCGCGCCCCGCTGCCCTGAAGGATTGAGACTTCCTACGCGATTTATCGCTGTTCGAAGTGAGGTGTTGAGTTAAGCACACGAAGCCGAGATCTCTTGGGAGTGGGATTTCTTCCTTTTTTTGTTGATTTGTTCTGGCATACCAATCAGCGTCCGAGTTACTGGAACTAGTGCCTGCTGTTCCTGCTTCACTGAGGCACCAGATGCTGTTCTTGGTGCCAATTCATCGTTGTGGCGGTAAGCGCTTCCACTGGACTTATTATTAGCTTGCGTGTATTGACCTACATATAATGATTCCATTTCCTCGTGCTGTTGTTGAGAACATGCCGGCGTTATTCACACATAGCCGTTAGAAGTTTTGTCCTCTTTCCACTCGTATTTATCGAATGGTTCTTCTTCTATCTGGCAAAACTTGCGGAGTTGTGTCCTCAAAGGATGCAAGAAACTTCTAACCGTTCGTGGTGCCTCCCCGTGGATCGGACCGGTTAAGATACATCCAAAACGAGTCTTTTGAGCGATTGGGGCCATAAGTTTCTGCTTACGCATTACGTATGGCAGCAGGACATCTGTATAAACCTAATTTTCGAACAATATATCATTGGCGGCTGAAGTGTGAAACAACGGGGCGGCCAGAACCAGCCTGCTGATGTATGTCCAATGTTGATGCGGTACGGTCTGTGCCAGAAGAAAACACGTCAAGGAATTGAAGACCATGGCCCGCGTTTGCCCTTCGTGCAATGAATGATATGACCCAAATAATAATCACCCTGCGGTTACAAGTCCCGCTACTGACCTCCCCTAATCCTGTTACGCCGACTGTCGCACGTTAGCCCTTTAGTCACAGGATCTGTACTACCGAACTGGTGATGGGCCATGGATCCATCAAGGCTCGCAGGTGGAACACACCTCCTGTGGCCGATCAACTACCCAAGCCTGCTCTCCTCCATCACAATTTCCACTAATCCCCGAAACCTCCGAAACCCTCGTCTCTTCTATTTTCCACTCATCACATGTCTTACGGCTCTAATGAACCCATTTCGCGAATGTAGGGGTGGGTAAACTCTCACCCTACCTTTTTTGACTTCAATCTCACCTCTCCCGCTTTCAAACATCGTCTCCTCTCTTACCCCCCCTGACCCCACCCCGCTCACCGTCTACGGTCTTCCGCACTTATACGCACACCCTAGCACCCGACTTATCCACGCCCTTCCCTGTCTTACCACTTAGACTATTATTCTATCCATCTTTGTTTAGTTCCCCATACCAGTTTATAAGTTACTTTAAAGTTAGTCCCCACCTCCAACCCGCATCCCATAGATTTTAAGTTAGTTCGTAAGTCTATTTGTACGTTTATATGCTTATACGACTTGTACTAAGCGAAATAAAGTGTGCGTTCTGCCCTCTATTCATTTATTCATTCATTTATTTATTCATTCATTCATTCATTCATTCACTATATGCGCTCCACAAGACAATCCGACGGATCCCACCAAGTTGCGATTTATCTCCCGGCGGCGCGAACATCCCTGCATCAGAACCCGTTCCGTTACAGAGGGGGAAAGCTGTGGAATTCCCTCTCCCCCCAAGTTTTTCCGAAGCGTTACAACCTGCAACCGTTCAAGAGGAATTGCAACGATTATTTGGTGGGATCTCGGGACCTCTCTTAGGTCGCGATGCTATTTTTCGTCCACCGGCTTCATGAGCCAAACTCCACAGAGTGGTCAAGGATTTTCTCCCAACCATTTCACGGAGTCTACAGTTTGTTGGCGAATACATTCCACCTTTCCAAGCCCCTTTCCACGAGTTTTTTCTATCAGAGGGTGTGTATCAATTCATATTGAAAGTCAACTTTAGACAGTCGATCTGGAACCGGAACCGATACACACAAACGGTCGTTCTTCGACAAAACTACACGAATGTGGAATGTTCCGCCTGGCCATGCATTTCTTCCTTATATCCAACTATTCAAGACTAATGAATATCGATATATCCTTTCCGCGCGGATTGTGGTTTGTCATTTAATCATCATCATCGGCACTACAACCGGGAACCGGTCTTGGCCTTATTTAGCAAGTCCCGAGGCTTGTTAAATTTCCCATGATAATTTGTTTTTCCGGGCAAGGTCATTAGTCTTGCGCCAGAGGCTCCCCGACGGGGAATCGAACTCCGGTCTCCCGCGTGACAGGCGGGGATACTAACCACTATACTATCGAGGGGCCCTTGTCATTTAATGGTATCTCAAAATCCCCTTTTATGCGCACGTCTATACAAAAAATTAATAACTAAACCAATAAAAAATATTCGCATAAAATGAAACAAGTATTTTCACTAATAACTAAGTAACAATAACAAATGTTATTTATATTTTAAACTAAAGGACAACTGTAGGGTTCGCCATCTTTGCAACAGTATTCCTTTCCTGCGGCCAGGTTGGTGTTGATCCAGGAATCTTTACAATTCTTGATAAACAAGTAGGCGCGTTCTTTATGGCAGTCGCGGTCCAAAGTGGCGCACAACACATTCGCGGAATTTGGTAAATGACTGACAATCTATTAAAACAAAAACAACACATAAATTACTACAACTTCCAGATGGTTAAACACCGGAACTTACCGTTTCTAAGCATTTAGTCTGACATTGTTTCTGTCCAATTGGGTTGCACGGGAATACTTTGTTCACTTCCAATATTAAAGCTGGATCTCCTGTTGGCTGAGCGGTGGAGCCCTTAACAAATTGCCCACTCAGAAACACCCCACATGTGCAAGGGATCGTAACGTTCAATTGGACTTTCTTAGGGGATTCATTGACAGTTGTGCTAGAATTAGGCTTTCCTTCCTTCGGTGGCTCGATTGTCTTGCTGGTGACGATGGTCGTTGTGTTTGTTTTACCTTCACTCGGTAGCTCATTCGTATTGCTAGTTACAGGTGCAGGTTTAGTTTTTGATTTCTTAACAACAGCACATTCCATCAGGGCGAGGCATACAATGAGGAAGACAGTGAATCCTTTGAAAACAGCTAGAAAGACAGAAATGATTTTTGTCAGTTAAGCCAGTTCTTTGGTGTGTAGACTGTGAAAACTTCAAACCCATTTTCCAATAACGTTGAGATTACTTGTGAATTCTCTGCAGAACTATACTTTGGTTTGGTTGAACATCTGTTCTTAAATACGAATGCTGTAAGAATTTTGTCCATCGTCTTAAAATGACCCACAACTCACTTGAACTATGTTTCGCATGATAGACATAAACAAAATATTTTTATTTATGCTGATCGTTGCAGAACAGCAGAAAACGATACCATGTGCACTTGACCACCAAGCTCGGCTTGACGAGGTGACCTCTACTTTTCATTCGGAAGCAGAAGAGGAAAACGTGAAAAACATAATGCTGCAATTGTAAGAGGTGTGGGTGGCACACCTGGGCAACAATGCAAATCGAATGGGACCTACAAGGTTTAGGTTACAGTGAAATTCAGGTAGAACCGTTTTAACTTATTAGGAAGGGATTGTTCACCACCAAAACATTGTTTGCAAAATTTTCAGAAACTTAATAAAGATGAGCATTAGAAAACCCCCGACTCTGCGGTTGATATGAAATGTGTGTTATATGTTTAAACAGCAAATTTCACTGGGAGTGACTTGGGACTAACGAAACATGCCAAGTTTATTTTTGCCTGGAACTTAATCTCTAAAACAAAACAAACGGAAGTGTTTTGAATATGATTACTCTTTTGGCGAAGCAGTCGAGGAGTTTTTCACCATTGCCGAATGTGTAATCTATGTGTTATATGCGACTTTAATTTATGGTTTATGTAAGGTTAAAGATACGTATACTCTTACACTAGTGTAATTCCATTAATAGCTTAGTTCCCAACAGCCAGTGTTAAGGAATTATTATGGAAACCGAGGATCAATTAAATATTTCTTGTATATTCACCTGCACTCAACCTAAAATTATTATTACTTTTCTTAATTACTAAAATCAGTCTGAGGTTCATGAGACCAATGATACCTTTTTTTTTAAATCACACAAAAGGAATTTTATGATAGTTTGATGTTAGGTGAATCTCAGCGGGAGTAAAGACAGGGATAATAAAGCTGCAACTCCTTTCAAGAGTATCGAACCAGCGGTTAGATTCGTACGAGTTTTCGTGCCAATGAGTTCATTGGTCACTTGGACAACAACAGGACCAGGTCATGGAGACAGATATACGTTTTTGGAGGTTTTCAGGTAGATCCAGTGGACTAATATTATAGGTACTGAGGACCGTCGATTTGGGCGGTTGTTGATTACTTGTCAGCAATATAGTCTGTTTACTTTTATCGAAGGTATACGAACGACTATCTTTTTGGTCAATCGCACGACAGAGTTAACACTCCTAAAAGATAAGATAGTTAACAATCCTAAGATGATCCATTGTACACCAGACAAACATTGAAATATTCCTAAACCAAGAACAAAAGATAACATGAATCATTGTACTCTAAATCATTTCCGTGTAGATAAACAACAAGCATCATTCCAAACGATATGTAAAATAACATAAAATACAGATGCTTCAAAACCTGTTCAACCTCATGTTATTTCTCACATAGACAATGTATCGGAAAACCGACAAATATAAATAGATTCAAGTTCAAAAGGAACTCAGCCTCAGTGCGGACGTGTAAGGAAACGTGTTTACACGTGTGTGCATTGCACTATTAAATTGTCTAGTGCAATATAAAAACAAAAAATATATAATAATAATTAAAAAGAATAACAAAAAAAAAAATTGTTTTTAACAACAGGAACTGGAGTACATAACCGAAAGGAAAAGGAAGGCTCTGGACATCTTACGAAACGCACCAGTAAAAAAATCCACAAACATGGACAGAACAAGCAGCCCCGTAAATTACAAACAAAAGTTCGAAGTAGCGTTGGAAACCATTAATCAATTAACGGTTAAAGTGAAACAACTCCAGGAACAAATCTATAAACAAGGTTCCATCAATAACACTGATGACGTCCATATGGAAGAAACGTCCCGTCAACGCCCTAATTCGAGTCAAAGCCAAGGCGAACCACCCACCAAAGTTCCCAAACAAATGAAGGCCTCATCAAATCAAATACCCACCCAAGCCAGAGCAGAAACAACAACGAAATCAATCGCGAGAAATGAAAGACCCCCGCCAATCTATGTCAAAAACCTGACCAGCACCAAAGCTATAATTCAAACCCTGCAAAATGCTCTGGGTCACCGGAATTTCAGCACAAATATAAAAGGATCTAGGACTTCCATAACAGTCAGATCATTAGACGATCATGAAAGGGCAGTTAAAAAACTGTTAGAGGAACAATATCAGTTCTTCACCTTCCAACATCCAAATAGCAAATCAACTACCTTTATTATAAGGCACATCGATCCAGAATGGACCAATGAAGAATTAGGACTGGAAATTGCTAGGATATGTCCACAAATAAAAATTAATAAGCTGGACTACTTCCAAACACCATACATGAGGACAAACAACATAAAAAGCCTCCGGATCATACAAATCCCACCAAATCAGGATATCAACCAACTTAAATAAATTAAATATTTGTTTACGCAAAAAATCGCAATCGAGGAGCCACACAAACAAGAAATTCTACATTGTAAGCGATGCCAAGACTCAGGCGGTCTCATGCCACCAGCAAAGACGTTGCGGCAGATGCGCAAAGGAACACGAGCTAGATGAATGCAAGGTAAATCCACAAGGCTTGGAACCAGAGACAGTCCAAACCGCCAACGCCGATGGATCCATTACCACAAAGAAGATTACAGTAAAATGTTGTAACTGTGGAGGGCCACATCCAGCAAATTTCTCTCAATATCCTCAGAAGCTAAAAGTTCTGCAAAGACGGAAATTAGCAATGTCAACAGTTAAACCAACTACAACGAAACCAACAGTATTGCAGGAAGTAAAGTTAACCCGACCCGGAATATCTTACGCGGATGCAGAAAAAGGAAGCCTCAACACTACCACTCCCTCTAACGACAATATTAAAAATTTCAATCTGGACATCATGGGTTACATCCAAAGCCTACAGGCCATGCTTCCTTCGCTGAGGCATATGTCAGAAACAGAAAAAAAAGGTCAGATTCTTTCACTAATAACTTCCCATATTCTTTCCAGCTCTCTTTAAACTAACCATTATCTCCCTCAACACAGAATCCATTTACTCTAAAATACGTAAGCAACACCTCCGGTTGTTTGTTGAAAAAATTTCCCCAGATATCCTCTTCCTTTCAGAGACCTGGCTCAAACCAAATTCCCGAGTTTCCATTCCCAATTATACTTTTGTTTCTAACCCCAGAACTAATGGATCCCACGGAGGTACCGGCATCTTAATACACAAAAAATTTCAATTCAGTGAAATTAGATTCACTAATATATTCAGCATTGAATATGTGGGTTGTTTTGGTGATGGCATCGGCAAGGATGCGGGGTCCATCAAATCACCACTGATTGTTCACAGTCAATTATCACCTGCAGAAATAAGTGGATAAAGGACACACAGAATACCAACGAGAATTGATCTGACGACACTGAACTCCACACTCGAGTTCCAGGACACTGTACACTGCGGGATGATGACAAATTAAAACGCGGATGTTGTCGTTCTGAAGAGTGTTCATTTATTTTTGGTAATCCATTTATATTTCGCTATTTAACGTCAATTCACATTTGTGGTAATCTACACTGGGTTACATACGAAGCGAACGTTAAACGCGCTTATTTATTAAACATAAATATCATGATCACGGAATACAACAAAGTGTTTGAACATTGGGTTTTAACTCCTTCCTTACCGAATCGGAAAATTAACATTCGTTGAACTCGCGTAAGGCACAACCGAATTATTTGCACATTTGCGCTAACTCTATCTAAATGGCATTACGAACTTAACAGTCGTTGAACTCGCGTAAGGCGACTCAGTCTTTGACACACTCCAATTAAAACACTCATGTGTTCGCTCCTCGGCGGATAAAATCTGACTCCTAGAAACCATCCATATCTGCCAGATTCACGGTGTGGATTACATTGGTGTGGGAGGATTCTATATGTGTCCGTATGGGACATGTACGTTGCCCTTCAGCCTGTATATCGACAACGACGAAAATGCTCCTAAATAAACATGGGCTGGTGCAATGAATTGGTATTATAGAGATATGCGATGGCGAAAAATCGCCGAAGGGAAAAATAGGTTTCTGTGTCTTAAATAAACAGAAACGCTATTTCGAGGGCCATAAATCTTTGATGACCTGCGCCTGAGAACGAAATAGGTTTTTGCTTCAAGATACACAAAAACGCTATTTCAAGGGTCACGATGATATGCACATCGTGTTTACTTAGGCGTTCATGCTAATGTCATTGTAGGCTATAGAGTTTTCGTGGCGATAAGCAAACCGATGGTTTGCTCGCCTATGACCTAGGCTATGATAGCTTTTGTTTGTTTTACAGGCCGGAGCATCGTTAGCATGATTTGGGTTATGATTGTCTAACGTCAATCATATTAGTGCCCAAATCCCATGATCGGTAGATAACCGACAAAGGAAATTGGTCGCAAGTGTTGCGAACCTTGGGACTGGGGTAATAAATGGATATGAACCGTAGCAAGAAACCATCGGCTTCGGCTATGTCAACAATTACGCTGGCCAGCTAGTATTTATCTATTATAATTGCTGACAAGCCGAGCCGATGGAGATATGGTACGGTTCATAAACGGAAAAATTCAACGTGATGCATGCCTTAATGAGATTTAACTTTCAGGTGAAAGAGAATGAAGGGTAGCTTACGCTGCCCAAAATTGCAGGTAGGTATGGTGGGTTTGGAAGGTGGTTCATTTAAGAGGATGGGCGGTTCTTTGGGAATGTATTAAAGAACCGCTACAAATACACGGCGGTTAAACTTTTTTGTGAGAACAATAAAGTGCTCGCCTTAGCATCCATTTATATTCACCCTTCACGACAACCAGATTTCCCAGATGCTGACATTTCTCAGATAATCCAAGAGTCTGTTCCCGCTCCATTTATAATCGGGGGAGACTGGAATGCTCGTCATACAGCATTCAATGATAATAAATGCAACAAATAAGGTCGTCAGTTGCTAGCCCTCCTCCCATCTTATCCATATACATACATTGACTCCCCATTACAGCCAACTCGTGTCACTAGCACAGCCAAGTCAACAATCGACTCCTTCCTCAAGTCCGATGATGTTCAATCAGCGGGTCCATCGACAGTCTCATTTATATTTCCTTCTGATCATGGTTCCGTTCACACCACGATCCAAATCCCCTCTCTCGACCCACTCTACTCGTCAAACCCTGTCCCAAACTTCACCAAAACAAATTGGAGAAAAGTCAATAGGGACATAGCGATAAGTTTCTCTGACTTGTATATCCCTGAAGCATCTAGCTTACTCCCTACTGAAATCGATCACGCATCTTTAAGAATAGAGCAAATTCTTAAGGAGGCTCTCAGCAACAACACCCCGACAACCATTCCTCATAACTATTTAGGAAAGCCTTTGCCCAGCATCCTAACCAAATTATTGCGCCTTAAAAAGCAGCTCCGCCGTAAACTTCATACAAGATACTGCCCCTTTATTAAAGGCCAAATCCAACTCCTATCCACTCTGATAAATGAGCAGTTGAAAAAGTTCACAGATGAAAACTACATCTCCACACTTAAAAATATCAAACCAAATCGGGATCTTTTCAAAAACATCAACCAATTAACTGGTCGTAAATATAAACCCCGAATTGATCATCTCATCAACCCAATCAGCAATAATATTGCCCAGTCCGATACGGACATAGCAAATTGCCTCGCAGAACACTTTGCAAAGATTCATGAGCAAAATAATTCTCTATCAACTCCCGGCTTCGAGAACACAGTAAACGAATACATCTCAAACAGATTATTCACATATTTTACTCCTTTCATCGGTGAATTTAACAACACGAACATAGCTTCACACCCCTTAGACACTACAAATTTTCTAACTGCAGACGAATTATCCGAGATCGTAAGATCAGGAAATAACAAAAAGTCAACTGGATTAGATGGAATCCCACGCCTTCTATTTAAAAGGCTACGCCCGCAGAATCTACTTCCCGTCCTCATTCTTCTTAATCATATAATTAATGCATCGCACTTCCCAGAGAACTGGAAAACTGCGGTAGTAATTCCTATTAAGAAGCCCGGTAGTAGTAATAGCCCTTTCAATGATCGTCCAATATCCCTATTAAGTACATTAAGTAAGATACTGGAACGCAAGATCTACCAAAATCTTCTCTCATTTGCCAATGAGAATGCCCTCATCCCTAACTGTCAGTTCGGATTTCGTAAGCGACAATCCACATGTCATGCTCTACTAAAACTTACACACGATGTTACAACTGGTCTCCAAAACCAAAGCCCTACTGTGTGTATATCTCTCGATATTTCTAAGGCGTTTGATTGCGTCTGGATCTCAGGGCTTCTGTACAAACTGCACTCCATATTTAATCTAAACTCTCACACAACAAAACTCTTAGCCTCTTATCTTTCTGACAGAAAATTCGTGGTGAAAATAAATTCTTCCATCTCAGAAACCCGCAACATAACCGCGGGTGTTCCCCAAGGCTCTATTTTAGGGCCAGTTTTATATCTGTTATATACCGCGGATATTCTTCAACCCGTATCTCCTAATGTTGTGATGCTGAATTATGCTGATGATATATTCATTTACTCTAGCAGCAAATTTGTTAAGGCTGCAAGAAACCGCATTAACAACTTTCTCCCTAACCTATCATCATACTTTAATAAGTGGAAAATTCACCTTAACCCAAATAAAACGCAGCTCATAGTGTAGTGCTCTGAAAAGCCCTACCACCTTTTTTCCTCCATTTCCACATCCAAATCCCAGCTATTTTACTACAAAACTCAAAATCCGATCAAAACCCGAAAAAACCCAAACATAAACCAAAATTCGCAATAAACGAATCAAACATTCGTTTATCGCTTATTAGCTGCTTTCACGGCATAATTAAATCCAAAATCTTAAATTAAAATCAAATTCCCAATAAACGAATCTAATATTCGTTTATTGTTCTATATTCGCCCCACGGCATCATCAAAACTCAAAATCAGAGATCGTTATCTCTATCTGAAAAATTCCATTGAGTTAAGCAAATAGAAAACCAAAACCAGATACATATCGACATCTGCGAAATAGTTTCGTAAGAATTCAAGAAATCTGGGAATCACTTTTTCTAATAACTGGTCTTTTTCCTCCCACATTAAAAATTCCCTTCAAAAAGCCACAATTCAGCTTAATCTCTGTAGAAGAGTAATGGGGAAACCTAATAGTCTCTCTCACAAAGTCAAACTGCTCATTTACAAACAAATTATCAGGCCCACACTCACGTACGCGTGCCCATTGTGGTACCATATCACTCCCTCCTAAATGGAGAAATTACGAGTATTCGAAAGAAAATGCTTTAGGTATGTCTCTGGGTTACATCGTCGTCCTAACACCTATAAGTACTATAGTAACGTCGAACTCTACAATACCCCTGGTATTGAGCGCCTCGATAGACGATTCCTCGAGCTATCTATCAAATTTATCGAAAACCTACAAAATAATCCCAATCCCATAATAACCTCGCTCTTAGAGAACCCTCTAGATATCAGAACTAACTATCCCAACTGTCTCCACACCAGAGCTATCTTCGCCTCAGGCAGACTGGTAAATGATTCAAACGAGATCATATACCACAACACCGAAGTTACCCCTAACCAGTTCAAATACTGTAACGTCCAACCATTTTCCAACATCCTACGTTTTTCCAACGAACAACCGGAAAGAAATACTCTTCCTGAAACCCATAACTGACCTCATTCCACATCCTTTAATTCATATATCCCGTTAATTATAAAACTTTGTTTTGTTTATAGCTCATTTTATAATAATCAGAATAAGTTAGGTTAAGTTATGTTTATATTTAGGGTTAGGTTTAGATTAAGTAAAGTAAAAATAAGAAATTCCTGGTTTTCTGACCTTTTCCAGGAAGACGAAACCCTACTAAATGTATAAACACACATCTATCCTGTAACTCTTAAAACATTGTTTGCAAAATGCATTATAATAATAATTACAGGTAAGCAATTGTCACGAATTTAATTTTAAGTCACTGTATTACTTAAATGTACAAATTCTAATTATGGTTAATAAATACAGTTTTGAAAAAAAAAAAGGAACTCAGCTCCTGCCTGACTACGGACTTATACACACGTTCCTTGCAGTAGAAATAGTGAATAAACGGAGACATAGTTTCCACTTAAAAAAGAGAAAAAAGGTATTTTCTTTTCAATTATTTTCTCCCGGAACGGCGCAATATAATTACAGCAAGACCGTTGTCGCAGGTATAACGAATGTACGAATGTAGCGAATGAATGAAAGATTTCCTATCGAAGCACCGGGGATCTAGGCACTGCTAAAAAGTTGAGCAGCAAACGTCTACAACGCCAATGTCGGAAGTCGGTAAAGAGAATTCAATGCAGGTGGGCTTGCCTTGATGTGAGGTTGACTAGTCAATGCTAGATAAATTTCGCTGATAGTGAACAGAATTATAAAAAATGAGTCGAGACCCAAGGAGGAGTTTGTTGTATTAACACCAGATCATATGCCTACAACAGCAAATACTACATGTCCAAGAGAGAATACGTTTACACAAGTGACTTTTTCCAATAAACAACAAACTTGCAAAGGAGAGAGAATGGATTACTTTCTGCAGGCAATATCCGATACTGGCAGCCTGACGAAACCTTTATCTACATAATCATCATCATCATCATCATCATCGGCACTACAACCGGGATCCGGTCTTGGCCTTATTTAGCAAGTCCTGGGGCTTGTTAAATTTTCCATAATGATTTATTTTTTCTGGGCAAGGTCATTAGTCTTCGCCAGGGGCTCCCCGACGGGGAATCGAACCCTGGTCTCCCGGGTGACAGGCGTTTATCTACATCAGGGATGAACAAAACGTGGCCCGCGGGCCGCTTGCGCACTTTTATCGTTCGAAATTGCTGATGGTATCTAATAACTAGCGTTGCTGCGTTTAACCAATGGACTTTACCAAACAAGCACTGGGTCGTCGGACAATTTTGGTTTGGGCACCATGTATCACGAGATATCCGTACAGGTATTGTAACGGGATACCATATTGTATTACTATAGTACTATATATTGTTAAAAGGTAACTCTATTTACTCTATTGTAAGTAGTATAATTAAAGTTCAATTGATAATGATCCGTCGTCTGCCAATCATCTATCTCGTATTACATGGTCTCAGTGTTGTAATTTTTCGAATAGAACTTATTTCGCAAAAATGGCTAATCCCAATGAATACACAGGTATTGTGGTCAGTACCGGTATGAACATTAAACCCCCAAAACCATTGGAAGAGAACAATTAAAATGTTGGTCTATCGTGGAAAAAATGGTCGCACCAATATATACGGTTGGAAACCGGGCCTCAATTAAAACAAATATCGCCTGAAATACATGGGTGGCATGAAAAGTTTTCGACCTCAACGTGAAGATAACAGCACTCGTCAATAAAAGCTAGTGAATGTAGTTGTGCATCTTTTGACAGTTACTTACGGTAATTTCAGCCATTTTGGACGCATAGTTTTTATTTGACAGTCGTTTTACATGAATCATTTAGGAACCTGATCGGTTCCTCTGGGCGGCAACATGTTCATCAAACACACTCCAATCCTCCGGTGTTTACTCGTTTCCAACAATCCGTTGGTCCAAAAGACAAGCCGGGCAACTTGATTGCTTGCACATCTGCAAGCCAAATTTCCTACGATCGATCACCACAAGCGATAACCGATCATCGAGTTAGACACGACCGTAATTGTTGTCCAAACAATCATATCAACGGCCGTGTCCCACGATGCGTTTTTCTAAATCAAACACACAGTAATCTCACTGCGTTTATTTTTCCCTACCATCCGTTGGTCCATAGTCAAGCTGGGTAAGTTGTATGCTTGCACATCTGCAAGTCAAATTCCCCATGATCGGTCACCACAAGCAATAAGCGATCATCGAGTTGCACACGACCCATGATTGTTTATCCAAACAATCATATCAATGGCCATGCCCTACGATTCGTCCCCAAACCAAACATGCACTCATCCATCCTAGCCCCCTGCTATTGTAGCGGTGCCGCCAAACCCTACGGTCTACTTACCTGAAAAACCCCCATAACTACTACCCAACTCCCTTTAGTTTGCTAATGCAACAGTATTAGTACCTAAAAATGCTGCACGCATTTAAGAGATCAAATCTATGATCTTTAAGTCCCTGTAAAGAAAACTTACCTTCATGCATTCTCTTCGCATACCATTGCTCCTTAAGATTTCTTTATTAACTTACCAGGAATTTCCAATCAATTTCGGCATCTACGTCGCCAGTCAAATTCCCTTAGATGAATTCCTGTAAACAAAATAATTCGGATTGCATTCAATGTAACCGTCATGACAGGGACCATAAATATCGCGCTGTCTATTTTCCCAGCCGCGTCATATACCTTTTCATACACATTGCCTGGCAACCTTTTTTGTTTGTCTTATCAATAAACAACCCAAGCAGCTGCATATAATTAGCGCAATAGACGCCGAAACCAAATTCTCCAGCATTTCCTAATGCAAATATGAACCCGGTTTCTACTGCAGCCAGAGATGCCATAAACATCCAATTTACTTTTAGCACCTTTTTCTCCTAACGTCGAAAATAGCGACGAGGCATCGTGTGAACAATGACCCGCATTACCAGCGGCGCATGTGGTCATTTTTCCCTATTGTCCTTGCCGCCTGCCTGTTTTCGAACACATGCAACAACATTGAATCTGTTCGATCGCGCACATATACCACTGCGCCACTAGTTACACCCTTAAGAGAAAAGTTTTTCTCTCTCTTCCTTTTTTTTCCTTAGCGAAATCATCTCTGCATGAGATGACGATCACCGAGTCATATTCCATCTTTCGACCACGCTGGTCGCACGCGTGACACTCCCGCTCTCCGCGCACGGAGGAGAAGCGTAGATAAGTAAGTCAAGTCGAGTAATCACATTTATAATTAAAATAAGTGCGACGTCTTCTATGTTGTCTCTGTGCGTTCTGCTATCCTCGCGTAATTGTTTGGTTTAGTTAATCGAATTCAGTGTAATAGATTTACGGTCCGATAAGAAAAAAAATAAAATTACCAAGTTAACGAGTAACAACATACGACGTTGTTTTATTTGTCTAGTGATTACGAACAGTTTTCCTCTAGTGCTGCGGCGGAACTTCTGTGGCGGTTCCCCCCAACGCCACCGCCCGCCTCACATTTCCAGCGGAAACAACAAAAGCCTGGTCGTCGCAGAGCATCAAGTTCTATAGGAAAAAAGAGTAAAATTTCCTGCAAGGATGAATGGTTTGTTTGTGCGTAGCACAACATGAATATCCGATAAAATTTGCTCAACATGCGGCACACACCGGGGAATTTCAACCGGCGCCAACGGTCAACGGAAAATATTCCAATATTGGTTTCCGCCAACATGCACCCTTTCTCGGGTGGAGAAAAACGGTCGCATCCTCAACCAACGGAGCAATCGAGATATTCGGACAAGAATATCTGCGATCTACCACCGACACGCACAGGCAAGCTGCCCCTTTTTCATCAGCGAACACGGCGGGCAATTCGGTAGCAAAAAACCAACCTACAGGCAAGCAACACCATGCTTGCCTACAAGAGAAGCAAACACAGGGAATAGCCACCCGCACCTTTTGCACGACGAGCGATATGCGATCGGCGGCGATCTTGGTTGTAGTCGCGATCGTATGAATGTCCGTCGTGCCTAGGGAAGATACACTGGCGAAGTTTGCACGATCAACAATAATGCTTCAAGCAGTAGTGATCGTGTAAACAATTCAACCCCTATGCAAACCTGCAAATCATGTGAATTGCGATGATCCCATGTCTACATGCTAGGGGATATACACGTAAGCGGCAGACGCGATTGCCGTGTGTATGTTTCACCCTTTCCTTTTTTTCTTGTTCGCCCGACAAAAAGCCAAAGGCGCACCGTACATGGTAGTCGAGGCGGTGGTCTGTTTTGGGTCCTGGTGCTGAGTGTGCAAAAAAAGAAATGAAACCAAGAAAAAGAAAGAAAAAGGGGTTGCATATGAGGCAACCCTCGTGACCAGGATGAATTAACTAGTCAGTCTTTTGAGAAAAATTATACGGTGATGGTCGTTGAGAAAAATCGTACGGTGTTAGTCTATGTAAAGTATATTTTGACGATTGTGCAGCAAGAGTGCTAGTGCGTATACCAAAACAAGAATTAACTTTTATGTAAAGTATATTTTGACGATTGCGCATCAAGAGTGCTAGTGCGGTATAACAAAACAAGAATAGTAATTATTAAACAAGAATTAACTTTTATGTAAAGTATATTTTGACGATTGTGCAGCAAGAGTGCTAGTGCGTATACCAAAACAAGAATTAACTTTTATGTAAAGTATATTTTGACGATTGTGCAGCAAGAGTGCTAGTGCGTATACCAAAACAAGAATTAACTTTTATGTAAAGTATATTTTGACGATTGCGCATCAAGAGTGCTAGTGCGGTATAACAAAACAAGAATAGTAATTATCAAACAAGAATTAACTTTTATGTAAAGCTATATTTTGACGATCGTGCATCAAGAGTGCTAGTGCGGTATAACAAAACAAGAATAGTAATTATTAAACAAGAATTAACCTTTATGTAAAGCTATATTTTGACGATCGTGCATCACGAGTGCTAGTACCGCACACCAAAACTAAAATTGTAAATAGTAAACCGGTTTCATTAATAAAAATAAATATTAAGGTATTGCGAACTGAATCGCGCTGAACTAAGTGTGTGTTTTATTTGACGATTAAGCTGCAAAAAAAAGGCGTTCGTAGCAAAAAAAGGAGTCAGATTAGGAAGAAACTAGTGGGGTTACGCGGTTAACCTGTGCCCTGTAGCACCCTGATCGACACGCCGCGTAATACCAAATATAATAGACCCATAATTGGTGACCTAGCGACGTGTGACGTGACACGCAAGTGCCGAAATAGTGACATTTTCCGTTTTCCGTCGCCAAAAAGAAACCACCAACCATAATTGGTCACACGCTGACGTGTGACGAACGTTAAGTGAAACAACAACAACTAAGGGTTCCATCCCCAACGAAACGCAACGCAGTCGAAGGAATAAACGGGTGACGACATTGACGCAACCATCTTCGGATACCCAACGTTGGACTCCAGGTTCCTTTTTATTTCTTTCCTTTTTTGTTGTGATATTTTCCTTTTCTAGTAGATTTATACTTTCTTTAGTAGGTGAGCTCCATCAGAACCACCAAAACAAAAATTTTTTTTTTTAGAACAATAGAATAAAAGTATCCGAATAATAACAATAGTTCACACAAAATATATTGCAAAGAATAGAATTATGATAAACATCTTTTTTCTACTCAAAGAAATACACGGCTATTGTAGAAAAATTCAAATCTCATTGTATTTACATGTAGAGTATATCATTTTTTATTTTTTTGATTAACACAAAAAGAAAAAGAAGAGAACAGTTTATCCTTGTTTTACTATACTTAAGAAAAATGCAAATAATAAATAGCGCTTAGAAGTAAGAGAAATTTCAGATATACGCCCCACGAGTGAAAAGGGGACATTTCAAGTCAAAAAGTAAGTTTTTTTCTTTGGTATAATAATATTATAAATAAGTAAATAACACTCATAAGCCCCTTCCGGGCAGCAAACACTGATACATTCAGACAATATTGGTGACACCTAAACACACGACATTCTCAACTGACTCCATCGGTACCTCCAGACTCGACTCGCGTGATCCATCATCACACGCACACACCCACCCTTGTCTCTCGACACTAGTAGCGACGACAACCTTTTCCGCCGATTCGCGCGATAAAGCGAGGTTCCTTCGTCGCGCGTTCGATTCTCCGCGTCCAGACACGGGTCACCAGTACTAAAAAAAAAATGGCCCAGTCAACAAGGGCAAAAACAGCACAGCTGGAGCAACAGCAGCCGCGCGCGGAATCACCAGCGTTCGAGGACACATCCAGCGCTGAACAACCACCGCGCCCCACTCACCGCGACTTGCGTTTACCTCCTTTTGACGAGGAGGACGCAGAGCTTTGGTTCGCCATGGCGGAACGCATATTTAAGGCTACCGATCTGCACGATGAAGAACTCCGTGCAGTAGAGGTAATCCGAGTGTTGAATCGCACACAGAGGACTCATGTCGCACATATAATTAGGTCACCAGACCCAAACCCATATAGCAGCATGAGAGAGGCCCTCCTAGGCGCCCTGGACGAACCCGAGGGCAGACGACATCAGCGTTTGGCTGCAGAGACGAATTTCACTGGGATGAAACCTGCACATTTGTTGACACATCTACGTGCGATAGCGGGAACCGGGATCTCAGATGATGTCATCAGACCCCATTTTTTAAGATGTCTTCCCCAGTATGCACGTGCCGCCTTGATAGCTCAGCCCAACCAGAGCTTGGGTTGGCTGGCGAAAGTCGCAGATGCAATTATGGAAAGCGCGGACCCGCAAGCCGAATCTCCCACCTTTCAGGTGACAACGGTAAATCACAGCGGCGCACCGTTTGCCCAGCAGCGATACGTTCCACAACCAGCACCGCGTACCTATTTTGATTCCGCACCCCTACCGGCCGCCTCACAAGATGCGTTGCGGTTTTCAACGCCCCCGCGTGAACCATGGCAGGCGAATGCGCGACAATCGGGACCGTCGCGTTTCGAGGCGAGCCTCCAGAGAGAGATTAACCAGCTACGCGCGGAGGTGCGAAGTGCCACGCGCGCGGTGCTTAACGGACCAAACTACCAACGACCTCAAACACAGGCTTCACACCGACGGATTGATCCTCCCGGAGGCGCATCGACCTCAAGCGGAACGGTATCGGCGCCTGGACGGGACAATGCAAACAGAGCCCTGACACAAGCTTGGTGCGTGTATCACCGACGCTTCGGGACAAAGGCTCGGAAGTGTAAACAGCCGTGTGGGTGGAAGCGACCACCTCCTGTTCCTAACCCAGCGTTAAACTAGAACGGCCGACCGTAATACAGACGCGAACGGTCGGCGTGCCCTTTATAAGGCGCTTGACGATAAGAGACCCGCAGTTAAACATAAGCTTCACCGTTGACACAGGCGCCGATGTCTCCGTCCTGCCCAGGTCATACGCCCCGCACAATAAAGTGCCCGGTCGGCTTCGGCTGCTGGCAGCGAACAACACTTCCATAGCCACGTACGGACGAATATATTACAAACTAAATTTGGGTTTGCGGCGCCCCATTGGCTGGCATTTTGTGGTGGCCGATGTCAGCGAACCGTTAATAGGGTCGGACTTGTTGGCACGCCACAACTTACTCGTGGATTCCGCAAACAACAGACTGGTGGCCAATGATACCTGCAGGCACCCGCCTAGGGAAGACCCACGGATACCTGCAGGGACAGATGCGAGCTTAGACTCAATCCCGGCCTTATTGGAGGAATTTAAAAAGTCAACAGTTCCGCTTCCCAACCAGAAGCACATCAAGTCAGGGGTCTATCATCATATAGAGACACGCGGCCCGCCAGTCAGTCAACGCCCGCGCCGCCTTGCACCAGACAAATTACGAGCGGCACGCGAGGAATTTAATTATATGCTCGAAAAGGGAATCTGCCAACCTTCAGTCAGCCCGTGGGCTAGCCCGCTGCACTTAGTTAAGAAACGAAATGGGGAGTGGCGCCCATGTGGAGACTACAGACTGCTGAACGCGGTCACAATCCCTGACAGGTACCCCATAGCCCATCTATACGATTTTTCGTACAAGCTACGAGGATGCACCGTTTTCACGACCCTGGATCTAACCAGAGCCTACCACCAAATTCCGGTGGCACACGAGGACATCCCTAAAACAGCAGTCATTACACCCTTCGGGCTCTATGAGTTCAAGGTAATGACTTTTGGCCTCAGGAACGCAGCACAGACTTTCCAGAGGTACATAGATACAGCGCTACGCGGTTTGGACTGTTGCTACGCTTATATAGACGATATCCTGATAGCTTCCCGAAACCGTACGGAGCACCACCAGCACCTGAATCAGGTGCTTGAACGCCTCCGTCGATTCGGACTCGTGATAAACCCTGACAAATGCCACTTCGCCAAAGAGCAGGTGACTTACTTGGGGTATAACATCAACGAGCAGGGCATACGGCCTTTGCCAGACAGGGTAGAAGCACTCAACCAATTTCCCCGACCCTCCAACGTCCGCGAGTTACGGCGTTTCCTGGGAATGCTCAATTTTTATCGGCCAACCTTACGAAACGCCGCGCATGTCCAGGCCCCATTAAACGAATATTTAAAAGGGGGAAAAAAGAACGATAAGCGCCCAATCGCCTGGACGGAAGCTGCAGAGAACGCATTTCGCCAGGCTAAGACACAACTCGCGAACGCAGCACTGCTGCGCTACCCTGTGGAAGGTGCTCCGTTGGCCATCCAATGCGATGCGTCAGACACCGCAATAGGAGCGGTATTGGAGCAGGAGAGTAACGGAAGTTGGGAACCGCTCGGGTTTTTCTCGAGAAAACTCAGTAATACCGAGCGGAAATACAGCACATACGATAGAGAGTTGCTAGCTATATATAGCGCCGTTAAGTATTTTCGTCACATGGTGGAGGGCCGCCCAGTGGTGATAAGAACGGACCACAAGCCTTTGAGCTACGCCTTCCGGAAGAGGTCCGGAAACGCATCACCACGTCAGGAGCGCCAGCTCGACTTAATTGGCCAATACGCCACCGAGATTAGGCACATTCCGGGCGACCAGAATATTATCGCGGACGCACTCTCTCGAGTGGACACAATACAGTTGCGCTCCGCCATCGCGGACGCTGACCTGGCCCAAGCCCAGAAGCAAGACAGCCAGCTTGAGGCTCTGTTAAAAGCGGACACCGCACTTCTGTTGAGAAAGTTGCCACTGGGGCACTCGACGGATGCGATCTGGTGCGATGTCTCCACGGGAACGGTCAGACCGTATATCCCCACTGAACTGCGAAGAAGAGTTTACGAAACCTTCCACAATCCAGCTCACCCCAGTGGTCGCGCAACCGCCACGGCCATTCGACGTAAGTTCGTATGGCCACACATGAAAAAGGACCTCACAAGTTGGGCTCGCGCGTGCCTCAAATGCCAGCGTTGTAAGGTAGGACGGCACAACGTACTGGATCCGGCCCAGTTTAAGCTCCCCGAGGCACGTTTCGCGCACGTTCATATAGATATCGTGGGACCATTGACGCCCTCGAGAGGTTTTTCCTACATCCTGACAATGATTGACCGCTTCACGCGATGGCCGGAAGCGACACCGTTACGAGTGGTTACAGCCGAAAGCGTCGCCAGGGCGTTTTATTCAACATGGGTTACACGTTTTGGCGTACCGGCAACGCTAACATCAGACCGAGGCCCTCAGTTCGAGGCTACGATCTTCAGACAGCTCACAGAGTTGCTGGGCTGTCGGCGGGATCGTACGACCGCATACCACCCTTCATCCAACGGGATGATAGAGCGTTGGCACAGGTCATTAAAAGCCTCCCTAATGTGTCACAACGACACGCAGTGGTTCGACGCCCTCCCCACTGTCCTCCTTGGTTTGAGGACATGTATAAAGGAGGATTTGGGCGCGTCCGCTGCCGAACTGACATACGGCACCAGCCTCGTTTTGCCCGGCGAACTGTTTGTGGACGGCGAGGCACCAGCGGACCCATTAAAAAGCGTGGGCTACTTGCGTGATTTAATGCGCAAGATCAGGCCAAAACCGGTGGCCAGACACGGTGCGAAAAGAGTTTTCGTCCACCCCGCGTTGCATAGTTGCACGCATGTTTTCGTCAGGGTGGACAAAGTGAAGAGACCACTCGACCCTCCGTATGAGGGCCCGTTCAAGATTCTAAACAGAATCAACGAGCGGGTGTACGAGTTGGACATTCGAGGGAGGTCTAGTACGGTTAGCGTGGAGCGATTAAAACCGTGTTTCATGGAGGAGAGCAGCCCCGAACCTACTCCTGCAACAGGATCACCATCGGCGACATCGGCGGGGATACCGGATAAAAACGACGGCCCCCTTACGCGAAGCCGCTCTCGAGTGTATCAGCAGGGCGCGATTTCAGACAGAAAGGAGTGAACTGATACGGCTGGCGAAGACCTCCACCCACAACGTTGGCACTTTGGAGTACCAATTCCAGCGAGACTTCCACCACACCACACCACACCACACCACACCACACCGCAGACACCTTGGAGAACCAATGCCGGCGGGCCACATGGGGTCCATTTAAACGGAAATTACCGCTCACCACCATTAAAAACAAATCTCACATGGACCGTACCGCACACCTTTGCCCGTGCCGGCATCACCGCGGCGTAAACGGCTCCATTGACAACGGCATAATACGCCGTTGTAGGGTGGTTCTGCATCGCGCGTAACGCTCTGCTTCTCTTCCGTGTCCGGACGTACTTTCGTCAATGAGGCGGCCAGTGCCCTGACTTGGTATCGTGACTACGTCACTGGGGGGGGGGGGGGTGCTGTGACGGTTCCCCCCAACGCCACCGCCCGCCTCACATTTCCAGCGGAAACAACAAAAGCCTGGTCGTCGCAGAGCATCAAGTTCTATAGGAAAAAAGAGTAAAATTTCCTGCAAGGATGAATGGTTTGTTTGTGCGTAGCACAACATGAATATCCGATAAAATTTGCTCAACATGCGGCACACACCGGGGAATTTCAACCGGCGCCAACGGTCAACGGAAAATATTCCAATATTGGTTTCCGCCAACATGCACCCTTTCTCGGGTGGAGAAAAACGGTCGCATCCTCAACCAACGGAGCAATCGAGATATTCGGACAAGAATATCTGCGATCTACCACCGACACGCACAGGCAAGCTGCCCCTTTTTCATCAGCGAACACGGCGGGCAATTCGGTAGCAAAAAACCAACCTACAGGCAAGCAACACCATGCTTGCCTACAAGAGAAGCAAACACAGGGAATAGCCACCCGCACCTTTTGCACGACGAGCGATATGCGATCGGCGGCGATCTTGGTTGTAGTCGCGATCGTATGAATGTCCGTCGTGCCTAGGGAAGATACACTGGCGAAGTTTGCACGATCAACAATAATGCTTCAAGCAGTAGTGATCGTGTAAACAATTCAACCCCTATGCAAACCTGCAAATCATGTGAATTGCGATGATCCCATGTCTACATGCTAGGGGATATACACGTAAGCGGCAGACGCGATTGCCGTGTGTATGTTTCACCCTTTCCTTTTTTTCTTGTTCGCCCGACAAAAAGCCAAAGGCGCACCGTACATGGTAGTCGAGGCGGTGGTCTGTTTTGGGTCCTGGTGCTGAGTGTGCAAAAAAAGAAATGAAACCAAGAAAAAGAAAGAAAAAGGGGTTGCATATGAGGCAACCCTCGTGACCAGGATGAATTAACTAGTCAGTCTTTTGAGAAAAATTATACGGTGATGGTCGTTGAGAAAAATCGTACGGTGTTAGTCTATGTAAAGTATATTTTGACGATTGTGCAGCAAGAGTGCTAGTGCGTATACCAAAACAAGAATTAACTTTTATGTAAAGTATATTTTGACGATTGCGCATCAAGAGTGCTAGTGCGTATACCAAAACAAGAATAGTAATTATTAAACAAGAATTAACTTTTATGTAAAGTATATTTTGACGATTGTGCAGCAAGAGTGCTAGTGCGTATACCAAAACAAGAATTAACTTTTATGTAAAGTATATTTTGACGATTGCGCATCAAGAGTGCTAGTGCGGTATAACAAAACAAGAATAGTAATTATTAAACAAGAATTAACTTTTATGTAAAGTATATTTTGACGATTGTGCAGCAAGAGTGCTAGTGCGTATACCAAAACAAGAATTAACTTTTATGTAAAGTATATTTTGACGATTGTGCAGCAAGAGTGCTAGTGCGTATACCAAAACAAGAATTAACTTTTATGTAAAGTATATTTTGACGATTGCGCATCAAGAGTGCTAGTGCGGTATAACAAAACAAGAATAGTAATTATCAAACAAGAATTAACTTTTATGTAAAGCTATATTTTGACGATCGTGCATCAAGAGTGCTAGTGCGGTATAACAAAACAAGAATAGTAATTATTAAACAAGAATTAACCTTTATGTAAAGCTATATTTTGACGATCGTGCATCACGAGTGCTAGTACCGCACACCAAAACTAAAATTGTAAATAGTAAACCGGTTTCATTAATAAAAATAAATATTAAGGTATTGCGAACTGAATCGCGCTGAACTAAGTGTGTGTTTTATTTGACGATTAAGCTGCAAAAAAAAGGCGTTCGTAGCAAAAAAAGGAGTCAGATTAGGAAGAAACTAGTGGGGTTACGCGGTTAACCTGTGCCCTGTAGCACCCTGATCGACACGCCGCGTAATACCAAATATAATAGACCCATACTTCTAATTTGTGAGAACGAAGTGGAACCCAGCGCCCATGTCGGTGCCACGACTTCGCTCCTACACTATCGTAGGCGAACTTTCTGTTGACTTAACATCAACAGAAAAATCTATCCTCTATCGTTTATGATGACAATGCAGCCAGCCTCCGTACACGATCATCTATTTGACTAGCTGCATGTTTGGATTCTCTTCTGAGCACCCTTCGCATTTTCGTTTGTCCTGGCTTCCAGTGAATAGGCGTTCAACCAGATCTGTACGGTCACAATGGAAATACTTCCATTAAAGCCCAAATCGATTGTTCATTGGTCGTCACCAAAGCAATTTCCTGTGTAACATCGGTGGTGTTTTTGTTGAACTAGCGGGCGTGTTGACGCATTAGTAAAATCACCACAGTTGTATTTGAATAGCCGAAGTGCATGGATGTGATGTACACGTATTTTATTTATTAAACAGCAAATACAACATCTAGCACTACTGAACAACCGCAACACGCATCGAAACAACGAGTTGCTATCACCCAACCAACGTTTGATGAGTCGAAGAACCAGAATCACAATACCGTGCTGGAAACCGTCTCTCACACCAAATGTAGTAAACAATGTACACTACAACTTTCTTGGAGCTTAAAGCAGAAGCAAATTCTATGCTGACAGAGGAAGTCAACAAAAACGACCCTTTTTACGTGGTGACAAAGTGAGAATTCACCAGCTTAATGGCAAATGGATACACGACCCTGTTCTGAATTCAGCTAACTCACCACGCTCATATATGCTTCGAACTGACAATAGATCACTCTACGTGGGTTGCCTTTTATATTTCGGGATTAGAGAACAAAAACAAAAACTCACTACTTCGCGGAGGACTTCATCGGCGAGAGCGAAGAAATATACCTCGAGGCCCAGTACGCTCCCGATTCAGCCTCCCCAACCATGGCCAACAGCGCCAATCGCCGCCACCCTAGCGAGCTGCCCCCAGTGCAGCTGCCAATGGTCGCCACCAAGTCAGCGGAAAAGGAACCGCACCCCAGACCAGTGAGTCCCGACCAAGAAACAGACCAGAATACCGCCGGCCCAATGATCAACCAGACCCGTGTCTCGATACACGGACTACCGCCGGAACCCCTAAGGCAACAGGCTCCATGCACATTCTGCGGGGCCTCACGCCCTATCTACGCTTGCGAGGGCTTCCGATCACTCACACCTGGCCGTCGGAAGTCCTGCGCATACAAAAGAAACCTGTGCACCAACTGTTTGGGTCGCCACTGCCGACGCGACTGCCATTCCAGCAAGACGTGCCGTCGATGCCGGCGGAGACATCACACTCTGCTGCATGTCTTGACTACCGCCGTCGACGGGACAATCTCACCGTCGCTCGGGCTAAAGGATCTGCCCCCCGGCCGGCGCACACACAGTCAGCACCCCTTCACAGCTTTCCGCGTTGCTACCAACAGCGATGGTTACTGTGACGTCGGAGAACCAATGGAGAATTGAAGTCCGTGCACTCCTGGACCCCTGCTCAAGCGGCACCTTCATTTCGTCGTCACTCGCCCGAAGGTTGCACCTCCGACGCCAAGCAGCACCGTGGCCTTGCCACCAGAACACACGCTACCATCAGCATCACTCCTCGCCTCCACGGCTCCAAACAATGGACACTGAGGCCCTTCAGCCTGTCAGGGCTATCAGCGTATGAGCCACCACCACAATCAACGACGAGGGATATCGTTGCAGATCCAAACATCGCCCCCGCCGAAAAGTTGGACATGATCATTGGGGGAGACATGTACCCCACTCTCATTCTGGAGGGTCTAAGGAAGGACACACGTTCCGGCCTCGTCGCGCAGGCCACTGAACTGGGATGGGTGCTAACAGGCGCAGCACCCACCATATCATCAAGCCTAAATGTGACATGGCCTGTCACCAGCCATCATATGGCCATTCCTCGTGGGTTGCGAATTTACAACTCCGACCCAGAGGAACTGGCCGACCCTACGACTGATGATCGCAGCTCCCATCAGAAGACCAAAAGGAGGTCTCGCCGGCATCGGCTCCAGGGGCCACCTATGAGGCCCATGCAACTACCAGCCACCGATCACTTGCGAGACCCAACTACAAGACATACCCCGCCCGCTGAACCATTGCAGGGGCAAGAGGCAATCGAGGAACAAGGAACTTACCCACTCGAACACTTCAAGGCATCCCACCAGACCCAGGACACCACGTGGTCAAGCTTCTGCCCGGGTCCAAAACTACCCAGGCCAACCGCTGCCACGTGCAGTCACCAAAACAGGACCAGGAGCGCGCAATGCCCCGCAATGGCGGGCGGCGCTCCCCAGCAACCAGCGGTCTCCCGGACTCCAACAAGAAAGCACGCCTCTCAGGGCACCAACAGAGCCTGCACCCCAGCGACTCCGGAAGGTACTTGGCCCGTGACTGCCATTCCGCCAAGCCATGCGGACAGTGCCAGGGACGACATCGCACCACACTCCACGCGACAGCCTCACACGCCAGCGGCCGCATCCCGCCGGCTACTAAATTCGGACGGTCGCCAACGGGCGCATCGCCGTTCACGACCACGGGCCTCGATATAGCGAGACCCACCACCAGTCATCACGTGGCCATTGATCGTGGGTTGCGACCTTACAAATCCGATCCAGATCAATTGGCTGGCCCCGTGACCACAAAAGTCACCGGATGCCTTCAGTGGAAAGGATCATCCTGTCGCCATCTACCCTACAGGCCATCTCAGACCGCCAAACCTTCAGCGCTCCTCAGGGCGGGCGGCCCCATCCCAACCGACCATCCACGTGAAAGTGGACAGCAACATCCGACCACCATAGACTCAACGACCAAGACCAACCGCACACTCCCGGCCCCTAGCCACCGTCCCCTCGAAAATAATGATTCGCCAATGATTGGCGAAGGCGGGCGGAATGTTGCGGATTGGCAATTGAATGTGCTGGAATGTACTGGAGAAATCTAGTACATTCGCAGTGTATACCAGTTTCGCAGCAGCTGGCACCAACTGGCCGATTGTCACCACGATGAGGTCATAGCGTCCCTTTTTGAATTGGCAGTTCAACCGCAAACGCGTGCACACCGCCAAGAAGTCCAGCGTTCGAGATCACAACGTTGATTTTGCCTTTCCTCATCACTGTTTCCATTGACTCTTCCTTTCGTAATTTACGTTAGCAGCCTTTTGCTTTCGATACATGTGTTGTGTGCGCAGTCAAATAAACAACTGATACCGAACTGTTTCTAGTGACTTTTCCTCTCGTAATTTGCATCACCGAGGTTGCTTTCGATAAGTGTGTTGTGTTGCGCAGCCAACCCAACAACCGACGTAGAACAAAGGAAGGATCTCGGCTATCTTCTTGAATGTAGCTCACCGCTCCTGGACGCTGCCCTCCAATACAGACCCATACACCACTCTTGGATGCCTTAACCGTGGAGTGCTTTCCTCTTGGATGCAACCTCATTATCGCCCGCCACTATTACTAACACGCTATAATATGTATTAAGAGCAGGATTGCTTCTACACCCTCAACAGGGGACCAAAGCATGCATCAAAAATCCTTTATTAAATTAGTATAGTCAAATCAAATCTCTACAGTCAAAAAATTACTCCTAAAGAGTAGTTCACATTATATAATATAGTGATTTTCCTTCTGTTTATGGTTTACTGGAGAAATGACTACGAAGATATTACTATACTAACTAAACTAAACTATATTCATTCTAACAGTTTCATTAGATTTTAGGTGACCTAAAGGGAAACAACTTATTGGTACTTTATTAGGCCTAAATCTGTCTACCGAGTCCGAAGACGCTACAACCATGAGTTGTACGCAATCTACCTTGAAGCTAATGTTGTAAGAAAAAGCAAGCTCGGTAGACTCCGGTGGGCGGGACACCTAGCTCGAATGAGCGAAGAGGAGCCTGACCGGAAAATCCTTCGTGGCAGGATGTATGGGAAGCGACAGCGCCACAGACCTTGCCTGTGATGGAGGAATGGCGTAGACCAGGACGCCCAGAGCTTGGGAGTGTCAAACTGAATGACATCGGCTAGAAATCGGGACCGATGGAGAAACTTGGTAAATAAGGCGAAGACCGGATCCTGGTTATAGTGCCAATGATGACAAAATCTTCAATTTGCCTCGATTTCTTTTGGTATCCAAAATAAGTCGCGTCCACAATCCAAAAAAGCTGTCCCTGGCAAAAGACCAATTAAGTGGTAAGTTATGCCCACCTGGTTTGCTCCGATAAACAATCTCCAATTGACGACGTTATCACAAAGCAAAAGTGTTATCAGTGCCACTTCTCTATTCGGATTTAAGCTAGCCTACTACAATAATCAGCTTTGCATTATCAGCGAGCACAATACAATCGCAAACAACAATAAATAGTAATTCAGTACGCCCCAATTAACTGGGATTTTTATTCATCAGTAAAAAACAATTCTAACGTACTCAGCTTCTCGCAAAGAGATCCTTCAAGGCGCTGAACGGAATTCAAGCGAATTAAAGTCGGAATGACGAGCAGTTTCAGTGCGGGATCTTTCCTAAACGGATTGCCCAAGTCCTTCCAGCTGCAAATGAGATTCCCATAAGTGAAGTTGACACACATATGGTATTTAAGAACTTACAAGGGTTGGTCTCCAACTTCGACAGTCATAAATATCGAATCCTTAGGAGCAAATTCGTCCACGGCCTTATTTATCGCGTCAAGAGCTAGACAAAAAAAAAGTTAATGTATTTTCACTTAATAAATTGTCGGCGTTTACCCTTATTGCAATCGGGGCACCAACTGATTCCTTCTTCATTTTTATCTCCGGTAAAATACGCATTTATCCTCTTCTCTTTACCCAGTTTTGCAACAGTTTCTTTAAATACTTCGTAGCCTTTAACAGCAATTCGCTCCACCATTGCGATTGAAACTGACAGCCGGGAAGTTCTGTTTGATTGGCTGTCGGTTCCCCTCCACTTGTTTGATAGCACTTTAGACAACAGCTTTTAGGGTTTAGGTATACAATAGTTCCGGGGAGCTTTAATTTAATAGAACTTAATATTCCCCTGTGTTTACAATATTAGTATTATTGTTACAATTATTTATTATTGAAAAACAGTTGACATTAATTTGTCAATAAAGCGAAGAAATAATAAACCTGATTAGACTATTGTGTCTTTATCATTATTTTTTGTTTACTATTATTTTTGTACATGTTTGCTATTGTTTTTTTTATATTTTAAAGGTTTTGGTAATACCTTTCTTATTTTTGCAAGGTTGTAGGCCGGTTCCCAACGACCATCCGCCCTGGATGATATAATTTCATCGACCATAAGCTCTATTATACTGTGGCGCATATGACAATCAGTACTAGAATATTCGAGAAAGTCCGAAACAAAGTACTAGAATATTCTAGAAAGTACGGGAAAACTGGAGACTATGAACAATAGAACATTCAAGGCAATGGAACGGATGGAAACGAAACACCGAATCAGAATGTGAGGAAACGGCATAAATACGTCGCACACAGATCATGGAGACAAGTAAAAAGTAAGAAGTAAGAAGTAGCAGTAAAAGACGCGATAAGGACGGAAGCGACAAGTCAAGAAGTCGTTAAGTGTACGGTAAAAGTAACGGTTGTTATTAACGAACTAATAAAGTGTTACATTAATTCAAAATCGATGTAACGGCTCTTATTTATTAAAAATAATTAATCCAGCGAACCCTAAGCTCGCTACAATACGATCAGGAAAAACCTTTGACCATCTTGTGGAACTCGGTTGATGGATTGATTGACAGTTGATTGGTAGATTCAGTTCCAGCCCAACGGTGATATAAACAAGTCATACTCCATGTTCCGTAATGTGAGAGAAAGAGAATAAAAAGAAAATCGGAAGTCAGTCGGGAGTAAAGGGTCAAGGGTTGATTTTTAATGAAGTCTAGTGTTACGGTAGCAATGGTTTTATATTCAGCACAAACCAAATTCACTAAATTGTCATGTAGTGCTTTGAACAGTCCTACCATCTCCTTCCCCCACACATACATCCAAATCTCATAATCCTTAACTAAAATTCAAAAAACAATCATCTAAATTGAAAATTCGCGATAAACGAATCTAATGGTCGTTTATCGCCCTTGCACCCAACTCTACATAATCATCCAACTAATCCAGAAATACATTATCCCAATCCACCAAAATTCCTGGTAAACGAATCAAATATTCGTTTATCACCCATATACATCAATTTCCTATGATCCTCAAACAAAAGGAAACATATCGTAAATTGAACCAGATGTTCGATTTCCATACTCACTCTCATGAGTCAGAGAATTCACCTAACCGAATTCTTATCTCAAAAAACAAACACTTGGCTCCAGCCAAAGTATCTAAATCGAGATTTTGCTTTGAATTCGATCTCTTTGAGATACAAAATATCGATTTTGTTTCATTTATAAGGGTGATGAATTTCAGATTTGAAGATCAGTCTCGATTTTCGTCCGAAGCGGTAGGACGCCAATAAACAAAATTAAAATATATTAATAAACTAAAACCAAACATTTTTACTCAAACTTGGCCGATCTCCGTTCCTCTTTTATAAACGATCGGTCGCTACTCTTCCCTCAGGTCTGAGGAAGCACGGTGGCAACCGCAACGAGCCTTCTTAGGAGCGGTCTTGAGAGATCTTTCCTTTTAAGGACAAGGGAACACGCTCCGTGAGTGAAAGACTACAACAGTCACAAAATCTCTTTTGTACGCACGCGTTTTAAAAAAAAAAGACAGAGCCAGTCATGCTTACACTTTATTGCCTTTAAAAGATTGTATTCAACAATTGTGTTAAGAGCTACTTTTGAGGACCTCTTGGATCTCTAGAAGAGTCTGACATCAGCGTACACAAAGGTCTTTGATTCATTCAGTGTTTTGTTATGGAATACCTCTTTGGGGAAAAACATACATATAAGCACGTCTCAATCGATTAGAAAATTCTCCGATTGTGTGTGATCGCATTATATGAATCCCTTCCGTCCATTTAGGAAGTTTTATACCACGTTTGTATACCTCAGCCATTTTCCGCGATACCCTTTAATCTGAGAAAGCGCATCAGTTCACGTTGACAGTCATTTCAGGCGCACAAACAAAATCATACAAGACCGGAAGGTCTTGAGTGCGGTAATAAACGCAGATCACGTCTTCGGCGTCTGATAATCTGTGCTTTGGTCGGTGCGTGTGTATTTTTGTGTCGTCTTGTACTGACTGCCGACTGGCGGACTGAGGATCGGCTATTTATGCCAATTGTTCTCTTTGTTCTTGTGTCAAACGTGCGAACGGGGGGACAGGGGCACAAGAGAGAATATAAGCGGCGGCAGTTGGGGAGTTGACGATAGTACAACAAACATACTGTGCAAGACTACAACGCCCTCCTTCCAGACCAGAGTCCGGTTGTAGAGGTGCGCTACTTTGAGAATTTAACAAATTGGAATAGAGAGTCCGCATTTATTCAGTGATTGTATTTAAAGTTTAATAAACATTCCAAACGAATAAAACGGATTAACAATTTGGTGCTTTGAGCCGGATCAAGTTATCGAGGGAAAAACAGCAGCTGCCGACCGGATAACACAACGTTCCCCGTTGTGCAACGTGGGATCCAAGCGTTTCAACCGCAACGGATTGAAGCGCACCCGCTGCGGCCAAGCAGCAAGAAATATGGCCGTGCAGCTGATCAAAGACATCAACAAACATCAGCGCACTCAGTTGCGCAAGCTACACCCGATCCGCAAGCATCGGATTCAAGTAGCTAGTAACACAATTTCGACCCACAAGCATCGAAAAGCACAACTAATTCGCAATGGCTAACAGCGATTCGCCGGATAAGTCGTCAATGGCAGATCAGACTGTTCCGACACTAAAGAGGAGACGAGGAGTCATCAAGGGATTCCTCACGCGATTGGAGCAGTTCGCAAACAAGGCGAATGAGGTGGCTTCTCGAGAGGAAGTCACAAGCAGATTGCGCAAACTGGAGGACGCATTTAAATCCTTTCAGTACCTCCAGGAATGCACCAAGGAGATGGACCCGGACCTGGACATCGACAAGGAGAATGAGAAACGAGCAGCCTTTGAGGACCGATACTTTTCGCTGCAAGGCTCACTCAGCGGTTAAACGCATCAACAGGCACATACGCCACCACATTGAATACTTCAGGAGATACCCTGGAACCGGGAACTACTCCAACGCTAACACCAGAGCAACCAGGAATGGAGAGGTTGCTTGATACACTCAATTTCAGCCAAATAATAATGAGCACATTGGTGGAACAACTATTTACCCGTTCAGCTGACCTGACAGCATCGGATTCAATGGGTGGAACGGTAACCCGAACGACCAAGCTGAGGAACATCGACGTGCCTACCATCGATGGGGGTATGAACAGTGCAGGTATAAACCTGCAACTGTTCAAAAAGAACTGCAACAGTTATTTGATGGCATCTCGGGGCGCCCACTCGGTGCTATAGATTCGCCTCTCACGAGAGAAGTCTAATAAAAAAAAAAAAATTAATAAATAAAAAAGTGGGTAACGTTCCGGGATGTGTACAAACCGCCCATCCACGATAACCCCCAGGTTATCAGCGGTAGAGAAATTCAAATTTCCCCGGACTTCCTTAGGAGCGGTGTGGGGCTTTTCAGGGCCCGAAGAGCCATACATCGCTCGATCCCCACTATTCCAAGCGATGCGACTTACCTCGAAGTCGAACCTTCAGCAAGGTTACGTAACCTTGCTACGGCATTAACCGCCAGCCAGATTGCTGGAATTAATTCAGTTACCCCAAAGGATAACTGATATAAATACCAGGCAGCTTACTTTTCTTTGGGGGTTTTCTCCAAACCCCTTTTTCTCCACCACCATACCTGAAAACATTAAGTCCACGGCAAAGATTATCACCTAGCCGTGGCATCGAAAATTTCACCCTCGGGCATGCATTGCACCCAGTGCATCTCGTTCCCATTGCCTTATGCCATGGAAACAAAATCAACACGGAGTTCCTTGATTACTCGTTTTTTTTTGTTTGCCCATGGCACCCCTAGCATGCGGCTACCAGGTCTCATCAGTTTGCCACCGCCGACAAGGTTTCGGCTGATGCAAAGCAAACATTCACTAATTACCAGCAATAGCTGGATTCCTATTATCGGTCTCCACCGATCAGGGACCGCAAACAAGCAACGAATTGGATGCAGCCATCAAGTGTTTACTTTTAACATCTGGCAATGGCTGCACCCTATATTCGTTGCAATACCAAAACATAGCATTCACACCACAGATCGTTTATGGTATACCAATTCCCTATTAACGGCCGCCAACCGTCGGCGGACCTGGGAAATTTCACGTCCATCAACCCAAATGTAGATTTATGGCCTCTCCTAGGGTGACCAGATCTTCGGTTTGTTTTGCTTTCACCCCAGATGGTTCGGTTGCCGGCAAGTATTACACAATCAATTGTGTACACAGCCGCAGGCCCATGCATTGTTTGTATACGCAGGAGATGCAGTTGCGACGCTCGCATCCATCCTCGATCACCGGACGATCGTATGCGATGCATACACATACATGCGAAATGTATGCCATATTCCCCGTTCCAATCACGCCTCGAATTGATCGTGCAGCTCCTCCCCTTTTACGGTTTTTCTTTGCGATGTCTTTCTGTCTGCAGCGCATGAAAGTCAGTCAGATTTGATACGCCGAAGTGGTCGCGGACATTTGGAAAAGGAGTTCCGAGCCGTTGGAGATTTTCAATCGCGGTTTTATTTCTCTTTGACGTAATCTCAGTCCGCGTAATAGTTTAGAGATAAGTGTAACTTTGGAGAGTGTCGTCCTCACCAGTGATGAATGTAAACAGTGAAGAAATATTTTAATGTAATTTACCAAATTCAGACATATGTGCACAAATTGAAATAAAAATATTAAATTGAAGAAATAGTAAGAAACAAAAAAAAAATACGTTGTTAAAACTCTCTTCTTTTATTGGTATGGTGTTTTCTTGGCGATCATCGATGCCGCTGCTGTGCTCCACCCTTTCTCGGGTGAATTCTCCTAGTGAAACCGCAGTGGTGTTTTTGTTGAATCTGCGTTCGTGCTGACGCGCTAATAAAATACCCACAGCGGCACGGCGCAAACTATCAGGATGCTTGGGCAGCACTGGTCTCGCGATATGACAAAAAAAAGATCATCTCCGATCATTCATGTCGATTCCAGCTATCCAGACATCAGGTGCTGCAAAGTTATCAACGGCCTCTTCGAGCAGGTTCTGGCTCTGCGGGCATTGTAGCTGCCAGTGGAGCATAATGGTTGTTGGCTGGTTTTTACTACAGTCGAGAAGTTCGATAGTGAAACTGTAGCGGTTCCGCCAAACCCCACGGTACACTTACCTTAAAAACCCTCCATAATCATTACCCAAGAGGCATAAGCCTTCGCCAATGCATTCGCATTCGGCACCTAAAAATGCTGCACGCATTAAAGAGATCAAATCTATGTTCTTTAAGTCCCTGTAAAGAAAACTTACCTTCATGCATTCTCTTCGCATACCACTGCTCCTTAAGATTTCTTTATGAACTTACCAGGAATTCCCAATCAATTTTGGCATCTACGTCGCCAGTCAAATTTCCTTAGATGAATTCCGGTAAACAAAATAATTCGGTTTACATACATTGTAACCTTCATGACAGGGATCATAAATATTGCGCCGTCTATTTTCCCAACTTCGCCAAGTAAATTTCTTTACGTACACATCGGCCGGCGACCTTTTTCTTCCAGCAATAAAATTCCCTAACTCGCACCATGTGCAAATCGAAGATTGCTGTTCCTACATAGGCTTCCTGCGATACCATAGACAATTCATATCGTTTGTGGTATCCGAATCACATTTTCTATTTAATGAGCGGCTGCTATTTATCTAGCCGACCCTCATTACCGAACTATGCATCAGGTCATATTTCCCCTGTCCTTTAATTCGCCGAATCTTTTCTCTCACGAACTAGATGCATAAACAAATACAAATCCATTAGCATCCGACGAGATGCGATTCGTTTTTTTTTAACAAACACACATCTCTTGGATGCCCATTATGCCCCGTCCTTGAGTTTCAGGTATGCTTTTATGGCCGAATACTTGTAAAGAACCAAGTACACACACGTGTGTATCGTAGCGATCTCCTCTCAGAGATCCGGTTATCACCACCGTAAAAGTGAATACATCCACAATTGGTTCTAGCAGTGATTTAATATCAGTGAGTCGTATTCCATCCACCGATCGAGTTGGTCGGTTCTCCACCACCGCTACCCGTAGCCCTGCGGGTATGCGTACGTATCAGAGTCGAGTTTCGTTACACACCGCGATACAAATTAAGTCCATGCGCGTGTGCCCGTCTCCGTGCTAATTAAAGCCTTTCTTCTACACAAGTCTTCCGTTAAATGTGCTTCCTTCAGAACGGTAACCAATCCTTAAACAGTGTCGTGAACTTAGCAACGTGAATAACAATACATTAAAATAATAATTACTAATTAATCATGAACAGTAAACTCACAAGAGCCGGTGTTACTTAAGAACAATAGTAAAGGAAACAATAAAAGAAATAATAAAGAACCTTTACTACAATAGACTCCAACAGTGCTTTTTTTTATTTACTTCTTGTGGACTGTGTGCTGTGGAGGTGTACTTGTTTTGTTTTTCCGGTGAACAGTGTACGGTGGAACATTTAGAGCAAGTTGTGGGAACGAGGTAGAACTCTCGCCCGTGCGGCGTCGTGACCTCGTACCCCCACAAGACCAGGCAGTTGTGGACTCGAGAAACCAACAGAAACGAGATGCAGACATTCGAGGAGCTGACCGAATTCCCGAAAGCCCAACTTACCGCACTAGAGAGTATTCTAACAGCGAAGAACAGTTCCATGGGTCACACCCAAGAAGACGTACTCGGCAATCACATCACCAGTGCCGGCTAAGTGTCCCAAATGCGCAGAGCCGCATCCATTGTTCCGATGTGCCGCATTCAGGGGTCTTTCAATCCCACAGCGTGATCAGTTTCTCCACCGGCGCAAGTTATGTGGGAACTGCCTCAGCGCAAGTCACGGCATTGACAAATGTGAGAAAGGTAACTGTTGAGTGTGTAACGGACGGCACAACTCTTTGCTGTATCAATCGGTGGACGTTCCGGGTCATATGCAGCAGATGACCGAAGAATACCTAAAAATACCGGACAACCAATCTTGCTATCTCCCCCACCATGTAGTGCTTAATGCCGAGAGATAAACCACCAAGCTCAGGGTGGTGTTCGTTGCTTCTCGGATCACCAGCAATGGAACAGCTCTTAACGATTATTTGATTGTTGGACAGCCCTTGCAGTCGGACCTCATTTCAATATTGATTCGGTTTTGCAAGCATCCCATAGCATTTGCCTTGGAAAGTAAGTGGAAATCAAATTGCCACAAATTATTGAAGGGCTGTCGTCTGATTCACCCGGTACTGAAGAAGTGTACCAGTTCATCACGAGCGAAGGAACAACGCTGCTCGGAGTGAATTGACATCCCAGGGCAGACTATTTTAGCTACAAGGTACAGGAGGCTCCGGTGGTATGAACGCTCATGGATAGGAAGGCTCTGTAGGAGCGAAGTCGTAGCACCGACATGGGCGCTGGGTTCCACTTCATTCTCACCAAAAAACAAGTTCCGCCGCGGCCTGTAAACGAACGATCACCAGGGGAAACCATACAGAAATTAAAACACACTTCCACAGATTTAAATGGTTATTTCATTTTAATTTATTGTATACTGTTTGATGACGGTGACATAAATACACAACTTGAAAAATGATTTGATGTAACTTTAAGTTTAAATGTTATTTGACAGGAAAAACACCGAATACATGTCGTGGTTACCGAACGCGACTCTCGACTCACGCGATTATCGCTCCCCTGTGCGTACCAGGGTAGCGATGGAGACACGACCCGGTCGGGTCGAAGGATGGAATTTGACTCAGCGATCGTCATCTCATGCAGAGATGATTTCGCTAAGGAAAAAAAAGGAAGAGAGAGAAAAACTTTTCTCTTAAGGGTGTGACCACTAAGAAAATGCGATCTTTTTGGTGCAGTGGTATATGTGCGCGATCGAACAGATTCAATGTAATTGCACGTGTTCGAAAGCAGTGGAACGACGAAACAGGCAGGCGGCAAAGGCAAAAGGGAAAAATGACCAAATGCGCCGTTGGTAATGCGGGTTATTGTTTACGCGATGCCTCGTCGCTATTTTCGACGTTGGGAGAAAAAGGTGCTAAAAGCAAATTAGATGTTTATGGCATCTCTAGCTGCAGTAGAAACCGGGTTCATATTTGCATTAGGAAATGCTGGAGAATTTGGTTTCGGCGTCTATTGCGCTAATTATATGCAGCTGCTTGGGTTGTCTATTGATAAGACAAACAAAAAAGGTTGCCAGGCAATGGTATGAAAAGGTACAGGACGCGGCTGGGAAAATAGACGGCGCAGAATTTATGGTCCCTGTCATGAAGGTTACAAATGTATGTAAATCTAATTATTTATTTACCGGAATTCCTCTAAGGAAATTTGACTGGCGAGGTAGATGCCGAAATTGATTGGAAATTCCTGGTAAGTTAATAAAGAAATCTTAAGGAGCAATGGTATGCGAAGAGAATGCATGAAGGTAAGCTTTCTTTACAGGGACTTAAAGATCATAGATTTGATCTCTTAAATGCGTGCAGCATTTTTAGGTACTAATACTGATGCGTTAGCAAACTAAAGGGAGTTGGGTAGTAGTTATGGGGGTTTTTCAGGTAAGTAGACCGTAGGGTTTGGCGGAACCGCTACAGCTCTATCACACGTCTCCAAGCTGTATGATCCATTGGGCTTGGCCGCTTCAGTGGTGGTGCCAGCCAAGCTGGTATTGCAAAAACTGTGGCTTAAGGGTATCGATTGAGATGATCCCATGGATGAAGAGATTCGGAGGGAGTGCAAGGAGTACTTCGAGGGATTGCCGGCGCTGGAGTCGGTGAAGACCCCACGTTGGTTGGGACATCCGAAGCCCCTTCAGTTACATGGATTTTCGGACGCAAGCGAGAAGGCGTATGGAGCGGTCCTCTACGTCAGATTTGAGGAGGACGTGTCTTCCCAGGTGCGTATCATCATGGCAAAGGCAAAGGTGGCCTCAGTTAAGCAGGTGTCTCTCCCAGGACTCGAGTTATGTGGCGCCCATTTCTTGGCTCGGCTTTTTTCGTTCGTGAGGAAGGCCCTTCACCATAGCGAGGTTCAATGTTTCACATATACCGATTCCACTATAGTTCTACAATGGCTATCGGATCACCCCAGGCGGTGGAAGACATTCATCGCAAATCGTACGTCATACATTTTGGAAAGGCTGCCAAGAGGCAAGTGGCATCATGTACCGACTGCATCAAATCCAGCGGATTACCTGTCAAGGGGGCTTAGCGCAAGGGATTCGCCGGAGCAGATCTGGGGTGGCGAGGACTCGTCTTTCTGCGAGACAAGGAGCTGAGGTTGCCCCGAACGCCAATTTACCGAGTCCGAGACCCGGACGCCGGAACACCAGTAGAACTCGAGGAGCGAAAGGAATCATGCTTCGTAACCCAGCAGGAAGAGCTGTTCATAACAAGAAAATACTCCAGGCTCACTTGAACGGTGCGAACAGTAGCTTGGTTGAAGCGGTTCATCGATAAGAGTAGCTGCAAAGGGGGCGACAGGTCGGGCGTTCTCGATGCCGAGGAAGTGAGGGTGACAACGCGCACCATATTGCGAGCGGACTGAATCGTGATGGACCTGACGGCCATTAGAGCCGGGAGAAAATTGTCAAAACGAAGTGAACTGGTTGCGCTCGCCCATTCATCGATGACTAAGGTATCCTCAGGGTGGGCGGAAGACTAGAGGCAGCAAGGATGGAACACGAGCGCCCACACCCACCAATCTTACACCGATAACATCACCTTGCAAAGATCATCGTAAGGGAGTAGCACTTGAGGCTAATGGACGCTGGAAGCCGGTTAGTGCTCGTCGCGGTGAACTCCCTGTACTGGATCATAGGGAGTCGAGGACTTCTCCGGAGGGTCATGGCTGAATGCACGGTTTGCGCTCGTCGTAAGGAACGGGTGCTATCTCAACAGATGGTGGCATTGCCAGCCAGTAGGATTAATCCTGTTCGGCCATTTAGTATCACCGGCGTGGATTATGGAGGTGCTATCATTCTTCGCACATGGAAAGGACGCAAAGCATGGCGAGTCAAAGGCTGCATCTGTCTCTTCGTATGCTTGGCAACCAAGGCAATACATCTCGAAGCGGTTAGCGAGCTGTCCAGGGAGACTGTTTTGGCAGCATTAAAGAGATTCCTCGCGCGTAGGGGTTTTTGCCACACCCTATGGACTGATAATGGTACCAATTTCGCTGAAGCATGTCGAAAACTGCGAGAAATTTATGACGTAAACCTGAAAACTACCCGGGACCAGATCATGGCGGAGTTGGCCACCAACGGGACACTTGGAAGTTCATTCCCCCTACAGTCTCTCACTTTCGTGGCTTATGGGAGGCAGGAATCAAGTCCGTGAAGAATCATCTTAAGCGAGCTATTGGAAATGGGTTGCTGACTTTCGAGGAGTTTACTACGTATTGGCCTAGATCGAGGGTTGTGTGAATTCCTGACTGCTGGATGTCCTGCCAACGGAGCCTGGCGATCCCGAAGTGTTAACCTCTGGTCATTTCTTGGTTGGAGGACTGGCTATGAGCGTTCCGGAAGTCGATCTTGGAGATACAACGATCACTTGGCGGTCCAGATGGAACTACTAGCACGCATTACATCGAGCATTTTGGTCCCGGTGGAAGATCGAATACTCCCATAGGTTGCAGGCTCGCAACAAATGGTATTGTGGCATCTCTAACAGATACACACAATTCACAAGCAAAATAGTGAAGGACACCGAACGAAAATCGAATAAGTAAATACATCAGAACCGTATACCTAGCGATAACATAACAATTCACATCAGTGGAGTATAGTCGAGTTTAAAAATCAAATTCTAAACACGGTCAGTAGCCTGATGGGTAACGCTTGGGTTCAATTTTGTTCGTGATTCAAACTGTCATAGCGTCAGTTCGAATCACACGATCTTCTTCACTATTATTTCAAACGCTATAATTGGTGACTACGACGTGATCTGTACACGCAGCACACACTTCCCGCAGTAAACAGAACTTCACACACGATCATGACTTCCGCATAGAGCACAGGCACACTCGTCTGCTCCGAGGTTCTCTCGTTCTCTCCGTCGTTCGCAGCGAAGCTGATCGTAACGCAGTTTCTGAGGGGGGAGTGGTGTGGCATCTCTAACAGATACACACAGTTCACAAGCAAAATAGTGAAGGACACCGAACGAAAATCGAATAAGAAAACACATCAGAGCCGTATACCTAGGGGTAACATAACAATTCACATCAGTGGAGTATAGTCGAGTTTAAAAATCAAATTCTAAACACGGTCAGTAGCCTGATGGGTAACGCTTGGGTTCAATTTTGTTCGTGATTCAAACTGTCATAGCGTCAGTTCGAATCACACGATCTTCTTCACTATTATTTCAAACGCTATAATTGGTGACTACGACGTGATCTGTACACGCAGCACACACTTCCCATAGTAAACAGAACTTCACACACGATCATGACTTCCGCATAGAGCACAGACACACTCGTCTGCTCCGATGTTCTCTCGTTCTCTCCGTCGTTCGCAGCGAAGCTGATCGTAACGCAGTTTCTGAGGAGGGAGTGGTGTGGCATCTCTAACAGATACACACAATTCACAAGCAAAATAGTGAAGGACACCGAACGAAAATCGAATAAGAAAATACATCAGAGCCGTATACCTAGCGATAACATAACAATTCACATCAGTGGAGTATGGTCGAGTTTAAAAATCAAATTCTAAACACGGCCAGTAGCCTGATGGGTAACGCTTGGTTTCAATTTTTTTCGTGATTCAAACTGTCAATTCACACGATCTTCTTCACTATCATTTCAAACGTTATAGTATCATCCAGGCCCTTTCTATAACCAGGAACTCGTAATCACGAAAGAACCGACGTACACATACACAAGTGTACTGTGGCGATCTTCTACATGAGATCTCTTGGTTACCCAAAAGAGAGACTTTACGTCTCTCTCGGAACAGGAATTGTACCCTTCATTTAAGAGAGCCAAATTCACTGGCTGAATTAACGATTGAATATCGTGGAGTCCTTTTACAACCGCGGACCAGAACAGCCACGCTTCACTCCCGCTCTCCGCCGGCCGCGGAGACGCGTAAATATACACCCTATATACCTCGGAGTCGTGAGAAGTATTTCAAACCTTTCGGTTTTCAATTGTTTGACGAGTTAGTGCCGCATTTCGTTTGAGATTGTGAAAAAGAATTAATAAGTGGGAAAAGTAACTTAAGTGAGAAAAGTAACTTTATTTTAAAACAATTAACTTTAAATTGCTGTTGATCGGTGCACTCTTTGCGCTGGTCCCCATCGTCGTTGCTGATGTCTTCACAAAGTGTAATCAATTAAATAACTTATGCAATAAAGAACCCCGCTGTAAATTTTGTCGTGAATATTAAAATAAAATAACTTTCCTGGATGAACACAAGTGTCTTTCGATTAATTACTTCTGGTGGACAGTGTGTTTCCTTTTCCTGTTGTGGAGTTTCGCTCAGTTTTTTTGTGTCCGTCGAACTCATAATGGCGATAGGAGTTAACCAGTGCCAATGTCGGCACACATGCTACTTCCCCACACGCTGTCGTCTTATCGCCGGTTGTGCATGTTGGACACAACAGGAAAACTGCTTGAGCGAATAATTGCCACTTGCCTGGAACAATTCACTGAGAGGACATCGGGGCTTTCTGAATCGCAGTATGGGTTCCGGAAAGGTAGATCAACCGGTAAGGCACTATCTGTGATGTGCGACATCGCTCACAATGCGATAGCTGGAGCACGACGGCTAGAAGGTATGAAAAAATATTGCGCGGTGGTGACACTAGATGTTAAAAATGCGTTTAACTCGATAAACTGGAATCGGATTCTAGAAGCGTTGTGCGATCTACAAGTCTCACCTTACTTGGTGCGTATACTAGCAAACTATCTCTCGGATAGAAGACTGCCCTATGATACAGATGAAGGACCACAGGAATATAAAATAACAGCGGGTGTACCTCAGGGATCTGTATTAGGTCCGCTGTTATGGAATATCATGTATGATGGTGTGCTCAGGGTCAATGTACCAGAAGGGGTTAGAATTATTGGGTACGCAGATGATTTGGCAATAGTGGCCGTAGCTAAACATCTAGATGACCTGGAGAATATTTGCTCCGACGCAATCCAGAGCATTAAATGCTGGCTAGATATGGCCGGACTGAAATTAGCTGGACATAATACGGAGGCAGTTTTAATAAGCAGCCGCAAGAGTGTTGAACACCTTGATTTGGAAATAGAAGGACAAATAATCAGATCCAGTCCCTATATTATATATCTTGGAGTTATACTCGACAGCAGGTTAAACTTCAAAGAACACCCGAGGAAAACGAGTGAAAAAACGGCAATGAAAAGTTTTGGCGAGACTGCTACCCAATGTTGGAGGACCACGGTCCCACATAAGGAAACTCATAACCCGTGTCAACACCTCCATCATAATGTACGCTAAGGGGACCTGGACGCTAGGTAGGCCCGTAATAAAGTTCCGCGGGGGGATCAACGGGAATATGTGCCTGGCCGGAGGTGGTTTTAGTCGGTAAAAACCCGACATGCCTCTGGATCGGTCTAGAGGTATCTTTTGAAGATTTCCACCTTCCTACCGAAACCAAAAAAAAAAAAAAAAACACCGACCAAAGCGCAGATTATCAGACGCCAAAGACGTGATCTGCGTTTACTACCGCATTCAAGACCCACCGGTCTTGTACGATTTCTTTCCCACCACCCCCTATCCAAGTAGTTAGCGAACACTTGAACTAACACCGTCCACACTATCCTTAGATATCCCCCTCCTCTCTCTTTTCAGATATCCTGAGACCGAGCCCAACATCCTCACGGATGTGGGTGATTCTGGTTATCACAAGATGACCAGAAGCCAGAGACAAGATGAAGGACACATTTGTCCTTGTCTCCCTAAGGTCGGCCTCTCACCGCCCCAATTTTTTTTTTTGAGTTGACGATACTACAACAAACGTACTGTGCAAGATTGCAATGCCCTACGTCCAGAGCAATGTCCGGTTAAAGGGCGAATAAAATAAACTAGCCGCAATAAAGCAAAAAAGGGGTTAATATTTTATGCTGGATATAGAAGACTGGAGTCGTAAGACGAACAGGAACGGAGCCGTTCAACCCACAGGCTCAACGAGGCGCAAGTCACTCACAGACCGAAATCGATGATATTCGATTTATTATTCTTAGTTCCTTGAAGTCCACTTAGAAAGATATGATGAAGTCAACGCAGAAAGATACGCGACAATTCGGAAAGAGACAACGAGACTTTTCAAACCGAAAATACGCGAATGGGAGAAGACTAGGATCGAAAAAATCCTAGAAAATTCCACAGCAAGGAATATCAGAGGTATCTATGCCAGCATAAATTCAATTAGAAATGGCTACTGGGGGAGAGCCAAAATAATCTGAGACACAAACGGCTGTCTGGTCACAGAAACAAACAATATCGTGACAAGATGAAAGCACTACTTTGAAAACTTGCTCAATGTGCGCAGCCGGAGCTCCCGGAGTCGACTGCATACCGGCAGAGCTTGTGAAGCATGGCGGAGAGGCAACCCCTGGAAAGATCCTCCAACTGATAAAAACAATATGAGATAAGGAAGTCATTCCGGAAGAATGGAAAACCTCAATAGTCGGCCCCATTTTCAAAAAAGGTGACAAATCTGACTGCAAAAATTACAGAGGAATATCATTGCTCCCAACGATATACAAAATACTAACAAATGATATACTGGCGAGAATCACACCGTACGCAGAAGACATATTGGGAGAGTACCAATGCGGATTCCATAGGAACCGGTCAACAAGCGACCAAATGTTCACAATAAGGCAACTACTGGAAAAGAAGTGGGAATATGGAGAGACGGTTCACCAACTGCTCGTTGACTTCAAAAAAGCCTACGACTCAGTCGCAAGACAAAGACTCTACCATATTCTAGTTGAGCTGGGGATCCCGAAAAAATATGCTGCCCTCATTCAAATTTGCATGAACGAAAACAAAGGGCGAGTTAGAATAGAAAACCACCTCTCTGAACCATTTGAAATCCGGGACGGACTAAAACAGGGGGATGGCCTCTCACCATGTCTCTTTAACCTTGTCCTCGAGTATGTCATCAGAAAGGTACAAGACGACAACATGGCCGGATCATCCCTGAACGGGGTCACACAAGCCCTCGCATATGCGGATGACATCGCCGTTTCGAGCGATAATCTAGAAACTGTAAGTAAAAACAGTGAAATCATCATGCAAGCGGCAGAAGAGGTGAGCCTAGAAATAAATGAAGACAAAACGAAATACATGATTAGGGCGAGAGCAGATGGACCTCAGCGAACACACATAAATATCAGGGACAAGATATTTGAAAATGTCAAAGAATTTAAATACCTGGGAACAATACTGACGGCCAGTAACGAAATGTCGAAGGAAATTAACAAAAGACTACACTCCGGCAACGCTAGTTGGCATGCAGTCAGTAAACTGCTGAAATCCAAACTGCCATCATGGAATATAAAGCTCCGTGTCTATAGAACTATAATCATGCCATTTGTTCTATGCGGATGCGAAACATGGGCTCTCACAAAGCGGGAAGAAAACAAATTCCGCGTATTAGAGAATAAAGTCCTAAGGGGTATCTTTGGCGGCAAATATGACAAGGGGGCAGGGCAATGGAGGAAACTCCACAACCACGAATTGGAAGAGCTATACCGCAAAGCTACAATAGTGCGAGTAATCAAGTCGCGAAGATTAAGATGGGCCGGACACATGGCGCGAATGGGCAACGATAGGACCGTGCATAGAATTCTTGACAGTAAGCCAACGGGGAAGAGACCGACAGGCCGGCCGCGACGGAGATGGGAAGACAATGTTACGTTAGACCTCGAGGAGATCGGATCAGATGGTCGAACGTGGAAGGAGAGCGCACGGAATAGGGAACAATGGCGGAGTCGAGCCGGTGAGGTCATGAACTTTCGGGTTCCTACAGGCCAATAAATAGTAGTAATAGTATACTAATATAAAAATTTCTAATACCTATATATTTACAAAACATTGCTCAATTAATAAATCCTAAGAAAAATAAGGAATTAACATTTTTTTTAATTTTTGAAAAATTTGGAATGAAGTTTGAAGTGAGAAAAAAATATTATAATAAAAATAAATAAATAATTACACGAAGGAAAGAAGACTGATAATCATCCCTTAATCAACACAACACAAGAATTGGAAGAAATATACCGCAAAGCTACAATTTTTTATTATTTACTGGCCTGTAGGAACCCGGAAGTTTATGACCTCACCGACTCGGCTCCGCCATTGTTCCCTACAATAGTGAGAGTAATCAAGTCGCGAAGATTAAGATGGGCCGGACACGTGGCGGGAATGGGCAACGATAGAGCCGTGCATAGAATTCTTGACGGTAAGCCAACGGGAAAGAGACCGGTACGACGGCCGTGACGGAGATGGGAGCACAATGTTAGGTTGGATCTCGAGGAGATCGGATCGGATGGTCGAACGTGGAAGGAGAGCACACGGAACAGGGAACAATGACGGAGCCGAGTCGGTGAGGTGATGAACTTTCGGGTTCCTACAGGCCAATAAATAGGAAAAATAGTAAATAGTTCTTTGAAGACTTTCGGAGTCGAACACAACTCCTACCACAAGGCCTAAAATGGGTTTCATTTATTAATTGTAATACACCTTGGTTATGACAATGTCTTCCAAGATTTGTATTTGGTAAACTCCCGTCCAAATACAACGAACAGACGCACGTACCGGGGAAATGGTGTTCGGGCTATAAAAATGTCACTGTTTCTGTTTTTACTTTTGTTAAACTAGTGTTTATACGCAACGAACAAACGCGGGTAGCGGAGAGATGATGGTCGAGCTCCGAAATGTCACTGTTTCAGTTTTTATTTTGTTAACTAGCGTTTATACGCGACGAACCAATGCGTGTAGCGGGGAAATGATTGTTAAGCTCCAAAATGTCACTGTTTCTATTTTTATTTTGTTAGTGGCGATGTTTAAACGCAACGGACAAACGTGAAATGCTTAAGACACTCGGTTTCTATTTCTGTTCTGTTAAGCTATGGTGTTTAAACGCAACGGACAAACGTGAAATGCTTAAGACACCCGACCGCGCCCCTCGAGCATAGAACTCGGACCCTTCTCGATTGGTTGTTAGAACTCGACTAATTGTGTGTGCCCCCGGTGGCGGTTGAAGCTCGACTGATTAATGAAAGCAAAAGTTCATCGCGTTGTGGCAGTGGAGTCATAGTTAAAATAAACTCACTGCCACTTACGAGGAATTTCGAGAAGAGTTGCTATGCTTGCATAGGAATTCAGTTCCAGCGAATGCTCGCCGTATAAGCTGAGTTGGATTCGGTGGTTGTGTATACCGGGAAATTGGCATAGCCATGTATGATCAAGGGTCTTGATCGTTGTGATGGATTCGTGGAAAATTAGCTGTCGCTAGGTTGCAGACGAGAAGTATGATTTAAGGAGGAAATGAACCGAAATGGTTTTCGGGGGAAATTGGAATTGCTTGGGTGCAAGCAAGGAATATCATTTAGATAAGATATTAACCGAAGTAATTTCGGGGAAACGTATGCGGGGATGATTTAGAATATATTCTGTTGAATTGTATTCTGTTGCGGGTTTTGGAGTGTGTTTTTCAAAGTTTGGGATGTATGCTATTGCGGATTTTCATGGGGAGTTGGGTTAATGTGACGCGCTGTTAGCGGTCAAGGTTGGTTAGAATTGTGAGTTGATTCTCCATGCGGTGTAGAAAACCCCCATAAGGTCCCAAAACTACAACTTCTCTCTGAAATCGAAAAGGCCAAACAACTCACCACTTTCGTACTCAACGAAGGAAACACAGAGAATCACATTGTAGCTGTTGACACATTTTTCGAAGATTAGAACGAGCGATTACATTTTCTTCAACCTACTGTGCTGTACTGTGTATTATGCTGTAGCGTTCTACGGGCGCACAATTCCGCGCAGGTAAGGTTCCTACCCTTCAAGGAATATACCTACCTGAAAACGTTACACGCGCCCACAGACGCGTGCCCCCAAAGCCCTACTAGGGGCCAACAACATGTAGCCAACGTTGAGCCGACACCAAAAAGCAAGGAACCGAACATCCCAAAACTTTTAATGCCAAGCTCAACATTCGTAAGACATCATACCTGAAACAAGAAAGAAACATTCATTATGTCTGTGCCCAGGAACATTCCATTGAATCGGCAATTCCAAACATCTATGCAAGGAAGTGCTATCGGCAGATTATGAGCCGATCAACGGTGCACGTGCGGGTAGTCTACCACAAAGACCACCCAAATCCGTCGAGCAAACAAAAGGCAACCTACTACAATAATGTATGTTGGTCATCCGCTACCAGATTCCTGGGAAACGAAAACATCTCAACGAGATACGACGTGAATTTGTACGAGGGTAAAAATAACAAAAGGAACTACTTCAGTTCCACGGTCCTTACCATATTTTCACACCATTAGAAAGATCTAATGGATTGTTGATATTAACTACAGAAGTTAAACAACTCACGGACTTTACGTCCATACAAATTGCAGGAGTAATAAGTAGAAAGTGAAGCAAGCGATAAGTAGAAAGTAATAAGTAAGAAGTAAGCAGTGAAATACGCGATAAGTACGGAAGCGATAAGTCAAGAAATCGTTAAGTGTACGGTAAAAGTAACGGTTGTTATTATCGGACTAATAAAGTGTTACATTAATTAAAAATCGATTTAACGGCTCTTATTTATTAAAAATAATGAATCCAGTGAACACTAAGCTCGCTACAATATATATATATATATATATATATATATATATATATATATATATATATATATATATATATATATATATATATACATATATATATATATATATATATATATATTGTAGGGGGAACATCATGCAGATATCATGATAAATAATGGAACTTTAAGAGTTTCGTCATCGCATACCGGGCTCGCTCTCGAGGCTCTGCCCACGCTCGACTAGTGATGGCATTTTGTAACATCAGAAGCATCGGTTTCACCAATACGAACGTAAACGCCGTCCACTAATATTTGCAAACAACGAAACCTGATATCCTTGCCCTAACTGAGCCCCAGGTCGATTCGTCAACTGATTCGACATATCGTCGTTACTCAGGATACGACTTACATTCGAGATTCCGTTTTATGGGCGGAGTCTGCGTTTTCGCGCGGTCCAATCTGGCTTGCCAGAGGATGGAGGCGTTGGAACCCAATAATATTGACATCATATGGTTGAGGGTCGTGCTGAGGAATTCCGTTAAATTTCTTTGTTGTCTTTACCGTTCCCCGAATGACGATCGACCGGTGACATTTTTCGAACATCTTTCACATACCGTCGACTGGATACAAATCAACCACACAGCTTCTGAAATTGTTGTCCTTTGCGATTTTAATGTGCACAATTCCGGCTGGTTGTTACATTCCAACAGAACCGACGAGGCTGGGAGGCTGTGGGAGATGTTTGCTGTAAGCCGCAACTTGACTCAACTCGTAGGGGAGCCAACGCGAGCGCCGGATGCCCGAGGCGATTATGCGAACACCCTGGATCTGTTTTTGACATCCGAACCGAGTATTTATACCGTAGAGGTTTCTGCGCTACTCGGAAACTCAGATCACTGCTTGGTATCTGTCGCACAAGCACTTGCATATCAAGCGAATAACCGGCCTAGGCAGCTTCGCCATGTATGGAAGTATGGGGCTGCTAACTGGGACGATATGCGAGATTTCTTCGCATCCTTTTCATGGTCGGAGGTGTGCTTCGGAGACTCCGATGTTAACGCTTGCGCGGAGTCGGTATCAGAGATTATTCTTCTGGGGATGGAGATGTATATTCCACATTCCATCGAACGAAGTTCATCTGATAAACCGTGGTTTGATAAAAAATGCGAGCAGATTGCAGCTGCAAAAAATAGAGCTTTTAAGCAATGGCGCTCCAACCCCACCGATGTTAACAGAACGAATTTTGTTGGAATCAGAAACGCGTGCAACCAGGCGATTGATACCGCGAAGAAAGTTCACAACGACAGAGTGGTCAATAAACTCCCCCGATACCCAACTGTTTCGCGCTCCTTCTGGTCAATGGCAAGGGCTGTCAGCAGTAACTTTGCTTCCCCCTCTTTCCCTCCGTTGGTGACAGACAGCGGGACGTTAGTCACAAATTCAAAGGATACAGCTGATGTGTTCGCGAATTTATTTTCCGCGAATTCAAACCTCGACCCCGGCCTTTTGGAGCCACCTGTGATCTCGCCGGTATGGTCTTCGATGCGGGATGTGAGATTTGGTCCGCGCACTATTCAACGCATTCTACGTGAACTGGATTGTAGGAAGGCAACCGGCCCGGACGGAATACCAGCAATAGTCCTTAAGAACTGTGCTCCAGAACTATCGCCGGTTCTTGGCAGACTCTTCTGCTTATCTTATGCACGGAGGACCTTTCCTGCCTGCTGGAAAATCGCTCGAGTTCAGCCAATCCCAAAGACGGGAAAAAAGTGTCTCCCACAAAACTACCGTCCGATAGCATTACTGTCTATTTTATCTAAGGTAATGGAAAAAGTCATCAATACAGAGTTGGTTAAGTATTTGGAGTGCAACGGACTTCTGAATGATCGTCAATACGGATTCCGTGGCAGGCGGTCCACAGGTGACCTATTGACACTTATAACCGATATATGGACATCTGCGATTGAACGGCATGGTGAGTCAAGGGCGGTCGCATTGGATATCTCCAAGGCATTTGACCGCGTCTGGCATGGGGCATTGCTGAGCAAACTTCGTTCATATGGACTTTCCCAACAGCTTTGCGACTGGACAAGGAGCTTCCTCGAGAATCGATCGATCCGGGTTGTTGTGGACGGCGAGAGATCGGATCTGTATCCTGTTAATTCGGGGGTGCCCCAAGGTTCTATTTTGGCTCCAACCTTGTTCTTGCTTCACATAAATGATTTGTTGGAGACAACGGATAACAAAGTGTTCAGTTTTGCGGATGATAGTACGCTTGTTTCCTCCTTTTCGAGTGATCGGCCGATTGGTGCATCTACGTCGCACCAGCTGAGATGTAGACAGATTGACTCTCTGAATCAGGATCTGGATAAAGTCCTGCAGTGGGGAAAGGCCAATCTTGTCGACTTCAATGCAACGAAGACCCAGTATACAACATTCACAAAGAAAAGTGGATCATCGGTTCCACAGCTGATGATGAATGGCCGGGCCCTCGAGGCTGGGGAAAGTTTGAGATTGCTCTGCGTCACGGTCTGTGGGAATGTATCATGGCATAAACACGTATCGGGTATCGCCAGGTCAGCAAGAAAATTGAGCTATCTTTTTAAAGCCAAGAAATATTTTACTCCGGCCCAACTTCTTCTCCTATATAAATCCCAAATTAGACGCGCGCTCGAATATTGCTCTCATGTTTGGAGCTCGGCTCCTAAACATACCCTCGACCCACTTGAGAGCATACAGAGACGAGCGATCCGCCTGATCGGGGACTCGGCGCTGACGTCGGGACTACAGTCGCTATCACATCGAAGGCGCGTAGCCGACCTCTGTCTGTTTTACAGATATTATCACGGGTGCTGTTCTTCGGAGATTCTTGGTATTGTTCCACGCAATTCGGTTTATATGCGTTCCACAAGACAATCCGACGGATCGCACCCGTTTGTGGTTCATCTCCCGACGGCGCGAACATCCCTGTATCAGAACTCGTTCCGTTACAGACCGGGGAAGCTGTGGAACTGCCTTCCCACGCGAGTGTTCCCGGAGCGTTACAACCTGCAGCTGTTCAAAAAGAACTGCAACAGTTATTTGATGGCATCTCGGGGCGCCCACTCGGCGCTATAAGTACGCCTCTCCCGAGAGAAGTCAAATAAAAAAAAAAAAATAAAAAAAAAAAGCGATAAGTAAAGAAATCGTTAAGTGTATGGTATCAGTAACGGTTGTTATTAACGGACTAATAAACTGTTATATTAATTCAAAATCGATTTAACGGCTCTTATTTATTAAAAATAATTAATCCAGCGAACCCTAAGCTCGCTACAATTGGTGTCAGAAGTGGGATTAATTATTGTTTAAGTGAATAAGTCTGTGAAAGTGTGTTGTGAGGATGTCAGATCGACATTTGGAGGATCTTCGCGTTCCCGAGTTGAAGAAGGAATTTGAGGACCGGAATCTGGATAGCAGAGGACAGAAGCAAATTCTTCGACAGCGTCTGCAAACAGCAATGGAGGAAGAGGGTATTGATGTCGACACATATGTTTTTACGATTGGCCAGACTGTCCGATGGAGAAGAAACAGCGAGTCAAGATGGTGCCAATGTAACGGAGAAGAGTTCGCCACAGTTGGACATTTCGGAGATGCTCAGGATGATGATGACAAAATTGGACGCGCAAGCTACAGACATTAACACAAAATTGGACGCGCAAGCTGCAGATGTTAATGCAAAGTTGGATGTCCAAAATTCAAAATTCGACGCCGTAAATTCAAAATTCGACGCCCAAAATTCAAAATTGGACGCACGCTGCAGACGTTAATGCAAAGTTGGATGCCCAAACGCAGTGGATAAAATGTATTTTTCAACACTTTAAGAAAGAAATTCGAAACGAAGTAGACAATCTAGATCTAAAAAACGAAGTTGAATTCAAGAAAGTCACCGATGAAATATCACGAATCGAAAAGAGACTTGAGTGTGTTGAGAGAAATAAGACATCGCCAGGCAATCAACATGACTACAAAGATACAAGGATGCAACCGCTAACCTTCGATGGAACGGGACCCTTCTCCGTATTTATTTAGAAAGTAATAAGTGAGAAGTAAGAAAGTGAAGCAAGCGATAAGTAAGAAGTAAAAGACGGGATAAGTACGGAACCGATAAGTCAAGAAATCGTTGTGTACGGTAAAAGTAACGGTTGTGATTGACGGACTAATAAAGTGTTATATTAATTCAAAATTGATTTAACGGCTCTTATTTATTTTAAATAATTAATTCAGCGAACCCTAAGCTCGCAACAATATATATATATATATATATATATATATATATATATATATATATATATATATGGATATATATATATATATATTTATATATATATATATATATATATATATATATATATATATATATATATCTATATATATATATATATAACATAACACTTTGTATACCTGAATCCAAACAGACCTAATTACGATCAATTTGTAGAGCTATTAGATATACGTTGCCATGTAATTTATAATGTAATAAACTATAACTAAATGACGATTTTTTTGATATACCATTTAGTTCTGATGGGCCAAAAGGAAGTTTAGAAAGTCGTTAACAGAACAACTGACAGAACTGTGAGTGTTTTCTATATTTTAAAGCCTGAGCCAATAGTCTCAGTTGCTAGGCTCATTATGTTAATTTATTGATATGTAATTTTAAATTAAATAAATATAAATATATAAATAATATTTTAAAGCGTTTCAGTTATAGAAGTCGATAACTGCCGTCACTAGGTTAGATTAACCCTAAATTTAAATGTGTCTGCCACAAATATTTAAATAGTGGACAACAACAAACCCTCACAAGATTTATTAGAATTATTATTGTTTTCATATAAAGCCTCTCAATTTGAACTTTAAAACAAGTCTCTTAAGAATTGGACTCTTCTTTTTCGAATACCTCTTGAATTCGACTAATCAAAAATCTCTGTTATCAGAATGATTCCGCTGAATCATTCTGTTCAAAGAGAACTCTCGGGATACGCATGTACCTTGCCATGACTATGGCTAAGAGATTTGTGCTTGCTCAGCACATTCACCACTTACCCCTAAAGACTGCGGGCTCAATGGTCAGAATCAATGCGTTTGGTTTGTTGGTGTGCTTAGAATAAATCGACAAAATATCGTCGCGGAAATGTGTCTCGAACGTTTGGGGGGGCAACATCGTCGCGCGGCGTGAACGTCATCATCGTATATCGTCTATGCCCCAGTATTATAGAAATAGATAACTTTGTTATCAACCGTCTTGTCGCTTGAACGTGTATTTTGTGATTCTTTATTTTTCGGTCACATTTTTATTAGATTATCGGTTTTATCGGATTACCTTCTTTGATAGGGTTTACTTAATTTTTTGTCAATTGATCCACTTTCCATCGGTCGTTTGACAATTTTTTTTTTTCACTAATATCAATGGTGATTGAGTAGATTAATTAAATGAGAAAAGAAATCGAAGGATATTCTATTGTCTAAAGTTGAAATTAAAAAAAATAAAAAATGGGGAAAATAAATTAGTCGATATGCTTTTGAATGTAAACATAAGATTTAGCGACCGTTGGTGTTTAACATGAAGACTGAAAATATATCGATAGTATGTTAAAGAAAATAAAATACAGTCGCTTAATTAAAAAATAAAATAACAAAATAAATCATCACACAAAAATATAATGAACAAATAAAACGCGAAGAAAAAATCAAATAACGGGACAGCTTATATTTACAAGTTTATAAATAATCACTCGAATATATCCGACAACCCGAACAACATCTTGAGATCAGTGTGGTTCTGCGAGTTCTTTCGACTTCTGGTTGTTGAGTTTATCGTTTTTTTTTTGTATTCTGTTTCAGTTCAACCTATTTTTTATTCTGTATCCGTCGAATCCTTCTGTCCTAGTGCGGTTAGTTTACTTAGATAATTAAATCGATGATTTCTTTGCGATAGTGTACTTAAAATATCGATATCGAGCTCATTACGAACGAATTATTTCAGCTTTGTTTATAATCAACACAAAATGTTAAAGGGTTAAAATCCCATAAAACAAATCGATTAAATTGGAATGTGGAAAAATCGAACATACCTCCTCCCACCTTCTTCGATCGACTCCAGCATGTAATAAATGATCGAACCGTTTGACCTCAGATTTGAATTGTTTAACTCGAAATAAATTGATTAATGTTCATTGGGATGTTTATTTTGCATTCGCATTGTGTATTTGTTCACTATATCAATCGAGAATGAACTGTGCATGCAATCGATGAAGTAAATAAACAAAACTGACTTTTTAATCGGCTGTCGAGAAGACTTCAATTAATTTAGACCTTCGCGCCTTTTTCGTGCGCGGGATCCTTCCTCTGTCGTTTTTCGCGGTGAAATTATTAATTTATTAGTTTTTGATTAGTGCAGTAATTAAAGGACAACAGAAAAGTGTAGTGAAAATCGTGTAATTGTAATGTTCAGCCGGTTACGTGGTATAGTGTTTTAGCGTCGCATCGATTACGGTTTTACAGACAAGGGGTTGTGTGTGATAAAACGAAAAAAGGAAATTGGAGGAAATAATCAACATATCAATGAAATCTACAAGGATGGGGATCGACAACTTTAGATGGAGCTAATACCTGGGCGGTGTGGTGCAGTTATCCTGTGAGGATTGATAGGGTAAGTACATGATTATACTTGACTTGGTTGAAGGGGATGTTTCACATTTATGTGGTAGTTCTGTGGTTATAGATGTGTGATAGTTTCCTGTTTTGCCATGTCCACCCTTCGAGGTAAACCACTTCTTCTTCGTCCTTCCGTGCGGCCAATGAGTATTGAATACCTTTTTGCGATATGACACACTTAAGCACAAGATAGGTCCTTATGCTCGACTGCCTCTACCTATGTGTGAAGAAGTGGTGGAACTTGACCTTAGATTTGCCTGTGTGCCTGTTGCGTCGGCTACTGCGCCGTTCTATTTCCTTCTTAGCGTTTTTTCCTATTTTCTTCTATCCTTGCTTTTTTAATTTTCTAAGGTGGCAATCAAATGCAGGAGTATAATAAAGGATGGGAGGTGGTTCTTTGAGAAAGGATTGATACCAAGGAAATCACGAGGAACGTTAATGTTGTAAATGATTTCTCTGCATTTTTCACAAGTATTATGAGGTTTTGACCCAAATTGAATTGAAGAATGAAATTTTGTGGTTTTACACTTCATGAAGATTTTACGACCACTGAAATTATATCCAGGTGTTCCATCTTGCCATGAAAACTAACTACATTATGGCAACATAGTCCGTGTGAATTCTAAGGCTAATCAAATTATATCTTGGTGCCCCAATTTGCAAAGAAACATTGTGGTTTCACAGTCCATGAAAATTCTACGCCCACTGAAATTATGTCAGCTTGCCATGAAAAAAAAAAACAACGTCGTGATTCCTCATTCCATACGAGTTCGAAGGCTAATGCAATTATATCCTGGCGTCCCATTTTGCAAAGAAACAAACAAACGTTGTAGCTTCTCAGTCAAAGGAGATTCTCCGACCAATAAAGTATATGTAGATATGTCAGCATTCCACGAAAATAATAGCATTGTGGCTTCACAGTTCAAACATGTTCTAAGGCTACTGAAATAATATCTCGATTTCCAAACTTGCCACACTTTATTTGGCAACTTGAATAGTAATTTTAATCCGAAGTCTGCCAACGACAGACATCTTAATCTCTGCGTTTGGAAACACCCATTGAAGGACCTCGGACAGTGCTTCGTTTAACGTATCATCTGGACGTTTTTGCTATTAGTCTACTTCATCATCGGAATAAGTGTGTTTTCAGGACTACTACACTTTCCATCTATTGTGCCTTCCTATACCTCTAGTCTATTCGCGAGCTCGCTGTAGCGCACAACTGCTCTACTGGAATATACTACTTGTTGCATCAAGTAGTTCAACAGTTCCATCCACTTTCAAAATGAGAACAAACGACATCCTTAAGGACCGCAAATATGGGTTTCTTAGTAACAGGCGAAGTGACATCATACGTTACCTACTTACACTATGCACTGGTTTTGTGGAAACAAGTCTCACTGAATATTTCAAAAGCATTTAGCAGAATTTAGCATCCAGTCCTACTTTTGAAATAGATTGCCTATGGAGTTGATCCTACACCGTTTCTATGGACTAAAGAACATTTTTGTCGGTGCTCAATCCAAGTGGTTTTATATGGCGTCAAATTTGCCTCCCATCAAATTAAGTTCAATGTTCCTTAGGAATACATTCTCTCACTTACGCCGTTTCACATTATTAATAACGATCTTTTGTCCATTACCCAAAAACCAATTTACTTGATTATTGGTGAGAGCACATCGTTCTCTTTCGAACATTTTCCTTGCTTGAACCGTGTCATCAATCAGCAGAATATGTTCAGTTCATTGAATTCGGACATTAATAAGACATATGTACGTCCCTCGGGATTAGTTAACCGGAATTCGATGCCCCAAAAACATAATGCTAGCACTTGTCGTGAAAGGTAGTTCGCAATGTTGAGGAATGGAATTTGCTTTGTCGAAGCGATCTTTTATTTCTCGAACTGATTCGACTTTTAATTGGAAGGGTTACATACGAGGATGAATCAAATATAAACGGTAATTTTACTTTTTTGCTTAGCAACAAGTTGCGAGCTAGATAATCTTGTGCGTGGCTCTTGTTTGGTTTATGAAGTGTGGGGAACCGGCTTGACTAGCGGTTGCCCTCGACTTTGTAGTCAGTACAGCTATGAGTGAGCAACAGGTCTGTTGGGCCACGGGTTGTTATAAAATTATTAACAAATAAAGGCGTTAAACCCTCGGGTATTTTTTCTCTATTGAAGCACAGTTTGGTGATTATACACGATCGTGTGTATACATGGGCTAGAGAATTTAAAAGTCGGCGAGTACGTATCGAAAACGAAAGTCATGATCGACTCCCGAGAACAAGTCGTACAGATGACAACTTCCGTGCCGTTCGAGAACTTTTTTTATGTTTTTTTTAATAAACTTCTCTCGGGAGAGGCGAACCTATAGCGCCGAGTGGGCACCCCAAGATGCCATCAAATAACTCAGTTTCATTTTGAACAGTTGCAGGTTGTAACGCTCCGGGAACACTCGCGTGGGAAAGGAGTTCCATAGCTTCCCCGTTCTGTAGAGGAACGAGTTCTGATGCAGGGATGTTCGCGTCGTCGGGAGATGAACCACAAACTGGTGCGATCCGTCGAATTGTCTTGTAGAGCGCATATAAACCGAATCGCGTGGAACAATACCAAGAATCTCCGAAGAACAGCACCCATGATAATATCTGTAAAACAGACAGAGGTCGGCTACGCACCTTCGATGTGATAGCGACTGTAGTCCCGACGTCAGCGCCGAGTACCCGATCAGGCGGATCGCTCGTGTCTGTATGCTCTTAAGTAGGTCAAGGGTATGTTTAGGAGCCGAGCTCCAAACATGAGAGCAATATTCGAGCGCGGGTCTAATTTGGGATTTATATAGGAGAAGAAGTTGGGCCGGAGTAAAATATTTCTTGGCTCTATAAAGATAGCTCAGTTTTCCTAAGGCTGACCTTGCGATACTCGACGCATGTTTATGCCACGATACATTCCCACAGACCGTGACGCCGAGCAATTTCAAACTTTCTCCAGCCTCGAGGGCCTGGCCATTCATCATCAGCTGTGGAACCGATGATCCACTTTTCTTTGTGAATATTGTATATTGTGTCTTCGCTGAATTGAAGTCGATGAGATTAGCCCTTCCCCATTGCAGGACCCTATCTAGATCCTGATTCAGAGAGTCAATCTGTCTACATCTCAGCTGATGCGACGTAGATGCACCAATCGAACACTCGAAAAGGAGGAAACAAGCGTACTATCATCCGCAAAACTGAACACTTTGTTATCCGTTGCCTCCAACAAATCATTTATGTGAAGTAAGAACAAGGTTGGAGCCAAAATAGAACCCTGGGGCACCCCTGAATTAACAGGATACAGATCCGAACAATCGCCGTCCACGACAACCCGGATCGATCGATTCTCAAGGAAGCTTGGAGATATCCAATGCGACCGCCCTTGATTCAGCATGCCGTTCAATCGCAGATGTCCATATATCGGTTATAAGTGTCAAAAGGTCACCTGTGGACCGCCTGCCACGGAATCCGTATTGACGATCATTCAGAAGTCCGTTGCACTCCAAATACTTAACCAACTCTGTATTGATGACTTTTTCCATTACCTTAGATAAAATAGACAGTAATGCTATCAGACGGTAATTTTGTGGGAGACACTTTTTTCCCGTCTTTGGGATTGGCTGAACTCGAGCGATTTTCCAGCAGGCAGGAAAGGTCCTCCGTGCATAAGATAAGCAGAAGAGTCTACCAAGAACCGGCGATAGTTCTGGAGCACAGTTCTTAAGGACTATTGCTGGTATTCCGTCCGGGCCGGTTGCCTTCCTACAATCCAGTTCACGTAGAATGCGTTGAATAGTGCGCGGACCAAATCTCACATCCCGCATCGAAGACCGTACCGGCGCGATCACAGGTGGCTCCAAAAGGCCGGGGTCGAGGTTTGAATTCGCGGAAAATAAATTCGCGAGCACATTAGCTTGTCCTTTGAATTCGTGACTAACGTCCCGCTGTCTGTCACCAACGGAGGGAAAGAGGAGGATGCCAAGTTACCGCTGACAGCCTTTGTCATTGACCAGAAGGAGCGCGAACCAGTTGGGCACCGAAGGAGCTTATTGATCACCCTGTCGTTGTGAGCTTTCTTCGCAGTATTAATCGTCTGGTTGCACTCGTTTCTGATTCTAACAAAATTCGTTCTGTTAACATCGGTGAGATTGGAGCGCCATTGCTTAAAAGCTCTATTTTTTGCCGCTGTAATTTGCTCGCATTTTTTATCAAACCAAGGTTTATCAGACGAACTTCGTTTGATGGAATGTGGAATATACATCTCCATCCCCAGAAGAATAATCTCTGATACCGACTCCGCACAAGCGTTAACATCGGAGTTTCCGAAGCACACCTCGGACCATGGAAAGGATGCGAAGAAATCCCACAAATCGTCCCAGTTAGCAGCCACATACTTCCATACATGGCGAAGCTGCCTAGGCCGGTGCAAGTGCTTGCGCGACAGATACCAAGCAGTGATCTGAGTTTCCGAGTGGCGCAGAAACTTCTACGGTATAAATACTCGGTTCGGATGTCAAAAACAGATCCAGGGTGTTCGCATAATCGCCTCGGGCACCCGGCACTCGCGTTGGCTCCCCCACGAGTTGAGTCAAGTTGTGGCTTACAGCAAACATCTTCGCCAGCCTCCCAGCCTCGTCGGTTCTGTTAGAATGTAACAACCAGCCGGAATTGTGCACATTAAAATCGCCAAGGACAACCATTTCAGAAGCTGGGTGGTTGATTTGTATCCAGTCGACGGTATGTGAAAGATGTTCGAAAAATGTCACCGGTCGATCGTCATTCGGGGAACGGTAAAGACAACAAAGAAATTTAACGGAATTCCTCAGTACGACCCTCAACCATATGATGTCCATATTATTGGGTTCCAACGCCTCCATCCTCTGGCAAGCCAGATTGGACCGCGCGAAAACGCAGACTCCGCCCATAAAACGGAATCTCGAATGTAAGTCGTATCCTGAGCAACGAAGATATGTCGAATCAGTTGACGAATCGACCTGGGTCGCAGTTAGGGCAAGGGTATCAGGTTTCGTTGTTTGCAAATATTAGTGGACGGCGTTTACGTTCGTATTGGTGAAACCGATGCTTCTGATGTTACAAAATGCCATCACTAGTCGAGCGTGGGCAGAGCCTCGAGAGCGAGCCCGGTATGCGATGACGAAACTCTTAAAGTTCCATTATTTATCATGATATCTGCATGATGTTCCCCCTGACATATTCCCCCCCCCCGGAGATCCGAATGGGAGACTAGTTTACCTCCGAAATTTTTTATATAAGAAGGTACTATCATGACTTGTCTCCGTGTCAGTCCGGGCCATCAGCCGCACATCCGAAACACCGTCGAAGATTTCTCTCGGCGATATCGCGGAATGTACAGCATGACGGGGTGGTATCTCACCTTGGGACCGACTAGCACCTAACCAACTGTTTCTCGAACCGGTCCATCAGTCAAGCTCCGAAAGACGGCCGGGGATTGCTCCCGACCATTTCACGGAGCCTAAAGCTTCATGGGGTGGTATTTAACCGGGCGCACAGGGCGTTGGGACCCCGGCTACCACTCGGCCTTTAGTCGCCTCTTACGACAAGCCGGCCTAGCTGTGAGTATATTCTAACGCCCTACTCACAGGGCTTTTACTTTTGCTTAGCAACAAGTTGTGAGCTAGATAATATCGTGCGTGGCTGTTGTTCGGTTTATGAAGTGTGGGGAACCGGCCTGACTAGCGGTTGCGCTTGACTTTGTAGTCAGTACAGCCATGAACGAGCAAGAGGTCTGTTGGACCACGGATTATTATAAAATTATTAACAAATAAAAGCGTTAAACCCTCGGACATTTTTTCTCGATTGAAGCACAGTTTGGTGATTATACACGATCGTGTGTATACGTGGGCTAGAACATTTAAAAGTCGGCGAGAACGCATCGAAAACGAAAGTCATGATCGACGCCCGAGAACAAGTCGTACAGATGACAACTTCCGTGTCGTTCGAGAACTTATTGAAAGTGATCGCCGCTAAACTGTTGGAGAAATCTGATCATAAGTGGGTATCAGCTATGGAAAAAGCATATCGAAACAAAACACGAGGTATGCCCATTCGAGATGACATTCTTCTTCATGACAACGCCAGGCCTCACACCGCGTCCTTGACAAAGGGATACATTGAAAGAAATGGGTTGGACAACCCTCGAACATATGTCTTATAGCCCAGACTTTTTTTTTTTTTTACACAAACGCGCGAACAAAAGCACAAACGGGGATTTTGGAGTACCCTTAACTGTCAGAGCACAGTGCGAGCGGAAGGAGGGGAAGTGGACAATGAAAGGAGGTACCGCTGTACATTGGTCTTAAATGTCTGGACATTACGAGACGAGGAAACACATGATCAGGTAGAGTATTCCATATTCGTGTGGTTCGGCTAAAGAATGACTCTCTATGTTTGTTTGTGCGTGTGAAGTTGACTTTGAACGTGAACTGATGCGGATTCTCAGATTGACGGGTATCGTGGGAAAATATCTGAGGAGTTCAGTTGAGCAACGACCGTGATAATACCTATAGAAGAGAGATAGGCACGATACGTTGCGCCTGTGTTCTAACGACGGAATTGATCGACTCACAGCTGGGTGCCCATTAAGTTTCAGTGCTCGTTTTTGCATCCTATCGAGCACATGTAGTGCAGTTTTGGATGGACCTGACCAAATATGGGAGTTGAACTCCATTTTGGGACGAATATACGACTTTTAAATAGTGGCTCGGTTGGATGGAGTGAAATATGTTTTGCACCTCTTAAGGAACTCCAAGCATTTGGCCGCACTTTTCGCAGCTTCGAAAATGTGGTCGCTTTGTGGGGGTACGAAGTCTTGGTGCCGGCGTACGACACGGGGTTCTACTTCGTCCCACAAGTTCTAAAGGTCTGCCGTAAACCAAAGGAAAAGCACAAACGAACCTCCACAACGCAACGCCCACAAAATGGAAAAAAGGAAGCACACTGATGTAGTTCATTGTAAAAAGGTTCTTTTTATTTACGACAAATCTTGCTACACTTAATTAGATTCGAATTACTTTTAATTGATTATTACTACTATTACTTTATAAGACGCAACACTAAAACCACGACTCGGGGTACACACGTGTCTCCGCCGCGCTACGGAGAAGGGAAGGTGAACCGATCGTCGCGATCGGTGGTTGGATTTAGACTCAGCGATGTGAATTCGGTAGTAAAGGAAATTCGGCCATAGGTACTGGCTCTCTTAGTTAAGGGTGCTTTTCCTGTTCCAAGAGAAACGTGAAGTCTCTCTTTGGGGGTAGGTAACCGGATCTCATAGCGAAGATCGTAGTGGTACGCATGCATGTGCGAACATTGGTTCTTTCATGGGACAAGGCCATGAGAACGAATCGGAAAAATCGAAAGGGATAATGGGTATCAATGAGATGTGAGTTCGGCTAAGTAAATAAGCCGGATATCATTGGGTGCTAATTGGATTTCTGTTTGCTCATGCCGCGAGGTCATGAGACGGATGCGGAAAATTAAAAGACCTAAAGGAATTTATGAGCTGAGAGTTCAACTGAGTAAACAAGTTGCAACTCATTATTTGCTAGATGCATTTGGGATACTTGAAACAATTTGAATTGTTTGTCATATCGCCGGAATGCCTGCTGAAGAACAGCGTTCTTTTGTTTGCACATGGTGCGTGCTAAGGAAATTGGTTTTAGCGTCTATTGCGCTAATAGTATGCAGCTGCGTTGGATTGTTTATCGTTGGGTGATAAGGCGTGTATGTAAGGGAAAATATTGTACACATGGCGAGGCTGCGAATAGATGACGCAATCTTTATTCTCCCTAGTTATGATGGTTACATTATGTGTGAACCAAATTGTTTCTTTACAGGAATTCATCTAGGGAAAATACATATGGTAAGGTTGGGATTTGCCTGGCAACCGAAGGCGCCGAATTGGGTTTTGGACTTATGATCCGATAAGTTTGGAATCTAAAAGCTCCTAGAAGAGAATTCTTACTTTCAGGCATTAATTCGCATTCAAAATTCCCTACAAGAAGAATTTTGAATGCGAATAAATGCCTGAAGGTAAGAATTCTCTTCCAGGAGCTTTTAGATTATACGTTAGGAAAACTTGATGCGTGAAACATTTACAGGTGCTAATGCAATTGCATTAGCGGGAAACAATGGGAATTGGGTTGTAGTTATGGGGGTTCTTCGGGTAAGTAGACAGTGGCGTTTGGCGGAGCCGCCACAGCTTCAATTAAGAGTCGAATTAATTCGAGTGCTGAGCATTTATCGTTCCTTGGCTTCGTCGATGGAAGTGCAATTCATCGACAGTATATTTACTTTGGGGTTCACCTTTGACGACAAGAGACAGCACTGAGTTTTTAAGGCATTGAACTCCACTCGGTTAGATAATCCTCATTGATATATCTTGTTGAGGTTGAAGTTCAGTGTATTAAGCATAATCTGCTGATTGGTACTGACGTTCGAAGAGTTTGGCCAGGAATGTTCGTATGAGTATGCACTCAATGTGCTATCATCGGCAAACAAGTGGATTGGGTTGTGGGTAATGGACAAGAGATCATTTATAAAGATGGGGAAGAGAGTGGGTGAAAGTACAAAACCTTGGGGAACACCTGCATTAATTTCATGGGAGGCAGATTGGATACCATCAAGAACCACTTGGATTGAACGGCCGGAAAGATAGTCTCTTATCCATTGGATCAGGGAATTGTCCAGTCCATATGAATGTAATTTTGATAAAAGGGCTGGAGGCCAAACTCTGTCGAAGGCATTCGATATATCCAGTGCAACAACTTTGCTTTCTCCGAACTAGTGCATGGAATGGCTCCACTTTTCGATAAGGTTCCACCTCAAATCTCATGTGGACCTGTTGCTATGAAAGCCATATTGGCGGTCACCGTGGAGGTCATTTGATTCCAGATATTCCGTTGAGTTGAAGGTTAACCAGGGATTCCATTACCTTCGAGAGAATAGAAGTTAGAGCTATGGGTCGAGAAGAAAAGAGGGGCGATTTGTCGCCCTTTTTGGGAATTGGCTGAATGTTCGCTGACTTCCATCTATTTGGGAAACGGCCAGTAGAATAAGACAAATGGAGGAGTTTTCGCAGTGGTTTAGCGAGCGAATAGGAAGATCTCTTCAAGAGGCTTGGGGGATGCCATCCGGACAAGCGGATTTATGTGCGTTTCCGCTTCTTACTGGACATCTCGACATTATTGCCACCCTGTATTCGCTGCGTAATTTGCCAGTGTATGCCAGTAGTAAACAAAGCCGCGTAGTCCTGTGTGCGTTTAGCTCCTTGAGTGCCCGGGCAACAGTATACGTTCGGAAGCGAATCTGGCTTATGGTGTGCTGCTTATGCTCAAGTTGAGCCGGAACTGATGTTGTATCAGACAGCTTTGAGTTGGCTGCAAAATGTGCAGCAAGTAGATTCCCTTTCTCTATTGCACTGATGACTTGTCTGTCATCGACTATTAGCGAAGGAATGGATGAGGAGATCGAGTTTTGGATGTTCTTTACAAATGCCCAGAAGTTTCTATTACCTGCGGGAGAGTGTAGTATTTTTGTCTCACTCTCTGGTCATGCAAGAACTTCGCGTGTTGAATATACGCATTGCAGTCCTTTCTAGCTCTCTTAAATCTTTTCCGGTTTTCCTCAGTATTGTTTGATTTATACAACCGGGAGCTCAACTCTTTAGCCTTAATGGCTTTGTGGGGCTTTTCAGGGCCCGAAGAGCCATGCATCGCTCGATCCCCACCATTCCCAGCGATGCGACTTACCTTGAAGTCGAATCTTCAGCAAGGTTACGCAACCTTGCTACGGCATTAACCGCCAACCAATTCGCCGGAATTAATTCGGTTATCCCCAAGGATAACCGACATAAATATATATTAGGCAGCTTACCTTTTTTGGGTGCTTTTCCAAACCTCTTCCCCACGGTCATTCCTAAAAGCATAATTCACGGCAAGATTATCATCTTGCCATGACATCAACCCATCAACCGAGCTTCCGCGACCGAACAATGGATGGCACATATCCACCAACACACGCTGATCTTTCCGTGTGTTATTTTTGTACCCATTCATTGACCTAGCATTATTTCGGGTTGCTTGCACAGCTGCCAGCCAGATTTCCAACGGCATGTCTACGATCTATCTTTCCTTAAGTAAAGAAGATCAAATCAAACATTGGCCTTTCAGGCGCGCATATTTTGCTTGGATCTAAGCATGACCGATTTTATGATCCGTTGCCGTTTCTTGGAACTATCACCAGCATCGGTCATGGCCACCAATTTTAGTTTACACAAAGTAAACATTCAAGCGGGTACTTTCGCCTGACAGTGCCTTTCAACGGGATTAACACATCCCTAACATAACATGCATCGAATCACCAGACCGAAATTTGTTTATGCTAGATGATCTAACAACGGCCATGCCCAATGTTCGATACATTTTTCCAAGATAGATTTCTGCCTTCGGCAAGGGTTTTATTGACTCACGTCAATCAAGAATCTATCCCTTGCGAATGGCGGCAGTTTATCTTGCCCAAACATGTAGCAGTGGATTCGATCTGCTACATGAGTTTTTCTCTTTTCCTTTTCGTTTGGACCTTCGCCATTGGCGGCGAATCCTTTAGTTTTTTTTTGGTTTTCTTCGGATGTCTGTAAAGAGACATTCCACATGGAGTCAGATTTTAGCTACCAAGCTGTGCGGAAGTCGGAGTCAGATATTGTGTGATCCAATAAAGGCGCGACAAGCGTATGTTTAATAATTTAAAAGTAGAACTCGAAAATTTCGTGACTTAAATAACATTCTTTAATCGGTTCAATAAGTGCAAGTATGATAAAGTATTAAAGATAAAACAATATTTCTCCACTCTGCGATCCTATAGTGCAGAACCTATATTATTTAATTACAAAGCAGTAAAAAGTGCAAATTCGCGTTTGCCGTGTAGAATTAATTTAAATAGAATATGTCGTGTTTTTCAAATTGAATTATAATTCCATTCACTGTTTTGAATTAAGGATCGATTCCAATAAATGCAATAAAAGAACAACTTATCAATCTAACGATCCCAGTGTTTTTCTTTGTCGGATTTACTTTTCTGTGTCTCCGGTTGGATTCGCTTAGTGCAACAGCGGTGGTGTTTTTTGTTGAATCCGCGTCCGTGCTGACGCCCCAATAGAAACTACCACATTGGTGACCTAAGGGTGAAGAACACTTACCTTCTTAAACAATTTGACGGTTCGGTAAAAATAGTGAAGCGCGGCAAAAACACAAAACCTGCAGAACAGTGGTGACTCTAACACTAACACCTAAGGAACACTTAAAGACATTTTAAGGGCAAGAAGAGCCCCACCACATCAGTTCGCAGCGCTAACTAGCAACCAGTGAAAGTGACGAGTGCTAACATCACCGGAAGCAGCCGAGGACTACCGGAACAGGAACAACACCATCTCCGGACCAGCATCAACAGCACCAAACAACAACATAACCAGGTATTTTTCAAAAAAAATGTTTATTTTTATTTTTTTTATTTTTTGTTCTCTGGTGTAAGCTCCTTCTGAGCGAAATTTAAAGTCTCTTCATTTTCCTTCAAATACTTAAATATTTGTACATACAATTAATTCTTAGACCACTTAACCATGTTAAAAGAGACAACAACCTCTAAGATTAACAAAGTGCCTTTTACGTATACATTATTACCTTGAATTGTTCTATATTTTTTGTTCCTTCTAAGATAAAAAATACTCTAAATATTTTTCTGTGGCACGTAACAATCATATTATTAAAAAAGAAGGAAACATAATGAAATAATAATACGCTAATATAAATAATATACGTATGGAATCATAGAATTAATTATTAAGGTTGTGTTTTAAGCAGAAATTAATTAACGGTTTAAAGTGCAAATATTCACACACAGTTCTCATTTGTCAAAACGATCTTCTATTGTAAACGTAGACAGCTGGTTCGAGGCAACTATTCTACTAGTGTAAGAAAAGAGTATAACTGGCTTATCTAGTTAAAAGTTGTTAATTCCAATACAAATTCCGAAACATTTTCGTCAATAATCAAAATTCGTAACGTATTTATGAAAGAAATGATATTTATATGGATGCACATATGTCCGGAAATATGTGCATTTGTATGAGTGCGTTTCTTTTTCTTTTTTTTTGTAGTATATTAACGACTATCTATTTCTTCTCAAATCATAAGAACTAAAATTATTCCCAAATATATCTTGAAATATACGAAGATGTTTCAGAAAGACAACTGTCATTATCATCAGAAATTAATAAACGTAAATATATATATACTGTTATAGTAGGAATTCAAATAACAAAACCTCCCACAATATTCGAAACTATTAATAAAAATTTTAAGAAGTATTGCACTAAAAAAAAAAACGATATATATAACACATATCATATTTTGTCATACGTAAATAACCTGATACTTATGATACTTAAAACGTACGATATAAATGATAGATTAGTGAGTTATTAAAAAGACAGCACAATTTACCTATTGGAATTCTTTAAGTTTAATGATGTTTTTTTTTTTTTTTTATTGCCGTAAATATGTCATGGTATGTTTCCATTAATTACTTAATTATTACAACTAATTTGATAATATTGTAAACCCCTTCAGGGTATTAAGTAGCGCACAACCTTTCCGCACGCACACGACTCCTTACAACTCGCTCAACTCTTTTTCAAGTACACCGAACCCATTTTCGATTCTTTTCGCCTTTTTTTTTTTCTCAACCCTTACACCAACTTCGACTCCCCGTGGCTCCATTTGACTCCGCCCAACTCCTCGCGTCCTCTTGCGATCAATTTCTACGTCCTACGTAGCTATTTAGACCCGATTTAACTCTTTCCTCCCAATTCTATCTCACGCATTACACGATGGCCCGTACTTGGAACGCCCCACCCCAAGAGGATCAAGAACAACTCGAGTCCCTCGAGTTTTACGACGCCTCCAGCGCCGACTTCCCTGATACACAAGTCACTACCGACCACGAAGCGACAGCACAACCCGCTCCCCTGGCATTTCACGATGCCCCCAGTGTCGTTAACCGACCCAACCCTGCCAACATTAATCTCCCCCCTTTTGACGAGGAGGACCCTGAACTCTGGTTTGCTGAGACTCACCTCGACGCTCTGGACGAGCCCGGAAGTTCGCGGCAACAACGCTTGGCGGCCGAAACGAACCTTTCGGGGATGAGACCGTCCCTTTTCCTGACCCATTTACGCTCTATAGCGGGGACCAGGTTCTCGGACGACCTAATACGGCCTCACTTTTTAAGATGTCTCCCGCACCATGCTCGTTCGGCACTCGTAGCCCAACCCAATCAGAGCTTGGGCTATTTAGCTAAAATTGCGGACGCAATTATGGAAAGCTCAGACCAGCAGTCTGAGCCTCCAGCGTATCAAGTAGCGGCGGTTTCTCAACACGTCGCTCAGCCTACACGGCATCCTTTTCCGCCACTAACAGCCCCAACGACGGCTCCGGTGCGTCAACCTTCTCCGTCACCACATCCCAGAAGGCCTGCCTCAACCAATGTCACACAGCGGACCCAAGAGGACAGGCCGAACGAATTCCGCCCGAGAAGTTTTCCTGCTCAGGTCACCATTTCTGACCTTCGTGCCATACAGACCTCAGTCCTCCGCGAACTAAATCAAATTCGCGCGGAGGCGAGAAGCAACCAACGAGGCGCTCAGAATCGTGCCGTATCTAATCGTCCCTTGGATCGGCAACAACCTTCCCAAAATGCCCCTCAGTGGGCCAACCTTCGCCGAGCACTACCTCGGCCTTCACAAAACGGCAACATTCAGAGGCAAAATACTCCCAACAACGCCGCCTCTCTCCCTTTGTGCACCAATCACCAACGATACGGTGATCGCACATTTAATTGCAAGGCGCCCTGTGGTTGGACGCAACCAGCCACCAATCAGGGACGACCTTTAGAAATAATTTTGCCGGCCGATACCCACGCGCAACCGGCCGGCACCCCTGCTATAAGTCGCCTAACCATCCGGGATTCAAAACTGAATATCGCTTTTACTGTCGATACCGGCGCCGATATTTCAGTCCTCCCGCGATCGTTTGCTCCGCGTAACCGCGTGCCAGCCGCACTTAAATTGTCAGCTGCAAATAATACGCCGATACTTACGTACGGACGTAAAAAGCTGACACTTCAATTGGGTCTTTGTCGTCCGATCACTTGGCGTTTCGTCATTGCGGACGTAAATGAACCCCTGATAGGTTCCGACCTATTAGGTGCACATAATCTGTTGGTCGATTCGACCCATAACAGACTAGTGGCTCCAACCGCACCCCCCTTGCCCATGACGGCATCACCAGCGGCAACTTCAGGGGCCACAGAGTGCATAGACCCATTTCAGGTTATGGTACAAGAATTTGTTAGTACGACAATTCTTCTACCTAACCAACGCCGACATAAAGCCACGGTGTTTCATCATATAGAAACACGTGGTCCCCCGGTGAGCCAGCGTCCACGTCGACTGGCTCCGGAAAAATTACGTGCGGCGCGCGCGGAGTTCGAGCATATGATCGAACTAGGTATCTGCCAACCGTCGGACAGTCCCTGGGCAAGCCCACTCCACTTAGTGAAGAAACGTTCTGGTGAGTGGCGCCCATGTGACGATTACAGGCTGTTGAACGCAGCAACTGTCCCGGACAGATACCCAATTGCACACCTCTACGATTTTTCGTACAAGTTACGAGGGTGCAATGTCTTCACTACCCTGGATCTCACCAGGGCATACCATCAAATTCCGGTGGCACAAGAAGACATCCCCAAGACCGCAGTCATTACACCTTTCGGACTCTTCGAGTTCAAAGTGATGACTTTCGGCCTCAGGAATGCCGCACAGACATTCCAACGTTATATCGACACGGCTTTACGTGGTCTTAATTGCTGCCATGCTTATCTTGATGACATTCTCATCGCCTCCAAAGACCACGCCGAACATAAACGCCACTTACGTCAGGTCCTAGAGCGCCTCCGTGAATTCGGTCTTGTCATCAACCCAGATAAGTGTCAATACGCCAAGGAGCAAATCACCTATCTGGGTTATGTCGTTGACAACCAGGGCATTCGCCCACTACCAGACCGTGTGGAGGCCCTCATGAAGTATCCCCGACCTACTAACGTGAGTGAGCTTCGTCGATTTTTAGGCATGCTTAACTTTTACCGCCTAACACTGAAGAACGCTGCCCAAGTTCAAGCTCCCCTAAATGAGTTTTTAAAAGGAGCCAAGCGCAACGATAAGCGCCCCATTAATTGGACAGAAGACTCTGATAGAGCATTCCAACTGTCCAAAGAACAATTGGCAAATGCCACCTTACTCCGATACCCTCTCGAGGGAGCGGCACTTTCTATCCAATGCGACGCATCGGATACCGCAATCGGAGCCGTCCTTGAACAGGACATTGAAGGCCGACCGGAACCACTTGGTTTCTTTTCAAGGAAACTGAGTCCCACTGAGCGACGTTACAGCGCCTACGACCGTGAATTGCTCGCGATCTACAGCGCTGTTAAGTACTTCCGTCATATGATAGAAGGACGTTCGCTCTCTATTTTAACAGACCACAAGCCATTGGTCTATGCGTTCCGGAAGAAGTCGGGAAATGCCTCCCCCCGACAAGAGCGTCAATTAGACCTCATTGGGCAATATTCTACGGAGATCAGGCATATCTCCGGTAAACAGAATGTCACGGCGGACGCCCTTTCTCGAATCGATACGATTCACTTGCGTTCCACCTTGAATAACGCTGATCTTGCCCTAGCTCAAGAGGAGGACGAACAGCTCAAGTCCCTCCTAACTGCCGATACGGCACTAGATCTTAAGAAAATTACCCTTCGCGACCCTTTGGGCGAAATCTGGTGTGATGTCTCCACTGGAACCGCTAGACCTTACATTCCCGAGAAACTTCGTAAGGGCGTGTTCCAGGTTTACCACAACCCTGCCCACCCCAGCGGCCGAGCAACAGCCGCTGCTGTCCGTCGCAAATTCATTTGGCCCCGGATGAACAAAGATCTCACCGGTTGGGCCCGTGCTTGTCTCCAGTGCCAACGCTGCAAGGTAGCGCGACATAATGTACTGGAGCCAGCGCAATTCAAGCTTCCCACGGCACGCTTCGCCCATGTCCACATAGACATAGTGGGACCGCTTACTCCATCAAGAGGATTTTCTTATATCCTCACTATGATGGATCGCTGCACGCGATGGCCAGAGGCGACACCTCTCCGGGCAGTTACTGCCGAATCAGTCGCCAAGGCCTTTTACTCAACTTGGGTCACACGTTTCGGTGTACCAACCACCATAACTTCGGACCGAGGTCCACAATTTGAGGCGACGATTTTTAGGCAGCTAACAAATCTTCTCGGCTGCCAAAGGAGTCGTACCACCGCCTACCACCCGCAATCAAATGGGATGGTAGAGCGCTGGCACAGATCTCTTAAAGCCTCACTCATGTGTCATAATGACACACAATGGTTTGACGCCCTTCCAACCGTCCTCCTCGGCCTGAGGACAAGTATTAAGGAGGACCTGGGTGCTTCGGCAGCAGAGCTTACCTACGGTACCAACCTCCTTCTTCCAGGAGAACTTTTCCTGAATGGCGAAACACCGCGTGACCAACTTCGTGAATTGGGACATCTCCGTGACCTGCTACGTAAGGTTAGGGCAACCCCTGTAACCAGGCACGGCTCCAAAAAACTTTTCGTCCACCCTGAACTGCACAGCTGCACGCACGTCTTTGTCAGGGTGGATAAGGTCAAAAAACCCCTCGACCCACCTTATGATGGCCCATTCAAAGTCTTCCGCCGCATCAGTGACCGCGTCTTCGAGATCGATATTAGAGGCAAGCGATCCACGGTCAGCGTCGAAAGGCTTAAGCCCTGTTTTCTGGAAGCTTCCGCTCCAGAATCACCTCCATCTATTGACACCATTCCTACTCCACCAGCACAACCTCCCCGTACTCGCGCTCAGGCGCGCGCCCATACCCAACTAACCTCCTCCTAATCTGCCTTACCTGTTTCGTGACTACGTCACTGGGGAGGGAGTGATGTGGGGCTTTTCAGGGCCCGAAGAGCCATGCATCGCTCGATCCCCACCATTCCCAGCGATGCGACTTACCTTGAAGTCGAATCTTCAGCAAGGTTACGCAACCTTGCTACGGCATTAACCGCCAACCAATTCGCCGGAATTAATTCGGTTATCCCCAAGGATAACCGACATAAATATATATTAGGCAGCTTACCTTTTTTGGGTGCTTTTCCAAACCTCTTCCCCACGGTCATTCCTAAAAGCATAATTCACGGCAAGATTATCATCTTGCCATGACATCAACCCATCAACCGAGCTTCCGCGACCGAACAATGGATGGCACATATCCACCAACACACGCTGATCTTTCCGTGTGTTATTTTTGTACCCATTCATTGACCTAGCATTATTTCGGGTTGCTTGCACAGCTGCAAGCCAGATTTCCAACGGCATGTCTACGATCTATCTTTCCTTAAGTAAAGAAGATCAAATCAAACATTGGCCTTTCAGGCGCGCATATTTTGCTTGGATCTAAGCATGACCGATTTTATGATCCGTTGCCGTTTCTTGGAACTATCACCAGCATCGGTCATGGCCACCAATTTTAGTTTACACAAAGTAAACATTCAAGCGGGTACTTTCGCCTGACAGTGCCTTTCAACGGGATTAACACATCCCTAACATAACATGCATCGAATCACCAGACCGAAATTTGTTTATGCTAGATGATCTAACAACGGCCATGCCCAATGTTCGATACATTTTTCCAAGATAGATTTCTGCCTTCGGCAAGGGTTTTATTGACTCACGTCAATCAAGAATCTATCCCTTGCGGATGGCGGCAGCTTATCTTGCCCAAACATGTAGCAGTGGATTCGATCTGCTACATGAGTTTTTCTCTTTTCCTTTTCGTTTGGACCTTCGCCATTGGCGGCGAATCCTTTAGTTTTTTTTTGGTTTTCTTCGGATGTCTGTAAAGAGACATTCCACTTGGAGTCAGATGTGAGTCTTTTTAGAGATCGGTCGCGCCTAGTTATCCTCTTGAACAATACCCGATTAAATAGTTGCCACTAGTGATTATTACCTGTACCTTAATAGAATAACAATAGCTCTCGTGCGAACAATACTCAATTAAATAGTTGCCACCTGCGATTATTACCGGTAACATTAATAGCATAATAATTGCCCATTTGTGAAATAATCGTACGACTAACTAAAATATCGTTAAAATAAAATATTAAATTGAAGTTCATCAGTGTGTTTTATTGGCGATCATCGAGGCCGCTGCTGTGCTCCACTCTTTCGTGACTGAATTCTCCTAGTGAAACCGTGCTGGTGTTTTTTGTAGACAATTCGGTGAACAATCTATGGCGTGTATGTGAAACCGTGTCCGTGTTGACATACCAACATACACTACCCACAGCTTCTCTCCACCCGGAATCGAACCACATATTTGTCTTGGGTTTGATACTCTTTACTCTGTGTGGAATGAAGGTTCGCATGTCAAACAGATTCGTATCTGTCATCGTGTTCGCTATAGAGTCACCATCGTTTTTGAGGAAAAATAACGACCAATTTAACTTCACAAAAAAGTCGTTCAGATCTTCCCAGTTGGCTTTCTCATAGAACTATACTGTTCTTTTGGGAGCTTTTTCATTAACGTTACTGTTGGTTAGAGGAAATTTAGCTGACACGACACAGTGGTCTGAAGTGATCAAGGGGGAAGAAACTTTAATGGTATATTTGTTTGGGTGGGAAGTGAGAAACAGTTCCAGTGTGTTGGCGGAATGACCATCTATATCTGGTACCCGTGTTGGCCCACTGACGAGTTGAGTTAAATTGTTTGTCTTAGCAAAGAGCTGAACATACTGGCCCTCAGGGGTTGTGTGTCCGGAGTGACGAAGCCACTGAGAGTTATGCACATTAAAATCACCCGCAATAACGATTTCAGTGTGGGGATATACGGTCAAGATCTTATCGATGGAATCAGATAGAACATCAAATTCGTTAAAAGATCCATTTCTATCCAAATTTGGGCTTCTGTAAATAAAGCAGTAATGTATGATATCTCTACGAACGTGAAGTTTTAGCCATGAGAAATTAAATTCTGGATTGGAGCAGACGCCATATTGTGGCAGAAGCTGATAAGCAATATCACTTCGTATATATGTAGCTAGATCACGATGTGGAAAGAACAAAGGCACTAAGTTGTAACCGCGTATAGTAAAATCAGAAATATCTGCATCAGTTATTACCCGAGTCTCACTAAGTGCAAGGATTTCTGGTTACAGACGTGGGCAGACACAGAAAAGAAATAGCATCTTAGGCCACGGCTGTAGCAAAGATCGGCGTGAAATTCCCGTTCGATAAGCGAAAGCAACCACTACAGGTGTTATGCTTGTTGTATTTTTATCTAGCAACACTTACCGACTTCCGGGTGTTGGAGCCCGTGGTTAGTGACTTCCGACTTGTTAGCCCGTAGGTGAACTCAGCTGGGAGTTGATTGGCTGCTGTTCCAGTTGCGGGTGTGAGGGGGGTTAGGCGAGGGTGCGTACTGCCTCCTTTCGTACTCCCAGGTCTGGGCCGAAGATTGCTTCCCTGCTCCAGCTTTGGTCCTCGGCCGGTGTATGGTGTGGACCCCGTCTTCTTGAGGTGCCGCCGCTGGGCCAGTTTTAACCAAATTAGTAGTCGCTTACCTCCTTGTGTCACTTCGAGTCAACCGGCACATTTGGTTCCCTCCGCAGCTGATTTGAAGGTAAGGTTTTCTTTTTCAAACAAAAACACGGTTAATTTCCGTTAGTGTATATTTATTTAATTTATTTCAAGTGCGAACTTTGGCTGTCTGGTACTAATTCTGATTGATGCACCCTTTGGTGCTGTTGAATTCTAATTAAAATTACTCCTAACGGAACTCCATATTTATACATAGAATCTACATCAAAATTCTCATACCTTTCCACGATCATAGCTGTCCTCCAGACAGCCACTTAACGCTAGTCTCAGTCGAAGGCCAAGCCAACGATGATGAGAACCACAACGTTGCATTTTTTGCAAAATTTTTCCCCCCAAGGCCATAAGAAAATTCCGATTTACGGTAACGCGAATCTGATTTGCCCATAGCGAATAGTATGCCGGTAAAATTGCCTTGAAGATGATTGGGTGTTGAGTGTGATCGTCAAGGTGATGAGAACGTTGGCTGTGAGAATTGCAGAATTGCAATTTTGGGTATGGCAATGGGAAATGCATGCATATCAAGGTGATTGGGGATTTAGTTTGTTTGTAGGGCATAGGTGGAACGTGGGAAATGCAAGATTTGCAATTTCAGGTATTAGAATAAGAATGCATGCATTTCAAGGTGATGGCTTTTGGGTTTGCCTTGGCTAATGGTGTGCAACATTAGATGTGTTACATTCCAAATTGCATTGTGTAATTTGCATGCAATGCTGTATGTTTTGAACATATGCGTATGTGATACATGTTATATGTATTGATTATTGGATATAGGAATAACAATACATTGATTACTGGATTTTAGGATACTACTACATTTTGATTATTGGAATCTTGCGTACAGCATACATGCGTGTACATGTTATGTGTACGCGAATGTTACGTCTATGAGTTATATGAGGGTATTGGAATTCTACGTGTAGCATGCCCTTGTAGTAGGTGCCCCACTAGATCCGTTCCGAAATCCAGGTCACATCACTTTCGTGACGAATATTACGCCACTCAAAACACCAAAAAGCCTTCAAAGGTTATAAATCAATCGAGAGTATCGATGCCTGAGGGACGCAACAGAGGTGCGAAAAAGAGGAGAAAGGGTATGAGTTTTCCCGCGCTGTACACCTCCACACAATTGTCACACTACGGCGTGAATCCCATATATATCACTGCACTACACACGTAAGCATTTGTGGTGATCCGTTTGTTTACTTTAGATCCCACAGATGGCTTGACGCGCGAACCGATAGTGCAATTAGGGTATCTTGTGTTTACTTAAGATACCCTAAACGGATTACACAATTGATCCGATGGTAAAGATCAGGAGGCAGAGGCGCACGTGCTGATTCGTCGGCGGTTAGTTTAACTTAGACTTTAGACTTGTCTCCCTGTGACTATTTTTTGTTTGCACCCCTGAAGGAATCACTTGGAGGAAAGAAAATCGAAAGTAATGAAGTAGTCGAGGAACACGGCTAATAACTCGCCCTAAATCAATCTACGAACAAGCGATATTGAAGCTTCCAAGTCAGTGGCAAAAGTATATATCACGCAGGAAACAATATTGAAAAATGTGGATAGTATAGTTAGTGTGTAACATTGTTCAATAAATGTATAAAAAAGTAATTACAGTTTATATTTGATTCACCGTCGTATTTGAATTCGATGGATTAACTATTTTTCTGACCGTTCAGTTCAGTGTTAAATCTGCATTTCATAAAATTGCGTTGGATGCGAAACCAAATACTACACAAAATCCAAAACAAATTTTAACAAAGCGCCTACGAAACTAGTCATAGATACACATCGGGTAACGATGAGCAAATTGCTGAGCAACCTTGGTAGGCCCAATTACCCGAGATGCGGTGAATTTTAAGAACGGCAATAAGGTGCCCAAATGTTCCAAACGCTACCTTCAAGGCCGTTTAGCCAAAAGAATCTCCAATCACAGCTGACACCAGTGCTGCCGCAGAGCAACTGACGAGGCCGAAAGACTAAAGGCAGACGAAACCTTTGGTAAATCAAGTGAAATGTGCTTCGTGTACCGTGCAATCCTGCTGGAGGCGTTACATTTTCACAACTGACATGATGAAAATGTACCGTCAGATCCGTGTACATGACAAGAATTTCAACTACTAACTCAATTTCTTGAGAGAGGATTCACAGGGACCGATGAAGATATTTCGCTTGGAAACAGACTGTTTGTATATTCTGAATCCCTCAAATCCTTCTGTTCTAGTGCGATTAGTGCACTTAGATAATTAAATTGATTCACAGCGACAGATGAAGACATTTCCCTTGGAAACAGACTATCCGAGGACAAGGGGAGAAGTTTTCCGTTGGCCGTATCCATACTTCGCGAGGACACCTATGTGCATGATGTAGTAACTGGAGCAGACACCATGGAGCACATTTTGGAGAAGAGAGATGAAATACGGAAGCTCTTAGCATCACTAGGTTTTAAATTGCGTAAGTGGAACAGTAACGCTGAGGAAATTCTGTTCCAAATTCCAATCAACGCTTGTGAGGTGTACTTTCCGTTGCCCTTTGAAGAGAATCAAGTGAGAAGTTATGTTATCTTTGGAGGTTATTACTAGTGGGTGTTGGCTTCCGGCTCGTTGAGCCCGTACGTGGTGGCTGGGTTCCTGTTCTTCTTCCGGGCCCAGGCTTCTATCTATAATCTTGTTCAGCAAGATTTTCCTGCTTGGGTGTACATCCAAGTTAAGATGTAAACTATATATTAAATTTTGATCGCGGCACTTTATTTTATTCGTCCTTTGGTGTTTGCTTTTAAGTTTTAACATTTAATTAACATACAAATCCAGATTCGTTCAGGGTATACAATTGAGGTCAACAGTCCAATGATCCATTAATGAAATTAATAATTGTCTAAGCCTCTTTTCATCTGAGGTCTATATATCAATTGAATTTAATAATTGACTAAGCCTCTTTACAATCAAGGCACAACGATCAATATCTTACTGAACGAATTTAGCTTCGAACAAAACCATTTTATACTGCCAAAATCCAAATTCCACATCATTTTCCTTCCCACGGCTGCACCATCTCGCTTTGCCTGAAATAGTCACCCGATGCCAAGTTTAAGCACAGCCCATACTAATGGCGACGGGCACTGCAACCTTGCAATATTGTCGTCATTCAACTAGAGACGGCAATATTACTCCTACTCTGGATGTAGTTCGCCCCAAGGCTATGGGGAAATTTCGGGCCACAGATCCAGGTGTCAGGCGCAAACCGAATCAAGGTTATGAGAACTTTAGTAGTGGGAGAAACAGGAAGGAGACAGCGCGGCAGACCTTGTGTGCGATGGAGGGATGGCGTAGATCAGGACGCCTAGAGCCTGGGAGTGCCAAACTGGATGACATCGGCTCGAAATCGGGATCGGTGGAGAGATTTGTTATATAAGGCCAAGACCGGATCTCGGTTGTAGTGCCGATGATGATGATGTAAGCTGTTTTAGAATCCCGTACAGCAAGATCATGCAACCTTAGAGTATAAATAGGTATGCACCCCATGTTATGAGATGGAATATGGGAATTGCAGAATTGCAATTTTGTTGTTACTCAAAGTATCATTATGCCCATCAAGGTTATGGGAATACAAAGATAGTATGCGGTGATAGCGTAGGCTATGTAGTGCTCTAAAAAGCCCTACCACATTTTTCCTCCATTCATACATCCTAATCCCAGTAATTCTACACCAAAACCTTAAATCTAATCGAAATCCTAAAAAATCTAAACTAAATCCAAAATTCGCAATAAACGAATCAAACATCCGTTTATCGTTTTACATTTGCCCCACGGCATCATCAAAATTCAAAATGCGGAGATACGTTATCTCAATCTGGAAAAATTCCTAATAAATTGAACAAACAAAAACCCGAATCCCTTTACACATCCACATCTGCGCAATAGTTTCATAAGAATTCAAGAAACTGAATTCTTATCTTAAATAAACACTGAGCATCTCACTCAGGATACCAAAATCGGGATTTTGGTATGAAATTGTGCATTGTTGAGATACAAATCTCGATTTGTTTCCCTTTATAAAGAAACGGTAAAGTGATCTCCGGGCCGATTAGCAGTAGTGCACTGTTTTAAAATCAAATTTATATCTGCATCTGTATCCGAGAGCAGTAGTATCGGAATATCCCTCTTGCCTTGGAGGCATCGCCTCCAGGAGAATCAACGTTTAATAAACCTGAACTATAATTAAAACAAACGCATTTTATTATTATTTCGGAATTGCGCGTCGTCACAAAACGTTGGCTGTTTCTTTGAGTACCAGGATGACTCCCAAAAATTGGAAAAGGAACCCGTGAGTAGAGTGGTGGCAAGCCCAAAGTTTTAATCCTTACAGCGTCCACGACTACGGACATCAACAGAAGGTGTGGCGATTCTCCTGAACGCCAGCACTCATCGTCCCACAATCTAGGTAAAAACCCCCAAATAGCATACGACAAAGGAGAAATAATTACGGTGGCGGCTCTTGCAAACGCCACTACTTACCTGCTCAGCTACCACCAGGTAACCATTTCCACGCGCGTCCTACTTCTTAAAAAGCGTGTACTTACCTGCCTTAACATTCCCTAATCATAGGAAAACCTGTGAAACATAATGTCTGCTGATATGAAAAATACATCAGCAACAACGGCATAGTCGTGCGAATCGCACCATGTTTCCCAAAAGGCAAAATCCGGTTGCACATGCAGCAAACAACATTGCCCAATAAGTATCAAAGAAATACCTCCTAATGTGTTTACCACATACTACAGGATTTATTTCTTCCTTTTTGTGGCCATCTATACAAACGACCGATCGACCGCCCGTCCGACAAGCGAAATTGTTGGCACCAGCCAAATGCCCTTGAAAACACGGATCGATACAACATCGCGTGTTCGATATGATTCCCTTACTTATTCCATGCGCATAGGACAAAGCATTTTCGCACACACACGCATGGCGATGTATACCATGGGACGCCGGTAAAAGCGCGCCCTAGCAGCATGGGGCCAACACAATGATGTCGAAGGAACATATCCATTTATGGAAGAGGAAAGTACACGATCAGCAATAATGCCTTACGCACACGTTGATCGTGCAAATACTTCAACCCTTTTCGTAGCAGAGATGCTCGCACCTGCTGCGAACCTTAAATGAGATGTATGCTGTGTCTGCATATTTGCGGATACACACGATGAGCAGCAAAAGCAATGATCGTGTGTGAGTTTCAACCCCCTTTTGTGTTGAACAAAACGCAAAAGGGTAAATTACCAAATATGGTCGTCGAAGCGATGATGGAATATGTGGTATTCTATCGCTTCGATGAGCTTATTTAATCGCGTTCTAGATTCCGTGGAGGCAAGTCTGGCCTCCACGTTAAATAAACAGGAAAGGGAGTCGAAGTCAACTTTTGGCGAGTGCGCAAGTCGTGGATTAAAGCGGAGAGCTCATTGAATATTAAAATCTGAATTTCATGCTATAGAACGGTGCCTGAGTGAGGACCAGATTTGTGTTGTGTGCTTTTAAAATTGCATCACCCAGTGATTGAACCTTTAATTTATCAAAATAAATTTGCATCACCCAGTGATTGAACCTTTAATTTATCAAAATAAATTTGCATCACCCAGTGATTCGAACCTTTAATAGTAATAATAAATTTGTACCAACTAGTGATTGAACCTTTAATTTATCAAAATCAATTTGCATCACCCAGTGATTCGAACCTTTAATAGTAATAATAAATTTGTACCAACTAGTGATTGAAGCTTTAAATTATCAAATGAATTTGTATTACCCAGTGATTGGAATTTTAATTTATCAAAATAAATCTGTACCACCTAGTGATTTGAACATTTAATTTTTCAAAATAAATTCGTATTGCCAAGTGAGTCGAACTTTTTGGTTGTAAAATAAAGCACCGTTGACACTAGGTACTTGACGGCCGTTAGACGGGGTTGGCCGTCCGTTTAACAACGCGTCAGAAAATTTAGTGAACCTGTATCCACGAGGTACCTTACTAAGAAACCGAAATACACACCCCCAACATTAGTGACAACTAAGGGTACGTTTAATGGTGGTAGGAGTAGAACCCGTGCTAACGGCAGCACACATACATTAACTCCCCATAATTGGTAACCCCGTGAGGAACACGCAACGCAACCGCAAATACCATCCTGAAAAGGGCTATCCAGCCCTGAGAGCGAGGCAAGAAGTAACACGCAGCGTTGATTGGAGTCAGAAGCATCACCACGCGGCCATCACAACACAACGTCCCTCAACAACGACACAGCGTTAGACATCAGCGCCTAACAAGGAGTCTTAACAGGACACTGAAGACAAAAGGGTTCTATCCCCAACGATTTCCAACAACAACATCCGAACGACGACACCTGAGACGGCAGTGAGCAGACACCCAACGTTGGAGTACAGGTCAAGTAAATTTTTTTTCCTTTTTTTCCTGTTGGGTGAGCTCCGTCTGAGCCACCAAAATATACTTTTTTTTTTTCATAACAGTTCTGAGAGCATGGTCAGACTAAATGAAAATGAGATAATTATTCAATCATTAACAACAGAACTTACAGAAATGCATCGATTTTATTTTTTTTTTTTAAATGAATTGCAATAACACGAATTAAACAAGGAACTTTAAGAACTTTAAGAGAAATGAACATAGTATAAATATTTATCATTACACATACGCAGAATTCAAGTTAAACTTATTCACGTAATATTATTCTAATAGTGATAAGATTATTGTCGTCTTTGTTTCTTTTGCCGTAAATTTAAAACCATAATAATTAAGCGAAGGCCAAGCCATGTTAACCAATTAAACAAACCTTCAAATATTTAAGCCAATTCTCTGTGTTCTGCAAAGTACATATTATTGAAAATACTGAATTAGTAACAAAACTGTAGGCAGTGAAGAGCTAATAGAAACGAATGTAGTGCAAATAAATAGTAGAGACTGAACATTCCCATTGGAAGGTTCTATTTCAAAGAGAAAAAAAAAAAAAAAAAAAAAAGTAATTAACATACAGTAAATGTAAGTGCAAGTTACGCACTACTTAATCATTTCTAAACCTAACGTTAAGAGCGACAAAACAACGCAATAGAAATTTACAAGAGCGCATACAGTAATTATTTGTAAATATCCAATTCAATAAGCTTTACCTTGCATTAATAAAATAACAATTGTTAAGAGATTAGGTACACAACCAATCCTGCACCAGAAAAACAGCTCTTCAAGCAAACTGTATAATTGAAAATGCGAAATTCCTGTTCAGATTACCACGCCTACATAGCAGCAAGCATACTTAAACTTCGCCGCAGTTCGCCATATTGATTAACGATGAGAATTAGATATGATAAATGAAAACACCTTAAATTAAAAAAAAAAGAGAAACAAGCGGACAGAACAAAACAATATGAAATAACCAATTTAAATATACGAAATCATTAAAAAAAATAATTATCAGAACAACATAATTGAAAGGCACGAAGCTATTGTAAATCCCTTCAGGGTACAGAATCGCACACAACCTTTCCCAGCACACACTCGTCTCCGCTCACCACACACCCAATAATCTTCGACTCTTGTTTCATCTCTGTTCAGCGACACTCGACTCCACGGGCACCTTCAGATTCGACTTCCGCGATTCATGGTCACACGCGCGCACCCGACCCTCATCCTCTTGGCACATTGAAGTACCAATGCCAGTGGATTCTCGACCCCACTCCACATCCTGGCACATTGGAGAACCAATGCCAGCGATCTTATATCTAATCTCCTGGTACTTTGGAGTACCAATGCCAACGACTTCGTGCACCACACAACCTGGCACTTTGGAGTACCAATGCCAGCGAGCCTTCCACACCACTCGACTACCTTCGACATCATTCCCACGTTCATTCAACGAGATCCGACTTTACACGTTTTCACCACTCTTCGGGACGGCTCATTACTAACCACCAGCTACTGCACGTAGCAAACAGCAGTAAGACGCGGCCCACAATCCTTAGCCTGGCCTCATCCTACATCCTGGCACATTGGAGTACCAATGCCAGCGATCCTTCGCACGCGTAACGATACTCTACCTCTGAATTCCCTGCGACTCAATAAAATCCCTGTCGACAGCACCCACATCGCAACTCTATGCGATACCACGCGTTGTCACAGTCTGCCAGGACGGCATTACTAAAACCAGCTACTGCACGTAGCATGCCACAGTAAGACGCCGGCCTGATTCCACACCCTGGCACATTGGAGCACCAATGCCAGCGAAGCTTTTGCACCACCCGACTCCATTTGACTACTTTCGACTTGCGTCCCACTTTCATTCAGCGACATTCGACTTCACCAGGTTTCACCACTCTGACGGACGGCTCATTACTCATCATCAGCTACTGCACATACCATACAACAGTAAGACGCCGGCCTCATCTCTCATACTGGCACCTTGGAGTACCAATGCCAGCGTATCATTATCTCTAACTCCTGACACCTTGGGAAAACCAATGTCAACGAGCCACATGGGATCCGACTAATTGGAAATTTACCACCCGTCGGCCCATAACCAACCCCAAATACCACCATGAACCGTACCGCACATCTTTTGCCCATATCGGCATCACCGCGGCGTAATCGGGTCCATGGCTCACCCCATTAGTTGTACATAGTACTATTTAATGCATAACTCTTTCGTTTTGGTTCCCCTTTTCTCGCACATCGCCAGCAGAGCGATACCTTGCCCTACCTTTCTTATCGTGACTACGTCACTGGGGGGGGGAGTACTGTGGCGATTCTCCTGAACGCCAGCACTCATCGTCCCACAATCTAGGTAAAAACCCCCAAATAGCATACGACAAAGGAGAAATAATTACGGTGGCGGCTCTTGCAAACGCCACTACTTACCTGCTCAGCTACCACCAGGTAACCATTTCCACGCGCGTCCTACTTCTTAAAAAGCGTGTACTTACCTGCCTTAACATTCCCTAATCATAGAAAAACCTGTGAAACATAATGTCTGCTGATATGAAAAATACATCAGCAACAACGGCATAGTCGTGCGAATCGCACCATGTTTCCCAAAAGGCAAAATCCGGTTGCACATGCAGCAAACAACATTGCCCAATAAGTATCAAAGAAATACCTCCTAATGTGTTTACCACATACTACAGGATTTATTTCTTCCTTTTTGTGGCCATCTATACAAACGACCGATCGACCGCCCGTCCGACAAGCGAAATTGTTGGCACCAGCCAAATGCCCTTGAAAACACGGATCGATACAACATCGCGTGTTCGATATGATTCCCTTACTTATTCCATGCGCATAGGACAAAGCATTTTCGCACACACACGCATGGCGATGTATACCATGGGACGCCGGTAAAAGCGCGCCTTAGCAGCATGGGGCCAACACAATGATGTCGAAGGAACATATCCATTTATGGAAGAGGAAAGTACACGATCAGCAATAATGCCTTACGCACACGTTGATCGTGCAAATACTTCAACCCTTTTCGTAGCAGAGAAGCTCGCACCTGCTGCGAACCTTAAATGAGATGTATGCTGTGTCTGCATATTTGCGGATACACACGATGTGCAGCAAAAGCAATGATCGTGTGTGAGTTTCAACCCCCTTTTGTGTTGAACAAAACGCAAAAGGGTAAATTACCAAATATGGTCGTCGAAGCGATGATGGAATATGTGGTATTCTATCGCTTCGATGAGCTTATTTAATCGCGTTCTAGATTCCGTGGAGGCAAGTCTGGCCTCCACGTTAAATAAACAGGAAAGGGAGTCGAAGTCAACTTTTGGCGAGTGCGCAAGTCGTGGATTAAAGCCGAGAGCTCATTGAATATTAAAATCTGAATTTCATGCTATAGAACGGTGCCTGAGTGAGGACCAGATTTGTGTTGTGTGCTTTTAAAATTGCATCACCCAGTGATTGAACCTTTAATTTATCAAAATAAATTTGCATCACCCAGTGATTGAACCTTTAATTTATCAAAATAAATTTGCATCACCCAGTGATTCGAACCTTTAATAGTAATAATAAATTTGTACCAACTAGTGATTGAACCTTTAATTTATCAAAATAAATTTGCATCACCCAGTGATTCGAACCTTTAATAGTAATAATAAATTTGTACCAACTAGTGATTGAAGCTTTAAATTATCAAATGAATTTGTATTACCCAGTGATTGGAATTTTAATTTATCAAAATAAATCTGTACCACCTAGTGATTTGAACATTTAATTTTTCAAAATAAATTCGTATCGCCAAGTGAGTCGAACTTTTTGGTTGTAAAATAAAGCACCGTTGACACTAGGTACTTGACGGCCGTTAGACGGGGTTGGCCGTCCGTTTAACAACGCGTCAGAAAATTTAGTGAACCTGTATCCACGAGGTACCTTACTAAGAAACCGAAATACACACCCCCAACATTAGTGACAACTAAGGGTACGTTTAATGGTGGTAGGAGTAGAACCCGTGCTAACGGCAGCACACATACATTAACTCCCCATAAAGGTACCAGGTTGCACGGCACAGGGACGCTATTCCCAAAGTGACGTCCCACGAACGATCGGTTGTTGCTCTTCCCTCAAGGTTTGAGGAAGCACGGCGGCGACCGCAACGGGTCCCCTCAGGAGCGGTCTTAAAGAGATCCCCCATCCTTTACAGGACAAGGAGACATGCTGTCTGGGAGCGAGGGCAGTAGTAACATCTACTACTACAGCTATAGGTCATCGATCCCGGGGGGGGGGGGGCAAATGTTTAGGGTTGATAGCCGGACAAAGGTCGGAACTAGGTTGGGGGTCAAAACTGATCAATCTTGGGGTGTGGTTCCAATCTCTGATTGTTTATCATTATTAATTTTCGACCGATTTTGATAGTCATATTGTCTGTATCAGTTACTGCTGTAATGAGAAAGGAGCCTTCCAAATTAGTGTTTGTTGCTTTAATGTTAACCAAGGGTCTTATATTTCTATTAATAATCCCAATGCTCACCACCGGAAAAAAGATATACCGAGTGCCCGCAACGCGCTCTGCATACTTAACAAACAGTGGAGTTAGCGTGCGTTCTGTACACAAGAACACAAGTAGATGTCAGTCTCGTCAGAGTCGGGGTTACACTGAACAGAATTGTTCTTCACCATTTAAAATTACGACAATTGGTGGGAAAGGTGTATTACAATATTATGTTTAAAACCTACTTAACACTAAGAAAAGCTGAGAGTACTGAACCCTGGGAAGTGCCTGCATTAATTTGATGGGAGCCACATTTGACACTGTTAAGAACCGATTGAATTTAACGGCCAGAATGATAGTCTGTTATCTATTGGATGAGTGAATTGTCCACTCCATAAGTGTTGCCGATTCGCAAATGAATGTACTGGAGGAATCTAGTACGTTCACCACCTGTCTGCCACATGACAACTGTCACCCGCCAGCTGACTACGCGTCATCGATAAAAGGGACGTCACCCTAGCTTCACCCAATTGGAATGAGCGCAACAGTCGCTTAAGTGAGTCTTCATTCGACCTCAATCGCCAGGGGATCGCGTAATTTGTCTTCCAAGTGAGTCTCTCTTCAGTCAGCCTACATTCAACCGCCAAGTGTATTTAGTCAACCTGCAACCAACCGCCAACGCCTGCGAACGCATGCAGGAGGGCTCCTCTGTTAGATCACAATAGTGTCGTGTTATATTTTATCAAAATCTTTTATCTTACCTCCCTTTGGCCTGTCCAATGGGTCCAAAAATGAGACGAGTGGTTTTAAGTTTTATTTAATTATTTATTTGCACAATATAATATTGAATTGCTGCCTCGGCCTCTGGGTCTCGACTGCCAGTTTCGGCAGCTCGTTATTGACTGCCCCGAAACCAAGATGGCCCGCCCTTTTTATACTGTGGCCAATCGAGAATTGCACACATGCGGTATTTTATTTGCCAAGCACAAACTCGATTGTTGTGCTAATAAAAAGGTTAGTCATTAGGTCAATGTGCGACAGATTAGGTTTAGGTTTCACCCGTCGCACATATGCCCCGCTATGGGAAGATGAGTGGATGGAAAAGGTAAGTATGGAATGGTTTTAGGTAAGTGGTTATTCGGGATAGGTGGTAGGTAAAGGAGTTGTGATTACGAATCACAACAATAGCCTAGAATTGGAAGTTTAAAACGTATGAAAGTATTGGCGAGTCGAGGATAATCATTAAGGAAGTTCGGTCGTACAAGACATTAAAAAGGCATACTAAAGCTAAGAGAAAGGACTTTTACTCTATATATCGTGTGCTGTGCAGCCGAGCCAGCAGCGGATCCATAACAAAAACGGGGTAAGTAGTTCTGTGGCGTTTCTAACAATATGCAAGCAAACAGTGAAGTACACCGAAAGGAAATTCGAATGGGCAAAGCATCAGAGCCGTATACCATAGCGATAACATAACAATTCCACATCACTTGAGTGTACTTGAGTTTAGAAATCGAATTCGTACATGCGGCACTGGCTTGATGTGTTAAGCATTGAGGGGTTCTAGCCGCCATAGCGTCAGTTCGAATTACACGTTCTTCATCAACGTCGCAAATGCTATAGTTCCATCCAGTACGCTGCCGTGAATTAACTTTAGCAGAACTCCTTCGACTCACTGTTCTATATGAGGTGAAGAGGCGAACAATATGTAAATCAAATCCCACTTTTGGAGAGCTACTTATTGATTTATATACCGTTTGGAATCAGCCACACAAATGCTTCTTTAGAAAATGGGGTAAATTAGAAAGCTCAATTGGAAGCACACTAGATACCAATGGATATCTTCAAATTGATCTCTTGATGGTTGCACCAAATCAGCCTCCAACACCTGCATGGATTGCCAACGTCGACGCGGACGTTACTGAACAGTGAGCATAACGAAAAAAACACCATTGATTGTATACTTATTGATCAAGTAAAGGAATCTTTTGCAGAATGTCGAAACATCAACTAACGTTAGATACAGCATATATTTCTGTAAAGGTGAATTTATAAAGAAGTCGGATTATCTTATACAAGTATCTCTTGCTGGAATGAATGTATTTGTCACAAAATCAATCTGTTTTCATTTCTAAAGTACAGATTCACTCATTTTAAGGGCAAACCTAGTATGCGCAAGAACACCCCTGTACCCCAGTGGTATGAGCTGATTGAATTCAATTGGATTTACCCATTACTGGCGCAAACATTCCTAGTGCAGATCATGAGTCGTGAACACTTGCACTGGAAATGTGTTGCCGAGTATGAAATTTACTTTGAAGAAATCAGTTTCGGTGATAGGTTGCTACGTGATAACCTTTTTATTAAATGCTTATTTCGAATAGTGTCGCCAAGCTTAGGCCCGACTTATATACACTTCTATGATTTTCACACATACGTCGGTCGAGTTTTAATTGAAATCAAGAAATCAAGAAGTGAATTTCCTACACAACAATAGGAATGTAATTTCGACAAAAGGGGTGGAGGACAAACTCCTTCGAACGCATTTGCAATATCCAATGCGACAATATTGCTTTCGCCGAAGTAGTGGATGTAATGGCTTCACTTTTCGGTGCCAGATCTCCTGTGGTCACCTGTTTCAACTAAAGACATTCAAGATTGATATGCATCGACATATAATTTCTCAAAACTCTACCTTTTCGTCTGCATTCCCTTTTATGCTTCCGTGTTATAAAAAAAAAGAATTTTTACCATGATACAATGTCATTTCTATAATCATTCGGAACAACTTGTGCATGCAACCTTAGAGGTATTAAAACCATAAGGATTGCAACCACATTTTACCCTCTTTCGTTTCCTTCAATAAGCTACTTTGTACGCAGCTTTAGGGAACCAATCAAACGCTGTACTTTCCGGTCAAAGCATCGTAATCTCGCATTATCTAAATCAATTGCCACCGTGCATCATCTATTATGCGTCCGAGGAAAGTTTGTGTTACTCTTACTTCCTCAAGAAGGGACACATTTATCCAGTGCACGCTTTAAGTCTCCCCTTTTGTATCCAGTAAGTACTCCCCTATGCACTTAACCAAGAACCACAGAACTATACCAGCCTTAAAGGCATTACAAAACTTCCCTAACCATTGGAGAAAATTAAGAGAATATAATGTCGTCTCTCTTTGGACCCATCAGCAACTGGTTATTGTAAGCAACTGTTCACCAACGAGCCCCCGATGTGGGGAGATTCCGAATCCACTTGTGGGGAGAGCACCTGACTTCGGAATAAAGAGAACTCCAATCTTGACAACCGTGTGTCAGTTTCCTATTTTTTATTCGTCTTTTTTGCATAACTGTGTTGTTATTTACATTGCCCTGCAGTACCTAGAGAAAATAAGGATATCAAAGTATATTGTCCATATATATGTGTTGTTCCATTTATGTGTCTCCTTTAGTGAATAGTTGTTAATTTATCGGCAATTTTATTCGTTTATCTTGCAAATTCCTTTATCCTCTACATCCTAGAGCTTGTGGAGTCCAATTAAAATCCTAAATAACGTGTACAGTTGAAGTGAATAAGCGTGAAGGATAACAGCAGGTTCCCTTGAAACAGGTAATTACCTCATCATATATGCCCCCTCCAAAGACAAGGTATTCGGTAAACCGAACAAAAATTGTTTTGAATAAAAGGATGCAGAATAACAGTGCACCTAGAAAAATCATCCTTTTTATAGTATAAAATGTTATATAAGCTAAACATTCATCTGATGGACGATATCACAGTTACTGATGGTGCAAAAACTTGTATGTATGCGGGTCGTGATGAGATACTATATTATATATATCGTATCCGCATCCGGCAGAATACGCAGAGCGATAAGGAACAAAGAGAACAACCAACCATTTCGCATTAAAATAAACTCAAAGTGGAAATAGTACAAAAACGTCGGGTCGAATCAATGGGAGCTAACGTCAGTTAATGAGGCCATGACTTGGTTGCCGTTCAAATCATTTTCCACTAGATCCAGGTATGTATGAGGTATACCGGTCTGCGGGTATACCACGTTCTCCGTACCATTGTAAATGACGAACGGACTCGAGGAACAAAAACTCCTGTTTTGATTTGATGATTTTGCACCGACTCAGGAGTTCATTAAAATTTCCGTGTGAATTTCCATCCTTATCCATAGAAAGGATCTCCAGCCTTGGCAGCGAATTCAAATGAACGATAACCTTCTTCATTGTAAATATTAAACATTGTATTCTCTTAACGGAGCTGGTTAGAAGTTGTGGTCCATAGCAGCGAGGAGACGGCATGGCCGAGCGTTCCAAGTTTATTTATAAAAGTAAAGAGACTTTGAATTTAATGGAGCATGCGGGAATCGTCGTTTGTCACACAGGTTGTACAATGTGTTTGCTCGCGTATATGTGCCACGTATACTCATGTAGCATTATTCACCAACACTAAATACGATTTACCAATATACTCACTCATCTACCACTCAACCGGGGAATCTTTTCGCTTTCCATTTGCAAAAAGCAATTACACTTTTGAAATGAATACGTTTAAAATGCTTCGCCAGGGTTTAGATATCCTCCTGTTTACTTTCACTTACTTATGCAGAGAACAGTGGGATTTCTATCTGGGAGCGTGGAAATGTGCGTAAAATTCAATGACTTTTGAGTAATTATCAAGTGGCAGGAGATCTAGGGAAAAGAAATAAGTCGTTTGCTTTTAATAAAATCTCTAAACCGCCAGGATGGAATGGTTTAATTTTCCAGAATTTGCTCTTCTATTTGGTCCTTTGTTTGTTCTGGATGCGTCAATAACAGTTGCCTCTGTTCACGGGGACTTAATCGTAATCAGTTGCACAAGGAAGATATTTATGTAAGGAAAAGTCGCTGTGCCGATTGTAGTGGGCGGATGTGTAGGTGTGTAAGAGTCTAGTCTTATCCTGATTCTGTACGTTTGTATTCCTCCTTTTCGTGACACATAAATTGTGTTCATTTAGTGCAACTTGTTGACACCTTCCGACGGAGCGTATGCAAATGGTATACAGTGGGACTTTGAGTATATACAAGACAGTGTCTTATGTTTGGTAAGGGGGCATTGACTTTATAATCAAATCGAGGCCGAGAATATTCCGGTTACATGGAAGTTCGGATCCACCCTTGTTAAATACAGGTATAGTCTATTCCGGAAATTGTGCTTTCACCAAGAACTACTTACCGACAGAGGAAAAGGAAGGGTTGAAAGGATATCAGCATGTTTTATTCGTAGTTGGCTAGTTACACCCTTGCTGAGAAGGGAATCTGATTTTGTGTTTCACGGTGTCTCTCTACACTACCAGTTGGGATGGGAAATCTTCCGTAAAGTGAGTTCGTTTGGGGAAAAAGAAATCCATTAATTCTATTTTTATTTCAAGACTTTATTTAACATTGTTTGGATTTTTCAATTTGTATCGGTTTCTTTAATTTGCTGTCATTTGAAAGACACCTTTGCAATGCCTCTCTTAGGGAAGCCCTGTTCCTCATTGGCAAAAAACCTGACTAAGCTATTTTCACAATCTTTTCTTCATACCACTTTTTTATCATTAAGAAGGATTTGCAATGATAAAACTATAGTCATAACTTGATGATAGGTCCATACTACAAGGCAAATGTATTTAAACTTTCTAAATAAGCTCCCGACGTGTTGACGAGCGTGTGTAGTTTATCGTTGTCCTATTGGAACACAACACTTCTACTGTACCCAATTCTGGTTGCTCCTCGTCATTCGCTAGCCTCAAACGCAGTTTTATTAAACAATCGACTCCATGCAGTGGTCGGGAGAAGTCCTTGACCATCTTTTTGGCCGCGACGTTGACTTTGATCCAAAAAGTTGGAAAGGATGGTACTCGTAGCTCGTTCCTAAGATGAGATACAACTCCGTCACGCCGCACGTTCCGCGATATGGTCGCTTGAAATCTTCGACTATGTTTTGGAGTTTGATGGCGCGGACTGAAGTTGAAAGACTAATGTAATTGTGGCCTCTAAGGGGGAAAAAAAATCCGGATGTAAACTACCCCATTCAGATCTCCAGCCAGGACTATCTTAAAGGGCAAATTATGCAAATAGTTTGTAAACAATTTGTTTTCACTTCCCGCCTTGAAACCCGGTCAACATTTAACTAGTAATGACATTTCGCAACATTAGAGCATTCCATTTCACTAATATGAAAGTAAATGTCGTCCACCAAGGCAGAAGCGTTGGAACTCGTTAAATTGCACATAATTTGGGTGAAAATCATGCAGAGAAGAAAAATTCGATTAGCTACACTACTCTTTCACTCGCCATTGGCTGGATGCAAGTCAAGCACACAGCTTTTAAGATTATTCTTCTTGGGAAATTTGGTGTATGCAATTCCAACTCCTTAGTACATTCTGACGGAACTGATTAAGTTCGGATGATAGCCGTAACGTTCGCTATTACCCTCAGTTTCACTCAACTAGGAGGGAGCCTGGATGAGCATATATTCTGGGCAAATAACTGCGGCATTAGGAAATTGGGACAATTGTCTAATATCTGTTGTGTAATCACTTGCATCTCTGACGACAAGCTAAGCAACCATGTCAAGTATGGAAATACAGAGCTGGCAACTAGGACGATTTGTGGAATTTCTTCGTGCCATTTCGTCGGCAGAGGTTTGCTTTTGAAAGTCCGATATTAATGTCTGCGCGAAGTCAATCAATCAATCAATCCATCTCATTATTGGACTGTAAGAACCCATAAGTTCATGACCTCACTGTTACATGCAGAAATAATGTACAACATGTTTACAAGTAACACGAGTATTGCACTTTGCTGTACGCAAATTACCAATACATTTTATAAAATACACGAATGTAGCCAATGGGCTACTAAATATTTTGTTACACGCAAGATTCTGCAAAAACAATAATGTTGCATGCATATGGGACATCTTTTATTAACTATTAAACCGCAAGAATTCTTTCGGTGTAGCATCAAAAATCATTTGCTGCTACAACCGATGGAATCCTTTCGGTGTAGCTGTGAAACTGTGGCGGTTCCGCCAAACCCCACGGCCCACTTACCTGAAAAACCTCCATAACTTCATCCCAGTCCGCATAGGTTTTCGCTAATGCAATCGCATTAGCACCTTAAATGCTCCACGCATCAAATTGTAGTGCTCTGAAAAGCCCTACCAACTCCTTCCCCCACACATACATCCAAATCCCATAATCCTTAACTAAAATTAAAAAACCAATCATATAAATTGAAAATTCGCCCTTGCACCCAACTCCCCATAATCATCCAACTAATGCAGAAATACGTTATCCCAATCGAGCAAAATTCCTGATAAACGAATTAAATATTCGTTTATAATCCATATACATTAATTTCCCCAGATCCTCAATTTCCATACTCACGCTCATGTATCCGAGAATTCGCTTAACCGGATTCTTATCTCCAAAAACATACACACAACTCCAGCCAAAGTATGTATATCGAGATTTTGCTTTGAATTCGATCTCTTCGAGATACAAAATCTCGATTTGGTTTCACTTATAAGGGTGATGAAATTCGTTTTCGAGGATCAGTCTCGATTGGCGTCCGAAGCGGTAGGACGCCAATAAATAAAATTAAAGCAAATAAATTTAAACTCGACAGACAAAAATTGCATTTTTAATTAAAACCTGGCCGATTTCCGGGCCATAGTAAACAATCGGTAGCTGCTCTTCCCTCAAGGTTTGAGGAAGCACGGCAGCAACCGCAACGGGTCCCCTCAGGAGCTGTCCTAAAGAGATCCCTCGTCCTTTTTAGGACCAGACATTCTCCCTGAGAGAAGGGCCACAACAAAATAGATCAAATTTCTTTATCAGGAATCCCAAAACCAATTCGGCACCTTCGGTGCCAGGCAAATCCCCCTAGACGAATTCCTGAAAACAAAATGATTTGGTTTACATACAATGTAACTATCATAACAGGGATCATAAACATTGCGTCGCCTATTTCCCGTCCTCACGTAGTGTATCATAAATCACCATACATACACATTGGCTGGCGATCTACACCCAAGGGACCAAAACAAATATACGCAACTCGCGTCTCTTGGCACCAAGGAGACAAGGACTGAGGCCAAATTAAGGACGTTGCTCTTCCCTCTGGATCAGAGGAAGCACGGCGACGACCCCTTTGTAGGACGTTTTTCAGGAGCGGCCTAAAGAGATCCCTTCTCCTTTTAAGGACTAGGAGACTCGCTCCCTGAACTAAACTAACTACAGAACCTAACATTTTGGTAGCAGCGGTGTGGATTACTCAAAATCCCCTACCAGAACACGAAGGACGTCCCGATTAAGTGGATTCCCAAAATCCCTTACCACAGGATGAGAAGACAGGTGGGCTTACTCCAACTATCCTCTACAAACAACAAATTAAGGACGTTGCTCTTCCCTCTGCATCAGAGGAAGCACAGCGACGACCCCTTTGTAGGACGTTTTTCAGGAGCGGTCTATAGAGATCCCTTCTCCTTTAAGGACTAGGAGACACGCTCCCTGAACTAAACCCCTACAGAACCTAATGGTTGTTCTACCTAGCCTTCTTTTCTCATCCCTTGGAATATTCTCGCTTCCAGTGGTTTTCCCCTTTCCCAGGAGATCACATCCTAGTATTTGCCAAGACGATGTGGGGATACACACACATACACACTCAGACGTAAACGAAGCTGTCCGTGTGGCCGAAGACACGTCGAGGATCGTAATGTTTATATTTGTGTGGTAATGTCTTTGAAATAAATTACCAGCGTGGGGTTTATTATGCTTCGTGATTATCTCGGGTGGAGTCGTTTACTTGATTTTCAATGGAGATATGTTGCATGGGTTGTACCCCATTGAAGGAATGGTGTTAGTTTTTCATTGATTGTTTTTCTTTCCATTCATACAATGACTCTTTCCGTAAAGGAAATCCGATTGGTGCTGACTTAGGGAAAAATCGGAAACATTGTTTGTTTCTTGTCCGCCTCATACAGGATTTTTGGTAGTTGTCGACGTTTGTTGATACTGCGTCTGGCCACGTGTATTTACCCAGCAAATAGATTGGCAAACAATTTCGGTTTATTGTCCTGTGTCCTCCGACAGCCGGAAAGCTTTGGTCGGTTGGTAGAGGAATGCGTTCCACATTCCTGCGGGCACGTGGGGTGGAGGACATGAAGATGTATTGCCCCTTTTTGTGGCGGGCGAAGAGGTATTCGGCTTTTCGGATAATTTTCCGGGTTCATAGAAACGCCACAACACCACTGGTAAGATCTTCAACGGGGATATTTTGGTGAGTTTTATTTGGTGTTGATCGAATGCCAGTGAAGTGCGTAACAAGGAAAATACAAATGAACACTGGAGCGAATGCCGTCACTAATTAAAACACCTAGATCGTTTTGAATTTTTATTTTTATTTCCTAGCACAAACTGATTTTATTGTTTCACAATATGATGAATTCTTGATGAGGTGAATGTCACAAAAATAATTCACTAGTCACTTAGCAATAGCAGCTCATAGTTTTCAATAATGCCTGGTCTTAAGGACATAACATCAACCATGTTTTAAGAAAATACAAGTTATACAGTTAAATGTTTTAACAAGTTAAGACACACGTACGAAACACCAGTTACTCAATCAATTTCTGAACTTCTTCCTCGTGTAGACTTTCTCGCAGTTCGACTGTCTATTTTCCACTAAATTCTGGTTCCCCATCGGCAAGGGAAATCTTCCCAACGCATCTCTGCACAGAATTTCCCATCCTGTCTGCTAACAGAATTTCCCAAAGTATCTGTTAGCTGCATTACCCATAGTCTCTGTAAAAAGGAGAAGTCGTCCTCATGATCATTATCATCATCATCACCATTAGTTGCTGGTGGTCGGAATCTTACCCCTTTGTCTGTTGATCGGATGCCGCCGCTTAATATCCGATCATTCTTTGGTTTATTTGTACTACACATCTGGCATCGCATGATCGCATGATCGCATGCAATTCGGATGGGTACACGGACTATGGGATGTAAGGGTTTGTTTGCCCTTCTACTCATAAACATCTATCGGGGATAGTGTTAAGAGTTTATGGCTGCTTTACTGGTAATCATCAGCACAACGAATCGTTTTGTTTGCGCAAGTGTGCCTTAGCATTAGAGTTATGCCATGGGTTTAGGTGTTAATTTTCATTAGCCACCAGGATAGGCATCAGTTGTTCGGTTTATTTACCGACAATGGTATTTCTGGCAAACATCGCGTTGATGTTTAGGATGGGAGATTGGTGTATGTATGCGATGCTTTTTGCATTAGCGCACTGCTTAGATGCGATGCTTTGCTGCCCTTTCGAAATTGTTCTTGCATACGATGTATGGATGCGTTGAAGTCGATATTGGAAGCTTTTGATATCGGGTTCAACGTCGCTGCAATGTCATATAACTTTTATTACAGGAGTGGTTATGACTATTGGGACACGTGTGCTAAAAAAGGTGAGTAAAGTTTCTTGGCGGAAAGGATACCACACCTGTATGGAGTTGTATGGTTCGTAGAACCGCTACAACGTCAATATATAACATACATTTTATTAATACAATACTAAACACGTATTAGATTAATTTGATTTTCAAAAACAAACATAAATATCACTTTGTTCGTATAGATGTTCCTGCCTTACTTAAGGTTACCATCAACATTGGAAAAAGCCCTGTCACATGTATACTATATCTGAGGGGGATTACTCTGTCGGTAATAAGTAGTAAGTAGGAATTCTTTAAGAAATGGAATGTGTACATTTTCTATGTGCGCACATTTTTTTTGTAAAGAAATAATCAATTCTCAAGATTTGATGCGCCATATCGCCCCATTCCCATACCTCCCACCATCTGCTCGTTACCCTTAGGAGGCTAATATTAAAAAAGATAAGATTAAGTTCTACCCCTGAAGTGATTCTTTAGGGGATAGGTTACTGAAAAATGGAAAGAAAAATAAAAACGATTTTTCAACAATGTCACAGTAGTTGTGCCCCATAAAATTGATCTTTAGGCTTACGGTTGAATACAGATTCATCATTCTTTAGCGGAGGCACAGGAATGTAGAATGCTCTGCCTATGTATGTAATTCTCCAGGCATTCAATGGCTATATAAAGTCCATTCTTATTTGACATATTTATCCTCCTATGGTGCACGCATCCATTTAAGGATACCTTAAAATATGTTTTATATATAACATATCGGAAAATCAACGTGTCCGCACTTCTATAAATATCCAATAAACCCTCTTTTAATGACTATAATTTGCTGCCCCCTTTTCAATCCGATTCCCCTCCTCTAAAAAAAAAAAACAGATATGTGACGAAAGAGGGATTGTTTGACGCAATAAGAAAAACTTCAATCGGTAAGCGTTTTTCTCAGCGAGATTGCCACATTTTTCCAACCTTCTTCATCTATATTTGCGTATCTTTGTGCTTTATTTAACCCAGTTTTGTATCGATTGCGGCACGTTTAGATCCTCACGTATATTCGAGTCTTAACGCTCAACTGGTTAACACGTAGCGCATGTACGTCATTGCCAAGTAAGCACTTTCACCTACGCTGTCAACCGCACAAGTTGACGTCATACGTTTGCTTTCCATGTTTCAATCTCCTTCTCATACTGAAAAATCCTTTAAAGTATTGCGAGCCATTAAATTGCACCATTTTTGAAACATAAACCGTTCATACGTTAAAAATAATTTCATTGGGTCATTTCGAGATTCAATGAGAGTACTCATCGATGAATGCTACAAATTTCTATTCGTTCTAAAGTCGGCACATCGCAACCTAATGAACTAGTGTTTGCAGATACATTGCGCAACAATCGCGTGCTGTTTTACTGAGTTCAACTTGACGTGTGCATATATTCTCACGATATATTCGCGACCACCTTGCAGAACAATTCGCTGAATTGTTTCCCCATGTGTAGATTTTGCCATTCACTAGATTTAATGAGCCATGCCCAATGAAGCTCAGGTCGACCGTGACGCGTAACTGCGAGATGAAGAGTAAATAATTAGATACGTAAATTGTAGATAAGATAAGTAATTATTTCTAGGTCATAGTAGCTTGCTCAAAGTGGCAGGAAGCATTGTCTACCCACTGGGATGTAAACATTGCTTAAGGAATTCGGTCTGCTTTAGTGTGAAATGGATACAACAAATTTAAAATTCAAAGAATCCTTCAAAAATTGTTCGCCCCTACTCATCGGTTGGGATTCTGTGGATTTATAAGTATGTCACAGGTGTCTAACATTCGCTAACTTCCATCTATTTGACAATTTACCAGTTGAATAAGATGGAGTAGTGTTACACTTGAAATATCTACCTACATCCCAGTATAGTATTAAGCATCATTCATATAAAATATGGTGCCATCCATAAAAGTAATTAACCGTGATCATAAATACGCCTATAGCAACAATTGAAACAGTGTGCCGAAACATATTTTGTTGTTTCCGTTTTTATTCGAAATCCTTGTGGCGAAGGTTTTTCAAAAGTACGTTATTCAAAAAACCTCCCAAAACAAAAGGCGGTGACGGACTAAAGCTTCCGAGAAAATGTGATATTTAACGAGTATCGGAGAATTTTCAAGTCGCAAAAAGAATCGAGACCGTCAAGGAAGACGGTCGTTTTAGAGAAGGCAATAATCAATCATGTACCATACCAAGTCGTGTTTTTAAAAATTGCAAAATCAAAATTTAGACTTCCTCATGCATTTTGCTGCGGGCACATGAGTGAAAGTTCTTGCGTCGTGTATGAAGAACTTTATAACTGTTGTTTATTTTTAGAGAAGTTTGGGGTTTAATTATTGAAATTAGTAGTATGTTATCCTGACCTTATCGACTTGCTTGCGCCATCGTTCCCTATCCTCTGCACTCTCCTTTCACGCTTGACCACCTGATCCGATTTTCTCAAGGTCAAACCTAACATTGTCCTCCCATCTTTGTCGCGGCCATCCTCTTTTCCGTCCGTTGGTTGGTGAGGTCATGAACTTCCGAGCTCCTGTAGGCCAATAAAAAGTAGTATTTTTTTTTTTTTTAAACATTTTTTATTTTCTTTTTATATTCTTAGTTTCTAAATTATATGCTAGACAAAAAATGCTTAAATTCTAGCTTAATTATCTTATATAATAACTTACTGGTCCTTCGCAGACGCTCTAAGCTAAATATTACTTAACAATTGTATAATTTGCCTTTCGGCGACAGAACTTTGTGGGAGTACTTATAATTATTTGAAAGACAAAGAAAAATTTGAAAAACTTTGTGTACATTTTTTTTTGTTTTTTTTTTTCTTAATATCTAACTTACTTAACTTACCTAATTTTTTTTTTTATTATAAAACGTAGTATTGTGGGGGTTCTTTAAGCATTCCCGAAGAACCACCTATCATCCTAATCCAACTCCCCGTCCCCAACCTGCAAATACCTGCACCAACCATAAGCAGCTTACCTGTATACGAGCAGTACAAAGCTCTATTTAACAATTTCATACCTGAAACATAAGTCCACGGTAAGATTACCATCTTGCAATGGCATCAAAACCAATGGCATCAACCGAACCATCTCGGTTCATCTGTCATGAATCGATCGATTCCTATGGTGGACCACATGCCCATCAAACACAGGCCAATCCTCCCGAGTGTTCTTGTTCCAACAATCCGTTGGTCCAAAAGACACGCCACGGCAAATCGCTTGCTTATACAGCTGCAGCCGATTATCCCTGATCGGTTGCATAGCATCGAATTGGACGTGATCATAGCTTGTTTTTCCTAAACAATCTAGCAATGGTCACGTCCCATGTTTTGTTCACTAATACAAAGCATAGCGCAACTCGCGCCTAACTGCCAAGAGCGGAATTTTTTGTCAGTGTAAATATTCACGCTGGAATTCGACCATTGACTCGCCATGGTAAGGTTTTCTGTGTAGGGCCATTTCAATGGAGCGGGAATTTAGCGTTGATTTGTTTAACATTCGCGGATTGAGATGCAATTTCTCTTCTGTGTCTGGCCATGTTTCTAACCAGAACTTCCACTTAGCGAAACCCAGGTAATTACTAATACGGATATTTTCGGTTTTAATCTAGCTGGATATAACTTAGTGCGACTGTTCTTTCCACAACGTGGTATAGCCACATACATACGAAATAATATTGCTTATCAGCTTCTGCCACAATATGGGCTCTGTTACAACCCAGAATTTAATTTTTCTTGGCTAAAACTTCATGTTCGTAAGCATATCATACATTACTGCTTTCTCTACAGGAGCCCAAACTTGGATAGAAACGCATCCTTTAACGAATTTGATGCTCTGTCTGATTCTATCGATAGGATCTTGACCCTATATCCGCACACTGAAATCGTTATTGCGGGTGATTATAATGTGCATAATTTTCAGAGGTTTCGTCACTCCGGACACACAACACCTGAAGGTCAATAAGTCCAGCTTTTTGCTGATTCAAATAGTTTAACTCAACTTGTCAATGAGCCAACACGGGTACCAGACATATATGGTCATTTCGGCAACACACTGGACCTGTTTCTCACCTCCCACTCGAACAAATACACAATTTAAGCTCCTTCGCCCCTGGGCGCTTCAGACCACTGTGTTCTGTCAGCTAAAATTGCTCTAGCCGACAGTAACGTTAATGAGAAAGCTCCCAAAAGAACAGCCTGGTTCTACGAGAAAGCCAACTGGGAAGGTCTGAACGACTTTTTTGGGAGGTTAAATTGGTCGTTATTTTTCCTCAATGACGATGTTGACTTTATAGCGGACACATTGACAGACATGATTCTACTTGGCATGCGAACCTTTATTTCACACAGAGTAAAGAATATCAAAGCCATGAGAAATATGTGTTTCGATTCCCGGTGCAGAGAAGCCATTGATGCTAAAGAGTTGAGCTTCCAGTTGTATAAATCGAAAAATACTGAGGAAAACCGGAAAAGATTTAAGACAGCTAGAATTGATTGCAATACGCATATTCAACGTGCCAAGTTCTTGCATTACCAGAGAGTGAGACAAAAAATACTAACCTTTCCCACAGGTAGTAGAAGCTTATGGGCATTCGTGAAAAACATTCAAAACTCAGTCTCTTCATCCATTTCATCGCTTATAGTCAGTGACAGCCCAGTCACCACTGCAATAGAAAAAGCGAATCTACTTGTTTCACATTTTCCAGCCAACTAAACGCTGGCTGATACCACATTAGTTCCACCTCAATTTCAGCATAAGCAGCACACCATGAGCCAGATTCACTTCCGAACGCGTACAGTAGCCCGCGGACTCAAAGAGCTAAACGCAAACAAATCCGCTGGTCCGGATGGCACTCACCCTATCCTTTTGAAGAGATGTGCATCTTCACTCTCTAAACCACTGCGGAAACTCTAGCATTTGTCTTATTCTACTGGCCGTTTCACAAATAGATAGAAGTCAGCGAACTTTCAGCCAATTCCCTAAAAAGGTGACAAATCATCCATCCAATATCTGGAATCAAATGACTTCCTCAAGGACCGCTAATATGGCTTTCGTAGAAACAGGTCTGTGGGGGCTCCTTAAAACATTCCCTAAAAACCACCCACTTCCTTGAATCAATCTGCCTTCCCCTCACTCCACAAGTCACTTTACTTACCTGCAATCGAGCAGCGTAAGCTACCTTTCATTAGCTTTCACCTGAAAGTAAAACCCCACCAAAGGCATGCATATCAATTAAATTATTCCGTTCATAATACATGAACCATATGCCAACCCGATCGGCTCAGCTCGTCTGCCAGCATGATTGGTACACACACGCCAATTTTTCAGCGTGTTCTTGTTCCAACAATCCGTTGGTCCACAAGAAAGACATGCCAGGCAACTCGCTTGCTTGCACATCTGCAAGCCAAATTTCCAACGATGATCGCCTAAACCGATAGCCGATCATCGACTTGGACACGATCATAATTGATGTTTAAACAATCCAATCAACGGCTGTGTCCCACGATCGGTTTTCCTCAAACCTTACTGTGTGTCACTGTGTTTATTTTACCAACCATCCGTTGGTCCATGGCCACCCTGGGTAGGTCGTATGCTTGCACATCTGCAAGGCAAATTCCTCATGATCGGTCATCCAAGCGACGAACGATCATCGAGTTTCACACGACTCATGATTGTTATTTAAACAATCATATTAATGGCCATGCCCTATGATGCTTGCCCAAACCAAACATACAGCCATCCAGCCTGGTCCCTTGCCATTGCTGGCAAAGTTTCGGTTGACTTAACGTCAACAAAAATATCTATCCTCCATCGTTCACCAGAACAATATAGCCAGCGATAATCTATTTGATCAGCCGGATATTTGACTTTCCTTTTGCGCACCCTCTGCACCTTCTTTGTCTTGGTTTCCAACGAATGGGTGTTTATCCTGACCTATACGGTCCCCCATAGAAACTTGCCAACAAAATCAAACCGAACGCTCATTAGCCGACGCCAATGAAAATATCGGAGTTGCTCCTCCCAGATCGGGGGAAATTCACCACCACTGCAGCTAGTGGATGTTGACGGCAACATCAAGCAGAGTCAGATTGCATCCCTGGTCGCGAGCACTTGTGCCGAGAGTCAAGTCTTTCTCTCCATTGAAAGGAACACTCGTGCCAAAAGTGTCTTTTATTGCTGTCTGTTTATATGCAAAATTACCCCTTATACACTTGGGACGTTATCCGAATGTTATCTAAAAGTGATCGCTGCCAGTGGCTCGTTAATCAATTAGATTTGTTTTAAATGTTTGTGCGCCAGAGAAACTAAAGGAATAACAGTGTTGTGTCACTTATTGAACTAAAATCCAGAAAACATAGTGTGGCAAAACAAGAAAAAAATATTCATAAATTTTGATCTAAAAAGAATCGAATTGCGTGAAGAATCGGATATTTATAAAGTTCGATCAAAGGAAACATTGTGGGAAGAATAAGTCAAATAGAGAAAACTTTATCCAACCTAGCTTCATCAGTGCCTTTTTATTTATCTCTCCTCTCGGTGCGTGGTTTATGACGACAATTTTTGCGAGGAAATCGTTGGTGGGTGAGAATGCTCCTGTGTCGTACGCCGACAATACTATTATCACTCCCCACAGGTCCATGGGAGATCTGATGGCGTACCTTCCCGAAAAGTGGAGCCATTCCATCCACTACCTCGGTGAAAGCAAGGTTGTCGCATTGGATATTTCAAAAGCCTTCGACAGAGTTATGGCATCCATCCCTTTTGTCAAAATTGCATTTATATGGAGTGGACAATTCCCTGATCTAGTGGATAAGAGCCCATCTTTCTGGCCGTTCAATTCAAGTGGTTCTTGATGGTGTCAAATCTGTCTCCCATCAAATTAATGTAGGTGTTCCCCAAGGTTCGGTACTCTCACCCACTGTCATCGTCATCTTTAAAATTATCTCTTGTTATTTACCCACAACCCAATTCACTCGTTTACTGATGATAGCACGAACTTATATGAACACTCCCATCCAAACTCTTCGAACGTCACTACCAACCAACAACTTATGCTTGATACATTGAATTCAGACCTCAACAAGATATATCAGTCGGGATTATCTAACCGAGTAGAATTCAATGCCTTAAAAACTCAGTCCTGCCTCTTGTCGTCAAAGGCGAGCCGCAAAGTAAATATACTATCTATGAACAGCACTTGCATCGACGAAGCCAAGGAACTATCAATCCTCGGCACTCCAATTAATTCGACTCTTAACTGGAATGACCACATATTTGAAGCTGAGAAAAGTGCAGCCAAATGTATGGGGTTTGTGGCGGTTCACTTACCTAAAAAACCCCCATAACTTCCATCCAGTCTGTATTAACTTTCTGCTAATGCAATCGCATTAAGCACCTGTAAAAGCTTCACGAAATAAAACTCACCAAATGTATTTACCTAAAAGCTCCTGGGAGAGAATTCTTAACTGCATTCATTTATTCGAATTCAAAATTCCTCTTAAGAATTCTGTTCCAAACAGCATATTCCTGAAAAGAAAACTTATCGGTTCACAATAATGTAACCGCATAGTCAGGGAATCTTAGCCTTGAGTTGGCTATTCCCAGCCTAACATGTGTACAACTTGTCTTACATACACATCGATTCATTGTCCACCTGCCAAGCAGCGTGGGGCAGCTTGTTTGTTCAGCTGGCATATACCCGACCATGATCCCTCGCCTTTGCCACAAACTAATTATCCAGCATATACAAATGCAAGCAATTCGTTTTGGCCACCGACCCAAGAGACGACATACAATTTTCATTGTATAAAGTATCGCAACCATTAGCACCTTTCCCAATGTCTATTCGTATATTTACACAAGGGCATCACTCATTTAAGACTTTTATGATGCCCTCGTTTCATCTTTTCTCTTACCACATTTCTTCGAAGTATCGTCGTCTATTTATTTAGACGCGATGTACTTCATAGGCAACGATCTTCTCGATCTCTTTGTCCTTGCCGCCTGCCTGCTTTGTTTTGCCATTGCGTCCGCGCATATGTAAACAATCTGATCTCAACGATCGATCTCACACACACCACCAGGATCTGCATTACGACGGTGGGACGAAGTAGAACCCCGTGTCGTACGCCGGCGCACGTCTTCGCTCCCCACAGGTTCCTTAAGAGATGCAAAAGATACTTCACTCCATCCAACCTGGCCACTTTTTACAAGTCGTATATTCGTCTAAAAATGGAGTTCAAATCCCATATTTGGTCAGACACATCCAAAACTGCATTACACGTGCTCGACAGGATGCACAAGCGAGGAGTGAAACTTATTGGGGACTCAGCCATAAGTCGACCAATTCTGTCATTAAAACACAGGCGCAACGTATCACGCCCATCTCTTTTCTATAGGTATTACCACGTCGTTGCTCAACTGAACTTGCTGAATGTGTTCCGTCCCTTCAGACATTTTCCCGCGATACCCGTCAATCTGAGAATGCGCATCAATTCACGTTGAAAGTGTACTTCAGGCGCACAAATATACATAGAGAGTCATTCTTTAGCCGAACCACACGAATGTGGAATGTACTGCCTGATCATGTGTTTCCTGGTTGTTGTGATGTCCAGACATTCAAGACCAATATCCATCGACACCTCCTTTCCTTATCCGTCTCCTCTCCATCCGCTCGCACTGTGCTCTGACATTTAAGGATACTTGAAAATCCCCTTTTGTGCGCTCGTTAGTGTACAAAAAAAAGTGGACATAACTGCTGTGGTTTTTATGTAAGAACTTCTGGCCTGATATCAATTGTGCGGACTGAAAGATCAATAGGTAAACCATTCATGAAACACAGGTGGATGACGGGGTAGTAGAATGTTTATGGGGGAATGTATCCTCTTTTTGACTTCATCGTCCTTAGTAACGGTCGGAGTTCGCAGTCGTGAATGTCGATTTACCGAGACTTATATATTGGCATCACTATGCCCGGAATGCATTGAGATAAGGAATCCATTCGATCAGTCCGCAGTCTTTATTGAAGAGAATGACGGCATGTGTTGGGATGTACAGCCGCCTTTGTCGCGTTTGAGGATCCAGGTATAAGTATCATGTGGCGGTTCTGCCAAACCCCACGGTTCGCTTTCGTCAAAAACATCCATAACTCTATCCAATCACATAATTTCGCTAATGCAATCGCATTAGCACCTTAAATGCTTTACGCATCTAGGATTATCTAAGGTATAATCTAAAAAGCTTCAGTAAAAGAATTCTTACCTTTTCTTGCATCTCTTCGCATACAATTCCTGTAAGAGTTCTTTCTTACCTTATCATAAATTACCTGAAAGAAAATTCATCGGTTCATATATAATACAACCACATAATCAGCAAACCTTACCCTTGAGTTGGGTTATCCCAGCTTCATCATGTGTATCATAAATCACCAGACAAACACATTGGTTGGCGACCTACATCCAAGGGACTAAAACAAATACACGCATCTCTTGGCACCAATTAAATCCTACAACATAAGCAAATGCAAATAGGAATTCAATACTTACCCTTACCAGTGATGCCATAAACACCATTTCCTGGTAATCTAGCCAAAATCCATTAACACCATATCTCCGATGCGTTGCGTCTATTTATTTAGCCGCGACGCACATCTCAAACAAAGATCCAATTAGCATCCGACGAGTTTCGGTTCTGTTTGCTTTACCAGTCTCGCATCCCATGAATGCACATTTTCCCTTTCTTTGTTTAGATTCCTTCCCATGGCTTTGATCCGTAAAAGAACCAGTGTACACACATACATGTGTACTGTGGCGATCTTCTGTATGAGATCTGTTGGTTACCCCAAAGAGAGACTTTACGTCTCTCTTGCAACAGGAAATGCACCCTTAATTTAAGAGAGCCAGTTTTACTGGCTGCATTTCTTTCGACAACGATTGAATATCGTTGAGTCGTTTTCCACCCGCTGACCACGCTGGTCACATGCCGCTCCCGCTCTCCGTCACCGCGGAGACGCGCAAATATATACCGGAGTCGTGTTCGTGTTGTACCCCGAGTCGTGGCTAGTAGTATTAGTTATAATCGATTAGTGTAATTCAAGCCCGTTGCCTGTAATTGAGTGTAATTAGAATCGGCCTTCTGTAACCCAATAAAATAAGCAATTAATTAGTAAACAAATCGTGTGTTTCAATTTTCCGACAGCAGTTCCTAGGTGCGTTGATTTCTTTGGCTTGTGTTTTTCTTTCGGTCTGCGGCAGACACTTTTCGAACTGGTGGAGACGAGGTAGAACTCTCGCACATGCTGGCATTGCGATCTCGTACCCCATAATCACTTCAGCAAGGAATTGAATTCATCAACCGGAAGTCGTGTCCAAGATCATCTTTCGGCTTCACCATGACCATGTAGTCCCTGCTATCGCCACAGAGTAGGCTAATTGCGTTGAGATCAGGTCCGCTCATTCTAGCGACCTCTTTCGTTGTCAGTTGGATAAGTTTATGATGTATGCTGCGAGATAATCCTGTGACTTCGCTCCTCGCAGTTCGGAATGTCGATTTTCCGAGACTCATATATTGCCATAACTATGCCCGGAATGTGTTGAGATTAGGAATCCATTTGATCAACCGTAGTCTTCATTGAAAGGGATGGTGGCATATGTTTGGATGTGCAGCCGCCGTTGTCGCGCTTAAGGATCCAGGTATAAGTACGAGGGTTGCCTTTTATATTTCGGGATTAGAGAACAAAAACAAATATTGATCATCAAAAATCACTTTATTGTTTTTCAAAATATTCCCCATGAAGATCTATACACTTTTGCATGCGTTTGAATCAATTGTCGAAGCACTTTTGCCGCTCTGATTGGGGTATCTCCAACACATGCATTCTAAATGCAGCAACCGCTTCTTCAGGTGTCGAAAAACGTTGACCTCTCAGTTTGGTTTTTACGTACGGGAATAAAAAGAAGTCATTCGGTGCCAAGTCAGGACTATACGGGGGATGACCCATCAAATCGATGTTTTGGGTGATCAAAAATGCAGTTGTCGCAGCCGATGTGTGGGAGCTCGCATTGTCGTGGTAAAGAGTGATCCGTCTTCGGCGGTTGGTTTTCCTGATTTCTTGGAAGACAACTGGCAAACAAATGGCTGTGTACCACTCAGAATTGACTGTTCTGCGTTGTTCTAGTGGTACGGCTGCGACATGTCCTGTTTTTCCGAAAAAACAGGCGATCATTTGCTTGGAAGTGCTTCGTGCGCGAACAACTTTTGTTGGATTTGGCTCATCTTGAAACACGCAGACAGTCGACTGCTGTTTACTTTCGGGCTCATACGCGTAAATCCACCATTCATCACCTGTCACTATGTCATAGACGTGTTTCGAAGCACCGCGACCGTATTTTTTGAGCATTTCTTTCGACCAATTGACACGAGCCTTTTTTTGGGCGATTGACAAATTGTGTGGGATCCAACGCGAACAAATTTTTTTTGACAGTCAAATGTTTATGCAATATTGAATGTATGCTGGTCCCACTAACGCCTAAGGTTGTTTCAATCTCACGATAGGTCACATGACGATCTTCCAATATCAGTTCGCGCACAGCATCAATGGTTTTCGGAACAACAACTGATTTTGGACGACCTTCACGAAATTCATCGTGGAGTGAACTACGACCACGATTGAATTCACCATACCATCGATAAACACTGGTCCTTGATGGAGCTTCATCCTCAAAAATTGAATTAAGTTCATCCATGCACTGTTGCTGAGTTAATCCACGCCGAAAGTTGTAAAAAATAATCGCACGAAAATGTTGACGATTTAATTCCATTTGTCAGTTCACCCGGAGCTTTCGACTGCGTTTGACGTGTTCATCTCGGTCGCGAGTTCTCATTACAACCATTCCCGAACGCGATAGATCGCCTGATACCGGGGACAATTGCTTGTCCTCGGATAAAAAACTTCGTTCCACTATGCATCCAACAAGTGGGCTTGGTAAAAACCCCTACTGTAATAAATTCACTCCCCTACAATGCCATCCAGATACAGATAATTCTGAAATGGACGAAACTGATTCGCCAATAATCAGAAAAGTGTATGTGCCACCAATCAAAGTGCTGCAAAAATCACCAGAATATGTGCATAGCCTCATGAAAAAGCTTAAAATATCCAGTTATTCAATAAAAAAATTAACAATTGGTATAAAAATAATGTTCGGAACTATTGAATCATTTAATATTGTGTTAGAAAAACTAAAAGAGAATAACTGTCAATATTTTTCTCATGATATTAAAAGTGCTAAAACTTTCAAAGTTATTTTGTATGGACTGGATGATATAAAAACTAATGAACTCAAAGCTGAACTCATTTCGCTTGGCTTAAAATGTTCTGATGTTAAAAAAATTGAAAAAAAATATGATCAATTTACTGATTTTTTTTATCTCATTCACTTTGAAAATGGAAAAATTAAATTAAGTGAACTTAAAAAAAATTATCGCTCAATTTTTCATACCCAAGTGAACTGGAACTTCCAAAGGAAAATCAAAGGTAAGGTGACACAATGCTTTAATTGTCAAATGTTTGGACATGGTGAGAGAAATTGTCACATAAAAACATATTGTGCTACTTGCGCTGGTTCACACAAAACAAGCGAATGTAATAACGCTTCGGTAAATAAATGTGCCAACTGCAACGGCAATCATAAAGCTACTGACGTCGCATGCACCAGTAGATCTAAATACTTAGAAATAAAAGAAAGATCATCTGGAAGATCCAAGATCCATCCAAGAACTCATTTCGCTGCATCAACTCAAATTTCTAATCATCAAGCTTGCCAACAATCGATTTCGTTTGCCTCTATGAGTGATTTTCCTACGCTTCCACAGCCACAGCGACGACTGGGACTGACCAATGCTCCGAGCAAAAGCTTTCCAAATTCAAGCCCGCGAATTCAAAGTTTACCACCAACAATTAATGCATGAGGAAATGACTTACGCGGCGCTTCTTCATCAATAATAACAATAATTTACCCAACAACATTTCCTTGTGCATGGAAATGATCTCAAATTTATCAGTTTGTAAAACGAAAATAGAACAATTTAATGTGATCGCACATTTAGCCACTAAGTTTTTATACACTAATAATGTTAAGTAAAATGGCAGATACACATATAAAAATAATTACTTGGAATGCTAAAGGCATACGTAATAAATTTCATGAATTTTTAAACTTTTTAAATAGCTATAAAGTTGATGTTGCTCTAGTAACAGAAACTTGTCTTAATTTTGATATAAGACTCCCATCATCTGACTTTAACTGCTATCGCATTGATAGAGTAGACCAAATGGGTGGGGGAGTGGCGATTCTTATCAGGAAGTCAATTCAACATTCGCTTTTACCTGTAATTCCAACTAGGCTTGTGGAGAATGTAGGTGTAATGATTAAGTTAAGAAACCATAAGACAGTAAAAATCTATTCTGTTTATTTCCCTGGTGGATCTTCGTCGGATATTAAAAGAAAATGGCTCAAGCAAGATTTAAAAAAGTTATTCACAATGAATGGTGAATTTCTATTAGGTGGTGATTTTAACTGCCGGCATAGAGATTGGGGGTGTGTAAGAGCAAATGCTTGGGGCAATATATTGGCTGCCCTTCCATTGGCACTACCAATTAATATTTTTTATCCACCTTGTCCAACTTATTTTCCCGCAGGATCTCGTGGCATCCCCTCTGTCCTTGACTTGTTTGTGTCAAATGTCCCTGGTCTTATAACAGAACCCGTTTCGTTAAGTGCTCTCAGTTCAGATCATAATCCTGTTTTTTGTCACCTTTCTTGATTGGGTGAAAGAAAGATTCAATATTTCCTGGACATGAAGAATGCTAATTGGAATTCATTCAAATCAAAGATTAAAATGAGCCTTCAAAATAGTACTACAAATCTTGAAAGAGTGTCTTGTAAAGATGATGTTGACCTTATTGTACAAAACTTTACACAAGCTATAATTTCTTCGGTTGATGAAAGTATTCCCAAAAGAGTAAAAAAAGATATTTTTAAAAAACTTCCAATCCATATCTTAGAGCTTATTAAAGTGAGAAACATTCATCGAAGAAACTGGCAGAATTACCGTCAGCCCTTTTCTCGATCAATGGTTTCCCATTTTAATGAGCGCATTACTGACCAGATACAAATCCATCGTAATAGAGAATGGAACAAAAAACTGAGCGTTATGGATAAAAATGCTAAACCGTTCTGGAATATAGTGAAGTTAATCAAGAATAAAAACCGTAAAATACCATTTCTGAAGGATTCTTCTACTACTTTTTTTACAGGTTTTGAAAAAGCAAACCTATTTGGAACAATTTTTTCAAAAAATCACTTGGTCTCTCAGCATTTGGGTGAATTTGAAACTAATGAACTTGTCGGTAACAGAATCGAAAGATTTGACACCACAAACGAATTAACTCCTCTAAATGCATTTGTAGAAGAAGAAAACGTAAGAAATGTAATCAAGTGCTTGCAAACACGAAAAATAGGAGGACTAGACTAGTTAAGAATGCCTATCTAAAACAATTGCCTCATATTGGAATTAAATGCTTAACATTTATAATCAATGCATGCCTTAAATGTCAATACTTTCCTCAATGTTGGAAAAAAGCAATGGTTGTACCTATCCTTAAGGCTGGAAAAGCCCCAGATAAACCTGAAAGTTACAGGCCAATTAGTTTACTTAGCAACATAAGTAAAGTTTTTGAAAAAATCCTGAAACAACATATTTTAAAAGTTGTTTCAGATAAAGATATTTTCCCCGATATCCAATTTGGATTTCGACGCTTTCACAGCACCTCGCACCAGGTTAAACGAATTTGCAGCCATGTTCTAGACCATCGTTCACGTGGTCAATCAACGGGCATGATATTGTTAGACATTGAAAAAGCTTTTGATTCCGTATGGCACAATGGGATAATATATAAAATGATACAGTTCGACTTTCCTTTGTATTTGTGTAAGGTCGTCCAGAGTTTCTTATCCAATAGATGTTTTTAGGTTCATGTCAATTGTGATGTTTCTAGATTGATATTTTTTGATTGTGGCGTCCCCCAAGGCTCAGTACTTGGTCCAGCTTTGTACAATATCTTCACTTCGGATTTTCCAAATCTACCGCAGTGTGAATCAGCTATCTTCGCTGACGACACTTCAGTATTTGCGTCGCATGAATTTTCTCTCAACCTTGAGACAAATCTAAAGCATGCGATCGAGATACTTGAAAAATATTATATGAAATGGAAAATCAAGCTAAATGTTGGGAAGACACAAGCCATCTTTTTTACACGAAAGAGAAAAGCTTGCTATCTTCCCAGCAGTCAGCTGCAAATAAATGGTACCACGATTGCATGGGAGCAATCCGTAAAGTATCTCGGAGTTCATCTCGATACAAAACTCACATTTAAACAACATATTCAAAGTACTCTTAATAAAATGAGTATTGCTATTAAGATGCTTTACCCTTTTATTAATCGCAAGTCTTTACTCACAAATGAAAATAAGATTATTATTCATAAAGTTATTTTCCAAGCTATACTGTTATATGGGTGTCCAGTATGGGGTAACGCTGCAAGGTGCCATTTAAAGAAGTTACAGGTATCACAAAACAAAGTTTTGAAAATGATGCTAGACCTGCCTTGGCACTATTCAACCTTAAGTCTCCACGGAAGGGCGGATGTTGAATTGATTTCTGAAAGAATTCGTAAACTAGTATATAACTTTAACATCAGCTGTGAAAGTTCTGAAAATCCTCTCATAACCCAGCTCCTTGCTTAATTTGTCATAATTTCATGTAAATATTTACATTTTATATTATTTATTATTGGTTTTTTTTTTTTTTTTTTTTTTTTAAATAAAGGTTTTTCCTTTTCGTATTTTCCTTCGATTTATTCTTTTAATTATTAATTATACATATTTTTCTTTTCTTTATCCAAGATAATGTTTCAGTTGTAAGATATAACTTATCAAATCTCTGAATTGTAAAATGTGCGGTCACAGACTTTTTTTTGAAAATATTATTACGAAATAAAAGATCTCTCTCTAATTCCATTTGTCGGCCGAGATGAATCTTTTAAGATACTGTAAACAACACAAATAGCGCTCGTATGTCAAAACGTTCTGAGTGCGTATAACCTCAAAAATGTCCAACTTTACGACAGAGCTGTCAATTGCCGGATTGCAACACTAGGGTTGCCAAATCCCGAAACATAAGAGGCAACCCTCGTATAACTTAAGCAAGGAATTGAATTCATCAACCGGAAGTCGTGTCCAAGATCATTTTTCGGCTTCATCATGACCATGTACTCCCTGCCATCGCCGCAGAGTAGGCTGATTCCGTTGAGATCAGGTCCTCCCATTCCAGCGACCTAATTCGTTGTCAGTTGGATAAGCTTATGATGTGTGTCGCGAGATAATTCTGCGACTCCGCTCGTTGAGGTGTTGACAGGTGGCTACAAGGTGTTTTCCCGACTAAAAATACAGTGAATTTAAACTTGTATACCCCCAGCTAATGACCTTACCCGGAAAAACAAATTATTATGGACAATTTGACAACCCTCAGGACTTTCTAAATAATGCCAAGACCGGACCACGGTTGTGGTGCCGATGATGGTGATGATACCTCGTGTATATGTAATCTTCATCGATTATATATGTATATGTAATCACTCCCTTTAAGGGAATTTTATTCGATTCAAGTCAAGTGCTCTGATTCACGTCAAAATGTGTCATAAGTAAAACCTTTGTTAAGTACTCACAGTCCATGGTTAGAAATACGACAGGTCTATAACATTGTTGCTATTGCTTGTTGAATATTGTGGATCTTTTGTTATCGCTATGCCAAATTAGTTAATTAATGAGATATCTTGGCAAGGACAATCTTTTAAATTCGTAGTTGTTTCGGTATTTGCAAGCTTGTAACAAAAGAGCAAATGTCTATTCAGAGCTAAAATGGCCTTGTGCTCCATGAAAGCAACCTTCATCATTTTCATTCAGCTACACTTTCAATCCTCTGTTGTCCTTGGTGCTTAAATTCCCCTAAATATAATTCAGGACTACTTTTCTTCACTCAGTTCTTTGTAACCTCTGCTGTGAATGTGTTTACTGATTTGTTTTTTTTTTATTTGTTTGTTTTTTTTAAACACATTTAATTACAATGCCGTCGCAAAGATATCACTCGAGTTTCGCATAATACTTAAGGTTCTTGTGCCACCATCGACTTGATTTGAATCGTGCCGAAGGCTATTAACTAACCCATTCCGATGGCATTCTTAATGGTTGTATTGCTTGGTAACTGTAACGGAAGGACCAACTAGGCAAAACATCCAACATAAGAGACACATTGTTATATTTGCGTTGGGGAATTACATTATATTTATTATACACGTGGCATCTGTTATGGAATAATAAGGTTAAGGAAGTTTCAAGCTGGACATTAGAATATGATTAGAGTTGAGGAAGGACCCTAGGGTTTGGTTGTTTATTTGTGTCGCCAATCCTGTGTTTATTAACATATGAAAATGTTTACATCGGATTATTAACATGGAAATCCTTCCAGTTTGATACATTGGTATATGGTAAAACTTATGGGTTTTTGTTGTAGGTATTTGGTTAAAGGGCTTTGTTTGCCTTGTTTATTTGTTTATGTAATCGGTGTCATTTTTTCCCATTGATGTTTCTGAATCAAATGAAAAGCAAATTACAAGGGTAATTTACCACACTCTCAATACATGATCTTGTCAGAAATAAATTCATGTATTCCATGGGAATCTGCTCCATAATCAGATATTCGATATTGCACTCTTTCTGGTCATGCAAGAGCTTCGTTTTTTGAATGTACACATTGTATTCAATTTCAGATCTCTTAAATCTTCTCCGATTTCTCTCTATATTACTTGATTTATACGACCGGTGATTTAACATTTTGGGCTTAGTAGTCCTTTTACCCGAAATAGAACCTCGTATTTTTCTAGTGTTTAATAATAGATCTAATAAAGAGAAATCCATTATTCTTGCGTGAAACTAAAGGCTTTATTTAGTAAAGTTATAATTGTGGCGGTTCTTTAATACATTCCCAAAGAACCGGCCATCCTCTTAAATTAACCACCTTCCAAACCCATAATACGTACCTGCATTCGAGCAGCTTAAGCTGTCTTTCAAATAACTTTCACCTGAAAGTTAAACCTCAGGCATGCATCACATTGAATTTTTCCGTTTATGAACCGTGCCATATCTCCATCGGCTCGGCTTGTCAGCAATTATAATAGATAAATACTAGCTGCCCAGCGTAATTGTTGACATAGCTGTAGCCGATAGTTTCTTGCTACGGTTCATATCCATTTATTGCCCCAGTCCCAAGGTTCGCAACACTTGCGACCAATTTCCTTTGTCGGTTATCTACCGATCATGGGGTTTGGACACTAATATGATTGACGTTAGACAATCATACCCCAGACCATGCCTAACGATGCTCCGGCCTGTTAAATAAACAAACACAATGTGCATATCATCGTGACCCTTGAAATAGAGTTTTTGTGTATCTTAAAGCAAAAACCTATTTCATTCTCAGGCTCAGGTCATCTAAGATTTATGACCCTCGAAATAGCGTTTCTGTTTATTTAAGACACAACGTATTTCTTCCTTCGGCGATTTTTCGCCATCGCTTATCTCAACGACGTCTGCAGCCCCCAATACCAATTGATTACACCAGCCCATGTTTATTTAGGACCCAGGAACCTATTTCTCCCTTCGACGACTTCGCTATCGCGTATCTCATAATGCCTGCTATTCATTACATGTGAATTCCCTCTTTGAGTCAGATTTTATCCCGCGAAGTGTGCACATGCACCGACCTGGAGTCAAATTTAAATATTCGAAGAGTTCGTGTGCGAGAAAAAAAAATTCATCCTCCGTGGAGTTCGCGATACCTTAAGTACTAGAAAAATCCTTTTCTTGCCTTTTATTGTTTCTGACGATCGCACACGTCGAATCGAACGTTTAATCAATAAATGAACAGTGTCGCGATTAGAATAGTTCAACTGTACGAAGTGCTTTGACTTTCTTGGAATACCTAGATGTGCTTTTAGTCGTGACTAACATTTGTAAAACAAACAGAAAGAAAATGTGAACAATAAAAAAACAGTGATCAACAACAACACGAAGTGCTTTATTATTTACTTACGGACGTGTCGTTAGTGGAGTATCATCAACAAGGGACTCATGCCGTGTTTTCTTATACCATCTTCTCTGATGCAGTTAGTGTTCTTGTGTTTTCAACAGTGGAGTTTTTATTGAAATCGTATCCTTGCCAATACCAAATAAAACCCTCCCACATAATGATCTGATTAAGTTTGAATATGCATCGTTTTGTTTAAGTTTAATTTGATTAATCTATGTCTCCAAGTACTTTATCGCGATATCGGTCAATCAAAGAGTGTCGATCAATTCATGTTAAAAATTTATTTTATACGTACTATTCATCCGATTAGCACAATCGTTCTTTAGCCGAATTACACGAATGTGAAATGCTCTGCCCGAACAAATTTATGTCGTTATTTTGACATGGTATATTTTTTTGTTATCACAGTTCAAGATCAGTACTGTTGTGGGGGTTCTTAAAGCTCACCTGAAGAACCCCCCATATTCGTAACCCATATTTGCATCCCAATCACCAGCATACCTGAAACATTTCCTTCTCAAGGACATTTAATGCATCCAACGCATTATCTGAAAATCCCTAAAGAGAATTCTCACAGCATTCACGCAATGCGTTATTCAAATTTCCTGTAAAGAATTCTTCACATCATACGGCATCATAAATCTCAAACCATTCGGCGCCCTTGTCATCGTAAAATGCTATGTCGGACAGCTTGTTTATACAGCTGCAATAAACCGACCCGCGATTCGTTTGTCCAATCGACAAACAATTACCGCATCTCAACCATTATCATCGGAACGGAATCCTCTAGCATTTTCTAGTACAAACAAGAACTCGGTTCCTACTACAGTCTGAGACGCCATAAACATTAAAACCCATTAGCACCTTTTACTAATGGCGATACATCTATTAACGCATCCGCACCACTCATCCACGACTGTAATGATGCCCTTATTTGTTTTCAGCACCATTTCTCCGATGAATTGCCGTCTACGATAGCCACAATGCACAGCGTAAGCAATGATCTATTCGATCCCTTTGTTCTTTTTTCCCCGTTTCAGGTTTCGTTTATCCTTTGCTAAATGTATCGATAAACACGGTGATGGGTACGATCACACACGCACACCACCGCGTGCCAGAGATCGCCTTCCATTGGTCACTGGTCAAAGGAAATTTCATTTCCTTTTCACCACACCACCAAACTCACCCCAAACGGGGGTTGAGTCACTAAGTCGTATTCCAACCACCGATCCGGTCGGTGCGTCTTCCGTTCCCCGTGGCGTCTGCGGACGCGTACACACCCAGTAGTCGCGGATTTTATTAGTTATGTTTTCCGGAACAGAATCGGTTTCGCAAAGAGTCGTGACATTTTCCTGTGCTGTTCGTGTGTGTCTGTAGTTAATGAATTTGTTATTATTGCTAATCCTAAAAATGGCATCTCACCCAAATTAAAATGCTATGGAATACTTCTAACAATGTGAAATATATAACTGGTGCACTAACAATAACAATCAGAATACAATTAAAAGAACCATTTATTCCATTAAACAGTGCGTTTTATGTTCGAATATCTACGGTGGACAACCTCCCTCTTTCGAACAATTCGTGGACGTTGCGTTGTGGAGTTCTGTTTGTGCTTTTCTTTTTCGGTCCGGCGGAATAATCACAATTGGTGGATTATGATGGTGCACAATACTTCTTCCCCACACTGTCGCACTGTTCTCTTGATCTGGCTCCAGTATGTCTAGCGTCACAACAACCGTAGTAGATGTTGGTTTTAAAGTTGTGACATCAGTCTGGAGAGTGGAGAATTCTTCAAGAAAGCGTTATCATGTATACTTTCTCGTTAGCTTTAGTTGCAAACTGCAACATTCCCTCCGGTCGAGAATGGAGTTCTTAATATTCTCTTGTGGAATAGAATGCGTTGGGTGGTGTCGGAGAGTGGGGATTCTGTGTGGAGTAGGTGAACAGATAACATGGGGTCCGTGGTTCCTTTTAACGGAAAACTCTCTATTCGACGCAGGAGGTGGTTCTGGGTCGACAGACAAAGTGTACGGTGCCTCGTACTCTACTTCGTGTAGTTGTGTGGTGTTCATGCTGCCCAGACTGCTTATCGAATCTTGCAGGTTTGTGTTGGCGACTATTAATGCTCTGTTTTGTGGGTTGATAGTCAGACTTGCATTGGAGCCATCACTTTCGAGCTGCCATGTGTTCACCGTATTCTTGGTGTTCGTCTCGACATGTGTACCTCTTGTTGTCGCAACTACTATTGAAATTTGAGTTGGGTGACGATAAAAAAGTTGATATCCGCGATCTGCAACATTTGATAGTGGTCCGTTGATTGGTTCTTTGTATGTACTCACAGAGAAGAATCGGTGATTGTGTTGCAGCCTTGTATGGAGAGCGCATTTCCTTGTCCTGAAAAGGATGAGGGATCTCTTTCATAGATCGCTCCCAAGCGTGGCTCGTTGTGGTCGCCACCGTACTTCCACAGGTCTGAGGGAAGCTAGAATTTAAGCATTTTTTTTCTAGCATATAATTTAGAAACGGAGAATATAAAAAGAAAATAAAAAATGTTGCAAAAATGAAATGAAATGAGAGTGGCGACATATTGTTCGGGCTCAAGAAAAGACCTTTTATATTTGGATAATGTTTATCTTGATTGTAAACTCGGATGACGATTCGGTAATAATTTTATTCGATTTCGGCGTCCGTGCCGAGATCTTTTATAAAAGATTTGATTTTTTAAATTTAAGCAAAGTCTTGGAGTTGATTTGAAATTAAAATGGATTCACTTTGGACACCAGTCGGGATTGGTCCTCGAATCAGAATACCATCGCCATTTTATACAAATCTTTATTGAGATTTGTATGTGAGATACTGGGATAAAGGATGGGAATTGGGAATTTCAAGATATGCGCCCCGTGATGTTGGTTGTGGGGGATTTTGTTTATGCATGGTAGACGAAGATTGAATTTTATTTAATTAGGGATTGCGTATAAGAACCAAATGGACATTTGGTTCGTTTATCGCGTATTTGTTTGATTGGGTTTTGGGAATTGAATCAATATGTGACAATTGAACATTTGGTTCAATTTGTTTGACGCAGATCAGAATTAACATTGAAAATTTGGCATGAGAAAGCTGTCCGTGCATTGAATGCCGCGTTTGCTCACGTTAGACCAAAACGTGTTCGAATGAACTTTTCTAACACTCTGTTGGCGCAGTTTAGATGCAATAAATCCGATTTTTGCGCCGATTAATTCCTCTCGATGAAACTTGGGTACACCATTATACAACCGAAACAAAAATACAGTCAAAACAGTGGGCTGCAAAGAGGGAATCGGCTCCAAAAAAGCAAAAACTGTTTTTTCGGCTGGGAAAGTGATGGCCACTGTTTTTTTTATGTTATCTTAATCGATTATCTTCAAAAAGGAAAAACCATTACAGGAGCAGACTACTCATCATTATGTGACCAACTGAAGGCAGAAATTGCGGCAAAACGGCCACGTTGGCAGAAAACGAAAATCCTGTTTCACCAAGAAAACGCGCCGTCTCACACCTCAGCGGTTGCCATGGCGAAAATCCACGAATTACGGTTTGAACTGCTTGACCATCCGCCTTACTCACCAGATCTAGTCCCAAGCGACTTCTTTTTTTTTCCCTAATCTAAAAATTGCGCTCGGAGGACAGAGATTTTCGTCAAATGAGGAGGCAATCAGCTTCGTGAACAGTTATTTTACAGAGAAAAACGCCGAGTACTAATTGGACGGGTTAGAGAGATGGGAGCATCGCTGGGAGAAGTGTATAGGGTTACAAAGAGACTATGTAGAAAACTAAAACTAAATTTTAAGAAAAACTGTCCTGCATCTTCGTTAGCTCGGAAAGTTTTCAGTCCACTCTCGTAGGTATTGCTCCCGCAGCTTTTGGAAGGCATACATCGCAACGGACATGAGTTCCTGCGCAGATTAGTAACTGTAGATAAAACATGGATACACGACTACACTCCCGATACGAAAGAACACTCAAAAGAGTGAATTGTTAAAGGCGAACGGGGTCCAAAGAAGGCAAAGACGGTGAAATCAACTGGAAAGGTTATGGCTACTGTGTTTTGGGATGCACGTGGTATTATCTTCATTGACTATTTGGAAAAGGGACAGACGATAACTGAATAGTATTATGCGTCATTAGGCTCCTCGATAGTATAGTGGTTAGTATACCCGGCTGTCACGCGGGAGACCGGGGTTCCATTCCCCGTCGGGGAGCCCCTGCCGCAAGACTAATGATTTTGCCCGGAAAAAACGAATCATTATGGAAAATTTAACAAGCCTCAGGACTTGCTAAATAAGGCCAAGACCAGTTCCCGGTGGTAATGCCGATGATAATGATGATTATGCGTCATTATTAGGTCAGCTAGATGAGAAAATAAGAGAAAATCGCCCTCATTTTCTAAAGACTTATTGACCTGCTCCGTATTTGGGATTTCCTATTTTGGATGATGAAACCACAATTCTTTTGAAAGAACCTTTCCAACGACGTCCCTGGTTTCCGGGATTATGAAAGCGGATAGGTTGTTGTTCAGTTTGCGGAGTTTTTGGTACATGCTTCAAGGGTCCATGTCGAACCAAACCCATTTACAGTAGAGGTGACAGTGGCCGCAGGATAAATGCCATAGGGTTACTTCACGGCCAAGGTTGGGATGTTGTTAGGTGGGGCATCGGTGATAGTAAAATGTGTGGAATATAACTCAGCCTGAAGGGACACGTTAAAGGAGGGATGGCTGATATTATTTTGAACAGAGACAGACACAAAGAAGTGCTTGATGACCTTACCAATGCGGTTTGTGATTAGTAAAACAATTAGGGGGCTAAGTGTGTGCTTCGAGGTACCTATAAAGTTAGCATAATATGTGTCAAGACCGATTCATATCTTCCTTATATGCTCTCCTACCAGTACTATACTTTAGCATTTAGGGGGACCTAAAAATTGCTTTGGCATAGTTAAAAAGGACCTCTTGCGTGGTTTCTTAAGAAATGCAAGAAATATCTCATTTATTCCAACCTGGCCATAATTTACAAGGTTGTATTCACCGAAACTGGAATTCAACATTCATATTCAGCCAAACACATTTAAAACACCGCCCGATGTAAGAACGTAAGCCCAGCGGATCTTGCCTATTTTTTTTATTGGTATTACCTTGGTTGATGTTCAATTCAAAACCACGGTCGTTGTTCAATTGAACTTGCTGAATGTGTTCCTCCGCCTCTTCAGACATTTCCCACGATACCCATCAATCTGAGAATGCGCATCAATTTAAGTTGAAAGTCAACTTGCGGCGCACAAATAAACATAGAGAGTCTTTCTTTAGCCGAACCACACGAATGTGGAATGCCTTACCTGATAATGTTTCTCTCGTCGTTGTAATGTCCCGGCATTTAAGATTAATGTACATCGATACCTCCTTTCCCTATCCACTTCCTCCTTCTTCACGGTACCCTTTACTGAGCAAGTGAATTAGCTCAGATTAAAACTTAATTTCAGACGTACGGGTGACGTGAATTCTTTCAAATCAAACTCTTATAAACTCAATATACGGGTGACGTATACTCTTTAACTTAATCATAAGCATATAGAATACTCTGCCGTTTCTAGAATCAAACTCCCAAGCCATAGCATAGTTTCAGCATGTGTGCTGAATGCAACATCTGCCCAATGTCCTTAAGGGCGTCGTAACAGTGCCTTCTTATTGCTGTCCTTTATTTAAAGAATAGCCAGAATCTGCTGGGAATATACCCACTGAGCGCAGTGATCGCTAAAAATTCGCGTATAATCTTTGCTTTATGACCTGGGGTGTTGCTTTAATGAATGGTAGACCCCGAACTAAGTTGTTTTAAGATCTCAGATTTTCCCTCTTAACCTCGCCACTTTTGAAGTTTCGGAACTACGCCCGAAGCGAGTGATTTCGAAAATGAGAAAAAAGTGTGAAAACAACAGCAGAGCTGTTTCTTTTCCTCTAACAAACTTTCGTGTTGTGGATGACATAGCGAAAAGCAACAAGGGGGTTGAACAGTTAGTGGTGTCAATAGAATCGGGGGAAAAACTTGTTCGCGACGCTTTCGTTTTTTTTTGTTTATAGAATTTAGAGAAAGGAAAAGGGTGAACTTTGCGCGTCCTGTTTTCGAGTGATTCTTTACACCAATTTTGTATTTCTTTTATAAATGGTGCGATTATATTTGTTAAACATTTTTATCGAAAAAAAGAGTGTGAACGTTTTCAAAAATCTAACTTTATGCTTACGGTTTTTTTGCGGTTACAATATCGGATTCCTCAAAACGTCAAGTTAATACTCTGAATTACCTGCTTTTCGTTCTGGCACAAATAAACGTTGTTAAATCCGATACAAATAAACGTTGTTAAATATTAACGTTATCTTACGATTTTCCTGTAGCCGCACTTTCTTCAGCTTTGGCATCTGTGGGCTTAACTTCCTGCAAACCCTTTTGTAAAACTTAATACTCGAAGAACTCCGTATTGTTGTCAGTTGCGATCGATTTTTGGCTACTTTCATCATCATCATCGGCACTACAACCGGGATCCGATCTTGGCCTTATTTAGCAAGTCTCTCCACCAGTCCCGATTTCGAGCCAATGTCATCCAGTTTGGCACTCCCAGGTTCTGGGCGTCCTGGTCTACGCCATCCATCCATCGTAGACAAGGCCTGCCGCGCTGTTTCCTTCCATACATCCTGTCACAAAGGACTTTCCGAGCAGGGTCCTCTTCGCTCATTCGAGCCAGGTGCCCCGCCCGGCGGAGTTTACCTAGCTTGAATTTTCTTACAACATTAGCTTCCAGGTAGATCGCGTATAACTCATGGTTGTAGCGTCTCCGGAATCGTCCTCCCTCACATACGGGGCCAACAATTTTCCTTAAGACCTTCTTCTCGAATGCGGCTAAGAGTTCAGAGTGCCTTTTATTGAGCACCCAGGTATTGGATCCATACATGAGTACTGGTAAGACCATGGTATTGTAAAGTAGTAGCCTGGATAAATTTCGGGATTTAAAGAGCCTTGATAGACCATAGTAGGCTTTGTTGGATTTGATCAGCCGTTCGCGTATTTCTTCTTCCCTATTGTTATCGGCTGATACTATTGACTCAAGGTAGTTAAAGGGTTGCACTACTTCAAATTCGTGCTCCACTACCCTGATAGTTTGACCAGCGTTCGGTCTTCTCTTCGCAGAAGTTGCCACCATGTACTTGGTTTTTCCCTCATTAATGTCCAGTCCCAGTTTTTGTGCTGCCTTTTCAATCTGGGTGAAGGAGTCCCGAATAGCCGAATCGGATCTACCGATGATGTCGATGTCATCTGCGTAGGCAAGTATCTGGCTGGACTTGGTGACAATAGTCCCTCTTGTTGTAACGCCAGAGTCACGGATTGCTTTCTCCAACGCCAGGTTGAAGAGGAGGCAGGCCAGACCGTCCCCTTGTCGGAGTCCATTATAGATGTTTATTGGTTTGGACAGCAATCCGGCTATTTTTACTTGACTAGTTACGTTGGTCATGGTGAACCTACAAACTCGTATCAACTTGTTTGGAATTCCGAACTCTCTACATGAAATATAGTTCTGGTCCGGCTAGGCTGTCGTGCGCGGCCTTAAAGTCTAAAAATATATGATACGATGGAATCTTAAATTCCTGACATTTTTCCATCGCCTGCCTAATGGTGAATATGTGATCAATCGCTGATTTGCCTGGGATGAAGCCACGCTGATATTGGCCAATGATGAATTTAGCGTATGGGGTTATCCGATCTTGTAGGATAGAGGAGAGTATTTTATAGGCGGTACTCAACAATATTATAGGCCCATAGTTGCTGCACACTGTGATATCTGACTTCTTATGTATGGGCAAATTAATACACGACCCCAATCTTCCGGCATCTCCTCTGGCTCTCGTACGTGCACCGCGATCTCATGAATTGCGTGATGTAACGCTGTCCCTCCTTGTTTGATCAGCTCAGCTGGTATGCCATCAGCTCCGGCGGCTTTATTTGATTTGCGCTGTGTTATGGCTTTTACTGTTTCCTCGATGCTTGGTGGCGGCAGCATTTGGTCTTGATCTTGCATTGGTGGAGCCTTCAATTCTTCTGTGAGCTGACCATTTAGCAATTCATTGAAGTGCAGTTCCCATCGCTCCAGAATGCCTTCAGGATCGGTGATCAGATTACCTTCTTTATCCTTACAGTGTGCAGCGTTGTGTGTACCGCGCCATACTGCGGATTATTTGGTATAACTTCCGCGCCTGGTGCGGACGTCGCCTACTACTTTTGGCTATTTCACAGACTTAATTTTTTTCCCAGGCACTTTTTTTTTTGTCTGTGGAGTCTTCTTTTAGATCTTCTGAGCTCTTTGTATTTCTCCTCGCATACCCGCGTCCTATGAGACTGCTGAATTGCCCGGTATGCACAATTCTTACGTTCAGTCGCTAGTTTGCACTCATCATCAAACCAGTCACTCCGATCTTTACGACTACTGCCTTAGATGGAGTTGGCAGTACTAATGACAGTATTCTTATGGCGTGTCCATTTCTCTTCTCATCATCATCCGCACTACAACCGGAATCGGCCTTGGCCTCATTTAGCAAGTCTCTCCACCGGTACCCGGTCCTTGTCCGAGACGTGTTAAATTGTCCATAATGATTTGTTTTTCCGGGCAAGGTTAATAGCCTTGCGCCAACCTTTCTCGTGATGTCGCTGCATGCTTTGGTTCACTACTTGGCGGCTGCCAAAGTAGCTATCTAGGGGTATCACGTGGAGACTACATGTCAATTTGGATTGAATAGGGACAAGGATCGTCCTGGCCTTCGCTGTGTTGAAAGCACAGACTTTACCCTGTATGTTTGCTCCTATCCCTCTACCACATCTCTTCTACGCCCAGCATTCTGACCCCAGGACTTACTCTCCCTTCATCGAGCTCTTCGAGGGCGAGTCTTAACGTATGACCAAAGGTGTTGCTGGTGTGCTCATGGCGTAAGGGAGCCGTGTTGGAGCGAACCTGATCCGCGGATGCAGTACATCTCCGTAAGACAATCTGCGCTCGGAAGACTGCACCAGCAAGATAGTTATCCGAGTCGACGTTGGTAACTCGGTACGTTCGTACCGTCATCAGGCTTGAGGGGTGCCTGCGATCTATCAACACGTGGTCAATTTGGTTGTGAGTGGGTTCATCAGGTGATACTCAGGTGGCTTTGTGGATATCTTTACGCGGAAACCTGGTACTCCCAACGGACAAGTTATTTGATGCTCCCAGTTCGATGACTCGTAGTCCATTGTCATTAGTGTTCTCATGCAAAATATGGGACCCTGCGTAGTGCCTGAAAACCAGTTCCCGACCTATTTTCGCATTCAAATCACTAAGAACGATGTTCACATCGTATTTTGGGCGGGCATTGATGGCCCGTTCAACGTTTTCGTAGAATTGTTCTTTTTCGTCGTCAGGGGACTTCTCTATAGGTCCGTGAACGTTTATGAGACTTATGTTCTGAAACTTGCTTTGCACGTGAAGAGTGTGTGGGGTACGATGTCGGTGCGCCAACGTATGGCACCAGTTCACTCTCGCCCCACTAGAGAGTTGTTCACCAGCGCACTGTCCACAGACGTAAGGAAAAATGAAACACACCGAATAGCCGTACGGATCCTTTATTATGCAGGGCGAGACGAATATCGTTAGTGTGAAATTTGTACACTATAAATTAAACATATCTATTTTACTGGCAAGCACTTAACTGGTAAGATTGTACCGAATACTGGTTTTTGAACAAAATTCGGATTTTCCATGAGTTGGTCTCTATCCACGAACTGCGCCCGAATATTTTCTCTTCTATTTCTCTCTGACCCTGTGCCCGCAGCAATTGAAAGGGAAACGTTCGAACCGACTTTGTTTGGCTCGCGGGGGCGTGCGAGCCCCCGTGTGGTCGCGGCGGTTTTCAGTGGACTCCCGATGTGCGCGTGGCGGTTGCTGAATGACGACTGATTAATGAAAGCAAAAGTTCATCGCGTCGTGGCAGTGCCGTCATAAACTCACTGCCACTTACGAGGAATTTCGAGTTGTTTGCATAAGAATTCAGTTCCAGCGTATCCTCGCCGTATAAGCTGAGTTGGATTCGTTGGTTGTGTATACCGGGAAATTGGCATAGCCAAGTATGATCAAGGGTCTTGGTCGTTGTGATTGTTTCGTGGGAAATTAGCCGTCGTTTGGTCGCGGACAAGAAGTACGATTTAAGGAGGAAATGAACCGAAATGGGTTTCGGGGGAAATTGGAATTGCTTGGGTGCAAGCAAGGAATATCATTTAGATAAAATATTAACCGAACTAATTTCGGGGAAACGTATGCGGCTCGGTATCGTTGGTGGTGATGGTTAATGTTCCTTTATGGATTTGAATATGTGTTTCATTACAGCATATGAATTTCGGGGAAATTAAGATTGCTTAGTCGCAAGGAGGGAATGTGGTTTAGATAAAGAATTGACCGAAGCAATTTTGGGAAAAATTATATGTGGGGTGATGTAAGAGGTGATTTAGAATATATTCTATTGAATTGTATTCTGTTGGGAGTTTTGGGAAATGCCTTTCATTGCAGATTGGGAGATGGATTCTTGCAAGTTCGGGATGGGTGACGCGCTGTTAGCGGTCGAGGTTGGTTAGAGAACCCCCACAAGTGCATAGCCTTCCGTTTATTGGATTAAAACCGATAACGGCAGGCTTCAATTTTTGGCCGACTAGAAAGCCTACCCCGAGCATATGGTGTTTTGCATGACAGCTGTAATAAATGTCATATTCGTTTCTTTGAATAACACCACATGCCTTATATTCGGAGGGGGCATCGGCTAGCTACTGTGCAGTTCGAGCTCTGTATAGTGATCGTTTAGCCATTTTCGTTTCCGTGGTCGTCGTGTATCCGGTCCATATCCGAGGCTTGATAAATTTGCCATAATAGTTTGTTTTTCCGGGCAAGGATATTAGGCTTGCGCCAACTTTTCTCAGGATGTTGCTCCATGCATTGGTTCACTACTTGGCGGGTGCCAAAGTAGCTATCCAGGGGTGTCACGTGAAGACTGCATGTCAACTTGGATTGGGCAGGGACAAAGATCGTCCTGGCCTTCGCCGGGTTGAAAGCAATCAGTGATTTTGCCCTGTATGTTCGCTCCCATCCCCCTTTTGGCTACTTTGGTCTATCTTTAACAGGCCTTTGCAGCGTAACTCGAAAACATTGGTCTCGTCAGGTGTCACTTGTCCACCATGAGATACATGGTCACCGAGTAGTGTGAGCACTCAGTTTTGTGTCAGATTCATTTAAAGATAACTCAGAGTTATTATTATACTTTCATATTAGGTTGACGTCGCATTTCTTTGGATATAAGTAACAGTTGTTCTCTCTATTCAAAATCTGCGGCAATAGGAAAACTAAATTTTTAAATTGTATTTAAAGGAACTGATAACTGAGATACAAACCATATGCGTCCATTGCGATGAACAGAAAATTATCTGTCAGTCTACAGGTTACACATAGCTAAAAGTCTCCCATAAGGCATCGGGATATGAATCCTTTGCTGTATTCAACATACTTCCTAAAATCCAATTACCAGTTTGGACTGTTTGAAAATGCCAAATATATTCCGGAACAAAGGGAATCTTCAACAATTCCAACTTCGTTTACGGAACTCGTAGCCGGTATCCTTTGAGAGTAGAATACATACGAATGTGTATATATTATATATATATAGCAGTCAGTTTGGCTGTTTAGTGTTCGTTTTCGAAACATCAGGAAATGGACTTTTATCCAGTCAGTCAATGTCCCCTTTTGTCCTTTATTACGAGATCGCCTTTCGTAGTGTTCATTTTATTAACGGGTTCATAACCAATTGTTTTCTCTGATGAACCATGTTTCGCCACTTAGGCGTTGTGCATCTCGGTGTCATTTTACCCATTTGCGATAAAAGGAGCTTGTATTCCAGAACATCCTTGTTTATTATGTTTTTCACAGACCCCCAAACAGTCGTTGAAGGGGACACTGAATGGAAAAGCGATGGTATGATGTCCGGAGTACATTTTCATAGTTCCCGGACTTGTTGCTTCCTCGTGAAAGTTTGTGTACTGTTCGTTATTTACATTAGGGTTGTGTCTGCCGAGAGATGGCGTTCATGAATGCGGTCGTGTTTCATGGTGATGGCTATGGTGGGGGACATCAATTCCGTGTGGCATCTATTTTTAATTTAGACAATGTTTCATGTTTTATATGTGGAAATTGAACGGGTAAGGGTTGCAATAGAGGAAATGGATAAGGTCGAAGGAAAGGAAGCGATTTAGACAGAATTAGAATTCTTCGGTAATGGCACTTGACAGAATATATATAGGGGGTGTTCAGGAAATTGAAGGAACAACATCCCATTCAATATCCGAAGTATTCACAGCCTTGATAAGCACACTGATTTAGTTTGCATCTGAATCACCTCTAGTCCTGGAACCATTTAGAGATTAGGTATTTGACTTTAACTTAGCTTTGTTAGTATTATTGAAAAATGAGTAGACAGGTATAACCTTAAATAAACAACTAGGTAATCTCCTGATAAATGTCTGGATATTTCTTTGACTCCCATAAAAATTTCATTGTGATTCAGAAAATATCAAAACGAACCATCCAGATGAAAGGGAACCTGTGAAATATATGTTTTAAATATCAAAGAAACTCAAAAATACGGAACTCAGAACAATATCTGGTCGCCCGTAAATATTTAGTTTTTCTTTTATTTTTTATAACACGATTGCACGGAAAAAGTCTTTGATGCCAATGCCGTGTGAGTAAAAGAGAATACGAAAATGTATATTAGTTTTAAATGACAGAAAATCGTTACAGCTTAGAAGTATGACTTACACGGCCTTCTTCTCATGAATTTGAATAGATGGTTTTTTTTTTAAATTCATAGTGATATAGATGATTTTACTTGGATTAACTCTCCTTATTCTATGTATCCATTGTGAACCTCAAAACACATTCCACTCTGGGGCGGTATTGCTCTTTTGTGCTGGATCTTGGAAAATGGCGCGAGAGTTTCTCTTGGACCAATGCAATATTTGTGAGTTGAAGTGCAATTTTTCTACTTTGTCTGCTTATCTGCCAAACCACAAACAATTCTGACACTCAATAAAACAAAAGTAGTTTCTATTGCCAATTTTCCAGATTTCAATCTGCCGAGATATTAGATCCTGTGGACATCCGCTGAAATCCCCTAAACAACTCAAAAATCCAACGCCGTTCCTTGATCTTTATACACTCTGCCGGAAATATTGTATTTTAGTGATTCATTGAAAATGATTATGAAAAGATTCCTACAAAATTTCACAAAGTGAAGATTATTATATTTAAAAGGTGTTGGCACTTTAATCTCCAATGAGAAAACTATGAGGGCAGTTTGATAAGTCAATGATTTTTTAAATAAAGGATATTTTTTTAAGCAAATAATCATTTAACTTCTCAACATAGTCCCCTTTTAGTTCGATACATTTACTCCAGCGTTTTTACAATTTTTTAAATCTTTCCAAAGCCCCTCAAAATACGCGGTAGTTTCTGCGATGACCTCTTCATTCGACCCACATCTCTCACCGCCCAGCCATTTCTTCAGGTTTGGAAATAGGAAATAGTCATCATCATCATCGGCACTACAACCGGGATCCGGTCTCGGCCTTATTTAACAAATCTCTCCACCGATCCCGATTTTGAGCCGATGTCATCCAGTTTGGCACTCCCAGCCTCTGGGCGTCCTGGTCTACGCCATCCCTCCATCGAGGGTTACGTACGTTACGGGGGTTTGTATGCAATGTTAAAGTGGAGAGCAAGCTCGGGCAATTGATTGGGCCAGACAGAAGGCGATGGACAAAGATGATGTCGGCATGGGTTCTGCGCTCTACAAGTGTGTTTAGATTGATTAGAGGGAGCCGGCTTGTGTATGGTGGTAGAATCAGCGGATTTTCCCAGTTTAGTCCGCGGAGGGCAAAGCACAAGAAACGACTTTGAACACCCTCAATCCTGCGAATGTGAGTCACTTGATACGTGGACCAGACCTGACTAGCGTATTCGAGTAGTGGGCGGACACAAGTTGTGTAGAGTGAACGGGTGACATAGGGGTTAAGGAATTCCTTCGACCAGCGTTTGACAAATCCAAGGGCGGCGTTGGCCTTGAGGATTATGTAATCAATATGTGCGGTAAATTTGAGCTCCTTGTCGCATAGGACGCCCAGATCGCGAATCAATTCAACTGATGTTATCGGTTGGTTCAGTAAGAAGTAGGAGCGTGGGTGAGTGGGGGAACTCTTCCGAGAGAAGGTGATTGTGTGACATTTGGCGATATTCATTTCTAGGCAATTATTTTGGTACCAAGTCGAGAAGCTGTTAAGATCCGATTGGAGAAGTGAGGAGTCCAGGGGAGAGCGGATTGTCTTGAACATTTTGGAATCATCCGGGTAAAGCGAGATGAAGGAATGATTAATGCCAGAGCCTATGTCGTTTATGGTTAGGATAAACAGGAGAGGGCCGAGATGATTCCCCTGGGGGACACCTGAGGTTGGGAAAAAAGGATCGGAGAGGGTGGATCTAAATCGCACGCGGGAGGTTCGATAACTGAGATAGGATGAGACCCACTTAATCAGCAGGGGTTCGAAACCGAGGGAAGACAGCTTGAAGAGAATGAGGTTATGGGAGATTTTGTTGAAGGCCTTGCTAAAGTCGGTAGCGACTACATCGACCTCATCGCCGTTTTCTAGGGCAGGGAGTGTGTGGGATGTGAATTCGACAAGGTTAGTAGTAATGGACCTACCTGAGAGGAAGCCGTGCTGGTTCGGAGAGATGATGGGTGCGCAGCGAAAACATAATGCCTCATATAGTAGGCCTTCGAACAGTTTAGGAATGCGCGAAAGCTTGGCAATGGGACGATAATTGGATATATCGTTTTTTTTCCTTTTTATGTATGTGGGTTATGTAAGAGGATTTCCCAAAGTCAGGGAATAGACTTTGTGCAAGGGATACATTGAAGATTGACACGAGCGGCAGAGAGAGAGAGAGAGAGAAGAGGAACATTTTTTAAGAGGATAGCAGAGAGTCCGTCTGAGCCGGGACTGAAATCGTCTTTCAGTTCTTCAAGTTTTTTAATACTTGGTGTTGTTGAATGTGTAGAGGGATGAGAGGGCCGAGGGAGAATTCAGACATGCCCGTAAAGTAGGTGGGGTTAGGCTCGAACGAGTCGTCCGTGAAGAATAGTTTGAAGAAGGACGCGAAAAGATTGGATATGGTTTGGGAGTCCGTTGTAGTAGTTGAGCCGTAGAAAAGGGAGGTGGGATAGGCATCAGATTTCCGTTTGTGGTTGATGAAGTTTTCGTGGAATTTTATGTACAAATTATGAAGGCTTGGGAAATCGATAGGGAGGCCTTCCTGCTGAATGGAAATCTTAACACTCGTTTTCGTTTTGCCTTCGTGGCAGACTGCATCAGATTTGCCATAAAGGTAAGCTAGATAGATGCGGACGTTTTCATAGGTCCGACTGTTTCGAAGCTTCGAGAGGGCATAGCGGCATTCAAATGACTTAAGGGATTGTTGTGTGATCGTGACGGGAGGCGGTAGGATGGGAACAGAAACTAGAGGGCGGGGGCGCGGGGCTGAGGCGTGAAGAGGAAATGGGGCGAGGTGGTTAGAGATTCGATCTTGAGCCCCGTTCGGAGGACAAATGGGCTGTGCTTCATGGGCGGGGCCTAATGGTATAAGAGTATGCGGTCTTTGGAAATTGGTGTATTTAGCACCTGTTTTTAGGACAAAGAACGGAAGGGGGCTGAGGTTAGGGGCAGGGTGTGATGTGCGGGGAGTGGTTAGGTCGGTGTTAGGCAGGACGATATTGGGGGTGTGTGTGGAGGAGGGTTTGGGATAAAGTGCAGGAGGGTCGGTTGAAACTAGGCTTGGAAGAGGGTTTGGTGGGATCGAAGAGACGAGTGCGCGTGCTTCTGGAATTGAGGAACGGGGTGCGCGTTATTGTTGGTTTAGTCAGGGGTTTTATAGGACGAGTTGTAACTGGAGCGTGGGTTCCTCCGGAGGATTTTGGAAGAAGAGTGAGTGTCGATCTGGGGCGGTCAGTACTGTTGCTATTTCCCTGTGTGAGTTTAGGTAAAGAAGGCACGGGTTTTGATGGTTTAATGGGGGTGATTCGGGATAACGTCATGCCGATCCTACAGTGGGTGTTTTTTTCCGAGTGGAAAATCCAGTCATATCTGGAGGGGAGGTCTAAGCGGAAACTAGGTTTAATTTAACTGCCAGGAGGCGAGTAACATTCATTTACAGGAATGCTTCATCATCGGGAAGAACTCAGCAATCCAAGCGGGGTTGGCTGTTTTAGGTGCGCCCTTTAACAGGTATGAAGTAACTGCTAGATTGGAGTGCTCCAGTTTATTGAGCCGAGGTTGCCATTCAGCAGGTGTCCAAGATGTGCCCAAGTGGACTATTAGTGGAGAATTAGCTTGGGGAATCTTGGAAATTGGAGCTGAAATAGGGGGTGGTAGATGAGTGGGACAGGTAATTTGGGTGTAGTGGAAAGAGGCGGAGGTGAGGGTACGTTCTGGAGTTCACCATGTAGAGATGATACGCATCGTGGGGAGGGGCGGGGGTTTGTTCGTTTCGAATGTACTGAAGCTATAGCCGTGTCTTGCTTGCCCATCAAAGATCGAAAAGCCGAAAATTCATCAGCAACAGAGTCGAGTTTGTGGAGAAGAAGCTCGAGTAACGGGTTAGGATCGGCCGAGATAAGGTGGCTATGAGTGGAAGAGTGCGACAAAGCGACCTCCACACTAAGGCTGTTAAGCTTACAGAGAATGACATCACGAAGGGGACTGGTAAAGTGGACAGGCGGGTTTTTGGACGTCGATGGATGCTGGAATTTGTCCAAGTCGGAACGAACGGCGCGGAGTAATTCATGAGTTCTCTCTTTAAGGGATTCATTGAACGAGTGGGTAAGTTGATTGACGATTGTTTTGTTGTTGTCTCTGATGAGGGAGGTGATATCAGAGAGCGACATATGGTGGAGAGAGTCGGGGTCGTCAGTACACCTTATGCTACTCTCGTGGGGTGAAATTATATCAGCGATTATTTTGTGATTGGTGCTTAGGGCGCTGGCGATTGCATCTCCTAGGCTTTTGATTGCCAATAGGACATGGGAAAGCGAAACATCGTTGCATTCATGGCAGAAAAATAAGAGGTTGTCTGGAAATTCTTTAGCGAAGTGCGTGTTACGTTTGTTCAGGCCCACGCAGGTGGCATGGATATTTTTGCCGCAGGTGCCTTTACAGCGAACGAAGTCGGCATTGATGTTGTTAATCCCACAAGTCCGGTTGCCACATGACATGCTGGGATGGTGGTTATGGGAGGAGAAAAGGGGGAGAGAAAAAAAGTGGACAGAAAAAAGACAGTGGGGGTTGGAAGGGAGAAAAATGGAGAACCCAACACTGATTGGGGAAGCTGGGGTGTAGAGGTATATAATTCTATATTAAAACTTAATGAGATAAAAATTAAAGATTATAAATTAATTTTAAATTTAAATTTACAATAAGTAAATGTAGGGAACTTAAAAACAAGGACCTCGAACAAGAGGAGAAAAAGAATAAAAGAAGAAGAACTTAGTATTAATAAACAACAAAAGTGACGCTAAAGGATAAAGAGAATAAAAGACGGAACGTTCTTATGATATAAACACGAGATAAAAAATATAAGAAGAAGAAGTTCGTTCGAGAGATTCCGCCGTGAGTTGAACGCTCGTCCAATTGAGCCTAAGAGTCCAGCGCCTTGCACGATGCGGCACTAGGGCATTTACCGAGCACAGGTTTGTTCAACCCTTTTAATGTATTTTTACAATATTGTGTTTGCTTCTACACAGAGACGCAGTTGTAGTTTATGTGATGAGAATTTATTTAAAACACTGTAAGCAGCATGGTTTAACGACTGCCACTTTATTCAAATTAATAACTGCAGTAGTTGATAAATGTAATAAATGGACATTTTGTGTGATAAATTTTATGTTTTGTAAATCCTCAAAATCGATCGCTCGATCCTTGCTGCCTTTTGTTGAGACAGTCCGGTAGAGTTAAGGATGCTAATTTATGTCGGCTTCCTTATTGCCCGCCAAGCATACACGCATGCGTTATTGCTCGGTTTATTAAGATGGTATTAACACAGAAGTAAAAACGAAGGCGATCTCTTCCTAAAAATAGCAGCAAAAACACCACCAACACCAACAAAAAAGTAAAGAAAATACTATACAAGTAGAAGATATACGTTGCTTGACCCGCCGGCACATTGAGTTAACAATCCGACTCGTTTCCCCTGCTGTAATACTTTTACTTATCACCAGGAGGAAAAATTGTATAAATATCTGTATTGCGAAATAGTTTATCGTTCAAAGGTTTTAGGTGAGGACAGTCTTTCAAAATATGAGTGATTGTGAGTGTTGTGTTGCATTTTGGGCAGATTGGGGCTGTAGCTCGGTGGAGCAGGTGGAGGTGGGTAGCAGCTGTATGGCCTAATCGCAGCCTTAGAACGTTTGTGATTTTCGATTTGGTCAAGTTAGTTGGGTAAGAATCGCCGAATTTATTTTACATCATGACGACATGTTCTCATTTGTCGCGTCGCTAACAAGCTTTTTCCTCAAATTCTTCCAAACCGAACTTTTGAACTGACTACTGATTGATTCCAACTTTATTTGCTACCTGAACTCTTGAGCTAATGTTTAACTTTGTTGCTGATTTTCCAATTGTACTCTTTACTTTGTCTTTGATGGTGACTGATTTTCGGTTGTATTCTTGAACTGACTGAATCAATTTTATTTCCAAACTTAACCTCTAAACTGACTGATTCCAACTTTATTTCCGAACCGAAATTTTGAATTGACGACGGACGTTGATATTGATGAACTCGTGCGAGCTGACTCTAGCCCCCATATTTCCAAACTCATCTCCTGAAATGATGATTGAATTGACGACTGGCTGGCTAAACGATGAGGTATTTTTCGTGTACTGAATAAACCAACCATATTTTCAAAGGGAAGTGATATCTTGAAGTGACAACTGACTGATTCCAGCTCGACTTCCCAACTGAACTCTTGAATTGATGACTCAATTGACAACAGACTTTATCATCCAAGAACTTTTTTTTAAATTAACTTCATTTCTTAACTGAAATTTTGAACTGATGGTTGAATTTTTTACTGATGTTTTTTTCTCCAAACTGACCGAACCACTTTTATTTTCAATCTAAACTTTTGAACTGACGATTGACTTTGCTACTGATGAATTCGCCTCGAACTAGTTGAATTAACTTAATTTAAAACGGAAATCCTGAAATGAAAACTGGCTGATTCCAACTTGATTTATAAACTGATTTATAAATTGACGACTGAACTCTTTTATTTATACAACTGAACTCAGTGTCCGAACGGGATTTTATACTAAAAATAAGGCGCTTCATCATCATCGGCACTACAACCGGGAACCGGTCTTGGCCTTATTTAGCAAGTCCTGAGGCTTGTTTAATTTTTCATAATGATTTGTTTTTTTCGGGCAAGGTCATTAGTCTCGCGCTAGAGGCTCCCCGACGGGGAATCGAACCCCGATCTCCCACGTGACAGGCGGGTATACTAACCAGTATACTATCGAGGAGCAAAAAAAAAAAATAAGGCGCTTATATATTCCCAAATCCTTAGCAAATATGCTGTTTTTTGTCGTCAACGATTTTTTTCTAATTTTTTTTTATTAGACTTCTCTCGCGAGAGGCGAACCTATAGCGCCGAGTGGGCGCCCCGAGATGCCATCAAATAACTGTTGCAGTTCTCTTTGAACAGTTGCAGGTTGTAACCCTCCGGGAACACTCGCGCGGGAAGGGAGTTCCGCGCTCAGTAACGGTACGAGTTCTGATGCAGGGATGTTCGCACCGTCGGGAGATGAACCACAAACGGGTGCGGTCCGTCGGATTGTCTTGTGGAGCCGCACATAAGCCGAATTCCGCGGAACAATACCAAGAATCTCCGAAGAACAGCACCCGTGATAATATCTGTAAAACAGACGGAGATCGGCTACGCACCTTCGATGTGATAGCAACTGTAGTCCGGACGTCAACGCCGAGTCCTCGATCAGGCGGATCGCTCGTCCCTGTATGCTGTCAAGTAGGTCGAGGTATAGCGTTTGAAATAATAGTGAAGAAGATCGTATGATTCGAACTGACGCTATGACAATTTGAATCACGAAAAAAATTGAACCTAAACGTTACCCATCAGGCTACTGATCGAGTTTAAAAATCAAGTCTTTGATTGGCTGAACTCGAGTGATTTTCCAGCAGGCAGGAAAGGTCCTCCGTGCATAAGATAAGCGGAAGAGTCTGCCAAGAACCGGCGATAGTTCTGGAGCACAGTTCTTAAGGACTATTGCTGGTATTCCGTCCGGGCCGGTTGCCTTCCTACAATCCAGTTCACGTAGAATGCGTTGAATAGTGCGCGGACGAAATCTCACATCCCGTATCGAAGACCGTACCGGCGAGATCACAGGTGGCACCAAAAGGCCGGAGTCGAGGTTTGAATTCGCGGAAAATAAATTCGCGAACACATTAGCTTTATCCTTTCAATTCGGTACTAACGCCCCGCTGCCTGTCACCAACGGAGAGAAGAAGGTAGATGCGAAGTTACCGCTGACAGTACGCGAACCAGTTGGGCACAGATCACCCTGTCGTTGTGAGCTTTCTTCGCGGTATCAATCGCCTGGTTGCACGCGTTTCCGATTCTAACAAAAATCGTTCTGTTAACATCGGTCGGGTTGGAGCGCCATTGCTTAAAAGCTCTATTTTTTGCCGCTGTAATCAGCTAGCATTTTTTATCAAACCATGGTTTATCAGACCATGGTTTATCAGAAATTCGCGAACACATCAGCTGTATCCTTTGAATTTGTGACTAACGTCCCGCTGTCTGTCACCAACGGAGGGAAAGAGGGGGAAGCAAAGTTACTGCTGACAGCCCTTGCCATTGACCAGAAGGAGCGCGAAACAGTTGGGTATCGGGGGAGTTTATTGACCACTCTGTCGTTGTGAACTTTCTTCGCGGTATCAATCGCCTGGTTGCACGCGTTTCTGATTCCAACAAAATTCGTTCTGTTAACATCGGTGGGGTTGGAGCGCCATTGCTTAAAAGCTCTGTTTTTTGCAGCTGCAATCTGCTCGCATTTTTTATCAAACCACGGTTTATCAGATGAACTTCTTTTGATGGAGTGTGGAATATACATCTCCATCCCTAGAAGAATAATCTCTGATACCGACTCCGCGCAAGCGTCCACATCGCAGCTTCTGAAGCATAACTCGGACCATGGAAAGGATGCGAAGAAATCTCGCAAATCGTCCCAGTTAGCAGCCCCATACTTCCATACATGGCGAAGCTGCCTAGGCCGGTTATTCGATTGATGTGCAAGTGCTTGCGCGACAGATACCAAGCAGTGATCTGAGTTTTCCAATGGCGCAGAAACCTCTACGGTATATATACTCGGTTCGGATGTCAAAAACAGATCCAGGGTGTTCGCATAATCGCCTCGGGCATCCGGCACTCGCGTTGGCTCCCCTCCGAGTTGAGTCAAGTTGCGGCTTACAGCAAACATCTCCGCCAGCCTCCCAGCCTCGTCGGTTCTGTTAGAATGTACCAACCAACCGGAATTGTGCACATTAAAATCGCCAAGGACGACAATTTCAGAAGCTGGGTGGTTGATCTTATCCAGTCGATGGTATGTGAAAGATGTTCGAAAAGCGTCAGTAGTCGATCGTCATACGGGGAGCGGTAAAGACAACAAAGAAATTTAACAGAGGTCCTCAGTACGACCCTCAACCATATGATGTCCATATTATTGGGTTCCAACGCCTCCATCCTCTGGCAAGCCAGATTGGACCGCGTGGAGACGCAGACTCCGCCCTTAAAACGAAATCTCGAATGTAAGTCGTATCCTGAGCAATGAAGATATGTCGAATCAGTTGACGAATCGACCTGGGTCTCAGTTAGGGCAAGGATATCAGGTTTCGTTGTTTGCAAATATTGGTGGACGGCGTTTACATTCGTATTGCTGAAACCGATGCCCCTGATGTTACAAAATGCCGTCACCAGCCGAGCGTGGGCCGAGCCTCGAGATCGAGCTCGGTTATGCGATGACGATCCCCTTAAAGTTCCATTATTTATCATGATATCTGCATGATTTTCCCCCTGACATAGTCCCCCCCCCCGGAGATCCGAATGGGAGACTAATTTACCACCGGAATTTTTTATACCAGAAGGTACCATCATGACTTATCTCCATGTCAGTCCGGACCGCATCCGAAACACTGTCGAAGATATCTCTTGGCGATATCGCGGAATGTACAGCGTGACGGGGTGGTATCTCACCTTGGGACCGACTACCACCTAACCAAGCTTTTCTCGAACCAGTCCATCAGCCAAGCTCCGAAAGATGGCCAGGGATTACTCAAGACCATTTCACGGAGCCTAAAGCTTGATGGGGTCGTATTTCACCGGGCGCACAGGGCGTTGGGACCCCGGCTACCACTCGGCCTTTAGTCGCCTCTTACGACAAGCCGACCTAGCTGTGAGTATATTCTAACGCCCTATTCACAGGATTGGTCGATTTTACTTCGTAATGAGTACCCTGAACTGTTTTTTGTTTTACTTCAAATATTATTAATTTTAATTCGATTATGCGAGTGTCCTTGAAAAATATCGCAGATGTCACCTCATACGACGAATTCTGTAGAGTATTAGGTTGTCCCGATGCCAACAGATTACTCACACACGCGGCCGTGGTCTAATGCTTCGGTGTTTCCTTTTAACCTTTTCATAGTGGGGCTTAAAATCATGCTCTTCATTAACGCGATAAGGTTGTTAACACACGTAACAGATTATATTCAATAGAAGCTGTATTTTGGGAGGTAATGTGCAGTATGAAGACTTCGTTCTTCAGTCGAGTGGTATACATTTATATTCCAACGAGCATCTCAAATTGATGAAATGAAGAAATCTCGATATATAATCCACGCTGTCAACACTAGCGGATATAAATCAATCTCGTTCTTCTATGACAGAAGTAAATTTTTGTTTCCCTCATATACCAATAGCCCTCGCCATGATAGATTGCCTTGCCGTTGCTCTACACGATTTTCTCTTGCCTATTCTATTAATGGCTCCTTTACACATAGTTAATAGGTCGTTACATAAGAGACTGTGCTACAGATATTTTTTCTTACGCCGTCCTCGAAAATATGTGTGGAATTGCTAAGATCAAAGTGGGAACATTTCTCAAATTTGCCAGAAAACAATGAGATCTAACATTCGGGCAGTTGAGTAGCAAATTTTAGCTGACAAACAAGAGAAGGAACTAGTTGAATCGCATACCATCATCAAGTTCGCACTATTTATTACAACTCTTCCTCTGACAAATGGGTTCGACTAAAATCAGCGGCATTCACTATGTTAAAACATTATCCTTGCCGTGTGCCATTATCCTGGAAATAACATTCACGAAAATAAATCTTCTCCATTACTCCGGAATTTATCCAGATAAGGATTCCTAATGGATGCCATTACATCATCTGAAGCTTTCACAGATATATTCTATGGCCAGCGGATATCTATGGGTAACATGTGCGCCTAAAAGCTTGAGTACATTGAACACATTTCTGTCCTCACCTGCCTATTTAGTGTTCACTGCTGTACTTTTAAGAATTCATGGGCTTTTATAAAGAGGTTTCTGGTTGACGAATCACCATATGAAGGAAGGGAGATTCTGGGCCTTTCAATGTCTTCCGGATAATTTCTATCTGACCCTGGTGTAGCTCGCCGGTTTGAATGGAGCCCTGAGTCATCGATCACTTTGATCCGGGGAATTTAGAATTGGTTGTGAAATCAATGAAGGAACCAAACCTTTGAAACCACTCGTCAGGAAACTGTTTGCTTTCAATTTAGCAAAACGCTTAAACGTTTGCAATTTATTTAGCTTTTTGAAAAACGTTCTCCAATTAATGGTGTCGGGCATTAATGACACGCGGTGGCTGTTTGTGGGTGAATGATATAATCACGTCAGTCGGGGATATGGATGCGGTTGGAAATGCGCGGTTTCAGGATAATTTATAGGAAGTGATTAATTAACGTGATGTTAATATATACGTATGTTGTTTCCCTTAGTTGTTGTTCACAACTGAAATTGTATTGTAATTAATTCAGTAATCACTGGGTAGGTGGGGGTAAATTATAGTGGATGAATAATATATTTAGACTGACACTCGTTTCAGAGTTCATAATGTGCTGCACACCCTCGCTGTTTCTTGTGACGGTTCACTTGATACCAACAGATTTTCGAGTTTCCAAAACGTTTTTATTGGATTGTCTAAGTTTCCGTTTCTTAATTTGAAATATGAAGTAGGTAGTTCTCAATTCAGATGTATCCGATTCTATGATCAATTACCTATTCAATTCGAGTCACACATTGAAAATAAGTTCACTCATTCAAAATAAGTTGCATATGCAAAAAGGTAGTTAATCTTTCAATAAACACGATTATCGTTCATGGCGTTTTATTTCGGGAGCAAAGTCTATACCTTTTACGTCTGTACTATTTAAGATTAATACCGGTGTTCCTTATTGTCAACCACATTATTTCTTATTTTTATCCACCGTTCCTTATTTTAATTTTCGGACGTCAAAAGTCATGAATATATCACAAAAAAAAAAAGGAAAAACTTATAATGAATGGAATAATTGTTCGTTACGTCATTTATTAACAATTGCAATAATTTAATTGTGAATAATTTACAATGAAATGATAACACTACTTAACGAGTGCTACTTCTGCTCAACTCGAGTGGGAATTCGTATTAAGGACATCGACTATTTACGCAATCGGGATAACGATCCAGATAATATCCTAAAGCAATCAAATTGGCCGTATGCTGAAAATCGAGTTTTATTATTGTTATTATTATTATTATTATTATTATTATTATTATTATTATTATTATTATTATTATTATTATTATTATTATTTTTATTATTATTATTATTATTATTATTATTATTATTATTATTATTATTATTATTATTATTATTATTATTATCATTATTATTATTATTATTATTATTATTATTATTATTATTATTATTATTATTATTATTATTATTATTATTATTATTATTATTATTATTATTATTATTATTATTATTATTATTATTATTATTTGTTGTCACAATGTGGTAAACAAAATTGCGGCTCCTCGCCTAAAAATGGTTTATTTATTATACAATGTGCAATACAGTCAAAAAGGCAAAGAAAAAACTAATATCGAGCGCCGTTCCACGTTGCTGCTATCTCTACTGTCAGATGTACTTGTGCGTTCGTTCTCCTATTGCTCGCAACGCTCGGTCCGGCGCTGCAGTCGCATAGCTCGCGCAGCTTAAGGCCATTCCACAACACTCCCCCTCGATTGTAGCGTCGGGTCGACCCCCTGGGGAACCACCGAGCCCGATCAGAACCAGGCACCTCTGATGTTTGTCTTTTGTCAGTCCCGTCGTGAGGAAGTCCGCAGGCATCTCATCCGAGGGAAGGTGTTTGATGTCCAGTCGACCGTCGCGCAAAACGTCCCTGACGAAATGATGTCTGATGCCGATGTGTTTCGACCTCGCGTGAAACGTTTGGTTCCGGGCCAGCAGCTGTGCCCCTCGGTTGTTGTTCATCACCGGAACTCGGTCGCACTCGCATAGCTTGAGCTCCGACAGGTATCCCCGTATGTATATGGCCTCTCTCGCGGCCTCAGTTAGCGCCATGTACTCTGCCTCAGTCGACGAGAGCGCGACGGTGCGCTGTTTCCTCGACTCCCAGCTGATGGCGGCGCCGCTCAGGGTGAAGACGTATCCGGTGTACGACCTCCGATCTACCGGGCACACGGCCCAATCGGCGTCAACAAACCCTTCTAAGGTTTTCGTGCTCTTCGTGTACGTGATTCCGAAGTCGGCGGTCCCCTTCAGGTATCTCAGGACGCGTTTCGCCGCCTTCCAGTGCGCCTCGCCGTGACAAGTGTTGAATTGACTGAGGCAACTGACAATATGTGAAATGTCCGGTCTTGTGGCTGTGGAGGGTTATAATTTAGTTAAGTTGTTTTTAACTTACCTCCTTTGAGGAGATCCGGTTGTTTTTGAGAGTCCAATATTTTAAAAACGATTATTTGTTTTTATATTATTTATTTAGGTTTTATATATTTGTTGTGGCCGTTCTGGCCTCCGGATCTAAACTCATCTCGAATCCAAAATGCACTTCCCGTTTTATACTCTGTGGCAACAGAGATTTGTTAAAAATATTACTTAAAAATTCCAAGAAGCCCAAACAAAATTGTGTGTGCCTCAATTGGAATAGGATTCCCGGAAGTGTACACGAACTCTATTTGAACTAATTCCCGTTGAACTAATTCCCGTTGGATGGCGATCGCCAAGTAGTTCAGAGCTCCGACAACCTCGCGATAGGGCCGACTACCTCTTGGTGATCCTTCTTATTCAACGTCCTTCTCGAGCCTCGAACCCGATTCAACGGGAGTACTGACGGTGTTACAGTCCTCCATCCGAAATCGAGAGAGTAGTTCCCGAATGTAATTCGGTTGGAAAATGGTAATCTGATTTCCGCTTCTGGCGATTTCGATCCCCAGACAATAGCGAGCTGTCCCCATATCTCTTGCCTCGAATTCCTGCAACAAGCCTCGTCGGATGAAGTCGAGGTCCTCCTGACTCCGATAAAATATCAAAATGTCGTCGACGTAGACCAGTAATATCAGCGGTTCTCCCCCTCGCCTGAGGCGATAAACGCACGGGTCCGCGGTCGTTGGCGTCATGTTCAGTTCTTCGAGCTTTCCGCTCAGTTTCTTGTGCCATTGTCGACCGGCCTGTTTGAGTCCGTACAAGACCTTCCTCAAACGGCAAACCTTCTCGCCACCCCGAAGTTGTTTCAGCATTTCCTTGGCGCGGCTCCCGACACCAGATTTGTCTTGCGTCGCGATGATTTTCCTCAAACATTCCGCTAGTGAATCGGGCAGTTCCATGTACGTCTCCTCCTCGATCGTGCTGTTCAGGTATGCGGTCGTGATGTCCATCTGATGCAGCGCGAGCAGCAGGCGCATAGATCCCAGGCGAGCGACGGGAGCGTAGGTATCGTGAAAGTCGATCCCGGGTCGCTGCGCGACTCCCCTTGCCACGAGTCGTGCCTTCCTTCTCTCGACATTGCCGCCCGAGTCGCACTTGTTCCTGAGGATCATTCGACATCCGACCACGCTTCGGTTCTTGGGTCGATTCACGATCAGCCATGTGTCGTTCTTGATTAGGCATTTGACTTCCTCGACGATGGGGTCGACCCATTCTTCTTTGTCCGGTACGGGACCTCCAAGTGAAGGCTGGCCAGATTTGCCTCCAGGGCGTCCGGGGTGTTCGACTCCTCGTCGTCGACGATCCGGTCGGGCGAGTCCCCCCTCGATCCGCGAGGGTCCCCGTCCTCCAGCGTGATCTGGTACTGTTTTTGCGGGCGACCGGGTCGTCCGGTGAGAATCCTACTAGGCCTGCCCGGAGCTCTTCTGATCGCTTCGGTGGGCTCGTCTCCTTCCCCCGTCAGGTCGTCGTGTTCCTGCGGCTCGTTTCTCAATTCCTCGTCGTGGTCCCCACCTGGGTGAGGTTCAAAAAATTCGGCAGTGATGTTCCCTCGGGATTGTGATTCAAATCTCGATCTGGATTTGGCGGAGACGATGGCGATTTGTCGTGCATTCCCGTTCTTACATCGGTGTCGATGAATCTGATGTCTCGTGTCGTGGTTACCTTTTGTCTGCTTGGTACCCATACTCGGTAGCCTCGAGTCGACTCGTCGTATCCGAGAAAAAAGCATTTCATGCCCCGTGGCTCCAGCTTCCCCCTCCCGGGTGTTTTGTCCAGCATACATGCGATCTCTCCGATGGTTCGCATGCTTCTCACGTTCGGGCGTCTTCCATGCCACAGCTCGTAAGGGGTCTTGTTCCCAAGCGTCCTTGCAATGCATCGGTTCCTCACGAAGTTCGCCGTGGCGATCGCTTCCGCCCAAAACGAAGTTGAAGCCCCGACTGCGCCAACATGCAACGCGCCATTTCCATGAGCGTGTGGTTTTTCCTCTCCGCTACTCCATTTAGCTGGGGGGTGTACGGCGTCGTGAGCTTTCGCGCAATCCCCTCTCGCTTCAAAACCTTGTCGAATTCCTCGTTACAGAACTCTCGTCCGTTGTCGGATTGCACGCATCTAATCTTTCGTCCTGATTGATTTTCGACGAGAGCCTTGAATTCCTTGAAGAACTTCAGCGCGTCGCTTTTCCTTTGTAGGAACCCTACTTCTGTCCAACGAAAGTAGTCGTCAGTTAGCGTAAAGAAATATCTGGCTTTGCCCCTTGATTCGTCTCTCATCGGTCCGCATACGTCGACGTGGACGATATCCAGTAAATTTTCGCTTCGGTGCGACTTCTTTCCGAAGGGCAGCGCAGTCATTTTCCCTTTCGAACAGATCTCGCACGCATTCCTGGTTCCGTCGTCTTCAAGGTTGAGTCCGGACACTATCCCCTTTTTGCTCATTTCCAAGAGATCGCGCCAGTTCAGGTGGCCGAATCTCTCGTGCCAAACGGTTATTGGGGACTTACGTGTCCCCGTCGACAGGGCACAGACCGATTCCTTTCCCGGCTCGCGGAGGAAGTAGAGGTCTCCTTTTCGATCCGCTACAGCGATCGCAGATCCGTGGCTGTTTTCGATTTTGGCTCCTTCTCGCGTGAACGTCACGCTGTTTCCGGCGTCCGTGATCTTTGCGACGGAGATGAGGTTGTTTCGCAGGTCGGGTACGTGCAGTGCATTTTCCAGACGTATGAGTCGAGTCGTTTCTCCGTCAGATGCTGCGATTTTAACGGTTTCTTTTGCCTTGACGTCGGTGGAGCCGTGATTTGCCAGATTAATTCTCAAGTTTCCAGCACTTGCTGTTTGCTCGAATGCGCCCTTGTCGTGGCACAGATGTGAAGTGCATCCACTGTCGAGACACCACGTGTCGTTTTTCTGAGCGTTCCCTGCGAAGTGAGAGTCGGCATGTGTGTGGGAGATCATAAAGGAGATGTCTTCGCAGATGGCGGCTTTTTCTTTGTTAACGGGATGTTTCACGCCTCGTTCGGCCTTTTCCGGGCAATTTATGGCCTTGTGGCCGATTTGGCGACATCTGTGGCATTTGTACCTGAATGTTCCACCGGTACGTTGGTCGTCCGATTTTTCGACGGGCTTGTTCGAAGCTTTGTTTGTGGTTCTTTTCCTGCGCCCCTTTTCTCGCGAACATTGCCTGGTCATCGGCTTGGCTGCGTTGTCTTCTTGTCGCACTTTCGTCGAGGATTTTGATTTTCAGATTTTCTGGCGAGGGTAATTCGTCTTTCGACTCGATGGCGCATCTAAAATTTTCGAAGCTCTCCGGCAGGCTGTGTAGAAGCATGATGGATTGTAGTTCGGTGCTGGCCTGCACGGATAGTTCGGACATTTTGTCGACCATGTCGGAGAATTCGTCCACGTGCCGTCGTACGTCTCCGCCTTCGTTGAGACGATGACCCATCAGGCGTTTCCACAAAGATGCCTTCTTCGCCGGTCCTTTAGATTCGAAGATTACTTCCAACTTCAGCCAAATTTCCCGGGCTGTTTCACAGTGTCTGATTTGCCTGAGTTCGGTGTCCCCAACGGCGAGATATAAGTCGGCTTTCGCCTTTGCGTCCTCGTCTTTCCACGTTGGTAATTCCTCAGCAGCTTCTGGCTTCGGTTTTTCGCCGCTTGCGTGAGCCCACGTTTTGTTCTTGGTCATAAGGGCCTGTATTCTGAGTTTCCAGGTGTCGTAGTTCTCCCTCGTTAGCATTTGTATGCGCATTGCACTTGAACTTTCGCCGTCCATTTTGTCTGCAGTTGGGTTATGTTTTCCTGTGTGCTTTCCAGTGTGTTTTCCCCGTTGTCTTGTCCTGGGCCCATAACCTGTTGTCACAGTGTGGTAAACAAAATTGCGACTCCTCGCCTAAAAATGGTTCATTTATTATACAATGTGAAATACCGTCAACAAAAAGGCAAAGTAAAAAACTAATATCGAGCGCCGTTCCACGTTGCTGCTGTCTCTACTGTCAGATGTACTTGTGCGTTCGTTCTCCTATTGCTCGCAACGCTCGGCCCGGACCCAAACCATTTCTCATAGGGAACACCGTTGTCCCTTCTCCTAGAACAAATAACTTGCGTCATACAACGAACCACACGTTCGTTTTAGCGCCCACCAACAGAAGGCATCATCAATGTGCATTAGCACGATCATCTGTTGATTATCCTTATGTGTTTCCTCACCATTTCCAACAGGGAACACCGTTGTCCATTCTTCTAGAACAAATAATTTGCACCATAAAACGAATCGCACGTTCGTTTTAGCGCCCAACGACGTAGAGGATCATAAATGTGCATTAGCACGATCCTCTGTTGATTTTCCCTTTGTGTTTCCTCTTTTGATCCCAAGCAGGGAAAGATAAAGAAAGGAAATAGCGGCTGGCAAAAGGCCAGGCAGAAAAAACGACATATCCTTCGGTCTGCAGGATGGAAGAAAAAAAAGTCTTCACTCGAGGAGTTGGTTCGGAATTATTGACCAAGACGGTCAACGAGATAGCGATTGTTGGTGTCGTATCGGTCGTGTTTTAATAAGTAAAAACGAATTAAATGACTTTGAATATAAGTGTGGCGCAAGACTAATAACCTTGTCCGGAAAAACAAATTGTTATGGGCAATTTAACAAGTCTCGGATAAGGACCGGATACCGGTGGTGAGACTTGCTAAATAAGGCCAAGACCGGATCCCGGTTGTAGTGCCGATGATGATGAATATAAGTGACATAGTTCTTGAAACAATACATGTTTAAATAAAGTGTTAACTGAAACAAAGTGTGTTTTTATTAACGAATAAGTGTGTGTGGTGGTGTAAATAAAGAGTATAACATCACCAACTGGTTCGCGTCCCTTCTGCTCAATTTTTTTTAATTTTTTTTATACTTCTCTCATAGCGCCGACTGGGCCCTTGAATTGCCACCAAATAACCGTTGCAGTTCTTTTTGAACAGTTGCCGGTTGTAACGCCCCGGAAACGCTAGCGTGGGGAACGAGATTCCACAGGTTTCCGCCCTCTGTAACGGAACGAGTTCTGATGCAGAAATAGTCGCGCCATCGGAAGATGAACCGCAAATTGATGCGATCCGTCGGATTGTCTTGTGGAGCGTGTATAAACCGAATTGCGTAGAACAATACTACGAATTCCCGAAGAACAGTGTGCATGACAATATCTGTAAAAGAGACAGGCCAGCTACGCGTCTTCGATGTGATAGCGACTGTAGTACCAACGTTAGCGCCGTGTCCCTCATCAGGCGGATCGCTCGTCTCTGCATGCTCTCACGTAGGTCAAGAGTATGTTTAGCAGCAAAGCTTCATACATGAGAGCAATATTGGAGCGCGGCTCTAATTTGGGATTTATACAGAAGAAAAAGTTGGGCCGGAGTAAAATATTTATTGCCTCTAAAAAGATAACTCAGTTTTCCTGAGGCAGACCTGGCAATGTTCGACGATGCTGGCGATGCTCGTCACGTGTGTATGCCACGATACATTCCCACAGACCGTGACGCCAAGCAATTTCATGCTTTCCCTAGATCCGAGGGCCTAGCCATTTATCTTCAGTTGTGGAACCGATGATCCACTTTTCTTTGTGAATGTTGTATATTATGCCATCGTTGCATTGAAGTCGACGAGATTGGTCTTCTCCCACTGCATGACCTTATCAAGATCCCGATTCAGAGAGTCGATCTGACTACATCTGAGCTGGCGCGACGGTGATTCACTAATCGGCCGATCACTCGAAAAAGAAGAAACAAACGTACTATCGTCCGCAGAAATGGGCACTTTATTACCCGTCAACTCCAACAAATCATTTACGTGAAACAAAAACAGGGTTGGAGCCGCAATATAACCTTAAGGCAGCCCGAAATTAATTGGATACAGATCCGAACACTCACCGTCTACAACACCCCGGATCGACAGATTTTCGAGGAACCTCTTCGTCCAGTCGCAAAGCTGCTGGGAAAGTCCGTATGAATGAAGCTTGCTGAGCAGTGCTCCATGCCAGACGCTGTCAAAAGCCTTGACGATATCCAATGCGACCGCTCTTGACTCACCATGCCCCTCAATCGCAGACGTCCATATATCGGTTATAAGAGTCAAAAGGTCTATGGCGTTTCTAACAGATACACACACATTACACAAGCTAATAGTGAAGAACAACACAGAAAGAAAATCGAATGGGCAAAAGCATCAGCCGTATACTAAGCAATAATATAGCAATTCTACATCAGTTGAGTGTACTTGTGGCGAAAGGCTAATAACCTTTCCCGTAAAAATAAATTATTATGAGAGTTTAACAAGCCTCGAGACTTGCTAAATAAGGCTAAGACCAGATCCCGGTTGTAGTGCCGATGATGATGATGATGATGAATTTACTTGAGTTAGGAAATCAAATTCGTACACGCGGCTGTGGCCCGATGCGTTGAGCATTGGTTAAATTTTTAGTGAGCCTAACCGGCATAGTGTCGGTTCGAATCACACGTTCTTCACTATCGTCGCAGCGATAAAGGTCTTCCGTGTTTGCCTGCCACGGAATTCGTATAGACGACATACACTCCCTCTTCTTTTTGTTCTAACATGAGCAAACACGGTATCCAACGCGCGGACAGCTTTCTCATGCCTAAATCTTGATTTAATATGTGACAAACACGTTCTTGGGACATTTTCATAGCCTCTGCTATATTTCTCACTCTAATTCGGCGGTCGTCTAGTACAATTTGGTTAACTTGAGCGATGTTATCGTAAGTTGTTGCAGTTTTTGGACGTCCCGAACGTTCATCGTCTCCCAAGCTCTCACGGCCACGTTTAAATTCAGCTGCTCAAAATTTCACCATGGTAAATGATGGTGCAGAGGCCCCATACACAGAGTCCAACTCATCTTTAATTTGCGTAGGCGTATTGCCTTTCAAAAACAAAAGTCTAATGACACCTCGATACTGAATTTTGTCCATTTTCACAAAAACAATCACAACGACTTACTTAAACGACTGTCAAATAAAAACTACGCGCCTAAAACGGCTGAAATGTTGGTGAGTAACTGTCAAAAGATGCACAACTATATTCACCAGATTTTATTGACGAGTGCTGCTATCTTCACGTTGAGGTCGGAAACTTTTCAAGCCACCCATGTATTTCTCCCGACCATTTCACGGGACCTATAGCTTGAAGGAGTGGTAATTCACTGGGCGATAGGGTGTTGGGAGCCCACCTAACACTCGGCATTTAGTCGCGTCTTACAACCGCAAAATTAAAAAGACACACGCTGGCGTGGTGACATACATTAAGAGCCATAGAGTTTCTGTGCACTAATCTAAATCCAAATTGGAAATCTGGTATTAAGTTCCTGGCACTGATAAAAGTGTTCAATTTTTCTTATGTACATTTTTTTTTTTATATTTGACTGGTGCAAGTGAGCAGCGAAATCGGGCAGATGCTAGGTGTGTGGTGCGTTGGCTTTCCAACTTTAGCTATTGGACAAACAATGGCGTGCTTCCAAGTATGAGGAAAGTACCTTGTAGCGTCTTTAACAGATACACACACGGTACACAGGCAAATAGTGAAGAACACCGAACGAAAATCGAATAAGAAAATACATCAGAGCCGTATACCATAGCGATAACATAGCAATGCACATCAGTGGAATATAGTTGAGTTTAAAAATCGAATTCTAAAATCGGCCAGTAGCCTGATGTGTTACGCTTCGGTTCAATTTTTGTTGATTCTAACTGTCATAGCGTCAGTTCGAATCACACGTTCTTCACTATTATTTCAAACGCAATAACCTCATATTGTAGGCATGGTTGAATAGAATGGAAAGCTTTTGGCGGGGTGGTATCTCATCTCGGGGCCGACTTATCACCTAAACCAACCTTTTCTCGAACTGGACCATCAGCCAAGCTCCGAAAGATGGCCAGGGATTTCTCCCGGTCAATTCACGGGACCGATAATTTGATGGGGTGGTATTTCACCGGACGACAGAGCGTTGAGACCCCACCTGCCATACGGGCTTGAATGGTAACCGGACACTATATTGACCTGAAGCATCCCCGAGCTGAATAAGTTAATCCAACACCTGCAACACTCGAAGGTGCTGTTGCACGTGGTCCAAACATTCCTTAGTACTAAAATCACCTATAATAATTCTATAGATCTTTTGACTCAAGCTGGTTCATCGCAAAGGTAATCCTTTAAAACAATATCAAAATAATTGGGTCCTCATGAATTGAGCCCAAAGTTCGAAACAAGAGACACGATTAGGAGGATCAGAATATCATTGAGCTCAGAAGGGCTTAAATGGATTGAAACTGTAGTGATCCTGCGGTGATCCAAACAGACATTACACACACGTTGCACTGCACGAATACGCAATCATACTGAAGAACATGGCACCTATAGAAAATCGAAAAAATAAAATTTCCAGAGCCGGATACTAGGTTGCCTTTTATATTTCGGGATTAGAGAACAAAAACAAATATTGATCATCGAAAATCACTTTATTGTTTTTCAAAATATTCCCCATGAAGATCTATACACTTTTGCATGCGTTTGAACCAATTGTCGAAGCACTTTTACCACTCTGATTGAGGTATCTCCAACACATGCATTCTGAATGCAGCAACCGCTTCTGCAGGTGTCGAAAAACGTTGACCTCTCAGTTTGTTTTTTACGTACGGGAATAAAAAGAAGTCATTCGGTGCCAAGTCAGGACTATACGGCGGATGACCCATCAAATCGATGTTTTGGGTGCTCAAAAATGCAGTTGTCGCAGCCGATGTGTGAGAGCTCGCATTGTCGTGGTGAAGAGTGATCCGTCTTCGGCGGTTGGTTTTCCTGATTTCTTGGAAGACAACTGGCAAACAAATGGTTGTGTACCACTCAGAATTGACTGTTCTGCGTTGCTCTAGTCGTACGGTTGCGACATGTCCAGTTTTTCCGAAAAAACAGGCGACCATTTGCTTGGAAGTGCTTCGTGCGCGAACAACTTTTGTTGGATTTGGCTCGTCTTGAAACACCCAGACAGTCGACTGCTGTTTACTTTCGGGCTCATACGGGTAAATCCACGATTCATCACCTGTCACGATGTCATAGACGTGTTTCGAAGCACCGCGACCGTATTTTTTGAGCATTTCTTTCGACCAATTGACACGAGGCTTTTTTTGGGCGATTGACAAATTGTGTGGGATCCAACGCGAACAAATTTTTTTGACAGTCAAATGTTTATGCAATATTGAATGTATGCTGTTCCCACTAACGCCTAAGGTTGTCTTAATCTCACGATAGGTCACATGACGATCTCCCAATATCAGTTCGCGCACAGCATCAACGGTTTTCGGAACAACTGATTTTGGACGACCTTCATGAAATTCATCTTGGAGTGAACCACGACCACTATTGAATTCATCATACCATCGATAAACACTGGTCCATGATGGAGCTTCATCGCCAAAAATTGAATTAAGTTCATCCATGCACTGTTGCTGAGTTAATCATCATCATCGGCACTACAACCGGGAACCGGTCTTGGCCTTATTTAGCAAGTCCTGAGGCTTGTTAAATTTTCCATAATGATTTGTTTTTTTCCGGGCAAGGTCATTAGTCTTGCGCCAGAGGCTCCCCGACGGGGAATCGAACCCCGATCTCCCACGTGACAGGCGGGTATACTAAATTCATCGTCGAGTGAACTACGACCACGATTGAATTCACCATACCATCGCTAAACAGTGGTCCTTGATGGAGCTTCATCGCCAACAATTGAATTAAGTTCATCCATGCACTGTTGCTGAGTTAATCCACGCCGAAAGTTGTAAAAAATAATCGCACGAAAATGTTGACGATTTAATTCCATTTTTGGGCCGAGATGAATCTCTTAAGTTACTGTAAACAACACAAATAGCGCTCGTATGTCAAAACGTTCTGAGTGGGTATAACCTCAAAAATGTCCAACCTTAGGACAGAGCTGTCAATTGCCGGATTGCAACACTAGGGTTGCCAAATCTCAAATAAATGGTAGTCAAGAAAAATACATCGTTAGATGTACGCGGCCGTAGTGTGATGTGTTGAGGCATTGTCTGTGATTCTAACAATCATAACGTTGGTTCGTCAAGTGTGTTTCAATTACGTTATTAGAACACTGTCAATCTCTGTTCTAAAGGTATTATTGTAAATAATGTTAAGGTGAACTCATCATCATCATCGGCACTACAACCGGGATCCGGTCTTAGCCTTATTTAGCAAGTCTCGAGGCTTGTTAAATTTTCCATAATAATTTATTTTTACGGGCAAGGTTATTAGCCTCGCGCCATTTAAGTGAACTCGGTTGTTGGTTTTCTCGTCCTAAAGTATTTGGTGACACTGGTCACTCAGATAGCATACACCGTTAAAATTATTTAAACGGACAAATATACATAGAAAATCGTTGTCTATTCGATCTATTCAAATGTGGGATTGGGTGTACGGTCGCGTATACGCTCGCGATTTTACTCTTCGGGAATTTAAGTGAAATATATATTGAATGTTCAACAAGCGTTGAACACACCTTCCACGAACACCGGGTTCTTATTGTGTTGTGGGCTGGCGTCAGGAACAATGCGGTCTCCTGACGTGCACGTTGGTTCGGCGTTGGTGGACTTCGCCTTAATGGGGGAGACTGGGTCGAGCGCGAACGAAGCCTCGAGCAGTCTCGATAGTTGGTCATCAGTGCCTTGCTCGGCGGGTTTCTCTGCAGTAGGCTCTTTTCCTGGGGTGGGTTCTGCTGGCATCCGTCGTCGCTGGTGCTGGTGCACTGGCAGCTGCTGGTGCCTTCTTACTGGAATCAGCCTTGTGTGGTGTCGCTTTAGCGGTGATGGATGTTGCTGCAGTTGTCACTTCTTTCACTGCCTCTGGATCCTTTTTGGTTTTCTTCTCGACCGTTCCTCCTTTGGCTGACTTGCTTTCGACAGCAACTGCCTTGACTGGGTTTTCAGCGTCTGCCGTCACACCTTTGTTGGTCGTAGGGGAGGTTTTTTCCGGTTGCATCATCCGTGATGGCAATCTGGATGGATGGCCATGTGGCATTCGCAGGCCAGGAGTTGAAGGAGTTCCCGGCCACCACGAAGGTTGCGCCATCAATGGCGGCAAACGATTGTTGTGTGGATACATAGTTCCCGTCGCAGTCTTGTAAAGGGTCGGACGGTTGGCGATCAACGCGTGCCGTACCTCAGCAAACGCCATGGCCTCATTTAGGTAGGTTTCCTCGGCCTGGTCGATAAATCGCTCTTCGAAATACCGTTGGATGATGGCCGTCCGTGGAGTGATCAGGCATATGAGCTCTTCATGCCGATTCAGCATCTCATCCCAGTTCAGCTGGAGGTCGCGCTCTTGCGCCTCCACTGTGGCCAGCGTCGGTGGCCCTCTCTTGTGGAACTTATTGAAAGTTCCCATCTTCCTTTCATGTGCGGCGAACTGGGCCGCCATGACGTTTTCGCCCAATGCAGCCGTTGTCATCGTCGACTTCGCTGTCATTGCTGATTTCTGGGCGTTGACGTAATTGTTCTCACGAACTTGACAACGATGGGTTTTTACGTCTGGACTCTAGTGTCCCGCGACCTTGACGTCGGTCGGTCGTTAAGTCTGGACCTTCTAGTTTGCCGCGAACTTGAGGCGGTTGATCCTTACGTCTGGATCCGGTGATAGCGCCGCGAACTTGGTCGCGGTGTGGTTGTAATGTAGCTGCGCTGGGGGCAGCTTCTATTTGCGCCACGAACTTGGCGGCGGTAATGTATTTGTAATTGAAAGCTTCTTACCTGTGAACCTTGCGGCGGTTGATCCTTACGTCTGGATCCGGGGCTGTACCGCGAACTGGGCGGTGGTAGCCGATCCACAGGTCTAGATGATGGGGCTAAGAACTGGGCAGCGGTAAATGATCCACAGATGGATCCCTGGGGTCAATAGTTTTAGTGGTTTTTGTGAAGACCAACTCAAATGAAGACACGTGTTCAATGGTTAAATTGGACCATACGCAAATTCAATAGCAAGTTCCCGAAGAAATTGGACATCTGCACAAACTGGGGCACCTTTGGTCGAAGAATACTGAACAGGAGACGCTCTTCGGTGAACACTACCGGAATTACACTGCTTGCGGACGTTAGATCTCCGTCGCAATAATTAAACGCAATGGAATTTCGTAACGTTTCCGTTTGGATGAATTAACAATCTAACAACAAATTGAAGAAACGTCCTCGATTGTGCCGCGAACTGGTCGCGGTGTGTTAGAAATATAGCTGCACTGGGGCTGCTCCTTGATGCACCACAAACCTGGCGGCAGTAATGTAGTTGCATTTGGGCCAAATCTTTATTCCGCCGCGAACCTGGCAGCAGTGGATTGGATCCACAGACTGGATCCGGCTCGAAGGACCAAATATTTCGGTATCCAACAAGCGTTGAATACAACGCGGTCAAGAACACGATGGTGCCTCCTGGCCAAAGAGATTTGTGTGTCAGGCAAGCGCTAATCACACTCGGTTGGAACACGATGGTGTCTCCTGATATTTGAATTATCGATGGTGTACGGCAACACAGCAATGGCGGCAGCAATCTGATTCCTGAAACCAAATTGTGATATTTGAATGAAAAAGTGACCTGAATACCTGATCAATTCCAGTAAAGACTCTTAATCCATCAACCAACAGTGAAACGCGGTGGGGTGATTGTTTTAATAAATTGCTTTATTCAGATGATGGACTCTATTACTTTGGATTACAAAAATCGTCTCTGATTGTTGATTGATATCCGTTCGTCACGAGAAATTAACAAAGAAGAAAAACATAAAAATGGTTGTCAACTGACAACCAACAGAATTCATAAATGTCAGCTGATTGCTGACATTGTTAAAGGTGATGCCACATGTAGTTATTGCGAATTCGCTGGTTGTTTCGAATGCGAATCCGCAACATATATTAATACCTTGTTTCCATGTTCTGTCTCTGTTATTCCTTGCACTTTCACTTGTTTTCTTAATTAATTAGCCTGCACAACAGTCCGTAATGAGCCTGAAACTTAACCAACGGTTGTGTTCATTTAGTTTGGTTTTTAATTAACTCAATTTCATACTTCAAAGTAAAAGTATTACTTGCATTGTGTACACCTCCTTAAAGGAGATCTTGTTCAGCCTAATTAAAAAAACCTTATTACATTGCTCCTTCAGTCTTTTTGCTTTCGTGGAAGCTGAGACGAACTGTAAAAGGATGCAAGTAAATCTACTGTAATCTCGTTATGGAATATTTTGTACATCATCAAATTTATATTGAAACTGAACTTCAGCGGATTAAACCATCTACATGATGGATGCTTAGAAATAAAGGATATTCGCCAATACCTCATACATTCTCGAGCAATTGAGTATTGAAAACCTACGAAAGAAGTGGAATTCAAATTACACAAGAATCTCTCTTATGTCGGTCTACATGGAGTTTTTTTTTACTTAGTGTTTCATAAATAAATATTTGCCTTGGTTCTCCAGTATACAGAGTGCACTACATATACACAATAAGTAACCTACCGCTCCTGGTGAGATTCAAGATGATAGTCAATGAAATTGAAAAATCCCTTTGATCCCCACACCACAATACACATTTACTCTAGTTAAATATTGTTTGCCGTAAAGAACGTTATTCCATTTAAGAACCAAACACTGGTAAACTCTAAGACTGTAAGGTGATCCTTTTCGAACATATATATTTAAATCCAAAGTCAATATGATACTCAACCCACTTGTCGGTGCCTCTGTAAAAGGGGGAGAGAGAAGAAAAGAAGCAAATTTAAAATAATCTCAGCAGTCAATTTGCTGATACATCGAATTCCAGTCCGATGAATCATTCTTTGATGTGAGTTTCAATATCCATGAGCCTTATCTAAACTTCTGTGTCATTTAACATTTTTTCGTGGGGTTCTGTATCACAGGAGGCAGTGAAGACTCCGGTTGTTAATTTATTGCGCACTTATATGGAAAGCAACCATCCCGATGAAAGATTGATTGATTACACCCTTCGTGGAGATTTTTCTGGTATTTCGCTTGTTGAAGAGAGATTAGGTTTAGAATGTGTATTGAAGTTAAGTTGATCACCCTTTTAAATTGTTAAACATGATACACGGCTGGTGACATGGAAAAAGATAACTGTGTCTTTCGACAGAAGAACGATTTTCATGTTACTTTTAATATGCGTTTTCGTCTAATGTCATAAGTTGTGATGTACATCTACTAAATAAGCGAGTTTGTGTGAAGGGTATTGAAATGTTTATATTTTGAATATTTGAAGGTAAATGGGGACCAAACATGAGTATCTGGTCTAATCGAAGAATAACATAACTCTATGTGCGTGTAATTTAATATTTTTTGTTTACATCATCATCATCGGCACTACAACCGGGATCCGGCCTTGGCCTTATTTAACAAATCTCTCCACCGGTCCCGATTTCGAGCCGATGTCATCCAGTTTAGCACTCCCAGGCTCTGGGCGTCCTGGTCTACGCCATCCCTCCATCGCAGACGAGGTCTGCCGCGCTGTCTCCTTCCATACATCCTGCCACAAAGGACTTTCCGGGCAGGCTCCTCTTCGCTCATTCGAGCTAGGTGTCCCGTCCACCGGAGTCTACCGACCTTGATTTTTCTTACAATATGAGCTTCAAGGTAGATCGCGTACAACTCATGGTTGTAGCGTCTCCGGAATCGTCCTCCCTCACATACGGGGCCAACAATTCTTCTTAAGACCTTTCTCTCGAACGCGGCCAAGAGTTCAGAGTGCCTTTTATTAAGCACTCAGGTCTCGGATCCATACATGAGTACTGGTAAGACCATGGTCTTGTACAGTAGTAGCTTGGATGTTCTGGATAAATTTCGGGATTTAAAGAGCCTTGATAGACCATAGTAGGCTTTGTTGGATTTAATCAGCCGTTCGCGTATTTCTTCTTCCATATTGTTATCGGCTGATACTATTGACCCAAGGTAGTTAAAGGATTGCACTACTTCAATTTCGTGCTCCACTACCTGATGGTTTGACCAACGTTAGGTCTTCTCTTCGCAGAAGTTGCCACCATGTACTTGATTTTTCCCACATTAATGTGCAGTCCCAGTTTTTGTGCCGCCTGCTCGATCTGGGCGAAGGATTCCTATACCGCTGATTCGGTTCTACCGATGATGTCGATGTCATCTGCGTAGGCAAGTATCTGGCTGGACTTGGTGACAATAGTCCCTCTTGTTGTGACGCCAGAGTCACGGATTGCTTTCTCCAACGCCAGGTTGAAGAGGAGGCAGGCCAGACCGTCCCCTTGTCGAAGTCCATTAAAGATGTTTATTGGTTTGGACAGCAATCCCGCTACTTTTACTTGGCTAGTTACGTTGGTCATAGTCAACCTACAAACTCGTATCAATTTATTTGGAATGCCGAACTCTATCATGGCATTATATAGTTCTACCCTGGCTATGCTGTCGTAGGCGGCCTTGAAGTCTATAAACAGATGAAATAGTGGAATCTTAAATTCCAGAAATTTTTCATCGCCTGCCTAAGGGTGAATATCTGATCAATTGCTGATTTGCCTGGGATGAAGCCACACTGATATTGACCAATGATGGCTTTAGCGTATGGGGATATCCGGTCTTGTAGGATAGTGGAGAGTATCTTATAGGCGGTACTCAGCAATGTTATACCCCTATAGTTGCTGCACAGTGTGATATCTCCTTTCTTATGTATGGGACAAATTATACCACGACGCCAATCTTCCGGCATCTCCTCTTGCTCCCATACGTGCACCACGATTTCGTGAATTGCGTGATGTAACGCTGTCCCTCCTTGTTTGATCAGCTCAGCTGGTATGCCATCAGCTCCAGGGGCTTTATTTGATTTTAGCTGTCTAATGGCTGTTAATGTTTCCTCAATGCTTGGTGGCGGCAGCATTTGGTCTTGGTCTTGCATTGGTGGAGCCTCCAATTCTTCTGTCAGCTGACCATTTAGCAATTCATTGAAGTGCACTTCTCATCGCTCCAGAACGCCTTCAGGATCGGTGATCAGATTACCCTTTTTATCCTTGCAGTAAGTGCAGCGTGGTGTGTACCGCGTCATACTGCGGATTATTTGGTAGAACTTCCGCGCCTGGTGCGGACCTTTTGTTTACATCTTTATCTATTATTCCAAATCACTGACAAAGCAGTCCCTCTCCGACACGAAGCACTTTGGTTAATGTATATTCCGATCTTCGAAGATGTAGTTATATTTTATTACTGGAATGGCTTTCAAAGCCGGTAGCGATTCAGTATTCTCAGAGTGCTCTCTTGGGTTTTGGGAAGTCATACATTGCTAATCAGCCGAATACTGAGGCTTTCGAAGGATATTAGACGAATTTTTAAAGAAAACTTAGGGAAGAACCAATGCAGATGGCGCTTTATAGTGCCGCAAAAGCCATGAGTTGTTTTATCACGATTTGGGCCTCTTTTTGCACATAGTTTCATCCCAACGACTGATCACACTCAAATAACATTTGTTGGTAACAGTTTGGTCTAGTGGATGGATTTCATAGTACACAGCACCCCGATAATCAAATAAAACTGTTAACATCATCCTGATTTTTGAGCGACTTTGTTGTAGTTCTTTCGGTCTTGGATCACTTTTGGCACAACATTTGCTCGATTGATCAGCTGTTTTATGGTCGTTTGTGTAGATCCAATCCTCATCAATAATCAAGCGTTTCATGGCCCATTGATAGTCAGAAATCATTTTCTTACAGATTCCAACAGGACCCTTTTTTCCAAAGTCATTGAGGGTTCTTGGCATCAATCGAAATATGACGTATTTCAGGCCCAAATTATATTTTATAATGTTGTTGATTGATCCTTTTGAAATGCCAACAGCCTGAGTGAAGCTCTTACTTCTCTGGTGTTGTCTATTCGTGTCTTTTCGGTCTTTCAGTGCTACTGCTCTACTGAACTGCAGGTGCGCTTCATCAGTGTGCGTGACCTCTCGATTATAACATATTCGTTTATCTATACCCGACCGACGCACGTGAACAACGGTATAGCGGATTCATTTTGTATGAGGCCCTCCGTGTCAAGACTGAGGAATGCTTCTGGTAGAAAAAAGCCATTGCGACGTACCCCCTCATAATACATATTGTTTGGGTAATATGCACCAAAAATTAAATCGTTCGGGGAGCTCATTGATCTCGCAAGATGCCCTCGGATCAGCTTGATCATAAAGTTATCCACTCTGTTTATATTGGCCCCATTGTACAACGCTTCATTGTGATAGTATTTTTTGTGATCGGATTCAGGAGTCCGATGTAAGTTAAGACATGTCCTGAGGCAAAAATCCGAATCTTTTCCATTAAGCTAGGTCCCACATCAAACCACACTGGACATCCATATATGATCATCGGTCTGATGAGAGCCATGTAGCATATAACTTTAACTCTGTAGTCAAGTTGACTACTATGAAACAGTCTTCTTGTCATAGCATAAGCTTTCTTTGTCCTGGTCAGCGCAGCTTCTACATGTTTGTTAAAATATAGATACTGATCCAGCCAGATGACCAAGTATTTGACTACATTTTTGGTTTCCAGTGTTTGTTGGTGTGGTCCCATAATAGCTAGCTTTCGACAGTTTTTCCTGGTATCTCTGCTAGCTTCAGCCAATGGTGTGCTAAAGACGATGGTTTCACACTTCTGGATATTGATTTTGAGTTTCCAGTTGTCGTAGTATCGCTGAAGATCATTGAAATCCCATTGTAATAGTCCGTTAATGACTTCTATTTTTGGTGCTGTTCTATATATTATCAGATCGTCTGCATACCTAATAGCCTGATGAAGAGACCCTATCAAGACGCTAGTGTATATATTAAAAAGGATCGGAGATAACACCGCTCCCTGTTGCAGACCGTTTTTTTATTTTGTAAGTAATGTTGGAGGTCACTTTGCTACTTTTGCCGACGAATTTCCTTCCATTCAACATGTCGTATAGTATACGAGGGTTGCCTTTTATATGTCGGGATTAGAGAACAAAAACAAATATTGATCATCGAAAATCACTTTATTGTTTTTCAAAATATTCCCCATGAAGATCTATACACTTTTGCATGCGTTTGAACTAATTGTCGAAGCACTTTTGCCACTCTGATTGAGGTATCTCCAACACATGCATTCTGAATGCAGCAACCGCTTCTTCAGGTGTGGAAAAACGTTGACCTCTCAGTTTGTTTTTTACGTACGGGAATAAAAAGAAGTCATTCGGTTCCAAGTCAGGACTATACGGCGGATGACCCATCAAATCGATGTTTTGGGTGCTCAAAAATGCAGTTGTCGCAGCCGATGTGTGAGAGCTTGCATTGTCGTGGTGAAGAGTGATCCGTCTTCGGCGGTTGGTTTTCCTGATTTCTTGGAAGACAACTGGCAAACAAATGGTTGTGTACCACACAGAATTGACTGTTCTGCGTTGTTCTAGTGGTACGGTTGCGACATGTCCAGTTTTTCCGAAAAAACAGGCGACCATTTCCTTGGAAGTGCTTCGTGCGCGAACAACTTTTGTTGGATTTGGCTCATCTTGAAACACCCAGACAGTCGACTGCTGTTTACTTTCGGGCTCATACGCGTAAATCCACGATTCATCACCTGTCACGATGTCATAGACGTGTTTCGAAGCACCGCGACCGTATTTTTTGAGCATTTCTTTCGACCAATTGACACGAGCCTTTTTTTGGGCGATTAACAAATTGTGTGGGATCCAACGCGAACAAATTTTTTTGACAGTCAAATGTTTATGCAATATTGAATGTATGCTGGTCCCACTAACGCCTAAGGTTGTCTCAATCTCACGATAGGTCACATGACGATCTTCCAATATCAGTTCGCGCACAGCATCAATGGTTTTCGGAACAACAACTGATTTTGGACGACCTTCACGAAATTCATCTTGGAGTGAACTACGACCACGATTGAATTCACCATACCATCGATAAACACTGGTCCTTGATGGAGCTTCATCGCCAAAAATTGAATTAAGTTCATCCATGCACTGTTGCTGAGTTAATCCACGCCGAAAGTTGTAAAAAATAATCGCACGAAAATGTTGACGATTTAATTCCATTTTTGGGCCGAGATGAATCTTTTAAGTTACTGTAAACAACACAAATAGCGCTCGTATGTCAAAACGTTCTGAGTGCGTATAACCTCAAAAATGTCCAACTTTAGGACAGAGCTGTCAATTGCCGGATTGCAACACTAGGGTTGCCAAATCTCGAAACATAAGAGGCAACCCTCGTATGTGTATGTTTAAGTCGTGCGTCAATAAGCATACTATCTAGGAACGGTCCCCCCCTGGAGAAGGAAGGATATTCTGTAGCTAGCAATTGATCTAGCCAACCAGCTAGTTGATTTCCTCTCGTGTTGGACATGCTATTTCCCAATCTGGGTGTTTAACATTCAAATCGCCACCTACGTTGTAATAGTTCCCTTCCGAGTGAAATTGTAAGCATCGGAAAAGAATCTCTAGCTCCGCTATAAATAGATTTTGTTGATGTGCTTCGGGTGCGTGGCCCTTCCTTGTCGAAGGGGTATGCGGATGATGCAGACTCCAAGCACCCGAAATCTACGCATCTCATCACTATATATTACCTTATGTTGAAGTCTTTTTTTAATAAAGATTACCACCTCTCCTAATGCCGCAGTTTTTATGACATGATTTATGCCTCTGATTTTACTTAGTTTCGCTAGCCAGAAGCACGTCAGGACTTTCGTCTTGCAACACTTTAAAGAGAGCAGCTCTACTCTTGATTCTGTTAGTGTTACTGTTTCTGGAGGCACATTATGTTGCGGCGGTACCCGTGTAGTGGGTTGGGCGTGTTTCTCCTACCAGCTGTTACTTGAGCATACGAGAACTGGGGTTCTGGCCGGGCTTGGACTATCGGGCGTTCTAATTTTCGTTGCTGTGAAAACTTTTTTCCCTGTGGTTCGCAGAATTTAGCACAACCTCGATAATTAGCGGGGTGTCCCTCACTCTTACAGACTGCACACTTTGGAAGAGATCTGTCCTCTACCCTTTCTTTACCTAACGTGCATTGTTCTGCGCTGTGGTCCTGTCCACATTTTACGCATCGATACCGCATTTCGCAGTTTGCTGGTGAGTTCCCGAACCTTTGGCAGCGAAGACACTGGATTATGTCTCTGCCTTTTTGCAATATATTCCATGTGACAACTTGATGGTTCAGGATAGTGATTTTCCTAAGTCCACCAATTTTGCTCCCGGGACCCAGCTGCACCAGGTAGAATGGTAATTTACGATTAGTCTAGCCCTAGCTGTATTGAAAGGTTTTACCGCGATAAAACAATATCATTACAGTTAAGCTCTCGTAACGTTTGTAATAGAACTTCTGGTTCTGTTTCAGGCTCGACGCCTTTTAGTAGAACCGTTATATTCTTTATTTCTTTCGGGGTGTACGCGTAAAATTCCGCGGTGGCCCCTTTTAGCACTTTTTTCATTTTTTCGAGGCCCTCAACCGAATTTGTCTGTATGGCAAACCTGTTCCCTCTCAGCATTTTAATTGAAAAATCCTCCCAAATAAAAAGCTTACATAGACTTACCAGTTCGTTACAATCCATATCTGTAATGTTGATGGGTGGCATCTTCGTTTTCCTTTTTGCTGCCTGTTGCTCTTGTTGTGGTTGTTGTTGCGCCATCTGTTGCGGTGGACATTATTTTTGCTTGTTAGTGTTTTGTTGTGCACATTGATGCTGTTGTTATATCAAAGTTTGACCTCCGACATTAACATTTAAATAGTTTTTTATCAGAATGTATATTTGTTTATCATCATCATCATCGGCACTACAACCGGGAACCGGTCTTGGCCTTATTTAGCAAGTCCTGAGGCTTGTTAAATTTTCCATAATGATTTATTTTTTCTGGGCAAGGTCATTAGTCTTGCGCCAGAGGCCCCCCGACGGGGAATCGAACCGTGGTCTCCCGGGTGACAGGCGGGTGTACTAACCACTATACTATCGAGGAGCCCAGTCGTTATCAATATTTGGTTATTATTACAATGTAATACCTGAGCGTAACCCCAGATATTAACATTTATTATTTAATTATTAAAATGTAACACCTGAGCGTAACCCCAGATGTTATCATTTATTATTTAATTATTAAAATGTAATCTTAAGTTTTAAGAAATTTATGTTACTTACGGCTGGAACGTGCTGGAACTCTTCCCTTGATGGGAGGAAACTCTTTCACTTTATTTTGATACTAAACTTTTATTGACACTTTTATTTTACTTTTAACTTCACTTATTCAATATTTGAGTTTAAATGGGACTGTCGATCCCTTAATTTTATTTCACAATTACTTAACAAAGAGGAGAATTAAAGAGGTCCGCTGTGCAGTTCCGATGGCCGCAACCCCCTTGATTCTTTATTACTTTACACTGCGGCTTCAACTCATTTTGCCACCACTTTATATATCATTTAAGGGGACATTCCGGTTTGTCGGGTCAAAAAATAGGTTATTTTCATGATTTTTTTAAAGAGAAAGTATTAAAGATATAACAACAATTTATTTTTTAAACATTTTATTCATCTTTCGACTATGTATGTAAATTTTGTCGAGTCACTCCGGAACCGGAAACTCCCCCCTCCAGGTGTTCAAAGTTAGCCATCCGTTCTGCTCGTGTAAGGGTTATTTTCGTCCCCGGTGAAAACATACGAAAAATGCAAAAAGTTTATTGAACTTGAATACATTTAGCCCAATGTGAGTGAAAAAAATTTTAAAATTGATACAAAACAACAATATGGCGGACTATTTAAAAAAAAATTGATTCTTCGGCCCTTTTAGCTCTATTTTTTAGTTATAACTAAAAAAAATAAACAAATAAATAAAAAAGTAATTCACTCACAATTTGCGTGTGCATGTTAAAAATATGTTTGCGAACTTTCATAAGAATCGCATGCACCGTTTTCATATTATCGCTTACACCGCACTTAAAAAAGTCGTTTGGAGAAAAACGCATTCAAAGTTTGGAGATAAATTAGACAAAAGATAAAAGTGATTTTGAACACCTGGAGGGGGGGGGGGGGGGGGGGGGGCATTTCCGGTTCCGGAATGACGACAAAATTTACAAACGTAATCGAAAGATGAATACAATGTTTAAAAAAAAATTGTTGTTATATCTTTAATACTTTCTCTTAAAAAATATCATGAAAATAACCTATTTTTTGACCCGACAAACCGGAATGTTGGGAGGGGGGGGGGGGGGGGGGGTGTAAAGTGAGCCAATTCATTCTTTTTGCGACGCTTCTCAGCTGATGGTGCCCTTGCTCGGGATAGCTTTGCTTCAAGGTCGCTGATTTCCTCCTCCTCGTCCTCAGTCTCAGTAGTCGCTAAACATGCAAACATGTTGTTGGTCACATTGCCGTCATTATATGGAATTGGGCGGGGGCGGGGGGTGTATTGTCCTCTTCCATTTTTGCTCCTTTTCGAGCAAGTCTGTTATTGCCTCGTTTGGCTTGTTGATTTTTGTCGTCGGACGTGTAATTGGGAAGCTCGCAGAGCGTTTTATTAACGCGGCCTTTGGTTTTAATTTTTTAATCACTTGTTTTTTTTTCTGCCATTTGACTTTTTTTGTATTTTTTTTTTTGCTAAACACGTGCTCACATGTCCACTCAGGGGGTTAGTATTAAACTGTGTTCTTTGTTTTGACTGTCACACAACACGTGCCTTGGTCCTCTTTTATTTGATTATATTTATATATATTAACTTTAACTGTTTTTATCACTGGAAATGTTTATTTATAAATTGTCACCATCGCGACTCATAAAAGCCACTTTGTCATTTAACTCGATCGATGAATTGAAAACACGTCCGCACTCGGTCACCGTGTATCGTTAAATGAATCCCACACCTTCCACAAAGTTAAATGGCAAGTTTTGTAACGCAATCATTTCAGCCACTAATAGATCAATTTCCTTTTATTTAGTAATACTTTCATCCCAGGCAATTCTATTTTTAAAAGAATCTTTTATTGACAATTGTTTTTTACAGTCTTGTAAAGGGATCGGCTGTTGGGGTTTTTGTGGTTGATGTTGATTATCCTTTTCCAGTAACCACAGCTCTGCATACTTATTACTGTGTTTGATTTAAGATGAAATTTCAGTTAAGTAGTACCTCATCCTTTTTGTGAGAAGTTTTTCCACTCTGTTTACATTTTGTTTTGTTTACATTCACTTGATCAAAAAAAGTCCAAATTGAACTACAATTAGGACGCATTTTGTCCAGATATAAAAATTCACACAACACTTGTTATTTTATGTAAGGAAATGAAATCCGACAAAAGTAAATGACTGACTGGCTATGACTAAGCAATACAAATAATAAGCAATGCAAGATACGCGAGATCTTGTTTCCTTTTGGATGCGCTGCTACACAAACTACACAAAAAGGATTTTCTTAATCCAACGGACAAAATAAATTGTTGAAATGTACTTGTGTTTTGGAATCTAACACAGATATATCAAGACACGTTTTTTGTCATCTCCATGAGAAGACAAATGAGTTGGCCGCGAGGATGCACTGCTGCACAAGAAAACCGAACGAATTCGGTTTTAGACTTTTTACTTTTTAATCACCACAAAGGAAAAGACTCTAGTTTCAATTTGATTTTTATTTTCCGGACAATTGTCCCGAAATACAAAAATCATCTGACTGACACTATTTATCTCTTATTGAAGATGAGTTCGATTTCAAAAATAGTTGCCCTTGATTACAACATAGCATCGGTGCCCCTGTCGAGAATCTAATATAATCTTTCCCTCGATCTTCATTTTCGATGCATCCGCGTTATTGTATACATTGTGCTGATTGTACCCATCCTCATCGTTTACGAGAATAGCCACTTTACTTTGGCTCATTGCTGCATAATAGTGCACTTGTGTACACAATGCACAGGATTCGCCGTTGTTTCGTAATCTTGTCACAAACAGAGTAAGGCGATGCATTATGATGTAAATATCATAAACAAGTTAAATGGACATAAACTTTCCAGACAATTGATAGATTGCAATGGAAAGAAGGGCGATTTTTCGTAAATAAAGGTTACCAGAGAAAAGCCTGGTTCTCATTAATTTAAGATGGGGCAAGGGACTTGTCCAATACCGACACTATATATGCATCCTTCGAGTAATTTTACAATTGTTTTATATCTACATCAATGTTCTTAATTTTGGTTTAGGATGGGTTCCTCTTTTTAGGATTCAAATTTAACCTGAAGGTTTCGCCTTTGTCCTGGGCTTGAGTGAATTTTTTAAAGATTCTCATTGCATTTGCTTTTGCTGACAAGGCACCAGGTTGTGACCCTGTTGGCCACAGAAGTTGTAAATCTGTCCTATGTGCAAAATCCTTTTACTGGCTGGAGCGGCTGTACCTATTGGCAGTGAGGAGTTTGACAGGAAGGCCCCATAGCCTGATTTCTGATTTAGACATAGCATTTCTTCTTTCAGTTCTGTAGGAACAGCTATTGCTTGGCCTACTTCTTGGTCTTGAAGGCGGGGAAATTTTTACAGATTGGCATTGAATTTGCCTTTACTGACCTGGACCCTAGGTTGTGAAAGGTGAACCGATAGCGCTGATTCACTGTCCTGAGATACTATTTTTACTAGATTGGGTACATCAGCAAAGCTCTGAAAAGTGGTTAATGATTTCTTCCGACCTTTTCACGAAACTTATAATTTAATAGGGTGATATTTTATCGGGTGGCTGAGAATTTGGACCCAACTTACCGCTCAATTATTGTGCCAAACTGCCACAATAGCGAGAGTCGTCAGTTGAAGCGACGTATGCACAATCAAACGCATGACACAAGCTCCTTACCAACTCAGCCCCTGAGGCAGCATATCTCAACAGAACATTTTTTCTCTAGTTTGCAGTTGTTTGTTGAGCGCACTTTCGTGCTTTCGTCGAGGTTCTTATTCTTATCTGTACTAATAGTTAGACAATTTCAGACTGGAAGGGGATAAAAGACGAAGCATCAAAAGTCACACATATCAAGGTCGACACATTTGTCACGTGGCTACATTTTCTTGACCTTAACTAGCCTTTTTTGGTATTTCATTTCATCACACGTGGGCCATTGTAGGCTGGCTGACATACAGACGTGTATGTAAGACCGATCAGAAGTGATTAATTATCTCGGAAGTCCAGCCACTTTATTATCTGTTCCCACACAATCTGCGACAATTACGTCGATCTTATATTTTGTGTGACTGATGGATATTGTTATGGTGTCGTCCGGTTAGACTTCTGCAAAGCCTCTTTTATGATGCACTAGTGTCAACTAATTGGTTTCCAAAAAATAATGATGACTGACAAATGAGAAATGATGACTGGTTGATAAATCGTTATGATGTGGCACCTAATAGCATCGGAGAGTATTCTGTGAGGTAACATTAGTAACAATGTTAAGGCCTGTCACAAACTACGCCCCTATAAAACGAAGAAGTAATTTGAGTAGAGTCAATATTTACTGTCATTTGTTTTTCGCTAGTGGAAGTTTTATTCGTCCCTAGTGTTTTCCAAGCCAACTGGATAATGGTTCTCGTGTTACAGATAATTTCGCTACTGTGTTTATGCAAACAGATTCCTTAGTCTCGTGCTCTAAACTGGTAATAACACTTTCGCACGACACACGTACATAAGGGAAAATGTTATCTCATCACATTTTGCTATCTTTTCAAATCACACGATAACACTATCATAGGAGAAACCTGCTTGCTTTCCTTGGTTCCCCCCTTGATATTCCCCGCACTTTTTTCATTGTTGTGGCCTTGATTTGATTGAGTTGGTAACCTATTGCGCATCGTCTTGCGTGTGAAGCCAAACATTGTTGGGTTTTCGACAACCCATTACGTTCCATTTAATTTTCTAAACGAAACTTTTCAAGACGTTGTTCTTTTCTTATCGGGAAAATTTGTAGTAATCCCCTACAAGATGGTGCCGGTTGGAGAGGTGTATGCTGTATGGGGAGACCAGAATCTCCTGTGCGAGGAGCTCGTAAACGTGCATTACTGCCAATTCAAATTGATCCAGGTTATCTCCTCGACCCACGAAATTGATCCAGGATATATCCTCATTCTACGAATTAAACAGACAAGTTTTTTGCGGGAAATGTTCATGCTGGTATTTGAAACAAACTTTTCGCCGTTGAATGAATAGGGATCAGCTGCCCCAATGTACGTTCAACAACTTTTATAATTTTTGTGGTGGAGAAATGGTAATTTCTTTTCAAGTCCATATTGGGATGAGTATTAGGTTCGTGTATTAAGTAGCTTGCAATAATGTAGTCTTTTGGCAAGGTAAACGCAATGGGGAGAACTTTGTAATTGAAAAGACGCGTTTTGTTGCTGGTTTTTGAGTAATAAATACAAAATGGAAACTTTCTTTCCAATTTCTTGTATAAACTCGTGTTTTAGGGACTAACTGTCCATTACTACTTGTAGGTACGGCTATAGGTTACAATGTAGTATGAATTTACATTTTCTCTTGCTTACCCTCGTACTCGTCAGACTCGGGTCGCTCTTTTTGGTAATTTGTAACAGGAACGTCCAGTTTCCTTTTTCTCATTAATATTTTGCCGTCTTATGAGTATGCAAAATGTTGAAGTTCGAAATTTGTAACCCTACGTACCAACGACGTCTACTGATGTTTTGTTAAAAATTAGAAAGGCATCGAGCTGTGATGACGTTAAATTTGAAACGGAATTTCAGCCATAGTAGAGCCGCCCTAATCCCACCCAATCTTCATTTATGAGGGCCTGGAGTGTAATTGAAGATTTGTCAGCATTGAATCAAATGCGATATTATATTATCAGGAAGCGTACGCTTTCGAATACAACGTGCGGCTAAATAAATATTCAGTTCTTGATTTGTGGACGAATTAATTCGTCAATTTGTGCGTTATCTAATCGTGACTTTATGAAATGCACGCTACCAGGAAAATGGAACTTTTATACTTATATGGAACTCCACAAATACTCTTTGTTGCTATTTTTTGTTGTTGATTGAAGATAACTCTTGGCTGGGATTTAATGCGATCTTTGGTTTTATTTGTTTTTTTTTTTCAACACAAATTGAAAATTGGAAACAAGTTGTTTTATTAGCGATGCGCTATATTTTGTCCAGCAGACCTTCAAACTCCACTACTTCTAGAGTAATATTGAGAGCATTTTATCATTTACAGGTTCAAGATCACGGGTATAGGGAACTTCCTTTAATTGAAGTATAAATTATGCTGTACGTCTGTTCTTCTTGTATGAAAGCAAAGACAAGGATAAGAGTTGATGCCATTAAGGCATTTGGTAATTTAACTTTTAATCCTCTTTACAATTACATTTGGATGAAATTCCACTTAAATGCCTTACTATTGGGATTTCCGATTAGAGGTTTCATTAAAGTTTTGTGAAAGAATTTTTTAGGTTATGTATTTATCTAGAAGGAGTTATATTGTGATTAAAGCTTAACGATACCCGCCAAATAATGTTCATCTTGTACTTCTTCGTGATTTTGATGGAAATGTTCGCCCAATTTAGGTAATGATATTTCTTTTGGCGCAAGACTAATAACCTTGCCCGGTAAAAAAAAAAAAAATCATTATGGAAAATTTAACAAGCCTCAGGACTTGCTAAATAAGGCCAAAACCGGCTCCCGGTTGTAGTGCCGATGATGATGATGATTTCTTTTGCGATCGTTTTACGAATGTTACTCGTTAGTGGTTCAATTCAGAATGTGGTACTAATATTCGCCATAAACGACAGGCGTGGGCAATAGTTAAACACTAACAACCAATAGAAAAACCTTTTAATATGGTTGAACAATAAAATAACGATCTCTCCATCTTAGCAGTTCCTTAACTCATTGATAGTCACTTACTAGAAACTCTCAGGTTTTAAGACGGGTCCTACTTTCACATAACTCACACCTGCTTTCACAAGCCCAAACCTTACGTTATCGGGGATGTGGATGATTTTGATATATAGAGAGTCAGAAGACAGATATGCCGATGAAATGATGCGACGGTTCTGAATTACGTCTTTTTAACTTTCAAATTCTCCTCTCTGAACGACTCTTTGGCGTTTTTGTCGGTGTACTATGGCGGTTCTTTAATATATTCCCAAAGAACCGCCCATCCTCTTAAATTAACCACTTTCCAAACCCACCATACCTACCTGCAATTTTGGGGCAGCGTAAGCTACCCTTCTGGCGCAAGACTAATGACCTTGCCCGAAAAAAAAGAAATCATTATGGAAAATTTAACAAGCCTCAGGATTTGCTAAATAAGGCCAAGACCGGTTCCAGGTTGTAGTGCCGATGATGATGATGATGATGTAAGCTACCCTTCATTCTCTTTCACCTGAGAGTCAAATCTTATCCGCATAACTAGACAGACGTGTCGAGGTCGTTGCGTCTCGTAGTTTTTTTTTGTTCCACCCAATGAGTGAAGTCGAGTTGTAGCGGTGTCAAGTCGGCATCGAGTTGCGTTCGCTGATGAAGTTAATTTTACCTTTAGTGCCAAGTCTAACTTTCATTTTCGTGACCAGGATAAGTGAATTAAAAAAAAGCACCACGCGCTGAGAAACAATTAATTAATTAATATTGATGTGCCGGGATAGTCTAAAGTTATTCCAACACCGTTTCCGGTTAAAAGTTGTATTCTTATTGGCCACACGTGTTTCAATTAGAAGTTTAATAACCCTTATTCGACAAATAGTAAAAGTCACCAGTGAACAATAAATGTATTTCCAGCTACCATTACTGTGTTTTATTTTCATGCTCGGTGGGTGAACGATCTTCTGAGAACAGTTTTCGTGAACAATCTATGGTGTTTTTATGCAATCTGCATCCTTGCTGATGCCAACGTAAAAACTACCCACAGTACCATCGACTCAAAGTCAAAGTGATTAATTTATTACATTTGTTTTTATTGATAAAATTATTGTTGGTTGATGTATAAAATTAAAAATATACAATTTTTCCAACACACAAACAACTGTCAAGCCCAGTGACTTTTTTTATCCCGTGAACAAAAACAAAAACCGACGCAATCGCAATTTCTAGAGAATCTTCCCAAAAACTGGGTCAGGCAATGTTTGACACAGTTTATGGTGACATTAATGACAATTACAGCATAATACTTCGTATTCTAAAGGTGTAATTCAAGGTCAATCATGTCAATAAACAGGAGCAAGCTGCATCAGACAGAAGTTGGGATCGGAATCAGAAAGAGTAACCCACAGAGATTTCGAGTGAAGCTCAAAAGGGTCTCATAAGAAAGATAAAAAGTTGATCGAGCTAAGGACCACCGACAACCTGAGGAATAAGAAATAAGGAACAAGATGGTCAGAAGAAACAGACCTCTACGAAGCATCGAGGGCCAACTGACGTAGACCTAGGAGGAACAGATAATAATAAAATTTCAGGACAACTGTGATCGTATAGTAACAAGAGCATTAAAGATAGGAACAAGCCGCAAACCGATCGCCCCACTCACGAGCTTAGGAAGGTTTCTTCATGGATGCAACGCCAGAGACTGCGTCTCAGTAAGTATCGTCAATTATTCCAGGCAACGGAAAACTGAGCAGAAGTGTTAGTTCATCGCCATCGCAAAATTAGATATGTTGAAATACACCCGCGCCTACAAAATAAAGATATTGAACTGGATATTGATGGACAGGGGTAAGGAACTCACAGAGAAATTGGACAAGGAGGAGGACTTGAACAAAGGAACAAGGAAATTTCAGGGAAGCGCTAGCAAAAATCGTAGAGCTATAACGTACCAGAAGCAAGTCCTTGGAACGGAAAAGAAAATGTGAAATAAAACAATTGGAATTATTGGCAATGGTGAATGAACATGCTGGCGCAAGGCTAATACCCTTGCTCGTAAAAATAAATGATTATGGAAAATTTAACATGCCACGAGACTTGCTAAATAAGGCCAAGACCGGATCCCGGTTGTAGTGCCGATGATGATAATGATGATGATGATGATGAATGACCATATCGTAGAGAACTACCAAGAGACACGATACGAAACACAACCGACGAAAGATACACGACGATTATAAGAATGGCGAAAAGGTGAAACTAAAATTTGAAGCAGACAGGTTAAAGGATATTATCAATTACGAGATTTCAGCCGAGCAGAGTCCTGCGGATAAGTACGTTGACATTGATATACCGGATATATACGTGACGAATGTGGCCTCCAGACTGATAATTACAGTGTGGACTCTAAGGATCTGCGGAAATACGGCTAAGTATCTCATAAACTCGGATCCCAATACAATGTATCATGGTTCGAAAACTACGTCGAGGAGAAATAGTACAATTCTACACCTAAAAACAGAATCTAGTGGAAGAATTCGGATTTTATTGGTTCTTTTTTTTTCGTATAAATGAAGAACCAATAAAAATTGAGTTGTCGCGAAAGGACTACAAACCAGAAAACAAAATGCATGAAGACGGGCTCATCCGAAAAGAGAACCGAGAACAGCACAGCAACTCTTAACAACCTTTCAAACTGTGAACGAAATCGGACCGTTGACGTAGTTTTCCTCTACATATAATATGATAAAATCATCAATACCTTAATTCGACTTGACAAATTTAATCGAATATAACTATTTGGATTACTGTTACACGGAAAACCTTCTATCCATAATACTTACCCTTTTGAGGCCATCATCATCATCATCATCGGCTTATTTTGCAGTTTCTCCACCGGTATCCGGTCGTTATCCGAAACTTGTTAAATTGTTCATAATAATTTGTTTTTACGGGCAAGGTTATTAGTCTTGCGCCAACCTTTCTCAGGATGCTTTTGAGGACATCCCTACCATTAATCGGATTCACCTCCCATACCAATACATTGAGTACCTGTAAAAGTGCATGAAATCAAGTGGATAAGTAAGCGGATCATCGAATCCAAATACCATATCCGGCAAATCTCTATGACGGCACAAAAATAAATATAACCGAGATTGTGCTACTCATAATAGCAATAGTGGCCAATTCCATGGAAACGATGGGTTAAAATCGCTATCCTTGACCATAGATGAACACTTGTGTAAATACAAGGTTCTAAAGTACATGCACACAATCATGAAATCGCAGATCGTAAACATTTTTAATGTTAGACAAACAAAAAATGTACTGCGAGAGAATGAATCCTCGGTCCGCACGATCAGAGAAGAATGGCAGCCAATGTCATCTGGTGTGTGATGGAAATATTCTAAATAAAGAGTAAGTGAAAAACAAAGAATGTGACCTTCGGTGTGCATGACCAAAGAAGAAAGAAAGTCACTGTCAAGCTGTCGTTCAGGACGGTCAATTCTAAAGTCCGCCGCGCGATATAATAAACTGTCAATCCCAAACCGTCGTTAAAAGAGGCGTGTATTTACCCGTCCGCTGTCATCCAGTTTAGCACTCCCAGGCTCTGGCCGTCCTGGTCTACGCCACCCTCCATCGCAGGCAAGGTCTGGCGCGTTATCTCCTTCCATACATCCTGCCACAAAAAAAAAAAAAAAAAAACTCGATGACATCGGCTCGAAATCGGAACCGGTGGAGAGTTTTGTTAAATAAGGGCAGGACCGGATCCCGGTTGTAATGCCGATGCCGATGATGATGATGATTTACCCGTCCGTAAAGCCGTCTAGACTGGTAAGCCGTGCGGTGCGGTAAAGATAAAATAAAAAGTGTCATGAATAAACCGTCATTTTAGCAAGACGGTAGAGTCTGAAAACCAGTGTTTCAAATGCTACATACTTAATTGTTTTTGCGAACTAAATGACATAGTGGCAAGTGAATGTTTTGTATCTTTTGTGTGTAATAAAGATTAAATTAAATTTAAAATCTTAAGGGGGTATTCTGGTCTAGAGGGATAATGTCACACAATACCACACACTTAGCACTGATGTGTAATAAAACATACACTTAAGGGGGTATTCTGGTCTAGACGCACGAATTTAACGCAATTTTTGAAGTGCTGTAAAAAAAAGGCAATCAATATTTTTACTATACATTTTTTATAGGATGTTTATTAATATTTCAAGAATACAGTAAAAAAATTGAAAATAAAAAATTCAAAATTTAAAAAGTAAGCGCGTTTTTTTTGAAACTGTCTTTTTTAAAACAATACCCACGATTTTTCAAGTTCTACTGAATCGATTTACGTCAAATTTAGTACGTGTCTTCTTTATAGGCTTTTCTATTGCATGAATTATCCTCATCCACGAATTTCAATGTTAACTATGTTTTAAAAAATTCGAGAAACTAAAAAAAAGTGGTAATAAATAGTTTTTTTTTCAAGCAGTCGCCATTTTGTTAACTTGTCAACTTTTTTTTAGTTTCAACGGTAGAGGCATTTCTCTAAATTAATAATCTTTTTTTTCAGATTGCCCGGAAGGTCGAATCGTGGGTATGGTCGCGTGCCAACTTTTTGAGATCCCCCACTTCATCAGCTGCTAACTTTTTGAATTTTGAATTTTTTACTGTATTCTTGAAATATTAATAAACATCCTATAAAAAAATGAATAATAAAAATATCATCATCATCATCATCGGCACTACAACCTGGAACCGGTCTTGGCCTTATTTAGCAAGTCCTGATGCTTGTTAAATTTTCCATAATGATTTGGTTTTTCCGGGTAAGGTCATTAGTCTTGCGCCAAATAAAAATATAGATTTCTTTTTTTTACAGCACTTCAAAAATTGCGTTAAATTCGTGCGTCTAGACCAGAATACCCCCTTAAGTGTATGTTTTATTACACATCAGTGCTAAGTGTATGGTATTGTGTAACATTATACAACAGACAATTAACATTATAGTTTGTCATATGAGGATCGAAAAGGATTAAAAGATAGAAGCAATTATTATATTATTATCATTTACTGGTCTGTAGGAACCCGGAAGTTCATGACCTCACCGACTCGGCTCCGCCATTGTTCCCTGTCCTGTACGCTCTCCTTCCACGTTCGATCACCCGATCCGATCTCCTCCACGTCCAATCTAACATTGTCCTCCCATCTCCGTCGCGGCCATCCTGTCGGTCTCTTCCCCGTTAGTTTACCGTCAAGAATTCTATGCACGGTCCTATCATCGCCCATCCGCGCTACGTGACCGGCCCATCTTAATCTTCGGGACTTGATCACTCTCACTATTGTAGGTTTGCGGTATAGCTCTTCCAATTCGTGCTTGTCGAGTTTCCTCCATTGTCCTGCCTCCTCGTCATATTTACCGGCAAATATACTCCTTAAAACTTTATTCTCGAATACGCGGAATTTGTTCTCTTCCCGTTTTGTGAGAGCCCATGTTTCGCATGCGTATAGAGCAATCGGCATGATTATGGTTCTATAGACACGGAGCTTTATATTACGTGATAGCAGTTTGGATTTTAATAGTTTACTGACTGCATGCCAACTAGCGTTGCCGGAATGTAGTCTTTTGTTAATTTCCTTTGACCCTTCGTTTCTGGTCGTCAGTATCGTTCCCAGATATTTAAATTCTTTGACATTTTCAAATGTCTTGCCCCTGATGTGTTCTCTGAGGTCCACCTGCTCTCGCCATAATCATGTATTTCGTTTTGTCTTCGTTTATTTCTAGGCCCACCTCTTCTGCTGCTTGCATGATGATTGCACTGTTTTTACTTATAGTTTCGAGATTATCGCCCAGAACGGCGATGTCATCCGCATACGCGAGCACTTGTGTGAGCCCGTTCAGGGATGATCCGGTCGTGTTGTCGTCTTGTACCTTTCTGATATAATACTCGAGGGCAAGGTTAAAAAGGCATGGTGAGAGCCCATCCCCTGGTTTTAGTCCGTCCCGTATTTCAAATGGTTCTGCGAGGTGGTTTTCTATTCTAATTCGCCCTTTGTTTTCGTTCATGCAGATTTGAATGAGGGCGGCATATTTTTTCGGGATCCCCAGCTCAACCACAATATGGTAGAGTCTTTGCCTTGCGACTGAGTCGTAGGCTTTTTTGAAGTCCACGAACAGTTGGTGAACCGTCTCTCCGTATTCCCACTTCTTTTCCAGCAGTTGCCTTATTGTGAACATCTGGTCGCTTGTTGACCGGTTCCTATGGAATCCGCATTGGTAGTCTCCCAATATTTCTTCTGCGTACGGTGTGATGCTTGCTAGTATGACGTTTGTTAATATTTTGTATGTGGTTGGGAGCAATGATATTCCTCTGTAATTTTCGTAGTCAGATCTGTCACCTTTTTTGAAAATGGGATGACTATTGAGGTTTTCCATTCTTCCGGAATGACTTCCTTGTCGCATGTTATTTTAACCAGTTAGTGGATTTTTCGAGCGTTTGCCACTCCTCCATGCTTCACAAGCTCTGCCGGTATGCAATCGGTTCCGGGGGCCATGTTGTTTTTCAGTCGATTTATCGCGTCTACAACTTCGTCGAAAGAGGGCTCTGGGATCTGGGGCTCGGCTGTATGTACGTCTGGTGCGTTTATTTGTGGTTGATGGGTGCGCACATTGAGCAGGTTTTCAAAGTACTGCTTCCATCTTGTCACGATATTTTTTGTTTCTGTCATCAGACAGTGTCTCGGATTATTTTGGCTCTCCCTCGGTAGCTATTTCTAATTGAATTTATGCCGGCATACATACCTCTGCTGTTCTTTGCTCTGGCATTTTCTAGGATTTTTTCGATCTGAGTCTTCTCCCATTCGCGTTTTTTTGCGTTTGAAAATTCTAGTTGTTTCTTTCCGAATTGTCGCGTATCTTACTGCGTTGACTTCATCATATGCTGCTAAGTGGATCATTCTGAGGCGTTTACGTTCTTCGATCTTTGCCCTGCACTTATCGTCAAACCAAGGTTTGGACTTAGTTGTTTTCTTAAATCCTAATACCTTTTTGGCTGTTTGTTTGATTGTGTCTCTGATGGATGCCCATTTAGTGTCCACACTATTGGCTTCCTCTTCATCACTACTGTTATTCCCTAGGAAAAGACAGAAGAAATTGGAAAATAAAATAAAAGGAATCCTTTAAGCCCTTCATAAAAAATTGAGATTAGGAGAGACATGGTTTGGGACAATGGTTCCATATATCTTGGTTATTGTTAGCTTTGCTGCTAAGTTGATAGATTCTGGTTCTGTACATGAATTCTCCAACAATTCCGTTAGTCTTACGACTATATTCGTCCTACGACTGAGTCTCTTGATTGGCCCAAATATGCATTCCTCCTCACTCCTTCCTGATTTATATTTATAGAATTAAGTGTGAACTGACATCCAGAATCGTGAGTATCTTATTAGCTTCTTCAATTCTTGGCAACTGAAGCGGTTAAAAATAATAAAGAAAATAGTAATAATTGTTATTTTAAATTATGTGATGCGAAACATGGGCTCTCACAAAACGGGAAGGAAACAAATTCCGCGTATTCGAGAATAAAGTTTTGAGGGGCATCTTTGGAGGTAAATATGTTATGACGAGGAGGCAGGACAATGGAGGAGACTCCATAACCACGAATTGGAAGAGCTATATCGCAAAACCTACAATAGTGAGAGTAATCAAGTCGCGAAGATTAAGATGGGCCGGACACGTGGCGCGAATGGGGAACGATAGGACCGTGCATAGAATTCTTGACGATAGACCAACGGGAAAGAGACCGATAGGACGGCCGCGACGGAGATAGGAGGACAATGTTAGGTTTGACCTTGAGGAGATCGGATCGAATGGTCAAGCGTGGAAGGAAAGTGCCCAGGACAGGGAACGATGGCGAAGCCGAGTCGGTGAGGTCATGAACTTCCGGGTTCCTACAGGCCAAAAAATAATAATAATAATATAAATATAATTAAGTTTAAGTATTATAAGTATTAAATTCACTCTTATGTTAGATTAAGTTCAAGACCATTTTTCAAAATTATTTTTGCAAACATTTCTTAACCTGTGACCTCAAAGTAATATAGATTTCCCCCGGGATTCCCTAAGTTATTATTAATCCAAAGATTGCGTCTTGTTCAAAAATGATTGATTTGTACCATTTCAGAAGGTTGCTGATTTATTGATTCAACTTCGTACGAAGTTTACGACACCCAATTTAAAAACGCTATTTTTTACTTTGTCATATTCCACCGACCTGGGTTACATTTTAGGCATTAATAAATACTGAAACCAGTTTAATCGATTTTTTGCACTAACACACCTTACTACAGACTTGTTCACAATTAATATCGGATTGGTGTCCCTTGGAGTCGCCCTTAATTGCTTCTTGAAGTCATAATATACAGTCGAGTCCTTTGAATATAATGAACTGTTCAGATTTCACTTTACTAGGAAACATCGATATCGTATTTAAATTCCACCTGAACGATGACAGACCCAACAATTGTGTCTTATGGCAATGTAAAGTGATAATGTTCACATTGGGAGCTTACTTCATAGTAATTTTATCACTCAAGGGATACTCCTGTCGCTCGTGTTTGTTATTCATTTGCTTTGGTAATTGTTGAATCGTCAAATAAAAACACTGGGCTACAGGTGCTGTTGGCGCCCGCTCCTCTACTGTATTCAATTGTGCTCTTAATTTATGTTAAGGTTAAGACATATTAATTTCAATAAATATCAAAAGGTCATTTCTGGCGAAGGTTGAGTTGACAATACCCTACAAATTGGCAAGGTGACCCATGCGAATGGGCAAATTTCCGCGCTTCTCGCGCGAAGTTCATTCCATTTATTTTGGATTAATTGTAATTAATTACATTCCATTTCTGTGCGATCTCCGGTAATGATGACAAAGCGGTATCGACTATAAAAATAACAAAAATCTCATTACAAATTCGATTTGCGGTATAATACTCACACAGGACGAAACAATCAAGGATATTCGTTTTCATAGGTGAAAGAAAGGAATTCACCCATTTAGAGCTTCATGTAGCTGGACCATGAATGACCGCTTCATAAAGATTCGCAATTAAACCGTGTACGATGACCTAGATGAGATTGTGTGCAGTGAGGCGCCAGAGAGCCGGAAGGGTATAATTTATTTTACTTTAAGTGCTTTTGCAATGGAGCGCGTGACTGTTGTCTCCATTCGTGATATACAATAGATAACCGACTCGTTCAGGTGGAGACAGACGCCGAGGAAAATTTCATCCGCTTCCAATTTTCTGAGGATTGATGAGAGCTTAGGATGAGTGTCAGTGTACGTTGCAGGGCGTCGGGTTTTTTTTTTCAAATATTGAATGTGGTAAGTGCTATCGATCACATGTTATTTTAGAACGGGGTGAAACCAGAAGAAAATGTTCGAAGAATTGGTTGGTCATTAACTTGTTCGGTCTGCTTTGAAATGGTTTCCCAGCTCCAGTCGATTTTCAAAACCGCACATTTGTGGTTGGCTTACGTTCTTAGATTTCCATCACATCGATGGCTGTGAGTGTGGTTCCATTAAATGCGAAACTACGACCATTGTGGATAGCGAAGCTTTTAAACGGGATTTATGTAATGATGTTGTAGTGGGAATGTAATCACAAGCTTCAAAAGACGTTCCACTAACGTACTTACTAACTGTGTTATTCATGGAGTTTTTGTAATATTATCTAGGAATTGAATCTGGGAAATCGACCAGTTGCGTATTTGAAAATGATAACGACGTGGTCTATTGTGCTTTAGGGCTTGCCGTACTATTGTGGGTGTCTTATTTATTATTAACAAGAAATTTAATATTCCATGTGAATAAAGGTTCCAAACAATGAGCCTAGCAGTTGAGACTATTGCGATAGTGTAGAAAGTGAGAAGAAGTTTCATCCATTGTTTTACCTTAGCGATTGTATTACGCCCGTAGACACTATTAACGTCGGGTTATTGGCTTTAATTGCAATAGTTGCGAGGGTTTTGATCTGAATCGAAAAAACAACAAAGGGAACAGTTTCCAATAAATGCTTTTAAAAATCCCTTAATCTATTTAACTGACTCTAAGTGAGTACTCTATATTATTTTACGTATATTTTATTTTTAATATATATTTACCTGTCGGCCTACAATAAGGTTTTTTTTCTGTTTGTTTGTTTTATCTTAAAAGATGAACTTACAATTCATTAGTTCCCCGTTGTAGGTTGAGGTTGTTAGGGATTCATCAGAGCAACTACTACATGGGGATGACACCTAAACTGGTCGGTTTTACTAATCCAATATGGATCTCAGCCTTTATCCCTTTTCGGGGTGCTTGTGATCGTTAATACCAAATTGTTACAAAGATACGGGAGATTCGCTTGAACCAATGCAACATTTGAAGTTTGTCATTACCTTTTTTTTCAATCACAGGTAATATTTCTATAGATACAAGGCTAAGTAGTTGCTGACAACATTATTTTAGATTTCAAGCTAGTTGTTTGAGTGAAATTAATTAATTTAGTTTTATAGTTTTTTTTACAAAACAACGAAGAAAAACAAAAGAGAGACGAAGACTAGTACAATTAGTATCTCTTTCATTTAATTTTATTTGAGGAAAAGTTTACGAAGGAATATCAGTGGGTAGGCGTTCTTGTTGAATGGCGACCATAACGCTGGTTTTAGTTTTTCCTTCCAAACAGACTATGTCCGGTTTGTCATCGACATAGGCCTGGGTGAGACGTATATTTTCATTGGTGTTTTTACGTGAATATATCGAAAATGAAAGTCATGATCGACGCCTAAGGACAAGTCGTACAGATGACAACACCCGTGCCGTTCGAGAGCTTATTGAAAGTAATTGTTGCAGTACAGCAACAAAGCACAACAACCAAGATTCATCAATTGGATCAAACAGTCAACAAATTCAATTGACTCGGAGAAGTCCATGCTTTTAGCCCCTGAGAGTATGCAATTGCAACATTATTCGTACTTAGCCATGCCGCTGAATAATGTTCGAAGTGCTCTCTCAGGCAACGTCGAAGACACAGCTGTGGAATAATAGGCCCCCTTGCTCACCGCTGAGTCGATTTTTCATATCTGTCTAGCGGGCGGTTTTTTGTCTTGAACGATTTTTGTGCAGTTAAAGTAAATTTATCAGTTAGTCTTTTAATAATTAGTGAATTTTGTACGATTACATTGCGTTTTTGTTAAGAGCGGAGAAAAAAGTGTGTTGAAAAAAGTTAGTTCTGTGATTGTGTCAGAAAGGTAAATTGTTCCGAAATTCAATAAAGTGAACTTAACGTAATATCACCATCGTTATTTTTTCTGCGTTGAAATACATCGCATCATTGTTATTTTTGCTGGTTTGAAACACAACGCAACAGTAATATATTGAAAACTTCCATAATTGATATCCACTTCTGATGAGATTTTTCCAATAGCTAATCGGCGATCACTTTCAATAAGTTCTCGAACGGAACGGATATTGTCATCTATACGACTTGTCCTTGGACGTTGATCATGACTGTCGTTTCCGATACGTTCTCGTCCACTTTTTAATTCTCTTCACGTATACGATTCTCGGACAGTGTGTCATCTTCAAACGGTGCATTCAATCGAGAAAAAATGTCCAAGGGTTTAACGCCTTCATTTCTCAAAATTTTTATAATAATCCGTTGCGCAACAGACGTATGTACCTCTTACTTGCTCATGGCTGTACTGACTACAAAATCGAACGCGACCGCTAGACAATCCGGTTCCCCTACTCTTCATAAACCAAACAACAGCCACGCACACGATTATCTACCTCGCAACTTGCTGCTAAGCAAAAAATTAAAATTACCCTTTATATTAGATCACCCTCGTATTTCTCAGTTTAGAGAGCATGTAGCAACAATCTGACGAGTTTATCGTTTGCTGACTGATTTTTACCGCTGGGAAAAGAAGCTGGCCGAATACTGGGGGAGTGGAACTTGAAGTGGTGGTAGGGTGAGGAGAAGTTCAAATTAGAAGATATGGACTTGCTCTCAGAATGGCCGACGCGTGGGAGGATCTGGAAAGGGAATAGATTTTAGGATTACGAGAGTGGGAACTGACGAAGTTGGGATATTTTGCTCTTATACTGAGATCGAAAAGAGGGAGAGATTTATATGTGGGGGCTGTTATAAGTATTTAACACAATTTAAATTTAATATAGTTAATATATTTATATATATTAAAATATTGTTTACTATTTAAGTAAAGGTAAGTAAGCGAAAGGACTTACTTGGTTGCTCTTGAATTTTCATATTTTGTTGATGTTGTTTGGTGTCAGCTGTTCTTGATGCTGCTGTCAAGTTGCAGGGGGCGTAGAGAGTCGTGCTCCCCTATTCAGCTGCTTTGTGCTTCCAAATGTTTTCCAGTTGAGGATATGTTCGACTGCGTCAGAAACTTTTCTTGAATAGTATGTCTATTGCAGAAGGTGTAACTTCTATTGCAGTTTAACGTCGATGTGTCAAATATATTTTCATTCGCCGTTGACGTTTAATTTTTATCCGGCGCCAACGCCGTTTTATTATTATTTCCTCTACCAAGTAGAATTTGCACAAAGTAGTTTATGCAAATTAACCACTTGGCGAGTTGTTCTCCTTTTAGAGGTAGAGGGGGGAAACATACGAAAGGGGATTTGTGGATGTTAGGGGGACCTGGACGCGAGGTAGGTCCGTAACAGGGCACCTGCCATGGATTCTGGGTTCTTTTTTGGGATGACATGATGGATAGGATCGGGTTTAAAGGTGGGTTTAGAAGTGAGTCCAATTCTAAGCTTGGATTGGTTAAAAAATTGCGGGGCGCGAGCGGTTGCGGTGGGAAAGATTTTTTTTGTTTTGTCGTGGTGAGGGTTTTGGTGGGGAATATGAGGGAATTGGGGTTAGGGTTGGAACGATTCATAGTGGAGTTAAAATAATAGCTGAATGGCATGCCGTCATTGAAAGCTTCTTTAGTAACGGCGTATGTGCCCAGTTTTAGTGCACCCCCATTTGGGCCAATCAAGACCTATTCATAGGGAGGTGGATTGTGGAAATGGAACGAATTGGCTTTTAAGATCTTTTTGACGTTTTTGCTGCGAATGGCGAAATTATTTTTTTTATATTAGTGTTCTTTGGAGATTCTTGGTATTGTTCCACCCAATTCGGCTTATATGCGCTCCACAAGACAATCCGACGGATCGCAAGAGTTTGTGATTCATCTCCCGATGGCGCGAACATCCCTGCATCAGAACTCATTTCGTTACCGAGCGGGGAAGCTGTGGAACTCCCTCCCCACGCGAGTGTTCCCGGAACGTTACAACCTGCAACTGTTCAAAAAGAACTGCAACAGTTATTTGGTGACTTGGTTCGCCTCTCCCGAGAGAAGTCTAATTTAAAAAAAAAAAAAAAAAAAAACTTCTCCCAGGAAAGGCTAACCTATGGCGCTGAGCCAGTGCCCTGAGATCCGATTTTCTTCTCGACCGGGTCTATCAGCCAAGCTCCGAAAGATGCTTAAGGATTTTTCCCAACCATTTCACGAAGCCTATAGCTTAATGGGGAGGTATTTCAGCGGGGGGCTGGGATTTGGGTCCTACCTCATCATCACCATCAGCATCATCATCAGCACTACAACCGGGAACTGGTCTTGGCGTTATTTAGCAAGTCTCGAGGCTTGTTCAATTTTTGATAATAATTCATTATATATATTTACGGGCAAGGTTATTAGCCTTGCGCCATTGGGATCCTACCTACCACTCAGTAACTGTAGCAGCTGATACCCAAGACACGTCAGCGGTTTTGGAGATCCCGGTAATAATAAGGGCGGGCAGGTTATTATTGCCCAATTTACGGAGCCTCTCGTTCTACTCGTCAAAGGTCCATCTTGACCCGAGCCCATGAACTGTGGGGGTGTGCGTGGTCAGATGCATAATATTCTCTGGTCCCTTCATAGCTAAGGTACGTGGTTCCGCGTCCGGGAGAGGGACGTTGGGTGTCAGTTCATCGCACTGATTTGAATTCGGTTGGTAAGGAGAGGTTGCCAAGCGCACGGCTGACCTCCATCTTGAACTTTGGTTGAATGGTTTGATATAGCTTTGATGTCAACGGTTTGTTCGATAATGAGAACCCTCATTAGAGAAAGATCGTTCCCCATGTCCATCAATTTATCTATAAGTTCGGAGAATAAGGGTTCAACTTGGCGGGGGCGGGGTGAAGTCAGGGGGGAAGAGGTTTGGAGAAAAAGATCTATATTCGTTTTTACGGAATTGATACCTTCGATTATGTCTCTAGAATGGTCGCAGGCTTTGAATTGCATACGCATATCTGCTCTAAGGTCACGAAACTAGTTGTTAATACTATTGTCTATGTAGGCTTTTGAAAATTTGCAGTTGGATCTAACTTGATCTTCGATGCGTTTGGTGTGGCTTTTAATCAAGTTGGCATAGAGTTCAGAAGGTTTGTTTACGTCCTCAGCGGATTTTACCACCTTTCGAGCACCTGTAAGCCCTTTTCGTGGTAGAGCTTAAATCTGCAGACGTCTGGGTGAGACTTTCGTTAAGGCATTCTATAGCAAGACCATATGCGATAGGAAGATGTTATTGCATTCGTCACAATAGAAATCATAGCTACGGGAGTACTGATTGATATACGAAGAGCCTGTTGCGATCCACCGCCGTGCTTCCTCGTCGCGACCGAGGGAAGAACGTGGGAAGTCTTTTTTCTTTAAATGAAACACTTTGATATAATTTATTTATCACAAAATCTTTTATTTTAAAACTAAAATTTATTCTCACGCGACCTTCCTCGTTGGAAGTCTAATTCTTTCTTCCTTCCGTGACGGAAGTCTAATTATTACTTCCTTCCGTGTCCGAAGTCAAATTCTTTCTCCTCTTTACATTTTTGATTTCGTATGAACGAAATCATTCAGTTGCCCCTAGTTACGTAATGGGGGTGATTCTTGTTAACAGAAAAACTCTTGCAAAACATGCAGCTGCTTAGGATAACGGAAATTGGATTAACTGTTGTTATGAAATGTATGGCTGGAAATTTGGTATGTGTGTGTTATGTTATGTTATGCAAATTTGAGAATTAGGGGGATGATGAATGTATTTCTAATGTATGAAGTATTGTATTTCTAATGGAATGGAAATTGAATTGATTAGTATGCAAATGTATGAACTATGGAAATTGAATTGATTATTTGTAAATGTATGAACTATGGAAATTGAATAGATATGCGAATGTGTTAGAGGTGAAAAGATATTAGAGGATATATTTACTATATTAAGTGTATAAATGTATATTATGGGATTTTATGGTTAAATGGATATGTTAGGATTGAGGTAAGGATTTTGGGAAGACGGTAGGGCTGCGGAGCACTACAAGCCCTTTCACTAGACCAGTGTACTGAGGGTGAAAACATTAACGTATCAGTCACAGCTTGCATGGCGAGTTGAGACATACACACGCGAACGTGGTCTGACGCCTCCGTTCTTTTCTCTTTCTTCACGTTCTTCACTACATCGCAATGCGTTACAGGTTTTTTATTAAAGAGTTGGACGCTGCCGTGTTTTCGAAAACTGTTGAGAGACATGGTGGTGATGTTTGCCATTCAGTTCCTGAATATCAGCGTCTGATGGCGCTTTTTACAGCTTCAAATATTTAATTATTCCCAATAAGAGTCGATTGAATTCTCATGTCGAGAATTGCCGGTTCATCGACAATATACCCATATTGTGGTTCTTCTTTGACGACCAAAGGTATCGTATTCGGGGCATTGAATTCTACTAGGTTAGATCAGCATATCTTGTTGAAGTCGTATATTAATCAGTTCAGCAAATCCTGATAATGCGATTCGAAGAAGTTGGTTTGGAATATTTCAAGTTCAATTCCAATGAAGATATATTTTGATGAAAACATTTTTTTAACATATATACAAAAACTAGAATTCAAAGAAGCAAAATCTATGAGTATCATGCGGATTCTATCATTAGGCCATATGTCCGTTCCCGTTGAGAGGTATTGCCATATGCTTTGACCAATTGAGCTGTAAGGCTGCGTTCGTTTTCCTTAAGTAATTGCCTGAGAACGCTGACAGAGTGCATACCGGTATTCATTAAATTCAATTTTAGATGGACAAATTAAGACAGCTATTCGTTCTTTAGGCGAATAACACGAATCTATACTTCTGTTTATTTTTGTGTCCCATTCCCTTTTTTGATATTGTGCATACTTTAAAGTGATCACTTTTACCTTTATAGTATCAAAAGACACTATTTCTTCACTGTGACGTGGCACCGTTTGTGGACTGTATTTGCCTGAACCGCCTTCCCGAATGATTAAATTAATATCAAAGTTATCCTTGTTTATATCCAACTACTTTTTTTATTCAGTGTTGTTTTACTTAACTCGTTATTCAATAGTTTACGACATTCACTTCCCTTTCGCGCCTTTTGAATGTATGGCGAAATTCGATTATGTTGTGTGTAATAATATGTTTTAAATAACTCATCACCCTCTACACTCGGAGCGTTAGCTTGTGTAACATAAATCTGCGAAAACTAAAAAATGACGTTGACGCTTAATACAAAAATAAAAATTGACTTGGAGTGCGCAGGCGAAATTGTAGACATTCGATAGTTAAGTGAAGTATTTACTATTACTATACTATTTATTGGCCTGTAGAAACCCGAAAGTTCATGACTTCAGCGACTCGACTCCGCCATTGTTCCCTGTCCTGTGCGGTCTCCTTCCACGTTCGAGCATCTGATCCGATCTCCTCAAGGCCATACCTAACATTGTCCTCCTATCTCCGTCGCTGCCGTCCTGCCGGTCTCTTTCCCGGTGGCTTACCGTCAAGAATTCTATGCGCGGTTCTATCGTTGCTCATTCGCGCCACGTGTTCGGCCCATCTTAATCTTCGTGACTTGATTACTCTCACTATTACACTTTTGCGGAATAGCTCTTCCAATTCGTGATTGTGGAGTTTCTTCTATTGTCCTGCCTCCTCGTCATATTTGCAGCCAAAGATACCCCTTCAAACTTTATTCTCGAATACGCGGAATTTGTTTTCTCCCCGTTTTGTGAGAACTCATGTTTCGCATCTGTATAGAACAATCGGCATGATTATGGTTCTATAGACACGGAGCTTTATGTTAGGTGATAGCAGTTTGGATTTCAGCAGTTTACTGACTGCATGCCAACTAGCGTTGCCGGGGTGTAGTCTTTTTTTAATTTCCTTCGACATTCCGTTACTGGCCGTCAGTATTGTTCCCAGGTATTTAAATTCAAGAATTCAAGGCAAGATATTTAAATTGACATTTTCAAATATCTTGCACCTGATGTTTATGTGTGTTCTGTGAGGTCCACCTACTCTCGCCATAATCATGTATTTCGTTTTGTCTTCATTTATTTCTAGGCCCACCTCTTCTGCCGCTTGCATGATGATTTCACTGTTTTTACTTACAGTTTCTATATTATCGCCCAAAACGGCGAGGTTATCCGCGTATGCGAGCACTTGTGTGGCCCCGTTCAGGGATGATCCGTCATGTTGTCGTCTTGTACCTTTCTGATGACATACTCGAGGACAAGATTAAAGAGACATGGTGAGAGGCCATCGCCCTGTTTTAGTTCGTCCCGGATTTCAAATGGTTCTGCGAGGTGGTTTTCTATTTTAACTCGCCCTTTGTTTTCGTTCATGCAGATTTGAATGAGGGCGGCAATTTTTTCGGGATCCCCAGCTCAACCACAATATGGTAGAGTCTTTGCCTTGCGACTGAGTCGTAGGCTTTTTTGAAATCAACGAACAGTTGGTGAACCGTCTCTCCGTATTCCCACTTCTTTTCCAGCAGTTGCTTTATTATGAACATTTGGTCGCTCGTTGACCGGTTCCTACGGAATCCGCATTGGTAGTTTCCCAATATTTCTTCTGCGTACGGTGTGATTCTCGCCAGTATGACATTTGTTAGTATTTTGTATGTGGTTGGGAGCAATGATATTCCTCTGTAATTTTCGCAGTCAGATCTGTCGCCTTTTTGAAAATGGGGATCACTATTGAGGTTTTCCATTCTTCCGGAATGACTTCCTTATTCCATATTGTTTTAATCAGTTGGTGGATCTTTCGAGCGGTTGCCTCTCCTCCATGCTTCACAGGCTCTTCCGGTAGCAGTCGAATCCGGGAGCTTTGTCGTTTTTCAATATATTTATCGCGTCTACAACTTCGTTCAAAGAGGACTCTGGGATCTGGGGCTCGGCTGTATGTACGTCTGGTGCGTTTATTTGTGGTTGATGGGTGCGCACATTGAGCAAGTTTTCAAAGTAGTGTTTCCATCTTGTCACGATATTGTTTGTTTCTGTGACCAGACAGCCGTTTCTGTCTCGGATTATTTTGGCTCTACCCCAGTGGCCATTTCTAATTGAATGTATGCCGGCATACATACCTCTGATATTCTTTGCTCTGGGATTTTCTATGATTTTTTCGATCCTAGTCTTCTCCCATTCGCGTTTTTTGCATTTGAAAAGTCTCGTTGTCTCTTTCCGAATTGTCGCGTATCTTACTGCGTTGACTTCGTCATATCTTTGTAAGTGGATCACTCTGGGGTGTTTACGTTGTTCGATCTTTGCCCTGCACTCATCGTCAAACCAAGGTTTGGACTTAATTGTTTTCTTAAATCCTAATACCTTTTCCGCTGTTTGTTTGATTGTGTCTCTGATCGATGTCCATTTAGTGCCCAGATTATTGGTTTCCTCTTCCTCACTACTCCCATTCTCTAGGATGCTAAATATATTCGTTAGTTCGTCTTGATACTAAGCCCTTTTGCGCAGGTCTTTTAGTTTATCAATGTCGAACTTTTTGCTCGTCTCTCGTGACTGCCCATGTGGGATTGCTGCGAGGCGACTCCTGATTTTGCCCATCACTAGAATATGATCGGAGGATACGCGAGTACTATCCGCGTAAGAAGGCGCAGCGTCGGGACCCGGACTTATGTGCAAGGATATATCGAACCGTAATTAATGCTCGCACTCGCTCAACGTCACGAAGTCGGAGTGGACGCAACAGGTTGGAGGGGACGCAACATTCGCGATCTCACTGTGCGGATAATTAACTAATATTAATTATATAACACTAGCTCGCCCCTAATCTGCTTTTTTCTAGTCAAATCGTTATTCTCTCGCCAGGGCTTTTTTTGCTGTTTTCTATCAAGAGCAGTACTGTTGTACAGGTCTTTTGAATTCGCACCATTATTCCTTGTGTCACAGCTCAACGTAATCGAAATTGAGCTGATCGGTTGTGACACAAGCTAACACCTCGAGTGTAGAGGGTGGAGAGTTATTTAAAACACGTTATTATATGAAGCACTATCATCATCATTTGTAGCATCGTGCAACAGACGCAAAGTTGGAATCACTGGATGCAAATATCGTCAGGCATTACGGATTAATGTGCACCCCTTACTCACATTTCGAGAAATCGTTCTTCAGTCGAGCTATACAATTGGGGTGCGCCACCCTCCAATTGTGTTCGGCATCGGTTATAACCTTCATGCATTGAAGACGCATTACGCGTCCTTTCCCAATTGTTTCTCTTCATCTACCCATTAGTGTGCATTTATACTTTAGAGTAACAAAAAGACTCTTTTGTGCGTGCATATAATTAAAAATTAACAGAAGTACTCAAACGAGGGGAGAAAATAAAATTAATTCACGGCACATCTTCCAAAAGGTGTTTTGAATATATCTACATTCTACATTTGCATTCTAGGGAAATTATGATGTCATTCAAGTTGAAATTAATTCCATGGAGTTGTATCGCGTGACTGTAAGCGTAATGAGGGTACTCTCGTTGAACGATGCCACAATAACACTTATCTGCTGGTATAATAAATAATTCGTAAGGCAATTATTAATTGTCGTTTTTATAGCTGCCCCCCCCCCCCCCCCCCCCCCTTACCGCCCCACCCAGCGACCGCGAAAAAAAAAGCCATCGCATTCAGAGGGTGTTTAAAATAGTAGACTTTAATCTAAACTGTTACACAATGACTCTCGTTTTGGTTGTCTGTTATAAAGTGTATTCGCGTGCTGCACGAAACGTTCGCACCAAGTCGAAGACACGTCATAAGTAATATAATTTTCATCCCATGGCAGTATGAAGTACAGACATTGGATACCCTGTTCTAATTTAGATCACTCCGTCTCCCAACGGTGTTGCTCGTTGCCTTGTGGTATATCATTTACCTGCTGCCAGTGAGTGCCCACATAATAACTTGTTTTAGATGTTAGTTCATCTCATCGCAAGGGGACGACCTGTTGAACTCCAACATATGTGATTCATCACTTTCGCATATTAAGACAAATGAGTTGTCAGGAGCTGCGGCCGATATGTCTCATATTCGCAGAATATAGTATTTCCCATCCTTCCTCCAGGATGAGCCATTTGCTTATTAAAATAACTCCTCTCTCCTATCTGTATGCCTTATCTAGTTAATGTTATTGGCTCTTTCGTTAGCGCTTCGGTGTGTGCACGTCCTTGACGTGCACATACAGATGCAGGTCAACACCGATTCCTACTCGCTCACACATCGACCTAGTTAACTGACAGGTTGAGCCGCTTGACTGCAACTGGGTGAATTACCACTGTCTTTGACATAATTAATTTGTCATCATTCGACGTCGGAAACGCACTAATTTTTGAAAAACGGAAACTTTGCACACAGAAATAAGATTCCTTGGTTTCGTGTGAAACCACAACTTGTGCTCGGAAAGGAAGACATCCAAAATAGATCATCAACACCTGACACGTTTCGTCAGGTGTATAAGTATCGCATGTGACACGATTCTAACATCGCCACACCACAAGTACAAAGATTATAAAATTTTGAATGATGCTGCATCTGACTCCGAACATTACAACACGACAATTGGTTACCTCTGACTTCTTGTTTAGAGGGGGCACAGTGCCACTTGTTGGATTCAATTTGTCTTCAACAAGGACACAAATGACTGACGTTCATTAGAATGCGTGAAACGGCGTCATTAACTTCTCGAACAGATATAAATATTTAATAAAGGCAAATGCATGAGATGAGATGTATAAATACATGCTCGCTTTTCATCGTTATGATTCCGGGGATGGTTGATCCCCGGTGGAGCCGCGTGGGGCCAGAGGCTAATCATCAAAGCAGGATTTTTTATTTAAATGAATAAATAAAATGAACAAAGCTGATGGTTTCTTGTGCGTTGCCTGATTTATTATGCTGTTTCAAGAGATACGAGTACTTTTTTTTTAGCGATAACCCTTGGACAGAACATTATAACAAAAGCTTTTGTCTCCATCATACTCCTCCCTAACTAATGTCATTATTTACATACATTTTTCAGTTTGTAAGAAAATTGTTGGCTGAACCTTGTGCTAAAAGATCCGTGAAGGTGATATTCATCATACTTGAGGTGAAAGACGCCAGTCTAAAAATACGGACAAGTCTAGAAATGAAACGCCTGCCATAAGAAATACAACTTAACAACCGAAACTTGGAAATACGATTTATTTGACGACATTCGGAACGTATTATAATTAATAAATTCGCCTGGGTAAAATATTCTTTTTTGCGCGTCAGATTTGGTTTCAATTTGCAGTCATCGTCTAGTCTGCCCACGTTAGAAAATCTTGTGGTGGTGTGTATCAACTTAGGCATTATTCTGTCACTCGTTGTGCGAGAGTACATATCATGTAAACTGTGGTTTGTGAGACCTTGCAGGAGGAATTTCACTGTAGAGAATGGCATTCATCAAAGGAATTTGTCGAAATATGTTTGACAGGCGTGAAATAGGAATCTGTACGAGATGTATGTCGTATGAGCACGTCACGGTAATCATCATCATCATCGGCACTACAACCGGGATCTGGTCTTGGCCTTATTTAACAAATCTCTTTACCGGTCCCGATTTCGACACGATGTCATGCAGTTTGGCACTCCCAGGCTCTGGGCGTCCTAGTCTACGCCATCCCTCCATCACAGACAAGGTCTGCCGCGCAGATCCTTCCATACGTCACGGTAATATTCAACTTAAACTTGCCCGTTCAGCACTAACCCATGGCTCTGAGTGTCAACTTATAACATTTTAGACAATGTTTGGTCATCTGTGGTAAATCTTATAAAACTCTATCGAAGTGCTTCCTTTTATTGAAGTTATATCTAATGTTGTATTTCACATAATATTAGAAGTGGTATCTGACAGCGTCCTCGGTTAGGGATCTGTCATGGTACATATTTATCATATTTGAATCCTATTTCATGTTTAACGTGGTATTTGGAGTCATACTTGTTATATTTGAAGCCATATTTCTCGTTGTAATTGCCACCGTATTTGTCATCGGTTTTGTCATCATCTTTATCATTTTCGAAGTCGTCTGTCATGCCCTATTTGTTACATTTAATGTCGTATTTGCTACACAGATCGCGTTTTATGTCATATTTGCCTTCGTATTTGTGGTATGTGGAAGAGTGTCATATTTTTCGAATTTGATATCGCATGTGTCCTTGTAATTGGCGTCGTGGGTCATATTTAAAGAAGTCTTTAAAGCCGTATTTGTCACTGCATTTTTTATATTTGATGTAACATTTGTCATCGTATTTGTAATTTCCGAGGTCGTATTTTACTCTCTGTGGCGCAAGGCTAATAACCCTGTCCGGAAAAACAAATTATTATGGAAAATTTACTTGTTAAATAAGGCCAAGACTGGATCCCGGTTGTAGTGCCGATGATGATGATTTTACTCTCTATTTATAGTATTTAAAATCCTCTTTGTTACATATGAAAGAGTATTTTTCGTCGTGTTTGTTATGTTGCATGGTATGTTGGACATCGTATTTGAAGACGTTTCTGACATCGACATCGTTTTTGGAGTGACATTGGATTTTGTATATCTTATGGATTTGTCATATTTGAAAGATTATTGGTTGCCATATTTGTTGAATTTGAATCTCATTTGACGTCGTACGTGTCGTCGTATTTGTCATACTTGAAGGTGTATTTGACATCTTATTTGGAATCGACCGGTGAGCCTTTGCCGCGGCAGAAATGGAAGGTCAATATAAAGCGTGCCCTTCAAGAATTAGGTCAGGTGGCGAAGCGTGGAGAGTAGGTTCACAGGACAGCGAACGATGGTGTACCTGAGGTAGTGAGGTCACCAAGCCTCAGGTTTCTTCAGATCAATGAATAAATAGAATGAATTTTGAAGATGTTTTTTTTTCATTTCTTATTTCTTCTTCTTATTATAATTTACTTACTCGCTAGACAAAAAAGATTAAACTCTAGTTTATGGTCATTTATTTTCTAACTTACTGGTCCCTCGCGGACTCTCTAAGTTACATGCATATGTACTGCTCTAAAAAGCCCTACCGCTCCTCGATAGTATAGTGGTTAGTATACCCGCCTGTCACGCGGGAGACCGGGGTTCGATTCCCCGTCGGGGAGCCTCTGGCGCAAGACTAATGACCTTGCCCGGAAAAAAAAATCATTATGGAAAATTTAACAAGCCCCAGGACTTGCTAAATAAGGCCAAGACCGGCTCCCGGTTGTAGTGCCGATGATGATGATGATGGTGAAAAAGCCCTACCACCTTTTTCCCCCATTCCTACATCCAAATCCTAGCAATAATACTCCAAAACCCAAAATCGTATCAAAACCCGAATTTACCCACAAATTGTGTATTTTCGAGATACAAATCTTGATTTGTTTTCCTTTATAAAGAAATAGTAAAGTGATCTCCGGGCCGCAGTTGAATATCGAGATTTGTCCCGGAAGGAAGTCCCCAGGAGAAGGGCCGCAGTAGAACATCGATCAGTGTCCCTGGAGGAAGTGCCCCCGGGAGAACTATTTTATTAAAATTGATGCAAGCAATTTTACTAAATAAACACTTGTAAATATCGAAGAAAAGCGAGCCTTTTAATGTCTGACAACTGGTGAGTAAAGCTGTGGTACCCCCACAAAAACACTCCTTTTCAGATTCCGAGTATCACCTGCCCCCGCGGAAGCCTGCGGAGACGAGGACTATGAAAGCCGAAAAAAACGGCAGGATCAACAACAGGACGTGGCCCTTCCCTCAGGCTCTGAGGAAGCACGGCGACGACCGCTATGTAGGACGTTTTTCAGGAGCGGTCTATAGAGATCCCTTCTCCTTTTCAGGACTAGGAGACTCTCTCCCTGAACTAAACCCATCAGAACATAACACATACGCTTAAAGCCTAAAAATGTGTCTTTCGACATTACGATTGTTTTGTTTAAATGAATTTAAATGATACCAGTACCTGGCTGACTTTCAAACCGACAACTTGTCTCTCAGTTTTGCTCGTGCTATTTTTTTAAATTTACATCAACCGTTATATTCACAACAATTATCATAAGCCATTATCTTGTTATCTTGTTTTCTTTGCCTCGCTACCGCAAACACATAACTTGATCAAGTGCGAAATCCGTTAAGTTATGGCCCCTGGGCCACGTGTGTTAAGCAAAATTAAGCGCAAACGGTTGCGTTACGACCCCGGTATTGCAGGTCACCCCCCCCCCCCCCCCCCCCCACTCGATAAACTTACGAAAGTTAATAATAAAGTGCTAGATAAATTAAATATGTGTTCAAACACCAACTTTTTCCAACCACTCCAAAGTCTAATGGAGGACTCACCCGAAATGGATTCTACCAACGTGGATCAGTGTGCAGAAGTGACGAAAGAAACCGCTCTGCCAATTGTGGTTTTAAAATCAACCAGTGCTAAAGTGCGAAATGTTTTGAATAACATTAAAATAGACAACTACTTATTTAAAAACATATCGCTTGGACAAAAAATATGTGCCCCAACAATGGACAAGTGGCGGTTCCGCCAAACCCCACTGTTCACTTACCGTAAAACCCCCATAACATTCAGCCAATTTCCTAACTTCACTAATGCAACCGCATTACTACCTGACAATGCTTCACGCATCATATAGATCAAATCTATGATCTTAAAAAGTCCATGTAAAGAAAACTTACCTTTTCTTGCATCTCTTAGCATACAATTTTCCGTAAAATTCTTGCTTTACTTATCTGGAATTCCCAACCAATCCCACAACCAATCATGAACGAGCGTTCAATCTAATCGTAGACTCACAGCAAGTGGCGCTTCTTAAGATGCACACTAAAACGACTTAGGAAACAGCGAAATAACCATAAGAAAAACTTTCAGATAGGAAGGGCGATTAAAGTAACTAAACTTGTGTGTCCATCCAGTTTATGTTAGGTTACTTTCGCTATCAGAGTTTACCTGACGAATAAAAATTAAATCAACGCAATCGATTTTTGAACATCACCTGTAATCGTCAAAAATTTGAATTTTCTCGTTAAGAAAAAACGGAAACCAGTGATTTCAATAAAAATAAAAGTTGTAAGCGGTCAGAGAAAATAAGAAAATAAAATGTAACTATAATAGAATTAGGCTCCTCGATAGTATAGTGGTTAGTATACCCGCCTGTCACGCGGGGACCTGGGTTCGATTCCCCGTCGGTGAGCCTCTGGCGCAAGACTAATGACCTTGCCCGGAAAAAACAAATCATTATGGAAAATTTAACAAGCCTCAGGACTTGCTAAATAAGGCCAAGACCGGTTCCCGGGTGTAGTACCGATGGTGATAATGATAATAGAATCCAGAGACTATTAAATTGAAAAAGGGGATAAAATATAATTTATATAAAAGAGCATAATACCAAAATATATACATAAATATCCCTAAAGACTGACTGGCAGATACTACTTCAATACATGGAAGGGCTGAAAAGTTTCCGACCCCAACGTGAATATAGCAGCACTCGTCAATAAAAGCTAGTGAATGTAGTTGTGCATCTTTTGACAGTTAGTCACCAAAATTTCAGCAATTTTGCGCCCGTAGTTTTTATTTGACAGTCGTTTGAGTGAGTCGATGTGACTGTTTTTGTGAAAATGGACAAAATTTAGTATCGAGCTGTCATTAAATTTTTGTTTTTGAAAAGCAATACGACAACGCAAATCAAAAATGTGTTGGACTCTGTGTATGGGGACTCTGCACCATCATTTACCACAGTGAAATTTTGGGCAGCTGAATTTAAACGTGGCCGAGAGAGCTTGGGAGACAATGAATGTTCGGGAGGTTCAAAAACTGCAACAACTGACGATAAGGTCGCTAAAGTTCACCAAATGGTGCTAGACGATCGCCGGATTGAAGTTAGAGCGATAGCAGAGTCTATAAAAATTTCCAAATAACGTGTTTGTCATATATTAAATCAAGATTTGGGCATGAGGAAGCTAGCCGGGCGTTGGGAGCTGCGTTTGCTCATGTTAGACAAAAACGTATTCGAATGAACACAACAGGAACATTGCTGGGAGAAGTGTGTAGAATTACAAGGGGACTATGTATAAAAATAAAAATAAATTTTAAGAAAAAATGTCTTGTATCTTTGTTAGGTCGGAAACTTTTTAGGCTTTGAAGAGTGTGGTGAGTTAGCTGAATTGACAACAGTGTCGGATATCCAGTTGCGATTAAACTGTTGAATTCTCACTTTCTCACCATGTAAAAAGGGTCTGTGGGGTTATATGTAGGGTCTGCCAGCGTACAGCGCTGGTTCACTAAATAACCCACCGTTCTTTCACAAAATAAAGCACAAGTTATTGATACCGATGCAAAATAGAGTCGAACACTGAACTCCACCCTCGAGTTCCAGGACACTGTACACTGCAGAATGATGACAAATTAAAACGCTTTGAAGAGTGTGGTGAGTTAGCTGAATTGACAACAGTGTCGGATATCCAGTTGCGATTAAACTGTTGAATTCTCACTTTCTCACCATGTAGAAAGGGTCTGTGGGGTTATATGTAGGGTCTGCCAGCGTACGGCGCTGGTTCACTAAATAACCCACCGTTCTTTCACAAAATAAAGCACAAGTTATTGATACCGATGCAAAATAGAGCCGAACACTGAACTCCACCCTCGAGTTCCAGGACACTGTACACTGCAGAATGATGACAAATTAAAACGCGGATGTTTTTGTTCTGAAGAATGTTCATTTATTTTTGTTGTTCCATTGATATATAACTATTTTACGTCAATTCACATTTCTGGGAGTCTATACTGGGTTATGTACGCAGTGAACATTAAATGCACTCATTTATTAAACATAAACATCACGATCACTGAATATAACAAAGTGTTTGGACATTCGGTTTTAACTCCTTCCTTACTGAATAGCAAAATTAACGTTCGTTGAACTCGAGTAAGGTATAACCGAATTAATGTTGGCACATTCGCGACATCTAACTCGATTTTGGGGCTCATCAAACGGGAGGAAAACTTTGATCGCACTCGCACTTAAAACACAGATGTGCTTGCTCCTCAGCGGATAAAATCTGACTCACCGATATAATCTCAATCCATCCGATTCAACGGAGGTGGATTACATCGGTGTGGGAGGATTCTATATGTGTCCGTATAGGACAAGTACGATGCCCTTCAGCCTGCATATCGACCACGACGAAAATGCACCTGAATAAACATGGGCTGGTGTAATGAATTGCAGCCATTATTGAGACACGCGATAGCGAAGATCGCCGAAGGAAGACCTATTTCTTTCTCTGTCCTAAAAAAACAGAAACGCTATTTCGAGGTTCAAACGATGCGATGCTACATGTGTGTTTATTTGTTTTACAGGCCGGAGCATCGTTAGGCATGATCTAGGGTATGATTGTCTAACGTCAATCATATTCGTGCCCAAATCCCATGATCGGTAGATAACCGATAAAGGAATTTGGTCGCAAGTGTTGCGAAACTCGGGATTGGGGCAATAAATGGTTACGAACCGTAGCACAAACCATCGGCTACAGTTATGTCAACAATTACGCTGGCCAGCGAGTGTTTATCTATTATAATTGCTGACGAGCCGAGCCGATGGGGATATGGATGATTCATATAATATGAAACGGAAATTTCAATGTGATGCATGCCTTGATGAGGTTTAACTTTCAAGTGAACGTTATTTGAAAGACAGCTTACGCTGCTCGAATGCAGGTAAGTATAGTGGTTTATGGAGTGAGGGAAAAGCGGTTGATTTAAAGAAATGGATGGTTCTTTGGGAAAGCTTTAAAGAACCGCCACAGGTCGTTTTTGTTGACTTCCTCTGTCAGCATAGGATTTGCAGTGTGGACACCCGCACTTATGCGCAAGGATTTACCGAAACTTAATTAATGCTCCCATTCGCTCAACGTCACGAGGTCGGAGGCGACGCAACAGGTCGGATTCGCGATCTCAATCTGCTATCTTCTCTCACCAGCCCGATGCACCTTGTTTTCCTTATTTAGAGGAGTTTCACTCGCAGAAGTATCTTCCAGGAGATGGTTAAACTGATCCTCGTCGCAATCCTTTCATCTGATTTCTCCCCAAGCACAGCAAAATTCAATTTCCTCCTTTTTCTCTATCGTGATAGTTTTGTGTTTTCTTTTATTCCCTTTTCTCCTCTAGCGGCCGTAATCGGTGTTAGATCACCTTTTTTACGTTTTTCCTTCAATATAGTTGTTCTTCCTCGCTCGCCCCTAATCTGCTTTTTTCTAGTCAAAACGTTATTTTCTCGCCAGGGCTTTTTCTCCTATTTTCTATCAAGAGCAGTACTGTTGTACTGGTCTTTTGAATTCGCCCCATTATTCCTTGTGTCACAGCTCAACGTAATCGAAATTGAGCTGATCGGTTGTGACACAAGCTAACATCTCGAGCGTAGAGGGTGAAGAGTTATTTAAAACGCATCATGCTTTAAGCTCCAATAAAGTTGTAGTTTACATTGTGTACTACATTTAGTGTAAAACACTGTTTCCTGCACGGTATTGTGATTTTGGTTCTTCGACTTATCAAACGTTGGTTGGGTGGTAGTAACTCGTTATTTCGTTGCGTGTTGCGGTTGTTGAGTAGTACTAGATGTTGTATTTGCTGTTGAATAAATAAAACACGTGTACATTACACACACATTATATTGTACATATATATTTTATTTCATGTCCATGCATTTCGGCTGTTCCAATAAAACTACTGTCACTTACGTTGATACTTGAGAAGAGGAAGAGATCAGCATGTTTGTCACGTTGCTGCCAGCATCTATACATCAGGTGTAGGGTTAAATTTCTTGACATGATGGCAACTCAATGTGCCTGGGTGTCCAGTCATCCTATCGCTCGCAGTAGCGATATTCTCGATGACATTGGCCGAACGAATCTAACAGATACACACTCAATACACAAGCAAATAGTGAAGAACACCGAACGAAAATCGAATAACATAATGCATCAGAACCGTATACCATAGCGATAAAAAAACAATTCACATCAGTGGAATATACTTGCGTTTAAAAATCGAATTCTAAACACGGCCAGTAGCCTGATGGGTTGCGCTTTGCTTCAATTTTTGGTGATTCTAACTGTCATAGCGTCATTTCGAATCACACGTTCTTCATTATTATCCCAAACGCTATAATTGGTGGCCCCGACGTGATCGACATTAACATTATCTGGTGATTATCGGAATCTTGTTCCTTTGTCTTATGATGGGTGGTACGCCGCTTATTCTCCGATCTTTTTCTTAGGATCTGTTTCTTCTTCTTAGGTCTTTCCCATCTGGCCTGAGAACAAGGGTTCTCATGCTATTCAGATGGATACAAAGGACTATGGGATCGGTAATGCTTTGTTTGCATTTCCAACTCATAAACATCTATCGCGGGTATTGTTAAGATGTTTATGGTCGCATGACTATTGGTCGGCAGCGAAACGATGTGTTTTGTTTGCACATGTGTGCCTTTTGCTTTAGGGTCGTGCAAGAGATTTAGGTGCTAATTGCTATTAGCTACCACAGTATGCATCCGTTGTTCGGTTTATTTACCGACAATGGTGTTTCATGGGAAACGTTTATGCTTAGAATGGGTGCTTGATTTACATGCGATGCTTTCTTGCGTGGTCATTGGTTTAGATGCGATGCCTTGCTGCCTTTGATGCATTGGTTTGAATACGATGTATGGATGCGTTGAACTCGATGTTGGAAGCTTTTGAACGTTTAGTTCCTTGATTTCTGATATCGACCTTAACGTCGTTGCATGTCATATTACCTTTTGTTTCAGGTGTGGTTAATGACTATGGGGACACGTGTCTGTGGGCACGTGTACTGGTGAGTATATTCCTTGGCGGAACGATACCTCACTCTATAGTGGGTTGAGTGGTTCGTATAACCGCTACAAATGTGTGCTTTCGGGATTACATTCAGCATACACTTAGTGGTTTTGAATTTCGACAGCATGTTCAAATTGCGAGCTCGGTATTTGAGCATCGGTACGACAATGGACTGGGCTAATAAAATAACATAATGTGCGAGACCTCTCGTAAAACATTTCTACTCCTTTATCGCATTGCTCGAGCGTATATCGCTCCATTGTTCAATTTGCCAATTCAGTCTGTCGAAACTGTCAAAAAAGTGAATAGTAAATAACATCCCACTATCGTTTTCAAATCGCATTGTGTACCTCTAGTGTGAACAGGTTTTATGGCCTGGAGTAAAACTTTTCATCCTGCCTCCTCCTGTAACTTCCGTTCAAAATAAAAAGTTTGCTGCAGCAGACATTCAATGTCGCACTTAACCATGGATCCTTATTTACTATATTATGTAATATAGTAAATAAAAAAGAGTACTTTTGAGGGCGCTGAGCACCACGAGCAAAGGAAACATCATTTCCTGACGTGGTACACCGCCACGAATTGAAAAAAATACATAAACGGCTTAATCAATCAAAGACTCCAGAAACTTGGCAGTTTACCAAAGGTAATTATTCAAAAACACCTCCAACGCTATTCCGATGCTAAAACCGAAGTCGTAATTCGCTTGTAAGAAAAACAAGAATAAACAGCACATATCCGAACTGTGAGTTCTTTATGGAAGTAAATTAGACGCAAGCAATGACATTAATGAACCGATGCGGATTCATTTGAGTTATTCAATAAACAATCGGAATACTCCATAATCGTCTAAGACGACTTGCGGGAGAGTGGTTTGACACCACCACTAATATACTCCTATGGATGCCAACCAAATAATCTTTTTCGCGACGGAGTCCAAATCGACATTTATTTCTTTGGCGAAACGATAACGTCCGCCAAACCTAATCTGCTCATAGGCTTCTCTCAACTTCCTTCCTTAATACCAAAAGACGTATCGACTTGAATAAGGGCGATGAGGACTTGTAACCAACTTCGTTACACAGGTAATCCCGGATGACAAGGTGTTAGCTCTAGGATAAAGGTGACGCAGTGGCACATGGTCATTGGTAACCGAGCTCCTCAAAAGCTAAAGAACACTCAATATCACAACAGCGGTGTAGATTAAGCTACACGCATACACAACCGAATGGCGACAGGTGCCACCTGTTGGAAGTCAATTTAATCACGCGCAGGAAATAAATCAAATTGGAATATGATGGGAGGAAAGCAAGGTTCTTCATGATGGGGAAACTCTACTTCGTCCGCATATGGATGGTATGCTAGGAATAGTGAACCGTTCAACGAGGATATATATATATATATATATATATATATATATATATATATATATATATATATATACATAACGACGTTGCGGAGCGGCAGGATGGTTAAGGAACCTACGGTAGAGCCTGTGAATACTAAAGCCACCAGAGGAATATCTTCAAGGGCCACAGTATGTTTAGGAGATATGCAAATCACTTCATAAATTTTGGAATCTGAGCATATTTAGTTGTGTGATGGCAGCCCAGTGCGATGGCAGTCAAGTATTTCCTTCCCCTTTCTCTCTTACTGTTTAGTTCTTTTTAATATTCAGGTCTAAATCCTAGACAAATTTCACTTTAACTTTATTTCATGCGGATGAGTTCATAATCTCTCTTCCATTATCGAACTTTGATTTTATCGATTGTGAATTTGTGTGCACAGTAGACGGTGCCACTTAAGGACATCGATATCCTGCGTTGTGTAAACATTTGCCGGATTCCCTCTTCAAGAACAAGAGTTAATTTGAATATGAATTTTAAATGAAATTCCCTATTATGTAAAATCACCTTTTTTTTCATATGTACACTCTTGGATTTCATCAATTCAGAGGATTTGGGAATATCGTTGGTAAATAGGATATGCACTTAGATGGGAGTAAGTATGTATTATTTTTGAATCGATATGTTAATTTGCGAAATCAAATATTTTGTTTCCTTATTGGGAAATTTGCATTTCCTTTTAGTGCTGGTGTGGTGTAATTGGTAGGGGTTTTAGTATGTGGGTTCGACCGACTTTGTTGACATAAAATGATTAAATCTGTTTTTTTTTGCTGAAAAACTGAAGGAGGCTTCAAAATGTAGAATTCATTTATAACTTGATATGGGATCTAGGTTATAGTTAAATGTCTTGAAACAAAATATCAGTGCTGTTTGTTTTACCCGAAGCTCGACAGCATCTACTATTAAGAGTTGAACACCAATTTGACTAATTGCAGTCAGTTGGATAATATGTGCCATTAAAGTGATTGCAGTTAGTTGGAGTACCTATTGCCATTAAGGCTTTTTTTTATTACACTTCTCTCGGGAGAGGCGAACCTATAGCACCGAGTGAGCGCCCCGAGATGGCATCAAATAACTTTTGCAGTTCTTTTTGAACAGTTGCGCGTTGTAACGCTCCGGGAACACTCGCGTGGGAAGGGAGTTCCACAGCTTCCCCACTCTGTAATGGAACGAGTTCTGATGCAGGGATGTTCGCGCCGACGGGAGAAGAACCGCAAACTGGTGAGATCCGTCGGTTTGTCTTGTGGAGCCCATATAAACCAAATTCCGTGGAACTGTGGCGGTACCGCCAAACCACACGGTACACTTACCTAAAAACCCCCACAATCTCAGCTCAAGTCGCATAAGTTTTTGCTAATGTAATCGCATTAAGCACCTGAAAATGCTTCACGCATTAATTAGATCAAAGCTATAATCGTAAAGTCCCTGGAAAGAAAACTTACCTTTTCATGCATCTCTTCGCATACAAGATTTCTTTTTTTTGCTTATCTGGAATTCCAAACCAATTCGGCACCTTCGGTACCAGACAAATTCCTGTAAACAAAATGATTCGGTTTGCATACAATGTAACCGCCATGACAGGGAGCATAAATATTGTGCCGTCTATTTTCTAACTTCGCCATGTGTACGATAAATTTCTTTACGTACACATTGGCCGGCGACCTTTTTCCCCCAGCAATAAAATTCTCTAACTCGCACCATGTGCAAACAGAAGAAGGCTATTCCTAGATAGGTTTCCTGCGATACCATAAACAATTCATATCGTTTGTGGTATCCGAAAAACATTTTTTTTCATTTAATGAGTAGCTGCTGTTTATTTAGCTGACCCTCATTACCGAACGATGCATAAGTAAACCCATTAGCATCCGAAGAGATTCTATTTGTTTACACACATCTCTTGGATGCCCATTATGCCTCTTCTTTGTGTTCCACGTTCGTTCTAATGGTTTTGATCCTTGAAAAGTAACGACATACACTCATACATGTGTGCCACGACGATCTCCTCTAATGAGATCCGGTTATCACGACAAGTAAAGTAAATGCATCCAAAAATTCTTTTGACAGCGACTTAATATCGCCGAGTCGTTTTTCAGCAGCCGATCCGGCCGGCGTCTTCCGCTCCCCGTGGCGTCCGGGGACGCGTACATCCCGGGGTCGCGAGTTTAACACCCCGAATGTATTAGTAGTTTTCTCGTGCTAAGTCTCATCTTTATTAGCTTTTCACCAAGTCTCATCTTTATGTTCTTATGTGTTCGATTATATTAATGTGTGGATTCACTGTTACTTAACGAACTTATTTGATCAAAAATGAACAGTAAAATTTGAACAATAAAATAAAATAATGTCGACTGAAAACAGGTTGTATTCCGTCGTGCAATTCCAAGTGTACACTTTACGTTTAATTAGTTTTAGTCACTTCATTTAAAAACAAAAGCATGGACACAAATAAATAGACAGATTAATAACATTAAAACAGTGCATTTCATTTACCTTCCTTTCTGGTGTGTTTTGTGGCCGAGTTTTACTCCATGTGTTGAGAACCATTGGTGAACAGATATATTTTAGTGAAGTGACGATTCGGTTCGACGGAAACTTGATCGGACAGTGAAGAGTTATGGGGAAGAAGTGAATTAGCTCCGTACGCCGGTGCAACCTACTTCTCCTCCCCACAGAACAATACCACAAATCTCCGAAGAACAGTACCCGCGATAATATCTGTAAAACAGACAGAGGTCGGCTGTACGTCTTCGATGTGATAGCGACTGTAGTCCCGACGTCAGCGCCGAGTACACGATCAGGCGGATCGCTCGTCTCTGTATGCTCTGAAGTAGGTCGAGGGTATGTTTAGGAGCAGAGCTCCAAACTTGAGAGCAATATTCGAGCGTGGGTCTAATTTGGGATTTATATAGGAGAAGAAGCTGGGCCGGAGTAAAATATTTCTTCTTCTAAAAAGATAGCTCAGTTTTCCTGAGACTGACCTGGCTATGCTCGTCACGTGTTTATGCCACGATACATTCCCACAGACCGTGACGCCGAGCAAATTCAAACTTTCCCCAGCCTCGAGGGCCCGGCCATTCATCATCAGCTGTGGAACCGATGATCCAGTTTTCTTTGTGAATGTTGTATACTGTGTCTTCGTTGCATTGAAGCCGACAAGATTGGCCTTTCCCCACTGCAGGACTTTTTACAGATCCCGATTCAGAGAGTCAATCCGTCTACATCTCAGCTGGTGTGACGTTGATGTGTAGTGCTCCAAGAAGCCCTACCATTTTTCTCCCATATTACATTTTCCTCCCACCTATAAGAAAATCCATTTCATATCCACAACATAACATTGAATTCAATGTCAAACCAAATTGAACTAAACGTTCAAATTTTCATTTATTGAATTCAAATTCATTTATTCAATTTAATGCATTTGTTCGATTCAATTTCCTAAAATCAAACAGCATAATGCATTATTTTCCCATGTATGCTATAAGCACCTAAAATTCCTACAAGATCCAAAACCTAAAAGTGCATGTGTCCAAACAAAGGCATATCTATTCGATACGCCGACACACAATTCTTGCAATCATAAATATCCAAACGCATACCAGATGTTTTATGATTTGCTAATAGACACGGATTCCCAGATCCTAAACTAACAACCAATTTCCACGGATCTTGTGGCCAGATGGCTAACACAAACAAACACCCCAATAAAGGATGAAACGATAAGTGGCGATGCGTCTTGACCTTCGAAAGAAGATAAAGAAATGAGGATTTGAATTCTCGAAGTAAGAAGATGATTTGAATTCACAGAGTTGGAAAAGTGACTTGACTGGAGTCGCTTGGAAGAGTCAGTCAGTAGCGCGCATAAGGAAAAGACCTCCTCAAAAAAATGAGAAATAAACTTAAAATAAATCAGTTAGAATTGGTTAAAAAGGAATCGGAAGTGTTGTTTTAGTGACTGCTCAGCAGCCAATTCTTTGGTGATATTTCATCTAGTGAATCAATATAATCGTGCGGTATTAAGGACAGCAACGGTAGCCCATTCTTCCCCGGGAAGCGGAAGCACGATGGTGCACCAAAAAATATTATAGATGCACCAATCAGCCGATCACTCGAACAAGAGGAAACAAGCGTACTATCATCCGCAAAACTGAACACTTTGTTATCCGTTGTCTCCAACAAATCATTTATGTGAAGCAAAAACAAGGTTGGCTCCAAAATAGAACCTTGAGGCACCCCCGAATTAACAGTATACCGATCCGAACACTCGCCGTCTACAACAACCCGGATCGATCGATTTTCGACGAAGTTCTTCGTACAGTCGCAAAGCTGTTGGGAAAGTCCATATGAACGAAGTTTGCTCAGTAATGACCCGTGCCAGACGCGGCCAAAAGCCTTGGAGATATCCAATGCGACCGCCCTTGACTCACCATGCCGCTCAGTCGCAGATGTCCATGTATCTGTTATACGTGTCGAAAGGTCTCCCATGGACCGCCGGCCACGTAATCCGTATCGACGATCATTCAGAAGTCCGTTGCAATCCAAATACTTAATTAACTCAGTATTGATGACTTTTTCCATTACCTTAGATAACATAGACAGTAATGCTATCGGACAGTAATTTTGTGGGAAACACCTTTTTCCCGTCTTCGGGATTGGCTGAACTGGAGCGATTTTCAAGCAGGTAGGAAAGGCCCTCCATACATAAGATAAGCGGAAGAGTTCGCCAAGAACCGGCGATAGTTTTGGAGCACAGTTCTTAAGGACTATTGTTGGTATTCCGTCCGGGCCGATTTTCTTCCTACAGTCCAGTTCACGTAGAATGCGTGGAATAGAACACGGGCGAAACTTCACATCCCGCATCGACGACGGTACCGGCGCGATCACAGGTGGCTCCAAACGACCGGGATCAAGACTTTGATTCGCGGAAAATAAATTCGCGAACACATTAGCTTCATCTTTTGAATTTGTGACTAACGTCCCGCTGTTTGTTACCAACGGAGGGAAAGAGGAGGATGTGAAGTTACTGCTGGCGGCCCTTGCCACTCACAAGAAGGAGCGCGAACCAGACGGGCACTGAAGGAGTTTATCGGTCACTCTGTCGTTGTGAGCTTTCTTCGAGGTATCAATCGCCTGGTTGTAGGTGTTTCTGATTCCAACAAAATTCGTTTTGTTAACATCGATGGTGTTGGGGCGCCACTGTTTAAAAGCTCTATTTTTTGCAGCTGCAATCTGCTCGCATATTTTATCAAACCAAGGCTTATCAGATGACCTTGGTTTGATGGAATGTGGAATGTAGATCTCAATCCCGAGAAGAATAATCTCGGTGACCGACTCCGCGCAAGCGTTAACATCGGAGTCTCCGGAGCACACCTCCGACCATAAAAGGGATTCGAAAAAATCTCGCAAATCGTCCCAGTTAGCAGCCCCATATTTCCACACATGGCGAAGCTGCCTAGGCTGGTTATTCGCTTGAAATGTTAGTAGTTGCGCGACAGACCACCAAGCATCTGAGTTTCCCAGTGGCGCGGCAACCTCCACGGTATAAGTGCTCGGTTCGGATGTCAAAAACAGATCCAGTGTGTTCGCATAATCTCCTCGGGCATTCGGAACTCGCGTTGGCTCCCCCACGAGTTGAGTCAAGTTGCGGCTTACAGCAAACATCTCCGCCAGCCTCCCAGCCTCGTCGGTTCTGTTAGAATGTACCAACCAACCGGAATTGTGCACATTAAAATCGCCAAGGACGACAATTTCAGAAGCTGGGTGGTTGATCTTATCCAGTCGATGGTATGTGAAAGATGTTCGAAAAGTGTCAGTAGTCGATCGCCATACGGGGAGCGGTAAAGACAACAAAGAAATTTAACAGAGGTCCTCAGCACAACCTGTAACCACATGATGTCCATGTTATTGCGTTCTAGCGCCTTCATCCTCTGGCAAGTTAGATCGGATTGCGTGAAGACGCAGACTCCACCCTTAAAACGGAATCTCGAATGTAAGTCGTATCCTGAACAACGAAGTTATGTCGAATCAGTTGATGAATCGATCTAGGTCGCGGTTAGGGCAAAGATATCAGGTTTCGTTGTTTGCAAATATTGGTGGACAAACCAATACATTCGTATTGGATAAGCCGATTCCCCTGATGTTACAAAATGCCGAGCGTGGACAGAGGCTCGAGGCCGAGCCCGATTATGCGATGACGAAGTTCGGTTATTTATCATAATATCTGTATGATGTTCCCCCTGACATAGCCCCGTCCCCCCGGAGATCCGAATGGGAAACTAATTTACCTCCGGAATTCTTTATATCAGAAGGTACCATCATGACTTATCTCGGTGTCAGTCCGGGCCACCAGCCACACATCCGAAACACCGTCAAAGGTTTCTCTGGACGATATCGCGGAATGTACGGCGTGACGGGGTGGTATCTGACCTTAGGACCGACTACCACCTAAAGCAACCTTTTTTCGAACCGCTCCATCAGCGAAGTTCCGAAAGATGGCCAGGGATTTTTCCCGACCATTTCAGAGAGCCTATAGCTTGATGGGCTGGTATTTCGCCGGGCGATAGGGCGTTGGGACCCCACCTACCACTCGGCCTATAGTTGCCTCTTACGACAAGCCGGCCTAGATGTGAGTATATTCTAACGACCTACTCACAGGGCACGCTTGGAACTAAAGAGACTATTTGTGTCCAAATCTTAACTCTCTCCATGGGTATCGAAGATCAACCAGAGAATTTGCACCATCGATCAAAGCACCCCCTTTCGCCCAGATGAATGTTGACATGTTTGAGAATTAAGCCATGAAACAGACGTTTTGTTGCCAAATGGAAAACTTGTAGTTAAGCATCGTAAAATTTCTTTGTATATCATTTTAAATAGAAATTGTAAATGTCCTACCTTTTGGGATTGGAAGAATTTTGAGCGGCGCTTAAATGCCACACCGCAGTGCTAGCCGATGAAGAAGAAAAGAATAGGGATAGAAGGCATCGATGTACATTGGCCTTGAGGTTTTAAAGGTCACATTTGTGTGGTTCGGCTGAAGAACGATTGCCTGTGGCGATATGAAGGAAATCGCTCGCACAAGACCGCTCGGTCTGTTATATATATATATATATATATATATATATATATACATATACATATATGTGTATATATATATACATATATATATATATATATATATATATATATATATATATATATATATATATATATATACACTATATTATATTATATTTTTTGTTTGTGGTCATATCGGCGATACTAAATCTATTTTGGATAAAATTTTGTGTGGCCTGTTTTCTGAAGTCTGACGGCTACTTGCTTAGCTCGAGTGTCCTTGGATCTCTGAACTATCTCTATATATTTAGGACAGTTCCAGTCGGATGTTCTTCCTTACTGCAGTTGCAGCAAGTTGGTAACGTCATTTCATTCCGGACGTTTGGTGTGGGATCATATCTTGCAGGCGGGAGTTCGCACTTGCCAATATCGTGGGATTTCCCACAACGGATGCAACGGCGGTCCATGTTGCAATTCCGGCAGACATGTCCGAAACATTGGCAGGCGTCTGCATTGAGCTATTTTATTGTTATGAAATACCTCGAAGACAACTTACTGATACAAGATTGGGAGCGACTTTGTCCGAATTATGGGGTCTATGTCAGTCCTTGAGGCAATGGGGCAAGTAGTAGCTCCCATATGTTCACCCTGCTGTACTTCTCCGGTCTGATTTTCACAAACTCTAGTGGAGGATAGCATTTTTTGACGTCCGTGAATTTTCCTCAAGGAAAATGATGTTGTAGTTCTTTTCCTAAGAACTCGTTTTAAAAGAATGGTCCTTCACTTTTCGTCGGCCTGGGTGAATGTGTAATAATTCAACTCTTTGGCCTTAAGGCTGTCATTAACCTTACAGAACGTCTGTTTATCATAGGTTACGATTTTGTTGAGGGTTGGACTCTAGGTATTTGCCGTAAAGTGGGAAATTCTTAGTCGGTTCATGTCACCGATGAACTCCTTCAAGTTGAGGTCTCGTGCAAAGAGCCCAGGTTGCTGGGCGTGTTAGGATGTGCAAAATACACGACACTCCAGACGCTTTTTGGAAAGGGCAAGTCGAGCATGCTACCATGGGAGGTTCAAGTACCTGGCGTCCTTATTACTATATGGAGAGCGGGATTGTGGGTGAGAGTGTGGGTGTAGGAACTTTAAGAAGAGTGGAACGAGAAGTATTAGGAGTAGGGACACGGGGAGCATTCTCGTCGGCAGAGACTTCAAAGTCGCTGTCAAGGGTTGTCATTTCAGGTTCGATATGTGAATGAAGGGTTTCCAAGTTTGTGTTGGAGGGGGTCGGGTGCATTCTCCATTTCGATAGCAGCAATCCTGGCTACCACGGTGGCGAGTTCGCTTCTAAATCTCTCAAAAAGAGTGATCAAATACTGATAGGGTTGATGGTCCAAGCTCTGAAGAGAAGTAAAGTCCATTTTGCAAACGACAAATGAAAGAAAAGGGAGGGATACGGGAAAACACAAGAAGCAAGAAACAGGCAGATAAGAAGCAGATGAATAAGAACAAGGAGGAAAGCAGAAAACATAGAAGAAAAAATAGAAACAAGAAACAAGAAGATAAAAGATAAACCCAATGAAGCCTATATGAAAACTTAAACTTAAGTACAAACCTGAAATATAAACACTTGCTAAGTAAATTACAATAAAAATATTTGAGAGATAGGTAAAGTAAAATTAGTATCAATTTTATGTTTTTAAACATTAAATGGAATTATCTTAATCTTGGAATTACAGTATAAATACGAAAATTGAAATTGAAATGTATAGAAAAGAAAATTAAATGAAATTGAAATTGAGAATGAAATGAAATTTAAATGAAATGAACTTTAAATGAAACGAAAAGTGAAGTCGAATACATTTAAATTATAATAATAATAAATAAATAAAGTCCTTCAAATTTCAATTATAATAAATAAAATACTCCCTGTGTCCAAAATTCCAAGAAGGGACTCAATCCTTTTTTTCCTTCACTCAGCACAACACAAGGAATGTATCCATTGTTAAGAAACCAATTTGTTGAGTGATGAGGCCAGACACTCAATTCCAGGGGAGGGCGATTGATTACAGTGAAAAAGACTTGCCCTTATTGGAAAAGGTCATTTTCTTGTGAATATATGCTGAGAGATCTTTCGACACTTTTTGTGGGAGCATATTGAAAGTTTTGTGGAATTTTATAAACAGGTTGCGAAGACCAGGAAAGTCGGTAGGTAGGCCTTCCTGCTGAATGAAAACCGCTACGCTGGTTTTCGTTTTACCTTCATAGCAGACTGAATCAGATTTGTCATGCAGGTACGAAAGATAGATAAGGCGTAAGGACATTCAGACGAATTGGTGGATCGTTATATGATTTTAATAGTTGAAGGAAAAATAAGATCAATAATTGGCAAGGTGGAAGGGTGTGTGGGGCAGGGACGAAATGTGGATGTGGAACGTGGGGGTGCGAAAGGATGAGTCAGGGGTTTCACGGACAGGTGAGGAGGAGGGTCTAGAGCGACGGGTGTTGAAGTGGTTAGAGTTAGGGAGAGGGGTTGGATTAAAATTTGGCTTGGAATATGATTTTGTGGCTCGAGTTGTCATTATTTTGGGAAGAGGGGTGCAGATGTGACCAGATTTGAAGAAGGAGGATAGGTATGGATCGATGGAGGTGGGACTTTAAGCGACAAGTTATGATTGTAATGAGGGTTGCAACGGGGGAAAGAGGAAACGAAGTAGTATTGTTTAGGAAGGGAAGTACGGCTATTATCCCGCTCTACGGATTAAGGAAAGGGGGCAAGTTTTTAGTTGATTTGTTGGGGCTGTTCTTGGATATAGTCATCCTGCCGATCGTTAGGTAACCGTTTTTGTTTGGATGAAAAATCCAGTCGTATCTAGAGGGGAGAACTCTGCGAAAAAAAGGTCTGTATTTGGAGACAGGAAGCAAGTGACATTCTTTTACGGGAATCCTGTAGTTTTCCAGAAAGAATTCCGAAATCCCACCGGAGTTTGCGTTTTTAGGGGCGCCTTAACAGATATGAGGTATGTGGTTGATTGGAATAATCGGGCTTAGTAATACGAGCGCATCATTATACACGGGTCCATGATGTGCCAAAATGGAGGACCAGAAGGGCGAGGATGGGGTCTGTCACAGAAGCCGAAGGAGTGATGCGGGGTGTTGGTTGATGAAAGGGTGCTTAAAGTGGTAAAGTGGGATGAGGCGGGGGTGGGACCACATTTTGTAGTTCGTCATATAAAGACGTCTCGCAGCGCGGAGTGGGGTGGGTTGCCTTTGCTTGCGGGTATAAGACTGCACCTCCAGGCTAGCCAAGGAGGGGCCGGGGAGCCGCAAGCTTTCTTTCAACAGTATCGACTTTGTGTAGGATAAGCTCGAGTAGGGGTTTGGGGGTAGAAGTTAGTATGTCAGACAGGGGCATGGATTCACTTCAACCCCATACACTTGTTCCGCCGAACACTCGTTCACAAAATTATCTACAAATCGTCAAAAGAGAGTAAAATCAAATTCACTGGTGTAGTTTAATTAGTTTTTATTTGTTCTTTTTATTTCGAATTTACACTTTTAAATTTGTTCTTTATTTATCCTTCAATGCGTGGTAAATATGTAATTGCAAACAGTCTATTTTGAAAGGCAACGCGTTTCTCTTTCTCAATTGACTAACGGGGCACTACGTTCGTCTGACAACACTTCTCTTAGGTTCTGACTCGAGCGTGTGCGCCAGCGTGCACACGCCACGGTAGTTGAATAACGAATGATCCCAATTAGGGATAGAATTTTGGATTTAATTTTGCACGCAGGACAACCAATAGAGATCGCGCTTCTATTCTCTCATTGCCACGCCCGTCGAGGTATGGTGAATACATCGGTTAATTCGATAGTCGACGAGCATGAGAGAATGAGAGAACAGAAACGCAAAGTACTATGATCTCGGGGTGGGTTTGGTTGTGTGTGGATGAATCAATGCAGCACTGAGGGTAGCCCACTGACCCAATTCGGTGAATGTGGTGACCTCAGCGTTCATTGACCTGTAGGGAGACAGAATTATGGAGGAGAGGAAAATTTAGCTGGTGCTATTCACCCACGAAAAGAGATCATTGACCCCCAGCGGAGAGTGTGCCTGGGGAAAGTCGAAGTGACGCTACTTTGGCTAGGTTAATATTAACGTGGGAAACATGTTATGGACTTCGATAATTACCCAAGCCGTTGCATGATTATGCAACAGTGTCGTTTGATTCGACTTGTTGTTGCTAACCACATGGATTGGAATTTCCGGTGGAAATCTCATGGTTAGAGGACTGGAGTTGCCGTATGGCAGAGAGGTAGCTGAATTCAATTAGGCATTACTTGCATAGTATAATGAATTCAGCTATACGGCCGTTATTGCAACATGCTTTTCAGGTGAATAGGTAAGTAGGAGAAATTGGGGTTGGTTTGACACGCTTTTGGCGGTCGAAATCGGGCGGAAATAGTGGGTTGGTTCTCCATGTATTTAGAGAACCCTGTCAGGGGGTCAGGTTCATTTAGGGTGAATTGATCTTGTGCAGAGGGGCGCGATAAACCGAGCTCTTTACTGTTCATATCGGAGAGAATATTCTCAAAAAGGGTAAATTCTTTAAGGTGTATGTTGCCCAAGTGGCGTGCAAAACTCTCCTGTCTTTGCAATAAAACAGAACAAAAGATTAATGCTCCCTTGAAGTGAGAGGTATGTTGAGATCCACAATGTATGTACAATTTAAAAATTATGCATTACTATTTATTGGCCTGTGGGATAGAAAGTATGTGTGCCGACATTGGCACTGGTTAACTCCTACTCCACGGATTGCTCCACCGAATTTGATGGAATAAAACACTGGTTAAACTGTTTCGAATTTTATCGATTATTGTACTACTGGTCGGTGTTTTTCGCATTGTACATGAATTGACTTTTTAGTGGCAGCGACACAGGACACACGCTTCACAATGAAATTGGTCTAATCTTGTGTTTACTTAACTTTTAAATTTTAGAAATCCCACAGCTAATTAACTTATAATTGTTAGTTGCTTGTCTTTTATTTTTTGTATTATATATGGGACTATTGCAAAACGATTTGGTGCAGCACGCTTATGTTTTCTATAACACAATTTAGAATCCCTGAATTTACGTTATGTCATCGATTTACGAATAAATTACGTGAGCAATAATGCTAAACTAACCGGGACTGAAAACTAAAACACACGCAAACACACTTGACGTCACTCGATTTTCCGGGCGCACTCCACTTAGGTTGAGACTCGACTCCTTTACCACTATTTAATCGACTTCCACACCCTCGATTTATTTGAAACAACCCGGGACTAATATTCTATTCGTGGTTTCTTGCTTAACTTGACTCTCTATTTTAAAATTTAAGTAAAACGGTTTGCATGGTGCACTACTCCGTGTATCAAACTCGACTGGGTGGACATCCGACTCCTTTGCAACTAGTTTATCGACTCCACTATTTTTGCGCGGGGATCACCTTGTTGGCTCGTGATGCGAGCTCATGGGTGGTCGAACCGTGGGAATGAAAAAGCATATCTGGGATAAGTATTTGCAGTTGTCCAAATACTACGCTAGGGATCAGGATGCATTTGGGATAATTACACAATGATGGTTGTGTTTACAACCATGTTAATTGCGTATTGCATTCCTAGGGAGTCATGGGTGGAATTCCAGTGTGGGTATTTACACTGGCATTTAATTCGGCTCTTGGCAGCTAGACGCGAATTGCGCCGGTGCTTTGAAGATTGCATAAAAGCCGCCGTGAGTACTGGTGCAACTTGAAAATCTGTAGCGCACGTGTGGGACAGTAAATGCAGGCAGACAGGGGTTCTGCTGATTGTTTTCATAATCAACTTCGGTTATCTAGTATGGCAACCGAAATGTTTTCTTTTTAGAACAATGCTGAGATGCATTGATGTATGCAGTACTGGCGTACCAAATTTCTTCTAGGGAAAATTGATATAACGCGTTAACTGCGTGAATGTCCTTGATGGGCAGATGCTTGATCGTGGATGCGATTTGCATAATCGAAAGGTAATGCAATCGGTGGGAGAATGCTTGGGGAAGTTATTGCGCTTGCATAAGCAAAAATGATAAAATTGGTGGAGCTTTAGGACAGGAAGATTTGGAGGTAGGTTGAAAAGGTAGCAGTGGCGTTAGTAGAAACGCCACAGGCCTGTAGGAACCCGGAAGTTCATGACCTCACTCACTCGACTCCGCCATCGTTCCCTGTCCGGTGCACTCTCCTTCCACGCTTGACCAGCCGATCCAATCTCCTTGAGGTCAAACCTAACATTGTCCCCCCATCTCCGTCGCGGTCGTCCTGTCGGTCTCTCTCCCGTTGGCTTACAGTTAAGACTTCTATGCATGGTCCTATCGTTGCCCATTCGCGCCATATGTACGGCCAATCTTAATCTTCGCGACCCGATTACTCTCACTATTGTAGGTTTGCGGTATAGCTCTTCCAATTCGTGGCTGTGGAATTTCCTCGTTTGTCCTGCCTCCTCGTCATATTTACCTCCAAAGATACCCCTTACAATTTTATTCACGAATACGCGGACTTTGTTTTCTTCCCGTTTTGTGAAAGCCCATGTTTTGCATCCGTATAGAGCAATCGGCATGGTTATGGTTCTATATAGACCCGGAGTTTTATATTACGTGATAGCAGTTTGGATTTCAGCAGTTTACTGACTACGTGTCAACTAGCGTTGCCGGAGTGTAGTCTTTTGTTAATTTCCTTCGACATTTCGTTACTGGCCGTCAATATTGTTCCCATATACTTAAATTCTTTAACTTTTTCAAACATCTTGTCTCTGACGTTTATATATGTTCCCCGAGGTCCAACTGCTCTCGCCGTACTCATGTATTTTGTTTTGTCTTCATTTATTTCTAGGCCAACCTCTTCTGCCACTTGCGTGATGATTTCACTAGATTATCGCCCAGAACGACGATGTCATCCGCATATGCGAGCACTTGTGTGACCCCGTTCAGGGATGATCGGGCCATGTTGTCGTCTTGTACCTTTCTGATGACATACTCGAGCATAAGGTTAAAGAGACACGTTTTGTCTTAGTCTTAGTCCGTCCCGTCCTGGATTTCAAATGGTTCTGAGAGGTGGTTTTCTATCCTAACTTGCCCTTTGTTTTCGTTCATGCAAATTCGAATGAAGGCGCCAATTTTTTTTGGGATTCCCAGCTCAACTACAATATGGTAGAGTCTTTGTCTTGCGACTGAGTCGTAGGCTTTTTGAAGTCAACGCACAGTTGGTGAACCATCTCTCCATATTCCTACTTCTTTTCCAGCAGTTGCCTTATTGTGAACATTTGGTCGCTTGTTGACCGATTCCTACGGAATTCGCATTGGTTGTCTCCCAGTATTTCTTCTGCGTACGGTGTGATTCTAGCCAGTATGACATTTGTTAGTATTTTGTATGTGGTTGGGAGCAATGATATTCCTCTGTAGTTTTCGCAGTCAGATCTGTCGCCTTTTTTGAAAACGACTATTTAGGTTTTCCGTTCTTCCGGAATGACTTCCTTATCCCATATTGTTTTGATCAGTTAGTGGATCTTTCGAGCGGTTGCCTCTCCTCCATGCTATACAAGCTCTACCGGTATGCAGTCTACTCCGGGAGCCTTGTTGTTTTTCGATCGATTTATTGCGTCTACAACTTCGTTGAGAGAGGATTCTGGGATCTGAGGCTGGGCTGTATGTACGTCTGGTGCGTTTATTTGTGGTTGATGGGTGCGTACATTGAGCAGGTTTTGTTTTTTGTTTCCGCGACCAGACAGCCGTTTGTGTCTCGAATTATTTTGGCTCTCTCTCGGTAGCCATTTATAATTGAATTGATGCCGGCATACATACGGTATGTACCTCTGATGTTTTTTGCTCTGGCATTTTCTAAAATTTTTTCGATCCTAGTCTTCTCCCATTCGCGTTTTTTGCGTTTCAAGATTCTCATTGTCTCTTTCCGAATTATCGCGTATCTTTCTGGGTTGACTTTATCATATCTTTGTAAATGGATCACTCTGAGGCGTTTACGTTCTTCTGCACTCATCGTCAAACCAAGGTTTGCACTTAATTGTTTTCTTAAATCCTAACTGTACTAAACAAGCGTTGAACACACCTTCCACTAACACCGGGTTCTTGTTGTGTTGTGGGCTGGGTGCTTGCGTCAGGAACACGATGGTGTCTCCTGGGGTGCAGTGATGGTTCTGAAATACTGAGAAAGTTAACGAGTGAAAATAGCAAAAAAATACGTCGTGGGATGGTATCGGTCATAAATGTATTTCTCCTTAAGTGTAGCAGACACTTTCCAACAATAACGTTCCCACGCAGAAGAAACAACAATTTGGGGTGGTTTGCAATAGTAAAAATCTTCTTTATTGTGTTGATGGGTTTGATTTCCTTTGATTGAAATTAATACGAACTGTGTCGTTTGAACAGGTTAACGAAGAAGAATTAAAAAATGGTTGTCGTTCGACAACCAACAGAATTTCATTTAAAATGTCAGCTGACTGTTGACATTGGTTAGGGCGGTGCCACGGGTAGCATTCATTTTTTTTTTTTGTATTAGACTTCTCTCGGGAGAGGCGAACCTATAGCGCCGAGTGGGCGCCCCGAGATGCCATCAAACAACTGTTGCAGTTCTTTTTGAACAGTTGCAGGTTGTAACGCTCCGGGAACACTCGTGTGGGAAGGGAGTTCCACAGCTTCCCGCTCTAAAGAGGAACGAGTTCTGATGCAGGGATGTTCGCACCGTCGGGAGATGAACCACAAACGGGTGCGATCTGTCGGATTGTCTTGTGGAGCGCATATAAGCCGAATTGCGTGGAACAATATCACGAATCTCCGAAGAATAGTAGCCGTGGTAATATCTGTAAAACAGACAGAGGTCGGCTACGCGCCTTCGATGTGATAGCGACTGTAGTCCCGACGTCAACGCCGATTCCCCGATCAGGCGGATCGCTTGTCTCTGTGTGCTCCCAAGTAGGTCGAGGGTATGTTTAGGAGCCGAGCTCCAAACATGAGAACAATATTCGAGCGCGGATCTAATTTGGGATTTATATAGGAGAAGAAGTTGGGACGTAGTAAAATATTTCTTGGGTCTAAAAAGATAACTCAGTTTTCCTGAGGCTGACCTGGCGATACTCGACACGTGTTTATACCACTACACATTCCTACAGACCGTGACGCCGAGCAATTTCAAACTTTCCCCAGTCTCGAGGGCCCGGCCATTCATCATCAGCTGTGAAACCGATGATCCAGTTTTCTTTGTGAATGTTGTATATTGTGTCTTCGCTGCATTGAAGTAGACGAGATTGGCCCTTCCCCACTGCAGGACCCTATCTAGATCCTGATTTAGAGAGTCAATCTGTCTACATCTCAGCTGATGCGACGCAGATGCACCAATCGGCCGAACGCTCGAAAAGGAGGAAACAAGCGTACTATCATCCGCAAAACTGAACACTTTGTTATCCGTTGTATCCAACAAATCATTTATGTGAAACAAGAACAAGGTTGGAGCCAAAATAGAACCTTGGGGCTGTTTGATTGTGTCTCTGATCGATGTCCATTTAGTGTCCAGACTATTGGCTTCCCCTTCCTCACTACTCCTATTCTCTAGGATGCTAAATCTATACGTTAGTTCGTCTTAATATTCAGCCACTTTGCGCAGGTCTTTTAGTTTATCAATGTCGAATTTTTTGCTCGTCTTCCGTGACCGCCCATGTGGGTTTGCTGCGAGCCGACTCCTGATTTGGCCCATCATTAGAAGATGATCGGACTCGCAATCTGCTCCTCTATATGATCTTACGTTAAGGATATTCGAGTGGTGTCTTTTGTCTATGAGGAAGTGGTCTATTTGGTTACACGTTACGCTGTCGAGTAATATCCATGTGGCTTTATGCATTATTTTGTGCTTGAACATCGTGCTTTTCTCTAATAGATATTTTGACGCCGCGAACGTAATAATTCGAATTCCATTATCATTTGAAACGTCGTGTAGGCTTTCTTTATCTATAGTTGGTTGGAAGATATCTTCCTTTTCAATTTTCGCATTGAGGGCCCCGAGGAGTATTTTAACATCGAATGATGAAATCCCATCAAATACTTCCCCTAGGGTCTCGTAGAACGTGTCCTTTGTTTCTTCGTCGGTAGATTATGTTGGTGCCTGTACGTTTATAAATACATAATTGTACCATATGTCCTGTATTTTTAGCGTTTTATTCGGTCATTAATAAATTTCACATCTTTTACATGGGGCGTAATCTTCTTGCTTATGATTAAGCCGGTTCCGACGTTATATGTATCAGTATCTCCACACACCAGTGTAAACCCGATGGTTTCGATTACTTGATGTGGGCGTCGGACTTCCTGAAGCGCGACGATGTCTATTTTATATTGTTTCGCGTTTTCTACGACCCTCTGGATCGCGCCTGGTTTGTATAACGTTCGAACATTCCACGTGCCGACGCGTATATCCCACTTTTTCCGTTTTTCCCTACGTCCTCTTTTTGCTGAGTCAGCGTTTTCTTGATAATTTGTTCCCTTATGGTAGTGTCGGCTCATCACACCTACGCCTACCGGGTTTTTCGTGAGATTGTTTTATGTACATTGATTATTTATTTCTGTTCCCACGAGTCTTGGGGTTTCAGATAGTCCGCCATATTAGAGCCCCTCTTTGATATTGTAAGGTCTGCTTACTGCTCTGATTCGACCCGGTGTCAGAGAGGCGCCTTATAATACAGCTGGTATACCCCTGGCTGCAAACCATCCAATGGGCACGGTGACGCGTAACAACCTGGATTAGGGGTGGTAGATCTTTGTGTGTTACTCCTCGCTAACCTGTCTGACATGGAAGGACCTACTGGAAGCGTATGCTTCCGTCACCATAGCCTGAGTGATTCATTGTAGTTTAAGCCCGCGCACCACGTCAAGGTTTCTACCAAGCGGGGAAACAAATTATGCATCCACCACAATAATTCGTACGACAAGATGTGAATAGTTTGTAATCTGCTTTTGCGATTGCCACTAGTAAGTCAAGGCATTCTGCATCCCAGTGGATGGTTAGTATTACAAGTTTAAAACACGATTTACATATGAATCCTTCCTTTTTGAAATTGTGAGTATTTTCTCTTTGGAAATTATCCAAATATTGTCTAAAACTGTAATTAATCTCAGTAGGAAGAGTGTTTACTGAAAGTACCTTCAAAATAGATAAGAACCCCAGATCACCCTCACTTGCAAACTTTTGTGAAGTTGAATAGGCTGTGTGTGAAGGAAAACTATATGTTGCAATACAACTTTAAACCCGAGGCCTTTAATCTACATGCACATCCTTAATTTTTGAGATTGTCACTATTTTCCATAACATGATTCAAATAGATTTCCTTAAACTGCAATGAACCGTGCTAGGTTAATGAAAAAACCTTCATGTTATTGTGGATAAAACAGTCAAGAAAGCTGGTTTTTATAATCTTCGTGGTTTGGGTTTTAGTTCATACAACGGGATATTAGGAAAGGATTGAAAAGTATGCATTTTATTTGGAACTACTTATGAGGTTATGGTGTTAGAACAGTTTTTTCAAGTTTGTCTCTTGATCTTAAAACTTCTTCGACATAAGCTGACAAGAAACTCATGAAAACTATGTTGACATGTGCAAGAGTTGGTCGGAATAGAACTTAGATTCGATACGTGAGGTGATACTGTGGTGATGATGATAATTATTGTTGTCGTCTTACAACACAGCAGCTATCTCACCCACCAACAATTTCCTCACAACAATTGTCACTGAACCACGATCCGAGAGGAAAAATAAATAATAAGGCACTGAGGAAGCTTAGTTGTAAAAAAAGTTTTCTTCATTTGGCTTATTCTCCACACAAGGATTATTTAGATCAAACTATATTACTATCTTTGTTATTGTTTTCCACACTATGTTTTTTTAAGATAAAAGTTCGATAAGTGACACAATACTGTTACTCCTTTAGTTCTTCTATCACGCAAATGTTTAAAACAAGGCTAATTGATTAAAGAGCCACTGGTAGCGATCACTTTTAGACAACATCACTGATTACGTCCAAAGGGTACAAGGGATAATTTTGCATATAGACATGCAGTAATAATAGACACTTTTGACGAATGGAGAAAAGGGCTCGACCCTCAGCACGTGTGCTCGTCACGGGGGTTGCAATCTGACTGGTTATTGGATGTCTCTTTACAGACTTCCAACGAAAACGAACCTAAAGGATTCGCCGCCAATGGCGAAGGTCCAAAACAAAAGGAAACAGTGAAAAACTCATGTAGCAGATCGAATCCGCTGCTACATGTTTGGGCAAGATAAACTGCCGCCATCCGCAAGGGATAGATTCTTTGATTGACGTGAGTCAATAAAACCCTTGCCGAAGGCAGGAATCTATTTTGGAAAAATGAATCAAACATTGGGTATGGCCGTTGTTAGATCATTTAAAATAAACAAATTTCGGTCATGTATGATTCGATGCATGTTATCTTAGGGATATGTTAATCCCGTTGAAGGTACTGTCAGGCGAAAGTATCCGCTTGGGTGTTTACTTTGTGTAAACTAAAATTGGTGGTCATGACCGATGCTGGTGATCGTACCAAGAAACGGCAACGGATCATAAAATCGGTCATGCTGAGATAAGTAAATATGCGCGCCTGAAAGGCCAATGTTTAATTTGATCTTCTTTACTGGTAGGAAAGATAGATCGTAGACATGCCGTAGGAAATCTGGCTTGTAGATGTGCAAGCAACCCGAAATAATGCTAGGTCAATGAATGGGTACGAAGATAACACACAGAAAGATCAGCGTGTGTTGGTAGATATGTGCCATCCATTGTTCGGTCGCGGAAGCTCGTGGTGATGCTGAATCGATGTCATGGCAAGATGATAATCTTGCCATGAATTATGTTTTCAGAAATGACCGTGGAGAAGGGGTTTGGAAAAACCCCCCAAAGAAAGGTAAGCTGCCTATAAGGTATTTATGTCGGTTATCCTTTGGGATAACCGAATTAATTCCAGCTAATTGGTTGGCGGTTAAGGCCATAGCAAGGTTGTATAATCTTGCTGAAGATTCGACTTCAAGGTAAGTCGCATTGCTGGAAATGGTGGGGATCGAGCGATGCATGACTCTTCGGGCCCTGAAAAGCCCCACAATACCAAATGGAAAAAGTCTTGTAAATTAGTTCTTCTTGGGTAATTACGAACTGTCGAATTTAACATCTTGCATTCAAAATATACATGATAATCTTACATTGAGGTGAAGGATGAGGGTAAAACTTTTTGAAATGGTGTTCGTTACTCTCCGTCCATACTTTTGTATTATGTGACCTGAAATATTCATTAGTAAGTCCTTGCTCCCAATTGTGTATCTCGATTCTGTCGCCACTTGTACTAATTAATTTGCATTCAATCAATCAAATCTATGTTCTGGTATTTTACATTCGCCAGCGCATTTAAGGCAATCTTACAACTTGATTTGATTGTCAATCTAGTGCGCCATCAATTGACTGTCATTTTTTTTATTAAATTGAAATTAAAGTTTTATTTCCAGACGTGCCAGTTGTTCAAGATGAAAGCAGCTCGATATTGCTGCTGCTATTGCTACCACTTGATCCCTATTTCGTAGGCAATTTATTCGAAATTTTGTTCCAAGAAAATTACAAGGCTGATGTCAATATGTAGAAACAGTATTACCGTGTTCAATTGCGAAAGTTTCAGCTCCTTTCACAAGGATAATTGCTATTTTTGTTACCTCTTCAGTGGAACAGAAAATTCAAAATGAATGTAATTGTGTCATGTGCTTCTGTAATAATACCATCATAAGATACGATTTAAAGGTTCTTGAGGGTCCTTTGTTTTTCATTTGGTTGTCGGCCATAAAAGCTTGGCAATGAAAAGTGGAGCACAATGACTTCAGAAGTACGAAGGATAATATGAAAAATGGTCGGCAGTGTAAATAGGATTCAGTTACTTGGCTTTTAAACTAGCTGTGTGGTGGTACTGAAATGTTTGGCTGTTTTATGTAAATATTGTACTTGTGATGCCACGAGATTGACCTTTTCGTAAAGTGTGTTTGCTATTGTCTTATAAATTATGGTCACAAACCATCTGCGAATTTCACGATTGGAACGAAAGCATAGGTGCCTGACATCATCTCCTTTCTTGGTGCGTTACGGGCGTATAAAATGAGTATTCTTTCTGGTCTGTCCACATTTCACACATCGGTCTATGAGTATTTCATGACGTCGTTGGGGGATTTACAAACCGTAACTTATGGGTTCTTTGGAAAAGTATAAAATTTATACTTTTGTAATTCATTCGATACTTCGAAAGCGAAAAGAAACAATTTATCAACTTTACAATTTTTCTTATCTATCTTTCTTTGAAAGTTTGAGTGATATGATTGTTAACTTAAAGTATTATTTTGCTAGATATGGAGTTTGTTGTCGTCGGAGCTTTAAGTGTTTTACAATTATTAAAGGAGTTCAGGTCTGCCTAGAAAATCTGCATATGTCGCATTTTTTATCTTTCAAGAGCATTGCTTTTAAAAAGTATCAAAAAGTATGAAAATGCATCTATTAATTTATAAACATAGCATTATTTTTTTGCAAAGTTTTCTCCATGATGACCAGTATACATTTGCATTCGCTCAAACCATTTATTATACAGATGTGCGTGTAAACGTTATTCCTTTAATACTTATACGATAAAAGTATTATATTGTTAGTGAGTTTTTATTCGATTTCAATCATTATCATTTTATTCGTCCATGCGGTTCCATTCCCTTGGACTTCTTCCTTTGAAATCCAAAGTATATGTGGATAAGTGTAACTTGATTCAAGAGTTAAAGACGACCATGATTGTATGTATAAACACCATGGAGGAGGAATTATGCCTCCAGGGTGTTGAAAATATGAACAAGCGTAGCGGGGGCGGTCCCTAGAGCCGTACCGAACATTCATCCCATATTTTGGTTCCGTCAACTTCCCATAAAATGGTAAATGATGCCTAAAACATGTCGAAGTTATCGTTTGTCCAGACACAGAAACTGGTGGTATCGTCGGAACTTTCATTAGAGTATGGATATCATAATCTCGATAAGTTGCAAGGGAGGTGCTGTCATTGAATTTGTAACTGAGTACACGTCAATCGGCGCTGTGTCGACGGACTGTGTGAACCAACAAAACGGAAACATTGGTGTAGAAGATGATGTTTATCTATCTAGGTCTTCTTTTAGTGGAGTATACCGTGATTTAGAGGTAATTGCGTGAACGGTGTAATTGATGAAATAGGATTGGTCACAGGACAAGCTATTATGGTTTCTGTACGTGAACTGTTTTGATGCAATCTTTAAAATGAAGATGTTTTATTGCCGTCTTCACTTCGAGATGACTCAAGTCCCTCACGAACTGATTGCAATTGTGTGGTCAATTCCTAGTTTTCTTGATAAGGTTGATGATGAATGCGGTGATAATTTATTGGAGATGGATGAGGAATGCTTAGGTAGTTTGGATGTGTTCGATATCCCTTGCGTTCGAAGTTTTGAATATATTATGTTGGAGCTAAGGTCGAATATACGTCAACTTGATTGGTTATTACTGATTTTCAATATGGTGTCAATTCTGTCTCGATCGTTTTGGAGTTATTGGAATTTGATATTCTTCTAGTTGAATCAGGACTGATCCTTCTCTGCTGGAGTTTTATTTGTTTTCGGGACGATGTCGGAGAATGCGCCGATTCTTTCTAGACTCTTGCCAAGTTGGATCGCCGTATACTGGAGAGTGAAGAATGTCCTGAAATGACCCCTAGCGATCAGCAACGGGAAGCAAGTTGCTCCTGGGCGGTCAGAAACTAAATGAAAAATTGCGCTCACGTCAAGATAGAAGACACCGCCTCAATGGCTGGGTTGGTGAGCACGTTGTGTTTTGCGTTTGGTTGTGCAAACGTAGGCACAATTATTGAGCGGTAGGTAGGGTCCAAAGCCCAGCTGTTCGGTGAAACATCAAATACCAATAAGCTATAGGTTTCGTGAAATGGCTAGGACAAATCTTTGACCATTCCATGGAGCTTGGCTGATTTTTTTAATTTTTTTTTTATTACACATAAACACCCGCAAAAAATGGGATTTTGGAGTACCCTTAAATGTTAGAATACAGTGCGATCGGAAGGAGAGGAAGTGGATAAGTAAAGGAGGTGTCGATGTATATTCCTCTAGAATGTCTGGACATCACAACGACCAGGAAACGCATGATCAGGCAGAACATTCCACATTCGTGTGGTTCGGCTAAAGAATGACTTACTATGTTTATTTGTGCGCCTGAAGTCTACTTTCAACGTGAACTGATGCGCATTCACAGATTGACGGGTAACGCGGAAAAATATCTGAGGGGGCGGAACACATTCAGCAAGTTCAGTTGAGCAACGACCGTGGTAATACGAGCGTTGCCTCTTATGTTTCGGGATTTGGCAGCCCTAGTGTTACAATCCGGCAATTGACAGCTCTGTCGTAAAGTTGGACATTTTTGAGGTTATACGCACTCAGAACGTTTTGACATACGAGCGCTATTTGTGTTGTTTACAGTAACTTAAAAGATTCATCTCGGCCCAAAAATGGAATTAAATCGTCAACATTTTCGTGCGATTATTTTTTACAACTTTCGGCGTGGATTAACTCAGCAACAGTGCATGGATGAACTTAATTCAATTTTTGGCGATGAAGCTCCATCAAGGACCAGTGTTTATCGATGGTATGGTGAATTCAATCGTGCTCGTAGTTCACTCCAAGATGAATTTCGTGAAGGTCGTCCAAAATCAATTGTTGTTCCGAAAACCATTGATGCTGTGCGCGAACTGATATTGGAAGATCGTCATGTGACCTATCGTGAGATTGAGACAACCTTAGGCGTTAGTGCGACCAGCATACATTCAATATTGCATAAACATTTGACTGTCAAAAACATGTGTTCGCGTTGGATCCCACACAATTTGTCAATTTTGTCAAAAAGGCTCGTGTCAATTGGACGAAAGAAATGCTCAAAAAATACGGTCGCGGTGCTTCGAAACACGTCTATGACATCGTGACAGGTGATGAATCGTGGATTTACGCGTATGAGGCCGAAAGTAAACAGCAGTCGACTGTCTGGGCGTTTCAAGATGAGCCAAATCCAACAAAAGTTGTTCGCGCACGAAGCACTTCCAAGCAAATGGTCGCCTGTTTTTTCGGAAAAACTGGACATGTCGCAACCGTACCACTAGAACAACGCAGAACCGTCCATTCTGAGTGGTACACAACCATTTGTTTGCCAGTTGTCTTCCAAGAAATCAGGAAAACCAACCGCCGAAGACGGATCACTCTTCACCACGACAATGCGAGCTCTCACACATCGGCTGCGACGACTGCATTTTTGAACACCCAAAACATCGATTTGATGGGTCATCCGCCGTATAGTCCTGACTTGGCACCGAATGACTTCTTTTTATTCCCGTACGTAAAAAACAAACTGAGAGGTCAACGTTTTTGGACACCTGAAGAAGCGGTTGCTGCATTCAGAATGCATGTGTTGGAGATACCTCAATCAGAGTGGCAAAAGTGCTTCGACAATTGGTTCAAACGCATGCAAAAGTGTATACATCTTCATGGGGAATATTTTGAAGAACAATAAAGTGATTTTCGATGATCAATATTTGTTTTTGTTCTCTAATCCCGAAATATAACAGGCATCCCTCGTACGTATAGAAAAGAGATAGGCATGATACGTTGCGCCCGTGTCTTGCTCGCTCATGGGTGTACTGACTACAAAGTCGAGCGCGATCACTAGCCAAGCCGGTTCCCCAACTCTTCATAAACCAAACAACAGCTACACACAACATTATTTAGCTCACAACCTGTTGCTAAGCAGAAAAGTAGTTTATATTTGATTTACCCTAGTAGTTGTGGGCTGGTGTGAGGTGAGTTCAGTCATGGTAAAGGGTTAGGGCCAGCAACAACGTAAAATTACCGTTTATTTTCGATTCACCCTCGTGGAAGGGACATTCCAAACAATTACTCACTTGTCGGCAATTTCAACTTCAGCTAGAGGGGTTAAGTGTACTAGGCTCTGGGAATTTGGGATAGTTATTGATTTTGTTACAAGTGCAAGAAATAGCAGCAGCATGGTCAATTCGATCATACAGGGTGTTCAATGCACTTCTTTATCAAAAATTTAGTCATTGCAATTTATATACAAAAATACTACCATACTAAACTACTCGTATAAACTGTTTCGTTATAATATCAAAATATAGAAAAATGTTCATTAATTAAAAGGGAACTTTTAAAATACACAGTCAAGACTTAAAGGAATTTTAAAGTATACAGCCAACAAAGAACTCTTTGATCATCGTAACTTTTGTATAAGGTTTCCTACTTTATCTCCTTCATTTGTTCCACCTGTACAGTAATTTTGTTATGTTTTCCATTTGTCCGTCAAGCATGTGTATACAAGCAATTTGTAATTGGTAATTACAAGTGTGAAAAGTGGGAGAAAGTCCTTTTCAGGTAGTTTATTATAAAATATACTTTATATTGCGTTTCTTGGAACAATCATTCCCCTTTATTCCATTACAATCATTTATATAAATATAACCTAAAACTACTCTCAACAAAACAAAATAAATTGATTAACATCAAATAATCAACAAATAAGATTAAACTCGCTGTCAGTTCTTTGAAGGGATTCTACCAATTGAAAACAAAACCTTAGAGCCACAGTGCCGCCAACCCACGCATTTTCTACCTATTACTATTACTATTTATTGGCCTGTAGGAACCTGAAAGTTCATGACCTCACCGACTCAACTCCGCCATTGTTCCCTGTCCCGTGAGCTATCCTTCCACGTTCGACCATCGGATCCGATCTCCTCGAGGTCCAACCTAACATTGTCCTCCCATCTCCGTCGCGACCGCCCCATCGGTCTTTTTTCCATTGGCTTACCGTCAAGAATTCTATGCACGGTCCTATCGTTGCCCATTCGCACCATGTGTCCGCCTCATCTTAATCTTCGCGACCTGATTAGTCTCACTATTGTAGGTTTGCGGTATAGCTCTTCCAATTTGTGGTTGTGGAGTTTCCTCTGTTTTGCCGTTGTGGGGGTTGTTCCTCAGGAAGCGCGTTTTCTTGTCCTGAAAAGGACGTTGGATCTCTTTATTTGATTGCTCCTGGAACAACACACTTCAGCAAGGGTTCGTTGCTGTGCTTCCTCTGACCCAGAGGGAAGAGCAACGCCCTGATTGTTCGTGGGACGTAACCTAGGGGATAGTGTCCTTATACCCTGCAACCTCAGTACTGGTTCCTGTACCGATTTCTTTGGAGTCGTCCTGGTATATATATATATATATATATATATATATATATATATATATAAAAGAATCATCCAACGTTGGGTGCCAGCACAAAATTTCAAAAGTAATGAAAGCAGTCTTATTTATTTTGGATTAAGTTTTATTGATTTTAATTTAAAATAACTGCTCTGTGGCAGGAGGATCTAGATACTGCGGCCCGGAGATCACGAAACCATTCCTTTATAAAGGAAAAGGAATCGAAAATTGTATCTCAAAGATACACATTTTCGTGCAACAATCTCGATCTTTTGGATATTTCGAGCGAGATGTTGTGTTTACACAAGATAAGAAATCAATTTCTTGAATTCTTACGAAACCATTACGCAGATGTGTGAATGTATCTGCTTTTGAGTTTTTGTTTGTTTAATTCAATGGAATTTTTAGGATAGAGATAACAATCTCTGAATTTTGGATTTGGGTGATGCTGTGGAGCAAATATAGAATAATAAACGAATATTGGATTCGTTTATTGTGAATTTTAATTTTAATTTTGATTCTGGATTTAATTATGCCGTGGGGGCAAATGTTATGCGATAAACGAATGTTTGATTCGTTTATTGCGAATTTTGGATAATGTTTGGGTTTTTTCAGGTTTTGATAGGATTTTGGATTAGGAATGGGAGAAAAAGATGGTAGGGCTTTTTGGAGCACTACATCCTCCCCTCCTTGAAAAAAAGAAAATTGATCTTTATGAGATTAATTTTCTGGAAAATGGTGTGATTGGGAATACGGATGATAGTATCGTGATTCCGTTACATATGCCTGATTTTTTTTTCATTTTAGTTCTATGTATGCAATATTTATTTTCTTAGCTTACAGTACAATTTTTTTTTTTGTTTTGATATTTAAAGTGATCAATGATTAAGTTGTAATTACATATATTAAAAGTGTTATTTACAGTGTTTATGTTATATATTTTTTTCCATTACGTTTAGTAACAATTGTGAGTAATATGTTTTTCTTCTTTTTATATAAGAGGTTTTTTTTTGTTTTTGTTTATAAAGTATTATTATAGGTTTTCCAATTTGTGGTACAATATATATGTAAGTGTTGCGTAAGATTATTAAGGCTTACTATTACAATTTGTTATGCATATTAATACTGATTACATATTATTTACAGAGCTTTTTTTTTTGAGGACTTTTCATTGTCCTTATTTATTTATATAATTTTATTCTAGACATTTTTAAATTTGTTTTGAGTTATACTAAAATTTTATTAGAATTTATTCATTGCAAAATGTTTTGTACTTATATAAATTCTTATTCTAACATTATTTCGTATCGTAAGTTTTGTTTTATTTATTATTACAAAAATGTTTGTTTGTTTATTTATTTAAGTTAGTGATGGGTGATTAAAATATTTGTATAATACATTTTTCGATAGTCAATATTTGTTTATAGTATAGTTTTGAAACTTCTATTTTTGAAACATATGAGTTATGTGGAGATTTAATTTCTTGTTATATTTTATTTGTTATCTCCTGAATTTATAAATTTTCTTTGTTTATTCTATCTATCTATTTCGTTTTTGAACAATAATTTGTTAAGAGGTGAATTTAACATTATTAGTTGTATATATATATTTCTTTATAGATATATTTTTTGTTTTGTTTGTTTATTTCGGTTATTTAAAATATTGTATAATATTTACAAGATTATTTATTCGTGTAACAGTATTTGAAAAGAAAAATTTTCCAGGCAAATTTTAAATACATTATCGTGGTATTTTCGTACAGTGTTACTTTATGATTTTTCTAAGGTTTTTTTTTTTACGTATATACATTTATTTTTCTTTTTTTTGTTTTTGTAAGGTTATAAATACATCTATACATTTACTTTCCTTCGACTTTTATTTTTTTCTTTTTGGAGTTTCTCATTCGTGATTGCCTAATCCACAAATGGTTTTATATTGTTGTTGTGGACTATTCGGGTACCTTTTCCTATTCTGAGGATTGAATTTTCTTCGGATAGGATCTTTACAATTTCGTAGGGGCCTTTCCACAGGGAGGTTAATTTGTTAGGTCTTGAGTGATTCTTTAATAGAACCTTGTCGCCAACATTAAATTTCTTACGGCCTACTTTTTGGTCGTAGTATGCCTTAGATTTTTGTTTTTTCTCTATCAGTATTCCCTTAGCTGTACGATAACCATGTTGTAATCGCATTTTTAATTCATTTGCGTAATGGTCGTAGTTATAAGTGCTTTCGGGGTTTTGTCTGAGAGAACTGGGTATTTCGGCTGGGAAACCATATAGTAATTCATGCGGCGTGTAGCCTGTATTACTGTGGGGTGTAGTATTGTACACAAACATTGCGTAAGGTATCCAGGTGTCCCAAGTGAGAGGATACTGGTTTACATAGTGGCGGAGGTATTCCACCAGAGTTCTATGGCTCCGTTCTAGTGCTCCATTCGTTTGTGGATGGTAGGGTGCTGTATTGAGTTTTCTCATTTTAAGTAAGGAACAAATGTCCTTAAAAAGTGCGCTGAGAAAATTAGCACCTCGGTCAGTTAATAGAGAAGATGGTATGCCGTGCTGGCAGACGATATTTTCAACGAAAATCCTTGCCACTTCCTTGGTTTCGGCGCTGGATAGAGCGTAAGCTCCTGAGAATTTAGTCAAATCGTCTTGAAACGTTAGTAGGTATTTATTTCCATTATAGCTGACTGGTAATGGTCCTACTATATCTAAAGCAATTCTTTCGAAAGGTTTTGAGCTTGTTGTGGTTATCTTCATAGGAATTCTAGGATTCCTTCCACTTTTGTTTATCTGGCAGGAAGCACATTTTCGAATATACGCCGCGACGTCAGCGGTCATTGTGCGCCAGTAATATTTTTGCTTCAATCTATTGATTGTTCGGGTGGCTCCTTGGTGTCCTCCGAAAGGTGAGTTGTGGTATTCCGCGAGTAACTTTTGTATTTCGTTAGGATCTGTTAGAAGCTTCTTTTTATTGGAGAAAACGTACATTGTCACGTTGAGGTGAGCAAAAGTTTCTTTTAGCAAGTTATTAAGTGTTACTTTTGATTCGTTTTCTATGAAGGGCACTAAAATTCCAATGGAATTGAAATTCCGGTCTTCGCAAATCTTCTTCAGATCAATAAGGGAACTCTTAGCGGTTTCCTGGTCGCTTAGGTTTCTGAAAGGCAATGGCAATGTGATGGCGCATAACCCATCTTGCTCATGAAACGTAATTTTACCTACGTCTGGCTTGGTGAAGTTTGGAATTCTTCCTGCCAGATTTTCTTCCTCAGCAGAGTCTATCAATGGGAGGATTATGATACGTAGTCCAAGTTTCTTCTTGGTATAGATGGACCCTGTTTGTTCTTGCCATACAAGATTGGTAGTATCTTTGTATGATTGTGCAGCCACATCTTCTTCGAGTTTGGCTTTACTTCGTGTGGTGACGAGGATATTATTTTTGATGGGATCGACTGGGGTAGTCATTGTTATACGGCTGAGAGCATCAGCATTTGCATTTTGCTTTCCTTTTTTATGGACGATTGTGTACTCATACTCTTCGAGTAGAATTCTCCATCGCATAAGTCTGGATGTAGGATCCTTTCGTCCTATAAGCCACTGTAGAGAGCTATGGTCAGTGACTATAGTAAATTTTCGTCCGTAAACATATGGTCGGAACTGTGCTAATGCAAAAACGATTGCTAGTAATTCCTTTTCGGATGTTGTATATCGAGTTTCTGCGTCGTTTAAAGTTCGGCTAGCGAAAGCAATAGGTTCATCTTGTCCTATTGTACCTTGAGATAGCACTGCTCCTAACGCAACATTGCTAGCATCCGTAGTTATTATAAACTCCCGGTTAAAGTCTGGATAAGCCAGTATTGGTGGGGTAATAACCTTTCTTTTTAGAGTTGTGAATGCCTCGTCACAAAAGGCATCCCAATAAAATGGAACATTCTTCCTGAGCAATCTGCTTAAAGGTTTTGCCAGTTCGGCGAAATTTGGGATAAATTTTCTGTAGTAACCTACAAAACCGAGAAACGATTTTACGTCTTTTTGTTTCTTGGGCGTTGGAAACGTTTTCACCGCTTTAGTTTTTTCTGGATCTGGTTTTATACCTTCCTTTGAAATAACATGCCCCAAGTAGGTGAGCTCCTTCCTTATGAAGTGACACTTTTCTGGTTGTATTTTCAGATTGTGTCTTTGTAATCGCTCGAAAGCTCTGGTGAGTCGGGAATTGTGATCGTTCAGATCGTATCCGTAAATTACGATATCATCTACATAGACGAAACATTCTATTCCTTGGAGACCCATGAGTACATTATTCATAAGCCTTTGGAATGTGGCGGGTGCGTTTTTAAGTCCGAAGGGCATTCGATTATATTCGTAATGTCCGAAGGGTGTGCTAAACGCTGTTTTTGCCTTGTCTCTATTGTCCATGCGTATTTGGTGAAACCCATTTGCTAGATCCAAAGTGCTAAAATATTTAGCTTTTCCCAGCTGGTCCAAAATATCAGTAATATTGGGCAATGGATATGCATCTCCGACTGTTATTTTATTTAAGGCTCTAAAGTCGACAACCACTCTCCACCGTTTTGTCCCATCAGGTCCGGCCTTCTTGGGTACTAGTAAGAGAGGGGAATTCCAAGGACTGAAACTTGGTTGTACCACGCCATCCTGAAGCATTTCATTCACTTGTTTGTGAATTTCTTGCTTCGAGCTATCTGGGAGGCGATATGGTCTTATGTAAAGTGGGGGCTTTCCTTCTTCCGTGATGATCTGATGCTCTATGGCGTCAGTGTGTGTGAGATGGTCGCCCTCTAAGTAAAAGAGATCGTTAAATCTACGGCAGATGTCTAGGATAGATATCTTTTCCTCCTGGTTACAATGACGCAACTCTAGGAGTGATTCTAGCCGTTCAAGCCTATTTTTTATAAAGTTCTTAGTTTCATCCGCCTGTAACACATTGTAGTCATGCAGATCTTCCCATTCGACTTCTATGTCGTTGGTGCTTACTTCTTGATCGGTGTCTAATGTGTTCATTAGTAATACCTTTATTTTGTTGTCCTGTGGTGTTGTCAAACTATTACCCAGATATATCCCTGGCATGATCTCGGATTTTTTTATAATCAGTTCTTGACTGGATTTTTCTTTAAAGGGAATCTCCATTATTTGTTGAGATCGTGAATGCAATTTTATGAAATCGATTTTGGCATTTCGTTTTAAATTTACTGGGGATATTGGAGTTTCAGGTTCATGTTTTCCTGAACTCAGTTTTTCAGCAGTTTCCTTAACTTTTTCGTTACCACAAACTTTATTTAAATGGGGAGAGGAAGATTCAAGGGTGGTTGGTTTCGTTGTGTTTGTCACAGCATCAGATCCGGCCCGTAGACAAACGGATTCGGATGTTGACTCACGAACGGTGTTATCCAATTTTTCAAGAATGCCTGTATTATCCGTGGAAGACACCTCGTAAGGCGTGACATTCTGAATATTTTCCTTGACCTCATTTTTGTTCCCTAAAGGCTGCTCGAGTTCTACCATAGTTCCCTTCTTTACAGTGAATTTAAGGAATCCCTTTTCAAAGTTAATGTGGCACTGGTGCTTCGTAAGGAAATCGCTTCCCAGTATGCCATCGTGTTGGAAGTCTACGTTGCTTCCCACTACAAATAGATTATGCTTAAAGGGTATGGAGTGCCTGTCTGTTCTAAATTCGAACTCCCCCAATACCTTTCCACATGTGCTGACCGTTTTCCCAGCAATGGTGGATATAATCACTGGGTCTGAATTGTCTACAGATTGTTCAATATAAAGATTATCTAATTTGATCAGGCTGATGTCGGCGCCTGTATCGATAAGGAAAGTCGAGTATTGTTTATCCGATGGATTAAATTTTACACGTATTACTGGCTCCTTAAATTCAGGGCAGAAAAATACGCGCATTTCAAAATTTACATCGGGGTGGGGTGTATATCGGCGATTGTCTGAACTCGAGAAGGATTGCCGTTGCTCGCTGCCCGAGTGAGTTCGTTTCCCTGTTGTGAATTGGATACCCTGTTAATATTTTGATTTTGTCGTGTATTTCGATTTTCAATGCGGGGCGAGTTTGTCATTGTCCTGTTTTGAGATTGATTGGGCTGAGTTCTGAAAGGATTTCGACTCGTTGAAGGTTGGTCCTGGTTTCGCATATGAGCTAACCTGGTTCTGCACTCTGCCTGGGTGTGATTATACTTTCGACAGTATGTGCATTGGAGACGTTCAGCCTCAGTCTTAATGCGTTGGGGGACGAAATTAGGAAAATTAGTGTTGCGATAGCAAGTCGCAGAAGTATGTCCCCTCTTGTTGCATGTTTGACAAACAATTGGTTGGTTATTTCTCCTAAAATTGTTATTGGAAGTTAGCATTGAGTTATCGTTACCTAATCTTCGAGATTGTTCTAAAGCGCAGCTAATGGCTGCTTTTAAATTTGGGGCGTTGTGAGACTTCACCAAGATTCTGAGGCTGGAATTTCGTATCCCATCCTCAAACGTATTCAACGCGAGTCTCTGATTCTCAGCCAGAAGATAAGTTCTGACTGCAGGCTCAGGTGAACTAGCGTATGTGGCGCTGTCCAATTCATGCAGGTGATGTGTGAGTCTATTTGAAAATTCTTTCACACCCTCCTTGCTATCTTGTTTTGTTGCCGCTAAGTTATTTTGGGCAGCAGACCTAGAGATGAGAGCTTTAAATTCTCCCTCTAATTCTGAAACAAGATCTTCCCAGGTAGAAATGATTTTATGCCGGATACAATCACGCGCCGGTCCCTGCAATCTGGTTTTGACCACCCTTAGAATAAAAGATTTCTGATTGTCATCTTGTGTTTGTGAGAACAAAATATCTCCACAAGAGACGAAACCCTCAAGTTCGTTTGGGTCGCCGTTAAATACCGGCACGAATCCCAGTACGTCGCTTAATCCTATTGGTAAGTTCATTCTTGAACTCTGTTCGCGTGTTTCCGTTCGTAACGTTTCCGAAGTTTCGTCCTCGCGATTTTGTATGAGCTCGGGCTCAGGTCTCTGCGAACGCGTACCCGGTTTATTTTTTTCGCTAACGACGTATTTATGGAACAGACCTTCCCAAATGATGGTAAAAAGGGGTAGAGAACAAAGAGACTCAATTTTCATTTTGTCGTGGTACGATGGCCAAGAGAAAAGATAAGAACAACAAGATTAATGTACCTTCAAACTTAGTTAGTTTGACCCTATTGGGTAAAGTGTATTTTTCCCTAAGATGAGAGAAACAATTTTCCTTTCGTTCGAGGGGAGCAAGGCCTAAAGTGTCACGGGCAAAGAAGAGAAACAGATCCAAGAATGAATTTTCCGATGAGACGCAAATGATACCAAAAGAGAAATCCAAAGGAAAAAATTCAACCTAAGAATGTCCTAAACAGCGCTTAAAGACAAGGACTAATAATTTTAATTTGTCCGCTATTGTTATCACATAAAGAGTGTAAAAATCTTCCCCAAAAAGCAGAAATAATTTACGGAAAATATATGTATATATATGTGCTAAATTCAAATAGGTATATAAAAAAATAAAAATCAAATTTTGTAGTTTATTTTTGGGGTTTTTATTTGTCCCCTACTTGATAAATAAGTTGTTGCAATTTTGGATAATAAATGTGTATATGTATAGAAAGAATTTTTGATAAATGATTACATATATATTAAAAGAAAAAATGTATTTAAATTTTGCCTCTATTATACAAGTAAACAGAAATTTTCTTTTTATTATATATTTCCCTTTGTATAAAAAATTTGAGTCAAAGAAACATGTATGTTGAGGAAAAATCGTTTGTTTATTATTTTGACCCGGGCATCCCCTTTTGATTACTAAAATGAATTTACTTTATTTTAGGGAGTTGATCACTATTACAAGACCGACATTAAAAATTTCACCTTAATCGGCTTCACAAAAGTTACGTTAATTTCACAAAAGTTACATTAATTTTACTATGAAGAGCTCTTTTAGTCTCCTTGAATTTTTCACTGTATATTAATAAAATGAAATTTTTTACCTTAAATAAACTGGATACTTTTGTCCATGTACTGCTGACGTAGCTGGCAATGTCCACTTCACAAAGTTATACCAGCTTTTTCCTGTCGGTGTCGCCGCTGCTGTCGTCGCTGCTGGATGTGGTCGTCTCCGCTTGTCACTTTTATTATTTGGTTTGTTTTTCACTCTGCCGGTGTCTAAGCCCCAGGCGACGCTTTTAGAAATTTTAAAATTTTAAGTCACTTTGCCGGTGTTTAGCCCCGGGCACGCTGTTTTTATCAAAATTTGTTTATTATTATTTTCACTGAAGCGCTTTTTGTTATTTTGTTGCCGATGGTTCTCTGTAACCTTATGTGCTCTATACTTTTACTGGTAGGGGATATTGGGAATCAGTCCGATTCACTGCTGCCACCAGAATTTTGTTTGTTCTGATCCTCCTTCTGTGGTGAGCGGATTTTGGGTATCCCACCGCTGCCACCAAAATTTTGTTTTGCCGTTGTGGGGGTTGTTCCTCAGGAAGCGCGTTTTCTTGTCCTGAAAAGGACGTTGGATCTCTTTATTTGATTGCTCCTGGAACAACACACTTCAGCAAGGGTTCGTTGCCGTGCTTCCTCTGACACAGAGGGAAGAGCAACGCCCTGATTGTTCGTGGGACGTAACCTAGGGGATAGTGTCCTTATACCCTGCAACCTCAGTACTGGTTCCTGTACCGATTTCTTTGGAGTCGTCCTGGTATATATATATATATATATATATATATATATATATATATATATATATATATATATATATATATATATATAAAGAATCATCCAACGTTGGGTGCCAGCACAAAATTTCAAAAGTAATGAAAGCAGTCTTATTTATTTTGGATTAAGTTTTATTGATTTTAATTTAAAATAACTGCTCTGTGGCAGGAGGATCTAGATACTGCGGCCCGGAGATCACGAAACCATTCCTTTATAAAGGAAAAGGAATCGAAAATTGTATCTCAAAGATACACATTTTCGTGCAACAATCTCGATCTTTTGGATATTTCGAGCGAGATGTTGTGTTTACACAAGATAAGAAATCAATTTCTTGAATTCTTACGAAACCATTACGCAGATGTGTGAATGTATCTGCTTTTGAGTTTTTGTTTGTTTAATTCAATGGAATTTTTAGGATAGAGATAACAATCTCTGAATTTTGGATTTGGGTGATGCTGTGGAGCAAATATAGAATAATAAACGAATATTGGATTCGTTTATTGTGAATTTTAATTTTAATTTTGATTCTGGATTTAATTATGCCGTGGGGGCAAATGTTATGCGATAAACGAATGTTTGATTCGTTTATTGCGAATTTTGGATAATGTTTGGGTTTTTTCAGGTTTTGATAGGATTTTGGATTAGGAATGGGAGAAAAAGATGGTAGGGCTTTTTGGAGCACTACACCTCCATTGACTTGCCTCCTCGTCATATTTGCCGCCGAAGATACCCCTTAGAAGTTTATTCTCGAATACGCGGAATTTGTTTTCTTCCCGCTTTGTGAGAGCCCATATTTCGCATCCGTATAGAACAAATGGCATGATTATGGTGCTATAGACACGGAGCTTTATATTCCGTGATAGCAGTTTGGATTTCAGCAGTTTACTGACTGCATGCCAACTAGCGTTGCCGGAATGTAGTCTTTTGTTAATTTCCTTCGACATTTCGTTACTGGCCGTCAGTATTCTTCCCAGGTATTTAAATTCTTTGACATTTTCAAATATCTTGCCCCTGATGTTTATGTGTGTTCTCCGAGGTCCACCTGCTCTCGCCATAATCATGTATTTTGTTTTGTTTTCATTTATTTCTAGGCCCACCTCTTCTGCCGCTTGCATGATGATTTCACTGATTTTACTTACAGTTTCTTGTGTATATGCGAGCACTTGTATGACCCCGTTCAGGGATGATCCGACCATGTGGTCGTCTTGTACCTTTCGTGTTCTCGACGTGTACACTACGACGTCATCTGCATAGCATATCTGGTTTACTCTCCCGTCCTCAGGGCGAGGAATATCTAAGGTGTATATATTAAATAGGATGGGGCCTACAGTGGAGCTCTGTGGTACGCTTGCGGCGGGGTTGAAATGGGATATATTTATATATATTTATATATATATATATATATATGTATATATATATATATATATATATATATATATATATATATATATATATACATATATATATATACCGCCTGTCACGCGGGAGACCGGGGTTCGATTCCCCGTCGGGGAGCCTCTGGCGCAAGACTAATGACCTTGCCCGGAAAAAACAAATCATTATGGAAAATTTAACAAGCCTCAGGACTTTCTAAATAAGGCCAAGACCGACTCCCGGTTGTAGTGCCGTAGATGATGATGATGATGATATATATATAAAATATATACATATATTAATAGATGTATAGATATAACTATAATATTTACATTCACTTGAAAATTTCTGTTTACAACGAACTGGTAGATGATACTACACAGCGTTCAACAATTTAAAATTAATCCATACCCGAACTGTATTACATATGTTATATTCTTACTGAACTCTTTTTTATTTCTTTTTTTTAGGTAAGTGGACTTTTCTCTTTCTGTATTTGGTGAGTTGGAAATTATTGGCTTATGATATTTCACTCTACAATTCAATTTTAATGTTTTCTGATATTGTGAGACTAGAATGGATTGCTTAAAGAATGTGTGGTTTTTAGATCTGATACGAATGAAGGCAGTAAAGTCGAAAATCGTTTTGTCCAATAAAACTCAAAAAACGCAACTATTGGAAGAATTCGACGTATTATGACATTAACTTATTCATTCTCAAATTATCTCATCTGAGAAATAATTAGAATTATTCCTAAGAAAATATTTTATTTATAATGTGGTAGCTTCCGTTAAAAGCTTTACATACTGTCTGTATTTCTAGTAACTTCATCCGCTATAAACATCTGAAGAAAGTTGACAACATTCCTATTCACTTTTAAATAATTTATTAAAAATTTTGCTTTTGTCTGCGTATTTCTTCTTCCATGTTGTTATCGGCTGGTAGTATTGACCCAAGTTAGTTAAAGGATTACACTACTTCAAATTCGTGCTCCGTTATCCTGATAGTTTGACCAATGTTAGGTCTTCTCGCAATGCCAGCAGAGACACAACACCTAGCTGTATGTCCGGACGCCCTCTCGGCAGGCGTGGTGAGTATTTGTCTGGGGAAGAGTACTAGACGATGTACTAGATTCTCCCCGAGCATATAATTGTGAATCTGCAACATATATATATATATACATATATATATATATATATATATATATATATATATATATATATATATATATATATATGTATATATATATATTTTTTTTTTTCTATTTATTTATTTATTTTTTTTTTTTAATTTTTGTAGGTCTTCCTCTTTATTTACTTTTAATTACGATTTTTAATTACGTATTAATTATTTTTAATTTATTCATTCTTTTCTTACTCTACCTTAGTTTAGTTTCATTATATTTTTGGTTTTTTTTTGTAGTTCCTCCTCTTTATCTATATTTTAATTTAGTTTTTTATTTGTTTTTAATTCTTCTTATGTTATATAATATTACAACAACTCAACTACTATTTCATTAATTTCAAGTCTTATACCTCGATATTGAAAGACTAGTTATTTTACATAAATTGTGAAATTTAAGCTTTTGTGTGTCGATTTTTGATTACGATTTTGCAGTTCACGACGGACTCCCCAGTTCCATAAATTCCAATTAATGATTTTTTACTCTATGTGAATATATCCTTACCCATTTTAGAACCCATGGGCGGCTTGTTGTGGGTTCTGTTCTGTTGTGTATGGAGGGTGGGGGTTGTTGTTTGTGTGGGGTACCAGCACGGGCGCAGGTTAACAAATATTCCCACGCTTGTTCCACCCAACTCTGTCCACCGAATCACCAAATTAAACACCGTGGTATTGTGTGATGTTAACCGGCCACCGTTTTCTTTATTTTACGTGCCGGCACGGCCACGGGTTCACATAAAGCCCCACGTCTACTGCTGCGGAATGCCCAACCAAAGAAACCAAATGAAACACTATGGTGTTGTTGTGTAAAAACGTTTTTTATTTAAAGCGGTATAAATATTCGTTAAGTCAGAAGTTCTAATTTTCCAATGGGTGAAGGAAAAAGATTTTTTACACAATGGATGTTAACCGGATTTAAGAACTAAAACTTTTATTCACAACTGGTATTCGTTTAAATATTGTTATTATACTTTTCTTTCTTTAAAATATGTCAGCCACGAAAACTATTATTTCTTAGACACTGGGACACGAATTGCCACGGCACTCGGCTGCTAGATAATGGAATTGACCGATCCCGAGGGTGGTTGGATTGCGACTCCTGGTAAGTGACTCGTGCAGAGTCGGTCGTTCGGGAAGAGTGGGTTTAATCTCGAGGGAAACGCGCGGTTTCTCTTCGTGGTGACCAATCAGAGAGGATCTCTCCGAGTTGATTACGGCGAGTATGCGTGGTTTATTCATATTGCCAGATCACAGGCAAACGAAAAAGAGAAAAAGGGAATTGCTACAAGGGTATCATGGTGGCGTTCATGCAGCTGTGCAAATTGGCTGCCCGCCATTAGGGCAACTTGTGCTACCAGCAAATGGAAAACTTCTGTAGGGGTTTAAATATGTGTGCCGGCTAGGACACGGGTTCATCGATATTCCCACCTACTTCTTCTACCGAGAGCTAAAGGCATCAAGTTCACCCACAGGCTTTAGAAAAGTAAAAAAAGGTCAAGCACTGGTATGTTGTCTGAATTAACGTTTATTTATTTATTGTGGTGTAGCTTTGTAGCGATTCTAACAGATACACACAATTCACAAACGAAAATCGAATAAGAAAAATACATCAGAACCGTATACCAAGCGATAAATAAAAATAATTCACTTCAGTGGAATATACTCGAGTTTGGAAATCAAATTCTAAATACGGTCAGTAGCCTGGTGTGTAACGCTTAGGTAAAATTTTTTTCGTGATTCGAGCTGTCATAGCGTCAGTTCGAATCACACGATCTTCTTCACTATTATGTCAAACGCTATAGCTTTACAAAATCCATTCAAGTTCGTGAACCTTAAGCAAATTATCAATTCAAAAATAAAATGTCACAATCTCACATGTGAATTCCTTGCACTCGGGACACATTTTAATTCAGTTAAGTTCATAAATTTTAAGTAATTATTAATTCAAAACTAAAATGTCACAATCTCACATGTGAATTCCTCGCACTCGGGACAAATTTTAATCCGGCTAAGTTCGTAAGTTTTACGTAGTCATTAATTCAAAAATAAAATGACAACCTCACGTAACCGTTGGCGTACTTAATCGAACACCTAGCCGTTTAAATATTGCGTATACACGTCGCGCGTACGCATTCTGAACCAGGTGACATGGGAACAGCACAGCCGTTTGAATTAATGACGCCGGTAAATAGTGTAAAGACTGCACTCGTACACACTATCTTAAATACACGCCCATCAATTTGCGACGACAATTCGTTGAGCACGACGACCCGACAGGGATGCGCATTGGAGGCTATGGAGGGACGTCTGTCCTTTACTCGACTGCCTGGTTAAAGGCAAGAAAAAGTTCATGGCGTCGTGGCAGTGGAGTCATAGCTAACATAATCTCACTGCCACTTACTCGGAACTTGAAAGGGATTGCTATGCTTGCATAGGGAATTCAGTTCCAGCGAATCCTCGCCGTATAAGCTGAGTTGGATTCGTTGGTTGTGTATACCGGGAAATTGGTTTCGGCAGCACAGCCAAGTATGATCAAGGGTCTTGATCGTTGTGATCGTTTCGTGGAAAATTAGCTGTCGCTTGGTTGCAAGCGAGAAGTATAGTTTAAGGGGGAAATGAACCGAAATGGTTTTCGGGGAAAATTGGAATTGCTTGGGTGCGAGCAAGGAATATCATTTAGATAAGATATTAACCGAAGCAATTTCGGGGAAATGTATGCGGCTCGGAATAGTTGGTGGTGATGGTTAAATTTCCGTTGTAGGTTTGAATATGCGTTTTATTACAGCATATGAATTTCCGGGAAATTAAGATTGCTTGGTCGCAAGGAAGGAATATAACTTAAGTAAAGAATTGACCGAAGCAATTTTGGGAAAATGTATGTGGGGTGATGTAATTGAGAGAGATGATTAATATTCCGTTGTAAATTGGAATAGGCATTTATTTCCGCTTCGGAAATGGGTTCTTGGTAAATTCGGGGATGTATGCTATTGCGGATTGGGGACGGATGCTGTTGCATATTGGGATGGGTGCGCTTGCATGTTTTGCATGGTTGCGAATGTGTGTATTGCAGGTTTTGAATGGGGAGTTGGGTTGAGGTGACGCGCTGTTAGCGGTCAAGTTTGGTTGGCATTGTAGGTTGGTTCTCCACGTGGTATAGAGAACCCCCACACTTTCACCACAATGCTTGTGCACGGCATCGATGACCGTGGAATGGGTTGAATTCCCTGTGTGCATGTTTACATGCAGAAGAATTCGATTCTCGGCGACTAGACCCGGGATGCGTGGGCTGATTTTGTCGGTTGGACAAAAGCTGGGGTGACTGTAAATACGTCAGGGAAATGTACTGCGCACGTGTGTGGCAGGGTAAGCTGGCTAACCATGGGCGTCGATCGGTTTCCCGATGTATGTTGCATGTTAGGAATTCCTAACTAAGGATTATGGTGATGCAATAAATCCATGAACGATGTTTTGCTTTCGGGGAAATTTTGTATGATGCCCTACGGTGCATGGAATGATGAAATCTTTTCAATATGTTCTGATTAAATGACTATTTAAAATCTTTGTCTTAATGGCATTTCATGGACAATTTGCGTCTGATTTCACAATTGGAAAAATTGACATAAATGCTCTTAAATATTGACACCTACACTTGCTGTTGATGACTGCTGCCCGATCATAGCCATGTAAACAAATAATGAATAAATTCCGCTAGGCCTACAACGTGAACTAATTGGAGATGGTAAAAGTGGTGAATCGTTGTCATTCCGCTAAAAGAAGCAAATGATGTTTTAATCCCTTAAGGAATGTTTTCCCTACACCTCTTTCCACACCAAAAATGTAATTAAAACATTCCACAAATGTCTTCTTCATACTAGATTTTGCCCCCTTCACTAAGAATTTCTAGATTCCTTCCAATGGTTTGTACTCTGATGCCGCTTCATCAATATTCATTATTCAAATACAATTAGATCGACTAACAAAGTCAAAGCACAGTCTATACTATAATTAATGTTCAAACCCCAATGTTTATTCGGGGTAGTGGCAATTACAAGCTCCACCCTAACAAATTATCAGAAGGCTAATCAGGAAACACATAAACGAGTTCACTTGACATCGCTTAGAAAACAACTCTAATCGGGCGCCGCTTGTTATTGAACTAAAATAATTGAACAGGATTCCACCCAAACTTTTCAACTTTAGTAATGATTAAGGTCCTTCGACCGAGCTTACCAAACTTTGACTTAACGTCAATAGATATATGTACGCGTACTACAGGTACGCGTTCAACTTGCGTCCATAAGTTAAATGAAAGAAAGTTTCCATTGCGTGTTCTTGTATCAAGGATAACAGAGAAATTGAATTTGCTCTTGTACTTCATTGTTTAATCGCATTGTCAAACGGATTTTAAGGACTTTCACTTAAAGTCCCTCGGGGAATTTCTAAGTTGTATTTTTGTTTCGAATGCTCTGGTGGAACAATTATTCAATGCCTTGCGGTTGTGTTCAAGGCGGTTAGGGATGTCAAACGATTCGCGTTTTAATTATCAAGTTTTTAAAGTAGTCCACGCTAAGTGGGGCGTTTTCAAGTGGTTTTGAATAGACAAAGCTCTAAGTAGATGGATGGTTATGAATGCGAATTTGGTAAATGTCAGTGGAAAGATAAAAATATATATATTTATCGACCGGGTTTTTCCAAGGGACAGGTTTAATTCATGAAATATTTAATAATAATGTTTAGTGGGGTGAAGGTTTTAATTTAGCGTCTTCGCACATCTCGATGACATTGGGCGAAGTACCCACCTCGATGATTGTTACATTCACTAACTCGGTCGATAATTTAAGGCACTTGTTCATTTTAGAATTTCCATTCCCCGTGAGGCAATGTATAGAAGATACCGACCTTTTCGAAATAAAATAGAACAAAAATCAACACGTATTTACATGAGGTTGTGAGTTTCTTATACGTGACATTATTTATGAGGGCGAATTTACAACTTTTCCACCTATCTTCACAATGAAAGTCGTTTGGTAAATGTGTCATATTTATGACAGAGATATTTGTCAGATTTTATTAGTTGAAGAGGATCTTCAATTGGAATGTGGTGCTAAGGTCGTTAAAATACTTTCGCATTAGGTAGCGAACTAATCTCGTTTTGGCAGATTGCTGGACACATTAGATACGGAAGGTTGAATATAAATTTCAACAGAAGATTGAAATATCTTCTTGACTCTTAAATATCCCCATGACGCAGCTCGTCAACTTTTGTGCCGATGTTATTATTAGATTATTTTAATTTGAATAATCATCTGGACGACTCTTTGGATTTTAGTTCCACTTTGTGCTTGTGTTTGGCTTATTATTTTAAAACACACTGATTGCAGATATTTTATTCAATTATTTGTTTTTTATATCATTCTAATGTTGGAAGATTGGGAATTTCACGTTGCGTTCAGTTCTAAGTTATATTTATATTTATTTTATATTTTCCGTTCAAATCTAAATTTTATTTTAATTATCTATTTTTGCTTTATTTTATATTTATATTTTCCGTTCAAATCTGAATTTTATTTTGATTATCTATTTTCGCTATATTTTAGATTTTTATTTTGTTATACGATGCGTGACAGACGTCGCTGTCTGTCACGCATCGTATTAAGTGTGGTATTGTTATTGCCTTATTCCTGTATCGCTCTTATTTTCTTAGGTATTATTGACGATTCATTAAATATTAAACATTAATTTATTTATTTATTTAGCTGACCGGTTAAACAATTATATGGAGCATCGGAAATTTATTGAAAGAATTTTTCTCTGAGAAAAGAAAAATCTTTACGTCTCTATTACCTATACTTTGAACAGTAAGACTTTTTTTTTTTAAATTAAGTAATGTGTGGTAGGATCCTTTCCTAACGTGAAGTGCTCCTTGACTTGGGCTTTCTACTACAGTTTTCATTTTAATTTTGTTTTATTTTTACAACCCGAAATCTTAATGAAGTTTTTTATTTCCACACTTTGCTAAAATGGTAGACATTTGAAAAAGAACTTAGCCTTTTGCTGAGAAAATAAGTACTAAATTGTTTATACATTTTTTATAATAACTAAAAACAATATATATACAAGCTGGCGCAAAATTAATCATCCAATTTTGTTTTTGAATTACTTTTTTACTAAATAAAAAAAAATGTTTTTGAGTGATGCACATTTTTATTTGGACCTTTACAATTTTTTCTAGTTCAGACATGTCGAATATGATTGACGTACGACGCCATTTGCAAAAATTATAACACCTTCTGATAGGGTGATTGGTTTTGCGTCATATTGTATTATGTGGGATGGAAATGACGTAGGTGAATTTGAGATAAACTTATAGTTCACAGTCATATCGTGACAATGGAGAAAAGCAGAATTTTGTTTTGTCCTATAATTCACAGTCAATCAGAGCAGCGCACTCTTGATAGGGTGACGAAAAGTATAAAAGAAGGTCAGTCATGCAAATTTTAATAAAGTGTATATTTTATAACAGATTTCGTACGTTTTTCTGTAAATAATGCTACCTCAGGTTTGAAGTAAATCGTTTATGATTTGTGTGTATGAGGGTTTTGGGCGCCTTTTTTTTTTTACATTTCTGTATTTATTGACCATAAATGATTTGTTACAATAAGTAATACAGATAACTTATAATTAGCTTGGCTTTAATCGTTTACACATACTTGCTAGTACATTTTTCAAACATTATTTATTATATATTTCATGGGTGGACAAGATGTTGTATTCCAGAATACTACCCTTATTAAATTTAACACTGAATCTCCTTACACATCCTTAAAAACTTCCATTAACATATATTACATTCTCACTTAATACATACCATTCATAAACATTCACAATATTGCCAGTTACAGCACATTTAATAACCTGCACCTTTTTATTCATTCAAAACAGTAACTTTGATTTTCGTCCAAATTTTATTCAAGTTAAAAGTCACAGAGACTTGTTAAAAGTTGTTTTGTTCATGTTATAATTTCCAGTAAATTAGAACACAATGTTCTATAAGTAGAGAAAAAATTCATTTGTAAAATGAGTTGAGTATCAGAAACAGTAGAGTTAAGTACTAGTTGAGATTAAAAAGTTGAGTTAGAAAGTTTTAAGAGTTAAGTTATCAAGTAGAAGTTTAGTTCAAATCAAGTAGCAATTGAGTTAAGTAATTAGTTCAGTTCAGTTTGAAGAGTAACACAAAGAAGAAGAAAATAAATAAAATAAATCTTGTAAAAATAAATTCTTTGAATTATCCCTAATTTAATGAAATAAAAGAAATTTGTGAGCAGACAATAATAATAAAAGGTCCCCGCTCTTCCCTCATCCGAGGAAGCACGGCGCCAGACGTCAACACTGGTGGCAGCGGTGGGATGCCCAGATAACGGGATCCCGATGAAAAAAATAAAACTGAACACAACATTTAAAACAACACAAAAAACATTTTTTCTTTTTAAAAAGAAAAAACACACAAGAGAAATAACAAAACCAATATAAGAAGAAAAAAAAAACCCGACATAAAACAACGAAAAAAAAAGTAAACGTAAAACAACGAAAAACAAAGTAAACGTAAAACAACGAAAAAAAAGAAAAAAAAAGAAAGCAGCCAAGACCAGGACAAGCAAATCAACTTTAGGACGTGGTCTGCCTGGCGGAAAAGTAAAAAAAAAAATCTAAATAGAACAAAAAACACACAGAGGAAACAACTAAGGAAAACTGAAGAAAAAAAAAAAAAAAACAGCAACACTCAAGACAAAGACATCTATTAACAGTACAACGACAACAATTAGTAGAGTAAGAATTTTTTTTACTAGCGACTTTTCTGTCTACTTTTTTAGGAATATTTGAATATTTTCTACTTGGAAGCTCTCCACACAAAAAAAAAAATGTTTATATTCTTTGAAAATTCTCATTTCAGTATTTCGACGACCTTTCCGTTCTTTTTTTCTCGTCGAAAATTTTCTTTTTCAGCTTTGGATCCCATTTATCGTTCTTTTCCATATATATACATATATATATATTGAATAAAAAAAAGAAGGGCCAATTTTTCCATAACCATATCTTTAAGTTAACCATATTTTTAAGAATTGATAACAAATTTTCGCCTTTTATTTTAAATTTTCACTATTACGAGCCCATATTACACGAGGCAGGCAGCTAGGTAGGGGGAAGAACAAATCCACTATCAACAGATACTCAGTAAAACCCCTGAAATGGCTCCGTCTGTCGGAATTTCTGATGTTTTCAGAATCGTCCCCACCTTTGACGGGAAACCCTGCGACTTAGGTAAATTTATTTCCGGGGGAGACGTTTTATTTAGATCCATAAAGAAGGCAGACCCGGATATATAAGAGACATTTTTAGAGCTAGTCAAAAAATAGACTAGAGGGTCATGCTTACGATCTGATTAGGTATAGCAAAATCGCTAAGTGGGAGGATTTAAAAGATAAACTCGAATCGGAATATAAAGAGAAGCAATCTCGGTCGACGGCACACAATGAGTTGATTTCTCTGAAACCACACTACTGAGAAACCGTTCGGGAATACGGCGATAGAGTCGCGAATGCTCTAAGGACTCTAAACTCTGCCACGTGTGAAATAACAGCAGACGCGGTGGTTAGGGAATAGTTAATAGAAGAAAACATAAAATTGGCCGTACAAACATTTGAAGATGGACTAAAGAACGAACAGCTAAAGATACTAGCTAAAGTCCATGGGGGAAATAATTAAAAACAGTCGATTGCACATGTAGTATCACATGCTGCTCGAATGGACAACTCTCCCAGGCCATATAACTATAATGACAGATTTAATCGAATAGTCTGCCAAACCTGTGGTAAGTCAGGGCATACACAGGACACATGTTATCGGAACATGCAGTCCAACAATTTTCCGAATAGACAACCCATAAAGAGAGAATATAACATTGTATGCAATTTCTGTGGTCGGAATAATCACACAGAGAATGAGTGTAGATACAAGATATCTAGGAATGGATCGGCTTCAACAAATTACCAACAAGGTACAACAACGCGTAATCCATTCCGAAACAATCCTACAAACTCTGAAAATCGTTTTGGTGAAAATTCTAGGACCACCAATAGACAAAACGATCGGCAAAATGTTCACTTTTCTCGGGTGCAAGAGTCGGAAAACGAGGCCTGACGCCAACCAAAATTTATGGAAGACAAACAAAATTTTTCTATTTACAGCATTAGATCTTTGGAAATAGATAACGACCATTTTAATGAAGCTCCTAGCCAAATTTATCTTGAGCCCAAATACTCCTATAAAGCTAGACATATAAACGAAGATAACCCTGCCCCTAATATAAAGACTCCGATTCATACTCCAATTCTGGAAAATAATTCAGCAACACAGACTGAAAATTCCAAATTTTCAGCAGTATTAAAGACTGAAATCCCTAATATCTCGGCTATCCCTATTGACAACGCAGACACTTCTGCAACCAAGACTGAAAACTCAGCAGTATTAAAGACTGAAAATTCGGATCTTGCAGAAAATATACAAACAAAATTCCCTTATATTCCGGCAATCCCAATAGACAACCCCGGCACTTCAGCAACAAAGACTGAACATTCAGCAGTGTTAAAGACTGAAGACCCAATAGTTGCAATAAAATTCGAAACCCAAGTCAGTTCAGCAGCTAATACTGATGAACAAATCTTTTCTGCAGCAAAGACTGAAGGATTGAATGTTTCTACAGCAGATAAAACTGAAGAAATAGTTCAAACAGCAAATAGTACCGGGAACCAAGATGTTCTAACAGCTAATAAGTCTGAAGAACTATACGAATCAGTAAATGAGACTGAGAAACTAAACGATCCATCAGCAGTGAGTAAGACTGAAAAGGTAGACGTTCCGACAGAAGTTAAAGCTATGGACAATGACAACACTAAGCCGAAAACAATAAATATTTTAAACAACGAAAACAAACACAAACACTTACTCAAACACGAAATAATAAATAATGAAAATAATAATTTAACTATAATAGGTACGGAAAAGGAAAACCATATAAGCACATTACAAATTTTTTTTTACAACAATAAACATTTATTCAAACACAAAATACAAAAAAATAAAAAGTTACACAGTCATTTAGGACATTTGGAATCAGTTCTTAAGAAGATTTTTGGTATTATGCATTTCTATACAATCATCATAATAATAGGCCCAGAAAGGTTTTGGAAAATTTTCCATAAATTTAAGGAAAAGATAAACACATAACAAATGGCCTTTGTTTTTTTATTCAATATATATGAACTAATCAAACAATTGTAGGAAATGACGAAAACGAAAAAAAAGAGGGGGAATAACAAAAGAAAATTTTAGAGGTAATATATATTGGAAATTTGGAATTAATATATATTCGAACGGAAAAGGAAAGAAAGAAAATTTTAGAGGTAATATATATATTGGAAAGTTTGGAATTAATATATATATTCGAACGGAAATGAGAATTTTGAAACAATAATATTAATATTATATAATTAATATAATAAGTAATAATAACTTTTGGATAAGAAAAGAAAAGGTTCCAAGGAGAAATATTTAAATTTAGTTAATATATAATGTAAATAGAATATTTTGACTATTTTTCTAGTGTTAAGAACTTTTTGATTATTGCAAAAATTTAGTTAATAGTGTTACGGCTCCAACGCCGTGCTTCCTCTTTCGAGGGAAGAGCGTGGAGGTTATTATACTTATTAAAGAATTTAATTGTTCTTTATTAATATGTTATTAATAATAATAAAAGGGCTCTTTTATTTAAATATTTGTTTTGTTTATTTTTGTTTTATCGAACTCAGCTATCTCAAGCTGAGCTCTCTTCTTTCTACTTTTTTCATTTTTTTTTTTTTTTATAAAACGCTGTCTTTATTGACCATTATAAGTTTAGTTACATAAGTTTACAGCTAACTTAACTAAGTTGTGACAATTTTACTTACAATGTCTAGAACATTTTTTCAAGTAATATTTAATTTGAGGTCTTACGTCTAAAGAGATCTATTCCAGATACAATTTATTAGTAGGACTCCTGGAAAGGTCATGAAAACCAGGATGGATTATCTATGTTTACAATAAATATTCTTAAAACTACTTATCTCTACTTAAATCTAGCTTATATCTAAGGTAGTTAAATAAACTCACATTTAGCAATGTAGAACAATTTAGCCTCGTCTTAAGCTTAAGTTGAGATTTCATACTTTACATACCCTAAGGAGGGAAGGGAGCGGCAGAGGGAGGTCTCTCCACCGACTGCTCGTTAAAGGAAAGAACCCGAGAAAAGGGTTGAATGTTTGAGTATTTGAAGTGGTTAAGATCGGTTACCCTGTTATGGTAGATGATTTCGTTCGCATCATTTACTAATCTTTTTGCGTAGAAGAGAGCTTTTAAATGGAGTGCATGAAGATAGGGATTCGATGCATTGTGGCTGGGGAGGCTAAGGGAATTGGTGAAAGGGTACTTTTTTCATATAAATTTACTTGTTTATATAGAACATTTTGTTCTAACTGACTGTGGCGTATAAACTGAACAAAACAATCTAGAAGTCTCTGTGACTTAGAATTTTGAATAAACTCTGAACGAAAATCAAAGTGGCCATGTTTTGAAATGAAAAATGTGCTTGTTATGAAAAGGGGCATATTTATGAAATGTGCTGTAAGGGACTGGATATAGAATATTGTGTCTGTTTATTTATGAAATGTGCTGTAAGTGACTGGATATAGAATATTGTGTCTGTTTATTTATGAATTGTATTAACTGAGAAAGATATGTGAGGATGTAGTTTTAAGGGTTGTGTTTGAAAGGACATGAGTTAGTGTTAAAGCGAATAAGGGTAGTATTCTGGAATACAACAATAGATAATGTAAATAGACTATTTTTCTAGTATTAAAAACTTTTTGATTATTGTAACCTTTGATGAAAACTTTATTTTGAAAACCATTGTAATGGTGGAGTAGGTGGGGCTTCCTGGAAAAGGTCAGAAAACCAGGATATAATTATTTACTTAACCTATAACTAATTTGCTTAACTTAACTTAACTTAGCTTAGCCTAGCTTATCTAATTATTAAATCTATTATTATTACAATAAGTTAGAGTAGGGTGGGGCGGGAGGTATAGTGGTCGATGGGTAGGATTTGGGTTAGGGTGGGTACTATCAGTCGGGGATATGGGATGGGGGAACACTTTCCGATTGGTCGTTGAAACGCAAGATATTAGAGAAGGTCGGGCGCCTTTAAAAAAAAAACACTATGGCGCGGGTGTGGAGATTCGTTTGTTTACTTCGGATCCCACAGAAGACTTGTCGCGCGAACCGATGGTTCACATTATTGGCCTTTTTGGATTTAGTGAAATGGTGCTCGTTAGAATGGAGTTACCATCCTCTTAAAATAAGAAAATTGGTTAAACTATAATGTCTCTTATGTGACATTCGATTTAAACAATTTACGGTTAGATTTAAACAATTGTCTCTGTCGAATAACAAAATCTTTTTAATTTTCACTATCATGTTTTACAAACATCGTTCTTTATATTTAAATTTACCATAGACCGAATTTGAAGAGATTTAAGGCAAATTGAATGGAGTTTTGTAGCTGGTATTGGGTTGAATTAAATACATAAAACAAAGGTTTTTGCAGCGCATCCATTGGAAAATTGTTCACATAATAAAAATACGACATGTACGAGGGTTGCCTTTTATATTTCGGGATTAGAGAACAAAAACAAATATTGATCATCGAAAATCACTTTATTGTTTTTCAAAATATTCCCCATGAAGATCTATACACTTTTGCATGCGTTTAAACCAATTGTCGAAGCACTTTTGCCACTCTGATTGAGGTATCTCCAACACATGCATTCTGAATGCAGCAACCGCTTCTTCAGGTGTCGAAAAACGTTGACCTCTCAGTTTGTTTTTTACGTACGGGAATAAAAAGAAGTCATTCGGTGCCAAGTCAGGACTATACGGCGGATGACCCATTAAATCTCGGCGCGCCCACTCAACGCTATAGGTTCGCCTCTCCCGAGAGAAGTCTAATAAAAAAAAAAAAAAAAAAAAATCGATGTTTTGGGTGCTCAAAAATGCAGTTGTCGCAGCCGATGTGTGAGACCTCGCATTGTCGTGGTGAAGAGTGATCCATCTTCGGCGGTTAGTTTTCCTGATTTCTTGGAAGACAACTGGCAAACAAATGGTTGTGTACCACTCAGAATTGACTGTTCTGCGTTGCTCTAGTCGTACGGTTGCGACATGTCCAGTTTTTCCGAAAAAACAGAAGTGCTTCGTGCGCGAACAACTTTTGTTGGATTTGGCTCATCTTGAAACACCCAGACAGTCGACTGCTGTTTACTTTTGGGCTCATACGCGTAAATCCACGATTCATCACCTGTCACGATGTCATAGACGTGTTTCGAAGCACCGCGACCGTATTTTTTGAGCATTTCTTTCGACCAATTGACATGAGCCTTTTTTTGGGCGATTGACAGATTGTGTGGGATCCAACGCGAACAAATTTTTTTGACAGTCAAATGTTATGCAATATTGAATGTATGCTGGTCCCACTAACGCCGAAGGTTGTCTCAATCTCACGATAGGTCACATGACGATCTTCCAATATCAGTTCGCGCACAGCATCAATGGTTTTCGGAACAGCAACTGATTTTGGACGACCTTCACGAAATTCATCGTGGAGTGAACTACGACCACGATTGAATTCACCATACCATCGATAAACACTGTCCTTGATGGAGCTTCATCGCCAAAAATTGAATTAAGTTCATCCATACACTGTTGCTGAGTTAATCCACGCCGAAAGTTGTAAAAAAAATCGCACGAAAATGTTGACGATTTAATTCCATTTTTGGGCCGAGATGAATCTTTTAAGTTACTGTAAACAACACAAATAGCGCTCGTATGTCAAAACGTTCTGAGTGCGTATAACCTCAAAAATGTCCAACTTTACGACAGAGCTGTCAATTGCCGGATTGCAACACTAGGGTTGCCAAACCCCGAAACATAGGAGGCAACCGTCGTACTGCGTGTGAAAGCCGAATAATAAAACGTGTCGAAAGTGACTTTGAGATCTGTTACCATAACCTGCTGTGTTTTCGTGTCACCAGGTTTTCCATCTACATATTTTAATGCACCGTCAAATTAGCATTATTTTTGTTACTGCTTCAATTTCATAAAGTCTTATCAAACTGCTGTTTTGTTATTTGTCGTTTATATATAAAACATTATAATCCTTGCTGCGAGGCCAAATCGGAGCGTATCACTACCGTTAATAAGCAATATAAGACCTAATGTGGGACAGCCGTAAAAGGAATTTCCGATGGTTTCAGCATTAAAGTACGGTGCAGCTGTATTTAAACCGTCCTTTCATGTTTAGTTTCAATAAAGGATTTGAAACGTCGGGATCTCGCATAAAGTTTGTAAAGTGTAACAAACCGCAATAAAACAACCATATGGTATAAAACATCCGTGCATTTTATGCATCATAACTCTGGGCATTAAGTGGTTAAAGGATCTGTAATAACCTTGCATGGGATATTAAAGAAAAGTAGGTCAATACCGTAAACGGAGTGTAGTAGCTGCGTTCTTTTGGAATGACTTAGTCCCATGGTTGAAATAAGGATTTTAGATCTGCTTGAGTTTGGCTGTCCTCTCCAAATGCACATGAAAGTTTAGTTGTTGACTATTTTTTTTTGTCTTAATCATGGTTAAAAATACAATTTCGGTACGTAGATTTATTTTAATCCTAGTTGGATAGAGTAATGAAAAAGCTTGGCTTTCAAACAATGTCTTGTGTGGAATTCTGATTTAAGTCAGAAAGTCTTTTTTTGAATCCTCTAGGACAATCTTAATCAGGTCAATTTATTCCAATATTTGAAATATGTTTATCAGGATAAGTAATGACTTGTGCGGGTCGACTAAACAAGTGAACAGCTCGCAAGAAGGACATAGAATTTCAGGAGTAACAAAACCAGTATTCATGAACATCCGGGTCATGACCACTAAATCGAGGAAAGTAGAACAATAATTATTGCGTTATTGTATATAATTTAATTAATGTAATTATTGCGTTATTGTATATAATTTAATTAATGTAATTATTGCGTTATTGTATATAATTTACTTACAGTTTAATACAAAATATTACATAAGTGTTTAATAAAAAGCGATGTAATGTAGAACCGAGCAGTTCCCTTATTTTAGTTATCAACCTGGCTTTTGTTTTCAGTTTGTCAGTTGTATGCACTGCATTAATTTTTATATAACCTTTGTGAGGCTTTAGTTTCTGTATTGGTCCAGCCTTACATTTATACATATATTTATCTCTGTGTCTAAGAGTTAATTACAGCAGCATTTTTCTAATCCTAGTGCTAGTTTTAATTGGACTACACCTCATCTATTAACTTAGAGCAAGCTTACAAAAAGATTCTTGGATCCAACTTATGAATTAACTTAATTAATAACATATCTACGATTGTGCGGGATAGGCCAGGAGATGAAAAGAATTTAGAGGGAGACATACACGATGCGGTTTTTTAGATCATCAACATCATCGGCACTACAACCGGGATCCGGTCTTGTCCTTATTTACCAAGTCTCTCCCCCTCTATCCGATCCATATCCGAGTCTTGTTAATTGCCCATAATAATTCGTTTTTCCGGGCAAGGTTATTAGCCTTGCGCCAACCTTTCTCAGAATGTCGTTGCATGCATTGGTTCACTACTTGGAGGGTGGCAAGGTAGCTATCCAGGGGTGTCACGTGGAGACTGCATGTCAACTTGGATTGAACAGGGACATGAATCCTCCTGGCCTTCGCCGGGTTGAAAGCAGAGACTTTGCCCTGTATGTTCGCTTTCACTCCCCATGGGTACTAATATTGAAGTCAGATATAGATGACTTGGAGTTGACACTACGTAGTTTTCGGGAGATGGGTTTGTCGGAGTCGTAAGCGGAATATAGGGGGTATAGGTCTGGGCGAGGATTACGTATGTTGTGTGGATTTATGTTGTCTTGTTTGGTGGCTGCAAACAACGTAACGATGATTCTGAAACTGAGTTGATTCAAGTGAGATGTATGATTTCCGCTCGCTCTGTGCTCTGACACTTAAGGGTACTCAAACTCCCCTTTTGGGCGCGCGTTTGTGTAAAAAAAGATGTGTAGAGAGTTCGATACGGAGAGGACGTCGCAGCAACGTTGAGGAGAGTAGGTGTTGAAGGGAATCCTGTCGTGTCCGAAGGGACAAACAGTCTGACCCCTGAGCTAGAATAGGGTCTCGCCATTGGCATAGTGGAGGTGTCAATCCGTCGAACACTTAAGTTTAGGTATTCGAGGATGGTCGAGGTAACGCTGGACGGAGGAGCTGGCCAGCCACAGAACGAGATACCTTTGGCGTAGGTGTCTCAATCCTTCAACCAACGCTGATTGATCAATCAAGGGGCAGCGCTTAAGGAGGTTGATCTCGAGCGGTACTAGTGAGGTTTGACTGTTGTCGTCGGTCACAGTATCCGTGATTGCGCGCACACAACACTGAAGGGAGTATTCGGTGTCGTATGTCGATAGCGATCTGACGTCTGGGTAACACCGGACAGGGCTCTCTCAGGACACGACATTAATCTGGAGATAACGAAGATGGAACGTAACAAGGACGAAGCTGGCATACGCGCACGTTTGATGATCATTCGTGCGGTCGGTATGTCGGCAGGCCAAACTTAGTTTACGAAGGCAACCGAAGGAGATCCATCCAACGGGGTTGTTACACCTCGCCACATAACCCCTCTCATTTAGCAATCATCCTTACAACTAACATTCATATTGCACACAAAGCAATGCACAAACAATTAACTTACGCCTTTTCCCACAGGCAGTTAATGTTCATATCGCATACGTTGCGATATTTATTCATTCATACCCACCTTCCAAAGCTAAACGCTTATCGTGTATCATTACACCCGATGCAATCAAACAATTGACATACAATATCACATTCCCAATTCCCAAGGCCACTCGCTAAACGCATTTTGCTTCACTAAGCAAGCACCTGTTCTCGGACCTATCCCCACGGGTTTATATTTCAAACGCATTTTTTGCTTCATGCCCGAAAACAAGTGTCATACAAGTTATATGACACAGTCGGTGCCTTCAAAGGCTATTAGCGACGACTTCACTGAGCGTTGATCAAAATGCTGAGATCTGCGGAAGGACAGACACAGCAACGAAACGCAAATCGATCGAACGATACGATTTGAACGTGGGTCAATGTAGTTTAGTTGGTTCGGTATATGCAGCAATATAAGTAATTGCTTAAGCCAATACCGTTGCACCTTAAGCAGGGCAATTAAGTGGAAATGATCACTGGGAAATGCGAATGACTCGTGCCAGGCATTTTGCCTCAATATGGGTCATGCATCCTGGCTGAGGTAAACGCATCGACTGCACTTCCTCGCCAATAATTCAGGTATAAAAGAGTGGTTGCAAATGGAGAAGCAAGGAGAACTAATCGATCAGGCAAAGAGTTGCAGCCTTGCAACGGAACAGCGGGCCCTTTGCTTTGATTAGATTAGAAAGTAGTGAACAGTCTATCTTCTTAAAAGTAGCGGGCTGAGAGCCTGTTACTCGTAATAAAGTAATCAGTGTAAAAAGTTATTCAATAAGTTATTCTGAAAATATAATAAACTAAAACAGCATAAGCTTACTTACTCGGATTCTACCACAGCGGAACCGTCCCCAGGAAACTTGGAGAAGACTAGAGCTGGAGCTAACGGGTGAATATATTAAATTAATATCCTCGGACGAGTATCCCCTAGAGATAACTAACTATTTTATGTTAATACCATGTCGCAAACAAAGCCTGAAAGTCGACAGCATAGACCGTCGGTGTAGGATGCCAAGGAAAAATCATATGTGGGAGACCTAGGTAGCCTAGGTCATGAGAAAACTGTCTGGTAGACGAGGTGTTTCCGTGATGAATTGCTGTAGGGTGTTTCACTTTACTACATCATTATCTAAACATTGAACAAAGAGAGGCTTATCATTAGATGTATTTTAAAACACTGAGCTATGGATAGTTACATATCTTTGGGATGAGTAAGCGTGATAAGTTAATTCGTGATACATTAACTATCATTGGGATGAGTAAGCGTGATAAGTTACCTCACGCGTTTCTGATTCTAACAAAATTTCTGTTAACATCGGTGGGATTGGAGCACCATTGCTTACAAGCTCTATTATTCACCGCTTTTACCTGCTCGCATTTTTTATCAAACAACGGTTTATCAGATGAATTGCGTTTGATGGAATGCGGAATATAAATCTCCATCGCGAGGAGAATAATCTCCGTGACCGACTCCGCACATGCGTTAACATCGGAGTCTCCAAGCACATCTCTGACCACCGAAAGGATGCCAAGAGATCTAGAAAGCCTACCCCGCGCATGGTGATTTGGATGACAGCTATAATAAATGGCATACTCGTTTTTTTGAATGACACGGTTCATATCCGAGGCTTGGTAAATTTGCCATAATATTTTGTTTTTCCGCGCAAGGTTATTAGCGTCGCGCCAACCTTTCTGGAGATGTCGCTGCATGCATTGGTGCACTACTTGGCGGATGCCAAAGTAGCTATCCAGGGGTGTCACGTGGAGACTGCATGTTAGCTTGCATTGAACAGGGACAAGGATCGTCCTGGCCTTCGCCGGGTTGAAAGCAATCAGTGATTTTGCCCTGAATGATCGCTCCCATTCCCGCGTCATATAATAACATGTTTAAATAACTCTCCACCATGTACCCTCGAGGTGTTACCTTGTTTCACAACCAATTAGCTCAGTTTCGATTACGGCGAGCTGTGACAAAAGGAATAATGGGGCGAATTAAAGAAATCAGTACAACGGTACTGCTCTTTATCGAAAATACGACAAAAGCCCCGGAGAGAAGAGAAGCGATATAACATGGGTGGGAAAAAAGGGGGTTAGTGGCGAGTGAAGAAACAACTCGAAAACGGAGATCGAAGAAGAGAAAAGGGAGATGCTGGGGGCGAATTATTATTAAACAGTGATTTGCATTCTTTTTTTTTACTGTGAATTTGTGTCGCCTCTGTTGTTGCTTTTCGGGGGTATTAAGCACAAATTCAATTAACAGTGGTTGTTCAACAAATCAAATGTAACTAATCAGTGCTGAATCGGTTATTCCCGGCTGACGAGGGAAAGAATAGAAATATTCCAAGTTTTTCGGTGTCGTGAGTCCTCTCTTTCGTACCATCACCGCCGTAGATAGACCCACCCAGATCACTTACTGCCCATTTACTCATTGATTCAAGTGGTGATTATCGATTATAAATCAAGAAGTTGTATTGTCCGCCAAGTCAGCGACCACTTGCTTCAAGCACGCCGGACAACACCGTTTATTTGTGAATTTCAACGCGACCAACTGGACAAACAACTAACCGCAACGTTTGCGGAACAACGTTCAATAAGGTTACCACCGCTAACAATAGGCCTGACTGAACCTGACATCGTCATCTTTCGACAACCGGCATTTGCGTCGAATAATTGAACAGCGCCATTGCAAAGGACAATTAACGATAACGATATATATTCAGAAGCACCTTCAACTTCAGCTTCAGATGCAGCTTCATCGCCAACGTTCTCAACATCTTCGTTTTCGCCTCTCTCACTATTACCTTCGAAACAAAACATCTCCAGAAGGAAGTGTGGGGATGAATGGTTTGTGCGCCGGCATGGACGCGGATTCTGCCATCAACTCACTCGCCGTTTATTATAAAGTTCCGATGTCATTCACGATTGTTCCGCTGCCTACTAATGTACGATCACCAGGAAGAGGAACAACCACAAATAAAACGCACAGATTTAATTGGTGATCACCGCCTTTTTATTACTTTACTTAGAACTTATTATGAATATTAAATTGATTTTTATAAATTTAATACAGGATGAAACACTTTTTTCCCGACACGACTTCGGTATATCTACGCTTCTCCGCTGCGCGACGGAGAGCGGGAGCGGCACGACCGTGGTGGTCGGCGATGTAATTGGACTCAACGATATTCATTCGTTGTCAAAAGAAATTCGGCCAGTCAAACTGGCTCTCTTAATTAAGGGGTGCATTTTCCTATTCCAAGAGAGACGTAAAGTTTCTCTTTGGGGTAACCAAACAGATCTCATAGAGAAGATCGCCACGGTACACATGTATGTGTGTACATTGGTTCTTTTATGGATCAAAGCCATGGGCACGAATCTAAAACAAAGAAAGGGAAAATGTGCATCCATGAGATGTGAGTCCGGCTAAGCAAACAATCCAAATCTCATTGGATGCTAATTGAGTTTGTGTTTGCTTATGCGAGAAGGTCAATGGTAAACGGATCCAGGAATATGTAGGACAAAGAGAATTTATGATCTGAGAGTACAACTGAGTAAACAAGTTGTAACTCATTAGATGGGAGATGCATTTGGGATACTTCAAACGATATAGATTGTTTATCGTATCGCCAGAATCCCTGCGGAAGAACAGCGTTCTTTTGTTTGCACATGGTGGGAGTTAGGGAAATTGGCTTCAGCGTCGATTGCGCTAATTATATGCAGCTGCTTGGGTTGTTTATTGTTTGAGAAAAGGTCGCCAGCCAATGTGTATGAAAAGGGACTTGTTGTACAATGATGAAACTGGGAAAAGCCAACTCAAGGGTAAGATTCCCTGATTATGCGGTTGTATTATATGTAAACAGATGAATTTTCTTTCAGGGAATTTATGATAAGTTAGGAATGAATTCTTATAGGGAATTTGTATGCGAAGAGATGCTTGAAAGGTAAGAACTCTCTTCTAGGGGCTTTTAGATTATAAATTGCTCTATTTAATGCGTAAAGCATTTAAGGTGCTAATCTGATTGCATTAGCGAACTTAATGAAGTTGGGTAGCAGTTATGGGGGTTTTGCAGGTAAGTGGGCCGTGGGGTTTGGCGGAACCGCCACGGAAGCTTATTCGGATGAGGATCCACGAGATAAGGCGAACATGCATAAATACACACGAAGAAATGTCGAATTACCAGTGCAAATATTATAATTAAATCTGAAATAATTTAATGAATTAATCGCAATAATTTAGAGTTTTCTTTTGATCTGGGAATAAATCCACTAAACCTTCATAACATGACACAGCATTACAGTTCACTTACTCTACATGGCACATCTAATTAACACCTCTGGACTTAGTTTCTTCAATTTTTTTCCACATTTGTTTCATATTGAGAATGAATTTTACATCTACGGAAAGGCTAAACTTTAAGCTATTTTTCGACGTTGCGTCCAAAACAGATTTCTAACCCTTGTGGCGTTTTTCGTATACAAATCACAAGTTATTACTCCCGTTTCATCATCATCATCATCGGCACTACAACCGGGATCCGGTCTTGGCCTTATTTAACAAATCTCTCCACCGGTCCCGATTTCGAGCGGATGTCATCCAGTTTAGCACTCCCAGGCTCTGGGCGTCCTGATCTACGCCATCCCTCCATCGCAGACAAGGTCTGCCGCGCTGTCTCCTTCCATACATCCTGCCACAAAGGACTTTCCGGGCAGGCTCCTATTCGCTCATTCGAGCTAGGTGTCCCGCCCACCGGAGTCTACCGAGCTTGATTTTTCTTACAATATGATCTTCATGGTTGTAGCGTCTCCGGAATCGTCCTCCCTCACATACGGGGCCAACAATTCTCCTTAAGACCTTTCTCTCGAACGCGGCCAAGAGTTCAGAGTGCCTTTTATTAAGCACCCAGGTCTCGGATCCATACATGAGTACTGGTAAGACCATGGTCTTGTACCGTAGTAGCTTGGATGTTCTGGATAAATTTCGGGATTTAAAGAGCCTTGATAGACCATATTAGGCTTTGTTGGATTTAATCAGCCGTTCGCGTATTTCTTCTTCCATATTGTTATCGGCTGCTACTATTGACCCAAGGTAGTTAAAGGATTGCAGTACTTCAAATTCGTGCTCCACTACCCTGATAGTTTGACCAACGTTAGGTCTTCTCTTCGCAGAAGTTGCCACCATGTACTTGGTTTTTCCCTTATTAATGTGCAGTCCCAGTTTTTGTGCCGCCTGCTCAATCTGGGTGAAGGATTCCTGCATCGCCGATTCGGTTCTACCGATGATGTCGATGTAATCTGCGTAGGCAAGTATCTGGCTGGACTTGGTGAAAATAGTCCCTCTTGTTGTAACGCCAGAGTCACAGATTGCTTTCTCCAACGCCAGGTTGAAGAGGAGGCAGGCCAGACCGTCCCCTTGTCGGAGTCGATTATAGATGTTTATTGGTTTGGAAAGCAATCCCGCTACTTTTACTTGCCTAGTTACGTTGGTCATGGTCAACCGGCAAAGTCGTATCAATTTGTGTGGAATGCCGAATTCTCTCATGGCATTATATAGTTCTACCCTGGCTATGCTGTCGTAGGCGGCCTTGAAGTCTATAAACAGATGATATAGTGGAATCTTAAATTCCAGACATATTTCCATCGCCTGCTTAAGGGTGAATATCTGATCAATTGCTGATTTGCCTGGGATGAAGCCACACTGATATTGACCAATGATGGCTTTAGCGTATGGGGATATCCGGTCTTGTAGGATAGTGGAGAGTATCTTATAGGCGGTACTCAGCAATGTTATACCCCTATAGTTGCTGCACAGTGTGATATCTCCTTTCTTATGTATGGGGCAAATTATACCACGACGCCAATCTTCCGGCATCTCCTCTTGCTCCCATACGTGCACCACGATCTCATAAATTGCGTGATGTAACGCTGTCCCTCCTTGTTTGATCAGCTCAGCCGGTATGCCATCAGCTCCGGGGGCTTTATTTGATTTTAGCTGTCTAATGGCTGCTAATGTTTCCTCAATGCTTGGTGGCGGCATCATTTGGTCTTGGTCTTGCATTGGTGGAGCCTCCAATTATTCTGTGAGCTGACCATTTAGCAATTCATTGAAGTGCACTTCCCATCGCTCCAGAATGCCTTCAGGATCGGTGATCAGATTACCCTCTTTATCCTTGCAGTAAGTGCAGCGTGGTGTGTACCGCGTCATACTGCGGATTATTTGGTAGAACTTCCGTGCCTGGTGCGGACCTCGCTCTCTACTTTTCTCTATTTCACAGACAAGGTTTTTTTCTAGGTACTTTTCTTTTGTCTGTGAAGTTTTTTTTCAGATCTTCTGAGCTCTTTGTATTTCTCCTCGCGTAACCGCGTCCTATGAGACTGCTGCATTGCCCGGTATGCAGCATTCTTACGTTCAGTCGCTAGTTTGCACTCATCATCAAACCAGTCGTTCCGATCTCTACGACTACTGCCTAAGATGGAGTTGGCAGTACTAATGACAGTATTCTTAAGGCGTGTCCATTTCTCTTCTACGCCCGGCATTCTGGCCCCAGGACTTACTCTCCCTCCGCCGAGCTCTTCGAGGGCGAGTCTTAACGCATGACCAAAGGTGTTGCTGGTGTTCTCATTGCGTAAGGTAGCCGTGTTGATTCGAACCTGATCCGCGGATGCAATACGTCTCCGTAAGGCAATCCGCGCTCGGAAAACTGTACCAACAAGATAGTGATCCGAGTCGACGTTGGCACCTCGGTACGTTCGTACCGTCAACAGGCTCGAAGAGTGGCGGCGATCTATCAGCACGTGGTCAATTTGGTTGCGAGTGGCTCCATCAGGTGATACCCAGGTGGCTTTGTGGATATCTTTACGCGGAAACCTGGTACTCACAACGACCAAGTTTTTCGATGCTTCCAATTCGATGACTCGTAGTCCATTGTCATTAGTATTCTCATGCAAACTATGGGAACCTGCGTAGTGCCTGAAAACCGGCTCCCGACCTATTTTCGCATTTAAATCCACAAGAACGATTTTCACATCGTATCTTGGGCAGGCATTGAGGGCCCGTTGGACGTTCTCATAGTATTCTTCTTTTTCGTCGTCAGGGGACTCCTCTGTAGGTCCGTGAACGTTTATGAGGCTTATGTTCTTAAATTTGTATGGCACGCGAAGAGTGCATAGCCTTTCATTTATTGCATTAAAGCAGATGATGGCAGTCTTCAGTTTTTGGCTGACTAGATAGCCTACCCCGAGCACATGGTGTTTTGCGTGACAGCTGTAATAAATGTCATACTCTTCTTTGAAAAACACCACTCCCCGTCCATCTTATTTCTTGTAATGCTGTTATGTCAGCCTTATATTCGGACAGGGCATCGGCTAGCTGCTGTGCAGCTCGAGCTCTGTATAGTGAGCGTATGTTCCATGAAAAAATCCTTAAATCATTTAGCCATTTTCGTGTCCGTGGTGTATCCGGTCCATATCCGAGGTTTGTTAAATTTGCCATAATAATTAATTTTTACGGGCCTGGTTATTAGCCTTGCGCCAACCTTTCTCAGGATGTCGCTGCATACATTGGTTCACTACTTGGCGGGTGTCAAAGTAGCTATCCCAGGGGTGTCACGCGGAGACTGCATGTCAACTTGGATTGAACAGGGACAAGGATCGTCCTGGCCTTCGCCGGGTTGAAGGCAATCAGAGACTTTGCCCTGTATGTTCGCACCTATCCCCCCATTACTCCCGTTTAGCTAATCCAATACAGGGTTGTTGCTCGAAGGGATATAGACCCAGGTGGGCATCTGCATTTAATACAGCTCAACCACCTTAACTCTAAGTCAGACCGCGGCATGCTCGAAGGGGTATACATTCTAAAACCAACTGCTCTCTTTCGGTTATTTTATAAATATTATTAATCCTAAATATTCGGTGATATTATTTTATGCCATCTTCCAGTCAAAGAACAATACCCTTGTGGCTATTAAGTCCGTCCACCTCCCCAAATATTTGTTTCCCCACATTTCTTCAATTTACTCGAGGCCATCAGATTAACTTGTTGATTTATTTCGTTCGTTTCATTTCTGTTCGATCTGTTAATCAATACCCGCATCCATGGAAGTAATTCCCTCTGGTGTGGCAAATGCTCTTGTTGTCGAACTTGTACTTGGGCGTGCTGGAAATAATTTAGCTGGGGGCTTGGGGCCTTAAGTAGCATGAGCCGTGAGATTATTTTAGCAATTACCCGACACATTAATCAGCTGAAGACTCTATTCTGAACGTAGATGGTGTTGTGTTTGAACGACTCAAACCGCCTCTAAAGCGCTTATAAACAATTATCGCTTCATTACGTTACGCATAAACTCGTCTGTCTAAGAAAGTGCTTAATGAAAGTCTAAATAAGTATCAGGTTGTTGTGAATATTTGTTTGCCCCGTGCAGTGTTGCGTGCAGGGACGTCATATACATTTTTCGTTGTTCTTTTATAACTACAATAAAAGTTGTTAAACGTAATTTAAATAACTCAAGATAAACATTAACGATGGTTGTTTTCAGTGCAACTCCTCAGGGCGCATTTAAGATTTCGAAATTTTAGGCAAGTATTTATCTAGCCTTGCCCTTGAGGGTCCTTAGCTAATCATCTTGTACATCCAAGGCATTTTCGAGTCCATGAATAAATATTTGCAGAGAATGGAAAGTGTCGTATTTTCTATTGGCTTAGACTTGGTTGGGCAGATGAGTTAGAGGAGAAGAACAACAGAGATATATTAGGTTTCCTTCGAAAAGGTAGAATATGTGCCATGATTTCATTCTCTGAGTTCGTTTTATGTGGGTGACGAAGGTTCAGATCCTCTGAAAAATGTATGCAGAATGTTCAGATTTGGGGTGAATGAAAATCTGCTATGTTGGGATGCTGTGCAGTAGTTGGCTTCAATTATCACTGATTGTATTTGCAATGTCCTTTAGGGATTAGAATAGGGTATTGTACTAACGAAATTGTTAAATTGCTTTCAGCTGAGGAGGTTTTTGTTCTAGTATCCCAATCATGTAATATTTTCTATACGTGTGTATATGTACTAGACGTTTCTTACTAGAACCAACGGGCTTAGGCTACCAAGTCGTTTACAAGAGTAACCAATTACAGGTCTAATAAATATAAATCCAACGGAGATATTTTGGCATTTACTTTCTTTACCGACGACTCTTCTAATAACAATCTAATATTTATTATTTCTATTAAACCTTGTATAGGCTTCTGTAATATATTGCCTAATATGTAAAGAGGAGATATGTATATCAAGTCTTGCGCCCAGGATGTAAGCTTAATTGTCTGTTCCATTTCAAGGGGATACCCTAAGGCATTCTACTTGTATTTTTAATATATGTACATATATTTTCCCCATTGGCCTCTGCAGTCGCAGACAAAATTCTCGAGACAGCCGTCTATCTAATATAAAATCATAATTTTAAAAATTCATTCCAGCAATAAATTGTCTCAGTCCGATTCGGTGGGGCACGGATAAAAAAGAAATTAACAAGACGGAAAGATAAATAAAATATAAGGTCGGGTATTTTTAGAATCTCTACTTTATTCCTGGGGTGAGTATCTGGATTTGATAATTAAAAAAAAAAAAACATTCAGCACAAAAACTATTTCAATTTTTTTTTTCAAAACTGCTCCATTTTGATTGTTTGTCACATAAGTGAATTCCCTTTGAAAACAACATCTTCATGTCTGGTTTAAATTGCAAATTGAGAGAAGCAAATGGACATGTATGCTATTTTTATAATCAACCACTTCATATAACATTGTTAATGTTTATGGCGTTTTCGTCATCGTTTTACGATGCTTGTTCATTTTAAATTTAGTCGCTGGTAATAAATTCTGTTAGCTTTAACTTATTTATTAATGCATGATATGTTATGATTCGCGCCCACTGTGGCTCTATAGGCATAGGAGTTGATTTTTTATTTTGTCAAGCAAATTTTTTTGTTTAAATCACAGAGTCCTTCATATCCTTAGTTTGAATGCTAAAAGTTTATTCTTAAAACAACAATTATGAATCTAATTTCTTGGCTCTCTGCGAGTACTATAAATTATATTACTTGAAAATTTTGTTTTAGTAAGCCTTTTGACAAAGAATACTTGGACGGTAAATTAAAAACGTAAAAAAAAAAAATAGGGATGACAACAAAAAACAAAAAAAAAAAATACTAAAAAAACTTGTAACTTAAAAAAACTGAAATTTTTATGATATATCAGGTGTACCGGTATGAAGTGAGCGTTTTTATTTAAGGTAAGAAAGGTTTTCTTGGGAAAATAAAAAGCATTTTATTCGAAGTATTGGCCACTGCTTTCTACACATTTCGACCACCTTTCTGGCAATTTGTGGATACCGCGCCAATAAAACCGGTCGTCTTTTGAGGCAAGCCATTCGGAGACCCAATTTTCGACTTCTTCGTATGAATTGAAATGATGCTCAGCCAATGCGTGTCCCATCGACAAAAACAAATGGTAGTCAGAAGGAGCCAAGTCTGGTGAATACGGCGGGTGGGGTAACACTTCCCAGCCGAGAGCTTTTCTTGTTTCTTTGACGGGTTTTGCTGTATGACTCGGAGCATTATCATGCAACAAAATTACCTTTCCGTGTCTTGTGGCCCTTTCTGGTCGTTTTTCGACCAATATATGGTTCAAACTGATCAATTGTTGTCGGTAACGTTGCGCATCAACAGTTTTAGAAGTTCATGATAGACCACCCCCTTCTGGTCCCACCAAACACAGAGCATTGTCTTTGTTTGTTGTATCCAACAAGCGTTGAATACAACGCGGTCAAGAACACGATGGCGTCTCCTGGCCAAAGAGATTTGTGTGTCAGGCAAGCGCTGATCACACTCGGTTGGAACACGATGGTGTCTCCTGGTATTTGAATTATCGATGGTGTACGGCAACACAGCAATGGCGTCAGCAATCTGATTCCTGAAACCAAATGATAATATTGAATGAAAAAGTGACCTGAATACCTATGTTGAATGCGCAATCCAGGAAAGAAACGTCCACCAGACTACCGCAATGAAACGTGGTTGATTTACTGTTAATAATTCTGACTTTTATTTACTGATTAATTTAATATATTCAGATAAAATATGGTTGCGACTGTCTTCGTCAACAGCTAAAATCCAAGAGAGAACACAAAACAAAAGATGGTTGTCAAGTGACAACCAACAGAATTCATAATTGATTGCTGACATTGTTAAAGGTGATGCCACAAATTTAAATATTGCGAATTCGCCGGTTGTTTCGAATGCGAATCCGCAACAGTCTTTTTTCCGAACCGATCGGGCTTTGCAGCAGATGTTGACGCTTCTCCTGAATGTACCCATGATTTTTTGTGTCTAGGATTTTTAAAATAAATCCATTTTTCATCATCAGTCACAATTCGATGCAATACTGACTTCCTTTCGTGTCGTAGAAGCGACGTTTCACATGTGGTGTTTCGCTTTTATATCTGCCTGTCATTCAATTCATGTGGCATCCAGTTTCCACACTTTTAGATTTTTGCCATAACTTTTAAACGGTCAGAAATTGTTTGTTGTGCAACATTTAACATTTGTGCCATTTGTTTTTGATTTGAAGTGTCATCTTGATCCAATATTGCTTGCAATTCGGCGTCTCCAAACTTTGTTGGTGGTTATCCACGTTCTTCATTTCGCACATCAAAATCATTATCTCTGAACCGCTTAAACCATCTTTTGCATGTTGCTTCCGATAGAGCATGATCACCATAAGCATCGACAAGCATTCGATGCGACTCTGCAGCACTTTTCTTCAAATGAAAACAAAAAATTAATGCTTTCCACAAATCATTATTTTCTGGTACAAAAATCGACATTTTTAACAGGATTAAAAGAAAAGATGTTGTTTGTACAATGACTTGATGCACACTAAATGTGTTTGACAGATGTCATAGCAACCAAATAAAAAAATATATGGGTTCGTTCACAACAAACGTTCCCTCTCGATCATTTGTATCTTGACGGTCACTTCAGACCGGTACACCTGATATCTTTCTGTTACAGGTATTCCCCGACTTACGACCGAGATAGGTTCCTGGTCATCGGTCGTAAGTCGATTAAGTCGCAAGTCGAATTTCATATAAAAAAAAATTCGGACTTAGCTAATGTAGTGTATTATTTGTACTGAAATATGTATGTAAATTGAACTTTTTTACTTTGTTTTTTTTTTTTAATTTTTCTCATATATTTTAGGGATTCCCCGCAACTACATATTTGTCTTCTTTAAGTATTATCTATGAATAAAATTGGAAAAAATGGTCGTAAGTGCGAATAGTCGTAAGTCGAACGGTCGTAAGTCGGGGACTACCTGTATATAAAATGACTTCCTCCGGGCGATAAAAATCTTTTTACTCCGCTTGGAGCCCAAACATATTTTTCCGGGTTACAAAGTATTTTGTGCTTTCTGTTTGGAAATCATTTTGACTTGATAAATGTAAAGATAACCAAGAATTCGCACCACTTATAACGCAGTTTATACCATCATCATCATCATCGGCACTACAACCTGGGACCGGTCTTGGCCTTATTTAGCAAGTCCTGAGGCTTGTTAAATTTTCCATAATGATTTGTTTTTTTCCGGGCAAGGCCATTAAGTCTTGCGCCAGAGGCTCCCCGACGAGGAATCGAACCCCGGTCTCCCGCGTGACAGGCGGGTATACTAACCAGTATACTATTGAGGAGTTTATACCAACTAACTCGAAATTATAAACGGCGAAAACAATTCGCGCTTCTGACAGGTGACTGTGGCGATCCTAACACCCACACACAGCCATGAGTAAAAAACTCTCGCAAACAAAAAAAAATCGAAAGACCGGGGCAGCATAGTAGAACACAACGGACACAACCATCGTGAAGAAAATCGCACCAAAAGAGTCGAAAAATACTTTTATACGGCCATGCAGCTTTTTCGTTTACTTAGGTGCCATATATGTTTTTTTTATATTATAATTCTCTTAGGGGAGGCGAACCGAGTCAGCGTCCCGAGATATCACTAAATACCTGTTGCATTTCTTCTTGAACAGTTGGAGGTTGTAATGCTCCGGAAAAACTTGCGCGAGAAGGGAATTCCACAGTTTCCCCGCTCTGAAACGAAACGATTCCTGAGGCAGAGATGTTCGTGCCGTAGGGATATGAACCGCAAACTGATGCGGTCCGTCAGATAGTACAAGACTATAAACCGATTTGCCCATGTAATAGAATATAATATTTTGATTACAATTTACTATTGATGGAATACGTATGATTTGTTATTGATTCGGTTGATCCAATATTAACTAAGCTACTCATATACTCGGGTCCACTTCTTCGTGCTAAGATATACGATGTTGGCAGGATCGCTGTGAAAGGTAACGAAGGGGACGAAGTTAATTAAATTTTAACACAAACACGAAATGTATTTTCCGAATGCTAAGAGCGAAAAGAATAAATTTGTATCTACGCTAGAATCAGGCATGAAGAGCTCACCGATCGTTGGTCTTCTGATGCGAAGTGTAGTTGTGGGGGTTCTCTAAATACATGGAGAACCAACCCACTATTTCCGCCCAATTTCGACCGCCAACAGCGTGTCAAACCAACCTCAATTTCTCCTACTTACCTATTCACCTGAAAAGCATGTTGCAATAACGGACGCATAGCTGAATTCATTATTCTATGCAAGTAATGCATAATTGAATTCAGCTACCTTTCTGCCATATGGCAACTCCAGTCCTCTAACCATGAGATTTCCACCGGAAATTCCAATCCATGTGGTTAGTAACAACAAGTCGAATCAAACGACACTGTTGCATAATCATGCAACGGCTTGGGTAATTATCGAAGTCCATAACACGTTTCCCATGTTAATATTACCCTAGCCAAAGTAGCGTTCCTTCGACTTTTCCCAGACACTCTATCCGCTGGGAATCAATGATCTCTTTTCGCAGGTGAATAGCATCAGCTAAATTTTCCTCTTCTCCACAATTCTGTCTCCCTACAGGTCAATGCACGCTGAGGTCACCACATTCACCGAATTGGGTCAGTGGGCTACCCTCAAAGTTGCATTGGTTCATCCACACACAAACAAACCCACCCCGAGATCATAGTGCATTGTGTTTCTGTTCTCTCATTCTCCCATGTTCGTCGACTATCGAATGAACCGATGTATTCACCATACCTCGACGGGCGTGGCAATGAGAGAGCAGAAGCGTGATCTATATTGGTTGTCCTGTGTGCAAAATTAAATCAAAAATTTCATCCTTTTTCAGTCAGTCGTTATTCAACTACCGTAGCGTGTGGACGCTGGTGCACACGCTCGAGTCAGAACCTAAGAGAAGCGTTGTCAGACGAACGTAGTGCCCCGTTAGTCAATTGAGAAAGAGAAACGCGTTGCCTTTCAAAATAGACTGTTTGCAATTACATATTTGCCACGCATTGAAGGATAAATAAAGAACAAATTTAAAAGTATAAATTCGAAATCAAAATAACAAATAAAAACTAATTAAACTACACCAGTGAATTTTATTTTACTCTCTTTTGACGATTTGTGGATAATTTTGTGAACGAGTGTTCGGCGGAACAATTGTAGGGGATTGAAGGGAATCCATGCCCCTGTCTGGAACACCAACTTATACCCCCACATACTTACGATATAATTCGGTACTGGCCTGGGTACATCCGATGCGCACAGTGGAAACCAGTGGATCATAAAAGAAACCACCAGTGGTGCGAACAGGCCACTGACAACCTCCAATATGATTACTGGCTTGAATCTTTTATCATCGTAAATTGTTCTTGGATTCGCTGTAATCGGATTAGGTACTGGGGATATTAGCGAAGGAACCAACACGACCGCAATAAGCTTTCCGTTCATACGCCGGGGTACCACTACGCTATGATATAACTTCTCACATCGAGTGTGCGGACGAAAGGAACGAAATGTGAGCAGATGGTACGAAGTTGCAAGATCATGCGACCAGTTGACGAGGGTCGCATTCGGTTGTCAACATCACGGAGTCAACTTCAGAGTCGGATCGCATACTTCTGAGCGTATTGTATATGATCGATGAGGACGAGGATGATGCGGAACAGCACCAACGATTGGAAACATTCGTGTTGGTTGTGGATTGTACAACTGTTGTACGCTTGTTGGATCGCGTATTTGTAATCAATGGGGGAGATAAACGGCGATTCGTTTGGGTCTTAGCATTAGCAATGGGGTTGACGTCTGTGAGTATGTATGACTTTGGGGACGGAGGCTATGCGTGGCTTGGATTGGATTTTCAACACGTAGGATTTAATCTTTTGTGAAACTGCTTGCGGTGATGATTTTTTTATGGCAAGCCTATGTAAAATGTACTACTTGCAAATATGCAGAATCAATTTATTTTAGCAGTAATGATTTCCGTTTGTTTATCTATTTTGTAAGCCATTCCATTGCAAGCGATGCAATTGGTCTTTGAAATAAAGCACACAACGATTGAGAAGAGTTATGATATTTTTATTTGATTGAACAACAAGGGGTATTGTTAGTTAGGGAATAAAACATCAGTGAAATGTCCCCCCGATACTTCCAACACTTTTTCGTATAAATGAGGCGACTTTTCGCGTGTATCATTGGTCCTCAGATACTCATGTTTAAACGATATCATTTAACAATAACAACACCACACAAGTACTACTGAAAAATTCCGCTTGGAAAATGCGTTGTATCAAAACAAAAATAAATTATTTTTATCACGCCTTTTTTCCTGTATTTCTGAAGAGTATGTCCTCCGTATAACTTTTCATGCTGCCTTTAATGTGCGAATATTTTATTTAAAGGAAAACATTTAAAATTATAACCCATTTCCATCGGATTTTTAGTGTATTCAAAAATAATAATTGCTAATGTATACATATTCACCTTTTCCAATTGATTTCGACGATTGTTTGTCTTTATAAATAATCTCAGCCGTTGTACTCCGTATAGGGATGACATTTAAAATCCGGCTCTCAACACTAGTCATCCATTTCCATTTGTGAGGCATATCGTTTCTGTTTGTTATTTAAATGTTGAAAGCTTAAGTTACACATATCAGTAAGTAGAGATAATATTTGTTATGTTTTCCACAATGTCTACACTCTTGTGTACAGTGCAATTGTTGACAATGAAATGAGCATTTTGCATGTGTACAGAACTTTACGCAAAGTCCGGATCTTAACAATTGCTGGAGGAACAGTTTCTCCTAAAAAGTACTGCTAACGTAACAAACTTGTTTACCTCCACTATTGACAATGCAAACTTTTCATTGAAATTGTAGATTTACATTTGATACCTTTAATAGAAGTTATCTATGGACTGACAAACAGAGCAAACCTTGCTCAGTCGTCTTGCCTACTTAAAGACTAATCTTTACGATGAAATTAACTACATAAAATTCTCGGGGTAATGAAATCTGCGAATGTTTTCTACTAATGAACTAAAAACAAATGTACACGTTTTTAATTGGTGTTTTAATTATCGTAATTATTACAAATCAAGCATTTTTTTTTCTCATAAAATTTACTGGGTCACTTTTTTCGTTTACTTAGTTTAATAAAAGGTTGATGCAGGACTATTGTCTATAAATTTTAAGTCGTCACTTAAGCATTGTCTATAAATTTTAAGTTGACACTTAAGTGTTACGGCTCCAACGCCGTGCTTCCTCTTTCGAGGGAAGAGCGTGGAGGTTATTATAAAAGATCTCTTTTATTTAAATATTTTATTTTGTTTTTATCGAACTCAGCTATCTCAAGCTGAGCTCTCTTCTTTCTACTTTTTTCATATTAATTTACTTGTTTATATAGAACATTTTGTTCTAACTGACTGTGGCGTATAAACTGAACAAAACAATCTAGAAGTCTCTGTGACTTAGAATTTTGAATAAACTTTGAACGAAAATCAAAGTGTCCATGTTTTGAAATGAAAAATGTGCTTGTTATGAAAAGGGGCATATTTATGAAATGTGCTGTAAGTGACTGGATATAGAATATTGTGTCTGTTTATTTATGAATTGTATTAACTGAGAATGTAAGATATGTGAGGATGTAGTTTTAAGGGTTGTGTTTGAAAGGACATGAGTTAGTGTTAAAGCGAATAAGGGTAGTATTCTGTAATACTACATAAGCATGTTTGATATTATTCGTTGTGTATTAAAACCGGGAAGCAGAACTTGTTCGGAACTCTAAAAGATGTGTGGGGGTAGTGGTATGTGAGCCGACGTTGGCACGGGTTCTACTCCCATCCCACTAAGTTACTCTGTAGATTTTCACCAATTATGGCTAATTTATTTTCTCTGTATTGTCACTAGAAGTCTTCCCTAGGATTATTACGAAAACATCGCCAATTCCTTTTCATAAATTGTAAAGGTGCACTGTAGTTATTATAATTAATATTAGAACTAAATAATTGAATAGTTCACACTTAAATTGTAAAGGTGCACTGTAGTTATTATAATTAATATTAGAATTAAATATTTGAATAGTTCACACTTAAATTGTAAAGGTGCACTGTAGTTATTATAATTAATATTAGAATTAAATAATTGAATAGTTCGCACTTAAATTGTGGAAGGTGCACGGTAGTTAAATATTTCATTACCAAAAAAACGTTCGCACATCGACACAGCTGCGTTCAGACTTTGATTATTTAACGTGGATGCACGACTTGCCTCCACGGAATCCGTATCGCGATTGATTAAATTTTTGAAAATAAAATTCCATATTTTGCGGTCGACCTAAAAAGGGGATGATTTACCTTGCATCAGCACAAAGGGCGCGAAACATATTCGCTGTTTGCCTCGGTTTCTCACGGTGTGTGTGTCCACAAGTATGGGGACCGTGGACCGACCAAATCCATAAGGGGAACACCATGAGCAATGATATGCAGCTGGGCAAGTCATCCTACAAGGGCATCAGCATGGTTACATTCATGTTACACAGCGCACAGCGTTTATGCCGTTTCGCTGTGCATATTCGCCGACAGGCAAAACATCAGGAACAGAGAATCATAACCGAAAGGGTTGCAGCTGTGCAATATGGTGTATAGGGGGACGTTGGATGTTTATACGATCGGCTACTGCGCACAGCATCTCCGCCGATCGTATATCCCTAGTTGGCATTTCGTTGGTGCTGCTTTTTGTTTGATTTTGTTGGACATCTAGGCATAATTCCTTGCATCGCCTGTCGATCGGTGCAGCGACAGACATGCTTAAGCCGATACAGAAAAGAAGAAGTATATCCTAGATGTGTGTGCGGCGGCACTCGACCGGAGATATGCGCGCCGAATTAATTCACGCTTGCATCGTGTTTGTTGGTGATGCAACCGAATAGCTTCCTTACGAAGATGATGCGCTGTATGAAATCATGGCTTTAGTAATATTGATGGCGCCCCGCGGTGGTTCGTAAATGCATGAATACGATTTCTCTTTCAGGAAGTTTTCGAAGATGCATTGAATGCATCTTGTAGGAAAAACTCGTAAGTGTACAAATGTCTGCATATAATTGCAGTGAATGGAAGATTAGATAAGCCTACTTTCGAGGTAAGTAATGGCGCTCAGGTTTGAACTGCCACCATACTTGTTGCATCGGATGTTTTGTAGGCTTGGTGGGAATTTTCGGATCGTAGATGAGGAGGTAAGCAGTGGCGTATGCAATAGCCGCCACAGATGTGGTTTTTTTCGTACACAAAAGCGCGCACAAAAGGGGATTTTGGAGTACACTTAAATGCCAAAGCATAGTGCGAGCGCAGCGGTTAAGTTCCTTTGATATAAAAAAAAGTCTGATTTTAATGATCTTCTGATATTATTCACTTTTTATTGATTTAGGTGCCGCTCGAGTCTCAGAAGGAGAGGAACTCGAGTGAGCATTTTGTTCTTCTCTGTCTTACAGCCTGAGGGTTCCCACGCTAAGTCATTTTATTCTTATATTCGCAGAGGCAGGCGAATCGCGAAAAGTTACTGCAATACAATAATACAAGGGTGATTCAATAAGTCCTTAGAAGAGGTTTTTCTGATAACGTTTTTTTCTCAATTTCTTCTTTCAGCCACGCTTAATACTCTCAATTTATTGTTTATTTTTTTTTCAAATAACCGATCTAGACAATTCCGGGTGCATCCGAAAATATCGTTTTCTCCTTAAAAAAAAAAAAACAAGTATTGATTGTACCGCTGTTTCTGAAGTGTAGTAACGTATCCATGTTTCGTGCATAATTCTGTAACAATGCGGAAACACGTCAATACTCCGACGGGTTGACCTCACAATTGCGTTAATTCGCCACTGAGTGTATAGGCGGCATACATCTTGCAGTTTTTGATCACATCCAATTTTTTGTGCAATTTTCGAAGGAGTAATGATTCATGCTAGTGAGTTATATTACCTTTGTATCTGAAGTGTAATAGTGTTTCGTGCACCACGACATCTTCTGGGTTAACCACACGATTGTGTTTATTCATCTTGCAGAGTTTTTGATCACATCCAATTTTTCATGCAATTGTCTAATGAAAAATCCATGCTAGTGAATTATATTATGATTAAAAATAACACTTTTTCGACACTACGCGAGTCATGTCTGGGATATTTTATTGATTTATTGAACGACTCATAGATTATAATAACATTGTTTCTACTTTTATTTACACAAATTCTTACTATATGGAGTGAAGTTCAGACATGGTTCTGCATAATATGAGTAGTGGTTGTAATAATTCAGTGAGTGATGGAAGATCAACGCCATAGTCGTATGGAGGTATATACGAGGGAAACAAAACAAAGAATAAACGTAAAAACTTAATTCCAAAAACTAAATGAAAGAAAAAAACAATGCATAAAATAAAATAAAACCTAAAAACAAATGTGCATAATACAGCGAAGTGCGAAAAATAAAATAATATTCAACTATAAGAAACAAAATATATCACCTTGGTAGCAAGCGTGAAAAACAAAAATACCATATACGATGGCGGCCTGAGAAGTTTCTGACCTAACAAAGATACAAGACATTTTTTCTTAAAATGTATTTTTATTTTTCTACATAGTCTCCTTATAACTCTACACACTGCTCCCAGCGAGGTTCCCATCTCTCTAACCCGTCCAAATAGTACTCGGCGTTTTTCTCTGCAAAATAACTGTTCACGAAGGTGATTGTCACCACATTCGTCGAAAATGTCTGTCCTCCGAGTGCAATTTTTAGATTAGGGAACAAAAAGAAGTCGCTTGGGGATAGATCCGGTCAGTTAAGCAGATGGTCAACCAGTTCAAACAGTAATTCGTGGATTTTCGCCATGGCAACCGCTGAGGTGTGAGACGGCATGTTGTCTTGATGAAACAAGATTTTCTTTTTCTGCAAATGTGGCCGTTTTTCCGCAATTTTTGCCTTCAGTTGGTCAAGTAATAATGCGTAGTATGCTCCTTTAACGAGTTTTCATTTTTGAAGATAATCAATTAAGATAACTCCATGACTATCCCAAAAAACAGTCACCATCACTTTCCCACCCGAAAAAAAAACAGTTTTTCCTTTTTTTGGGGCCGATTCCCCCTTGTAGTTCACTGTTTTGACTGTATTTTTGCTTCTGGTAATATAATGGTGTATCCAAGTTTCATCGTTAGTACTCGGATTTATTGGGCCTAAACTGCGTCAACAGATCGTTGGAAATGTTCATTCGAACACGTTTTTAGTCTAACGTGAGCTAATGCGGCATCCAACGCGCAGACAGCTTCCTCATGATTGAGTCTTGATTTAATATGTGACAAACAGGTTCTATGGACATTTTCACGGCCTTTTCTATCGCTCTCACTTTAATTCGGCGGTCGTCTAGCACCATTTGGAGAACTTTAGCGACGTTATCGTCAGTTGTTGCAGTTTTTGAACCTCCCGAACGTTCATTGTCTTCCAAGCTCTCTCGGCCACGTTTAAATTCAGCTGCCCAAAATTTCACTGTGGCAAATGATGGTGCACAGTCCCCATACACATAGTCTAACTCATCTTTGATTTGCGTATTGCACTTCAAAAACAAAAAATTAATGACAGCTCGATACTAAATGTTGTCCATTTTTACAAAAACACTCACATCTACTCACCCAAACGACTCAATTAAATACTACGCAGCCAAAATGGCTGAAATTTTGGTGAGTACCTGTTAAGAGATGGACAACTACATTCACTAGTTTTTATTGACGAGTGCTGCTATCTTCACGTTGAGGTCGGAAACTTTTCAGTCCACCCATGTATTGAAATAGTATTGTGGGGATGATGGTCTGTGCGCCAGCATGGGCGCGGGTTCTACCACCAACCCCCATCATCATTAAAAGTTCCGTCGAATATCGCAGCACCAAAATTGTCCACAAACGCGGAAGGATGAAAAGTACGCACTGGAAGAGAAACACAAGCGAAACTCCAAAACCAACGTCGACAAAAGTAACAATGAAAGAAACACACTGATTTAGTTTATGGCTGGTGGTCACCGCTTTTTTATTTTACGTAAAAGAAAACATTTATATTTAATTTATATTCAGTACAAAAAAACAAAAACTAAACTCCCGGACACCCACGACTCCAAAGCGAGACACTAGCAGGGGAGTGCACACTCTCGTGTGCACTCGGCAGTGCCGAAAGACAAGGTCATGCACGCGCTAGGGGCTGGATGACGACTCAGCGATATTAAATCGCTATCAATAGAAATTCGGCCAGTGAAACCGGCTCTGTCAAATTAATGTACACATGTATGTGTGAGCATTGGTTCATTCATGGGACGAAACCATGAGAACGAATCTAAAACAAAGAAAGGATATAATGTGCTTCCATACGATGTGAGTTCGGCTAAGCAAACAAGCCCCATTCGATGCTAATAGGATCTTTATTTGCTCATGCCTCGAGGTCATGAGGAACGGATCCAGGGAAATTAAAACACAAAGGGATCGTATAGATCGTTGTCTAGGATGTGCATCGCGGCTAAATAATTAGACGACGATGCATCGAAGAAATGGTGTTATGAGAAAAGATGGGACGAGGGCATGATAAAACTCTTAGACGAGCGATGCCCTTGTGTAAATAGACGAATAGACATTGGGAAAAGGTGCTCATGGGTTGCGATACTTTATACAATGAAAATTATATATCGTATCTTGGGTCGGTGGCCGCAACGAATCCCTTGCTTGCATTTGAATATGCAGGGAACTTCGTTTGTGGCAAAGAACGAAATTTGTGATTATTTATTCGTTTAGACGAGGGATCATGGTCGGGTAAATGCCAGCTGAACAAACAAGCTGCCCGACGCTGCTTTGGCAGTTGGACAATGAATCGCCAGCCAATGTGTATGTAAGACATTGTTGTACAGATGTGAAGCTGGGAATATCCAACTCAGGGTTAAGATTCCTTGATTATGCGGTTGCATTATATGTGAGCCGATGAGTTTTCTTTCAGGGAATTTATGATAAGTTTGGAGAGAATTCTTATAGGGAATTGAGTAATGAATGAAGGTAAGAATTCTTTTCCAGAAGCTTTTAGCTATATACATTTGGTTATTTGTTGCGTGAAGCATTTACAGGTGATTAATGCGATTGCATTTGCAGAAAGTTATGATGGCTGGGTTGTAGTTATGGGGGTTCTTCGGGTAAGTGTACAGTGGGGTTTGGCGGAACCGCCACAGTATCTGCCAGTCAGTCTTTAGGGATATTTATGTATATATTTTGGTATTATGTTCTTTTAAATAAATTATATTTTATCCTCTTTTTTAATTTAGTAGTCTCTGGATTCTATTTTAGATACATTTGACTTTCTTATTTTCTCTGACCGCTTACAACTGTTATTTTTATTGAAATCACTGGTTTCAATTTTTTCTTAATGAGAAAATTCAAATTGTTAAAAAAATCGATTGCTTTGATTTAATTTTTCTTCGTCAGATAAACACTGATCCTGAAAGTAACCTAACAAAAACTGGATGGACACACAAGTTTAGTTACTTTAATCGCCCTTCCTATCTAAAGATTTGTCTTATGGTTATTTCGCTGTTTCTTTAGTCGTTTTACTGTGCATCTTAAGAAGACCCACTTGCTGTGAATCTACGGTTATTTTCAAACTGCCAAACGCTCGTTCATGATTGAGTGAATGTTCACGTAGAACTCTGTCCTCCAGGTCGTGATTTCGGCGAATGCTTTCATTCTCCTTGTATATTTCCTGAAAGACAGCTCCCGCAGCGTTCACTTTTTCCAAACGATCTTCGATCAGGAAGATTTCATTATTGAGTATAGTGTTCTCTGTATCTATGCCAATGTTGATTAGCAGCTGCTTGGTTACATTAGTGCGTGGAACTTGGAGACACTGAATCTCGTTTTGATTATTTCTCCCGAATATTTTATTTATTTGTGGGAACATATTCGGGTTATTAGTTTTTATAGCTCGAATTCTGTTGTTCCAATACAAATTTGTTGCTAATCTGTAGTTAGCGTTATGTAATTGTTGAAGGTTTCTTAATCGGGATTTCAGTGACACTATCCCTGTTATGTATCTATTATAACAATTTACGTCTGTTGGTGTTTAGCGAAAGTTACCCCTGATTGGTGTTGAGTGTTGGGTGATTGCGGGCTTCTGCTGCAGGTGGATGTCTTGGACGTCTCGCCAAATGAAAACTCTGTTTGAGAGAGAGCGATCTTTTATTTCGTAATAATATTTTCAAAAAAAAAAAAAAAGTCTGTGACCGCACATTTTACAATTCAGAGATTTGATAAGTTATATCTTACAACTGAAACATTATATTGGATAAAGAAAAGAAAAATATGTATAATTAATAATATCGAAGGAAAATACGAAAAGGAAAAACCTTCATTTAAAAAAAAAAAAAAAAAACATAACAATAATAAATAATATAAAATGTAAATATTTACATGAAATTGTGACAAATTAAGCAAGAAGTTGGGTTATGAGAGAATTTTCAGAACTTTCACAGCTGGTGTTAAAGTTATATACTAGTTCACGAATTCTTTCAGAAATCAATTCAACATCCGCCCTTCCATGGAGACTTAAGGTTGAGTGCCAAAGGAGGTCTAGCATCATTTTCAAAACTTTGTTTTGTGATACCTGTAACTTCTTTAAATGGCACCTTGCAGCGTTACCCCATACTGGACACCCATATAACAGTATAGCTTGGAAAATAACTTTATGAATAATAATCTTATTTTCATTTGTGAGTAAAGACTTGCGATTAATAAAAGGGTAAAGCATCTTAATAGCAATACTCATTTTATTAAGAGTACTTTGAATATGTTGTTTAAATGTGAGTTTTGTATCGAGATGAACTCCGAGATACTTTACGGATTGCTCTCATACAATCGTGGTACCATTTATTTGCAGCTGACTGCTGGGAAGATACCAAGCTTTTCTCTTTCGTGTAAAAAAGATGGCTTGTGTCTTCCCAACATTTAGCTTGATTTTCCATTTCATATAATATTTTTCAAGTATCTCGATCGCATGCTTTAGATTTGTCTCAAGGTTGAGAGAAAATTCATGCGACGCAAATACTGCAGTGTCGTCAGCGAAGATAGCTGATTCACACTGCGGTAGATTTGGAAAATCCGAAGTGAAGATATTGTACAAAGCTGGACCAAGTACTGAGCCTTGGGGGACGCCACAATCAAAAAATATCAATCTAGAAACATCACAATTGACATGAACCCGAAAACATCTATTGGATAAGAAACTCTGGACGACCTTACACAAATACAAAGGAAAGTCGAACTGCATCATTTTATATATTATCCCATTGTGCCATACGGAATCAAAAGCTTTTTCAATGTCTAACAATATCATGCCCGTTGATTGACCACGTGAACGATGGTCTAGAACAGCCATACTCAACCTGCGGCCCGCCGAGCTTTTTTGTGCGGCTGTGGGGAGGAGGTCGCTACGCCAGCATGGGCGAGAGTTCTACCTCGTCTCCACCGTCAATAAATGTTCCACCGAAGGAAGTCCGTTGTTCCGCCGACAAAAGAACAAAACTCCACCACTTTTCGTTCACAACAAGGAGGAAAGTAACACACACGATTTTTGTAAGGTCTCTTTTATTGTTCTTGATAATGGGTGTTTATTGTTACAAAACAAAAAAAAAAAATTGAAAACATAACTTGATGAAACCACCACTTGACAACGTTAGTTTTACTTTTATTTGATTAATTGCAATCAATCACTTAAAATCTGAATCCTTTTGTGGTATGGACTCCACTGGCAATCATATAATATTCATGACAAAACTAAACGAAAAGAAGAAACAGCACGTTGAAAAATACGAATGATAATTTTTGTTCGATACTTGTAATTATTATGAACTCTATGAGTATTACACTCGACTATACTTCACACTGGGGGCGTGCACACCCCCGTGTGATCGCGGCGGTTACCAGACGACTTCCGATGTGCGCGCTCTGAAGGTTGTGATAAGACTCAAACGATATCCTCTCCAATCAGGATATCGTTTTTTAACTACCACCAGGGAAACGTAAAGTCTCTCTTGGTGGTATAGGAAACCAGATCTTGTAATAAAGGTCATGGTGGTATGTGTGGGATCGTTGAGTTCAATGCTATTCACACGTGCAGTGGAACAGCGAAACGGGCAGGCGGCAAGGACAAAAGAAAAGGCGACCAAATGGTTCGCTCTTTAATGAGGGTCATGTTTATACGATGCCACGTCGCTATTTTCGACGTTAGGAGAAAAAGGTGCTAAAAGCAAATTGGATGTTTATGGCATCTCTGGCTGCCATAGAAACCGGGTTCATATTTGCATTAGGAAATGCTGGAGAATTTGGTTTCAGCGTCTATTGCGCTAATTATATGCAGCTGCTTGGGTTGTTTGTTGGTAAGACAAACAAAAAAGGTTGCCAGGCAATGTTCATGAAAAGGTATATGACGCGGCTGGGAAAATAGACGGCGCGATATTTATGGTCCCTGTCATGACGGTTACATTGATTGCAATCCGAATTATTTTGTTTACAGGAATTTGTCTGGTGCCGAATTGGTTCAGAATACCAAATAAGAAAACAAAGAAATCTTATGAAAAATTGTATGCGAAGGGATGCATGAAGGTAAGTTTTCTCTATAGGGATTTTAGGGTTATAATAATTGGGTCTGTTTGATGCGTGAAACATCTAAGATGCTAATGCGAATTGCATTAGCGAAAGCTGGTGCAGACCCGGGTTATGGTTATGGGGGTTTTTTCAGGAAGGCGAGCCGTGGGATCTGGCGGAACTGCCACAATACTCCCCTCCCAGTGACGTAGTCACGAAAAAAAAGGTAGGGGCGAGGGAATGCTCGATGGTGGGTGCTGTGATGATAGGGAGGTTGCTTCGGAATGCGCTGTGGTAATGTTACGGGACTGTCGTGGTGACCAGTTCCTGGTTATTGTTTGGGCCTTTATCGATAAGATGGACACAGTTGTTACCGCTTGATGCCATCAAGGGCAAATGTGTGCGGCGTGGTCCATAGGCCTGTTATGGGTCTCGTGGACCAACAGGCTTATCGCCCGAATAGGTCGGAACCTATCGGAAATCCGCTCACATCCGCAGTGACGAAATAGTGTGTGCGAGATGGAGGGGAACTTATCCCAGGGTAATTCTTATCCGCAGTGACGGGTTGCCGTGTGCGGAATGGAAAGGGACCAAGTCCAGAGCGGGTGTTTTTTGTCCATACGTTGTATGGCGATTTGTTTGCCGCTGGGACTGGTAAAGGAGGGCGGGCCCTCAATTGCACGTTTTACCTATCGAGGGAGGACCGGTACATTGGTGCCAATGTAGCGGTAGCTGCGACCTCGACCGAATGGAAACTTGCTGTGAGGTGCCGGCCGTCGCTCTTGTTTAAAAAAAAAAAAAAAAAAAAAAATAGGGGATTTTGGTTAGGGGGCTCCTGGTGGGTGGTTGATTGTGTCCAACCACAAGGCGGCCTAGAGTAACTGCTGCACTCTCCGAAGTATTATGCACCTAGGTATTTGAGGCGGCGTAGAGGGGCGTGTGTAGCCTTTAGTTGCCGCTAAAGGGGAGCCATGGTGGCTAAAGGATTGGGGAACCAGTATAATGTCTCAGTCCGGTGGTATCGGTTTGATTTGAGGACCGGTGTTGCTGAGACATTTGGGAGACGTTAAGAGATCTAAGGACGAATGTCCAGAAGTTTAAATAAAGGAGCTAAGCCAGGTGTCCTGCTCGGTGGTGCTACGCGTAGTAGCTGTGTTACGAGGGAAGCTGGCTTGCTGAAATCGGGTAGAAAGGTCGAGCATTGATGAACAGTTTCGCGTGATAACTGTTTTTGGCGTGGATGGGCGCCAATATATGAACAGAGACAGAAAAGGTTGAGATGTTTCACGCGAGACAAAACCGGGCGTCCTATAGATTATATGCTACGCGTAGTAGCTGTTGTTACATAAGGGGCCGGTTTGCAGAAAATGTGTGTTGAGCAATGGCGAGCGTATGCGCCAATATTTGAAAAAGGGGTCTTAAAAGGGTGGATAGAGGCGAGTTTTGCCAGTATTTAAAGAAGGCCAAAGGTCATCACTTTGAACTCGAAGAGTCCGAAGGGTGTGATGAGGAGCCGGTTGAAGGAGTTAAATTGAGCCGATGTGGGGTCAAGTTAGGTTGGGTGGGGTCCAGCGTTTAAGGGGCATTGTGTCCCGATGTAAGAGACGAGCTATTAAGAGAGGAGTCGGTTGTGAAGGAATGAATGGAGTCGAGAGAGTTGAATGTGAGCGACGTGAAGTCGAAAGAGGTTGAAAAGTAGTCGAGCGAGGTTGGATGATGTAAAGGTCAAGAGAGACTAATGGGGCCAAAGGGAGCCGAAGACTCTCGAGTGGAGTCGAAAGGTGGTCGGGTATTGTCGCAATGTGGATGTACAGAAGTCGCGTGTGGTCGAGTAGGGTTGAAGGAAATACAAGGCGGAGCCAAAATTGAGTGCGAGTCGTGTGGAGTCGTGCGGAAATTATGAAATAAGGTTGTGCGTTGCTTAATACCCTGAAGGGGCTTACACTATTTATTGTTTGTTTTTTTTTAAAAAAAATATAAAATTTGCAGCAACCGTTTCTATTCAATAAGATATGGTAGCACGCATACAAAAAAAGGTAAGGTAATTATGGCGCCGTGGTGCGTTTACTTTATGTTACTTGTGGATATATATAATTGCGCATAAAATTTATTGAGCTATATCTATTGCCATTTCTTTTATGTATATTATTTACAATGTTTACGATTTTTAATAATATAACTTTAATGCTTATATGTTTTTGGTTTGTTTTTACTGACAATATGTTAACATTTGATTATGTTGTATTTTGTTGCTTACTTTATGTATATTTTTAATTGGTGTGCGTGTTTCTTGGCGAGAACAAAACAAAACTTGTACTAATACCACCGAATCACAAATAGAATTAGGTACGATGTAGTACATCTAACGTAATATTTAGTATAATACAAATTTTGCTGCTTTAGGGTATTACAAATTATTTTTATGTTTTGTCTAATTATTGTTATGCACGTTATTATGTTGCTTTATTTTTATTCTTTTAATTACTATACACAATTGTAGGGAACTGTTTGCTTACACTTTCTCTGTCTTCGTATCTTAAAGGGGGTAATCCATATGTTAATTTTTCTTGTAGATGTACATGTTGATGTATTATAGTGTGTAAATATAAATAGAGTATCGGAAACTACTTAATTTTAGTCTGGATTTAATGCTGGACAACAGTTACAGGCGTTCCCTGACTTTCTATCGTTATTTCTTGTGCGACAAAGCGCATGTTTTGAAACAAAACTGTATAGTATAGGGTTTAACTTTATTATAATTAATATTTTATGGGTATACTTAAGTGTTTTATATAAGGTCATGTTTTCTTTAAATAACTGGAGTTTGCTTAATATACAAAGTGTTAAGTAAGACAGAAGAAAGGCAGAAATTTAGGAAAACAAAGAGGAGAATATAAAAATATTTTTAATATTCGGATTAATGTTTGTTTATTTTAAAAGAAAATAAAAGAAACGCATTCATACAAATGAACATATTTCCGGACATACGTCCATTCATATAAATATCGATATCCTTTATAGCCTTTAACAGTCAAGCTTATTATACGGTTTTCTTAGACTGGCAGGACAACTGTTTCGAACCAGTTGTCTACCTTTACCATGAAAATCGCTTAATTAGAACTGTGTGTGGTAATTTGCACTTCAAACCGTAAATTAATTTCTGCTTAAAATCAAGCTTGATAATTACATCTATGATTTCTTGTACTGGTTATAACCCACTAATCAATTTTTAAATGTATTATTGGAAATTTTAAATTTTAAAGTATTTTGCCTTTTTTTGACCTAGTTTCACAAACAAAATGGGTTTAACATAGATACAGCTTATGTATGACTAAGAAATCATTTGCATTGCACCGAATAGTATAAAGGAAAATAAAGGAATTTAATATTAATACATCATACATAAAACTGTAAAGGATTTTAAGCGGTGTTTGTTAAGGATAATCGCAGCCAGTCGAGTTGTTCACATGTCTTCAGTTTCTGCATCATAAATTGTGAAATGCCTGCCATTCTTAACATCATCTCGGAATACGAAGCACACATAAACAACAAAGATAGACAATTCCAAGAGCCATGGACCAACAGGATACTAGTTCTCCTTTTTTTCGATGACTTAGAAACATTTCCTCGGAATGTCGCATTTTTGCTCGCTTTTTCGTGGTGGAGCAGGTGTTGAAATTTTATTTTCGGCTATCGGTTAATTTCCGTATTTCATCGGTAGTACGCTGATCCTTCTGATACTGCGATCGTTTAAGTGCACCATACATGCCTCGGTGGCCCATGATAGCGATCTCATTCTGCTTCTGAGATTACTTGCATTCTGGGAGCATTGAATGATGAGTTGCTCATGCCATGGTTGCTTGGTAGTGTTGCGTGACTCACTGTTCAGAAAAACAAAGAATGGAGAATATGGAACTTACCAAATCCTGGCCGTTGCTGTTGAGGCGAGTGCTGCTCCCGGCCAGGTGATATTGGTAAAGCCTTGGCTGTTTGGTGTTGCTGCTAGTCTGGTGATGTGTTGGGGTAACTGGTGCTGGTGCGTCGCTTGGTGATCCTGTCGTTGGGGCGATGTTTGCCCATTCATTGATTTTTGGCAATTGCCGCCACAATTGCTCACCGATTGTCACTGATACAGTCGCAGCACCGAATAGTCACTGTTCACAACTCTCACCGTCTGTTTTTGCAACACTGGTCTCTGCTCGTACCGGTCTTTTAGTTTTTTTTATTTGACTCCAGATCAGAAGGTTGCGTGTTCAGATCACGTCGGGGTCACCAATGTGGGGAGGAGGTCGCTACGCCAGCATGGGCGAGAGTTCTACCTCGTCTCCACCGTCAATAAACGTTCCACCGAAGGAAATCCGTTGTTCCGCCGACAAAAGAACAAAACTCCACCACTTTTCGTTCACAACAAGGAGGAAAGTAACACACACGATTTTTGTAAGGTCTCTTTTATTGTTCTTGATAATGGGTGTTTATTGTTACAAAACAAAAAAAAAAAATTGAAAACATAACTTGATGAAACCACCACTTGACAACGTTAGTTTTACTTTTATTTGATTAATTGCAATCAATCACTTAAAATCTGAATCCTTTTGTGGTATGGACTCCACTGGCAATCATATAATATTCATGACAAAACTAAACGAAAAGAAGAAACAGCACGTTGAAAAATACGAATGATAATTTTTGTTCGATACTTGTAATTATTATGAACTCTATGAGTATTACACTCGACTATACTTCACACTGGGGGCGTGCACACCCCCGTGTGATCGCGGCGGTTACCAGACGACTTCCGATGTGCGCGCTCTGAAGGTTGTGATAAGACTCAAACGATATCCTCTCCAATCAGGATATCGTTTTTTAACTACCACCAGGGAAACGTAAAGTCTCTCTTGGTGGTATAGGAAACCAGATCTTGTAATAAAGGTCATGGTGGTATGTGTGGGATCGTTGAGATCAATGCTATTCACACGTGCAGTGGAACAGCGAAACAGGCAGGCGGCAAGGACAAAAGAAAAGGCGACCAAATGGTTCGCTCTTTAATGAGGGTCATGTTTATACGATGCCTCGTCGCTATTTTCGACGTTAGGAGAAAAAGGTGCTAAAAGCAAATTGGATGTTTATGGCATCTCTGGCTGCCATAGAAACCGGGTTCATATTTGCATTAGGAAATGCTGGAGAATTTGGTTTCAGCGTCTATTGCGCTAATTATATGCAGCTGCTTGGGTTGTTTGTTGGTAAGACAAACAAAAAAGGTTGCCAGGCAATGTTCATGAAAAGGTATATGACGCGGCTGGGAAAATAGACGGCGCGATATTTATGGTCCCTGTCATGACGGTTACATTGATTGCAATCCGAATTATTTTGTTTACAGGAATTTGTCTGGTGCCGAATTGGTTCAGAATACCAAATAAGAAAACAAAGAAATCTTATGAAAAAAGGTATGCGAAGGGATGCATGAAGGTAAGTTTTCTCTATAGGGAATTTAGGGTTATAATAATTGGGTCTGTTTGATGCGTGAAACATCTAAGATGCTAATGCGAATTGCATTAGCGAAAGCTGGTGCAGACCCGGGTTATGGTTATGGGGGTTTTTTCAGGAAGGCGAGCCGTGGGATCTGGCGGAACCGCCACACGGCCCTAAAGACATTCATGGTTTACAAAATCTGGCATTCTATATTTGGTATATCTTGAGATTAATTTTGACTTTGACGTGCAGATAGTGACACCCGAAGAGGATTGTCTTTGTCGCATAAATATACCAAACCACCCACCGTTGTCGTGTCAATATCAGATCTGGTATAGAGTGTTGCTATTGCACACGCTAGATTTATTCGCAAAAAACAAACATTTGACAGACAAGTATGCGCGCAAATAATTTTTCTTGTGACAACACATAAATGTTTGACAGCTCCAGTGTTGTGGCTTTATTTCAAGTAAACATTACGCGGAACACGGATACAATAGCATTTTTTGCTGTCTTATATAATATTGTATTGTTATAATTTAATTACCATAATGGCGGGAGTGTCTCCGAAATGTAAACGAAAAATATCTGACGAAAAGAGAGTGTTCCAAGACAATTGGGAAGAAGAATATTTCGTTGTTGCAAATAAACATGGTTCGACCACATGTTTGATCTGTCGTGAGAGTGTTAAAAAATGTTAAAAAAATATAATATTCTTCGTCATTATACCACAAATCACAAAACATTTAATGTAACTTTTCCTCGTGGCTCCTTAATAAGACGTGAAAAGTTAACATTCTTCAAGAAGTCTTTACAACATCAACAAAATATCATATCAATGGCGGTATCACATGACGCAGCGGTGACAAGAGCGTCGTATGAAATTTGTTACATACTTGGTAAACATATGAAACCATTTACTGACGCAGAGGTTGTGAAAGAATGTTTCCTCAGTGCTTCCAACATATTATTTGATAAATTTAGCAATAAAAGTCAAATAATATCTCAGATCAAAAGTATGCAGCTCTCTGATTCTACCTTTGCTAGACGCATTGAAGATATTGCTAAACACATATTTAATCGCATCATAGAAGATATGAAGAAATGCAAATATTTTAGTTTGGCTTTTGATTCTAGCACCGATATTTCAGCAACATCACAATGTTCCGTTTTTGTTAGATATTGTACCGGACAAAATGAATTTTCAGTTCATGAAGATTTTTTGAAATTTCTTCCTATGAAAAATCAAAGCAGAGGGACGGACCATCTCAATACCAACAGTACATTTTTGGAAAACAATAATATTGATATTAAAAAATTGGTTTGTGTATGCACAGATGGATGTCCTTCAATGATCGGATCTGAAAAAGGATTTATTACTTTATTGAAAAAGAAATATAATTTAACAAATCTCTTATCTTTCCACTGTATCATTCACTAAGAGAACTTAGCAGCACGTATATCCATTGCCGAAATAGACGCCGCAATGAAGACTGTAATAAGTATAGTTAATTATATTAGAGCACAAGAACTGAACCACAGAAAATTTAAAAGTCTTTTGGAAGAATTGAACAGTAACTATAGTGACGTCCTTTTACATACCTCGGTGAGGTGGCTAAGCCGAGGAAAAGTTCTGGAACGGTTTTATTCTTTGAGGCATGAAATTATTTTGTTTTTACAGCAAAATAATAAAATTTACATCGAACTTGACAATGATGGATGGTGGTGTCTTTTGGCTTTTCTGTGTGATATCGCAGAAAAACTTAATGAACTCAATCGTGGCTTACAAGGCGAAAATAAAATCATTACGCAGATGGCGAATAAAGTATTTGCTTTTGAAGAGAAACTAAACATCTACCACGAAGAAATAGAGAACCAGGTATTCCATAACTTTCCAACTATAATAAAAGCTAATCAAGAAGATATGCATGTTTCTGAAGAAAACTATACGATATTTTTAAATTATTTAGCTGCCTTGGCTAAGGAATCTAAGAGCAGATTTCAGGACTTACGTTGTATCAAGAATTGTTTGTTACTCATAGAAAATCCCTGGCACCTAGAAACAGCCACTATAAGAAATTTAGCTGCATTGGGATATAATGATGCAGAGCTTTTTGACGAATTTATTGAATTTAAGAACGATACTAATCTGAAAGCTATTTTTGAAGAAAAAAGAGAAGGAAAGGAGTACATCCATTTTTGGAAATTAGTTCCAGAAAAATACAAGACTGTAAAAAATTGTGCCTTCCTGCTCCTCACATTGTTTGCATCAACATATCTTTGTGAATCATCATATTCCAAAATGAAATATGCAAAAAACGTATACAGGAATCGACTTACTGATTCTCACCTTGATGACGTATTGAGGGTAGCATGCAGCAATTATAAGCCCGATTTGTCTAAATTTGTTGAAAATTTATCACGATATCAAATATCACACCAATTTTGTAATAAACGAAACATGTTACTTTTGTGCTTTACTTTTATCACTATTTTAATATTTAATGAACCGTATGCTGATAGAAGTGATATATACTATTACACGACCCCCCCCCCCCCCCCCCCACGGTATCACTGGCGGCCCGCGAAGCTTTACAAATATATGTATGTGGCCCGGAGTCAAAAAAGGTTGAGTATCACTGGTCTAGAACATGGCTGCAAATTCGTTTAACCTGGTGCGAGGTGCTTGAAAGCGTCGAAACCCAAATTGGATATCGGGGAAAATATCTTTATCTGAAACAACTTTTAAAATATGTTGTTTCAGGATTTTTTCAAAAACTTTACTTATGTTGCTAGGTAAACTAATTGGCCTGTAACTTTCAGGTTTATCTGGGGCTTTTCCAGCCTTAAGGATAGGTACAACCATTGCTTTTTTCCAACATTGAGGAAAGTATTGACATTTAAGGCATGCATTTATTATAAATGTTAAGCATTTAATTCCAATATGAGGCAATTGTTTTAGATAGGCATTCTTAACTTTGTCTAGTCCTCCTATTTTTCGTGTTTGCAAGCACTTGATTACATTTCTTACGTTTTCTTCTTCTACAAATGCATTTAGAGGAGTTAATTCGTTTGTGGTGTCGAATCTTTCGATTCTGTTACCGACAAGTTCATTAGTTTCAAATTCACCCAAATGCTGAGAGACCAAGTGATTTTTCGAAAAACTTGTTCCAAATAGGTTTGCTTTTTCAAAACCTGCAAAAAAAGTAGTAGAAGAATTCTTCAGAAATGGTATTTTACGGTTTTTATTCTTGATTAACTTCACTATATTCCAGAACGGTTTAGCATTTTTATTCATAACGCTCAGTTTTTTGTTCCATTCTCTATTACGATGGATTTGTATCTGGTCAGTAATGCGCTCATTAAAATGGGAAACCATTGATCGAGAAAAGGGCTGACGGTAATTCTGCCAGTCTCTTCGATGAATGTTTCTCACTTTAATAAGCTCTAAGATATGGATTGGAAGTTTTTTAAAAATATCTTTTTTTACTCTTTTGGGAATACTTTCATCAACCGAAGAAATTATAGCTTGTGTAAAGTTTTGTACAATAAGGTCAACATCATCTTTACAAGACACTCTTTCAAGATTTGTAGTACTATTTTGAAGGCTCATTTTAATCTTTGATTTGAATGAATTCCAATTAGCATTCTTCATGTCCAGGAAATATTGAATCTTACTTTCACCCAACCAAGAAAGGTTACAAAGAACAGGATTATGATCTGAACTGAGAGCACCTAACGAAACGGATTCTGTTATAAGACCAGGGACATTTGACACAAACAAGTCAAGGACAGAGGGGATGCCACGGGAACCTGCGAGGAAATAAGTTGGACAAGGTGGATAAAAAATATTAATTGGTAGTGCCAATGGAAGGGCAGCCAATATATTGCCCCAAGCATTTGGTCTTACACACCCCCAATCTCTATGCCGGCAGTTAAAATCACCACCTAATAGAAATTCACCATTCATTATGAATAACTTAAAACTCTGTTTGATTTTTCTTTTTCTTTATTTACTTTAATACTGGTGCGTATCTTTAATTCTTGTATGGTTTACTAATTTTTATTTTAAAACTGTTCAAAATGTATATTACAATTGGTGGATATTTCTTCACTTTTAATATAAAGATTAATTTCAAACTTCAATCGATTTGTACCACAGAAAATTGTCAACTCTATTTTAAATGTATGCTAATCATTAATTCTTTTGAACGATCGCACGCGCACATGGTTAATTTTTAACTTTTTTATTATTTTTATTTAAATAATCCCGGAGACCAAACCGCACACGTTGATTACCGAAATTAGAAGAGCCAAATCCTCGTGTCGCTATCTACATATCCTTTTTCCCCTTCTTCGCTGTTTCGCTTCCGTTTCATCGGAAGAACACACAGGAAAAGTGATTAGGGAAACTATTTGTGCGTTCAGTCTATAATATTTGGCACCCTTAAATCGTACCAAATATTATCTACTGGGATAGGGATCTAGGTGTGTTATTTTATTTTAATTTTTGTCTATTGCATGTTGGGAATAGTCTATTGTATTGGTAAAGCGATGTTTTGGTAATGGGGAAGGATATGCAGATGCCAGGATTTTATGTATTTTAGGGGGGTGATAATTAAACGATTTTAATTATGTAACACTCCTCCCCCCTTACAAAAATGGAGTTTCATTCTTTGAAGAGGAATGAAACTCACTGTCGTTAGCATGCATGCGCGGCGGATGGTTTTGCATTATCTAATTTTTTTTTTTACGATAATTTCCTTTTTGTTTTATTTTTTTGATTTCATTATCTGACTTATTGTAGATTTTAGTATTACTTAAATATTTTATTTACATATGTTTTTGTCAATATTCGTTTTTATAATATATATATATATATATATATATATATATATATATATATATATATATATATATATATATATATATATATATATATATTTACAACTTAGTAATTTGTTAATTTTATTTTTTAATACTATTTTTATATTATTCGTATAAGATATATTTATGTTTTGTTTTAAAACATATTTCATTTTTAATAATATTTAAATATATTATTTACAATGTTTTTCGTTTTGTTAATCGTATGTCCTTCCTAGGGCACGACTAGTTTAAGTGGTTGCCATTTTAATTTGGTAACTTATTTTAAAAGTTGTTTCCTTTTTATTAAATCGCTGCTGATTTTCTATTGTTACTAATGTTGGAACCTAATACAGCTCTGCCAACCAAAACCCCAGCTTTTATCCTCTATTCGAGGGCTTTAACCTGTTATTGGGCACCACACACACTGGAGTGTCCCGTACATCTACAATCTTGTTGATAAGGGTAGGAAGTTTAAACCGCCCACACGATCCGGCACAAACATCTTTCACTACAGAGAGAAAGTTTCCTTTCGCTGTATGTCAGGTGTGACTCAAGTAAGCATTAGGTGTGTTTTAGTTTATTAACGTGTTAATATTGCCCATCACCAAGTGCTTCACTGCTCGCATCCGCGGCCAGATTAAACGAGATTGGTATAATTGGGATTCGCCCATTTTGGCGGTGAAACCAAGATCTACTTTTTTTTTTTTTTTTTTTTTTTTTTCAAATGTGTGCTGACATTCGTCAGCATCATCATCATCGGCACTACAACCGGGATCCGGTCTTGGCCTTATTTAACAAGTCTCTCCACCGGTCCCGATTTCGAGCCGATGTCATCCAGTTTAGCACCCCCAGGCTCTGAGCGTCCTGGTCTACGCCATCCCTCCATCGCAGACAAGGTCTGCCGCGCTGTCTCCTTCCATACATCCTGCCACAAAGGACTTTCCGGGCAGGGTCCTCTTCGCTCATTCGAGCTAGGTGTCCCGCCCACCGGAGTCTACCGAGCTTGATTTTTCTTACAATATTAGCTTCAAGGTAGATTGCGTACAACTCATGGCTGTAGCGTCTCCGGAATCGTCCTTCCTCACATACGGGGCCAACAATTCTCCTTAAGACCTTTCTCTCGAACGCGGCCAAGAGTTCAGAGTGCCTTTTATTAAGCACCCAGGTCCATACATGAGTACTGGTAAGATCATGGTCTTGTACAGTAGTAGCTTGGATGTTCTGGATAAATTTCTGGATTTAAAGAGCCTTGATAGACCATAGTAGGCTTTGTTGGATTTAATCAGCCGTTCGCGTATTTCTTCTTCCATATTGTTATCGGCTGATACTATTGACCCAAGGTAGTTAAAGGATTGCAGTACTTCAAATTCGTGCTCCACTAGCCTGATAGTTTGACCAACGTTAGGTCTTCTCTTCGCAGAAGTTGCCACCATGTACTTGGTTTTTCCCTCATTAATGTGCGGTCCCAGTTTTTGTGCTGACTGCTCGATCTGGGTGAAGGATTCCTGTACCGCCGATTCGGTTCTACCGATGATGTCATCTGCGTAGGCAAGTATCTGGCTGGACTTGGTGACAATAGTCCCTCTTGTTGTAACGCCAGAGTCACGGATTGCTTTCTCCAACGCCAGGTTGAAGAGGAGGCAGGCCAGACCGCCCCCTTGTCGGAGTCCATTATAGATGTTTATTGGTTTGGACAGCAATCCCGCTACTTTTACTTGACTAGTTACGTTGGTCATGGTCAACCTACAAAGTCGTATCAATTTGTTTGGAATACCGATTTCTCTCATGGCATTATATAGTTCTACCCTGGCTATGCTGTCGTAGGCGGCCTTGAAGTCTATAAACAGATGATATAGTGGAATCTTAAATTCCAGACATTTTTCCATCGCCTGCCTAAGGATGAATATCTGATCAATTGCTGATTTGCCTGGGATGAAGCCACACTGATATTGGCCGATGATGGCTTTAGCGTATGGGGATATCCGGTCTTGTAGGATAGTGGAGAGTATCTTATAGGCGATACTCAGCAATGTTATACCCCTATAGTTGCTGCACAGTGTGATATCTCCTTTCTTATGTATGGGGCAAATTATACCACGACGCCAATTTTCCGGCATCTCCTCTTGCATCCATACGTGCACCACGATCTCGTGAATTGCGTGATGTAGCGCTGTCCCTCCTTGTTTGATCAGCTCAGCTGGTATGCCATCAGCTCCAGGGGCTTTATTTGATTTTAGCTGTCTAATGGCTTTTAGTGTTTCCTCAATGCTTGGTGGCGGCAGCATTTGGTCTTGGTCTTGCATTGGTGGAGCCTCCAATTCTTCTGTCGGCTCACCATTTAACAATTCATTGAAGTGCTCTTCCCATCGCTCCAGAATGCCTTCAGGATCGGTGATCAGATTACCCTCTTTATCCTTGCAGTAAGTGCAGCGTGGAGTGTACCGCGTCATACTGCGGATTATTTGGTAGAACTTCCGCGCCTGGTGCGGACCTCGCTCTCTACTTTTCTCTATTTCACAGACAAGGTTTTTTTCCCAGGCACTTTTCTTTTGTCTGTGAAGTCTTTTTTCAGATCTTCTGAGCTCTTTGTACTTCTCCTCGCGTACCCGCGTCCTATGAGACTGCTACATTGCCCGGTATGCAGCATTCTTACGTTCAGTCGCTAGTTTGCACTCATCATCAAACCAGTCGTTCCGATCTCTACGACTACTGCCTAAGATGGAGTTGGCAGTACTAATGACAGTATTCTTAAGGCGTGTCCATTTCTCTTCTACGCCCGGCATTCTGGCCACAGGACTTACTCTCCCTCCGTCGAGCTCTTCGAGGGCGAGTCTTAACGCATGACCAAAGGTGTTGCTGGTGTTCTCAGTGCGTAAGGCAGCCGTGTTGATTCGAACCTGATCCGCGGATGCAATACGTCTCCGTAAGGCAATCCTCGCCCGGAAAACTGTACCAACAAGATAGTGATCCGAGTCGACGTTGGCACCTCGGTACGTTCGTACCGTCATCAGGCTCGAAGAGTGGCAGCGATCTATCAGCACGTGGTCAATTTGGTTGCGAGTGGCTCCATCAGGTGATACCCAGGTGGCTTTGTGGATATCTTTACGCGGAAACCTGGTACTCGCAACGACCAAGTTTTTCGATGCTTCCAATTCGATGACTCGTAGTCCATTGTCATTAGTGTTCTCATGCAAACTATGGGAACCTGCGTAGTGCCTGAAAACCGGCTCCCGACCTATTTTCGCATTCAAAACCCCAAGAACGATTTTCACATCGTATCTTGGGCAGGCATTGAGGGCCCGTTCGACGTTCTCATAGTATTCTTCTTTTTCGTCGTCAGGGGACTCCTCTGTAGGTCCGTGAACGTTTATGAGGCATATGTTCTTAATTTGCCATTTGCCGAGCACATGGTGTTTTGCGTGACAGCTGTAATAAATGTCATACTCTTTTCTTTGAAAAACACCACTCCCCGTCCATCTTATTTCTTGTAATGCTGTTATGTCAGCCTTATATTCGGATAGGGCATCGGCTAGCTGCTGTGCAGCTCGAGCTCTGTATAGTGAGCGTATGTTCCATGAAAAAATCCTTAAATCATTTAGCCATTTTCGTTTCCGTGGTCGTCGTCGTGTATCCGGTCCATATCCGAGGCTTGTTAAATTTGCCATAATAATTCATTTTTACGGGCATGGTTATTAGCCTTGCGCCAACCTTTCTCAGGATGTCGCTGCATGCATTGGTTCACTACTTGGCGGGTGTCAAAGTAGCTATCCAGGGGTGTCACGTGGAGACTGCATGTCAACTTGGAATGAACAGGGACAAGGATCGTCCTGGCCTTCGCCGGGTTGAAGGCAATCAGAGACTTTGCCCTGTATGTTCGCACCCATCCCCCCGCTGACATTCGTCTCACCACGTTAATTTGTTGAAGATATGATGCGAGCTAGCACTAGTGCATTGGCCGGTAGTCGTTTTCAAGATGCATAAATTCATCTGACGACTTACAATCCGAGAACAGGAGTGTAATGTATTGGAGGTGTTTCCTCAGAAGATTGGTTCTCGGATACGGGATGATTTGATTATTTATCAAAAGTGGATCCCGTTGACGTATTTACTCGCTTACCGGTTTATATATTCTCCCGGTTTTCCAACGTAAAGAAGGCATAGTCCTTTGTTGGAAGCAACTAGACCATTATCCGGGCACTCTTTTCCCTTTTCAAAATACAATTTGGGAGTAAAATCCCCGATTGTACTTCTTTAGGTATTAAGATTACCCCCTCCCAGATTTTTATGGGGAGCCCAATCATCTTTCTTAAGCGCCCTGGTACAATGATCGGTCTACTCAGAAAAATTTCCACCTCCAAAGGGTTTATTGGTAGGCGCTCTACCGAAGCGTCCTTTTGTTTGCCACCTTTTGGCTTTCGGATTTTTGCCTTCCTGTTGGAGTAACTGGCGCCTGACAGGTTTTCGCAGCCCTTCCCCTGCGTGGATAGGGTCTTCGGGTATTTACCGACTGCAGTATCGACTCTTTCAGGTCCCTGAGATACGGCTTCCCTTTCGGCTGCCTTTTGTCTAAGCTTTCCTGTGCATTTATTTGCAAAATCAACGGAAAAGCCTTTAGGATTCCTGATTGTTTGGGGAAATTTCAAATAACCGCTTGGTCCATCAACTTTGCAATTATGCGAGAGAAAATCGTTACCCAACAAGCCGTCTTGCGACAACAAGCCGTCTTGCGACAACCCTGGCAATGTGTCCACTATTTGGAAGCTACAGGGGATTTCTTGGTGTAGTTTGAACTTCCGCTGTATGCATCCCCTAGACTTTCCTTTGCCAAAAAGTATTTGGAGGATTGTTGCCTTCTGGGCATCCACTACATATCTTTGGTGGAGTGCTTTAGTCTTTAACAGGCTGATCTCAGCGCCTGTGTCCACAATTAGGCTCGTAGATGGTTTACGGCCAATGTCCGTAATGGAAGTTGGACAACTGGGACTTCAGTCGGCGAAAACTGAAAACAGCTTGGGCTATCTAGCGAGTTTAGTTCGGTCGGGTTGGGGATGTTCCACCCGACCGTTTGGCGTTTCCCGACTTCTTACCCATAGCTTTTTGTTGACCAGGTGCCGCCGTTGGTTTTGATTGATTGCTATTTTAGGTGTAATCTATTGTATTGGTAAAGTGATGTTTCGGTGATGGGGAAGGATATGCAGATGCCAGGATTTTATGTATTTTAGGGGGGGTGATAATTAAACGATTTTAATTATGTAACATCCCCCGGTCTTGTCTGTCAGTAAACTGTCTGTGTAATTGTTTTAGTTTCGATAGTAGTCTGCTCATTTCCCTGTGGCGTGCGTGTTACGTCAAAGAATCCTTCGACGACACAAAAAACCTATCTATCGAAATGTGTAACTTAATTACACAGAAACATTATAATATAAAAATTGCAATGTAATGTCTATTGCAACATATGATGGAAATAAAACCTATTAAGAAGTAATTAAAAAGTAATTAACAAGACTTCGTGGAATCACGAAATAGGCAATTAAGCATATTGCAATACAATATCCATTACGTAGAAAGATAAGACGATGGAAAAGATTTCGATGTAAAAATAAATTCAGTTTTAGAAGCGTCTCTCTGAAGAGCAGACGATTTTTTGACTCCAATATAAATTAAAATAAAAATATAAATTTTTATAAAATAAAATGTTTTTTTTATTATTTCACTTAAGTGTAATTTAGAAAAAACGTAACTTGCGTTTATTGCTGTTTCTGTACATGTTTATGTGATCTGTAACTGTTGTTTTGGGAACTGTTTTGTCCATTGTTCGTTTCACGGTTTCGTTCATTTGTTGAATGTATTTGCCGATTTCGTCATTTGTCGGGATTCTATTTATTGACAGATTAAAGTCATTCGTACGAAGTTCTCTTGTTAATGATCTGGTGAACCGTGGCCATCGCATTACCTCGTAGTTGTGGGGTTGCGGAATCACAAATTCCCCCAGATTTGCCAGATCGTTCGGAAACTTTATTACTGCCGTGAATGCACAATGGTCACTGTAGTAATCAATTGTCCGTAAACAGTTTCTGTTTCGTCGTTTAGTGTTCAATAGTCTCAGTCGTGAGTCAATAAATACGATATCTAAGTACGATCTACTTCTAGGGAACGATGGATATTCCGTAACCAGTAGGTCAGTTTTATATTCTACATGATACAGATCCAATCAACCAGCCAACTGATTTCCTCTAGTATAAGATATATAATTTCACCAATTTCTATGCTTGGCGTTCATATCTCCCCCTAGGATATAGTAGTTTTTGTCCAGGTGCAATTGTAAGCATCGAAAGAGTGTCTCGAGCTCTGCCATAAATAGTTTATGTTTGTGCTCCTCAGGTGCATAGACCGCAATCGCATACAAACCCCTTCCTTGCTGAAGCGGTGTGCGTACGATACAGGCTTCCAGCACCCGGAACCTACGCACTTCGCCTCTGTATATATCCTTAGTTGGGATTCCATTTCTAATAAAGATTGCGACACCTCCCCTTTGTGAGGAGTTAGGTCGATCTCTTCGTATATTAGGGTGGCCTGAAAAGTTTCCGACCTTAATGTGAAGATAGCAGCACTCGCCAATAAAGTGACTGTAGTTATGGATCTTTTGACAGTTACTCACCAACATTTTAGCTATTTTGGACGCGTAGTTTTTAGTTGACAGTCGTTTGAGTGAGTCGATGTGAGTGTTTTTGTGAAAATGGACAAAATTGTGTATCGAGCCGTCTTTAAATTTTAATTTTTGAAAGGCAACACGCCTACGCAAATGAAAGATGAGTTGGAATCTGCGCATGGAGGCTCTGCACCATCATTTACCACAGCAAAATTTGGGCAACTGAATTTGAACGTGGCCATGAGAGCTTGGGAGACGATGAACGTTCGAGACCTCCAAAACTGCAACAACTGACGATAACATCGCTAAAGTTCAACAAATGGTGCAAGACGACCGCCGAATTAAAGTGAGAACGATACCAGAGGCTATGAAAATATCCAAAGAACGTGTTTGTCACATATTAAATCAAGATTTAGGCATGAGAAAGCTGTCCGCGCATTGGGTGTCACATTTGCTCACCTTAGACCAAAAACGTGTTCGAATGAACATTTCCAACACTCTGTTGGCGCAGTTTAGGCATGTTGTATAAACATTTAACACAACTTACCGGCTTCCGGCTGTTGGAGCGCGTGTCTGTTGGCTTCCAGCTGTTAGCTCGTAGGTGAACTCAGCTGGGATTTGATTGGCCTGTGTCCCAGTTGTAGGTGTGAGGGAGGTTAGGCGAGGGTGCGTACCGCCTTCTTTCGTGCTCCCAGGCCTGGGCCGGAGATGGTGTGGACCGCGTCTTCTTGAGGGGCCGCCACTGTGCCAGTTTTAAGCAGATTAGTAGTCGCGTACCTCCTTGTGTCACTTCGAGCCAACCGGCACCTTTGGTTCCCTCCGCAGCTGATTTGAAGGTAATCTTTTCTTTTTCAAACAAAAAACGCGGTTACTTTCCGTTAGTGTATATATATTTATTTCAAGTGCCAACTTTGGCTTTCGGATACTAATTATAATTGATGCACCCCTTTTGGTGTACGAGTACTGATTCTAATTAATTCCATCTAAAATGAAACTGTGGCGGTTCTTTCGGACGCCACTACTTACCTGCTCATCTACCACCAGGTAACCATTTTCACAAGCGTCCTATTTCAGAAAAGCATGTACTTACCTGTCCTTTATTTGCAAAAACCTTCGCCTAAAATATCTAAATGTATCATTTTCGCTGATGTGAAATCCATCAGCACCAAACAGATATTTTCCTAAAGGCACAGTTCCCGGGCGCACCATTTACGTAGGGCCAATTCAGTTGCAACACGAAGCAACTGACACGACCACCACGGTGCACATAGCACCTATTGAAATTGCAGCACACAAGCAAGAAATACTTTCGCTTGGCTTCAATGCTGCAATCACATCGGTCGCTAAATCGAGCCACACGAAATGGTAACTCACACCTGGCCGCAAAAAGGCATCGAGAACTCGTCAGTGTAAATACACACACGACGGTTCGACCCTGTAGGCGCCAACAACAAGACACACACGATCAGCATCATGCTACTCGTAGTCACTGATCGTGTAAACATTTCAACCCTTTTTCGCGTTGAGATGCTTGCACGTGTTGCGAATTTGTGGAGGGACATTTGCTGAGTCTGCATACTTGCGGACGCACACGATGAGCACCAAAAGCAATCATCGTGTGTGTGTTTCAACCCTTTTGTGTTGAACAAAACGCAAAAGGGATATATTACCATATATAGTCATCGAGGCAATAAATGAATATTTCGTAATTCTGTTGCTTCGATGGCGATCTTTAATCGCATTCTAGATTCCGTGGAGGCAAGTCTGGCCTCCACGTTAAATAAACAGGAAAGGGAGTCGAATGTCAACTTTTAGCGAGTGCGCAAGTCGTGGATTAAAGCGGAGAGCTCATGGAATGTTAAAGTCTAAATTTCATGCTATAGAACGGTGCCTGGAGTGAGGACCAGATTTGTGTTGTGTGCTTTTAGATTTGCATCACCCAGTGATTTGCACCTTTAATTAATTGAATGAATTTGTATTACACAGCGATTGAACCTTTAATTTATCAAAAAAAATTTGCATCACCCATTGATTTGCACGTTTAATAGTAATAATAAATTTGTACCATCTAGTGATTGAACTTGTAAATTATCAAATGAATTTGTATTACCCAGTGATTGGAACTTTAATTTATCACAATCACTCTTGATTTGACCTTTTAATTTATCAAAATAAATCTGTACCATCTAGTGATTTGAACATTTTAATTTTCAAAATAAATTCGTATCGCCAAGTGAGTCGAACTTTTTGGTTGTAAAATAAAGCAACGTTGACACTAAGTATTTGACGGCCGTTAGACGGGGTTGGCCTTCCGTTTCAACAACGCGTCGGGAATTTTAGTGAACCTGTACCCCGGATGTACCTTACTAAGAAACCGAAATACACATCCCCAACCTCAGTGACAATCTAAGGGATCATTTAATGGTGGTAGGAGTAGAACCCGTGCTAATGACAGCACACATACTTCGCCCCCATAGAACCCAAATCTGGTCCTAAATCAAAAACTACATACCTTCCCACGATCATAGCTGTCCTCCAGACAGCCACCTGACGCCAGTCTCAGTCGAAGGCCAAGCCAACGACGATGAGAACCACAATTTTGCTTTTTTGCAAATTCTTCGCCCTAAGGCCATGAGAACATTTCGATTCGCTGTGACCTGAATCTGATTTTCCCATAGCGAACTGTAAGCAGGTGAAATTACCTTAGATATGGTAGGGTGGTTAATTTTTCATCTAGGTGATGAGACTGTTTGGTGTGGGAATTGCAAAATCGCAATTGTAGATATGGTAATGGGAAATGCATGCATTTCAAGGTGATTGGGGATTTAGTTTGAGGTAGAATGTGGGAAACGCAAGATTGCAATTCTAAGTATGGGAACTGAAAATGCGTTTAGCAACACGTAAGCAGGTGATAAGGTTTCACATCTACACCGAAAGGATTCCATGGGTTATAGCAGGAAATTATATTTGATGCTACACTGAGAGAATTGTGGGTAATATTAGGTAGTTGTGCCAGCACGGGAACGTGTTTACAAATATTCCACCGATTCACGTGGGGATGCAGTTGATCACCGAACGATACAATTGGATTGAAAGACAACTGTATTTACTTTCCTTAGTTCTTACCGTTTTAGGACAAATTATGAGAATCTTTGTTAACTTGACATGATCTTCAGTCCTCAAAATGATATGTTTATTCGTCCAAGTTCCATTTAAACTATATTAAATCCGTTTGTCGAAAAGAGGGGAAGGAATGAGCACGAATTGTTATAAAAAAGGCAGTTTGTTTTCCGGTGATATCTTGTGGCGACTCTAACAGATACACACAATTCACAAGCAAAATAGTGAAGAGCACCAAACGAAAAATCGAATAAGAAAATACATCAGAGCCGTATACCTTAGCGATAACATAACAATTCACATCAGTGGAGTATAGTCGAGTTTTAAAATCAAATTCTAAAATCGGCCAGTAGCCTGATGGGTAACGCTTAAGAAAAATGTTTGGTGGTTCAAACTGTCATAGCGTCAGTTCGAATCACACGTTCTTCTTCACTATTATTTCAAACGCTATAATCTCACTGATCACAAATTTATTGTTGCATATAAAGTATTAAAATGTGTTTATTTACAATTGTGGTTTCTTTAATTAAATCCTAGTTCGGTAGACACTTGCTAACCGACGCTGATATCATTATCGCTCGCTTGCCGTTATTTTATAAGAGGATTACTTAACTAATCACAGCGGAACGTTGTGTATTATTCGACACTAGTTAGTTAGTATTTCGTTTAAGTTATAATTTTGGTTGATGTTTTCGTACATAATTATGCTCAATGGGTTAACCGGCCGACTCACAAGACACGCGGCTCAGACTACCATCCACTCGCTTGTACCGACTGTGCGAATCCCGACTCGTGACTGACACTCTACTCCCCGGTGTACACTCTCGTATGGTAAGAACTCGACTGCCTTTGGGTTGAAGGGCGATGTGCGCTCGATGGCGACTGTAGATCGACTGACTGTGAAAGGGTAAGAAATCATTCGTCGTGTCGTGGGGGTTGAGTCATAGCGAAGTAAACTCACTGCCACTTACTGAGAACTCGAAAAGGGTTGCTATATGTGCATAGGGAATTTAGTTCCAGAGAATCATTGCCGTACAGGCTGAGTTAAATTCCTGTGGCGCTACGTAAACGAGGAAATTGGTTTGGAAATACGACCAAGTATGGGCATGAGTTGTCGGTTAGACAAAGGAATGTGGGTCTTGGTCGTTGTGACGGTTGTTTCGCGAAAATGCAACGCATCGTGCTGGTAGCTTACCGGTAAGGGGAATTGGTATTGGGTAGGATTGGAGCCGCAATGATTTTCGGGGAAACTAAATGTTGCTTGGTTACAAGCGAGGAAATAGTTTAAGCAGGAAGTGAGCCGGAATGATTTCGGGCGAAATTAGAACTGCTTGGTTGCAAGCAAGAAATATAATTAAAGTGGGAAATTAACCGAAGTAGTTTTGAAAAAAATGTATGCGGCTTGATGTAGTTGGGGGAGATGATTAATATTCCGTTGTAAATTTGAAAATACGTTTTATTACAGCTTGGGAAATGGATTCTTGGTAAGTTTGGGGGTGTATGCAATTGCAGATTTGGGGGCGAATGCTGTTGCATATTGGGATGTGTTCTTTGCATGTTTGCGAATGGGTTACAGGTTGGGTCATGGTGGCGCGCTGTTAGCGGTCGATGTTAGGTAGGAATTGTGGGTTGGTTTTCCATGTGATATAGAGAACCCCCACAGAATTCTTTCGGATTTAACATTAATTAGTTAATGTGGTCCCATATGCATGCAATACTATTGTTTCTTGTAGGATCTTGCGTGCAGCAAAAATATTTATAGTATTTATCATTTATAACATTTATATTTATAACATTTATATTTATAACATTTATATTTATAACATTCACTGGCTATATTCGTGTATTCTATAGAATGTATGGGAAATTTGCGTGCAGCAAAGTGCGTAGACATATAGTATATTATTTCTGTGTGTAACAGGTGCAATAAATCCGAGTTTTGGTGCCGATTGATTACAGTCGATGAAACTTGGATACATCATTATACGTCCGAAACAAAAATACAGTCAAAACAGTGGGCTGCAAAGGGGGACTCGGCTCCAAAAAAAGCAAAAACTGTTTTTTTCGGGTGGGAAAGCGATGGCGACCTTTCTTTGGGATAGTCATGGAGTTATCTTAATCGATTAACTTCAATAAGGAAAAACCATTACAGGAGCATGTGGGGGGTACGAGATCGCGACGCCAGCATGGGCGAGAGTGTAGGTAGTTTTTATGTTGGTATCAGCAAGGATGCGGGTTTGATAAAAACTCCACAGATCTTATGCTGAAGATGTTCGGAAAACAAAAGTACAACCAGTTTTCGCTAAACAAATTACTTAGGCTTGCCTCTATTGTCGCTGGTTCCTTTGACGCGTAAACCCTTTTTTTAGTTTTAGTTATTTTACAATTCACTTGCTTGTCCGAAGCCTTTTTAGTTCACGTAAATGATACGGAAATGGATGCTACTGTGTAATTAATCGATGTTAAAAACTGAACGAGATTTGTGTTTATGGTTTCATAAATGCTAAAGGTAATTCAATAAAACATGTATAAACGAAACAAACAAAAAACTGCCGCCATCTGCGACACTGTCTAATTTGGACTCGAGATTTACTTGACTTCCTCGAACGCGTGTGAACCCAACGGTGGTTGAGATCTGACTCCCAGATGTCTGTTCACCGACATCCAACAAAACCGATCCTAATAAATTCCCCACCGAAGGGTAGCCAATCAGCGCCTGGATTCCATTGGATCGCTTCCATGGACATCGTCCAAGAAAATTAAAAAGATCCACCCTGGAAGGCAAGCGCATGACATACCATGTCGAAGGTAAGATGAAAGGGAAGAAAGAAACGGATGTCGCAGGTCAAAACTGCTGCTCCATGTATGGGCAGGTTATACTACCGCCATCCGCAAGGGATAGATTCCTTGATTGACGTGACTTAATAAAACTCTTGCCGAAGGCAGGAATTGGTCTTGGGATAATGTTTAAACAATCCCTTTGAGTTAGCGAACTAAACATGGGATGCGACCGTTGCTAGTTTGCTTAAAGTAAACACATTTCGGTCATGTTCAATTCGATGCTTGGGTGCATGTTGATTTTAGATAACATGCTATGGAAGATGTTGCCGTCAAAGCGAAAACATTTCCTTGGTGTTTACTTGTGTAAACAAAAGTCGTTTCGATAGCCAGCGTGTGAATCGTGGCTACTCGTTGCTTAGGTAAATATTGTTGGACATGACCGATACTTGTGATCGTTCCTAGATACGGCAATGGATCGTAAAATCATGTCATGCTGATAAGCAAACAAATATGCTCACTTGAAGGCCAATGTTTAATTTGATCTTCTCTTCTTTTGGGAACATAGATTATAGGACATGCCGTTGGAAATCTGGCTCGCAAATGTGCAAGCCAGCAAGCAGCCCGAAATGTCTTCTTGCACCATAGAGGGGTGGAAAGATAACACACTGAAAGATTGGCGTATGTTTGGTGGACATGTGCCGTCCATTGATCGGTCAATTCATAGCGGATGCACCGAGGTAGTTCGGTTGATGCAATGGTCATGGCAGGATGATAATCTCGTCATGAATTTTGAGTTTTCAGGTATGACCGCTCGAAGGGGGCTTGGAACAGCCCATAAAAAGGTAAGCTGTATTTGCTGATTATGGTAGGGTTCGAGCGATGGGTGTCTTTTCGCGCCATGAAAAGCCCCACAAGAGTTCTACCCCGTCCCCACAAATCACTAAGGTATCCGACAAGTACAACACCGACGGAAAAGCACAAACACCGGACAAGTAAAAATAAAACACTCTATTTCGTTTATTTAGTTTTATTTCTAAATCAAGGAAAAACACTACTATTGGAATAACTTGTTTGAATTCATGGATTATTGTTTCCCTTTCATTATACTAACATTTTACGGTAGCACTGCGTGAAAGTTACAATGTGAAGTCAATAAAAACACAATCTTCGAAGACTGCAGCAATATAATATTCGACACGGCGGTTGCAAACACTACACTATACGTGGGAAATGCGAGTTATGTCTATGAGGCACATGATTTTTACTTATTTTATTGTTCTTCTTTTGTTCCTAAATTATTACCCACACGCGACTCGGTGATTTTTCGCGTCTCCGTGCGCACCGGAGAGCGGAAGTCGGCATGACCGTGGCGGTCGGCGGATGGTAGAGGACTTAGTGATAATCATCTCGTGCAGAGATGATTCGCTTATGGGGTGAGTTTGTGGTGTCGTGGTAGATATCCTCTCCACTAAGGATATCATTTTTACCTACCACCAGAGAAACATAAAGTCTCTCTTGGCGGAATAGGAAACCAGATCTTGTAAAGAAGATCATGGTGGTATGTGTGCGAACGTTCAAATCTGATGTTGTTTACACGTGCTCAAAGGCAATGTAACAATGACGCAGACAGGCGGCAAAGACAAAGAAAGAAGCGACCAAATGCTTCGTCCGGTAATGAGGGTCATGTTTACGCTATGTATCGTCGCTATAATAGACGTTGGGGAAAAAAAAGGTGCTAATGGGATTGGTGGCAGAAACGAATCCCTTGCCTGCATTTGTATATGCAGGGAAATTAGTTTGTGGCGACGTACGAAATTGATAATTGTTTGTCTATTGAACAACGAATCGCTGGTCGGCTTGCTGCAGCTGTAACAACAAGCCGTCCGTCGTTGCATTTCAATTGATAACAATGGGTACCGAATGTTTTGTATTTATGGTGCATATGCACATTAAGGAACTATTTTTAGGAATTTTATCTAGCGCGTTGAAAGCATTAAATGCCCTTGGAAAAGGAAACGTTTCGGGTATGCGGTGCAGGTGTGGGAAATTGAAATTTGCCTGGGAACCGAAGGTGCCGAATAGGTTTTGGGATTCCTGAAAAGGTAGAAAAGAAATCTTACAGGAAATTATATGCGAAGAGGTGCATGAAGGTAAGTTTTCTTTTACAGGGACTTTTTAGATTATACCTTAGATAATCCTAGATGAGTAAAGCATTTATTGTGCTAAAGCGATTGCATTAGCAAAATTATATGATTGGATGGGAGTTATGGGGGTTTTTTTAAGTAAGTGAACCGTGGGGTTTGGCGGAATCGCCACAAACATACTACGCATCATTACTTGGCCAACTGAAGGCAGAAATTGCGGAAAAACGGCCACATTTGCAGAAAACGAAAATCCTGTCTCACCAAGACAACGCACCGTCTAACATTTCAGCGGTTGCCACCGTAAAAATCCACGAATTAGAGTTTGAACTGCTTGAAAACGCCAAGTCCTATTTGGACGGGTTAGAGAGATGGGAGCACCACTGGGAGCAGTGTGTAGAGTTACAAGGAGACTATGTAGAAAAATAAATATAAATTTTCAGAAAAAATTTCTTGTATCTTTGTTAGGTCGGAAACTTTTCAGCCCACCCTCGTAACATATATTGGTATTTTTGTTTTTCACGCTTGCGATCAAGGTGATATATTTTGTTTCCTATAGTTGAATATTATTTTATTTTTCCCACTTGGCTGAATTATGCACATTTGTTTTTAGGTTTTATGCATTTTTTTTTCTCTCATTTAGTTTTTGGAAGTAAGTTTTTACGTTTATTCTCTGTTTTGTTTTGTTTGATTGTCTTTTGACTTTCTTTGTTTTGACAGCCTTCTCTGTTTGGATTTTGGTCTATTGAATTCAATCTTCTGGCGTGAACATGAGTATATTTATTGTATGTCGCAATTGATACATTAGTATTTAGTTTATTTATGTTTTTTTAATATATGACTCACTTTGTCCGTTAACACTACAAAAGACTGATATGTATACGTATATTATATATGATGTATGTGTATGTATATTACATATGATATACATGATATGTATATTATATATGATATAATGAATTTCGGTTTTCCTTACATAACGAGCGTCTAAGGTGTTTTCAGTTGTCTTATGATCGCCGTCGAAGTTTTTTCTTCCTTAATTTTTTGTTTATTATTCTCCACTTTTTTCTCAATCTCCTCTTCACTATTCTCCCGTCCTCTCTCGACGTGCACCTTAATATTGTCCCCTCCTTTTGCAACCCCCTCTTCTTTATTCTTCGCTTCCTCTTAATTTTTCTTTTTGTGTGTCGAAATTAAATTTACAACCCATGCCATGTGGTCATTCTCGAAGTGTTCATTTAGTGTTATATTCTAGAGCCTCATCTAGTTCTTATTTCACTATACTGAAGACGAATGGCGGCTTGGGACATTTCTACCATTTTAAATATGGCTGCCATGATATTTTAAAACCCTATCGTCACTATGGGGAAACCCATCACTTTATTTTAATAGCATTCCGCCCTTTTTGGAAAACACTTTATATAACTTTTCGGTAAAAACACGTTTAGTCAATTAATTTACTTAACGTTAATAAAAATCAAATCTGTATAATTGGTACAAAAACATGTTCCATGAACGTTTCTTACAGATGCGTACATTGAAGTATGTGCACACAGATCCTTTGACACTGCCATCAAAAAAAGAAACACATACTTAAAGCCATCAACTCATCCCCTTGTACAATATTTCTGCCACCACCGTTCTTTTTACAAGATTTGAAGTTCTCACTCCGGTTGTGTATGATCCCCTTGGGGCCCAGTGTATTATCAATGCTGAAAGCCTCCCTCTCTGATATGTCAATTACTTATATTATGTACTTCAAGAGCCAGCTATAGAAAGGGAGCTTATTTCCCCCGAGTGATAACATATCCCATCATATGTGAGGGCGGCACGTCTTTAAGGGTGCGCATGAATTAGATGACCTCTACATAGACGCAAGAGTGCTGTCAATTTGATTTCCCATTAGGATCTTCTCATAACAAAAAGTTACTTCGGTCTCCTAGATGACTGTCAAAGTTTTTCTGTTTCAAATATCAATTGTGGATGATTGTCGTAATAGTACAAAAACATCGCTTTCTTAAGCAGTGTATCAACATGTAAGTTCCTTTCTTACGTTCTCGTCCTTTTCATCGGTATGGGTCCATTATACTATATATTAAAAAAAAAACTCTCTATAGTTGATGGACTTCTTTTGAAAAGATTCTCGAGCGACCGCGGTAACGTGTTATCAACTTACTTAAAAAATTTTACTGGATTCTAATCAACCCATATCGAACTTTAATACATCATAAATCACAGTTTTTAGGACTCTTGTAAACGTTTAACAAAAAATTCGAACAAAGGACCAACCATTGAATGGTAGCTCATTAATCAGTATCTATCTTGACTTAGCAGGTTCGTTGATGCTGCAATCATTAAGTGCTTCATTATTTTTAAAATTATGAAAGTTATACTCGAAGGGTTTTGAAACAGAAAGGGCATCTATTAAGGGATTGTGACGTATATCAAACTCATTGGAGATACTTCACTCCTAATTGGCAAAAAAGTCACATTTGAAAAATCAGGAATTGAATCAAAACCTTTGTCTGAAATAGTAGGAGGTGGGTTGGGATGGACTTGTTGATGAGCCTTAAAATTTCAAGTATTTTGGAATGACATCCGAAGAAGAATCTAGTCGGTACACTGGTTACTCATCTCTTCTTTAACTGGTTTTGTAGATGGCGAATTTAGGTATAAATCATCTTCATCCGGTCGTTTTGTCTCTAAAATGTGTGATTCAAAAATGACTTAATGGTTGCTTGTAAACAATTATTTGTCACTTCTACTTCAGTCAGAAAAAAGTTATAAAGTTGTATACTAAGCATTGTCAAAGACAGAAGAAGCTGCGTCGGTATTAGGTTGTTGAAGAAGCATTTTTGTTTGCGTTTGTCAGACTTTTCTTAAGGATTGTTTGATAATTCAGAGGAGTCGCTTCAATCGTCAACGTTTTGTTTCGTACGAATATCTTAATCTACTTATACATATATTTGTCGGTATTTACATATTTACATTTTACACGAAAATTTGAGAATGGGAAAAATTACAATGAGTTAAACGCCACGTTTACTCTCGGTCGATTAAAAAAGGATTTCCGTAAAGTTATTAAATCAGTGTCTGCAAATGTCTGAGCACAATCCTAGTGAATTGTCACGAACCTGGCTGAAAACTGGATCCATTATTATCCGCTATTATTATTAAAATTCCAAATTGTCATGTCCCTTTTGAAAAATCCTAAACCATGGACCAGTTAGGAATTTAGTTTAATGACGAAGTGGATTAGTCAAACCGACGGTTGGGTGTCGGTGGGCTTGTAAACTCTCTTCAGTAGTGGACTGTATTAGAGCTGCCTGGCTGGTCAAGAATATCTAAAAATGGATAATTTTAGACGAATGCCTTCCCTATACACCCCAATCTACTATGTGCCACCTGTTTTCTTTTTCCCAGGCGAGGTGTCCTTTACCACTGGTGGGGAGAAACTGGGAATCGGCACGCTCTATTGAAGCGGCGTCGTGCTGGAGATAGAATGATGCGTCGCTAACGATCTCCCCCACAGTGCGGTGCACTTTTTCCTACGGTTGTGACGTTGTCTATGCGTTTATACACTCCCAATCAGGATGGGGCCACAAATTTTGCAGTTGATTTTCGCCCTTTATACCTGTTGGAAATTTTGTACCGGGAAACATATACTATCCGTGAATAGGTACGTATTTTCCCAAAAGAAATTCATAAAATTAAAGGGTAACTAAGAAACGACCGTTGGAATTTCACAAGATCAAATAATAAACTATTTAAAAAGGGTATAAAATAGTGCGTCACTAGGATGCAAAATTTTAGAAAAGAAGGAAAAAATTAATGAAATGTTTACATTTTATGGTTTTAAAACATTTATTTATAACGTTTTTCTACCTCGAGAGACTCGTGGTGAGTCCGCTCTCAGCTAAGGGTGAGTTTTCTTTTCTTGAGAGAAACGTGAAGTCTCTCTTTGTGGCGGTGAATTGGAGAGGATCTCTCTGGATCGATCTTAGCTAGTGTGCTAATTGATCCATTGTTTACTCATGCAACGAAGTCATGGGAAAACTAAACTGAGAAAGGAGGAAAGAACAAAGGGCATCATTGAAGACATGTGTTGTATTCCAGAATACTACCCTTATTAAATTTAACACTGAATCTCCTTACACATCCTTAAAAACTTCCTTTAACATATATTACATTCTCACTTAATACATACCATTCATAAACATTCACAATATTGCCAGTTACAGCACATTTAATAACTTGCCGCTTTTTATTTCAAAACAGAACACTTTGATTTTCGTTCAAATTTTATTCAATTTAAAAGTCACAGAAACTAAAGGAATACTTTGAGAAAATTTGTTTTGTTCATATTATAATTTACAGTAAATTAGAACACAATGTTCTATAAGTAGAGAAAAAATTCAATAGTAAAATCAGTTTGAGTTTGGAGTTGAGTTAGAAAACAGAGTTAGTTGAATTGCTTACAGTCTCAAGTAAATTTATGTTTTGAATTGAGAATAAGTTTTCCTTGAGTGAAGAAGATGATACACAAAATAAACAATATTAAGGAGACGGAATTAGTTTTTTTTCTTAATTAATTAATTATCAATTGCAACAAATTTCCGCTCAAACGTACTTTCTATCGGAGCGGAATAATAAATAAAAGGAAAAATAAAAGGAATAATAACTAAAAGAAAAACAAAAGGTCCCCGCTCTTCCCTCAACCGAGGAAGCACGGCGCCGGACGTCAACACATGGATGCAGCTGTATATCATAGTATAGTCATCATGCAATTAGGAAAACTGGGTGCTAAAAGGAATTTAGGTATACAATGCTGATTGTGCACTGTATCCTTGCTGGCGGAAAGGGTCGAATTCTTTGTATGCATGTTTATATGCTGGAGAATTCGGTTTTTGGCGGCTAGACGCTAGATGCGTTATGGCTTTTGTCGATTGGACAGAAGGCTGCCGAGACTGTGTATAAGCCAGGACGATGTGGCAGGGTACGCTGGCTGACAGGGGCGCCGATAAGGTTGCTTAATAGCCTGCTTAGTAGTCTGCAACGCAATTAGGACAATGTCGCTATAGGGGATTTCGGTATACAATGGTAATTGTGGCCCGTATCCTAGCTGGCGGCAAGGCTCGGATTATATTTGCACGTTTGCAGGTAACGCTGGCTAACAGGGGCGCCGATCAGGTTTTCGAATTTACGATGCCTGTATGACGTATAGAATTATTTTCAGGAATTTAGGACGATGCGTTAAATGTTCTTGATGAGGCAATGTTTGCCAGTTTGTTATGTCCTTCGATCGCCGTGCAGGCGTAGGACGATTGGTCGCACTTCTGACCCACGTGTCTGTGGGCACGTGGGGTTGTTGCCTCCCAGATGTATGTTACCTTCGTTTCAGGTGTGGTGGAGGACTTTTGAGGACACGTGTCTGTGGGCACGTGTAATTTATCTATAGGTGAGTGTGTTCGTTGGTGGAACGACGACATCTGGACCAATAGTGGATTGTGTGGTTCGTAGAACCGCCACACGACCTTCTTCGGCTTTGCAGGATTTGCCACATGACAGTATTCCCACCATCTGAAACATCGAGTGAGTGTTCTCGTAGTCTGCATCTCACCCATCTGACCCGTGGGAAACCTGTTGCCAGCAACATGCTAGCCTTTTCTTTTGGTAAGCGGCTCATGGCAGCCTGCGTGCTATCTTGTTTCCTTTTTAAACTCTTTACCACTTCCTTTGGGATCGCGTTCAGTGTAGGGAACTCTATCATCATCATCGGCACTACAACCAGGAACAGGTCTTGGTCTTATTTAGCAAGTCCTGAGGCTTGTTAAATTTTCCATAATGATTTGTTTTTTCCGGGCAAGGTCATTAGTTTTGCGCCACATGCTCCCCGACGGGTAATCGAACCCCGGTCTTCCGCGTGACAGGCGGGTATACTAACCACTATACTATCGAGGAGCATAGGGAACTCTATAGCGATCGCTATTAGGATTTCCTCTACAATGATAACCTCATCTAAATCACGAGACTGATTATTTCATCTTTGAAGAGCTATAGGTTGTCGACCGCTCGTATTTCGGTCGATATTTTGTCCTTCCTCTGGGTCCCTTCCGTTTTTGCTTAGACTCCCCGTTATTTTTCTTGAAGTCTTGGGTCCCCATTTTCTCCGGGATGAGCGTTTTTCGGCTGACTTTTACGCCGATCTTCCTAGCGAATGCTGAGTCCAATGATGGTATGGTGAGTCCCTTGTCTAGGTAACCTAAGACTAGGGTTGATCCTTTCGGTCCAATTGGTACCATTTTCAGGTACCCCTTGGCGCTGTTAATGTTTCGCACAAAAATTACCACTTCTCCCTCCACTCCTTTAGGTCGTCGTCGGATTTGCTGTACGATCGGGGTAATGTCTTTCTTTTTACCGCACTATCGTTGGAGGAAGTTCGCCCGAGTGGAAGATAGAGTAATGCCATTTTAAACACTTCCTACATACTGGCGCGTTGCCGCTTGCTGGTTGAACACTTAAAGCAGAGCCCGGCTTTCCTCACCATCTCCCATTTTCCGCTACTGCTGGCTGCTTTGAACATGGGATATTCAAAAATCCTATGATTTATGTGGTATACCGGCCATGGTGTTTTCTTTGGGCCTGTGGGGCATCGTCTTCTTGAATTGACAGAGCGACCAATCGTCCCTCGCTTTCTATTGACAAAAACTAACTTCATTTCTGTCGATGGTTGGGAAATCATAGAATAACTGTCCAATATCTAGAATTAATTAACATCCTAAACGGCCGTTAATATATTTTTCATAGCAACAGGTCTACAGGAGATTTGATGGCGCATTATTAGGTCTAGAGGAGATTTTATGATGTGTCGTACTTATAGGTTCGCAGGCAAATGTGATGGTGTATCTTACGTAAAAGTGGAACCACTCAGGAACTTATTTAGTAAAATCAAGGGTGACTTACTAGAAACGCGTTCTTTAGTGTTTGACACTCACCCCCAATTGTCGAAATTGTATTCTCTTGGTGCTGACGATAGACCGACTCAAAGGATAAAAGACTGACTATCTTTTTGGCTGACCAGTTCAAATAGTTCTGGATGCTGTTCAATCTGTCCCCAATCAAATTAACACTGGTGTTACTTAGGGCCCCGTACTCCCATTCTATTCCTCATTTTTATAAGTCATCTCTTATCCATCAGCCACAATCCAATTTATGTGTTTATGTCTATGTTGAGTATTCGTACTCATTTGAATATATTCGAACCTTATTATCAATGAAGAAGAGACCCGCACATAATTGATACCGATGAGAATCACCCAACTGAGCAAAATTAAATACCTTTAAAAATCAATGGTGTATTTTGTCATCCAACACGAATCCCAGTGCGACATATTCTGACGATGAACTTGCAGTTGCACAAAGTTATCGAAGACAAGCAACGAGTGAATTAAGTTTTTAATTTGAACGCCCAGCTGCGGAAAGTGCGTTCTAGTGTACAGAGTTTTTTAATGGATGCAGGAAGACCTTCGCGATTTTTAATTTATTGAACCCAAACTTAATAAGAGAGGATGGGGCAAAGAAACTTCTTGATTAAGAAATTAAAAGAAAAAAGTAATTAAGATATGAACTTAGTTCTGTCTTTTACTTTTTAAAAGTAAAACGTTTATAGATTATTTATTTATTTCGTTCATCTACTTTACGCAGTTTTAAAGATGATATTAAGTAAATAAGATCCCTTATTGTTAACACAAGGTGGCGCAAAATTACTCACCCTACCGGAAGATGTCATAATTTTTGCAAATGGCGTCATACGTCAATCATACTTGACATTTGTGAACTAAACAGCCGCAGTATACAAACAACACCGCAAGAGCGTGGAATAATTGTGTAGATTTTTTTGACCAATAATCGGTCGATGGTGTTAGCGCAACGTGAATTTCGACGTCGATTTCCTTATCATGTCGCGCCAACTGGGCAAACATTCCGGCGCTTAGCTACTCGACTCGAACAGACTGGAACCACAGGAGACCATGCACAGCGTGGCCGCCATCGGACTGGGCGTTCGGCCGAGAATATCGCGGCTGTGGTTACCCATGTCGTTGAGAACGAAGAAACATCAACTAGACGATGGGTCACGCAATTGGGCATCCCCAAACGTACCCTACAACGAATTTTAATGAAAGACTTACACATGTACAGAGTCCAAACAATGCATCAGTTAAAGCCTGCTGACCGGCAGTCTGTGAATTACTTTCAAGCCATCCTTAATCTCAACAACGAAGAACTGATTTTGTGTCGAAAATCATCATGAGAAACGAGGCGGATTTACACTTAAGCGTTTTCGTCAATAAGCAAAATTTTCGTTTCTGGGGCACTGCGCCAAAAAATCCGCGTGTGATGCACCAAGGGCCATTACATCCACTCAAAGCTACTGTGTGGTGCGGTGTTCACGCGGGAGGACTGATTGGGCCGTATTTTTTTTTAAGATGCCATCGGCAATGCGGCCACTGTTACAAGCGAACGGCACAGGCCCACGATAAACGACTTCTTACTGCTGGAATTGGATGAGCGGGGTTTGGTGAACATGTGGTTTCAACAAGACGGTGCAACCGCACACACAGCACGAGCCACAATGGATATTGTGAACGAAGCGTTTCCTGGTCGCCTAATTTCCCGGTTTGGTGATTTGGCATGGCCAGCAAGATTGCCCGATTTAACCATCACAGACTTCGTTCTTTGGGGCTACTTGAAGTCATGGGTTTATGCCAACAAGCCTCAGACAATCGCAGCCCTTAAGGAGAATATTCGACAGGAATGCGAACAGTTATCACCGGAAATCTTGCAGAAAGTTTTGGAAAATGCGATAAAACTGGTACAAATGTGTATCAACACTGGCGGTAGCCGCTTGACGGATATCATCTTTTCCACTTAACAGAAAAAATTGTAAAGGTCCAAATAGACATTTCCATCAGTCGAAATTTTTTTTTTTTTATTTAGTAAACAAGTAATATAAAAACAAAACTGGATGATTAATTTTGCGCCACCTTGTATATTGTGCTAATAGAACTCGGAAATTTTATTCAACTCTTTGCAACATATCGCTTTGTATGTTGACAAGAGTATGATGAATGTTATTCTTTAGACGAGGCAGAATGCTAGGACGATCTTTGTAAAAAAAATTATTTTACGTCGTCCTGTTAAAAAGTTGCATGGGGCTAAATCAAGTGACTGTGCTAGCCATTGTAACTTTCCCCTCAAAGAGATGAGGCGAATTGGACATTTTACGAATTGACGAATACCATTCACTTCTCCTTCGAACATTTCATGATAACGACTAACGAAAACTTGTGTACATCGTGGTATTGAATCTGCACTTTCTCACCTTCCTCTGAACAATTCGGCTTTAGAGTGTATAAATCAATCCAGCACGTTCCCCTGCCTCACCATATATATATTGGGATTTATTTAACCCTTAATATAGGGTTTTCCAATAGGAACTTGACAACCTTTTTTCAGTAGTAAATTTTTATAATTTGCAGACGTTGTTCGTTCGTGTACTTAGCCATGATGAAAATGTTGAGTTTACTGAACAAATTAACAGTGACAGTTCGATGATTAGTGAAAGGGTGCATCCACAAATTAAATTCAAAGTTGTCAAGTCCCTATTGTCGAGTCCCTAACATAAAATAAAGTCGGGTTAGGTACACCATTTATCGGGTTTTCCAAAAGGGACTTGACGACTTTTTTTCGGTAGTCAATTTTTATAATTTGCAGACGTTGTTCGTTCGTGTACTTAACCATGATGAAAATGTTGAGTTTACTGAATAAATTGCCAGTGACAGTTCGATGATTAGTGAAAGGGTGCGTGCACAAATTAAATTCAAAGTTGTCAAGTCCTTATTGTATAACCCTATACAACGCATCTAATACCCAGTACTGCCCCCTGTCGTCAAAGGTAAATTCCTAAGGAGACACTCTATCAGTGCATCCTCGAAGCCAAGAATCGATTAATTCAGGGCACTCGAACAATTTAAAAAATGCGCTGGGTGTTTGTGGGTTTCTAAGGGATACAAAATATACTTTATCCCTTCCAATATAGCTGTAATTCACAAGGCATACCTAAGTCCGTAAATTGTATTTAATTTCCACATTCGACTAGGATGCTGCGCCCCCAAACATCTCTTAAAGCTGTTGTAAGCTCTTTCCTCTTGTCTGGATTCCGTACCTGCTCTGACTTTGTTCTGGACATAGGGCGTTGTAGTCGTGGTCAGTACGACTCGTCTTCAAGGGTTTCGCTTCTCTTGTTGCACATATATTGTGGGGGAAACAAAATAATATTATAGGTGTACAAATCCCCCGTTTTCTACAAAAAAAAATTAGGAATTTATTGTGAAAAAACTGAACATTACGTTTTATTCAAAGTATTGTCAATTACTAGACACTACTTTTTCCCATCTTTCTGGCAGCATCCGGATACCACGTCGGAAGAACTCTTCGTCTTTCGAGGGTATCCACGAATCGACCCATTTTTTGATATCTTCATATGTTGGAAAGTGCTGCTCGAACAGACCATGTGCCATGGATCGAAATAAGTGCTAATCAGAAGGGTGGGGTAGGACTTCACAGCGAAGAGTTTTCAAATAGTTTTTCACCGCCACCGCAACATGCGGACGAGCATTATCGTGGAGAAAAATAATTTTGTCATGCCTGGAGTAGTAATGGGCGTGTTTTTCCTTGGGTGCCCGGCTCAATCTCATTAATTGTGTTCGGTAGAGAACTCCAGTGATGGACGGTTTCAGCAATTCATAACACATGACACCAGTCTGATCCCAGCAAATACACAGCATGAGTTTTTTCCCATGAATATTCGGTTTTTCTGTCGATGTTGAAGCATGGTCAGGTGGACCCCATGATTTTCTCTTCCTTGAGAGATCGTCATCATCATCATCGGCACTACAACCGGGATCCGGTCTTAGGCTTATTTAGCAAGTCTCACCACCGGTATCCAGTCCTTATCCCAGACTTGTTAAATTGTCCATAATAATTTGTTTTTCCGGGCAAGGTTATTAGTCCTGCGCCAAACTTTCTCATGATGTTTGGGTTATCGTAGTGGATCGATTTTTTTCATCCCCAGTGACTATACGATGCAAAAACTTTTTTTTTTTTTTTGTGCCTGGCAAGCAGCATTTCACTTATGCAAAGTCGGCGTTCAACGTCTCTCGGCTTCAATTCGTATGGAACCAAATTTCCTTGTTCATCATCATCCAAACGATGTAAAATTGCTTGTTGAGTTACATCTAATGTAAATTTTCTTTGCGTTTGAGATGGATCTTCCTCCAATATTGCTTCCAATATTGCTTCCAATTCCTTGCCTTCGAACACTTCGGCCTTCCACTTCGTTCTTTGTCACCACATCAACGTGGCGTTACGTGATTCCGTTTAGTGTTATACGCTAACGTATTACTTCCAGGAGCTAGATATTTATGGGTATGGGGTTTAACGTATAACAAAAACGAACACTTAAAGTCCGCCGGTAGAACGTAGGGACAACCTATCCTGGCCATTTTATTTCTGCGGATGTTATCACGGTCGTTGCACAATTGAACTCGGTAAATATGTTTCACCTCTCGAAAATCTTTCCCTTGCTAGCCGTCGATCAAAGAGTTCACATCAGTTCACATTGAAAGCCAATTTCAAATGTGTGGAAAAACACAGTAATTCATTCTTTAGCCGAACTGCACGAGTTTGGATCGTTCTATCTTATTATGTGTTTTCTTGTCATTGTTTATTGTATTCAAAACCAATGAAGATCGATATTTTCTACCTCTCTCCTCTCCTTTTACCGCTCCTACCGTTATTAGAAAAGTAAGGACACCTCAGAATCCTCTGTATAAAAAAGGAAAGCCAAGAACATTTTGAAGGTATTTACTTCTACTTCTGTGCGTTGACATTTAAGGATATTGTGGGGAAGAAGTATGTACCAGTATGGGTACTTGGTTCACTTCCATCCCCATCGTCTGTCACTATAATTTCCAAAAACACTGTTCTGTCGAAAATTGCTCTCCAAAAGACATCGGTTCACCAAGAAAACAAACAAATAAATCTCCACAACACAAGTCATTTAACAGGAGGAAGGAAGTAAAACACAGTTTGGGTCTATTGAAGGGAATGTTCTTTTATTGATTGTACTTAAAGATCACACGGTTGGATGTCAATTAATTTAATTATCAAAAGAAAATTTCGCTTGCAGTTAATTTAATCCCGAACACTTTAATCTTCACTACCGCTTTAAATGTGAGACGAGCTATCAAGTCAACCAGCACTTCACAAAGGACCCATTTATAAACGCATCTCCACAGCCGGTGGAGAGCGGGAGTGAACCGACCGTCGCGAACGGTGGTTGTAATCGGACTCCACGAGGATGAAACTCTGACATGAATTCCATCCTAGGTTAGGGCTAAAAAAAAAATAAGGGACGAGAGAGAAAAACTTTTCTCTTCAGGGTGCGGCCGCTGTAGGAAATCCTTCTTTCAGTGTAATGGTGTGTGTGCATGGTTCTTTTATGGATGAGAATGAACCTAGAACAAAGAAAGGGCATAAAGTGCATTCATAGGATACGATTTCGGTAAAGCAAATAAAACCGAAATCGTCAGATGCTAATGGGATCTTTGTTGGAACATGTGCGTCGCGGCTAAACAAAGAGACGACGGTACGATGTGGAAATGTGCTAATTGGTTTTAGCTAGGTTACTGGGAAATGGTGTTTATGACATCGCTAGTAAGGGTAGGTATTGAATTATTTGCGTATCGGCAGAATGCCTGATGAAGGACAGCGGTATTTTGTTTACTCATTGTGTGAGTCGATTGCGCTAATTTAATGCAGATGCTGGTATATTATGCTGGGAGAAAAAGGTCGCCGGCCAATGTGTACGTTAAGAGATTTATCATACAAATGGCGAAGCTGAAAAATAGACAGCACAATGTTTATGGCCCCTGGTGAAGGTTACATTATATGTAATTCAAATCCTTTTGTTTATAGGAATTCGTCTAGGATTCCTGATATGGTATATGATAAGAAATCTTACAGGAATTGTATGAGAAGAGATGCATGAAAGGTACGTTTTTTTTTCCGGGGACTTTTAGGTTACATAAATTTGATTGCTTTAATGCGTCTAGCATTTAAGGTGCTAATGCGATTACATTAGCGAAAGCTTATGCGACTTGGGATGAGGTTATGGGGGCTTTTAGGTAAGTGTACCGTGGGGTTTGGGGGAACTGCCACAATACTCCAAAATACCCCTTTGCGCGCGCGTTAGTGAAAAAAAAAAATTTAAAATATTTCCTCTTGGCGTACCTTGTTCAGGTCGGAGTTCAATGAGTTTAGTATAACCTTTTGATTGAAAGTAAAACCCCAAGAGCTTGGTCGAGCATATTCGAATAATAGAAACACAAGGACAAGAAATTATATAAAAGTGAGAAATAGAATGGCCGAGAGCTCGAATGACTAAGGCACACCAAAATTCAATGGGAGACAGATTTGACACTATGCATAACTACTGAAATTTACCGGTTAGAAAGGCAGCCTCTTATGTTTTGGATCAGTGTATCATGAAATAATTTCGATACGAGGGTTGGGTTCCAAACTATCTCCAAGAATTTTGATGTATCCGGTGTGACAACCCACATTTTGAAAGAATACCCCACCTTTTTTTTTTTTTTTTTTTTTTTTTTTTTATATTAAACTTCTCTCGGGAGAGGCGAACCTATAGCGTCGAGTGGGCGCCCCGAGATGCCATCAAATAACTGTTGCAGTTCTTTTTGAACAGTTGCAGGTTGTAATGCTCCGGGAACACTCGCGTGGGAAGGGAGTTCCACAGCTTCCCCGCTCTGTAACGGTACGACTTCTGATACAGGGATATTCGCGCTGTCGGGAGATGAACCACAAATGGGTGCGATCCGTCGGATTGTCTTGTGGAGCGCATATAGACCGAATTGTGTGGAACAATGCCAAGAATCTCGGAAGAACAGCACCCGATCCCATGTGGATCGGTTTCCACGAGTAATATGTTTCCAGCTACTGTGAAAGTTGACATTTAATAAATGCCTCCATAACTTTTGACAGAGAAGCTGGCGGTATGCATCTAAAGGACAAGGCGGCTGGTGGGAATTTGTTAGATAATCCCAGACATCGATTTGGGTCGGCATTGACCGGTTAAGTTGAACAGATGGAAGTGCCATCTGAATGAGCGTTATAGCATTTATCAATGATAGTGAAGAACGTGGTTGGAATGCACACGAACACTAGAGAAGGTTAGAACTAAAGCAATAACGTGTACGCAAGAACATGTATTTTCTCACTACTTAAGTTGTGGATTGCTACGTTAATTGCTTTGGTTTCTAATGATTCCTTTTTTCGATTTTCTTTTTTGCTTTGCTCTTTAACATGCTACGGATGCCATGTTTGTGCGTATTTATTGGAAATACCGCAACCCATAAGATAGTATTGCATTTTTTGAGTGTTCGGGAAACAGTTGGAGTTCAAAGATAAATTTATCTCATGGGATTCTGGTTAAAGTTGAGGCAGAGATGATGTGATATCAAGTAGTGTAGAGTGCTGCTACGAATTATGCAGCACGAGTTCGCTTTTTTTTTCGTTGACGATTGAATTGTCAACAACCATATATTTTATTTGATCTTTCCCACAAGTACAAAGGAATTTTTACTGCTTGTGGGAGAGTGTAGTAAAATCCTGATGATCTCCGACGCTAGTTCTTCGTTGGTCCAAGTTGGGTCAATGTGCCTAATGATGAAAGTTGTTGGTTTGAGCTGATGGTGTTGGAACGTAAAAAATTGGTGTTGTAGTTCCGCAAGTTTTCTAACGGTTTTCTCGTGATCAACCAGAGTTGTTGTTGCAATGGAGACATATGAGCCTTTAGTGTTTGTGGTGAAGTTGCGGTGTCCTAGGGCATTTTCTACTATTAGAATTATTCCCTTTATACTGGTCACATTTTTTATGTATATTGGTGGTGGTCTAACATTTTTGTGCTGGGCTGGCAGGGGACTCGGTGCTGGCTTGGCTTGTTTGGTGGCTTCCTTATGGGCTGATGATAGTTGTTTGGGTGGAGATGTTTTTTGGTTTAAGCTGGGAGAAGGCGTCATCTCTATACTGGCATCGTCGCTGTTTTTCTGAGTTGCTTTAGGGAGTGAATTTCCTCCCGGAGTTGTTTCACCTCTGTTGTAAGCTGTTGGATGTATTCCACGGCTTCGAGGAATTTTTGTTCGTAGTCAATGTGGTTTTTTGCTTGATTTTCCATTTTTGTGGTCTTCTTTGATGAGTTTTGAAGAGTTTCAATGGCTCTTCTCTTCCGTTCCAATAAATATTCCCGGGTAGCGCTCGACTCGTTGTCTGGCATCTGTGAAGACAGATTTCGACTACGGCATCCAGCGAAAATTATACGTGTTTGCGAGTGTTTGTATGGTTTTTTTTTTTTTTTTTTGTGTAACTATAACTTTCGCAATTTATCACACAACAAGATTCGGTGTGAACGCGATCGATCGTCGACGACTTAACGTCTACGGATTCAATTTTTCAATTTTATTCGTCAACAAGCACACGATGAATACGTCTGTGCGCATGAACGATCGGCTAGTGAATCGGCCTCGAATACGAATTTCATCACCCTTATAAAGAGAAACAAATCGAGATTTGTATCTCGAAAATACACAATTTCATAAAAAATCCCGATTTTGGTATCCTGAGTGAAATGCTCAGTGTTTATTTAAGATAAGAATTCAATTTCTTGAATTCTTACGAAACTATTTCGCAAATGTGGATATGTATCTGGATTTGGCTTTCTATTTGTTTTTCTTAATGGAAACTTTTAGATAGAGATAACGATCTCTGAATTTTGGTTTTCGATGATGCCGTGGGGCAAATGTGAAACGGAAAACGAATATTAGATTCGTTTATTGTGGATTTTGAATTGTGAATTTTAATTTAAGTTTTGGATTGAATTATGCCGTGGGGCAAATGTTATGCGATAAACGAATGTTTGATTCGTTTGTTGCGAATTTTGGATCATGTTTGGGTTTTTTCGGGCATTGATAGGATTTTGGGTTTTGGAGTATGATTGCTGGGATTTGGATGTAGGAATGGGGGAAAAAGGTGGTAGGGCTTTTTAGAGCACTACTCTACTATTTCTTGGCCTGTAGGAACCCGGAAGTTCATGACCTCACCGACTCGACTCCGCCATCGTTCCCTGTCCTGTGCACTCTCCTTCCACGCTTGACTAGGCGATCCGATCTCTACAAGGTCGAACCTTACATTGTCCTCCCATCACCGTCGCGGTAGTCCTGCCGGTCTCTTTTCCGTTGGTCTACCGTGAAGAATTCTACGCACGGTCCTATCGTTGCCCATTCGCGCCACATGACCAGCCCATCTTAATCTTCGCGACCTAATTACTCTTACTATTGTAGCTTTGCGGTATAGCTCTTCCACGGCGTGGTTGTGGAGTTTCCTCCATTGTCCTGCCTCCTCGTCATATTTACCACCAAAGATACCCCTTAAAACTTTATTCTCGAATACGAGAAATTTGTTTTCTTTTCCGTTTTGTGAGACCTCATGTTTCGTAATCATATTGCATTTTGCAACACAGTTCTAGGTATTTTTTCAAAATATATATCGTGATTTGAAATGTGCCTTATAGCTCGGAGGCTTTCGGTTTTACCCTCCGATGACAGCTTCACCGCTATAATGGGTGGTGTGCTTTTTTGGTTAATAGAACGCACCGTTCCATACCTGAATGCTTTTTCAAATTGTATGTCTTTAAGACCCAGATTTCGTATTCCTTATAGGACTTCTTCTGGGCTGAAACTGGTACCAAGTCTTTTATTAAAAATGCCTGAAATTTATCTTCTTTGCTTGTGTATGTAAAATATTCGGAGTTGGTTTCCTTCAGAATATCTTTAACTTTCCTGGAATCAGTTTTATCTTTAAGTTTTGTGATAATTTACTCTCATTTATTTGTTTTATAGTGAATTTATCGCTATCTATTTTTTATTTTAATATCTTACCTATTGTTTTGCTATCCTCCTTGAAGATATTAATTGGTGGTGGTACTTTGATTTTCCCCATCATTGTTGTTATTTCTATCATGTTATTTTTTCTGGTTTCGCTGTTGTTTTTATATTTGATGTTCTGTTTGGGTCCCTTTCTTGTTGTTTTTCCTCGTTGGCCTTTTTTTAACTGTGCCATCAGCCCACTGGCTGAGTTAGATCCACATGGTTGTGTGTTGTTTGTTTTTCCTATGTCCATTGGGTGTATGTCGTCATCTTCGAGTATTCCAAAGGTGTTGTTGTTATCACTTTTATGATTGTTTTTTTGGTCCGCTAATGTATTGTGACGCATATGACAATCAGTACTAGAATATTATAGAGAGTCCGAAACAGAGTACTAGAATATTCTATAAAGTAATGGAAAACTGGAGACTAGGAACAGTAGAACATTCAAGGCAATGGAACGGACGGAAACGAAACGCTGAAACAGTATAAATACGCCGCACACAGAGCATAGTGGGGGTATGAAGTAGAAAGTAGTAAGTCTCGAGTGAGAACCAAGCGATAAGTAAGAAGAAAAATACGCGATAAGTACGGAAGCGATAAGTCAAGAAATCGTTGTGTACGGTAAAAGTAACGGTTGTGATTAACGGACTAATAAAGTGTTATATCAATTCAAAATCGATTTAACGGCTCTTATTTATTCAATATAATTAATCCAGCGAACCCTAAGCTCGCTACAATTGGTGTCAGAAGTGGGATTAATTATTGGTGAAATAAATAAGTCTGTGGAAGTGTATTGTGACGATGGCAGATCGATATTCGGAGAAGAGTTCGCAACCGTTGGACATTTCGGAGATGTTCAGGATTATGATGGCAAAATTGGACGCGCGAGCTATCGATATTAACTCAAAATTGGATGCTTTAGCTGCAAAATTGGATGCGCGAGCTACAGGCGTTAATGCAAAATTGGACGCGCGAGCTGCAGAGTTTAGGGCAAAATTGGATGCCCAAAGGCAGTGTATGAACGAATTCTGGAACTCGGAAGCGGAGGAATCTGAGGATGAGGAGAAATTGGAGCCACATCAAAGGAAGAAACTCAGGAAGAGCAAAGCTATGCCCGACAGCAGTGAGGAAGAGGAGGAAGATGACGATGATGTGTTATGTGAAGAACTGAAGGATCTCATCGATGATAACCCGATTGAAGAGGACGGCAGTGATGGTGAAGACACTGATGCTTTAGGTCGTTCCCCGAAACGGATTTACAATGATGATGACGAGTTGGACGACCGACTCGAAGACGAGGACTGTGACCTTATTGAAGAGAATCTTGGTTTGAAAGTCGAAGGCAGAAAGCGTCCCAAGCGTCTGCGTCGTACACAGGATGAAGAAAGCGATGGAGAGGAACAGCACGTCGATGAAGGTTCTACACGTGAGGCTATAGCCGAACAGCTATTCGACGACGAAGACAATGTTGAACGCCGCTCTGAACGTAGTCACAGGGAAACTGAGGCGGCAAAACATTTCAATGATGATGAGGAATCGGAGTTTGGTGCTGAGGATTTTATTGTAGACGACGAAGGAAGGCCAATTGCTGAGAAGAAGAAAAGACGACTTCCAGTCACTCACGCGTCATTGCAAGACAGTTTCGGTGTAGATTTCGACTATGAGGACTTCACTAATTGTGACGAGGACGGATATGAACCCGAATACGAACCTAGTGAACTGGAAAGGGATCACTTTACTGATTTGGACAATGAAATCCGTAAAACGGATATTCCTGAGCGAATGCAATTACGCGAAGTTCCGGTTACGCCTGTTCCAGAGGGACCGAACGAGCTACAAGATGAAGCTGAATGGATTTACAAACAGGCGTTTTGTAAATCAACTGTTTCCGAACAAGAGAGATCAACGGATGTTGGAGGTCGAGACCGCTATTGTAAGCCACCACATACGGGGGGAAAGATCAAGCAAGCCCTAGATTGTAGGCGTAATCAACAGCTAGAAGTGCAGTTCATTACGTTCTATAGAGAAGACCACGTGAAACCAGAATTAACGTGCGACGATCTATGGAAAGTCTATTACTACGACGCACGCTCGTGTTTACTGTCAGCTCCAAAGAACAAACCGCTCCAGTTATTTGAAAAGATGCGGAACTACCAGTTGGATACGGTTATGAAATCGACAGATGCTTCAATACCAGATCATATGCGTGTAATTAAAGATGAAGATCTAGACTGCTTACGTGATGTGCAAACTCCAGAATAGCTTAAGGGTGTGCACATGCATTTTCTCTTATACTATTCGCATGATATCCCTAAAATGCAAGAGGAATTTCGTCGTCAGGAGAAGGAAGAATGTCGGCAGGCTAGAGCTGACGCAAAAAGGAGAGCAGTAGAAAATTTGGAAGAAGGTCAAGAACTTCCACCGCCGAACGCCAAGATGAAAGTGGTGCATCGCGACAGACTGGCGGCTTTTGTTGGCCCGGGAGACCAGTGAACTTAGTTCGGGACGAACTAATCTAGGCGGAGGGTAGTGTGACGCATATGACAATCAGTACTAGAATATTCTAGAGAGTCCGAAACAGAGTACTAGAATATTCTATAAAGTAATGGAAAACTGGAGACTAGGAACAGTAGAACATTCAAGGCAATGGAACGGACGGAAACGAAACGCTGAAACAGTATAAATACGCCGCACACAGAGCATAGTGGGGGTATGAAGTAGAAAGTAGTAAGTCTCGAGTGAGAACCAAGCGATAAGTAAGAAGAAAAATACGCGATAAGTACGGAAGCGATAAGTCAAGAAATCGTTGTGTACGGTAAAAGTAACGGTTGTGATTAACGGACTAATAAAGTGTTATATCAATTCAAAATCGATTTAACGGCTCTTATTTATTCAATATAATTAATCCAGCGAACCCTAAGCTCGCTACAGTATTTTTTTCCTCTTTATCTCGTGATTGTTTTTTGCCTAACCTGTCAAATAGTTTTTGCTCCAGTTGTTCCACTTTTTGTTTATATTCATTAATCACTTGCAGACCCTGCATATACATTTCCTTAGTGATAAGAAAATCTTCATCTCCACCGCCCCCAAGAGCCATAGATTGAAGCACCTGCTCGTACACTTCGCTGTCTCAATGTTTTTTTTCACTTGTCTTTGATTTGTTTATTTCGCACTTCACAAGAAAAAACTAAGAAAACAAATCGCCGCGGCATTTTCGACTGTAAATCGGTGCAATAAATATTACGTGCAAGAGGAAACGCATATGTTCCCTTTGCTGGTCAGACACTCAGTCGTTGCAGATACTCCTTGCTCTATTGAATATTCTTTGGTCTCCTCTTGTATTGTTTGATTTATGTAATCGGAAATTTGACTCCGTAGTCCTAATTACCTTCCTGTGTCCGAAGTCGAAACGAAATTACGGCTGCAGTACTTCAAAACCAGTAAAACTAATTTGAGATCTGCAACAATACCCGCCTTTTCCAATCTTTTCTCGTTTCTTCCACCGGCACTGTATATTGGCTCTTAACTATATTAACAACCTCTTTGTGGGCACATGTCTAAAACCACCAAAACCCTAATCAATATATCTGCTTCATCGACTACCTGAATTTACTGACATAATGCAAACTCATTCAATATGTCACCAACAATTCATATCAAAACCTGAATAATGTGCCTTAGCTCCCGGAGTCCTTTCTTTTTAGTTAATCACTTTACAAAGGCTTTTCTTAATCTATAATTCAAATGGTAAATATTTAGATCCTCCCTTTTTTCCACTTGGTTGATCAAACACCTGAGCACGAGAAGGATATCACTTTATCAACTGGTCCATGCCATTAAGCACAACGCAAATTGATTTGCTACCGAAACAAGAAGCGACCGCTTTCCTTTCAAGTCGTCCTCAGCAAAGGCAACAAGTTTCATTTTATTTACAATCAATATCAAAGGCCTTCGAGGTCATGACCGTCTCGGAAATTACGTCGCATTCATTTCAACATTTCAAAGTCGAACAATTTCATTTCGAATATCGAACAATTTCTTAAATCAAATTTTTGTATCTGTTTGTTTTATCTTTGCTTTTGATCTGACACTGGTCCGACAGCATGATTTATATACGAGTAAATATCTTAACACGGATATTGTCTTGATAATGACATCATTGGACTTTTGAAACAGTTAATGAACCATAGTTTCAAAGAAAACAATTTTCAAAATGTCTATTTTTCTATTTGCTTCAACTTTCAACAGCATATTTTCAAATGATGGTTATTTATTTTTTGTTTGCTTTCGGTACACATGCATGGTTGTGGTTGGGTGGTTTGCATGAGACTTTCGATTTATAACCATCGTGAAAACCACATTTAAGTTGTTTGCTTCCCGTAGATAGAAACTGTTATTACCGTTCCGGAGCAGCTTTCATGATAAAGGATATCCCATATCCCGCATTACATGACCTCCATCATATTTGCAATATTTCAACTTGAAGCAGATTTGGGCTGCGGTGGAAGTTGCGTAACAGATCATATCCTTGAAATTACATGACGTCTCATTGAATGTGGCATCATCCAATTTTACTACTTATTTGGTATTTTGATGTATTCAAGGAGATTGAGGATACCCTCGGAGAGGAGTGTAGTTGTGGTGGACTTGATTGCGGATGAATCCTATTCATTGACATTCCACTCTGGGGTGTATTTATATTGCGAGCTGATTTGAATTTTTGGAGACCTTGGATATGATAGGGAGTCGAAGATTAGTCATGGCATTTGATTTCATTCTAATTGCGTAATTGTAGGCTGACTGATGTATGTTGTTGACTGATTTAAATTTATATCTCTTGAGCTTTTTAGCTTTTGTTTGCAGACGTATTTATTTCAAATGTAGAGAAAACATTCTGAGTGATAAATCTACTTTAATAATTTTGTTTACAATAATACCTGAGCATGATGGGTCTTTTTGGTATACTTTAATTTCAACACACAGTGGAGGAAGTAAGTGAGGAATCTGTTATAGGGATATAAAACCTACAGTGACACTTTCACTTATCCATTCCGGATTCCCGTCTCTGTGCTATTTCGTTTTCTGAGCCAAGCCCTTGCAATGATACGGGAGTTTCGCGTCAACTTGTGCAACATTCGTGGCCCAAGGAGCAAATTTTCATCTAATTCTCCCCACATATCTATAACTGGTATCAACTTTTTGTATTTTGACCTGCCTGCTTAGAACTTAGTGCCTCTGGTTTTTCTACATCGTGGCGTAGCCTACATATGTAGTGAATTCACCTTCTGCCACAATATGGTATCCGCTTCAACTCGTCGTAATTACAATTTCACGTTCGTAAGTATATGACTCGTTATCGTTTGCTACACACAAGCCCAAACTTGAATGAAAATGCATTTGTTAAGGAATTCGTGTAGTGCTCTGAAAAGCTCTACCATCTTCTTTCCCCACATACATATCCAATCCCTACACCTTAACTTAAATTCGCAATAAACGAATTCAACATTCGTTTATGGCCCTTACATCTAATTCCCCATAACTCTAAACCCAAATTCATAAAAATACACTATCCCGATCAAATGAAATCCCTGATAAACGAATCAAATATTCGTTTATCACTCTACACAGTCAATTTCTCATGGTCTCCAAACAAAACTAACACATGGTAAATTGAACCAGATGTTTAATTACCATAAGTAAACAAAACCCAAATCCCAGTGCATACTCTCACATGCACTGCATATCCTAGATTTTCTGAGAATTCATCAAACCGAACTTTTATCTCCAAAACAAACACTAAGCACCACACCCAAAGTATCTAAATCGAGATATTGCATTCAATTCGATCATTTCTATATACAAAATCTCGACTTGTTTTTATTTAAAAGGGGATGCAGCGTGATCTTGCGAAGCCTGGCGTGCTCCTCTTTAATAAGGAACGCACCATTGCGGTGAGCTTGGACATTGAAAAGGCTTTTGACACAACCTGGATCGAAGGTCTCGTTTTTAAATCACTGAATACTGGCCTCAGTAAAACGCTGTGTAGTATCATCTACCAGTTCGTTTTAAACAGAACCTTCCAAGTTCGAGTGAATGGAAAGCTTTCCCAAACTTTCAACGCCGCTGCAGGCGTACCACAGGGCTCCATTCTAGGCCCCATCTTATTTAATATCTACACCTCAGATAGTCCTCGCCCTGTGGATGGTAGACTAAACCAGATTTGCTATGCGGATGACGCCCTAGTGTACACGTCATCTAAAAGCCCAAAACTCGCAACAAACCGACGCAACCGTCATCTGGACGAACTGTTTCAGTATTACAGTCGATGGAAAATTCGACTTAACCCATCTAAAGCAGTAGCTATAATTCTGAGTAGTAAACACTCCCAACCTGCTTCTCGATATTCACAGAGTATTCGAATAAAAATGAGAGATACTACGATTAGACCACAAGACAGGATGAAATATCTTGGGGTCATCTATACCCCAAAAATGAATTTTATAAAACATGTGACCCACATTCTTCAAAGGGGCCTCGGTCGGTCTAAGCAACTGCACAACATCTTGAAGTGGAGCAACAAAGTTGACACCAAAGTTAAGCTTCTCTGCTATAAGCAGCTAATCCGATCTGGAATATCATACGCCTTTCCCATATGGTCCTGCATATCTTCGGCCCAAATGGAAAAACTTCGAGTTTTCGAACGAAAACTCCTCAGAAGATGCACCAACCACTACAGAAGGCCTGACGGCCGCCACTACCCAAACTCTCACCTATACGAAGGTGCCTCCATTATCCCTATCGACAAGTACTTGCTAGAATTAGCATATAAGTACCTCGAAAGCATTCAGAACAGCGAGAACCCACTTGTACGGGAATCTTGCGTTCTTGACCCTTCTCTCTCTCAATCTCTTCGGATCAGACCACCACAATTTCTTCTTCAGTACAAAACTGAAGAAAGCACCCTTCCCAACAATATTCTCCTCTATAACAGAGGATTCCTGGACCCATCCCATAGGGTCTACTGCTGACACACTACAAATACGCACGCACAGTACAAGACAGCACAAGCACACACACACACACACACACACACCCACCAAAGCGCAGATTATCAGACGCCAACGACGTGATCTGCGTTTACTACCACTCATGACCTACCGGTCTTGTACGATTTCTTTCCCACCATCCCTCCATCCAAGTAGTTAGAGAACATCCGAACTAACCCTGTCCACACTATCCTTAGATACCCCCCCCCCTTTTTTTTTTCTTTTTCAGATATCTCGAGACCGAGCCCAACATCCTCACGGATGTGGGTGATTCTGGTTATCGCAAGATGACCAGAAGCCAGAGACAAGATGAAGGACACATCTGTCCTTATCTCGCCAATGTCGGCCCTCTCGCTACCCATTTTTTTTTTTATCTCGCGAAGCCAGAATCTTTAGATTCACTTTTCCTGGAGGAAGTACCCAGGAGCACATCTTTACCAAAAAAAATAAAATAAAAAGAATTCAAGTAAAACTACAATACTTTTACTAATGTACTGAGTTTTGGCTAACGACTAATGACAGGTAAGTAGAGCTGTGGGCCATCGCCCAAAACACTCCTTTTAGAAAACCCCGTTCATGTGCATGACCTGCCCCAACGGAAGCCAGCATTTGGTAGCTGGGGTTCCCCTGGAAATTTCAGCATAACTTCCACGAACGATCCGTCGCCACTCTTCCCTCAGGTTTGAGGAAGCACGGCGGCGACTGCAACGGGCGAACTTGGGAGGATTTCATAAAGAGATCTCGTTCTTAAAAAACATAAACTAACTTCCTCCCAAGTGACGCCACATGCGATATTATATCCGATTCTGTGGAGAGAGTTGAATACTATTGCTATTACTATTATTTATTGGCCTCTACGAACGCGGAAGTTCATGACCTCACCGACTCGACTCCGCCATCGTTCCCTGTCCTGAGCACTCTCCTTCCACGCTTGATCAGCCGATCCGATCTTCTCAACGTAAAAGCTAACATTGTCCTTCCATCTCCATCGCGGCCGTCCGGCTGGTCTCTTTTCCGTTGGTCTACCGTCAAAATTCTACCCACGGTCCTATCTTTGCCTATTCGCGCCACATGTCCGGCCCATCTTAATCTTGATTACTCTCACTATTGTAGGTTTGCGGTGCAGGTCTTCCAATTCGTGGTTGCGGAGTTTCCTCCATTGTCCTACCTCCTCGTCATATTTACCACCAAAGATACCTCTTAAAACTTTATTCTCGAATACGCGGAAATTGTTTTCTTCCCCCTTTGTGAGACTCCATGTTTCGCATCCGTATAGAGCAATCGGCATGATAATGTTCTATAGACACGGAGCTTTACGTTACGTGATAGCAGTTTGGACTTCAACAGTCTACTGACTGCGTGCCAACTAGCGTTGCCGGAGTGTAGTCTTTTGTTAATTTCCTTCGACTGGTCGTTACTGGCCGTCAGTATTGTTCCCATATATTTAAATTCTTTAACTTTTTCAAATATCTTGCCTCTGACGTTTATATGTGTTCCCTGGGGTCTACCTGCTCTGGCCATAATCATGTATTTTGTTTTGTCTTCATTTATTTCTAGGCCCACCTCTTCTGCCGCTTGCATGATGATTTCACAGTTTTTACTTACAGTGTATAGATTATCGGCCAGAACGGCGATGTCAGCCGCACATGCGAGCACTTGTGTGACCCCGATCAGGGACGATCCGGCCATGTTGTCGTGTTGTACCTTTCTGTTTTAGTCCGTCTCGGATTTCAATTGGTGCTGAGAGGTGGTTTTCTATTCTCACTCGCCCGTCGTTTTCGCTCATGCAAATTTGAATGAAGGCGGCATATTTTTTCGGGAATCCCAGCTCAACAACAACCGCAAACAATGCGGTTGGGAGCAATGATATTCCTTTGTAGTTTTCGCAGTCCGATGTCACATTTTCTTAAAATGGGGACGACTATTGAGGTTTTCCAATCTTCCGGAGTGACTTCCTTATCCCATTTTTTTTTAATCTGTTGGGGTTCTTTGAACATTCCCGAAGAACCACCCATCGTCCTAATCCAACTCCCCGTCCCCAACCTGCAAATACCCTGCAAATCCCTGCACCATCCATAAGCAGCTTACCGTATACGAGCATTACAAAGCTCGCTTCAATAGTCCATCTTGAAACATAAGTCCACGGCAAGATTACCATCTTGCCATGGCATTAAATCCAATGGCATCAACTGAACCATCTCGGTTCATCAGACTTGAACCGATCAGTTCCTAAGGTCGATCATATGCCCATCTAACACATACTTCCTGTATGTGTTATCGCCCCAACAATCCGTTGGTCCTTTAAAGACATTCCGGGCTACTTGCTTGATAGCACATCTGCAAGCCAGATTTCTATTTATAACATATTTATAACATATTTGTCGTAAAACAAGAAAATCGTTGCCCCAACCCTAGCCACGGCGAGCAAATCTTCTGTTGACTTAACATCACAGAAGAACCCATTCTAGCCATCGGCAATATCCCCTATTACCTTCATGTACGCGCATTTATTTGTACAGATGCAGGACCTAATGCCTGATCCGCTGCCTGACCGAGGAACGATCACTGCATCGGCCATGACCCATGTTTCGTTGTCTAATCAACAAGCAGCCACGATGCTCCCTCTGGCCATTGAAACGGAATGCTTCTGTATACTCAACGTAAACAGTAGAAGCTATTTTGGCCTACATGGCAACATTCCGCCGTATTAATGAAGCGCTAAAATAAACATACACCCAAGAGTCGTAGCCTTTGCCATCGCAGCAATGCTCTGTTGGCACACCGTTAACAGAAACCTAAAATCTTATTCACTATTCCCATGATGGCAAGGCAACGAACCCCCCGTACAGCGGCCGTCATGTTTGACCAGCGACGTGTTTGTTTTTCCCTGCCTTCGCCCAACCCGTGTTTCGTTCATTTTTCTTGGTGAGGTAAAGACCTATCACCCTATCTGTAAGATGTCCATGGGAACCTGCCAATAGTGACGCGAACCGATTTCTCATTGGCCGTTGGGGCGAAGGAAGGATTGTTTTCCCCTGCGATGACATGCGTGGAAATCCATCTCAATGACTGAGGCTGGGTCAACGTCGCCCAGCTCACGGAGGGTCCGAATTCAACCCCCAGACTGAGCAGATCAGTCGAGTATACACGCGCTCGAGGAGTCGGGTTTTGATAAGCTACTGCATACACGCCGTTTTTCAAATAAGAAATCGCTGCGCGAGTCCACAAGAGTCCCCTTACGTGTCGAATTTTAACATCAAGTGAATTCTCTGTGAAACGGTTCATCCAAGGCACCCCTTAATCAAATCAAATAATTAGTGATTCAATTAACGTTACGACTATTTTAAATAAAAAAACATTTCTCATCAGCCACATCCGGGAGTTTTATATCTTCTTTTTGGTGATTAGCCGCATTAAGCAGTGGGACGACTGAGAGTGGAAGTACTGTTTAATGCGTCAACAGGTGGAGAACTCCCAAATCGTGTCAACATAGCAACGACAAATAAGAACGATTCGAACTCGTTGACCAACTGTGTGCTGGTCGTAGAAACGCTATTCTAGTATCCACGGTGTGCTCGAACACTTATTGGTAAATATCATCAGAAGTGACCGTTCAACCGCCAAATTTGTGAGAGTTCCGTTTGTTCCCCATGGTCTGAGTGCGCCGCTTACGTGAACTTGTTAGTGAGACTTAGTAAATCCGTGTCCATGCCGACACAAAACGAAGATATTCGCTACAGATCTTCCGAGCGGTTGCCTCCCCTCCCTGCCTCACAAGCTCTGCCGGTATGCAGTCGACTCCGGGAGCTTTGTCGTTTTTAAATATATTTATTGCGTCTACAACTTTGTTGAAAAAGGGCTCTGGGATCTGAGGCTTGGCTGTATGTACGTCTAAATCCTAATACCTTTGGGGCTGTTTGTTTGATTGTGTCTCTGATCGATGTCTTTTTAGTGTCCACACTATTGGTTTCCTCTTCCTCGTTACTCCCATTCTCTAAGATGCTAAATCTATTCGTTAGTTCGTCTTGATATTCCGCCCATTTGCCTAGGTCTTTTAGTTTATCAGTGCCGCATTTTTTGCTCGTCGCCCGTGACTGCCCATGTGGATTTGCTGCTAGCCAACTCCTGATTTTGCCCATCACTAGAAGATGATCGGGGTCGCAATCTGCTTCTCTTTATGATCCTACGTCAAGGATATTCGAGTGATGTCTTTTGTCTATGAGGAAGTGGTCTATTTGGTTACGCGTTACGCAGTCGGGTGATATCCATGTGGCTTTATAAATTTGCTTGTGCTTGAACATCGTGCTTTTCACTACCACATCTTTTGACGCCACGAACGTCATAATTCGAATTTCATTATCATTTGAAATGTCGTGTAGGCTTTCTTTACCTTTAGTTGGTTGGAAGACGTCTTCCATTCCAATTGAGTTCCCCGAGGAGGATTTTAACATCGAATGATGAGATGGCATCAAATACTTCCTCTAGGGTCTCGTCGAACGTGTCCTTCGTTTCTTCGTCGGTAGATGCCGTTGTGGCGTGCACATTTATAAATACATAATTGTAGCATGGTCCCTGTATTTTTAGCACCGACATTCGGTCATTAATAAATTTCACATCTTTTACATGGGGCGTAATCTTCTTGCTTATGACGAAGCCAGACCCGAGGTTATGTGTATCGGTACCTCCACACACCAGTGTAAACTCGTTGGTTTCGATTACTTGATGTGGGAGTCGGACTTCCTGAAGCGCAACGATTTTTATATTGTTTCGCGTTTTCTACGACTGTCTGAATCGCGCCAGGTTTGTATAACGTTCGAACATTCCACGTGCCGACGCGTATATCCCGCTTTTTCCGTTTTTCCCTACGTCTTCTTTTTGCCGAGTCAGTGTTTTCTTGGTGACTTTCTCCTTTATGGTAGTGTCGGCTCATCATACCTACGCCTACCGGATTTTTCGTGAGATTGTTTTTTGTATATTGATTATTCATTTTTGTTCCCACGAGGCTTGTGGTTTCAAATAGTTCGCCATATCAGAGCCCCTCTTTGATATGGTAAGGTATGTTTACTACTCCGACCCGTTGTCAGAGAGGCGCCGTTATAATACAGCCGGTATGCCCCTTGCTGCAAACCATCCAATGGGCACGGTGACGCGTAACACCCTGGATTAGGGGTGGTAGATCTTTGCGTGTTACTCTTCTCTAGCTTGTCTGACATGGGTGGGCCTTCTGGAAGCGTATGCTTCCGTCAGCATAGTTTGAGTGATTCATTGTAGTTTAAGTTCCCGCACTACGTCAACGTTTTTACCAAGCGAGGGAAGTTGTGTTGAATATCAAATGCCAATATGTAAGTTTATAATTTTATGTATATATGTGTTTACGGTTGTGTTTACAAGGTGTGTACAAAAGGGGTACTCACAGTTAGTGGTGGTGATGGTGTTATAACTTTAAGTTCATTTAATTATCACCCCAGCCCCCCCCCCCCCCCCCCCCCCCTCCCCCACTATAAATATTGCAATCTCGTGTCTGTACATGAATATCCTTTACCAATATCAACACATTACATACAAATACAATAAAATATTCCCACATACAATAATTAAATAATTAAAATAAATTAAAACCCCTATATCAAAATCACAATCATACTGCACACAGCCATAGTCTCACTAATAATCTCTCTAATCGAGACTGATCCGGGGTAGGTTTGGTGAAGAATAAAAATAAAATATAATTGTTAAAATATCTTTAACAACTCTTGAATATTGAGACGCGGTCGATTTGGACTTCTGCTGCCTTTAGGGTTTGGTGTGGTGGGCGTTTCGCCAAATGTAAAACTATATAATATTTGAACTATTTCTTTGTTTTATTTATTGTTTTATATAACATTTAAACTATTTCTTTGTTTTATTTATTGTTTTATATAACATTTAAACTATTTGTTTGTTTTATTTATTGTTTTATATAACATTTAAACTATTTCTTTGTTTTATTTATTGTTTTATATAACATTTAAACTATTTCTTTGTTTTATTTATTGTTTTATATAACATTTAAACTATATCTTTGTTTTATTTATTGTTTTATATAACATTTAAACTATTTCTTTGTTTTATCTATTGTTTTGTATAACATTTAATTGAATAATCCGACTAAGTATAATAGGTGATCTAGAACAATAAACTGTGCAACAATAATTGTCGCACTATTGAACACAATTGCTTCACTTCTGCGTAAACCGTTTTCACATTTATTGCACTCTAACTGTTCTGAACAATATTTTTTTCTTTCTATTAACTATTGGTTTTAAATTTTATTTAATCCCGTAGCACAACCGCACACGCCGAATGCTTAATGAATAAGGCGGAAATCTCGTGTCGTTCCATTTAATATTCCTTTTTGTTCCGCTTCCACGATTGTTATTTTGAGGAAACGGAATTAGGAAGAATATTAGGGAGACTATGGCTATTAGGGAGACTATGGCTGTGTGCAGTATGATTGTGGTTTTGAAATATGGGTTTTAATTTATTTTAATTATTTAACTATTGTATGTGGAAATATTCTATTGTACTTGTATGCGATGTGTTGATATTGGTAAAGGATATTCATGTGCAGGCACGAGATTGCAATATTTATATTTGTGAGGAATTGGGAGGGGGAGGGGGGGGGGGGTTGTGCAGAAGTGGAGTTGCCCTTGTCGTGGTCTTCATCTAGCAATCCATAAACCATGTCAATTTCTGGCATTTCAAAGGGTTGTCCCGGTGGTAGTTGGGTCAGTAGCGCCCGCTCTTCTCGCACATAACCTGTCCTAGTTACCTTAGATTAAGCCTAGTTAAGATAGTTCTTAAGCTCTCTAATTTGTAACATATATACTTTAGTTGTAAGTAATTATGATGCTTGAATTAGGCCAATAAATGGGGTGGTAGCCTCACTAAATTATCCGGTCATCAAAGCTTGAGAGACAAAGAGGACATAAATTCTTGTACGGATGTCGAATAGATTGTGCGATTTAAATGGAGTAGGATTTTAGAAATATTACATATCGTTTGGCGAAGGGTGAGGTTTCGGAAATACTTCTTTATTCTACAGATGAATCGAATCTTTTGATATACATAAACTCTGCGGAAAGCAATCTGTTCATTTGACTGGCTTCGACAACAGAAGCTTTATTTCAACAGATGCATCATATACTTGTGAAAAATTGGGGAGAACTCAATCGTCCTTATTTTTACCAGATTTCCCAGTACGAAAGGGTGCATGACATATAATTTATTTAGCTCGAAACAATCCAAACCATGCAAAGTAGATGATATATCTTTTGTACTTCTGATGCCACCATGCTCCCCAGGCTGAAATTGTACCACATATAGCAAAAGTAACATTTTCCAACATCATTCTTCACATTTCACCCTCACAAAGTTTAATATCTACCTCGTCTACTACACTGACGTAGACTCATTTTCCACGTGCTACAAGGGAGTAACAACAACTTCTTATCGCCCAACATCATATCACGCACTTAAATACGGCACTTATTTCACAGGGCATGAAAAAATATTAGCAATTTAAGCTGTTTTAAAATTATCTCATTCGAAGCTGTCGCACCATAATTGCTTCAGGGCATGCAACAATTTTGTTATCCCTTAGACATTCTGAATGAACATTTCATCACTTTCTGAGCAGAAAATTCAATTTGTTGCCAACTTTACAAACATCTGGGTCTTCACCAGATACGTAAATGCAAGAATAACGACAGAAAAGACAAACCTAATTCCCAGTTGCTAATTAAAATGAATTGGTGTTTAAATTCCTCGTTTTTCAACTGACATATATCCTGACAGGAATTGATCCTTATGAAATTTCGTCCAAACATGCACGAGAAAGTGGGGTGGTATTTTGTTTACACTTATCCTCGCACAAAGGCGATTTTTAGATGGTCTTACGAAATGTGTGTTACAAACTTTTCTATCGAATTAGACACAACTTGTATTGGGCTCAGATGTGTAGCCTAGGAATTTATTTCTGCTCATTAAAGGAGTCCTTTGATATGATAGCATGAAAATAAAACTCTCTAAAACAAGAGTAAAATTGGTTAAAGAGTCTTGTAGGTATTTAAATCTCGGCACCTACTATTACTGAGCAATCAATTAACTCAGTATTTGCGATGTTTGTTCAACACCTGAGTCTTCAGCCTTTATCGATGCACCGGTTATATGCCTCGATAGTAGGTATACAATAGTCAGTATATAAAAAAGAACTCATGTTGTTAGTACCTCTATTACTGGGTGATGCTGCTATTATATTCGACGTATAATAATTATATCATTTATTTTCTGTCGCAATGGCCTTGAACTGTAACCAATAGTAGCGTGTTACAAAAAGGCATCACAACATCAGAATCATAAAGTCATTCTTGCCGAGCCTTGGTGGGTATTCATTATATTATCGAAAAACCTTTAATAAAAGATCATCATATGTCAAATTGTTGTTTTTCAGATTGCCTCCCCGTAGGGCTCCAACATCCTAATTAAACAAAATACGTCGATAGTCATTTTTAATATTCGTAGAATAATAATGTTCTATCATCATCATCGATGGCGCAAGACTAATGTCCTTGCCCGGAAAAAACAAATCATTATGGAAAAATTTAACAAGCCTCAGGACTTGCTAAATAAGGCCAAGACCGGTGCCCGGTTGTAGTGCCGATGATGATGATGATCATCATCCTCGGCACTACAACCGGGATCCGGTCCGTGACTTATTTAGCAAGTCTCTCCACCGCTCACGATTTTGGCCGATGCCATCCAGTTTGGCACTCCCAGGCTCTGGGCGTCCTAGTCTACGCCATCCTTCCACTGTGGCGGCTCACTGGAGTGCCACCAATTAAACTCCCAATTACTCTATTTTCCAAACTCCCACATAGGGCACACAAAAAAGAAAGCATGGACCTACCTGTCCATTGTTTGCGAAAACCTCGCCTAAAGCATAATTCTTGCCGATGTAAAATTCATCGGCACCTAACAGATGCTTCCCCTGAAGGCACGGTTCCCAAAACGCACCATTTGCATAGGGCCAATTCAGTTGCAACACGAAGCAACTGACACAACCACCACGGTGCACATAGCACCCATTGAGATTGCAGCACACAAGCAAGAGATACTCCCGCTTGGCTTCAATGCTGCAATCACATCGGTCGCTAAGCCGAGCCACATGAAATGGTAACTCGCACCTGGCCGCAAAAAGGGATCGAGAACTCGTCAGTGTAAATACACACACGACGGCTCGACACTTTGTTGACGCCAACAACGTGCGCCCGATCAGCATACAACTTTTACGCGGTACCAATCGGACAAACATTTCCTTTTATGGAAATTCAATATCCACGGACCGAGTGAGCGTACAAGCATCTCAATACCTATGCAATGATATTGGCACCAGCTGCATCCATGTCGGTGTATGTTCCGCAGAGGAAATCCTGATGCCCACGGTTCGATCGCTCATGCACAGCTTGAGGGTGCGATGGAACCTCGTGTGTGTGTGCGCGTCCTCTCGTTGATCGGCATCAGGATCATCCCCTATATGGTCATCGAGGCAATAAATGAATATTTCGTAATTATGTTGCTTCGATGGCGATCTTTAATCGCGTTTTAGATTCCGTGGAGGCATGTCGGGCATAAGAAAGTTAAACGCAGATGTTCATTTCTTTTTCAAATAACAAATCTCAAATTACATTTGCCATACCGATGATTTCAAATTTAGTTTAATAGTTTCAATAGAACGGAGAAAAGGACTTGTATAATTTTGTTTTTTTTTTGTCAATCGAATGTCTTACCTTCCAGTGAATTTATTAAAGTCCTGAAATAAAAGATGTTCCATTCACCAGTTTCACTTTCTTCAAGTGCTTTAAATTGTAGAAACACATCTGTTACCGCCAGAGGAACGCCGACCCGAAGTACACTGCCCTCACCGATCCTAATTGGTTCCTTGATTCTCCTCGTACACACAATGATACCTACCTCGAGTGTTGATTAATATAAAGGTATATATTCGCTACTGGTCCAAGTTGAAGGTCGTGACCGGTGTTTCTTTGATGAACTAATGTTGGAGGAAAGAAGTGAACCGGTGCAGTACGCCTGCACACCATACTTCATCCCCACACCACCGCAGATAAAGTCTGCCACCCTGTCTCCTTCGATACAGCCTGCCACAAGGGACTATCCGGGCAGGATCCTATTCGCTCATTCGAGCTAGTTGTCTCACCCACCGGAGTCTACCGAGCTTGATTTTTCTTACAACGTTAACTTCAAGTTATTTCGTGTACAACTCATGGTTGTAGTGTCTCCGGAATCGTCCTCCTCACATACGGGGCCAACAATTCTCCTTAAGACCTTCCTCTCTAACTAGGAGTTCAGAGTACCTTTTACTGACCACCCAGGTCTCGGATCCATACATGAGTACTGGTAAGACCATGGTCTTGTACAGTACTGGCTTGGATGTTCTGGATAAATTTCGGGATGTAAAGAGCCTTGATAGATCATAGTAGGCTTTGTTGGATTTGATCAGCCTTCCGCATATTTCTTCTTCCATATTGTTATCGGCTGCTACTATTGAACCAAGGTAGTTAAAGGATTGCACTACTTCAAATTCGTGCTCCACTACCCTGATAGTTTGACCAACGTTAGGTCTTCTCTTCGCAGAAGTTGCCACCATGTACTTGGTTTTTCCCTCATTAATGTGCAGCCCCAGTTTTTGTGCCGCCTGCTCGATCTGGGTGAAGGATTCCTGTACCGCCGATTCGGTTCTACCTATGATGTCGATGTCATCTGCGTAGGCAAGTATCTGGCTGGACTTGGTGATAATAGTCCCTCTAATTGTGACGCCAGAGTCACGGATTGCTTTCTCCAACGCCAGGTTGAAGAGGAGGCAGGCCAGACCGTCCCCTTGTCGGAGTCCATTAAAGATGTTTATTGGTTTGGACAGCAATCCCGCTATTTTTACTTGATTAGTTACGTTGGTCATGGTCCACCTACAAAGTCGTATCAATTTGTTTGGAATGCCGAGTTCTCTCATGGTATTATATAGTTCTACCCTGGCTATGCTGTCGTAGGTAGCCTTAAAGTCTTTAAATAGATGATATAATGTAATCTTAAATTGCCAGTGGCTTTATTTGCTTTGAGCTGTCTTATTGCTTTTAATGTTTCCTTAATGCTTGGTGACGGCAGCATTTGGTATTGGTTTTGCATTGGTGGAGCCCCCAATTCTTCTGTGAGCTGACTATTTAGCAATTCATTGAAGTGCACTTCCCATCGCCCCTGAATGTCTTCAGGATCGGTGATCAGATTACCCTTTTGTCTTTGAAGTCTTTTTTCAGATCTTCTGAGCTCTTTGTATTTCTCCCCGCGTACCCGCGTTCTATGAGACTGCTGCATTGCCTGGTATGCAGCATTCTTACGTTCAGTCGGTAGTTTGCACTCATCATCAAACCAGTCGGTCCGATCTTTACGACTACTGCCTTAGATGGAGTTGACAGTACTAATGACAGTATTCTTAAGGCGTTACCATTTCTCTTCTCACCATCATCCGCACTACAACCGGAATCCGGCCTTGGCCTTACTTAGCAAGTCTCTCCACCGGTACCCGGTCCTTGTCCGAGACGTGTTCAATTGTCCATAATGATTTGTTTTTCCGGGCAAGGTTAATAGCCTTGCGCCAACCTTTCTCATGATGTCGCTGCATGCTTTGGTTCACTACTTGGCGGCTGCCAAAGTAGCTATCTAGGGGTATCACGTGGAGACTGCATGTCAATTTGGATTGATTAGGGACAAGGATCGTCCTGGCCTTCGCTGTGTTGAAAGCACAGACTTTACCCTGTATGTTCGCTCCTATCCCTCGGCCACATCTCATCTACGCCCTGCATTCTGGCCCCAGGACTTACTCTCCCTTCATCGAGCTCTTCGAGGGCGAGTCTTAACGCATGACCAATGGTGTTGCTGGTGTTCTCATGGCGTAAGGGAGCCGTGTTGGAGCGAACCTGATCCGCGGATGCAGTACATCTCCGTAAGGCAATCTGCGCTCGGAAGACTGCACTAGCAAGATAGTGATCCGAGTCGACGTTGGTAACTCGGTACGTCCGTACCGTCATCAGGCTTGAGGAGTGCCTGCGATCTATCTCCACGTGGTCAGTTTGGTTGTGAGTGGCACCATCAGGTGATACTCAGGTGGCTTTGTGGATATCTTTACGCGGAAACCTGGTACTCCCAACGGACAAGTCATTTGATGCTCCCAGTTCGATGATTCGTAGTCCATTGTCATTAGTGTTCTCATGCAAAATATGGGACCCTACGTAGTGCCTGAAAACCGGTTCCCGACCTATTTTCGCATTCAAATCACGAAGAACGATGTTCACATCGTATCTTGGGCAGGCATTGATGGCCCGTTCAACTTTTTCGTCGTCAGGGGACTCCGCTATAGGTCCGTGAACGTTTATGAGGCTTATGTTCTGAAACTTGCTTCGCACGCGAAGGGTGTGTGGGGTACGATGTCGGTGCGCCAACGTATGGCACCAGTTCACTCTCGCCCCACTAGAGAGTTGTTCACCAGCGCACTGTCCACAGACGTAAGGAAAAATGAAACACATCGAATAGCCGTAAGGATCCTTTATTATGCAGGGCGAGACGAATATCGTTAGTGTGAAATTTGTACACTATAAATTAAACATATCTATTTTACTGGCAAGCACTTAACTGGTAAGATTGTACCGAATACTGGTTTTTGAACAAAATTAGGATTTTCCATGAGTTGGTCTCTATCCACGAACTGCGCCCGAATGTTTTCTCTTCTATTTCTCTCTGACCCTGTGCCCGCAGCAATTGAAAGGGAAACGTTCGAACCGACTTTGTTTGGCTCGCGGGGGCGTGCGAGCCTCCGTGTGGTCGCGGCGGTTTTCAGTGGACTCCCGATGTGCGCGTGGCGGTTGTTGAATAACGACTGATTAATAAAAGCAAAAGTTTATCGCGTCGTGGCAGTGGCATCATAAATTCGCTGCCACTTACGAGGAATTTCGAGTTGTTTGCATAAGAATTCAGTTCCAGCGAATCCTCGCCGTATAAGCTGAGTTGGATTCGTTGGTTGTGTATACCGGGAAATTGGCATAGCCAAGCATGATCAAGAGCCTTGATCGTTGTGATGGTTTCGTGGGAAATTAGCCGTCGCTTGATCGCGGACGAGGAGTACGATTTAAGGAAGAAATGAACCGAAATGGTTTTCGGGGGAAATTGGAATTGCTTGGGTGCAAGCAAGGAATATCATTTAGATAAGATATTAACCGAAGTAATTTGGGGGAAACGTATGCGGCTCGGTATCGTTGGTGGTGATGGTTAATGTTCCTTTATGGATTTGAATATGCGTTTCATGACAGCATATGAATTTCGGGGAAATTAAGATTGCTTAGTCGCAAGGAGGGAATGTGGTTTAGATAAAGTATTGACCGAAGCAATTTTGGGAAAAATTATATGTGGGGTGATGTAAGAGGGCTCCTCGATAGTATAGTGGTTAGTATACCCGCCTGTCACCCGGGAGACCGGGGTTCGATTCCCCGTCGGGGAGCCCCCGGCGCAAGACTAATGAGCTTGAATTCTGCGGGGAGTTTTGGGAGATGCCTTTCATTGCAGATTGGGAGATGGATTCTTGCAAGTTCGGGATGGGTGCCGCGCTGTTAGCGGTCGAAGTTGGTTAGAATTGTGGGCTGGTTCTCCGTGTGATATAGAGAACCACCACAAGTGCATAGCCTTCGGTTTCTTGCATTAAAACCGATAACCGCAGGCTTCAGTTTTTGATCGACTAGAAAGCCTACCCGGAGCATATGGTGTTTTGTATGACAGCTGTAATAAATGTCATATTCGTTTCTTTGAATAACACCACATGCTGTTACGTCAGCCTTATATTCGGAGAGGGCATCGGCTAGCTACTGTGCAGTTCGAGCTCTGTATAGTGATCGTTTAGCCATTTTCGTTTCCGTGGTCGTCGTCGTGTATCCGGTCTATATCCGAGGCCTGTTAAATTTTCCATAATAATTCGTTTTTACGGGCATGGTTATTAGCCCTGCGCTAACCTTTCTGAGGATGTCGCTGCATGCATTGGTTCACTACTTGGCGGGTACCAAAGTAGCTACCCAGGGGTGTCACGCGGAGACTGTATGTCAACTTGGATTGAACAGGGACACGGATCGTCCTGGTTTTCGCCGGGTTGAAAGCAATCAGTGATTTTGCCCTATATGTTCGCTCCCATCCCCCCAATAATATTCTATACGGATGCGAAATATGGGCTCTCACAAAACGGGAAGGAAATAAATTCCGCGTATTTGAGAATACAGTTTTAAGGGGTATCTTTGTCGAGGAGTCAGGACAATGGAGGAAACTCCACAACCACGCACTGGAAGATCTATACCGTAAACCTACAATAGTGGAAGTAATCAAGTTGCGAAGATTAAGATTGGCCGGACATGTAGCGCGAATGGACAACGATAGGACCGTGCGTAGAATTCTTGACGGTAGACCTACGGGAAAGAGATCGGTAGGACGGCCGCGACGGAGATGGGAGAACAATGTTAGGTTTGGCCTTGAGGAGATCGGATCGGATGGCCAAGCGTGGCAAGAGAGTGCACAGGACAGGGAACGATGGTGGAGTCGCGTCGGTGAGGTCACGAACTTCCGGGTTCCTACAGGCCAATAAATAATAATAAGATTAATAAGAGCATCTTCTCACATGCGTGCATTCAATAACGAGGGTTTATGCGGTATAGCATGTGATATCACTAGATAAATTCTACTCACTTCCTTCCATTGCGCTGCCGACATCTTTTAATTTCAAATTGTTATTTGGGTAATTCCTGTTTGTAGTGCGTGAACCCTGTGCTAATTATTCTAGACAGATTGTGCAATCATGATTTGATATGATATATGGCCCAAAGAAAAGCCCAAAAATGTGTAGAGTATTGTGTGCGCAAAGCGTGGATTGTAAACTTTTGAATTGTTGACATTATTTTACCTGTTAGTCCCGGAAGCAGTAGGATTATGGCAAAGATGAACGCTTCTCATTCCAACCTTCATCATCACCATCATCGGCACTACAACCGGAAGCCGGTCTTGGCTTTATTTAGCAAGTCCTGAGGCTTGTTAAATTTTCCATAGTGATTTGTTTTCCCGGGCATGATCATTAGTCTTGTCCCAGAGGCTCCCCGACGGGGAATCGAACCCTGGTCACACGCGACCTTAGGATGCAAAAAACTTTTTATTCTGTCTCGTGACCCGTACCATTTTGGGTATCTTAAGTAAAGACAAGCGACTCAATTGTACTATCGGGTCGCACGAGTTAAGTTTGACTTGCTTGAGTTTTACAAAAAAAAAATTCTTTTCCGGCCGGAGTCCGATACTTTAATCGCTAATTTTGCGGTACAAAAGAAAGTGCTTAGGGTACATTTACATGGTATTTATACTACATTGTTGTCAATCAAAGAGAGGTTTATCATTATACTACATCGTTATATTAACATGAATCACCAGATGTGGTTTTAAACATATACTGTGGAACATTACGTATCATTGGGATGAGGAAGCGTGATGGGTTAACGTTAAACAAATGGATCTTTTCACACCTCTGCTGCTATAATTTATAATCTTTGGAAAGTTCTTGCTGTTTGAGTGGTGTAATATTCGCCATGGAAGGATGTGACCTGGATTTCGGCACAGATCTAGTGGGGCACCTAATACAAGAGGATAACACCTGTAGTGGTTGCTTTCGCTCATCTATCGCTGGTTCCGACTTGCATCAACTTCTGAGGCGATACTGGTTTTGTTGACTTATTGTTGCTTTGTTTTTGGCGTATAGACGTGTATCCACGTTTCATTCACAGTTATATATCACCTTATTTCATATCAGAGGATTAAAGGCTTTTCCCATGAAAAGTTGATTGATAATCAGATTCTTTGTTAGAAAAACTTCTTGAAATGAACCTTATTTTGAAGGAGACATAATCAATTTTGATGATTAGTTGATTTGTGTTGCTTTTGGCTCAATCCCGTTTATATTTAGTCAGTGTGTGTCTTGAACAATCACCATAATTACTTTCTAGTTGAATAAAACCTGTGTATAGATTAAGTAGGCTCTTCGATAGTATAGAGGTTAGTATACCCGCCTGTCACTCGGGAGACCGTGGTTCGATTCCCCGTCGGGGAGCCTCTGGCGCAAGACTAATGACCTTGCCTGAAGAAAACAAATCATTATGGAAAATTTAACAAGCCTCAGGAGTTGGTAAATAAGGCCAAGACCAAGTCTTCAGGATATCCAAGGCAACACACAAAAGGCAGTTTCACATCAATTGTAGAAGTATTCTAGTATTTAAAATCCAAGGATTCCCCAATACAATACAAAAAATGTATTAGTTACATTGGAGCATAAAATGTACACACATACTTTTGGTCTGCCTTTGTAATAGGAAGCCTTCCACGAGATTTGGTTTTACTTTCCAAATTTTCAACATCCCTCATCCCCAATAAAGTCACAAGATAATTTCGAAAATATCTACCACAACTTTAGGCTATATATCTCGAACCAACTGCCTCATTAAACTTCTTTATATCAACGAAATTGTGAAAACGCTCCGGTCCAAGGAAATCGCAGCATCTGTCGCACCTGTCACAAACATTGTTTTTGTAAAATTATTAATGCCGCTTCCCTGGTTTATGCACACTCGAGTGGATATCGCTCGGATTGACGATAATGCGACCTAAAAATAGACGACGGTCTGTTTTTATTTAGGTCATTAAACTTGAGTCGATTCCATAAGCAAGACAATTTTCCATCGATTCTGCAAGTGCAGAGTGAAACACTTAAATTTAGCACGGGGTTGAGTTACCCCTTGGTCAAGACAATTTACTTCTCAATCCTGACATCCCTGTTTAGTTGCGTTAAGGTACCCCACACCGAGTCGTTTGCATATTTGAGAAATGTATCACAGTTGGACGCAGGTGTTGAGTATCGTTAATCATCGCTGTCACAATTAATTGCATTGTTCACTTGTCATAAGGTGTGGGGTGCAATAATTTACACGTATAAGCTGCAATTAGAAGAAATGTCTTTGCTGGTGGGCAGTGGTATCTGTTTAAGCAGACATAAACTTTGTCATATTTGTAATTCAATTTAAGCATGTTATAAGGGGGAGCGTGAAGGTGTTGGAAGATACGGGGAGAAAATATCCGATAACATTTGAAAGGCACAATGAAAGAGACACAGGAACTAATTATGAGTTATACGTGTGACACTGAAATGTCCTCACAAATTTCTCTTTTCCTATAAAAGATTGAGCGTCTGATAAATTCGCGCAAACATGATAATTATTGTGAAGCGGTGGTATATTGATTGATGATCGCCATCAAAGCACTTTATTTGACACCAGCTCTCGAGAAACCATCTATCGCTAAAAATATATTTGTGAATATAGGTCCAAGCAATCCACCATTTATGGGTAATCAGGAGGCCATTAAATCGGCAGGATGATTTTTGGTGTTAATTAAAAAAAAAAGAGACGCTGTGATTTTTGATTTATTTTGAACCTTTCAAATTTGTTCTAATTACTTTTTGAATATGATATTGCATAACTGGACATCACTAGATAGAATGACACAATGGGTTCGTTTCATTTTACATTTTCCATCACTTTTTGAATTTTCGAATTGCTTCGCATGAATGGCAGTCATTTCCTATCGGATATTGCCTTTCAATGCTTTCAAGGATCGTGGGTTGTCGATATAATTTTTGGAGTTCGAATAACCTTACAAAAAGGAACTCCAAATTCCAATAAAGTGGCCGTGGCTAGACTGTGTGAGATATGAGGCTGTTCCAATGGAAACAAAAGTTGGTCGCAGCGTGGTAATTAAATAATTTAGTTTATTTAAATGACTAGCATAACTTGCCAGATGTTCTACCAGTGTATATTTATTTATCTCTGTATATACATAAATTGATGGTGTGTTTATAATAGAGAATATATAAGATGTTATGGAAGTCATTCGACCAATGACAGCATCGCAGTGCATTCTGTAATTGCAGAATTCATTGTAACTGAATCCCGTTCTCTTGAGACCGATTTTCGTTCTTGATCTAATCTGTCGTGAGCGTTCAGATTCACGCGATGAGTCTCGCTCTTTGAGTGTTGCAGCCACGCTTGAAGTAGATGATCTACTCGAAGATTTGCATTTTCTACGCCATGTTAAGATGTTTCACCTGCTCTTGAAGTAGAAGTTTGCATCCGTAGGTTTTCAACTCGTGCGTCTCACTCTTCAGATTTTTCAGTATCTTTTGAAGTAGAGTCTCTGATTCGCACAGTTTTCCGTTACGCAGTATTTCCTTTTTCTTGGAAGACATTTTAAGTGATTTACAGTATTTATTGTTTGGTGGTCAAAGACAATTTAATTGTGTGATACAAAATTCATTCGCTTAAAAACAAAAGAAGAATGGTTATTCATACTGAGGTCCAGCACTCAACATCACTCGAGTGGGAATTAGTTTCAAACTCACTTACTAATTACTAATCACACCCACAATCACTACTTATCATTATTGGAGATTGCGATTGTAGGATGCATTCGTTTATTCCAGCTTCTTTGGTAAAAAAAAAATTACGTAATTTTCCGGGGAAATTAATTGCTTTTACTCAAAATATTGGCCATCGGCTTCTACACATTTCGCCCACCTTTCAGGTAATTTATGAATAGCATGTCAGACAAACTGCTTATCTTTGGCGGCAAACCATTCGTCTATCCATTTTCCAACTTCCTCGAAATCCCTGAAGTACTGCTCTGTGGGCGCGTGCCCCATTGATCCGAAGAGGTGACAGTCAGATGGCGCCACGTTTGAGGAGTACGGCGGGTGAAGAATGATGTCCCATCCAAGCGACTTCAAGGTGTCTTTCACTAGATTTGCTCTGTGTGCTGCGTACTTTTTGCTGGCGCCATCTCTTAGTTAAATCGGCAAAAAACGTATGGATACACCTGGTATTGATCTTCCCTATTGCTCGTAAACGTCTGCTGATTGTTTCTTGTGACACATGTAATGCTTCTGCTAATTTCCGTTGAGCTTGAGTTGGGTCATCATCCAATAACTCCGGCAATTGCCCGTCTTCACATTTTTGTCATCTAGCAGGGCGCTCACTGTCTTTCACATTGAAATCACCACTTTTAAATTGTCGAAATCATGTTCTAATTGATGGAGCGTGTTCACCATATGTTTGAACCAGGAAACGACGACTTTCAACAACCTTTTTCTTTTATTAAATAAGAAAAGCAATGATGCCGCAAATCTTCTTTTTCAGGCATAAAACTCGACATGATCACTGAACGATAAAACATAGACGCTAGTTTTTGGCGGACTCAACGTGTGTGTGTTTGAGTTAAATCTCAGATGACGTATGTGTCAAATTAATACGCTGCGCACTTTTCGCTGGCGCTATCTCTTAGTTAAACCGAAAAAAAACGTATACATACACCTGGTATTTCCACTCAAATGAGTAACGTTCATTATTCGCTTTAATATTTGTCAACCTTTATTGACTATATAATTGAGGTACGACTTAACCATATATCAAGGACTTCTTATTTAGGCATAAAGAAACACTAATGTAACCAGTATTTTGAAATTTTATTTTTATTTTTGGTTTGGTCTTACATTAGTAGTTCTATAGCTAGCGACCCCCCGCTGGATGTCCATTATAGTTCGAGCCGCACGTATAGAGTCGATTACAGATTGAAAGCCCCACGCCTAGAGTCAATACGGTTACGTCTTTCCTTGGGGGTCAAGTCTAGCTCGCCATTCCCCTGCGGCGGGTAAATCGATCTTCGGGGAAATTTGCCATTCTTTCTTCTTTTCCATCTATTCTCCACCGGTCCCGATTTTGAACCGATGTCATCCAGTCTGGCACTCCCCATCTCTCAATCGCAGACAAGGTCTGCTCCGCTGTCTCCTTCCATACATCCTGCCACAAAGGACTTTCCGGGCAGACTCCTCTTCGCTCATTCGAGCTAGGTGTCCCGCCCACCGGAGTCTACCGAGCTTGACTTTTCTTACAACATTAGCACCAAGGTAGATCGTGTACAACTCATGGTTAAAGCGGCTCCGGAATCGTCATCCCTCTCATACGGCGCCAACAATTCTCCTTAAGACCTTCCTCTCGAACGCGGCTAATAGTTCAGAGTGCCTTTTATTATGCACCCATGTCTCGGATCCATACTTGAGTACTGGTAAGACAATGATCTTGTACAGTAGCAGCTTGGATGTTCTGGATAAATTTCGGGATTTAAAGACCACTTAATAGACTACGAGGGTTGCCTCATCCCGAAACATAAGCGGCAACCCTCGTATAGTAGGTTTTGTTGGATTTGATCAGTCGTTCGTGTATTTCTTCTTCCATAATGTTATTGGCTGATACTATTGACCCAAGGTAGTTAAAAGATTGCACCACTTCAAATTTGTGCTCCGCTACGACGATAGTTTGACCAACGGTAGGTCTTCTCTTCGCAGACGTTGCCACCATGTACTCAGTTTTCCCGTCATTAATGTGCAGTTCCAGTTTTTGTGCCGCCTGCTCGATCTGGGTGAAGGAGTCCTAAACAGCCGAATCGGATCTTACGATGATGTCGATGTCATCTGCATAGGCAAGTATCGAGCTGGACTTGGTGACAATAGCCCCTCTAGTTGTGACGCCAGAGTCACGGATTGCTGTCTCCAACGCCAGGTTGAAGAGAAGGCAGGCCAGATCGTCCCCTTGTCGGAGTCCATTAAAGATGTTTATTGGTTTGGACAGTAATCCCACTATTTTTACTTGACTAGTTACGTTGGTCATGGTCAACCTGTTCACCGCCTGGAAACTTGGAGTACTAATGCCAGCGGACCTTATCCTTACCTCCTGACACCTTGGAGAACCAGTGTCAGCGCGCCATATGGGATCCGACAAATTGGAAAATACCACCAGTCGGCCCATAACCAACCCAAATACCACCAAGGACCGTACCGCACACCTTTTTCCCCTGTCGGCATCACGGCGGCGTAATCGGGTTCATGGCACATCCTATTTATTGTACATAGTACATTTTAATTTTGTAACTTTTTCGTTTTCTTTTCCTGGCCTGTACACATCGTCAGCAGAGCGATCCCTTGCCCTACCTTATTTTATCGTGATTGCGTCACAGGGGGGGGGGGGGGGGGGGCACTGTGGCGGATCACTGGAGCGCCACAAATTAAACTCCCAATTATCCCATTTTTCGAACTCCCACATAGCGCATATTCTGACCTGCAAATAGGTACTTACCAGTACATTGTGCGAAAACCTCGCCTAAAGCATCTTAAAGCATAATTCTTGCCGATGTAAAATTCAACGGCACCCAACAGATGCTTCCACTAAAGGCACGGTTCGCAAAACACACCATTTACATTGGGCCAATTCAGTTGCAACACGAAGTAACTGACACGACCACCACGGTGCACACCACACCCATTGAAATTGCAGCACACAAGCAAGAGATACTGCCGCTTGGTTTCAATGCTGCAATCACATCGGTCGCTAAACCGAGCCACATGAGGAGGCAATCACCTTCGTGAACAGTTATTTTGCAGAGAAAAACGCCAAGTACTATTTGGACAGGTTAGTAAGATGGGAGCACCGCTGGGAGAAGTGTGTAGAGTTACAAAGAGACTATGTAGAAAAATAAAAATACGTTTTAAGAAAAAATGTTTTGTAGCTTTGTTAGGTCGGAAACTTTTCAGGCCGTTCGTGTATATATAATGTATTATAGTGAATATATACCAACAGTAAGTGTAGCTTAATTTTATTTCATCCCGTTCGTCTACTAAGTTTAATTTGAGAAGTAGACCTGTGGCGGGTCTACGTACCACACAACCCACTATAGGTCGAGATGTCCTTTCCGCCAAGGAACATACTCACCTTTATCCATTACACGTGCCCACAGACACGTGTCCCAAAAGTCCTCACTCCCACCTGAAACAAAAGGTAACATTTCAGACACCAACATTGAAATCAATAGCAAAAATCAATCGAACTAAACGTTCAAAAGTCTCTAATATCGACAATTCATCGCATCCAGTCCAACGCATCCTATTCGGGGCATCAATGCAATACATCCATTAAACGCGTTCTTCGGTAAACAAACTGAGCAACGAATATCTCCGCTTCTAGCTAATAGCAATTAGTACCTAATTTCCTAGCATGACCCAAAACCCAAAAGGCACACTTGTGCAAACAAAGGATACCGATTCGCCGCCGATCAATAGTCATGCAATCATAAACATCTTAACGTAGATCGCTCGCTAGATGTTTATGATTTGGAAATGCAAACAAAAACTATACCAATCCCGCGGTTCCTTGGTACCCATCTGAAGCGCACAAGAACCCTCTCGTTGTCTTGGGCCAGATGGGGAACACAAACAAATCCCAAGAAAATATCGAAAATTAAGCGGCGGTACGATCGATCGTTCAAACAAAGGAATAAGATTCCGATAAAGAAGACGGAAAGGAGAATGATCTATGATGGGTAATTTTCTTTGCAGACTGGATGGGAAATTTTCTGTTTCAAATGCGGGATGAAAAATTCGAAATGGGGAGGAGAATTTTTCAGTATACTTCGAGCATCCGTGTAATAGAGTACGTCTCAGAGAAACCCTACAAGGAGGTCGGTACGCGCAGCAAAATTTGCAACAAAAAAAAAAATGAAAGTAACGTGTGTCGGAAAGTAGTGGTGTTTCGGAATTTAAGCGTGCTTCGATCGTTCATATTTTGTTATCACATAGGATGTGTTTGTATATACGACCGGAACCTTCTTTTTCAATAAATTGCTTCTCACTTGTTTCATAAGAAAAACTTATAACATTCCAAAACAATAATAAACAACAACAATAAAAATTACAATCCAAAAACAATTCACTCTGTGCTCCAGGTTGTTCCTTTTGTGTGTGGACAGTGTTCGGCGGAACACTTTGACAACAACATACAAAATCCGCCAAAGACCTTCTACCGTACTGCTTAATATCTTTTTCGAAACTAAGCTAAAACGACACAGGAGGGTATCGAAGACCATATCAATAGCAGGCCAAGTAGAGTACAGCACAATCCACGTCGGATTCTATTCGACTTTTGTCACAACATTCACATCACATTTGAGTAATGTATAAAATATAGCAATAAGACCACCGAAATTGATGCGCGTTTTTTTATAACCAGTTGTCTAACGAAAGCGTAATAACAATAACAAGTTGAACTACAAACACAACGTAATATTTGTGTCATACATTTTTTCTTTGTGGGGGTGTTTCTGGGAATCTTCATCAAGGTTTAAAGCCAACCCTTATTGTGAAACAAATTAGTGTCCTTCTTGGAAAACTCTCCTTATTAATTACACATTACAATTTTACTGAAGACTTTGTTCTACCAGTTAATCTAGAAATGTTCATCAAAAGCTTAAAGTAAGATTTGTACCCTTGAGCTGGCTTTGACTATATAAAAGTGGTCACCATGAATCTTAACGATTACTTTCACTAACTAACGAGGCATTGAGGGGCTGCCCCTGGGCGACTCAAAGTATTCGCTTCATAGACTTCTGTGTAGCATCTAAGCGAGGAAAGACGATGAAGAGAAGAACAACAAAAATGAGAACGATATAAAAAAGATAAAACTCACATACCACCCACAAACGATGAAAGGTGGAAATGTGTCAACTTTTTGAATCCATTAAACTTAAGATCTCATTATAAACTAATTATGTACAATTCGCTAACTGGAACATCAGGTGCCGATGCAAGAGAAACCGCTGGGAATTATATTTACTTAATTGACGGAACTTTAATCTACTGGGACAGGATGAAAAAGTTATTTCAAAGGTGGTTCATTTTATGGGGTCCTTCAAGGCGATATCGACTAGCTGCTTTGTGGAGGTTCTTCTGATGCCAATGGGTTTTTCTGAGACCAATTGGAAAGAATTCAGGTTACCTTATAAACATGATTGCCTGTAGTGGAAGGGATAACTTGAATCATGGTATTGTTATCCTTTTCGTCTGGCTTGACTAAGAAATGCATATTTTCTAGAACGAATCGCGACAAGAGAGTATTGAGTTGAATAGCTTAACGTGAAGGGAAATATAGTAGAGAATATGAGACAGTGTAAACTTGAGATGTGTTTTCTTTTTTAAATTCGCATCTATTTTACAAAAAAAACAAATAATAACCCTTTCCACTTAAGACTAAATGGTGTCCCATTTACAGTTAATTTTGTTAATTAACTTACTGGCTCCTCACAAGCATTCTAAATTGTCCAATATGTGTTTTTGTTTTGCCTTTCGGGGCGCAACATTTTTTTTCAATTAACATTTAATATATATCGGTTCGAGAAAAGGTTGGTTTAGGTGTTAGTCGGTCCCAAAGTGAGATACCACCCCGTCGCGCTGTACATTCCGCGATATCGTCGAGAGAAATCTTGGACGGTGTTTCGGATCTGTGGCTGATGGTTCGGACTGACACGAAGATAAGTCATGATATAAAGAATTCTGAAGGTAAACTAGTTTCCCCTTCGGATCTCCGGGGGGAACATCATGCAGATATTATGATAAATAACCGAACTTTAAGAGGTTCTGTGGGAGTTCTCTATATTACATGGAGAACCAACCCACAATCCTAACCTAATTCCGACCGCTAACAGTGGGTCACCTCAATCCCAATTCCTACCGTCGGCTATTTCACCTAGAATAGATAAATCCCTAAAAGAAGTCTGGCCGGAAGTCATTAATCTATTCGGTTAATGCACAATTGCATTCAGTGTGTTCCTGTCATACGGCAACACTATTGCATTAACTCAAGCGATTTCCTCCGGAAATTCCAGTCATATTGGTTGGTAATAACGATGTACGGCCAAACGACGCGGTTACATAATCGTGCAACGGCTGGGGGTAATTCCCAATTATTCGAGTTTGGTTCCCATGATAATATTACCCTAGCCAATGTAGCGTCACTTCGGCTTTTCCCAGACCATGTATTCGCTTGGGATCAATGATCTCTTTTCGCAGGTGAGTAGTACCAGCTAAATATTCCTCTCCTTCTAAATTTTACCTTCCCAGAGTTCAATGCTCTCTGAGGCCACCACATTCACCGAATTGGGTCAATGGGTTATCCTCAGAGCTGCATTGATTCATGCACACTCAACCAAACCCACCCCGAGATCATAGTACTCTGCGTTTCTGTTCCCTCATTCTCCCATGTTCGTCGACTATCGAATTAACCGATGTATTCAGCACACCTCGACGGGCGTGGCAATGAGAGAGCAGATGCGTGATCTCTATTGGTTGTCCTGTGTGCAAAATTAAATCCAAAATTTCATCCCTATTTGGGATCAGCCACTATCCAGCGTACACACGCTACGCCGCTTAATAAGTCGCTTTTCAAGTAGCAAGTGGAGTCAAGTAGTTTCAGTAGTGCCGGTCGGTCTCTTTTTACATTTTGTCAAAATTACATTCACCACAAAGTGAAACATAACATCCAAATATATCTATATTTACTAAAGTGAAAAGGACTAATCTAATTTGCATTAAATTCAACGTGTGCTGTGAATCGTGCTATAGCCGTTTATGTATCAAGACAATATACCAATATACATACTTACACCCACTTCGTTTAATGTATGAAATATCAATAAAATAAAACAAAAAAAGAAAAACATAGTTAGGTGAATAGTTAAATAAAGAAAACATTAACAATAAAACCTTCAGTGCGTTTTCATTTATTCATTTTTACGAACAGTACGCAGCCGTTTTACGTTGGGGATATAAGTGAACCAAGTGCCCGTGACATGGTACAATACTTTTACCCACACAGTTCGTCATCGCATAATTGGGTTCGCTCTCGAGATTCTGCCCCCGCTCGACTGGTAACCGCATTTTGTAACATCAGGGGCATCGGTTTCACCAATACGAATGTAGACGCCATCCACAAATATTTTCAAACAGCGAAACCTGATATCCTTGTCCTAACTGAGACCCAGGTCGATTCGTCAACCGATTCGACATATCTTCGTTGCTCAGGATACGGCTTACATTCGAGATTCCGTTTTAAGAGCGGAGTCTGCGTCTCCGCGCGGTCCGACCTGGCTTGCCAGAGGATGGAGGCGTTGGAACCCAATAACATGGACGTCATGTGGTTGAGCGTGGTGCTGAGGAATTCTGTTAAATTTCTTTGTTGTCTTTACCGCTCCCCGAATGACGATCGAGCAGCGATATTTTTCGAACTTCTTTCACGTACAGTCAACTGGATACAGATCAACCACCCAGTTTCTGAAATGGTTGTCCTTGGCGATTTTAATGTGCACAATTACGGCTTGTTGGTACATTCTACCAGAACCGACGAGGCTGGGAAGCTGGCGGAGATGTTCGTTATTAGCCGCAATTTGACTCAACTTGTGGAGGAACCTACGCGAATGTCGGATACCCGAGGTGATTATGCGAACACCCTGGATCTGTGTCTGATATCCGAGCCGAGCATTTATGCCGTGGAGATTGCTGCACCACTGGGAAACTCAGACCACTGCTTGGTATCTGTCGCGCAACCACTTGCATTTCAAACGAATGACCGACCTAAGCAGCTTCGCGACGTATGGAAGTATAGGGTTGCTAACTGGGACATTTGCAAGATTTCTTCGTATCGGAGACTCCGATGTTAACGCTTGCGCGGAGTCGCTCACAGAGATTATTCTTGTTGGGATGGAGATCTACATTCCACATTCCACCAAACGAGGTTCATCTGATAAACCGTGGTTTGATAAAAAAAATGCAAGCAGATTGCAGCGGAAAAAATAGAGCTTTTAAGCAATGGCGCTCCAATTCCAGCGACGTTAACAGAGCGAATTTTGTTAGAATTAGAAACGCGTAGAACCAGGCAATTGATACCGCGAAGATAACACAACGACAGAGCCACCAATAAACTCGTTCAGTGCCTGATTGGCTGGCGCTCCTTCAGATCAATCGCGCCGGTACGGTCTTCCATGCGGGATGTAGGATTTCTCCCGCGTACTATTCAACGCGTTCCATGTGAAGTGGATTGTACGAAGGCAACTGGCCAGGACGGAATACCAGCAATAGTCCTTAAGAACTGTGCTTAAGAACTATCGCCGGTTCTTGGCAGACTCTTCCGCTTATCTTATGCACGAAGGGCATTTCCTGTCTGCTGGAAAATCACTCGAGTTCATCCAATCCCAAAGACGGGAAAAAAGTGTATCCCACAAAATTACCGTCCGATAGCATTACTGTCTATGTAATCTAAGGTGATGGAAAAAGTCATCAATACTGAGTTAATTAAGTATTTGGAGTGCAACGGACTTCTGAATGATCGTCAGTACGGATTCCGTGGCACCTTTTGACCCTTATAATCGATATATGGACATCTGTGATTGAGCGGCATAGTGGGTCAAGCGCGGTCGCATTGGTTGTCTTTAAGGCCTTTGCCGGCATCTGGCACGGGGCATTGCTGAGCAAACTTCGTTCATATGGACTTTCCCAACTACTTTGCGACTGGACGAAGAGCATCCTTGAGAATCGATCGATCCGGGTTGTTGTGGACGGCAAGGGTTCGGATCTGTATCCTGTTAATTCGGGAGTGCCCCAAGGTTCTTTTTGGGCTCCAACCTTGTTTTTGCTTCACATAAATGATTTGTTGGAGATAACGGATAACAAAGTGTTCAGTTTTGTGGATAATATACGCTTGTTTCCTCCTTTTCGAGTGTTCGGCCGATTGGTGCTGCTGCATCGCATCGGCTGAGATGTAGACAGATTGACGCTCTGAATCAGGATCTAGATAGCGTCCTGCAGTGGAGAAGGGCCAATTTCGTTGACTTCAATGCAGCGAAGACACAATATACAACATTCACAAAGAAAAGTGGATCATCGGTTCCACAACTGATGATGAGTGGCCGAGCACTCGAGGCTGGGGAAAGCTTGAAATTGCTCGGCATCACGGTTGGTGGGAATGTATCGTGGCATAAACACGTGACGGGCATCGCTAGGTCAGCCTCAGGAAAACTGAGTTATCTTTTTAGAGCCAAGAAATATTTTACTCCGGCTCAACTTCTTTTCCTGTATAAATCCCAAATTAGACCCGTGCTCGAAAATTACTCTGACGTTCGGAGCTCGGCTCCTAAACATACCTTCGACCTACTTGAGAGCATACAGAGATAAGCGATCCGCCCAATATGGGACTCGGCGCTGACGAGACTACAGTCGCTATCATATCGAAGGCGCGTAGCCGACCTCTGTCTGTTTTACAGATATTATCACTGGTGCTGTTCTTCGGAGATTCTTGGTATTGTTCCACGCAATTCGGCTAATATGCGCTCCACAAGACAATCCGACAGATAGCACCATTTGCGCTCCATCTCCCGATGGCGCGAACATCCCTGCATCAGAACTCGTTCCGTTACAGAGAGGGGAAGCTGTTGAACTCCCTTCCCACGCGAGTGTTCCCGGAGCGTTACAACAACAACTGTTCAAAAAGAACTTCAAAATTTATTTGGTGGCATCTCGGGGCGCCCACTCGGTGCTATAGGTTCGCCTCTCCCGAGCGAAGTGTAATAAACAAAAATCTATCTATCTATATATATACATACATATATATATATATATATATATATATATATATATATATATATATATATATATACATATATACATATATATATATATATATATATATATATATATATATATATATATATATATATATATATATATATATATATATATATATATATATATGGTCAATGGAAAGCCGATAAACGACGTCATTGCGATATACAATAAATGAGGGAGGAACTAACTCTTGGTTGCCAATACTAGGGATCTGGTTGGTTCAGCCAGGGCGTATATTTCCAAACGGAGGGAGTGAATCATCTGCAAGATTTGTGGATATTTATTACGAAGGCCTCTCACATTCTAGTAATAAAAGGTAAGAGGGATATTATTGGGAGTTATGGTGGGAGAAAGATGTGGTGACAGTTTAGGGTTGACCAAATTTATTACGATCCACTCTATTGCGTTGAAGATTTAAGCTCACGGAGTGAACTTATTGACACTTTATACGGTGTCAAGTTGAGATTTACATGAAACTTGAGGAAAAGTTTACGAAGGCTGGAGGCATTAGTGGGTAAGCTTTCGCGTTGAATGGTAGCCACAACCCTGGTTTTCGTTTTTCTTTAGAAACTGACTTTGTCCGGATTGTCAAGATGCGATATTCCTGTTTTTGCTTTTGTTTACGAAGGCGTAATTAGCGTCGTTCAAACGACTGCAGTTTATAAATGAATTGACGAAATGTCACAAAAATGTACACATAAACTAGTGACAACATATGAGCCTCTCGAAATGAGTCATGCTCATTTTCTAGTGGCGCCACCTATTGAAAACCGCCGGTATTTTTCAGTCCATGTAGTATATTTATTTTTATACTCTTTTTAAAGCGTTTATTCTTTTTGGTTTATAGGGCATTATAATTAGGTCAACATCCAAACATCCTTTAATATGTATGCATCGCGGTGCATCCTTTGATTACCTTAAAATCCCATTTTGTGTGCATTTAGATAAAAAAAACTAGTGAGTAGGCATGTGAAAGGAACGTTATTAGAGCAAAAAAGTCAATTCAGATCGGAAACTTGAATTTGAAAAACAAAAATGTGTATTTCTATCTTTTCAAAAACTGTCTGTGCTGTAGTTTATAATGTTATTGTTCAATCCGGCCGACATTTTGGGGTGTTTCTATCTCTAACATTATCTGAAGCATATACCTGATAATATCGCTTAAATAAATTACTGTTTCGAAGGCATCGAAATTAAGTTCTCACCAATTCAATAAGTTATGTTTTTCTGCCACAAACACGATTTAGTATCAATTTAGTTTGTTATCATTTAAACAACTTTCGCAGACATATTTTTAAATAACTTAAATAAATAGCTGGGAAAAAATGTGAGCCGTAAAAGACACAACACAAATCACTACAATCGCTGAATCGCTTTTGTGTTTTATTTTTGATTCTATCTTTTTATGAATTTATGATACTACACTCGGATCGGAAATTTCTTCAACGATGATGACATCGAACTACGATACGCGGCTTTTTGATTTTTATTTGAAAAATTATATGACCCTTTTTAAAATAACACTTGGATTTTTAATTTAAAAATATGACCGTCTGTGCTGATGGTCAAGTCCCTACTCTCTAATTAATTTAATTAGTATAAACGCAATAGGGGTGGTCAACGGTTTGATATCGATTCTTCATTACCTTCGACCGTGAAGGACGATGAGTAATTTTCAAGATCTTTCTACCCTTGATTTATGGCTCATTATAATTAGTGAACGTTATCTACAGATGTAATATAAGTTATACATTCTTTAAGATACGTGCATTACAATATTTTTGACGAATATTTTCATTGCGATTTATATATGCGTCTCTTAAGGAAGTGAACGTATAGCGCTCTGAAATAACTATTGGAGCGCTCCTTAAAAACTTGTAGGTTGTACCGCTACGGAAACATGTACCTGGGAGGAGTTCTACAGCTTTCTCGGCCTTAAATGAAGGGAGTTTTGGTATAGAAATGTACGTCCAGCTGAGATATTGGCGGCAAATTGATGGGGTTCGGCAGATTACTTTGTGGGAGCGAGTAAAGCGAACTCCCCGGAATGATTTTACGAATCTTCGAAGAACAACCAACTACGCGTTCAAAATGGCTGAAATTTGGATGAGTATCTGTAAAAAGATGCACAACTACATTCACTAACTTATTGACGACTACCGTATTTACTTTTGCGGGTTAAATTCCTCAACTCCTATCGTTTGTTCGCGAATTTCGCATGTGAATTTTGGTAGGTGTTACGGTTTCTTGCTCTTTGGTGCAAGCGTCTTAACCTGTTGCACTCCGATCGCACATGGGCGATTTCTGAGTTCCACCAATACACTGGCCCCTGCTGGTTGGCTTTGTCCTGGCATAGAAGCATCACATGCGGTTGTTAGCCACTTCATGACTTTGCCAGCCTGCCTGTTCGCATCGGTCTCTGCATTTATATAATATTTCTGGTGCAGCACCGTGCTTCCGGTTGCCCGGGAAGAGTGTCAGCTAAATTTCCTCTAACCAATAGTAACGTGAATGAGAAAGCTTTTAAAAAGAACAGTATGGTTCTACGAGAAAGTAAACTGGGAAGGTCTGAACGACTTTTTTGAGAGGTTAAATTGGTCGTTATTTTCCCTCAATAACGACGTTGACTCTATAGCGGACACATTGATTCTACTTGGCATGCGAACCTTTATTCCACACAGGGTAAAGAGTATCAAACCCAAGAGAAATATGTGGTTCGATTCCGGGTGCAGAGAAGCCATTAAGACCAAAGCGTTATGTTTCCGGTTGTATAAATCAAACAATACTGAAGAAAACCGGAAAAGATTTAAGAGAGCCAGAAATGTCTGCAATGCGTATATTCAACGCCCAAGTTCTTGCATTGTTTTACCAGAGAGTAAAACAAAAAAATACTACACTCTCCCACAGGTAGTAGAAGCTTCTGGGCATTCGTGAAAAACATTCAAAACTCAGTCTCTTCATCCATTCCATCGCTTATAGTCGATGACAAACCAGTCACCACTGCAATAGAGAAAGCGAATCTACTTGCTGCACATTTTGCAGCCAACTAAACTCTGGCTGATACCACATCAGTTCCATCTCAACTTGAGCATAAGCAGCACACGATGAGCCAGATTCGCTTCCGAACGCGTACTGTTGCCCGCACACTCAAAGAGCTAAACGCACATAAATCCGTTGGTTCTGGATGGCATTCCCCCAATCCTCTTGAAGAAATGTTCCTCTTCACTCGCTACACCACTGCGGAAACTCTTTCATTTGTCTTATTCTACTGGCCGTTTCTCAAATAGATGGAAGACAGCGAACATACAGCCAATCCCCAAAAAGGGTGACAAATCATCCCTTTCTTCTTATAGACCCATAGCACAAACTTCTATTCTCTCCAAGGTAATGGTGTTCTATATTATTTGAACAATTAATCTTTTAAACACAGAACTTACCCCTTGTGTGTTCTTGCAGGAAAAGCGGTCCTTTTCTTTTCTGTGTGTTATTGCAGGAAAAGTTCACATGCACTCGAAATATTCAAACATTAACACACTGTATTCCCTAAGGACAATCTTTATTTACACGCACTCAAATCTTATGCAAATTAGTTCCAATCTTATTTAAATTATTTTTTTTTCTTTTTTCTTTTATTTTCAATATATATACAACCAAACCATTTCTTTTTACTTTTAATGCCAATCTATATAAAAACCACGATCTATTTTAATTAATTTTTCTTTTTACTTTTAATGATCTATATAAAAATCACGATCTTATTGTAGCGCGCACCACACAACCACTCCTGTTCGCTGTTCGTTATTCAAGAGGACAAGCCATCGTGTCTTGCCATCCATATCCTTATTTTTCTCTTCTCTTTTTTTTTCTCTCTCGTTTCACTTCCTTTTTACCGGAAGTACATACATCAAGAGAGTTTTTGGAGAAACTATTGTCTGTGTTCAGTATACAACATTCGTGACTCTAAAGGTCGAAACAAATGTTATACATTGGGATTGGAATTTGTAAAAAGGGATGATAATTTAATTTACATATTTTTCTATTGCATAGTGGGAATATTCTATTGGAATTTAATATGATGTTTTGATATCGCTTAAGGATATGGATCAGCCAAGACCGATGTTAATTATATAACATTGCACAAGATGTTACTTTGCACAAGATGTTACTTTGCACAAGATGTTAACTCTTCAATGGGGGAGGAAAAATTAAATGAGCATTAATTATATAACAATGGAATTTCTTATCAACTGTCAACTTTCGAAATATCTGGAATCAAATGACCTCCTCAATGACCGCCAATATGGCTTTCGTAGCGACAGGTCCACAGGAGATCTGATGGCGCACCTTATCGAAAAGTGGAGCCATTCCATCCACTACCTCGGTGAAAGCAAGGCTGTTGCATTGGATATTTCAAAAGCCTTCGACAGAGTTTGGCATCCAGCCCTTTTGTCAAAATTACATTCATATTGAGTGGAAAATTCTCTGATCCAATGGATAAGAGACTATCTTTCTGGCCGTTCAATCCAAGTGGTTCTTGATGGTGTCAAATCTGTCTCCCATCAAATTAATGCAGGTGTTCCCCAGGGTTTGGTACTCTCACCCATTCTCTTCCTCATCTTTATAAATGATCTCCCGTCAATTACTCACAACCCAATTCACTCGTTTGCTGATGATAGTACGTTGAGTTTCTCATACTCATACGGACACTCCCGTTCAAACTCTTCGAACGTCACTACCAACCACCAACTTATGCTTGTTACATTAAATTCAGACCTCAACAAGATATATTAGTGGGGATTATCTAACCGAGTCGAATTCAATGCCCAAAAAACTCAGTGTTGTCTCTTGTCGTCAAAGGTGAGGCCCAAACTATGAACGGCACTTGCATCGACGAAGCCGTGGAACTATCAATCCACGGCACTCGAATAAATTCGAATCTTAACTGGAATGACCACATATTTGAAGCTACGAAAAGTGCAGCCAAATGTATGGGGTTCCTTAAGAGATGCAAAAGATACTTCACTCCATCCAACCTGGCCTCTATTTACAAATCGTATATTCGTCCAAAAATGGAGTTCAAGTCCCATATTTGGTCAGGCGCATCCAAAACTGCACTACACGTGCTCGACAAGATGCAAAAACGAGTGCAACTTACTGGGGACCCAGCTGTAAGTCGATCAATTCCGTCTTTAGAACACAGGCGCAACGTATCATGCCTATCTCTTTTCTATAGGTATTACCACGGTCGTTGCTCAACTAAACTTTCTGAATGTGTTCTGCCCCTTCAGACATTTTCCCGTGATACCCGTCAATCTGTGAATGCGCATCAGTTCACATTGAAAGTGGACTTTAGGCGCACAAATAAACATAGAGTGTCATTCTTTAGCCGAACCACACGAATGTGGAATGTTCTGCCTGATCATGTGTTTCCTGGTCGTTGTGATGTCCAGACATTCAAGGCCAATATACATCGACACCTCCTTTCCTTATCCACTTCCTCTCTATCCGCTCGCACTATGCTCTGACATTTAAGGGTCAATATCTCATTTTGTGCGCGCGTTAGTGTAAAAAAAAATCAAGCCGTCGATTTGGTCTTAAATCGAGTAGTTCCGCATCGAGGTGCTTCTCTTTTCACCCATTTTTCTGGGCTTTCTTCGTCAATTTGCCAGTGGTGAATCCTCTGTGTGGTAATATTTCGTACATCACTTGTGTTCACTATGGGTGTAGGTGTCCTAAACTCGCCACTCCATCCTTCTTGTCAACATGGAGCTGGCAAACGTGATGTCAAATTTGGACCGGCCTCTCTTGTTTACTGCCCAAGCGTTGAAATTTCCAGCAACTATAAGAGGGCTATTATCTCTAGCTTCTTGTGTTACCCTGTCCAAAAAGCATTTGAATTCTTCTATTTCCCATCTTGGCGGAGCGTAACAACAGTAGAAATTAATTCCTCTGATGTGCGCATATGCAATTCCTTTCAGCCGCTGGACACTTCTGCATTCCATGGGGGATTTCCAGTTGTCCAGGTGGCAGCTGTTCCGGTGCTGTCTTTGAGTGCTCCAAAAAGCCCTACCACCTTTTCCCCCCATTCCTAATTCAAAATCCCAGCAATAATACGCTAAAACGTATAAACCCATCAAAACCCACAATAACCCAAACATGATCCAAAATTCGCAATAAACGAATCAAAATATTCGTTTATCACTTTGCATTTGCCCCCACGGCATAATTTAATCAAAAAAAAACTAAACTAAAATCAAAATTCGCATTAAACGAATCAAATATTCGTTTATGGCTTTGAATTTGCCCCACGACATAATCTCAATTCAAAATCCAGAAATACATTTCAATCTGGTAATTTCCCTAGAAAATTAAACAAACCAAATCCATGGCAAATCACACCAGATCTTCAAATTTGCCACAAGCAAACAATACTCAAATACCATTTCAAATCCTCATATGCAAATAGATTGATGAAGATTCAGAAAACTGAATCTTATCTAAAACAAACATTGAGCATCGCACGAAATGTATCGAAAATCGAGATTGTTGCACGAAAATATGTATCTTTGGGATACAATTTTCGATTCGTTATCCTTTATAAAGGAATAGTATAGTGATCTCCGCGCCGCAGTCTAAATTCACAGTCCCTGGAGGAAGTACCCCAGGAAAATCCTGAATAATACAATAAAATCATATTCAAAAAGGAAACTAGACGACTTTTCATTTCCACGGATATCAAAATATCACCTGGCCCCCACGGAAGACCAAGTGAAGACATCAGGACGATGGCCCAATCAAAGGACGTTGCTCTTCCCTTTGAACTCAGAGGAAGCACGGTAACGACCCTTTTTGTAGGACAAATTTTCAGGAGCGGTCAAATTTCGAGAGATCGCCTTGTCCTTTTAAGGACCAGGAGACACGCTTCCTGGAAATAAAAACCCCTACAAGAAACACAACATCTTCCTTCCATGTAATAGTACCAATGCCAGGCATCCTGTACTGCTCATTGATGAGTACCACGTCGGGATCATATTCCTTAACCGTTCGGGAAAGGAGATCTTGACCTGGTGTGTTGCTTTTCGTATTTGCATATGAATGACGATATGCGGTAAGATGCGAAAAATATAGCCTGGGGAATGACTGTGCACCACAGCCAGATAATAAAAGAGGAAACGTATTAGTACGTTTAATGGGGTGTATGTAGTGGAATACCACAATACCATCATCATCATTACCGGCACCGGCCGGGCTTGGCCTTATTTAGCAAGTCTCTCCACCGGTATTCGGTCCTTATCCGAGACTTGTTCAATTGTCCATAATAATTTGTTTTTCCGGGCAAGGTTATTAGCCTTGAGCCAACACTACAGTACCACTTGGTACAAAAACACGCAATGAATTTTTGCCCAAGTCATTAAATCAAAGCCAAGTGTCGCAATGCCACGAAACCGAGATGGACATTAAAACTATAGAAGAGAAGTTGACCAGTCGTCGTTCTAAGCCGAGTCGCAGTTCAATAGCTGATCGAAACGAGTCGTTTTTAAAATTATGTTATAAATTCAATTGTTCCCTGTCCTGTGGGCTCTCCTTCCGCGAAGTCGAGTCGGTGAGGCCATGAACTTCCGGGTTCCTACAGGCCAGTAAATAGAATATAAATTCAACTAAACAGAGTCGCAACTAATTCGCCGAAAATGGCAGATGTTACGAGTCCTGTGAATATATTACATTAAAATTAAAGTTCGTTTTTAACTAAAAGGCAGAGACTATTGAAGACTTAGAAGCCAACATTCGGTGCGTTATTGTCGAAATACAACCACAAATGGACCGAATAGTGATTGAAAATTGGGCCTCCACATTACGCCATGTACGCACCAGCCGCGGGGGCCACATATCCGATATCATATTCATACATTAATAGCGTATAATTATCGTTCATATAAGGTTACATTTGTCCCAATTAAAATTATTTTCCAATAGTTTATATAAATTTAAAGTTCTCAGTTCGAGGTAAATGAAAGACCCTACATGAATAGGTAAAGCGAATTTTCTGACTAGTTGAAGTGATACTATGGGGGCTCTCTATACTACATGGGGAACCAACCCACAATTTCAGCCCTATTTCGACTGCTAACAGCGTGTCAACTCAACTCCAATTCCCCCTACAAGCGATTCCACCTGAAAAACATGTTTTCCAAAAGGACGCATAGCTAAACTCATTATTCTATGCAGACAATGCATAATTGAGTTTAGCTACCTTTTTGCCATATGGCAACTCAATTTCGCTAACCCATGAGATTTCCAACGGAAATCGCATTTCATGTCGGTTAGCAACGGTATAGGTTGACCAAACGACGCGGTTGCATAATCATGCAACCGCTGGGGAAATTATCAAAGTATTTAATTTAGTTCCCACGGTCAGAATAACGCTAGCCGATTCGGCGTCCTATTCACTTTCCCCAGACACTCCATTCGCTGGGGATCAATGATCTTTTTCTACAGGTGAATAGCCAGAAACCATTTTCCTCTCTTTCCCATTTTTATCTTCCCTGGGTTCATTTCACTTTGAGATCACCACAGTCATCGCACTAGGTCAGTGGGTCATCCTCAGAGTCTGCATTGGGACAAGCACACAAGCCAAGCCAACCCCGAAGTTATTGCGCTCTCTTTTTTGTTCTCTTCTTCCTTCGCATGCCCAGCGACTGTCGATTGAACGCGCAAGTGTTTATCCACCTAGCAGACAAGCAATGACAAAATCAATCATCTAAACCTATCCAGCCGGAGAGTGCAGATCAAACGATGTTCCAAGTAACATCAGTAGTTTTAAGTGAATAGATAATAATAAAGAAGCCAGTCTCCCAAAAAAAAGGTTTTTATTATTTTTGTCATTATTCACTACACAAAAATAACTCGCGCATGCACTTAAGTCATTTTTCGTTCCTCAAACGACACACACGTATCTGAAGTTGATAATCATCCATCTGAGAATGCGCAAAGGTCGAGTGCTCTGTACCGTGGCACTGTGTAGATAGTTCATTATCGCGTGAATACTTAATTGGCTTTAAATTATTTATTTTGTAAATACACCCTAAGAAGACTTAACCTTAGATGTGTTTTATTCCAACGCGAAACAATTGCTTTCGATTAAGAAGGGTTTAAGGCATCTTTAATTCCGTTTTACAAAGTGTTTGTGTTGTATTTGGATACTTGTAATTTTAATGCAATTGCCGTATTTCTGGCACAAAAAAAAAATGTTACCCAATCTTTGTCTACATATTTAAAATAAATTTGTTTTACAAATCTTAAAATAAATAATCTGTGAACTTGTGAACCAATAAAAAGGAAACAATCAAACAAAATAACAACGCAGTGTTTCTTTTTATTTACTCCCTGGATATTTTGTGAACAGTTTGCTGCAGCCGAACAACCTACGAGGGACAAGTGAATAGTGCTGGGGAGATAGTAATTCAGTGCTCATGTCTGGCACACCAACATCTACCCCCACAATGTCTTAAATGTAGAAATAGATTTATAATGCCAGTGAAACATGTTTCAAAAACACACAATAAGTTTTTACTCAACCGTAACTCATTTCCCAATTCATCGCCGATACTTATTTATTGCTTGGGATGTGTGTATCCTGATCCGAAGCATGTTGTATATACACAAGTGTCCACTTATGGCCAACGATACTCATGGCCAACGATTGTTTTTGTATATCTTACTGGTATGTCCACCATAGAGTTTTCCAGATCTTGGCATCTGGTCATTTCCACTCTGATCGTCTTAGTGAGTAGACGCGTTTTACCACTGCTTACTGCTTGTTGAAAGAAAAAAAAAAACGTGTGCGCGTGTGGACTTTAAATGTGGTACCGTTATTAAGAACGGTCTGTGACTGAACATTTGTCTATTGTTTAAAGTGATAATGAAAATTTCGTAAATTTCGGTGATACCTTGTGAAAACTATCCTAAAATTGGTAAACCAAAACAAAAAATCAACGACCGTATCCGGACTTTGCGTGATACCCGTCAACCATCGACTACCATAAGAAATACAATGAAGCCATGGAACAAATAAGGCTGCTTACAGCCCAAATGAACCAACTGCACGACAAAATACACTCTCTTCAATCACCGACCAAAAGGAAGTTCATCCCCAGCGATCAGGCATCTCCTTAACAACCAACATCAAACCATCGTCATCACATAAACCGTCAACGCCCCAATATACTAACAAAATAGAGGACCAGTGGCAAACAGTTGGACACAAAATTACAAATAAGTTGAGGCTGTAGCGTCCTACGAACGCACAATTCCGCCCAGGTAAGGTTCCAAACCTTCAAGGAACTTACTTACCTTATCCAGTACACGTGCCCACAGACACGTGTCCCCAAAGCTCTTAATCAGGCCTGTAACAAGGGCATAGGAAGCTGAAACAATGTTGAACCCGACATCAAAAAAACAAGGAACTTAACGTTCAAAAACTTTCAGCATCGAGTCAACGCGTCCATTCATAGTAAGCAAAAACAATTCCAGATTACAGGCCATAAATCTTCCATCCAAAGCATCTGCACGATGTACCAGGAATTTACTATCACAGCCGATCGAGGACCACAGTTCGAGGCAGCGATTTTCAGGCAGTTGACCGATCTACTCGGCTGCCAACAAAGCCATACGACAGCTTATCAGCCCCAGTCCAATGGGATGATTGAACGATGGCATCGCTCACTAATGATGTCATGACGATAATCAATGGCTGGACGCACTACCGACAGTTCTTTTAGGCTTGCGCACAAGCATAAAAGAAGACCTGGGAGCCTCAGCAGCAGATCTGATTTACGGAACCAATCTGCGCCTCCCAGGAGAGTTCTTCGCCGATGGAGAACCACCGCTCGAACAGTTGCCAAATTTGGAAAACCTACGCAAACTCATGCGAAAGGTCAGGGCAACACCTGTCGCCAGACACGGTTCCAAGAGGATATTTGTTCACCCAGAGATGGACAGCTGCACGCACGTCTTCATCAGGGTGGACAAAGTTAGGAAACCTCTAGAACCGCCCTACGAAGGGCCATACAAGGTGCTGGATCGAATAAACGACCGTGTTTTCTCCGTTGACATCGACGGCAAGCCGTACACCGTCAGCGTCGAAAGACTGAAACCGTGCCACCTGGAACTACCACCAGATACCGTACTGGGAGAAGTGCATCAACAACCAGCGGTGGCAGCCGAAACCTGCCCCGTATACCACCCACCAAACTCCCACGAAACACCAGGCACGGCAAGAGTCGAGAATCAACCAAACCCTCGCGAAATGGTCGCGCGCGGGGCATCGGACATCCTACACGGACCGATAACGCGGCAGCGCGCCCGAGATCGGCGCGCACAAGAAGACGCTGCGAAGATTCTCAATGTACGGCAACCTAAAACCCCAACCACTGACAAGCGAAAAAGAACAACGAACGCGATAGCTTTCGCACCTCTACCACCCAAACACCGCCCATTACGGAAGGGAGCACGCCCACAAAACTCGACTACACCCCCAAGCAACCAACTACTTCATATCGTGACTACGTCACTAGGGGGGGAGTGATGTAGCGTCCTACGAACGCACAATTCCGCCCAGGTAAGGTTCCAAACCTTCAAGGAACTTACTTACCTTATCCAGTACACGTGCCCACAGACACGTGTCCCCAAAGCTCTTAATCAGGCCTGTAACAAGGGCATAGGAAGCTGAAACAATGTTGAACCCGACATAAAAAAAAACAAGGAACTTAACGTTCAAAAACTTTCAGCATCGAGTCAACGCATCCATTCATAGTATGCAAAAACAATTCCAGATTACAGGCCATAAATCTTCCATCCAAAGCATCTGCACGATGTACCAGGAATTGCATTTTCGGTAGATAAATAACAACGGATGCATACGCTGGCAGCTAAACGCAAGAAAGCATATCGCCTATCCGCGGCCAAAATTGTAAACAACCGTAATTATCGCAACAAGATAATTCGGAAGATTTACAAGTCCAACGCCAACAAAGGAAATACTCCGGTCCCACGATTCCTTTGTAAAAATTTCACACCCATTAGAAGGATCTAATGGATTTCGGTTGTGTTTACAAAAGGCAAACAACCACGGGCTGTACGCCCGAAAAATCATCTCGGCCTTCGCGCCAGATGTTCTGTGCAAACAGAAGGCCGTGAAAAAGGAAATGCTATCACCAACGAAGAATGTATGCAAGATGACTTTCCCTTTCTCAAGAAAAAAACTATGAAATATCCCCGGGGATACGATAACATGCTGCTAACAGGAATCCGGAAATTCTGTTAGCAGGGGGAATAAGAAAATTTTTGGATAGAGATACAGACACGATCTGTATCAGGGCATTTTGTGAGGAGTTGAGAATAGACAGTCGACTTGCGAGGAAGACTACTCGAGGAAGAGCCTGTGTTTCGTTAACGTGCCTTCGCCGTGTCAAAGTTATAACTGTATAACTTGTGTTGTCCTAAAACATTGCTGATAGTATGTCCTTAAGACCAGACCTTATTTAAACCTAATAGATGCTATTCCTAAGTGACTATTGAATTATTTCTTTTGTGACATTCACCTCTTCAAGGGTTCGTCCTATTGTGAAACAATAAAAACGATTGTGCTATGAAATAAAATAAAATTCAAAGACGATTTCCGTGTTTTATTAGTGACAGCATTCGCTCCAGTGTTCATCTCATTTTCCGTGGTACGTACTTCATTGGCCTTCGATAAAGATAAATTAACACATCACCAAACTGGTAAAAACATCGCCAAAAGGCCACCACCAATTTACATCAAAAATGCAACTAGCATCAAGGAAGTAATCAAGATGCTCGAGAATGCCCTAGGACATCGAAACTTTACCACAAATTCCAAAGGCTCCTCGATCTCGATCATGACAACAACTTTGACGGACCACGACACGGCAGTAAAAAAACTCACAGAAAAAAAAACATGAGTTCTTCACTTTTCAACATGCCCGATGAAACCAAAGACATTCATCATAAGGCACATTGACCCAGCATGGACGAATGAGGAACTTCTACTCGAAATATCGAGGATCTGTCCGGAATTGAGTATACACAGATTGGACTACTTCCAAACTCCTCATATGAGAGAAAACTATATTCGGAGTTTACGAATCGTACAGATTCCACCGAACGAAGATGTTAGCCGGCTTAAACAAATAATATATTTGTTTACGCATAAAATTGCGCTTGAGGAACCACACAAGCAGGACGTTCTCCATTGCAAAATATGTCAAGGTTCAGGTCACTTAGCAGCTGCGCGCCATTTACGTGCACGATGCGGGAAATGTGCCGAACAGCATACACCTGGAGAATGCAAGGTAAACCCGCCTGGTACTGAACCAACAACAATTCAAAAAACAAACGCTGATGGATCAACAAGCACAAATAAAATCACAGTAACGTGCTGTAACTGCGGAGGCCCACATCCAGCGAACTTTTCCCAATGTCCCGAAAAGCTGCGAATCCTCGAGAGACGATCGGCACACACGACAACAAATAAACCAGCACCAACCAAAGGAACTGCAACTAAACCCTCATCACCTCAACCATCTCAACTCGCGGGATCGGGAATATCCTATGCAGAAGTTACGAAAGATTCCCGAAACCGGACTAAACCTCATCAAACCAATTCCAACGTTCTCAACCTGGACATCATGGGTTATATTAGAAGCCTACATATGCTGCTACCCACCCTGAAACACAGCTCGGAAATAGAAAAAAAAGGTCAGATCTTAGATTTAATAACTTCCCACATTCTTTCCCTTAATGAATAGTTTAACCCTAGTCTCCCTCAACACAGAATCCATATATTCCCACACTCGTAGACAACACCTCCGTTTGTTTGTTGAAAAGTTCTCCCCAGATGTTCTCCTTCTCTCAGAAACTTGGCTTAAATCAAACTCTCGAGTATACATTGCTAATTACACATTTGTGTCCAACCCGCGAACCACTGGCCCTCATGGTGGTACTGGAATACTAATACACAAGAAATTCCAATTTACTGAAATTAGGCTCACTAACATAACGAATGTCGAATACACGCCAGTTAAACTGTTCTTTAGAAGTAATAAAGTACTGGTTTTGTCGTCTATATACATTCACCCTTCTCGTGAACCTAACTTCCCTAGCGCAGATATTTCTCAAATAATCCAGCAGTCTTTGCCGGCCCTTTCATCATAGGGGGACTGGAATACTCGACATACATCATTTAATGACATCAAGTGCAACAAATACGGCTACCAACTCCTAGATCTCTTCCCACTTCATCCATATGTTTACGCAGACTGTCCTTTGCAACCTACTCGAATTTGTAGTTCAACCAAATCAACAATCGATTTCTTCCTAAAATCCACAGATATCTATTCATCTAATCCCCCTACAGAGTCCTTTACATTCCCATCCGATCATGGGTCCGTCCACTCCACGGTTCAAATCCCTTCGCTCGAACTACTCTAGACAGTGAATCCTATCCCAAATTTTTCCAAAACAAACTGGAAAAAAGTCAATAACGATATTGCTGCCAGTTTTTCAAATTATTCTATACCGGAGTCTTCAAACCTATTCCCTACTGAAATTGACCAGGCAGCTGTAAAAATAGGGCAAATACTGGGAAATGCTCTCTTCAGCCATACCCCTACGACCGTCCCTCATAACCACTTAGGAAAACCATTACCCAACCTCCTCACAAAATTATTGCGCATAAAAAAACAACTCCGACGTCAATTGCATATTAGCTACTCACCCTTTATTAAACAACAGATACAGCTTTTGACCACCCTGATAAATGGACAACTTAAAAATTTCACCGATCAGACCTACACGTCTACTCTAAACAGTATCAAACCAAACCGTGACCTATTCAAAAATATAAATCGACTAACTGGTCGTAAATTCAACCCTCGAATAGACTATCTCATCCAACCAACTAACAGTAACATCGCCCAATCGGACACTGATATAGCAAACTGTCTCGCTGAACACTTCTGTAAAACTCATAAACAAAACGATTCCCTCCCAGTCACTAATTTCCACGACACCGTGAATGAATTCATCTCAGGCACACTTGAGCCATCCTTCCCACCATTCATTACTGAATTCAACGAAACCAATAAAGCGTCACATCCCATGGGAACCGACACATTCCTAAGCTTTACAGAATTATCTGAATTGATTACTTCGCGTAACAATAAAAAATCTACAGGCTTAGATAGAGTCCCTAACCTTCTATTTAAAAGACTTCACCCGGAGAACTTACTCCCCATTCTCCTTCTTCTCAACCACATAATAAACGCTTCACATTTCGCAAAATGTTGGAAAACAGCGGTGATAGTCCCTATCAGTAAATCCGGTTCTTCCAACAACCCGGCTAACTTCCGTCCCATATCACAGCTAAATTCGCTTAGTAAGGTTTTGGAATGTAAGATATACAGAAATCTTCTCTCATTTGCTAGAGACAACTCCCTTATCCCGAATTCTCAATTTGGCTTTCGTCCACAACGCTCAACTTGTCATGCTCTGCTAAAACTGACACATGATGTGACAATGAATCTCCAAAACCAATCCCCAACGGTATGTGTCTCTCTCGACATAGCAAAAGCATTTGATTGCGTTTGGATTGCAGGACTGCTCTATAAGCTACATTCAATGTTCGGATTAAACACCCACACCATAAAACTTCTCGCTTCCTACCTTTCTGATAGAAAGTTCATGGTGAAAATAAATTCAACTCTTTCGACACCATACAGTATAACCGTGGGTGTTCCTCAAGGTTCCATTCTCGGACCACTGTTATACCTCCTTTATACTTCAGACACCCCGCAGCCAATGTCACCTAATACAGTAATGCTGAACTATACCGATGAAGCTTTAATTTATTCAAGCAACAAGTTTGTCAAGGAGGCAAGAAACTGTATTAACAGCTATCTCCCGAATCTCTCAGAATATTTTACTAAGTGGAAAATCCGACTCAACCCAGCCAAAACTCAACTCATAGTGTTTAAAGGCAGAGATGCGAATTGTACTAACAACACCATACGCTGCCATAACAAAATCAGAATCAAGTTAAATAACAATATAATTAAACCCTCCAAAACCTTAAAGTACCTGGGAATACCCTTCACCAACAATCTGTCCTTCTCCGGCCACACAAAAAACTCGATTCGCAAAGCCGCAATTCAACTTAATCTCTGCAGAAAAGAGATGTACAAGCCAAATGGTATGTCTCCCAAAGTTAAATCACTTATCTACAAATAGATAATCAGACCCACTCTCACATATGCATGCCCGATATGGTACCATATCACACCCGCCCAAATGGAGAAGCTACGCATTTTCGAAAGGAAATGCTTCAGACTTATCACTGGCCTCAACCGACATCCCAACTCCCACAAATATTACAACAGTAGTTCGCTCTACTATGCCGGTAATATTGAACGTATAGATCGACGCTTCCTCGAGCTGTCCATCAAATTTATCGAAAATCTTCCCAATAATCCCAACTTCATAATAAACGCGCTCACATCGACTCCGTCAGATAACCGAACTGCCTTCCCGAACTGTCTCCACATCATAACGTTCTTCACCGCTGGCAGGTTGGTTAATAACTGTAATGAGATTTGTGGCGGTTCCCACGAACGCCACCAACATCTTCCCATAATCTAAGTGAAAACCCCCAAATAGGGCATACAATCAAAAAGAGAAACAAGTACTGTGGCAGTTCCATTAAACGCCACTACTTACCTTACAGGTACACAAAGGTAACAGTTTCAGAAATACATTAAAAGCCTGTACTTACCTTCTGTACTGTACCTGCAAAATCGAAGCAAAACCACGAAACATCAAGTCGCGCCGCTGTGAAATTCCAGCGGCATCAAATGCTATATTCTTCGAGGCAATTTGGTTTAACAACCAACCAACCAATATTGCCTGTGCAATATCTACGCGATATCCCCTCGCACGCCAGCTGCACACCAGCAGAAAAAGGTATCTTGCCCTGGCACTCTAATGGTAATCTTCCATTTGCGAATTCGATCATCGGGCTGGCGCCCCAGCGATCGAATCCGCAAATGGAAGATTACCATTAGAGTTCGACTGCGAGGATACACCAACAGCACGCACACGATCAGCATCACGCTACTCGTAGCCACTGATCGTGTAAACATTGCAACCCTTTTGCCGTCGAGATACTCGCACCTGTTGCGAACTTAAAAAGGGGACTTATGCAATGTCTGCATACTTGAGGAGCGGAAGCAATCATCGTGTGTGTATTTCCACCCCTTTTGTGTTGAACCAAATGCAAAAGGGACACATTACCAAATTTGGCCATCGAAGCGATGATGGGATTTTTGTATCCTATCGCTTCGATGAAATAATTTAATCTCGGTTCGGATTCCGTGAGGGCATGTTGCGCCCTCACGTTAATTACATCCCTCTTGGGCCGTCCCAAGGGATAAGTTAATTCACAAATCAGTCTTGATTGTCTAGTCATTGTCGTCGATCATTGGCAAGGAATATAAAGCGGTGCAGAACGAAAACCATATCCCACGTGAAGTTATATTATAGTTGGAATTGAAATCCCTTGCGCGATTGGAACTCTTACCTTGTGTAAAAATAAACAATACTTCGAAGTGAAGTGAAGTAATATCATGAAATACTAACTATTAATTGTAATAATAAGTTCTAAACGTGGAGAAATATTATAGTTGGAATTGAAATCCCTTGTGCGATTGGAACTCTTACCTTGTGTAAAAATAAACAATACTTCGAAGTGAAGTGAAATAATATCATGAAATAGTAACTATTAATTGTAATTATAAGTTCTAAGCGTGAAGTAATATTGCAGTTTGAATTGAAATCCCTTGCGCGAGTTATTGTTGTTATATTTTATATAAAGAAAAAATATAAATTTTTTTGGAGGCTATGCCTCTTTAGTTTATTCATCAAATTACAGGTCGCTATGAACACTCTCTGCAGTTTTTCTATGCTATTTATACTTAAATTTTGTTTTTAATGACCCAACGTAATAGATACATATGTTTTGCTTCTTAGCATTTTATTTTGGGTTTTTTTGGATCTACGTAAATGATGTCTAGACACAATTTTAATGTTGAATATTTTAAGGAATGAATAGGAAACACATTCCTGGAAGATTGTAAAAATGCAGACGCTAGTTGTTGTTAGATGAATTTCTTATTTCAAGGTGAACATGAGGATGCATCGTGGTTGGGTGATTCATACGTTAACTCCCCCCTCCGTTAAAATACAATGTCCCCATTGTTTGTTTATGTTTTGTAACTCTAGTAATCTGTTATTAAAGGTTTTTTTTTTGATTTTAATTTATCTTATTTAGTTTTGTATTCATTGTACCTCTTATATAGTATGTTAAAAAAATTTACGAAGAAATATTATAGTTTTAAAAAGGACTATACAAATTATAATGCTTAATACTGGATTATCTTCTAAAGGTATTATAAATTTTCTCATTTAGTCTTGAGTTTGAGTATAGTATATTATTAATTTTTATTTCTATCTTATTGCTATGGATTACAATTTCATTAATTCTTTCTATTGTATCGTCTGCCATTCTTATAATTTCGTTTATATATAGATATATATATTTTCTTTGTACATTCATTAGTTCCAAAATTGTCTTATTACATACTACGGTTTCTGGCATGATTTGAACTAATCCATGGAATGTATCTAGGGCTAGATTATCGTTGGGTATTTGACGAAGATTGTATCTTTCTTCCTATAAACAAATATGTCTGTGTAGGCTAGGATATTTATTAATGGAATATTTTAAGTTTCATCTTTTATTATTTCTTTAAGTTCTGGGATGTGATTTCTCTGTAAGGGCTCATAATTTATGTTAGATTAAATGGGTGAATTAATATACTTGAGTTTTCATATACACATACGTCTAGGATTTTTGTTGAGGTAAATTTGTTGTCCTTTAAAGGTATAGTTTCCATATTTCCGGTGATTGTTTCAATTATTCCCAGCACGAATAAGATGCTTGTGAATTCTTTTACCTCCATTTCCAATTATCGTGGTTCCTTGATCTTCCACTACAATATGTTTTGTGTAACGAGTTTCGTTTTTCCCTCGTCTGTTCTTTTTTACGAAAATAATATCTCCGGGTGTATATATTTTATCTTTTCTCTTTTTATTTTGGAATGGATTTTGTTTCTCTTGTGCGTTCTTTAGTTTATCTTGTATGTCTACTGTTACTACACCGAAAAATAATTCGCTTCGTTTGACTCCCGTAGTTGAATGAATTGTTAAGTTGTATTGCTTAACCGCGTTGAATATTTTTTCTGACGCTGAGGTGGATTTGTCAACTGCCAGACTTCTACTGATTTCTAATAACGTTGAGTGAACTCTCTCGATATTTGAATTGGATGTTGAATGGGCCACTGGGGCAAGTGTTATTCCTCTGTTTGAGTAAAAATTCGGTTTTATTCCTTTGAGGATTGGTGCGTTATCAGTCATGATTGATTCGGCGAAGGGAAATATTTGAGAGATTATCTCGTCGATGACTACTGTTGTTCCAATTTCGTTTGGTATATTACGGATATACAGATATTTGCTGTATGTGTCTATTGTTGTTATATATATTTTCTTCTCTAAATAGAATGTGTCCATCTGTAGACTTTTTCCTACTTTTGTTGGAATAGGTGTGGGTTTTATTACTTGTTTAATCGGGTGTCTTTCATATTTACAGGTTGAACAAACTTCGCAGATTGTTGTTTCGGCTTTGTACATTTGTTTGAATGTGGGACAGGAGTATTTTTCAGATATTTCTAAAATGTTGTTTCGATAGTTTCGATGAGCTCTTTTATGTGTTTCTTGAACAATTTTAAGTTGTTCGTCCTCATTTATTACATCTATTACAGAATTTGGTGCGTGAACGATTTTATCGCAGTTTAGGTTTTCTTCGACTATGTTTCGGATCTCGTGAAGTGTCACTTCATCGCAATGGATAGCGTTTGTGTGGTTCGAGTTTATAACCGTTTTTAACACTCCAATGATTCCTGATAAATTACTGATTTTTAAGTGGAATCTTTTGTAATCCGTAAATGTTGTTTTGTGTTCTACTTAATGCGTCTGCTACTATATTTTCTTTGCCAGACTTGTATACTATTTTTGCTCCATATTCCTCTATCCTATTTTTCCACCTTTTTATCTTAGTATTTGTATTCTTTTCGGACACTGCATAGGTCAAAGACTGGTGGTCTGTGAAAATCGTTAAGTCTGATACTCCCTGTATGTATATTCTTAGTTTGTCTAGTGCAAAGATTATGGCTAGCAATTCTTTTTCATTTGTTGCGTAGTTTTGTTCTATCTTTGATAATGCTCTAGAGATGAATGTAATCGGTCGTTTTTCTTGAGATAATACTGCGCCAATCGCTGTGTTTGATGCGTCAGTGGTTAGTTCGAATGGTTTGGAATAGTCTGGTTGCGATAGTTCCATGCATTCTTCTAAATGCGCTTTCAGGTCTTCAAATGATTTTCTTTCTTCTTGATTTAATTTTATTTTATAATTTGTACTTTCTTTCTTTGGGACCATTTGATCGGTTTTGAGTAGGTTCGTTAGGGGCTTTGCTATTATGGCGAAGTTTTTTACGAACTTACGGTAGAATCCAGTTAGGCCAAGCAAGGCACGTAGCTCCTTTAGGTTTGTTGGCTGTGGGTATTTTCTGATGGTCTCAATCTTTTTTGGGTCTGTTTTTATGGATTTGTGGCTTATTATATAGCCTAAAAATTTCACATAGTCTTTAAAGAAATGTGATTTCTCTTCTGAAATCGTTAAGTTAGATTTATGTAGAGCATCGAATATTTGTCGGAGATGGTTCATATGTTCATCCCGAGTTTTCGAGAAGACAATTATGTCGTCGATATATACATAACAGAATTTTGTTACAAATGGTCTCAAAATGTCGTTCACACAGCGTTGAAATATCGCTGGGGCGTTTTTTAATCCAAACGCTCACCTATTATATTCGTATAATGCCCCATTTACAGCAAATGCCGTTTTCTCTTTGTCTTTTTCGGCTAATAGTATTTGGTGAAATCCCGACTCTAATTCCAATGTGGAAAAGACTTTTGCTTCCCCTAAGTTTTGGATTGTATGCACAATGTTTGGCATTGGGTACCTGTCGTTTATAGTATGAAGATTTAATTTCCTATAATCATTCACCATTCTTTTCTTTTGTGTGCCGCCTGGGTTTAGTCTCTTCTTTGGAACCATCCAAATAGGTGAGCAGTATGGGCTTCTCGAAGGTCTAATTATTCCACGGTGTAGTAAACTTTCGATTTCTTTGTTAACGAAGTCTTGGTCGGCAATCTTATACGGGTATTGCTTAGACCAGATTGGTTCGTCGTCTTTTGTTTTAATTGTCGCGATGATGCTTGTCGTATAGGGTAAACTTTTATCGATCCTTTTGTTTCTGTTCATTAATGCGTCTATTTCCCTTTTGTGTTCTTGATCCTCAATAGTATAGTTTAGTTTCTGGTTTTCGTTATTCCTATTGTCATATTCAGTCTTTAGTATCATTGCGTAAAAATCAATTTCTGCTTTTAATTTTTTTAATCCCTCTAGTCCAATAACTAAATCAAATTCCTTCAAATCTTTGAGCTCAAAAAATTCTAGTCTTTTCCCTAAAATGTGAATGTTTCTTTTTGCCTCTATAATACTTCTTCCATGGAGAGTTTTTGTATATGTTTGTTTTATTGGAATTGAAAAGCTTAAATCTATAGTATTTTTGCAATAATTTTGAGTTGCACCCGAATCTATTAAAATTGAATACTCTTTTTGAGTATCAGGGTTTTTTAAACTTAAACTAGGCAAGCCATTTTTTAATATAACAAAAGATTCTTTAATGATATCATTTTTACTTACATTATTTGCTATAGAGTCTGCTTCTGAGGCTGGCGTTAGGTTGTTGATCAGGTGGGCCTATTGTTGGAATTGCTCGGGTCTTCTGAACGGATTGTTTTGCCTTGCTGTTCTGATGGTAGACCTATCCACGTCCATGGGTTCTGGTTGCGGTTGATTTCTGCTGTTGTTATAAAGCTGTTGCTGTCTCCACCCGGGTCTGAAATATTGCCGTGAATCTCTTCCTCTATAGTGCTGTTGGGAACGTTCCACTTCTATATTTGGTACTTGCTGTTCTCTGTCGTCGAAGTTCCTGGGAGTTTGATTTCTTTGCGGTTGGTAGTATCTCGGCGGGCTGTATTGTGAGTGGTTTCTTTTAATCATCCGGAAGTTTGGTGCGATATCCGTGTGTCTCGTATCGTGTTATACGGCTAGGGCTATGCCGTAAGCTTCTGCTAATGATTTACATCTATGGGCGTATAGGGTTTATTTTGCCAGTATGTTGTTTAGTTCGTTTAGGAATACTCTTGCTGTTTCTTTTTCGGCTTCTTTGCATAATGCCTTTTTCCCTTCTTGATGACGTGCTTCGAACTGAATTTTTGATATAATTAGATTTAATGCTTTGTTGACTTCATCGTAATATTTAGCCAGCGTGTTTCCTCCTTGCCGAATGCGTGACATATCTTCTTTCAATACATAGAGGGGCCTGTTGTCACTATATGCTGCATCCAATCGGTCCAGTATAGCTTCGAGACAAAATTTCGTCCGATAATTTGTTAATAGCCTAGCTGCTTCTCCTATAATTTTATATTTTATTATAGATAGGGCTGTAGCATATCTGGCATGTCCTCTATGGGCTCCACAGGCTTTCATTATGCTGCAGACGTTGTCTCTCCAAGATGCATATTCCTCTGGGTTTCCGCTGAATTTTGGAAGGTTTTTGAATGCCTCCAACTCTATTCCTTCGGGCCTGTTGAATTTAAATGATATATCCTCGTGTTCGATTAGTCTCACGGGGCGTATTTCAGGTTCCTCGTTTTCCTTTAATTGTAGTTGGTTCACCGCTGACACAATTGCTTGTATTTGTTGGGCCAAATGTGTTATGTCCGCCTTGATTGTGGCGTTGTCTGTGGCCATTTTTGATGTGTTTTGTGATTTTTCCTCTTGGTCACTTGATTCGTCCTCAGTTGGTTTGTCGAATGGTCCTTCCGTTAATTTGGTTTTTCGTTTTTTTATTTTCATTCACTGGTTTTTATCTGTTCGTTGAATTTAGTTTGCTTATTTGTTCACCGAATTTAATTTATTTGTTTAATTTATTTGTTAATTGAATTTAGTTTATTTGTTCACTGAATTTAATTTATTTGTTTAGTTTATTTGTTAATTGAATTTAGTTTATTTGTTCACTGAATTTAATTTATTTGTTTAGTTTATTGTTTAATTGAATTTAGTTTATTTGTTCAGTGAATTTAATTTATTTGTTTATTGAATTCAGTTTGTTTCCTCACTGAATTTAATTTATTTGTATATTTTATTGTTTAATTGAATTTAGTTTATTTTTGCAAAATAAATTCATGTCCCAAAAGTTATTAAGGAAACTCTCCGTAAGTTACTCAACGAAACACAAAACCATTTATAAGCAAAGATTTTCACACGAAATTACTTTAAGCCAAACAAATATCCGGACAACGCACATATTTTCTTCTTTAGTATATTAATTACTTTACTTTATTTCACACACGTGTTATTTTATTTCTGATTTTCTGAAAAAATTGATTATTGCTTACCGCCTCCTTCTCTAGGCGTTGTTCCTCTCGATGATCTGCGCAGCTTGATCGGGTCCGGAACTGGTGAGAAAATCCTATGATTTTCTGGTCGATATATTTTTAAAATTCTTCCCAGAATTTATTAGGTTCCAACTCAAATTAAACTTTTAAAGTGAGTGGCAGGATCGCCAGTTATTGTTGTTATATTTTATATAAAGAAAAAATATAAATTTTTTTGGATGCTATGCCTCTTTAGTTTATTCATCAAATTACAGGTCGCTATGAACACTCTCTGCAGTTTTTCTATGCTATTTATACTTAAATTCTATCTTAGCCTAGGAATAACCTAATGTGTTTTTAATGACCCAACGTAATAGATACATATGTTTTGCTTCTTAGCATTTTATTTTGGGTTTTTTTGGATCTAGGTAAATGATGTCTAGACACAATTTCAATGTTAAATATTTTAAGGAATGAATAGGAAACACATTCCTGGAAGATTGTAAAAATGCAGACGCTAGTTGTTGTTAGATGAATTTCTTATTTCAAGGTGAACATGAGGATGCATCGTGGTTGGGTGATTCATACGTTAACTCGCGCTAGGAACTCACACCTTGTGTTAACGAAAGCAAAATATTGAAGGTGAATTGAAGTATTAAATGTAAATCAAAATTACCTTTTTCTTGAAATAAAAACTGGAGATGAAATTATATTTCGAATATTATAAACTCAGTGTGTGATTTAATCCCGATTCGAGAGTTAGTCCTGACGAGGTCGTGAAGGCTGGGCAACAATACCCACAGATTGTATACCACAATACAGAGCTTTCACCTCACCAATTTAAATATAGTAATATTCAACCCTTCTCCAATATTTTGCGTTTCAACGAACAAACGGAAAGTAGTTCCCCCACCCACATCCCTGACTGACAATATCCTCACTAACCCATAACCTACCTATTGATCACTATGCTTCCCCCTTCCACACCACACTAACTTATTTCAATAATAATTAGGTAACTAGACTAAGTTAAGATAAGTTAAGTTAAGTTAAGCAAATTAGCATAGGTTAAGTAAATAACTATATCCTGGTTTTCTGACCTTTTCCAGGAAGCTCTACTCAGTACAATTTTAATCCATAATCAATATATAACTTCTATCATATTGTTTGAAAAATGTACTAGTAAATATAGGTAAACAATTATAGCTAAAGTATCATAAGTTATCTGTATTGCATATTGTAAAAATTATTGATGGTCAATAAATACAGAAATGTAAAAAATAAATAAATAAATAAATTGGCATCTGGATTCTATGATTTCATTGCCCGTTTATGCATTTCAAGTTTTATGTATTTTACAGGTACCCATAAATAATTTTGTGTATGTTGGTTAAATAGAAAGTAATCAACTCTGGGAAATGTATGTGAAGTAAAACCCATTATTGTGGGGGCGGCCCGGATGGGTAAATATTTGGCAGTGGCGCTTTGCGTGTAAAAAATCCTTTAAAAATTTCAACTGCTCCCAATTTCCATACAACGTCTGTGGGAACCCGAATAATAATTTTGTGTGTTGGTTAAAAAGAATTAATCAACTCCGGAAAATGTACGTGAAGTAAATCCTATTATTGTGGGGGCGGCCCGGATGGGTAAATATTTGGCATTGTCAGTTTGCGTGTAACAAAATCCTTCAAACATTTTAACCGTTCGCAATTTTCGCACCACGTCTGACCACTACCGACCTGACAAACTCGGCAGTGTCAACTGATCCAATTCCGTCAAGGTCACACCTTACATTATCTTCCCATCTCAGTCGCGGCCTCCCCAATGGTCTCTTTCCCTTAATTTTTTTTCTGTTTCTTATCGGGTGTTTAAGAGTCGCAACTTGTGTGGCCACCCGAACAAATCGTGTTCTTCGGGAATCCATCAAAAGGAAAGTAATTGCATCGAATGTTTTGAAATTTCGCGGATATATTTGTATATAAATGATCTACATGCTATCAAAACTTGTATGTTAAATCAGTTGTGAACTTATCCACCATCTTCTTCTTGTTCTCTAATGCTTCCCTGAAATTTTATAAGAATAAACATAATAAATGATATTCCCTTCCCTCGCATGTAATAGTCCTTTCATGTGCCGCTAATCCGTTTGAATTAGGTAATCTGTCAGATTAATACTACAAGTCACGATACCTCACGCTGTTTTTCACTTACAGAAATGTCTTCGCATTTTGTATTGATCATCATAAGTCAGCGAATTTTTAGCATTTTCCGGCTACTCATGACCATATCATTATTATCTCTGGGTTTGCCCTAATTAGGTGACATACTTTTTGTCATGATTCTTCGGCTGCTTGGTATCAAGAAAAAATTGAATCAAACAATTGACACAAAGCAAATAACTTCCCCCGACATGTTTTGTTACATGACCTATAAATTAGCTGACACGTGTATCACATACCCCGTGCACAAATCGCCAGTTCCTCCCTCGTTACTTAAAACATTTCAGAAAAACCAGTAATTTCCTTTTTCAAACATTTCAAGCAGATAATAACCGATGTATCTCGGCGTCGAAACAAGAGTTACGGCTACCCACTTGGGCGTCGCAATCACCGCTGTCGATGAAGTCCACTTCAGGCGGCATGCGAGAAGCAATTTGCATTTATAAAGTCATTGAAATGAACGATTGCCACGGGAATGTCATTAACTTCGGTTACATGTGTATCCACCAGCACATGGCTCCCAGTCATGCAGCTGGGGGCATCCTTATCCCTGCCCCGCCAGCTCTCGAGCTACAATAACAATAGACGAAATTAGCTGTGACACATCGAATGGGCAATCGCTTATGATTTCAAAGCAAAATTTTAAGGATCCAGTCACAGGCAGCTCGGCTATAATCAATACGGATTCATCGAGTGATCGGATGTTTCAAGTGTTTCAAACACTGCACCGACAAAGTATCGGTCCATTACATATTCAAAAAGTTCGTTGCGAATCCAACACACAATAAACATCATTCTCCAGATGTAGCTAAAGGACTATTTTTACAAACAAGGCGGAATTGTGGTATTACTCATCAATAAACAGACTCCCGAGCGTAGGTGGATCCTTTCACCACTTATGGGACCCATTTAGTGGTTTAAAAAAATTTGCAAACATGTGCCAATTTACTTCCCTGGCAAGGAGATGAGTTTCATAATGAACCACATGTGAACAAAGCCAAACACTCGCATGTGACTTGCCTTCCAATTAACGCGATTTTATGGTGTAGAAGTAGCAGTAGAAATGATGACAGAAAAAGGCCAAAGAATCGCAGTTTAAGACACCTCCTCTGTGTAATATATATTCAAGCACTCTTGCCAAATGAGAAATATGATTGAAGTCGGCGTTATTATATGACTTTGGAGACCATAAAAAAACACATAAAAGGAATCAAATACGGTGTTTGGTGTTCTAAAAACAAATTCGAAACAGTTGGATGTCTGAAAATGTAATATTTCTTAGAGGAGCCTTTGCCTTTGTAGTTTATGGAAGCGATTTTGAAAGCTGAATGAAGATTTCCTTGTGAAATTTACACAAAATGTGTACTGAAACTCATCGCTACATTATGAGATGATACAAACTGGTCGTAATATTTATTTGACGAGGGTAGTGCTAATCAAAAGTAAAAACAGCATGTACTTGGGTGGAAATCAGCTGCACAAAAATGGCCAACAAGGGCAATTAACAAAGAATTCAAGGCGATTTCAAGAGAGAACATTTCTTTCTTACCCTTTTTATAATGGGGATATCCTAAAGGAAGTATAAATGCTAAAAGGTAAATATTCACCATGAAAGTGGATGTTAGGAAGAGTAAGAAAAGAGAATAGAAAGAAGCTCCTTTGGCGGATTCGTTTGTGTTCTCGTAGTCCAACTTTCGGAAGTGTCCCGCCGAACACTTTAGTCACGACTCCAAATTACTCGACTGTTTCGCCGAACACTTTATTCACGACTCACAATTACTCGACAAAAGTCCTCGGGGAAAGAAAACACAAGTCGTTTACTTTAATTCTAGCAGATTAATTTATTGAAGATTGTCACTCGCTTGACACATTCTATTAATTGTTACTTGGTTACTCTGGAATTTTCGCGACACGAATTCTTTCCTGTGGGTCTAAAGGAACCGTACTTCCGTAACGGAATCTTTTCTTTTACTGACTTTCTTAGGGGATCGACTCACCCGATTGTTCTCTTTTTCTTCTGATTTTTTTCCCTACTTGGTGATTCTCACTTAATCGAGAATCTCTCTTACTCGAAAATCTCTCCCCTAGAGGAGGTCGCACCCTCTATCTGTGTCCTGCGATTTCCTGTTTTTCCAGTTGTGCGGTCGCACCCACACACACAGACGCGGATGTTGCTGCCTGTGTGGCCGGAGATCTTCCTAGGATCACCAGAATTTACACACCTTCTGCGGAGTTGCTTTTGTATACATTCGGGTATTATATTATATTATATTATTCTTGGCGATCCTGGGATCGTGGTAATTATCGTTGATTGTGATAATTGTATTTGCTTTGCCCTATGGGAACAGCGTTTTAGTTTATTTCTGTTTCTCCGCAATGGCCTTTGTTTAGGCGAAGTTCATTACGGTAGGGTCAAAGGTTTATCCAATGGTTTGTTTTACGGCAATTTGCTTATCGCCAGGGATTTGATGTTTGTCGACATGCGGCACAGCTGTGCCAACCACTTGTGTTTATCGAGCTAATGGATCCATACACGATTTCTATACTGGGTTGTGTCCTTCGATCGCCGTGCAGGCGTTATGAAATATTCGAGACTTAGGGCCCACGTATCTGTGGATACGTGGGGTTGATGACATCAGTATGAATGTCACCTGTGGCTAGGCGAAGGGGTGGGCCGGTGGAGGGGGGGGGGGGGGGGCGTACGTGTCTGTGGGCACGTGAGGTTTATGCTAGGGTGAGTATGTTCCTTGGCGCAAGACTAATGAAAAAATAAATCATTATGAAAAATTTAACAGGCCTGTGGCGGTTCCGCCAAACCCCACGGTTCGCTTTCCTTAAAAACCCCCATATCTTCCATCCAATCATTTAATTTCGCTAATGCAATGGCATTAGCACCTTAAATGCTTTACGCATCTAGGATTATCTAAGGTATAATCTAAAAAGTCCCTGTAAAAGAAATCTTACCTTCATGCATCTCTTCGCATATAATTTCCTGTAAGATTTCGTTTCTACATTTTCAGGAATCCCAAAACCTATTCGGTACCTTCGGTTCCCAGGCAAATTTCAATTTCCCACAACTGCACCGCAATCTCCACCGCATACCTGAAACATTTCCTTTTACAAGGACATTTAATGCATACAACGCTTTAGATAAAATTCCTAGAAGTAATCCTTAAAATGCATATGGCATCATGAATCCCAAGCCAGTCGGCACCCTTTGTCTGTGTAAAAATCCTATGTCGGACAGCTTGTTTTTACAGATGCCATAAACCATATTTATACGCATGTAAACATCGTTTGTTTTTCCACTAACAAACAATCTTCAATTTCTTTCCCTGCCGCAGCTAATTACCCGGCATATACAAAGGCATGCAAGGAATTCGTTCGGCCACCAATCCCATTATCACCTTTTTTTTCTCAACGTCTATTATAGCGAGGATACACAGCGTAAACATGACCCTCATTACCGGACGAAGCATTTGGTCGCTTCTTCCTTTGTCTTTGCCGCCTGTCTGCGTCGTTGTTACAGTGCCTTCGAGCACGTGTAAACAACATCAGATTTGAACGATCGCACACATGCCACCATGGTCTTCATTACAAGATCTGGTTTCCTATTCCACCAATAGAGACTTTACGTTTCTCTGGTAGTAGGTAAAAACGATATCCTTAGTGGAAAGGATATCTGCCACGACACCAAAAACTCACCCGATAAGCGAATCATCTCTGCACGAGATGATTATCGTAGAGTCCATTACCATCCGCCGGCCGCCATGGTCGTTGCCGCTCCCGCTGTCTGTAGCACCAGCAGACACGCGAATTTAATAATACCCGGAGTCGTAAGAGATGTTTCGAACTTGTCGGTTTCTAATTGTTTGGCGAGTTCGTGCCACAATTCGTTTGTAATATTTAATGCAAATAGAATTTGGCGTGAGTTACCGCTTATAAATAAAACCAATAACCATATAATTGTGAGCACCCCGGATTTTAATTGATTTAAATAAATCAAAAGCATTGCAGAACTATAACCAGTGTGTCAATTCTTACTCCTCCTTGTGTACGGTGTCATCGTGGTGTTTTGTTTGTGGTCTCCCTTTGGTGTTCATCGGAATCATTTCCGGCGAATTTCGGCCGAACTCATTTTTGGAACGTTTTGTGATTTGTGGGGACGAGGTAGAACTCTCGCCCATGTTGGCGTCGCGATCTCGTACCCTCCACAGGCCCCAGAACTTGCTGAATAAAACCAAGACCGGTTCCCGGTTGTAGTGCCGATGATATTGATGAGTATGTTCCTTGGTGGAACGACAGGTGTTTCAGCGTACTGTGGTTTGTGCGGTTCGTAGAACCGCCACAGTCCCATAATGCGTTCGTTCTGTATAACTACTGTGAAGAAATAACTCACAAGAAAACCTGATCATAACAACGAACAACCACCCAAAACCCTACGAAAATAACACCCAAGAAAGACCTTTGCTTCTTCTTGTAAACCAAATGAATTTCTTTCATTTTTTATAAAAGTTTTGTCGTTTAAATGTTGTCCTTTATTTTTCTGGCTTTCTCCTTAAAGTATCATGATATTGGTGAGAACTGCTCGGCATATGTTTGCTGTTCTCGCAGTCATTTTTGCTCGGATGTTTACTGGATATTAACTAATCACAAAGAAAAAAGTCCATTGGTGTCAAATTGAGGCTACATACTGGACAATTGATGTCTCCTTGTCGAAATACTGCAGGGAAAATTTCACGAACGCGCCAAATACCTGTCACACGTGTGTTATATTGCCGTATTCTACTGAGGTACCTCATATTGCGATTAAAAACTAACAAAATTATCTAAAACTGCAGTGAAAAGTAGACAATCATCGTCACATACCGCTCCGATAAACATTTGTTCTTTCGCGAACGGAGAGCTGGGTGTTTCGCGAATTAACTCACACACCACTCTATGTTTTACTCGTTTCTTGACGACGTAGGCCACCCCGCCTATAATTTACCGTTTCACTGCACAAATTTCCGTACCCAGGTTTCGATATTTGATATTGATTGCTCACCGACGGGAGAGAGACCGGTAGGACGGCCGTGAGGGAGATGGGAGGACAATGTTAGGTTTGACCTTGAGGAGATCGGATCGGATGGCCAAGCGTGGAAGGAGAGCGCACAGGACAGGGGACGACGGCGGAATTGAGTCGGCGAAGTCATGATCTTCCGGGTTCCTACAGGCCAATAAATAGTATAGTAATAGTAATATTGTTGGCGCAAGACTGATAACCTTGCCCGGAAAGACGAATTATTATGGAAAATTTAACAAATTTTACTTCCTAAATAAGGCCAAGATCTGATCTTGGTTGTAGTGCCGATAATGATGATGAATAGTAATATTGATTGCGCGATGCTTCTCTAATATGACGCATTTAATAGAGATTGCATTATATTCGACACCCAATAACAGTATTGTTTTTTAATTCATAGACACCCAACGCATATTCTGCTGCAGTGCAACGCACGAAAGCGACTAAATTCCCAATTATGGGCCTAACTATCGACATATGTCCCGAGTAATTACATTCGTAAGAAAGGAAATTGAAAACCACTTTTGGGACACCCTGTATCCATATTATTATTCTAAGACGTTAAATTTTTTTTCGTGTGAGCGAGTTCGCATGCAGAATTAAGTCACCATTAAAAAATAAAAAAAAAATAATAAAAACAAAGAGTCGCGGGAGGCGACAACCAGAATCACCTACATCCGCGAGGAGGTTGGGGTCGGTTTCGAGAAATCTAAAAAAAGAAAAGGGGGGGGGGGGGGGTTTAAAGATAGTGTCACTAAAGTTAGTTCAAATGGTCTTCTCGCTTTTCCAACATTTTTTATTCCCATTTTATATTCTTAGTTCTAAATTACAGGCTAGTCAGAAAAAGCTTAGATTCTAGCTTGATTATCTTATATTATAACCTACGCGGACGCTCTAAGCTAAATGTAATATGGCTATTGTCGTACAGTTTGCCTTTGACGACAGAACTTTGTTTGTCTATTTAATTATATTTATTTTTATGACTAAGAAAAACTTTGTGCCAATTTTTGTATTTTTAACTTAAAATTTAACTTACATCTACCTTTGTCTTTCATATAAAATTTAATCCTTATTCTACCCTACTAGTAGAAAAACTAAATCTGTGTAAGCTGGCTGAAAATGCATTATTCTATCTATATCGATACACAGATCTTTATTTGCCATTCAAGCACCAGAATTGTTGGTAGTGTTTAGTATTATCGTCCCGGTCCCTGTGGGAAATAGCCCTACTGAACCACAAGAGCTCTTCATCGATGCGCGTGACTTCCCGGTCGTAGCACAATTGGCCGTCTACGGATGATCTACATAGATAGTAGATTAGCGGAGTTCCGGATCCATGCTGTATAAGCCATGCTGAGGAATTCTGTTAAATTTTTTTGTTGTCTTTACGGCTCCCCGAATGACGATCGACCGGCGACATTTTTCGAACATCTTTCACATACCGTCGACTGGATACAGATCAACCACCCAGCTTCTGAAATTGTTCTCCATAGCTATTTTAATGTGCACAATTCCGGCTGGTTGGTACATTCTAACAGAATCCACGAGGCTGGAAGGCTGGCGGAGATGTATGCTGGTAGCCACAACTTGACTCAACTCGTGGAGAAATCAACGCGAGTGCCGGATACCTGAGACGATTATGCGAACACTCTGGAACTGTTTTTGACATCCGAACCGAGTATTCATATCGTAGGGGTTTCTACACCACTGGGAAACTCCGAACACTGCTTGGTATCTGTCACGTAACCACTTGCATTTCAAACGAATGACCGGCCTAAGCAGCTTCGCCATGTATGGAAGTATGGGGCTGCTAACTGGGACGATTTGCGAGATTTCTTCGCATCCTTTCCAGGGTCGGAGGTGTGCTTCGGAGACTCCGATGTTAAGGCTTGCGCGGAGTCGGTATTAGAGATTATTCTTCTGGGGATGGAGATGTATATTCCACATTCCATCGAACGAAGTTCATCTGATAAACCGTGGTTTGATAAAAATTGCGAGCAAATTACAGCTGCAAAAAATAGAGCTTTTAAGCAATGGCGCTCCAATCCCACCGATGTTAACAGAACGAATTTTGTTGGAATCAGAAACGCGTGCAACCAGGCGATTGATACCGCGAAGAAAGTTCACAACGACAGAGTGGTCAATAAACTCCCCCGATACCCAACTGTTTCGCACTCCTTCTGGTCAATGGCAAGGGCTGTCAGCAGTAACTTTGCTTCCCCCTCTTTCCCTCCGTTGGTGACAGACAGCGGGACGTTAGTCACAAATTCAAAGGATACAGCTGATGTGTTCACGAATTTATTTTCCGCGAATTCAAACCTCGATCTCAGTCTTTTGGAGGCACCTGTGATCGCGCCAATACGATCTTCCATGCGGGATGGGAAATTTCGCCCGCGTATTATTCGACGCGTTCTATGTGAACTGGGCTGTAGGAAGGCAACCGGCGCGCCGGGATACCAGGAATAGTGCTTAACAACTGTGCTTCAGAACTATCGCCGGTTCTTGGCAGACTCTTCCGCTTATCTTATGCACGGAGGACCTTTCCTGCCTGCTGCAAAATCGCCCGAGTCCAGTCAATCCCAAAGAAGGGAAAAAAGTGTCTCCCACAAAATTACCGTCAGATAGCATTACTGTCTATGTTATCTAAGGTGATGGAAAATGTCATCAATACTGATGTAAGGTTATAATTTTATGTTAATTTTGTTCTCCTGGTTGGGTAGTCCCGCTCAAGCTGCTTCCGGTGGCTAGAGGTGTGTTGGAACCTGCCGGGCGCTGCTGTCGGCGAAAGTGTATACCTTCCTCAATTCTTTGGCAGAAGGCTTCCCGAGGAGCCGGTCCTTCAGTATGAGGTCCTTTCCGAATGGCTCTCGCAATTAGACCCCGACAGGCGATGGCAGTGGTGGAAACAGCCGAAACCAACCACGCCAAGTCCCAAAAATTGATTTGAGTCGGACAGAGAGATTGGCAAATATTTTATTTCAGTCAAAGGCAATGACTTTATTCTGTATTTTTTGGCCGTAGGGTTCCGGCCTCCGGTTTTCGACTGATCACGAATCCAAAATGTGCCGCCCTTTTATACTCTGTGGCGACAGAGATTGGTTAACAATTTTACTTAAAAATTCCAAGAAGCACAAACAAGATTTTGTGTGCTTTAAATGGAATAGGATTCGTGAATAGTGGACGTGAATTTGGTTGAACAAGTGCCCGGAAGGAAACATTGTGAAGTGTATTTAGGCATTTCATAATGTTAGGGTTATTGGGAATTGAATCAATGTGCGACAAATGGATTTTTGGTTTAATTTGTCGCTCATATGGTTCATATGGGGAAGATATTGGCATTTTGGTTGACGAATTCCGTGGAAGACACAACCATGAAATGCTTTTGAAGATACGCATTTCATGATGTTATCATTCCAGGGAATTGCTCAACGCACAGTATGAACTTAAGGTCCATACTATGATGCATCGTTTGGGGAAAATGAATTAGTTAGATGCTTATTAGGAATTGGGTGCTTTAGGATCACTACACTGAGTTAATTAAGTATTTCAGGTGCAACGGACTTCTGAATGACCGTCAAACGGAATTCGTGGCAGGCGATCCACGGGAGACCCTTTGACCCTTATAACCGGTATATGGACATCTGCGATTGTGCGGCATGGTGAGTCAAGGGCGGTCGCATTGGATATCTTCAAGGCTTTTGACCGCGTATGACACGAGGCACTGCTGAGCAAACTTCGTTCATATGGACTTTCCCAGCAGCTTTGCGATTGGGCGAAGAGCTTCCTTGAAAATCGATCGATCCGGGTTGTAGTGGACGGCGAGTGTTCGAATCTGTATCCTGTTGATTCTGGGGTGGTCCAAGGTTCTATTTTGGTTTCAACCTTGTTTTTGCTTCACATAAATGATTTGTTAGAGACAACGGATAACAAAGTGTTCTGTTTTGCGGACGAGAGTAAGCTTATTTCCGCCTTTTCGAGTGTTCGGCCGATTGGTGCATCTACGTCGCACCAGCTGAGATGTAGATAGATTGACTCTCTGAATCAGGATCTAGATAGGGTCCTGCAGTGTGGAAGGGCCAATCTCGTCGACCTCAATGCAGGGAAGACACAATAGACAACATTCACAAAGAAAAGTGGATCACCGGTTACACAGCTGATGATGAATGGCCGAGCCCTCGAGGCTGGGGAAAGTTTGAAGTTGCCGGGGTCACGGTCTGTGGGAATGTATCATGGCATAAACACGTGTCGAGCATCGCCAGGTCAGCCTCAGGAAAACTGAGCTATCTTTTTAGAGCCAAGAAATATTTTACTCCGGCCCAACTTCTTCTCCTGTATAAATCTTAAATTAGACCCGCAGTCGGATATTGCTCTCATGTTTGGAGCTCGGCTCCTAAGCATACCCTCGACCTACTTGAGAGCATACAGAGACGACCGATCCGCCTGATCGGTGACTTGGCGGTGACGTCGGGACTACAGTCGCTATCACAACGAAGGCGCGTAGCCGACCTCTGGCTGATTTACAGATATTATCACGGGTACTGTTTTTCGGAGATTCTTGGTATTGTTCCACGCAATTCGGCTTATATGCGCTCCACACGGCAATCCGACGGATCGCACCAGTTTGTGGTTCATCTCCCGACGGCGCGAACACCCCTGCATCAGAACTCGTTCCGTTACAGAGCGGAGAAGCTGTGGAACTCCCTTCCCACGCGAGTGTTCCCGGAGCATTACAACCTGAAAGTGTTAAAAAAGAACTGCAACAGTGATTTGATGGCATCTCGGGGCGCCCACTCGGCGCTATAGGTTCGCCTCTCCCGAGAGAAGTCTAATAAAATAAAAAAAAAAATTTTAAAACGAAAAGTAAAGTTGCTAAAAGCAAAATGGAAACGAAAAGGAAGAATAAATATATATGAAAAGGAAAATGAGGAATGGAAAGGGAAAGCGTAGCGTCTGAAGATCTTACTATATTTGGGTATTTAAGTCCTTTCTGCTTATTGTCAATCCAATACCAGTTGGTATTGCTGGGCCCTTGCAGTGTGACCACGAATAATTTTGATAATGAAATTGTCTATCCTATTCAATCCTGATTTGTCATACAGTGTCTTATTAGGATAGAATTTCCTGTATTGACACTAGGCGCTATAGATTCGCCTCTCCCGAGAGAAGTCTAATACAAAAAAAAAAAAAGAAGAAAAGTTGATCAATGCCTTATTTATGATTTTCTCGAATATTTTGCTATGTTTGGTAGCACACTAATCGCCTCTCCCGAGAGAAGTCTAATAAAAAAAATAAAAAATAAAAATAAAAAATACTTGTGCATATATTGCCGAAAGCTTTCATGTCCTGATATTAGCTGAGTCAGGTGGTAATTCAGCTCGCCATGTTTCCTCTTCACCCATGTTTCTACATCAGGTATCATGGTGTGGGTCCATCTTCCTTTGGCGGAAGAATCCCACCTTCGTTGCCATACTCCTAGGCTTGAGAGCTCCAATTGTGACAGCGTTCTCCGACGATTCTCTTGGGAGATCCTATGCAATGCAGCGTTTTCTTTAGTTGAAAACTCAAGAGGTGTCCTCCCGGCCAAAATATTTATGGCATCTTCGGATACCGTTCGGAATGCACAGCATACTCTTAGTGATGCCAGCCTATGTGCTGAGTTCACTCCCCTCATGTACGACTTATACTGTGCTGCTTCTGCCCATATGTAAGCTGCATACATTATAATGGAGGTGTTGACACTAGTTATGAGTTTCCTTATGTGGGGCCGGAGTCCTCCAACATTGGATGTGTATGTGTGACATCGTAGGTGGGTTTGATTCCCTTTTAAGCATTTTCATCATTATCGAGTTTGGACTTCTGGGTACACTGCAGGGTACACTTCTGTTTTCCTATAGACTAAGTGTTTTGTGGTAGCAACATAACCGCAGTTATGACTAATTATTTCTATTCCTTTTTTCTCCAGGTCCTCCTTTTTATTCAGCTTCCTCTCAATGTTGACGAGGCCTTAATAGGCCCAGTTCTAATTGTTGAACAGCACTGCGAACTCTATCTTTCGTAGTGTTTCCTGTTGAAAACATCCGTTTGTAATCGTGCTTTTGTCCTTTCCAATACCTCCGATATGTTCGCGTAATTTTTTTGTTTTTTTTTTTGTTTGAGCGCTTCGTGCACTCTAATAGTTTTGATATCAGCATGGCGCTGGAGGAGCGCTTGCATTCCGTCTTCTATCAGTCTATTGTAATTGACGAATTTCAATGCAGCAGTATTTTTGACGCTGTATTTACAGCGTTTGCGAAGTAGTGAAGAACGTGATTCAGAACAATGCTGTGAACAACTTAGAACCATAATACGACGCATCAGATCACAGCTATGTCTAAGCGAGGATATCTCAATACGCTACTTAAACTGTGAAGTTGCTACGTGAATGCTCTGGTATACGGCGCTGATAATTTTTTTTTCCTTTTTCGATCCTGTTGTGTGATTTTTTTCTCTACTTCACTTGTGTTCTTTACTACGATTGCCTATTCGAAATCTTCTGACGTCGCTACACCACTCCCTTTCGAGTATGTATGATACGATAACTTTGTGTGGGGCGTCAGAATAGAGAAACGGGTGGAGCTAGGAACGGATGAAAAGTCTTAATTTATCATGGGCGAGTTTTTGCAAAGGTCACGTTGAGGTCAACAATTATAGCATTTGTAATTCGAACCAACTCTATGAGAAACTTAGAACCAAACAACGAAACATCAGACCATTCAGTCCACAGCCGCGTGTACACGAGGACGTCTAAACTCGTAACATAGGCTGTGATTGTAACTCAAATGCTGTTCACGGAATTGATGCATTTTTTTTCGATTCTCTTTTGCGTTGTGTTTTTCACTGCAGTTACTCTGTGGCAGTGGTCACATCTTCATGGAAAACCAATCTCAAATTGTTGAGCGAGCTGTCTTTAGTCTTCTTCTTATCGGGTACTATAAGTGGTGGCAGTTCTTTTTTTAGTTAGCCTCTCATCTGCTGCATTTGCTCACATTTTCCTATTGTTTCTTTCTTCAGTCGCTGTTAGGATCCAGTTTTTGTCGCTTCTGTGGCCCCTTTTGTATTCAGTTGGACTATATGCGAGTTACCTTTCTTTGTTCCTTGTTGTCGGACTGTTACCAAGTTAAACGCCTCCGTTTCCGTCTGCCTTCAGTTCAGATAATGTTGGCGATGGAGAAATATAGGAGCGAGACTACGTGCTAATCATCTGATGGGTTCTTTTAGTTCACATAGATCCATCGCCAATATTTTCAAATAAGCCTTCCGGCTGCTGATAGTGGAAAAGTGATGACTCCATTGCTCGGCAATTCTTTCGGTTCAGCGGCTGAAGGGTTCGTCCACTTTCCCACTTATCGTAATTGGTGGAGGCTCTTCAGAGTGAAGAAATGCGTAATGTCACCTTGCAAACTTTTTCCTACAGGCACTCTGCAGGTTGATCTACTGTCATTAATGAAGGCACTTAAAGCAGAGATTTGCTGTTTTCACCATCTTCTATTTGATACAAACGCTGGCCTTGGTCTTCGTGGCATGCTGGTCACAATGTTTTGTAGAGGTCTTTATATGCTGAGATTTTCTGTACTACATGGACAGTACATTTATGCAGTTTCTCATTTCAGGTAAAGTATGTTGATGGCGGTTTTTCATCGGGTTTTTGCACACGGTTCAAGTTCTGTGCATGTGGGCACCATGTCTTCAAATTATCTCTCGATCGCCAACCGTTGGCACCGCTAGGGTACGGTAGTTCGTTCACCTCGCGCAAAGTAATAACCTAATAGGATTTTTTAACAGCCTCGTTATTGTTTAAGTCAACTCTTAGATGTCTCTATTCTTTCCATCTTCGTGATTCGTCCTGTTTTGAAGCCAATTCTTGAATGTCTCTATTTTTTACATATTCGTGATTCGGTATGCTTTCCTATGAGTCGACAATCTCTGCTCTCGCTCAACTATCTACGATTTTTTGAACTATTCACTCGGCTACGATAAGATTCTTGTTCATAGGCCTCGTTCTCCGTCTCCGAGTACGCCTTTAACAGCTCATGTTCTACCTGTACCAACCTGCCTCACTTCTTCGGTCATTTTCAATTCTCGTCCGCCGATCATTATTGTTGCGTTCGCTCTTTCCTTGGTGGTCGGACTGACCGTCGATTTTTCGCGCAGTTTCTGAAAAAATGTGTGGGGGTAGAAGTTGGGAATTATACCTCGATCTCTGCACTGATGAAATGCAGTGATTCGCCCTAGCAACTTTTCTGCTGGTACATCGGAGTAGATGTTCGATCGAGTAGCACGGTGTGGTTCTCCTTCAATCCGGCAACATTGACGTGCTTCTCTTCTGGTATGCAGGATAGCAATTATGATGTGATATTGCACAATGTATGGGATGTATGTGATTGGTACCCTGCGACAAGGTGACTAGCTGATGCTACTGTAACGGCTGTAAATCACACTACATTTATTATTCAAAGTGTTGCGCATGGATCCTATCCCAATGAAATTCACTGCCGCCACTTGTAGTTCTCGACAGTATACGAACTTTCATGATAGTGAAAAGTACGTCAATTATGTAGAATTCTTCGGAAATGTCGATAGCGTCGGTTTTTGTTGTTGTTCGTAATATATGAGCCATTTGGCTTTGCCCATTCAATCACGCGAGATGGTGTTCTTTATTGACCGTCAGAAGGAAAAAACGAACAAATATTTACATTCTGCAAAATTACTGTTAATAGATCCATTCCAAAATTTTGAAAACCAAATTAAAACGCAAGTGAATTTAATGTATAATAAAAATAAAATTAAAGTTTTAATAGATTTTATTTCATGTTCGACGGTAATCACTTAAAGCCAGCAAACTCCTCTAGCTGGGCGTGCAACGTCCTCCTAATTTTCTTCAAAATATATATTTATGTGCTAACTAATTAATTCATCTATTTTTCTCTTTCTTTTAGGTGAATCAAGATACTGCCAACAAAAAATGAAAGTACTAACAAGATCAAGGATCACAAGGATCAAGACATAAGGAAGACACAATTATGGTGCAGTCTGAAGAAGCACCCAAGGAACGCTGTCCCTGTGGAGAATTATCGGAAAATGCGTCTATCAAAGTTATCGTATCACCTGAAACTCAGTAATGGTACTCAGAAAGTGGATACATCCAGAAAAAATGCGCCTTCGACTAAGGTTTGTTACCATATCAACTGAGTTCCTTTACCATTTGGCGTATCTACGAAGTACAAATTGAATAGCTAGTTTGTTTGTTGCATTAAAATGAAAATTTGTTGTTAAACAAAACAAAAATAGAAAAAAAAACAAAGCATTTAAAGTAACTTATAACTCAAGCCCACAACTGAGCCTGAGGTCAAAAAAAAATAGTAACAACTTCATATTTAATTTCTCATTTTATGTAATTTATCATTGTAGTAATGATCCACGATTCTCATACTTACATTTATTTATCGGATTTTTATCTCGACTAGATAGTAATACGAAAAATATTTTTGAAAATCGTAGCGTACGAACGAGCATTCGAAACGCATATCAAAGACAAAGTGCTTCGGAGGCACAGTGTTTCGCTGCTGTATACCTTGTCGCGGGGGCTCAGCAGCCCCCGCTACAAGTCCTCCAAATTCGCCGGTACCATCGGATGAGCTCAATACGATTGTAAGCGAAGGACAACATATTGTCAATCCACCAACACCACCTGAAGGTATTGAACCCAGTTCACCGATATCTAAAGATTCTGATACATCGGATAGTCCTGATGATATTGTTGCATCGATTACATCATCGATATCGAATCAAGCAAATAGCAATTCGTCTGCGTCATCGACACCGCCCAGTAGAATTTGTCAACCACAAACTTCACCGCTGCCCCATATTAAGGAAGAGGAAGAGTCTGATCAAAACCATCATCCGCCAATACAACAGCAATTATCTCAAACAACTGCGGCAACATATAGCAGCAGTGACCGTCATTCACAACGCGGTGGCTCCGAGGAATACTCAAGTTCTCCATCTCCAAGAATCAAGCTAAAGTTGCGAAAGCAATTGAAATCCGGTTGGAATCGAACGGTCGTTGCATTAGCAACAAATTCGAGTGAAACACTAACATCAAGCGGTAGCGCCCTTAGTGCTGCCGTCAGTGTCGGAGGAGGCAGTGTTACAAGTAACTTTAATAATACAACTAATTTATCGAGTTCAAATCCACCGAGCGGAATCCTCTTACCAAAAATGCAGGCCGAACAAGGATCCATCGGGGACTTGCAGAAGTACCACAGTCGCTACTTGAAGAACCGCCGCCATACTCTGGCCAATGTTCGGTAAGTGATTATATCTATATATTCCTCTTGTGTGTTTCTATATATTCTTCTTGTGTTTTTCAAATGTAGTCCTTTAGGATCTTTCTGCTGAGGTGTTGAGGAGGTTTTTAGTATAAAACCTTCCTAGTAATATAAATGTTTGTAGAGAAAAAGAACTTACGCCATAACAACCGACGTCAGCCCAAAACTTCCTGAAATTCACTTTACGTAGCACAATTTGGCAGAAATAAATAGTAAGACAGATGCTACTATAGTATAAAGCTGTCAATTGAGCATACGTACGTAAAAAGATAAGCATGTCTTAACATTTCTTACTGTTGCATCCCTGAAATAGGTTTACTGACAAATATGGAACTCGTTTTGGATGGTCATGGCTTATTAGTTGAGAAGATTAACATTAACAACGGAAAACATGTTTCAACATTCCTTACCAGCTTTAATATTTACACAGGTTAATCGTACATATATCTTACAATAATTTGTAAGACGCAGGATTCTCCGTGGTTTAATATTTCAGACCTTTGTGCCCTGACGAAGGGGTAACAAGATACAATGACTAATTTCAGTGAAGTTATTGGACGTAATATTTATTCCACAGAGAGTGAAAAGTATTAAGCACCTGGCGAACGTTTGGTTCAATACCAAGTGAATCAAGATATAGATAAGGTCCTGCAGTGGGGAAGGGCCAATCTTGTCGACTTCAATGCAGCGAAGACACAATATACAACATTCACAAAGAAAAGTGAATAATCGGTTCCCCAGCTGGTGATGAATGGCCGGGCCCTCGAAGCTGGGGAAAGCTTGAAATTGTTCGGCGTCACGGTCTGTGGTAATGTATCATGGCATAAACACGTGTCGAGCATCGCCAGGTCAGCCTCAGGAAAACTGAGCTATCGTTCTAGAGCCAAGAAATATTTTACTCCGGCCCAACTTCTTCTCCAGTATAAATCCCAAATTAGAACCGCGCTCGAATATTGCTCTCATGTTTGGAGCTCGGGTCCTAAACATACCCTCGACCTACTTGAGAGCATACAGAGACGAGCGATCCGCCTGACTACAACCGCTATCACATCGAAGGCACGTAACCGACCTCTGTCTGTTTTACAGATATTATCACGGGTTCTGTTCTTCGGAAACAAAGAGTTCTTTCTTACCTTATCATAAATTCCTTGTAATAAAATTCAGCGGTTCGCATACCATACGACCGCATATCAGGGAATCTTACCCTTGAGTTGGCTAATCCCAGCCTCAATATGTGTACATAAAAACTATCTATGCACACATCGGCTGGCTGTCGACCCTTTTAGCCAGCGATAAATAGTCCAACACCAGCTGCATGTAATTAGCACCATCCACATTAAGACTATTTCCCTAACTCGCACCATGAGTAAACATTCATCAGTCCATAGCGTTTGAAATAATAGTGAAGAAGAAAGTATGATTCGAACTGACGCTATGACAGTTTGAATCACCAAAGATTGTACCCAAGGCTTTACCCATCAGGCTACTGACCGTGTTTAAAATTTGATTTTTAAATTCGACTATACTCCACTGATGTGAATTATTTATGTTATCGCTATGGTATACGGCTCTGATGTATTTTCTTGTTCGATTTTTCGTTCGGTGCTCTTCACTATTTTGCTTGTGAATTGTGAGTCGCCACACCACTCCCCCCGCAGTAACTTCGTTACGATCAGATTCGTATGCGAACGACGGACGAACGAGAGAACGAGAAAACGTCGGAGGCTGTGCTCTATGCGGAAGTCGTGATCGTGTGTGAAGTTCTGTTTACTATGGGAAGGTGTATGCTGTGTGTACAGATCACGTCGTAGTCACCAATTATAGCGCTTGAAATAATAGTGGAGAAGAACGTGTGATTCGAACTGACGCTATGACAGTTTGAATCACCAAAAATTGTACCTAAGCGTTACCCATCAGGCTACTGACCGTGTTTAAAATTTGATTTTTAAATTCGACTATACTCCACTGATGTGAATTGTTATGTTATCGCTACAGTATACGGCTCTGATGTATTTTCTTGTTCGATTTTTCGTTCTGTGCTCTTCACTATTTTGCTTGTGAATTGTGTGTGTATCTGTTAGAGTCGCCACAAGGCATTCTGGCGATACGCAAACAATTCGATCATTCTAGTACCCCCAATGCACCTACCATCTAATAAGTTGCAACTTGTTTACTCAGTTGAGCTCTCAGGTCATAAATTCCTTTTATCCTACATAGTTCTGGATTCGTTTCCCAGTAACCTTCTCACATAAACAAAGATCTCCACGATCGCTTTTTCGTTTCTTTGTTTTAGATTCGTTCCCAAGGCATTGATCCATGAAAGAATCAATGTGCACACATACATGTGTGCCGTGACGATCTTCGCTATGAGATCGGTTTGGTTACTCCAAAGAGAGACTTTATGTCTCTCTTGGAATAGGAAAATGCACCCCTTGATTAAGGGAACCAGTTTCACTGGCCGAATTCCTTTTGACAACGAACGAATATCGTTGAGTCGAATTTCATCTGCAGACCACGCTGGTCGCGTGTCGCTCCGCTCCTCGTCGCGCGCCGAGGACGCGAAAATACCCGAAGTCGTGTGAGTAGTTAAATTATATTCAGAAAAATCAAATTAATATTAAAGAATAAATGTAAGTGAAAGAATAAAACGCAACGAATAAAGAATTAACATTAACTAAATCAGTGCGTTTCATTTTTCTATTGTTGTTCCCCTGGTGATCGTTTTTTTTTGGTTCAGTGTCTTACGCGGCGAACAATTCGTGATGGAGGAGGAAGTGAACGGAGTGTCCGTGTTAGGCACAATACTTTCTCCCCACACTTTCCACGTAAACCCAATAACCCTTTTAATGACACTTACAAATGCCCAAAAAACCCTCTACAATTTGAATTATATCAATCCTTAACACATTTTCGAGACAGCGAAAAGCTCCGGAATTCTTAGTATTATACCCCACCTAATTAACTTGTAATTTACAAAGCATGTATTCATCCAAATCTGAAAAATTTTGTAAAAATATCTAAAACAAGACTGCATGTGTTAGATAGGATACAAATTCGTGAAATGGCACTCATATGAGACCCAGACGTTGCGTGTCTAATTCTGTCACTAGACCACAAAAAGAATATAATCAGTCTGCCCATGTTTTGCAGATATTATATTGTTCAATGGAATTCAAAAAATGCGTTCGTCCTCCCCAAGGATTCTCCGCGAAAAACCCACTTCAGAATGTGAAGCACGGTTCACACCGAGTGCCAGTTTCAACCGGCAAGATTAACACAGATCATCGTTCTTCAGTCGAACTACACGAAAATGGAACGCTGTTCTAGATTATACATATATAACACTATAACCCCTGCCCACCCGTCTCTTTTTTCTGTTTCCGTTCCTACTATGCATTGATATCCAAAGATATGAAACAATCCTTTTCTTGGGTGAATGTTATAAAAAAGCAAGAAATGGCCTTTAGTACATTGAAATCAGCAACCTATTCTTCCACTTTCTGGTTAACTCTCCTGTCGAGTCAAGTGCGGCATATACCTATCAAAAGCCCGCCCTCTCACTGGGACAATCGTCCGCATACCCCTGTTTGCTATTCTATGCGATAATTTATAATACTAAAGACGGTTTCCTAGGAATAATATGATAAACTTGATTCTGGAGAGATGTATTATGTTCTAGACTCATATCCCTAAATCTTTTTCTAAATTTAAAGCAAAAGAAAAAGGATACAATTGTCAAACCTCTATTGAAATGCCTTGCTATCGTTTTCGAAAGCTCTTCAGTATGCTTTCGAAAATGATAAATATTTTTGACCACCATAGTCTATAGAATAAAAATGATTTTTCCTCTATTGTATTCCGTTTTGGGATTTACTTTGTTTATTTTTTTAATAGGCATCCTTTCATAAAGGATATCCTTTCGATTATTATCTTCTTTGTACTTTGTCCTTCTTAAACAACTATTATGCTTGTCGTCGAGTCACTGATTAATTCGGAAGCAATCTTCATTCAGTTTATTTATAAAATCCTACAACCAGTTGGGACTGCTTGTTTAAAGAGGTAGATTATGGATTCCAGTCCGCCTGATGGGATGAATCCTTATATAACATACCTGGATTGATACAATCACATTCATTGAAAGATCCTTCTTCTTTTCACCGTAGTCGATTAAAATCCGGTCGTTGATATAATAATATTCTCATCTAAAAATATATCTGTGTCTTTAATATCAAATGTATCCTGACGATGGATGTGCGGGTAGGAAGCGTGGGTGAAGGAATTACTTTAGATAAGATTAGTTGGAAAACAGACAGCTCGCTTATTCTGTTCCATCCGATTAGTGTAGACAAATTATTTCTCATAAAATATTCATATGAGTAGATTGAGTTTGAGAATGTCCTTAGGAGGCAAATCGCAAACCAGTGGAGTGTTGAAATCTTTAACATGGAAGTTATTCGGTTTGATATGTGGATTTCCAATGAAGGCAAGGATGTGGGTTATATCTACGAGTATTAGACCGTCGTATGTGTTTTGTGTTGCAAGATATGACTTTGATTTTCGAACCATTAAGGATATCAGACATATCCTATTTTATGTTATGCTGGAAGAAGGGCACAGATTAAATGGTTAATTAATAACCTTTTGGTTTTTTATTCTGACTATTAGCAAAATTTCTTTGTCTATCTGTGCAACAGAAGGGAGACATTAGGAAAAGAAAGCATCGATGGTCAATTGTATTGACTGCCTAAAGAATGAAATCGGGGGGAATGCACCTTTATTTGAATTTGAATTTGAATTTGAATTTGAATTTAAATTGGAATTTTAATTTGTATATGAGAATGGCAGAACCCTCATTTATTACGCTTAGTACAAGCGGTATAAAAATATAAAAATAAACTTACAAACTAACTTCAGAACTAGGGATTAACAAAAAATAATTTAAAGAGCGAAACTTGCGAAGGTGGAGAGACGGTGCTATAAGTGGCAAGACAGGGTAGGGCGACCCTTGGCCGGAAGCTTGGAAGTGGGCATGAGGATGGGTTTAGGATCGTAGTGAGGTCAAAATCCTCATTCATTCAGCCCAATACAAGCGTTATTCATATAAATTTAACTACTAACTCAAAAACTAAGGTATTAAGGTATTAGGGTATTATATGGGAAAGGGTGTATATATGCACTTGTGTGGCGTTGTGAGTTGGGGTTTGCGAGCAGGAGTGCTGACGTTGAAATCAAAGGGGGGGTGGGGGGGTGGGTGGGGGGTGACGTGATATCGGTTCGTTAACGCCATACGAGGTGTGGTGGGCTGGTATATAAAACCGACGAGGGTTTCGTAGGTTACGGAGATTGGTACAGAACGGGATGAAGGATAGAAGGCTTGCACAGCCGATTGATCCTGAGAGAATGTCAGCGTGAATTCTTCGCTCTTCTAGAGTGGTTAGGTTAATTAGTTTGGGACAACTTGTGTTAGTGGGCAGGGACACGGGGTTTTCCCAACACAGTCCTCGGAGGGCAAACCATAAGAACCGTTGTTGAATGCTTTCAATTCTGTGGATATGGGACCTTGATATGAGGACCAAAACTGGCTAACAAATTTAAGAAGAGGTCGAAAGAAAGTAATGTAGTGCGATCGCGTCACGTAAGGGTTAGAAAATTCGTTAGACCAGCGTTTCACAAAGCCGATGCTGAATTGGCCTTGAGAATCATGTCGTCAGTATGTGTGAGGAAGTTTAGCTGACTATCATATAAGATGCCGAGGTCTTATAGCGTTTGAGATGGATAGTGAAGAACGTGTGATTCGAACTGACGCTATGACAGTTAGAATCCCCAAAAATTGAACCTAAGCGTAACACATCAGGCTACTGGCCGATTTTTTGAATTCGATTTTTAAACGCCAGCATATTCCACTCATGTGAATTGTTATTTTATCGCTATGGTATACGGCTCTGTGGCTCGAATTTTGTTCGGTGTTCTTCACTATTTGCTTGTGTTTGTGTGTGTATCTGTTAGAGACGCCACAGTCTCGAATCGAGTTAACTGAGGATAATGCTTGGTTTAATAACAAGTAGGCGCGGTGGTGTGGGGGGGGGGTTTCCGTGAAAACGTTATTGAGTGACATTTGTTGGCCTTAAGCTCCAGACAATTCTTCTCAACACAAACCAACATAAAAAATGACTCCAAATCCTTTTTTCAATTTGCCAGTCATAAACAAAATCCAATAAATAGCTCACGTCGCTTACCTACAACTCCCAAACCTCAACTGACCAGCTTATTATTGTTAATCTATTTGTCACATATATCACAAATGACACCTTTTCCTCGTGTCCCACCCTACTTCAATTATTTTCGTAACTTCTCCCGTAGTCCACTTCTCCCGTAGTCCAATTCTCCCGTAGTCCACTTCTCCCCACAATCTTTAGACTATCGTGTTGCACTTTTTGAAAAAAAAAAAAAACGATTTTTTTTCTCACCAAAACATGATTGATCGTCATCACTCGATCAATTTATGTAATGCAATCGTTAGCTTATTTTTCTATCTATTTCGAAAACAGCTACATTCGTTTCATTGAAACTTGATTAACAATTGTTTTTCCATTAATTTCTTTCTGTCTGTCAGACTCCATAGTTAACACCCGACAACTGAAACGCAATTCTCGTTCTCACTGCTTTAATTCGAGTCGTATTTGCAAAGAGTCGAAAATATTAGGACAACCAGACGTGTCTGAACATTTTCTTAATTGCGCTGCAATTTGTTTTACGGGTGGCACTGTTTACTCCGTGCAGCTTATTTAGTCTTAAACTACGGTTTTATGGAGTACGGCACCATCCAAAACTATTCGTAATATTGTCTACCCGGCGAGATTTATTTAGGTATAATATCCCCAATGAGCACGACCTTAGAATATACCTACAGCTAGTCTGGCTTGTCATAAAAATCGACTAAAGGCTGAGTGGCTGAGCTACTAAAATCTAGTCGCTAAGTGATGTTGCGGGGTTTCAAGTCTAGTCAGGGCGTCGGCAAGGACGCAGGGTTCACTAAACTTCTCACTCTCTGCTGCACAAACGATTGATGAGTGATTAACGAGCGAATTAATCACCGGGAAAACACAACATAAATAAAGAAAAAACACACAGGTATTATTTGTCGAAAAACTTCCTTTTTTTTCACTGAATATGGATTACACTGTTGCTGGTTTGTCCTTTAAGTAATCACCACGATCTCCATCTCTCGTTCCACCTGGAAAAACACACGTAGTTCTTGTTCGACTTTTCTTTACTGTTTTAATGTCACTTTCAGACAAGTTTCAGAAGGGAGAAAAAGGTGTTCTAAATCTTTTGATTACCGAGAACCAGAAATTATATACTTATACTTATATGCACTTAAAAGGAAAAATACATTATCACGCGGACTATATGACTTTCAACGGACGAAACTACTCACAACCTTACTCCACTGCGGATACATTTTTACTCTCTGATGGATCACATCGATGTGGTAGGAGCGAACCGGATCAACCTGGCAGCGGCCAATGGTGATCGAGAAAGGGGTTGAATGGGAGGATTTCCCAATGCTGCATAGGCCACGTACGATTACCCTTTTGTCTGCAATACAGACAACGACCGCCCGGCACCTGATCAAACAAATGTACGAGCATCAGGGGCTGCAGGCAATGTGGTCATAAATCATCGATGATCCACGCCTGAGAACGAAATAGGTTTTTGCTTCAAAGTAGACAAAAACGCTTTTTCAAGGGTCAAACGATGAGATGCACATCGTTCATGGTCTGCCGATGTTGCATGGGATCGTCATCGTATTTATTTATGAGTTCGAGGAAATGCCGTTGTAGGCGATGCAAACTTCGGTGACGATAGTTCAACCGGAGGTTTGAGTAATGTTTGTTTTAGCCGTATGGCTCTGGACCACAAGGAGGGAAATTATTTATGGACATCAAGTTAACAGAGACCTCACCAAAGGCCGTAAAGGGTCAAGCTGGGTGGCTATATGGTTAGGTTAATGTGCTGGGACATGGATATGGTGGTGAGGGATTTGACCTCCAGATGTGCAAGCAAACGTCTCACCCAGGGGAACCATGGACCAGCGGTTTGTAAACAAAACAAATGCAGTGAGGGGCTGTGTGTTTGCCTTGGTTTGCAGAAGGGTCATCATAGGACATGACATGGGTAAGATTACCTAAACAACGATTATATTCATGCCCAAATCCCATGATCGGTTGATAGCCGGTAATAACGAATTGTCGCAACTGTCGCGGACCCAAGGGTATAGGCGCGATATACAATTGTGAACTGTGGAAAGAATATCGGCTGCAGCTGTGTCAACAGATACGCTGGCCAGCGTGTATTTGTCGATTATTATTGCTGACAACCTGAGCCGATAGGGGGCTACTGAATGGTCCCAGTATTATGAACCAGAACAATTCGCTAATATTCCATTTGGAGCTTGGCCTGATCGAAAAAAGTTGGAATAGGTAATGGGTCGGTCCTCTCCGAGATAAAAACTCCATCCTAGTCAGATCTTTATTCAGATCTCCGATGGGAGCTAAGTGGTTTCCTGAAACAAGAAATTCTCCACCACCATTCGGAGCTTGGCCTGATCGAAAAAAGTTGGAATTGGCAATGGGTGGGTCTATAGCGTTTGAAATAATAGTGAAGAAGAACGTGTGATTTGAACTGACGCTATGACAGTGAGAATCACCAAAAATTGAACCTAAGCGTTACCCATCAGGCTACTGGCCATGTTTTGAATTTGATTTTTCAACTCGACTATACTCCACTGATGTGAATTGTTATGTAATCGCTATGGTATACAGCTCTGATGTATCTTCTTATTCGATTTTCGTTCGGTGTTCTTCACTATTTTGCTTGCGAATTATGTGTGTATCTGTTAGAGACGCCACGGGTCCTCCCTGAGATAAAAACTCCACCCTAGTCAGATCTTTATTCAAATCTCCGACGGAAGCTAATATGTAAATAGTTTGCGGCAAAAGATACACTCCCTTCCGTCATGGGTTTTTCGGAAAGGCTACAACTTACAACTGTACAATTTCAACTGTTATCTGATTACGTCTCAGGAGGTTGACTCAGCGTTAGAGGTTCGCCTTTCCCCAGAAAAGTAAGACAATAATAAAATTCTAGTGGGAAATATTAAAAAGCTTGTCAGCTAATCAATTCATTGAGAAACGAGTTCTGAAAAGGGGATAACCATGAACAATTCCAATGTGGGAGGGATGGACATAGTCCCTGGTTAAGGAATTTGGAGTGGGCGTTTTAACGGATGACAATACGAATTATAAACAGATAGACAATAACTATGGGCGGCAAAGTCCTGACATTTCTAGTACACTACCACCTTTTCATGGTTGTTTCTTTTGATTAAAGAGCCTAATTTGCTATCTGCTTTGTGCAGCAAAAGGTCTAAACATTTGTGACTTATTACGCAGAATCTTCAAAACACTTCATAGTTAAAAGCGATTATTTTTAATCTCATTTTCATCATTACAGGCACAACTAATTGCTCTGATTCCACTTCACACCCGAGTATTTAAGTTCATTGAACATTCCATTAAGCAAATTTAACTTTGTTGCGCTACACTTGCACAAGAGCGTAGTGATGTATGTGTGTACATAAATTTAACGAACTTTAACGAGAAACTGTGTGGCAAAGTGCTTTTACAACCGAGTTGTGGAAATGTTCATCTCACAGCATTGAAATATCTTTTAGTTGTCTATGACTTTCATAGATTGTTGTTTTGGCTCTTTCACGAGATAACGTACGAATGACTATTATGTTCCTGGCTTCCACGAAGGGAATAACCGTCAGAAGGTAATTTTTTTAGTGAAATTTTAGCAGAGAGGTTAACACAGAAGTTGTTTTGCATTCATTCGCTATTCAGGCAGGAATAAGGACAAACTTGTGCAAGAATAATAATTAAAGAAACGGTTAATAAATATATAACAAACTCATACCTAGTTATCATAGTATTCTGTTAGATATCCCTGAAAGACCTAACCACGCTTCAGATCATGAAACGAGTAAAAGCCTGAACTAAGAACTCTACCTTATGAACTGCCACAGTATCACATCTCGAGGGGTACGGGGGTTGTCTTACGCTCCCTAGTAATAAACGAAAAGTCCTCCTCGAGTGCCATCTACACCTCCTGCTCGACGCAACTGTAGCGCTACAAACTTCCCTAATCCTTTAACTTTTAAAATTATTTAATTTGCTTGGCGATTGTGCCACACAAATGAGATTCAGTTCCTTTCTGAAGCACTTGAACTTATTCAGATAGTGTATCCAATTCATCCTCTACCACTGCCATTGTTATCCCGCACAATGGACTGAGTAGTTGTTTACACAAGTTCGCGCAACACCGCAGGACACAATCGACAAGAGAGTACTTAGTAACTGAATCGTTACCAATTTAAAGGAACAAAGTGAGTTTTTGTCATTCCGTTCCGGGCAATACGCCACCTGTACTCGGTTGCTCACAACGCAACATAATTGGTCTGGTTGCCATGCAAACGATGAATAAACTGGTTTTTCTTGCTCCTTTGATTGTTTTCAGTTCCTGAAAACCTGAACGCAGAGTAATCTTTTTCAGCGAGATACATTTTTTGTAAATTATGCACCCGAGAATGCGGTTTCATAATTCCATAAACTGCCTCCAACAAAAAGGGTATTTTTTCATAATAAATTTCTTTGGCTAGAGGGAAAGAGCGTGATGAATTCAAATGGTTTCCGTCTGCCTAATAAATAATTCAGAAATTGAATTTTTTAGTCAATGAAAAACATTTTTCTGGCGATGAAAAACATCGAATACGTTTTGAGGGTGGCGAGTGTTATCGATTTTCGTTTTTCAGAAAGCGTCGTTCCGATAAATATGCGAGCAAAGAAACATTATTGAGGGCACAACTGGAGTGATTGCTCCATAAAATGCGAATTTCGACAGTTCACTACAAAAAAAGTATTGCATTGTCTGGGTTAGAAAGTTAAGGATATATTTGGTTAATGACAATTTTTTTATATGAAAACAATCAATTTTCAGCTACTCATGCCCCATCTCCCTTCATCTTCCCATTTCTCGTCATCCGCTCACTATCTTTAGAAGGCTGCCATTCAAACATCATTTGAGATCCACTCTTAAAGTTTAAGACATTATTCTTGAAAGTATAGACCATCTAAAATAGGTAGTTATTCTGCTTCGTGGGTGTTCGAGCCCTCCGACCATATCCTTCTTTATACCTAGTGCGGGGAGGTTCAGGTTGTCGATCGTTCTTACTTCGGTCGTCTTTTTATCCTTTTTGCCATTCCCTTTGAGCTTTATTCGAACTGTGCGGGTTCTTTAAGGCGCCCGAAGAATCCCTCATCGGCCTAACCCAACTCCCCTTTCCCCTACCTGCAAATCTCATTACCATAAGCAGCTTACCTCCAGATGAGCAGTCAAGCTCCCCTGCAACAGTACTTACCTGGAAGACATTAGCCGTGGCAAAATAATCTAGAACGATTACCGTTTGCTATTTTGCTATCGCATTCGGATCTATAGAAGTTCACCACGGGCATGCTTGCATACAAACAATCATGTCCTAAAATCCAATTCGGTTTTCCCATGGTGTAACCGACATGGACATCCGAACATGTCAATACGCATGACTGAGGAGCATTTTTCCCCATATTCGGCATGTCATGCTTACCCTTGCCTTATCGGCAGACCCATCGGCCGATCGTCCTATCGGCAATATACAGCATAGCCATCGCCGGCTATCCAGAAGCGATCGAGTGTTATTTAAAGTAAACACACACTCGATCCATCGACCTAGGAGACGTTACATTTCGAGTAGAATCAAAATGACGCTTCACACTATGGCAAACGTGTAAACAAACACTGCATCCATGCTGCAGCCGATAGCTTCCCATTCAGTCGGTAATCTTATAATGCGCCCATATCCTGAGGTTCGCAAAACTTGCGACCAATTCCCTTTCATCGGTTATCAACCGATCATGGAAGTTGGGCATGGATATGATCATTGTTTAGATAATCTTACTCATGTCATGCCCTATGATGACCCACCAGCAAATCAAAGCAAACATACAGTACCTCACTGCGTTTGTTTTGGTTACTAACCGCTGGTCCATAGTTCCCCTGCGTGAGACATTAACCTGCACATCTACAGATCAAATCCCTCACCACCATGAATAATTTCCCGCCTTGTGCTCCAGAGCCATACGGCTAAAGCAAACACAACTCAAATCTCCGGTTAACCTAGCATCTCCAGTACATCTCATCATTTGACCCTTCAAATAGCGTTTTTGTTTACTTTGAAGCAAAAAACCTATTCCGTTCTCAGGCGTGGATCATCGATGATTTATGACCACATTGCCTGCAGTCTCTGATGTTCGTACATTTGTTTAATCAGGTGTCGGCGATCGTTGTCTGTATTGCAGGCTAAGGGGCATCGTACTTGTCCTATACGGACACATGGGGAATCCTCCCATTTAACGTCTTTCTCGATCACCATTGGCTGCTGTGAAGTTGATCCGTTTCGCTCCTCTTACATCGGTGTGATCCAGCACCGTTGAATCTGACGGATGTGGGTGGCATCGAGGAGTCAGATTTTAACATCCAGAGGGTGCGCACCTACTCTAATGAATCAACGCGGATAGTCATGGAGAGGTTGACCACGAGTTCCTTTTTTCTTTTTCACCAAGTCGAGTCTTTTTGTCATACCGTGTCTCACCAGTATTTGATTTCAGTAGCGAGTCGGTTGTGTAAAAGAACCATAATTTAATATCGTTTTCTGAAACAAGGTGTTTCCCATTAGCGTTTAATATAGTTGCCTAAAACGAAGTGTATCACACTAACTTTGAAGTGTTATAAAACTAATGTGGATTGATCCATGCTTTAATACACATGTTATAGTAGAACTAAGTGCAATGTCCAACAAAAACGTTAAATAAAGAAAAAGTATTAAAAAAACACCACGACATCAGTGTGTTTTTATTTTATTCTCGTTTGGATTCCTGGATATTTGGTGGGTCGTGCTCGTCGGAATATCTTTTAGAGAATGGAAGGAGTGACAATCAGTGGTGTTGTTAGTGAATCAGCGCTGTACGCCGGTGCACCCTACAACAACATACCCACAGAACCATCTGCGAATCGATCTTCTTGATGCCTTGTCCACCGGCTGTCTCCACTTATGAGTGTTTCTTATCTGCCCCCTACGCCGATTTGCATGTCGATTGCATATTGACATATGCGACCCAACCGTGAGATGATGGGAGGATCCGTCTAGGAGACTTCAGATCCGGGTCGATTCTTTCGGTCCGAAAAGACCGACTGATACCATTTTTAAGTCCTTTTGCCACTGTTGGTCGTACGCACGAAAGCAATCACTTTCTCTTTCGACTCTCTTGGCATGTCACCAGGTTTGCTGTTCGATCGTAGATTGTTGCAGTGTTGTCTTCCTTCATTTTACTGCGCCGTCATCGGTGGAGGTTCTTCTGAATGAAGGGTAGGATGATGCCATTTTAAACATTTCCCACATGCTGCGTAACCTTATATGTTTGTGTTGAAGACATTTGAAGAACAGCCTGGTTTTCTTTGCCATCTTCCACTTTTCAGTAGTGCTGACTTTGTTAGGGGCAGTTAAAGATTCAAAAGCATGCCGGACACCTCCTGTACTTCTGATCTGTGGAGATCCTCGTCTTCTTAGTTGGCTTGTGACCATCGCGTTTTCCTTTTCAAGTTGTGCGTTGCGGTGGCACCACATACTTAACTGTATTTACACTAATTCTTAGATTCCTTAACCCAAAATTCGGTTCGGAGTCCACTGTCACCGTGGGTATATTAACTTCGTCAGCACCAACGTACTTATTTTTATGCTCGTACTTGTCAACGATTTTGTGCGAAGCGGCCTCGTAGATATTCCATCGGTTACGTTTCCTACTGTTTCCCTTGGCCTTACTTCCAAGATCTGCCTGAATTCTCATTCGTCCCTTTCGTCTCTCAACATATCCAACCCCAACTAGTTCAAGAAAAAAATAAACCTACTTATTAGTTAAATTAAACCTACGAGTTCAACTCCAGTGCCCGGTGGACTCCCTGCTGTCCTTTTAAAAAAATGTTTGCCCGCTCCCAACGATCCATCCCTTTCATTATGCGAATTTACAGATATTTGGAAATCGTCTTATATCACGTGATTACTCTTACTATTGTAGCTTTGGCGCGAACCTACAACACTGAGAGTAATCAGGTCGCGAAGATTAAGATGTGCCGGACATGTGGCGCGAATGGGCAACGATAGGACCGTGCGTAAAACTCTTGACGGAAGACCAGCGAGAAAGAGACCGGTAGGATGGTCGTGGCGGGGATGGGAGGACAATGAAGAAATCGCGTTAGATGGTCAAGTGTGAAAGGAGAGTGCAGCGGACAGGGAGCAATGGCACAGCCGAGTTAGTGAGGCCATGAACTTCCGGGTTCCAATAGACTAATTAATAGTAGTAGTAGTAAAATAACCCTGTTTATATATGGGACCCAAAAACGATGTATCTAACTATCGTTTCTTCGCCAAACTTTCGTACATTCCGAAACGAGTTCCGAAAACGAGGTCGAAAGCATTCTATGTTTCCGCTGCAAATCCATCATCTCTCCCAACCAGCATGGTTTCCTCACCGGCAGATCTGCCACGACCAATCTAGTGGAGTTTTCTTCCCACGCCCTCCTTGGGTTTGAGAACGGCAGCGAAGTGGACGTAATCACCACCGATTCCAGAAACGCCTTCGACAAAATCTCTTACAATCTCATCCTCTCTAAGCTATCTTCCCTGGGTTTCGAACCCCTACTGATTAAGTGGATTTTTTTCCTATCTTAACGATCTAACCATGTCGAATTTAGATCCAATATTTCCAATATTTTCCTCCCCACTTCGGGGGTTCCTCGAGGCAGTCATCATGGTCCCCTGCTATTTATTCTTACCATTAACGATATAGTGGTAGAAAAATATTCACTTTATTATTTCAAAAATATTCACTTTAAAATATTCACTCTATTAATTCATCATATAACTATTGTAATTATTACTGATAATTAATCACAAACAGTCCTTTTATTTTCACATGTACCTGCCTATCAAGGGTGCCCTGCTCTGATTGACTGTGAATTATAATATTAAACAAAATTGGGCATTTCTCAATTGTTGCGATGTGACTGTGAACTATACGTTTTTCCCAAATTCACCCCCGTCATTTCTTTCTACAATATAGACTCCAGCATTAATCACTGCTCCATGTTTCTCTACGAGGATGACACTAAACTCTTCAAGATGCTCTCCTCTCGACTTCCCACTTCTCCAAACGTATCTCGATAGCTTTTCAACATGATGGCGAAACAACTGTCTCGAACTAAATATCGTCAAATGTCAATTACCTTCTCCGGGACGGGGAGTGGCGTTTTTCAAAGAAAAGAGTATGACAGTTATTACAGCTGTCACGCAAAACACCATGTGCTCGGGGTAGGCTTTCTAGTCAGCCAAAAACTGAAGCCTGCTATCATCGGCTTTAATGCAATAAATGAAAGGCTATGCACTCTTCGCGTGCGAGGCAAATTTAAGAACATAAGCCTGTGGGGTAGAACGTATGTGTGCCGACTTTGGCACTGGTTAACTCCTACTCCACGGATTGCTCCACCGAATTTGATGCAATAAAACACTGGGGTTGGTGATACAGTTTTGTTTTTATTGTTCGAAAACTAACTTTCTCTTAATCTTTAGTCTGTGACGGATCTTCACAACATTACGTCCGTCACTAACTTCACAAATTTAATTCACAGCAACTTACATCGCTTCCGCACACTCGATTTATTCGAAACAATCCGGGACTATTATTCTATTCGTGGTTTCTCTATTTTACAATTTAAGTAAACGTTTTTATCGCGCGGGCACACTACTCCGTGTATCAAACTCGACTTTTTGGGCGCACTCCAGGAGACTCGACTCCTTTAAAACTATTTGATCGACTAAACTACTTTTGTGCGCGGATCACCTTGTTGGCTCGTGACGCTAGCTCATGGGTGGTCGAACCGTGGGAATAAAAATTCATTAAAAAGCATCTTTGGGATTAGGATGCATTTGGGATAGTTACACAATGATGGTTGTGTTTACAACCATGTCAATTGTGTATTGCAATCCTAGGGAGTCATGGGTCGAATTCCAGTGTGAGTATTTACACTGGCATTGAATTCGGCTCTTGGCAGCTAGGCGCGAATTGCGCCGGTGCTTTGAAGATTGCATAAAAGCCGCCGTGAGTACTGGTGCAACATGAAAATCTGTTGCGCACGTGTGGGACAGTAAATGCAGGCAGACAGGGGTTCTGCTGATTGTTTTTATAATCCACTTCGGTTATCTAGTATGGCAACCGAAATGTTTTCCTTTTAGAACAATGCTGAGATGCATTGATGTATGCGGTACTGGCGTACCGAATTTCTTCTAGGGAAATTTATATAACGCGTTAATTGCGTGAATGTCCTTGATGGGCAGATGCTTGATGTTGGATGCTATTTGCATAACCGAAAGGTAATGCAATCGGTAGGAGAATGCTTGGGGAAGTTATTGCGCTTGCATGGTAAAAATGATGAAATTAATGGAGCTTTAGGAGGGAAGATTTTGAGGTAGATTGAAAAGGTAGCAGTGGCGTTGGTAGATATGCCACAAGCCTCATAAACGTTCACGGACCTACAGAGGAGTCCCCTGATGACGAAAAAGAAGAATACTATGAGAACGTCAAACGGGCCCTCAATGCCTGCCCAAGATACGATGTGAAAATCGTTCTTGGGGACATGAATGCAAAAATAGGTCGGGAGCCGGTTTTCAGGCACTACGCCGGTTCCCATAGTTTACATGAGAACACTAATGACAATGGACTACGAGTCATCGAATTGGCAGCATCGAAAAACTTGGTCGTTGCGAGTACCAGGTTTCCGCGTAAAGATATCCGCAAAGCCACCTGGGTATCACCTGATGGAGCCACTCGCAACCAAATTGACCACGTGCTGATAGATCGCCGCCACTCTTCGAGCCTGATGACGGTACGAACGTACCGAGGTGCCAACGTCGACTCGGATCACTATCTTGTTGGTACAGTTTTCCGAGCGCGGATTGCCTTACGGAGACGTATTGCATCCGCGGATCAGGTTCGAATCAACACGGCTGCCTTACGCAATGAGAACACCAGCAACACCTTTGGTCATGCGTTAAGACTCGCCCTCGAAGAGCTCGACGGAGGGAGAGTAAGTCCTGGGGCCAGAATGCCGGGCGTAGAAGAGAAATGGACACGGCTTAAGAATACTGTCATTAGTACTGCCAACTCCATCTTAGGCAGTAGTCGTAGAGATCGGAACGACTGGTTTGATGATGAGTGCAAACTAGCGACTGAACGTAAGAATGCTGCATACCGGGCAATGCAGCAGTCGCATAGGACGCGGGTACGCGAGGAGAAGTACAAAGACCTCAGAAGATCTGAAAAAAGACTTCACAGACAAAAGAAAAGTGCCTGGGAGAAAAACCTTGTCTGTGAAATAGAGAAAAGTAGAGAGCGAAGTCCGCACCAGGCGCGGAAGTTCTACCAAATAATCCGCAGTATGACGCGGTACACACCACGCTGCAATTACTGCAAGGATAAAGAGGGTAATTTGATCACCGATCTTGAAGGCATTCTGGAGCGATGGGAAGTGCACTTCAATGAATTGCTAAATGGTCAGCTCACAGAAGAATTGGAGGCTCCACCAATGCAAGACCAAGACCAAATGCTGCCGCCACCAAGCATTGAGGAAACATTAACAGCCATTAGACAGCTAAAATCAAATAAAGCCCCTGGAGCTGATGGCATACCAGCTGAGCTGATCAAACAAGGAGGGACAGCGTTACATCAAGCAATTCACGAGATCGTGGTGCATGTATGGGAGCAAGAGGAGATGCGGGAAGATTGGCGTCGTGGTATAATTTGCTCCATATATAAGAAAGGAGATATCACACTGTGCAGCAACTATAGGGGTATAACATTGCTGAGTACCGCCTATAAGATACTCTCCACTATCCTACAAGACCGGATATCCCCATACGCTAAAGCCATCATTGGTCAATATCAGTGTGGCTTCATCCCAGGCAAATCAGAAATTGATTAGATATTCACCCTTAGGCAGGCGATGGAAAAAATGGCTGGAATTTAAGATTCCACTATATCATCTGTTTATAGACTTCAAGGCCGCCTACGACAGCATAGCCAGGGTAGAACTATATAATGCCATGAGAGAATTCGGCATTCCAAATAAATTGATACGACTTTGTAGGTTGACCATGACCAACGTAACTAGTCAAGTAAAAGTAGCGGGATTGCTGTCCAAACCAATAAACATCTATAATGGACTCCGACAAGGGGACGGTCTGGCCCGCCTCCTCTTCAACCTGGCGTTGGAGAAAGCAATCCGTGACTCTGGCGTTACAACAAGAGGGACTATTGTCACCAAGTCCAGCCAGATACTTTCCTACGCAGATGACATCGACATCATCGGTAGAACCGAATCGGCGGTACAGGAATCCTTCACCCAGATCGAGCAGGCGGCACAAAAACTGGGACTGCACATTAATGAGGGAAAAACCAAGTACATGGTGGCAACTTCTGCGAAGAGAAGACCTAACGTTGGTCAAACTATCAGGGTAGTGGAGCACGAATTTGAAGTAGTGCAATCCTTTAACTACCTTGGGTCAATAGTATCAGCCGATAACAATATGGAAGAAGAAATACGAGAACGCCTGATTAAATCCAACAAAGTCTACTATGGTATATCAAGGCTCTTTAAATCCCGAAATTTATCCAGAACATCCAAGCTACTACTGTACAAGACCATGGTCTTACCAGTACTCATGTATGGATCCGAGACCTGGGTGCTTAATAAAAGGCACTCTGAACTCTTGGCCGCGTTCGAGAGAAAGGTCTTAAGGAGAATTGTTGGCCCCGTATGTGAGGGAGGACGATTCCGGAGACGCTACAACCATGAGTTGTACGCAATCTACCTTGAAGCTCATATTGTAAGAAAAATCAAGCTCGGTAGACTCCGGTGGGCGGGACACCTAGCTCGAATGAGCGAAGAGGAGCCGCCCGGAATGTCCTTTGTGGCAGGATGTATGGAAGGAGACAGCGCGGCAGACCTTGTCTGCGATGGAGGGATGGCGTAGACCAGGACGCCCAGAGCCTGAGAGTGCTAAACTGGATGACATCGGCTCGAAATCGGGACCGGTGGAGAGATTTGTTAAATAAGGCCAAGACCGGATCCCGGTTGTAGTGCCGATGATGATGATGTAAGCACTGCTCTTCCCCGCGGGGTTCCCATCTCTTACTCAACTAAGAGATATCATCTGTACAACCGATTCGTGACCTAGACATCTTATGTGATAGGGAGCTTAATTTAATCTCATATATTGACGATATAATCTTTAAGGCCAATTCTGCCCTTGGTTTCGTGAAACGCTGGTTGAATGAATTCTCCAATCCCTTTGTGAACGGATCGGTCTACATAGCCTCTGTCCGTCCCCTCCTTGATATATGCTAGTCAGGTCTGGTCTCCTTACTACTCGTCCCATATTCGCAGGATCGAAAGCGTGCAACGTAGTTTCCTGCGTTTTGTCCCCCGAAGATTGAATTGGGAAAATCCTCTGATTCTACATCCATACATAAGCCGTCTTCACCTAGTTAACCTTAACTCACTTGAAGAGCGCAGATCTTATGCCAGCGTCCTCTTCATCCAGCCTCTTCTTTCATGGTCAATTAATTTCCCAAGCCTACTGTCCTGCATTACATTTTACAATAACCCCCGAGATTTGCGGAATCCTCGTCTCTTCTACTTGTTTTTTTTTTTTTTTTTTTTTTTTTATTAGACTTCTCTCGAGAGAGGCTAACCTATAGCGTCAAGTGGGCGCCCCGAGATGCCATCAAATAACTGTTGCAGTTCTTTTTGTACAGTTGCAGGTTGTAATGCTCCGGGAACACTTGCGTGGGAAGGCAGTTCCACAGCTGCCCCGCTCTGTAACGGAACGAGTTCTGATACAGGGATGTTCGCGCCGTCGTGAGATGAACCACAAACGGGTGCGATCCGTCGGATTGTCTTGTGGAGCGCATATAAACCGAATTGCGTGGAACAATGCCAAGAATCTCCGAAGAACAGCAGCCGTGATAATATCTGTAAAACAGACAGAGGTAGGCTACGCGCCTTCGATGTGATAGCGACTGTAGTCCCGACGTCAGCGCCGAGTCCCCGATCAGGCGGATCGCTCGTCTCTGTACGCTCTCAAGTAGGTCGAGGGTATGTTTAGGAGCCGAGCTCCAAACATGAGAGCAATATTCGTGCGCGGGTCTAATTTGGGATTTATATAGGAGAAGAAGTTGGGCCGGGGTAAAATATTTCTTGGCTCTAAAAAGATAACTCAGTTTTCCTGAGGCTGATCTGGCGATACCCGATACGTGTTTATGCCATGATACATTCCCACAGACCGTGACGCCGAGCAATTTCAAACGTTCCCCAGCCCCGAGGGCCCGGCCACTCATCATCAGCTGTGGAACCGATGATCCAGTTTTCTTTGTGAATGTTGTATACTGGGTCTTCGTTGCGTTGAAGTCGACAAGATTGGCCTTTCCCCACCGCAGGACTTTATCCAGATCCTGATTCAGAGAGTCAATCTGTCTACATCTCAGCTGGTGCGACGTTGATGCGCTAATCGGCCGATCACTCGAAAAGGAGGAAACAAGCGTACTATCATCCGCAAAACTGAACACTTTGTTAGCCGTTGTCTCCAACAACAACTTGCCCCCCATCGGACCTCTTACGGCTCTAATGAACCCATTTCATGAAAGCAGTGGTTGACAAACTCTCACCCCACCTCTTTTGACTTCAACCTCACATCTCCCGTTCTTAAATTTCGTCTCCTTACTTACCCGCTGACCACCCCGGCCACCCCCTGCAACCACACAACCCGTACTGTAGCGTTAAGCAAGGATAGTGAAGAAGGTGAATTGAACATACGATGAAACGGTTGAAAAGCGAAGCAGTGAAGCATCAGACTACTGACCGTGTTTAGAATTTGATTTCCAAACTCGACTATATTCCACTGGTATGAATTATTTTTATTTTATCGCTTGGTATACGGTTCTGATGCATATTTCTTATTCGATTTTTCGTTCGGTGTTCTTCACTATTTTTGCCTGTGAATTGTGTGTATCTGTTGTTAGAGTTGCCACAGTACTCACATCCAGGCTTCCGGCATACCCTCACCCCACCCTGTCCGGCCCGTCACACAACCGCCTACCACCTTTGCCAGTTCTTTATTCCTCTTTAAGTTAATTTTAAGATAATCTCTACAAGCTCTTCCAAACCACCCATGCCTCCGTTTTTCAAGTTAGTTCATAAGTTTATTTTTATGTTTTTATACCACTTGTACCAAGTGTAATAAATGCGGTTTCTGCCCTCACTTCATTCAGTCCTCTTACATATTGATGACATAATTTCTAAGGCCAATTCTGTTCTTGGATATGTGAAACGTTAGTCTAAGGAATTCTCTAAACCTTACGTGACTCGATCGCTTTACGTTACCTTTGTTCGTCCTCTACTAAAATATGCTAGTCACATCCAATCCTCTTACCATATCTCTCACATTCGCAGGATGACGAGCATTCAACGTCGTTTCTTACGTTTTTCCCTCTAAGGATCGAATTGGCAAAATCCTCTGATCCTGCCCCTCACACAAGTCACTAAAAACTAATTACCCTAACCACATTTGAAGAGTCGCGCTGATATTCCGATGATCCGTTTATACCAACCCCCGTAACTTACAGAAACCTCGTCTATTCTATCTGCCCGCCCATCAACTTTCTTATGGCTCTTATGAACCTATCTGGAGAATGCTACGGAGTGCCCACTCTCACTTCACCTTCTTTGATTTGAACCTCAGCACTTGTGGTCTTAAACTCCATCTCCTTATTAGCCCCTCTGCATCCACACTCTACACCGCACACGTAACCTTACACTTATTTTTAGCTTTCCCGTGTCTTTTGTTTCCTCCGAAAAACCTTCCTCCTTTCAGTTCTTCTTTTTTTCTCAAAATTTATTTTGTAAACAAATTATAATTGTAAAATCTTAACAATCATACTTCCGTTTCCTAATTCTAAATCCGTTTTTAAGTGAATTTATAGTTTCTTATTAAGCAGAATAAATAGGCCCTCCTCAAATTATTAAATTAAATTAGAGCTTTTGCAAGAGCATCCATAAATCCACAGTATTCTGTGAAGCGAAAGAATACACCGCGAACAAGAACTTAATAAACATATCACAAATCTGTTTCCTTATTTGATTGTTTGTTGTGTGATATGATTTTTTCTTATCAGTTTTAACTTCGGCGCTAAACTTCCACGAATTCAACATTCCTACATTCTGTTTTTAATTTACGTTAAAGAAATTACTAAAAAATTACCCAGCACTGAACTGTTTCATTTTATGTCTTTTTGTTTCATTCCTTCGAAAATATTCTAAAACTCACATCAAACCACCAAAATTGGAGATTTTTATTTATTTAGCCATGAGTTACGTACACCTCTTTGCTATCACGTGCCGCTCTGTTCGGATCGCAGTAGTTGTTTTTAAATATCTCATGAAACCTGTTTATGGCCCCCCTTTCCTTTTTTGACGAATGAAATTGGTTCATTCGTGTGCACCTTACAGAAATTTGCAATTTATGGGAAAACAAAACTTCCTTTTGGTTCCCCGTTTGGATTGAGTCCTTATGCTTTTCCAGATGGCTGTTTCTTTTATTAAGTCTGTTACAACCTATTTGTTCGAATAGTTGTATGTGATGTCTCTTTTATAACTATTTCTATACAACAATTTTAATTACTAAAACTTTCCTCTATCGTCACATCCTCTGAAGTTCAAAAACGCGTCCAAAACATTCCAAAATAAAAAAGATTCCTCACATTTGGCCCTAAACATTTTCAGAAAATTTTTGCTCGAAACTGGAGCTAAGGAATGCGTTTCAACTTATGTTCCTGCTTCAACAAATGACACCCAGACTGTAGTTCATTTTGTATATTCCACTTCAGTGCCCAAAGGAGTACATTCGAAAAATGTAATGAAAATGACTTTAGTTTATTCATCGAACACGTACACATCCTTCAGCATGCCTCAGGGAGGATGCAACTAAGGCGAAAATTCACGCTTGAGTAATTCAACTTGTTGACGCTGCCGTCTACTTTTGCTATCTCTAAAGTCAGTCGTACGTTATTCCTACGGATTTACTACGGGTCAAGGCGATTTAAAACAGTTGACATGAATCATTGATTAAAATGCTTCCCAGGACATATTCAGGGAACAAAGAGATCATCTTTGCCTTCAAAGGTATTTTTCCACTCCATTTGTTCCATCCTGTGACGGACAAGCACTTTCAAAGTGCAGACAATTCGTTTTCCTTTCAATAATGTGAAATGAACATCACAGATTGGGCGTGGTGGCAAAAGTGATTGCATTATTAAGTTGGTTAAAATTGGAAAAGGAAATGAAGCTATAATAATAGATTGTGTTTTGTTTTTAGTCGAGACAAAACGGATGGTATTAAGTTTTCTGGAAAGAAATGCAACATGTTTGTACTAACAATGGCAATAAATACGTAGATATATAAATATATGGTTTCAAAGTAATAAGGTACATTGTGGACCTCAGAATAAATCCCATTCGGAGGCGGTATAAGACTTTTGAGCCAACCGCTTGCAATGACATGAGAGTTTCGTGTCGATCAGTGCAAGATTGGAGTCGCCATTTCTCTGCTTTGTCTGGCCATCCAAATTCCAACAATTCAATCCATTTAGAGTATAGTCACAATTGGTCATGTCAAATCATGAGTGACACAGTGACTGAGTTCGGACGTGTTTGCAATTCGCTTATTGAGTGAAATTAAAAAGTTGTTTTTGTGAGTCCAGGAGCGTTTAAAAAAAAAACTATATATAAATAAATGCCATCGATAAAACAGTCAAAGTAAAATGAATATATATTATTTGATTTAGTCGACCAAAATAAAAAAAGAAAGACAAGACAGTCAAAACAAAGAAACTGAAAATCAAACAAACAAAACATATAATAAATGTGAAAACAGTCCAGTGAAGGGCGAAAAAAAAAATCAAAATCCAAAACTGAACTCCAGTGTTATACTTACTTCAGTTCATTTATACTCGTCGCGTACACGTGTGGCTGTGTGTCTCCCTCAAAGAGGAAACAAAAGTGTGTGCTGACGTGTCTACCGCCGAACGATCAATAACAAAAAAATACTGTGTGTGTGTTCGTGTGTATGCGTGTGAAAGCAGATGTCCCTGCAAGTTGCTTCACAAATAAACCATTAAATCTAACGGTGGCTATTAATTATGGAAAAAAGAAAAGCTGTGCTAAAAGTGATTTCAAAAGGGAGGCCCAGCCAAACCTCCTTGCCAAACGGCATAAAGCCAACTCTAAGGTAAAAACTCTCATAGAAGGAATGACCACTCCTGATAAGCCACATTATTCCGGAGAAGGGAATAAATTCAAAGAACTGGCAACAGAAGACCACCAAACCAGCAATAGAGAAATGAGTGACATAGATGTCGAACGTGCACAATTTATTGCGGAGTTATATAAAAAGAAAGAGGAGGTCTCCAAAAAGAAGAACGATTTGGAGCGACAAATTAAAGAAGCCCTATCGGAAAGCAACACTCAACAGCAAGAGCAGAAACAACAACAGTAGCAGAAACAACAACTGCTGGGAAAACAACAAGCAGCAGCCAATAAGAAGGAGAAAGTGCCTCCCATCATATTTAGCTTTATGGATGCTAAGGACTAATTAAATTGGGTAAATTAACATGCAGAAATTTCAAAACGAAAAATTTATGTAACAATATAATAAGTTTTTTATGTGATAGTTTATATGACTATCATAAAGTTAATTCTGCTCTAAGGGAAGCAAGTAGTGAGTACTTCACCGACACACCTAAATCGGAGAAAACTATCTCCATGTTACTTAAAGGAGTTGATCCTTCTTTTTCACCCGAAGAACTCCTCTCGGAACTACACACTGTCGAAAATGACAGTTTAAAATTTACTGATGTGAAGCCATTCTCCACTTCCCTCTCCTGAAGTCGCAACCGCAAGTTGCCGTTCTTCATTGTCTCCTTAAGTCCCAGCAGCAAAGTCGATGCACTTAGGAATATTAAAGTTATTTTCCACCAAACAATAATTTGGGAAAAGATAAGGAAAGTTGACCGTGTGTTGCAGTGCATGCGGTGCCAACGATTCGGCCACGTTGCATCTAACTGCTATATGGAATTTAGATGTGTAAAGTGCCAAAACAATCATACCGTAGAAGAATACCCCTTAGGTAAAGAACAGGTTCTGGCTAGGGGCAAACTATCTTGCGTCCTGTGCAAAAATACAGGTCACCCGGCCCACTTTAGAGGTTGTGCGAAATTCCAACAACTAAAAGTCAAGTTGGAATTAAAAAAAAAAAACTTGAAGAAGAGAAACGAATGAAGGTTCGTTCTTATAATAACTTCGTTGCACCTAGTGTATCATTCGCTCAAATTGCCGGTAGTCCATTAAACTCAAACTTCGCAGCACAGGGAAGCAATGTCACAAAATCTTCCGCACCTAGCATATCATTTTCTCAAATGGCTAGTAATCCAATTAATACAACGGCGGGGGAACTTTCACGCAACGTCATAAAAGCGACCGCTCCAGAGGCAAATTCAGATATAAGAGCAATCCTGTTAGCCATACAAGGAAAGATTGCTGGATTTGAAAAAAAACTGACTGAACAAGCGGCCCGAATAGATATTATTTATTCGTCCTTGTTCTCAGACAACCCAACATACCACAATGAACTATCCAACTAATTTAACAGTAAAAATTATTGCTGTGAATGTGAATTCACTAATCCACGTGGAAAGGAGGGATACTCTCGGTAACCTGCTTGAGGCTGAGCGCCCTGATGTGCTTCTAGCTAGCGAAACCAAGGTAAACCAGAGGCACAAATTGGGCTACAAAAACTACAAAGTCATTAGACGAGATCGTCCACACGCCACACAAGGAGATGGAGTTGCTGTCTTAATTAAGAAAGTCCTTCACCACAAGGCCGTTAACAGCGCAGCTGTACACACATTTCAGCTGCTGGAAGCTTGCATTATAGATCATCATCATCATCATCGGCACTACAACCAGGAACCGGTCTTGGCCTTATTTAGCAAGTCCTGAGGCTTGTTAAATTTCCCATAATGATTTTTTTTTTTTTTTTTTTTTTTTTCGGGCAAGGTCATTAGTCTTGCACCAAAGGCTCCCCGACGGGGAATCGAACCCCGGTCTCCCGAGTGACAGACGGGTATACTAACAGCTATACTATCGAGGAGCTGCATTATAGATATACCTTTGAAAAGTCAAAGGCATCTATACGTGGTATCCGTGTATGGACCTGAAGCTTCTCAATGTTTGCAATTTATCAGCGAACTGGATACCCTTTTTCGTAATCTCAAGTTAGACTCGGAACACAATTATTTTGTTCTGGCGGGAGATTTCAACTCCAAACACGGTGCTTGGGGTGATATCACGCCGAACACAAGAGGTAATGCACTATTCAACTTTTGGCAAACAAATGCAACAGAATATAAACTAGAATTGTACGCTACAAGTACACCATCTTATCCAAGAGGAAACTCCTTTCTGGATTTACTTATGATGGACGAGAGACGACAATTATTAGTCACGGACCTAAATACTCGAAATTGCCTTCGCACAATCGGGTATGATAGTGACCATTACGGCCTCGGGGCCGTTTTACATGTTCCAAACGAACATGCAATACTTGAGCAGTACGACCAGATGCATTCGTTCGTTTTCCGAAAAGCACATTGGTCGCGCTTTGATCGCATAATAAAAAGAGAACTACGCTCCAATGGCGTAGATCCTGCTAATAATAGAAAACTTCGAAATGAGGAAATAGACCATTATCTCTCAACAATGGACAATATTGTCATCAAAACAATGCACCGTTCCATTCCAAAAGCGGCGCACATGGAAGAGAATTGTAATAGACACAGAAACTCAATTATTGATGCCCTGTATAGACAAAAAGGCGCTCTGCTCTCCCAGCTCAAACTGCTCTACAGACAGTTCAGCGATCCTTATCGCCAAGAAATAAAGACAATTAAGTCATTGATTAAAAACGTTCAAAAGCTGATCCGTGACAACTACAGATCAGTAATTAATGAAGAATGGAAATACAAAATTCTCTCCATTAAAACCAGTGGTGGGAATATGTTTCCGCAAATAAATAAAGTATTTAGAAAAAAAGATCGTAATGACATTCCCTGCCTTCGAGTCCCGAGGACTCCCGAGAATTGTCAAATATTGCTGAACGCAGGACTCACCCGGAACACATTAACTCCAACGAAGAATTAATAGTAGTCTAGGATCCCCAAGAGAAAGCGAACTAAATAGGCGCCTGTTTCGAGGCAGTACACAGAGTGAATGAATCTGTAGCGATTCTAACAGATACACACAATTCACAAGCAAAAATAGTGAAGAACACCGAACGAAAAAATCGAATAAGAAAAATACATCAGAACCGTATACCAAGCGATAAATAAAAATAATTCACACCAGTGGAATATACTCGAGTTTGGAAATCAAATTCTAAACACGGTCAGTAGCCTGGTGTGTAACGCTTAGGTAAAATTTTTTTCGTGATTCGAGCTGTCATAGCGTCAGTTCGAATCACACGATCTTCTTCACTATTATTTCAAACGCTATAAATCCATTCACACTAACCTCGAGGTCGAAAACAGAGCTATCCCAAACTATATATCGCTGCACAATGAACGGTAAAGTTGGCATTCCGAAAACAAAAATTTCACCATCTTCAGTGAAAACAATAGAGCGGATGCGCCGCTTAGAAATTTGCACACAAATATATTTGTGAATAAGAATAAACTCATGGACCTCCTTAGATCCATTAAAAACAAGAAATCCTCTGGAACACATGGTATTCCGAATACTGTTCTTAAAATCAACCTCCGGAAGCGGTGAAAATGTACACTACCTTGTTCAATAACGCTCTAAATAATGCATACTTTCCAAGACGTTGGAAAATAGCAGTAGTCCATCCCATCGCCAAAAAGGGCAAGGACCGGAGCAATCCCGCCAATCGTCGCTGGATTAGTGTGCTACCAAACATTTGCAAAATATTCGAGAAAATCATAAATAAGGCATTGATCAACTTTTCTTTTTTTTTTTTTTTATTAGACTTCTCTCGGGAGAGGCGAATCTATAGCGCCGAGTGTCAATACAGGAAATTCTATCCTAATAGGACACAGTATGACAAATCAGGATTGAATAGGATAGACAATTTCGTTATCAAAATTATTCGTGGTCACACTGCAAGGGCAATGTGCAGCGAAAATAATCTTATCACGTTAGCATACTACCCCAATGACATGTACCTGGAGAATACACTCCAAAATGGGTTTATCCCGCCTGAAGCGTTCCCTCTCTTGGATATAAAAGGTCTTATCCAAAACAAGCACGGTGTCCCTATTATTTACCACGCTTTTCGTGGTGCCAGGGAGAAACGGATTTTTTATAACAGTGATATATCAAATGCTGCTCTTCACTTGCGCTTTAGCATGGCAAGAGGCGATCGATGGCCGATCCCATCCCAACTGATATTGGATTGACAATAAGCAGAAAGGACTTAAATACCCAAATATAGTAAGATCTTCAGACGCTACGCTTTCCCTTTCCATTCCTCATTTTCCTTTTCATATATATTTATTCTTCCTTTTCGTTTCCATTTTGCTTTTAGATTCCTTTTCGTTTTAAAATCTCTGTATGTTAACAATTTGTTAATATGTTTGTTAATATTTTTTTTTTGTTTTTTAACTTTTTATTTTATCGTATGTTATTAAAAAATAAATAAATAAATAAAAAAAAAGAGAACTTCTTCCAGAAAATATATAAAAATATAAAAATATAAAAATATAAAAATATAAAAATATAAGAATATAAAAATATAAAAATATAAAAATATTATTGTACGCCGAAAGACATTACACAAACTTGTATCGTCTAATTTATAGTGCTCGTGTAGAGCCAGTAAATTATTTTAAGAATAAGAAAAGTTGGTTGTAATGTCACGAGAGTTTCGATCAGTGCGATATCGTAGGCACAATCTCTTTACGTTCTTCGTGTACCCAGACTCGATTTATTAATTAAATGAAAGCGACCCCTTTACTGATACTGTTGTTTCGTATTTCACTCTACTTATTGAATCCTGTGTGGTACGGTATTAGGATATATCCACAGTTAGGCTTATGCAGCAAACTAGTCACTCCAAAGACATCAGAGTGGACATATCCTCCACATGGTTGTTTTTCGCGGCCATTGTCAGTTCTGATTAATGTAACAATATTATGACAATAAAATAAAAATTAACGGGCTAACGGTGATTGATCACTTAGTTTGCCAAGTCACTTTGTTCTACAGACATAACACATGCAAGAATTTGGGTTGAAAAATGTTATGTCTGCTTAGTGGTGTTCTGCATGCCCATCATGTTTCTTTCGATACTCTCACTTTATACTCCCACATAAACTGCCATAATCTCTATCTTACTTACTACTACTATTAGAAGATAGAGGTTTCTACTATTTCCATCTTGCTTTCTACTATCAGAAGCTCGAAGACGCATTCAGTTTTGTTAAGATTCCGCTCTCTATCTTTTAATATTTACACTCAAACTGAAACAAACTCAAACTCCAATATTAAAAAACTGGAGTCATTATGTTCTACGGCTTAACGCCATAGATTAATTAAGATGACGCGACCAAGTCATGAAATTCCGGGTTCCTATAGGCCAATAAATAGTATAGTATTATAAGGGTGAATAGTATACGAGTAAACAATTACTCCTCTTCGGCTCCTCGATAGTATAGTATACCTGCCTGTCATGCGGGAGACTGGGGTTCGATTCCCCGCCGGGGAGCCTCTGGCGCAAGACTAATGACCTTGCCCGGAAAAAGATAAATCATTATGGAAAATTTAACAAGTCTCAGGACTTGCTAAATAAGACCAAGACCGGTTCCCGGTTGTAGTGCCGATGATGATGATGGTGATGAAACAATTACAAGGGTGACTAGTATTTGGGTGAAGAGTAAAAAAAGCCTATTTCTCGTACCAGTGAAAAGTAAAAAAAAATGTCTTCGGAGATGCTGATTGCTTCATGAAAAATGCACTTAAATGCGTAGGTAACAACGAAGAAAATTATTCAAAAACGAAAGTTTCTATAGAAAACTTTGGAAAATAATGTCACACTATTAAAACATGTCAGAGATTTCAGAAACTAACAACCAAATAGCAGATATTGTAAAGAGATGACAATGACACTGAAATAAAATATTCAGCATCACGATTTACTTGTGAATAATGTCAGAATCAAATGTCAAACAAATTTAAAAAACTAGTGAAAGCTTTCAGAATTTGAAAACTGGCTTGGGGAGCGGGCGACAAAATGTAAACCTAACAATACTGAACTGTTTGGACTTGTTTCTTTGAAAAATTCCGAAGAATAATAACAGAAATGGATACCAAACGATTACTTTCGTTTGACATTCAGTTCTGACATTATTCTTCGAAGTCTTTCAAAGCAACTTACGAGTTCAAATAGTTTTCTTCATTACTTAGTTTGCATTTTGAAAGCCTTTTTGTCGTAGCAATGAAAAGCAAACAAATGTTAAGAGTTGCAGACTGATGCAGGGAAAGGGAACTGAGATGCGAAAGTAACAATGGAGAGAAGCTTCCATTTTGGAAAATGATGTCAGAAATGGATGGCAAACGAATTTGAAAAACTATAGAAAAATTCTTGGAATTCCTAGAGCTATGTGTGAAAAGTCAGTGAAATGTAGAGATAACAATTAGGGGGAGTGCACACATTTTGCTATGAAAAATTCACAAGAAACGGATGAGAAATGTATTTGAAAAACTATAAAAAGTTTGTTGAAATTTGCAAACATCCGGAAAAAGTTAGTGAAATATAGATATAACAAGGAGGCAGAGTACACACATTTTGCTATGGAATAATCCAGAGAATAATGTCGAAGACGGATGAGAAATGGATTTGAAAAACTATTAAAAAATCAGTGGATAATAAACGTGAAAATAAAGGGAATACAGGCATTTTGCTATTGAAAGATATGGAAAATAATGACAAAAAAGGATGACCAAAGAGCTTTACAAACTATCAAAATATTAATTATACTTGAAAAACTATTGAAACAATATGAGAAATTGCAGTGCCTAACAAGAAAATAGCGGAAATTGCAACGAAATGACAGTGACACTAGAGAAAAATATTCAGAATCACAAGCTATTTGAGAATAATGTCAGAATCGGATAACCAGATTTCTAAAACTGGCAAACGAATTTGAATAAAGAATTAAAGATTTGTTAGAAATTGCAGACCCATATGGGAAAAGTGAGAAATATATAGGTAACAATAAGGGGGTTTCACGCATTATCCTAGAGAACTATCTGGAGGATAATGTCAGAAAGGGATGACCAAAGATTTTTAAAAACTATATAAATATTGATAATAGCAAAACAATGTGAGGAATTGCAGTGACTAACAAGAAAACGAAATGACAGTAACAGTAATGACAGAAGAAAAATATTCAGAATCACAAGCTACTTGAGAATAATGTCAGAAACGGATAACAAACAAATTTCGAAAACTAGTGAAAAGTTGTCAGAATCAGTAAACTGATGTGGGAAAAGGTCAACAAAATGTAAACGTAACAATACCCATCTGTTTGGACTTGTTTCTTTGAAAGAATACGAAGAATAATGACAGAAATGTATACCAAACTATTAATTTCGTTTGACATTCAGTTCTGATGTTATTCTTCGAAGTTTTTCGAAGCAATTGCAAGTCCGAATAACTTTATTTATTGTTGCATTTGCATTTTGAAAGCCTTTCCCATATCAGTAAAAAGTAAAAAAGTGTTGAGTTTCTATGAAATACGAAAGCAACATTCAAGAAAATTATACGGAGTCGGAAGTTGCTAAGGACAAATTTGGAGGATAATGTGGAAAACGGATGAGAAGCGAATTTGAAAAATTGTTCAAAAATGGTTGAAATTTACAAACCTATGCGGAAAGACTTGGTGAAGTATAGAGATAACAAGAAGGAGGAGTACACCCATTTTGCTACGAAATATTTCAGAGAATAATGTTGAAAACGGATAAGAAATGAATTTGACAAAATATTGGAATTTGGAGACCTATGCGGGAAAAGTCCGTGAAATATATAGGTAATAATAAGGGGGAGTACACGCATTTTGCAACGGAAAATTTCAGAGAGTAATGTCAAAAATATGAGATGAATTTTACAGACTATCTAATATTAATTATTCTTTAATATCTATTGTCAGAGATATCAGTAACTAATGACAAAATACCATAAATTGTAATGAAATGTAAATGACACTGAAGCAACATATTCAAGATCGCAAGTTCGTCATCATCATCATTGGCACTACAACCGCGATCCGGTCTTGGCTTTATTTAGCAAGTCTCTCCACCGGTATCCGGTCCTTATCCGGGACTTTTTAAATTGTCCATAATAATTTGTTTTTCCGGGCAAAGTTCTAGCCTTGCGCCAGGATTGCAAGTTACTTGAGAATAATGTCAGAAACGAATGTCAAACAGCTTTAAAAAAACTGGTGAACGTTCTCAGAATTTGTAAACTGGATTGGAGAGCGGGCAACAATATGTAAACTAGTTTCTTAAAAAAACTCCGAAGAATTAATGGCAGAAATGGATGCCAAACGGTTAATTTCGGTTGACATTCTGACATTATTCTTCGAAGTCTTTCAAAGCAACTTACGAGTTCAAATAGTTTTCTTCATTATTTAGTTTGCATTTTGAAAGCCTTTTTGTCGTAGCAATGAAAAGCAAACAAATGTTAAGAGTTGCAGACTGATGCGGGGAAAGGGAACTGAGATGCGAAAGTAACAATGGAGAGAAGCTTCCATTTTGGAAAATGATTTCAGAAAGGGATGGCAAACAAATTTGAAAAACTATAGAAAAATTCTTGGAATTTCCAGAGTTATATGTGAAAAGTGAGTGAAATGTAGAGATAACAATTAGCTACGGAAAATTCCAGAGAATAATGTGAGAAACGGATGAAATATGAATTTGAAAAACTATTAAATAATTGTTGGAATCTGCAAGCCTATGCGGGAAAAGTTTTAGTCGAAATAAAGAATTAACAAGAAGGCAGAGTACACACATTTTGCTAGGGAAAATGTCAGAGAATAATATCGAAAATGGATAAGAAATGAATTTGAAAAAATGTTGGAATTTGTAGCCCTATGCGGGAATGGTCAGTGAAATATAATGGTAAGAATAAGGGCAGTACACGCAGTTTATTACGGAAAATTCCAGACGATAATATCGAAAACGCATGAGAAATGAAATTCATTCGTACACGATATTAAATTGTGTGAGCGTAACTGAGTGTGGCCGAATTCCGAACTAAGGTTCCAGTTAGACAACAGCGTAATAATACCTAAAAAAAGAGACTTACTCCTGAAAAATAGGAGTTACTCTTATTTATTCTAACAAACCTACCATCACTGTGAAATATCCATCCCATTGTGTTATGGGCTTCGTAAAATGGTTGGGAGAACCATTTTATGAAGCTCATAGCTTAATGAGAGAAATCTTTGAGCATCTCTCGGAGCTTGGCTGATGGAGCCCGTCGAGAAAAAATAGCATTTTAGGGCGTTGACACCGCGCTATATGTTCGCCTTTCCTGGGAGAAGTAATATGAAAAAAACCACTACTCCACTAACATGACCGCCATGTATCTTTTGATCCTATAAGGGTAGTCAAGTCTCTTTAGCGAACTCACTTAAAAGAATCCCAATGCATTTAAATGAAATTGCCATAAAACACATCCCTTTTTTTCTTAGACTGAACCAAAAGTTAGAGTACATTTCCGACTTGCAATCAAGCATCACCCACCCCAGCCATGACAACTTCGTGGAAACTCCTTGCACGATCTGAATTAAGCTCATATAACTTATCGTATTGTAAAAGTTTCTCATAAATATCTGAAAACCTAATTCGAATATTTGGCCCTTCATTAAATGGAGGCGTTAGAAATGCGCAACATCTGTATAAGAGTCCTATGTTTAACTTAATCGCCAGACGAAAGAACATCTTATGTTGCCTATCGTCGACTGCCAGTAAAAGGACGATTCTAGAATAATTTTATCGTATTCATTGAATAAATAAATACCTTTCTTTCGGTATCTCTTCGTTACCAAAGAAGGCTTCAGAAGAATTACCAAAACGAAAAAGCAGCCAACAAAAGACAAGAAAAAAAAAACCGGACATCTTTCACGAACTCATTTAGATTGTTTTTCTTCCCTTTTGTTTTATGAATAATGCGTTGCATTAACTGAACATGCACCACACAAAATGCGAGTACAGTGTCCTGTTTTCATGGCTTTGTTTGTGCCTCTATTGTTAGCCCGAATTAGGAGTTGTGTTGCGGCAGCCAGGAACCGGAAGGGGCAGGTCGATAATAACACCCCACAATGAAAAGTTGTTCAGCTCATTGTTTTGTTTTCATAATTTATGAAATTATCGCAATTTTGTGTCCTTCGTCGCGTTGGTCATATGACACAAGGCACGAGATCCTTTTTGTTGATGAAACTTAAGTGCGTTCTCTGATTTGCACCATAAGCACTGAAGGTTGGAGGGTTGGGGTGACAGGAACCATTTAAAATTGATGTACGAGTAAATAATCTCAATCTATCATCTCGACGTTTCGCCATGAACTTGTCTTTAATAAAAAGACTTCAATTTTTCGAAGTATTTTAGCAGACACGTTTTGTGAATAGCAACGCGATGATTCGCCAGAATTGTAGGATGACCTCCTTTTGGGGACGATTTGCTAATTCAATTTCGTAGGAAACCTCGTTTTTGTTTTTCCTTCCCGGGTTTCATTAAGCCCTGCTAAATCTAAATGATCCGTGCCAAGGCATCTTATTTGTAAAATGTTCGTATTCTGATAGAGAGGCTTCATCTAAATCCCGAAAAAGAATGCGGATCCCCTTGTATTTCGTTTTAGCATGGACACACAGGACGACTTCGGTTCTTATCCGAAGATTTTCGTCTCGTTATTGGATTATATTTAGACCAAAAGGCAGCTCGGTTGCAAAGAATTCGTAGAATCTATCTACTAATATATTTTGTTTCAAAAAGGAAATGATTGAAGTGGATGCAATTAAGGGTGGAAAGGGGGAGGCAAATGTATCTGTGTCCCTCAAGGGAATTCTCTGAAACCATACACAAAGAAAAACGAAGTAGGCGATTCGTTCTAACATTTAATTCTACTGTATGTGAACTGTCTTCCTTACATTTCTAGTGAGCAGACCAAATTAAAAACCTCAGCGCAATAGGTTGCGACCTGTGTGTGCATCATACGAGGGTTGCCTTTTATATTTCGGGATTAGAGAACAAAAACAAATATTGATCATCGAAAATCATTTTATTGTTTTTCAAAATATTCCCCATGAAGATCTATACACTTTTGCATGCGTTTGAACCAATTGTCGAAGCACTTTTGCCACTCTGATTGAGGTATCTCCAACACATGCATTCTGAATGCAGCAACCGCTTCTTCAGGTGTCGAAAAACGTTGACCTCTCAATTTGTTTTTTACGTACGGGAATAAAAAGAATCATTCGGTGCCAAGTCAGGACTATACGGCGGATGACCCATCAAATCGATGTTTTGGGTGCTCAAAAATGCAGTTGTCGCAGTCGATGTGTGAGAGCTCGCATTGTCGTGGTGAAGAGTGATCCGTCTTCGGCGGTTGGTTTTCCTGATTTCTTGGAAGACAACTGGCAAACAAATGGTTGTGTACCACTCAGAATTGACTGTTCTGCGTTGTTCTAGTGGTACGGTTGCGACATGTCCAGTTTTTCCGAAAAAACAGGCGACCATTTGCTTGGAAGTGCTTCGTGCGCGAACAACTTTTGTTGGATTTGGCTCATCTTGAAACACCCAGACAGTCGACTGCTGTTTACTTTCGGGCTCATACGCGTAAATCCACGATTCATCACCTGTCACGATGTCATAGACGTGTTTCGAAGCACCGCGACCCTATTTTTTGAGCATTTCTTTCCACCAGTTGACACGAGCCTTTTTTTGGCCGATTGACAAATTGTGTGGGATCCAACGCGAACAAATTTTTTTGACAGTCAAATGTTTATGCAATATTGAATGTATGCTGATCCCACTAACGCCTAAGGTTGTCTCAATCTGACGATAGGTCACTTGACGATCTTCCAATATCAGTTCGCGCACACCATCAATGGTTTTCGGAACAACAAGTGATTTTGGACGACCTTCACGAAATTCATCTTGGAGTGAACTACGACCACGATTGAATTCACCATACCATCGATAAACACTGGTCCTTGATGGAGCTTCATCCCCAAAAATTGAATTAAGTTCATCCATGCACTGTTGCTGAGTTAATCCACGCCGAAAGTTGTAAAAAGTAATCGCACGAAAATGTTGACGATTTAATTCCATATTTGGGCCGAGATGAATCTTTTAACTTACTGTAAACAACACAAATAGCACTCGTATGTCAAAACGTTCTGAGTGCGTATAACCTCAAAAATTACCAACTTTACGACAGAGCTGTCAATTGCCGGATTGCAACGCTAGGGTTGCCAAAACCCGAAACATAAGAGGGAACCCTCGTATTAGGACCTTGAATAAATTCTCTGATTTCAGTAAGTTTTTGCTGGCTTCAACTGGTGCGGTACGCAATTGCTGTTGAATAATTCCTAACACTTTCAATCGTTTCGAAAGGAGTTTTTTTTTTTGCATCACAGTTGGCAAATATTCCTTTTTCCATCTTCATCAAAACTGCTGCGTCAGTCTTTGCGCTGGCCCTTAGGAAACTGCTGCTGTGTAGATTTCTTCGCTGGCGTCGCTGTAGGTGTACAATTGGCCTTCTTCTAGTGTAGATGACAGACTTAGCTGAATCCTTAATTTTTTGACGAGGGGAACTTCCTTCAAATACCAGGTTCACGCACCCATTTACTCCGCCTTGATTTCGGCGCGGAAGATGTATTAGCTTCTCCATTTGATTACCGCACCGAATTCTAGTGGGTCGATAGTAGGCATTACCGCCGCCAATTGTGACTACCATTTTGGTAGCATTTTTTTCCCACCGAGACGATGTTTCAGTAAGCGGTCTGAAACACTGTTGGAAGCCAGTTTGGTGGTGGCGTCGCTCCAGCTCAAATGGACCAAATGTTAACTGCTGTTGATTTCGCTCGAAAAGCCAATTGTTAACTAGTTAGTGTCGCTTCAGCTTAAATGGACCAAATGCCAAATGCTAAATGCTGTTTATCCGTCTCGAAGGACTAACCAATCATCGATATAGTGGACTGTATTTTCACTAAATTGGCGCAAGGCTAATAACCTTGCCCGGAAAAACAAATTATTATGGAAAATGTAACAAGCCTCAGACTTGTTAAATAAGGCCAAGACCGGATCCCGGTTGTAGTGCCGATGACGATGATGATGATGATGATTTTCTCTAAATCTTCTGCGGCGCTGGTCAAAGATGCCCGGAAATACAAGAAAAATCCGCCGGCACCCAAAAGTATAAGAAAAAGAAAGGAGAGGTCTCGCCCTTTAAAACAGACCGGTATTTCCTATTTTAAATGGTGGCGGTTTCACGAACCGCACAAATCACCATAGGCTGAGATACCTTCGTTCCACCAAGGAACATACTCACCTATGACTAAACTTCACGTGCCCACAGACACCCGCCCCACAAAGTCCACTTTCACCTGACCAAAGGTGACATCCATATTGGTGTCAACAACCCCACGTATCCACAGGTACGTGGGCCCCAAGTCCCGAACAATTTCTCTACGCTTGCATGGCGATCGAAGGACACGACCCAGTATGGAAATTGTGTACCGATCCATTAGCTGCGCCAGATGTCGACAAACATAAAATCCACGGCGACAAGCAAATTGCCGTAAAACAATCCGCCGGCTAAACCTTTGACGCTACCGCAATACACTTCGCCTAAACAAAGGCCATTGCGGAGAAACAGCAATAAACTACAACGCTGTTCCCATACGGCAAAGCAAATACAATTATCACAACCAACGATAATTATCACGATCGATCCACAGGATCGCCAAGGATGAACCACACACCCGAATGTATACAAAAGCAACTCAATAGAAGGTGTGAAAATTCTGGCGAATTCTACGTCTGTGTGTGTGAGTGCATCCACCCATCTGGCTTGCGACGAAGCGGAAACCGCAGGACCAAAATAAAAGAGTGCGATCATACCTGGTGGAGAGATTCTCGATTAAGAGAGAATCACCAGGACAGGGGAAAAGAAAGGGAAGAGGACTATGGGGTGAATAGAATCACCCCGAAAAGAAAATTGTAGTTCAGTCGACATACAGACTCTGAACGATGAGGTTGATCTGCGCAACGCGAATACCCGAAGTTTTAAACTTTTTAAATACGCGAGTTAGCTTGAGGACATTCACCGAACTGCCACCAAAAGCAAACACCATAAACGTATATATTCGGCGTTCAACGCACAGCCAGCCAACGCGCGCAGGCCTGTGATCCTCACTAAGGACATCGGATATTTAATAAACGGTTAATTCCACTGCTCTAAAAAATAATTAATTTACACGCGGCAGTAGCCTGATGCTTCAATGCTTCGTTTCTCATTCGTTTCATCGTAACTTCAAATCACCGTCTTCACTATCCTTGCTTAACGCAACAACCCGACGCGATCTGTACACACAGAACACACTCTCCCATAGTAAACAGGACTTTACTACTACAATCACGACTTCCGGCACACTCGTCTGCTCCGAGGTCCTCGCTGGTTTGGTTAATTAAAAATGGGTCGTACAAGCACCGAGGACGCACCTCACTCTGGAAGGACGAAAGAAGCTACGAATGCGGATATCGTAAAGCAAGTACATCGAATTGTTTTGACTGATCGTAAAGTGAAGTTGCGCGAGTTAGCTGAGGCCGTGGACTTCTCGAAAGACCGGGCGATATATATTTTGCACGATTTTTTGGAGATGAATAAGCCATCGGCGCGATGAGTGCCGCGTTTGCTGCTCATCGAACAAAAACAGCAGCGCGTTGATAATTCAACGGCCGGTTTGGCGTTGTTACAGCGTAATCGAATAGGCTTTTTTCGTCAACCGGGATGGTTTTTTGCGATGCACATGGAACAATATTCATCGATTACCTTGAGAACGGGAAAAGTGCACGGGAGCGTATTATGCAGCGTTATTGCACAAACTGAACGACGAAATAAAGAAAAAACGGCCCCACATGGCGAAGAAAAAAATTCTGTACCATCACGATAATGCACCGTCACACACGCCCTTGAAAGCGATGTTCAAATTGGACCAATTACGATTTGAATTGGTTGTACATCCACCGTATTCTCAAAAATTGGCCCTCATCGACTATTATCTGTTTCCAAACCTCAAACAGTGACTCCAGGGAAAGAGATTCAGATCGAATGAGGAAGTCATCGGAAAAACCAAGGCGTATTTCGAAGGCTTGGACGTTTCGTAGTACAGAAACGGCCACGATATGTTGGAAAATCGGAATACCAAGTGTGTCTCCCTCGAAGGCAACTATGTTGAGGAATACATATAACTTTGCCCCCCAAAAATGCTTGTTTTCATTAAAAGTCCCCGGACCTTTCAGCCTATGTAGTAGACTATGGTGGGGACCGGATTTTTTCTGAATCTTATCAGTATCCAGAAGGATGGTTGGAGAAGCCCTAGTTCGACCAGCAGGGCGTTATTGAGGGCTTTCTTTTTGAACTTTGCAGCTCCGTCGATTACTATTCGTGAGTTCTTTTTAACTGGATGTATCACGGAAAGGGGAAGACGGTAGAAAGGTGTATCTGTAGATGTTTCTGAAAGTGCTTTCTCGATGGGCCAGTAAAATGTTGATTCGCTCCTTGTACGATTTCTCCCAGTTCTTTTTTTTGTGTAGTTTCTTCTCAATATTAAATTAGGCGTTGATGTGCTTGATTGGGCAGCATTTCTTCCTCAATAGTGCTCCTAATCCAAATCTTCGAGTTCTCCAACACTTCCAATGTCCTTCTATCGGTATCTACAATGGCTTCGATTCCAAAATGACTTCTATTTTGTCGTCTTCCAAACTACTCTAGTTGATGAACTTTTTTGGAACGATGTTGTTGTCATCCCACCCATGCGAGTCCTAACGACCGATTCGATGCTTCGATGATTCGATTCGATCCTGTCTTTGCTTTGCTCGTTACTATAAGCTCAGTTGTCTTGCCCTGCCACTATTTTTGGTTCTTCCTGGGTGTAGGCTATCAATGCTACGCAGGTATCTGCATTTTCTGATCATCTCTTTCTTTACTTCTTCTTTGGAGAACTCACCAATTTCCAGTCTCTGGTACGACTTTTGGATCTTTACCTGCGGTTGAACCAACAGGGTGCGACCGATAGTTACCGGGTAGGGTTGGCTGTGATCTGGCACGACTCGCAACTTCCACCAGCTCTTCAGCCTGTCCACTTCGATTTCTACGTAGGCATTTCTGATGACGTGGCATCCCCTTCCTTCGAAACCAGTTAACTGCCGGCTATCCTTAGTCAATTGTATTTCGCTACCATCGGGCGTTGATACGCAATTATTGCCTAGATCAATGAATGCTAGCACTTAACTCCCATTCACTTTTACTCCCTTTCCGTATTCGCTTTTCGGTCCGCGAATCAGCAATTGGTGTGACCTATTTCTCGTACTCGATCCGTTTGGTTGACTTCCGGTTCTTAGTGTCGGGCAGTTCCGATTAATGTGTTCCGCTTGTTGATACTAATAGCACTTTGTTGCTCCTGGACAGGTTTTTCCGTAGTCCCTGCGGTATGAACTAACCTCGGCACGTTTTGGCTTCCCGATCGATGTGCGTTTCTCCTCCTCCAACATATCTTCTTCAGTAGGTCCTGCACCGACTCCAATTTTTTTTTTTACACATACGCGCGCACAAAAGGGCATTTTAGAGTACCCTTAAATGTCAGAGCACAGCGCGAGCGGAAGGAGAGGAACTGGATACGGAAAGGACGTATCGATGTGCATTGGTCTTAAATGCCATGGACATTACAACGACGAGGAAACACATGATCAGGTAAAGTATTGCACATTCGTGTGGTTCGGCTAAAGAATGACTCTCTATGTTTGTTTGTGCGCCTGAAGTTGACTTTCAACGTGAACTGATGCGCATTCTGACATTGACGGGTATCGCGGGAAGTTGCCTGAGGAGGCGGAACACATCCAGCTAGTTCAGTTGAGCAACGACCGTGATAATACCTATAGAAGAGAGATAGGAACGATACATTGCGCCTATGTTCTAACGACAATTGAGCTGGTTTAAGCACCTGATCAGCGATGTGTCCTGTATCTGTCCTCGAGACACAATGGCTTTCACCTCGAACACGGTTTCCGCTGCTCCTTCGCTCTGTCGCTGTTTGCGCTTTTGTAATCGTCGTGTAACCGTCGTGTATGTCGCTTACCTAAAAAACCCCCATAACTTTCACCCAGTCTCCTAATTTCACTAATGCAATCGCATTAGCATCTTAAATGCTTCACGCATTAAAGAGATTAAATCTGTAATCTAAAAAGCCCCTGGAAAAGAAAACTTACCTTTCATGCATCTCTTCGCATACAATTCTCCGTAAGATTTCTTTCTTAACTTATCAGGCAGAACCCCATTATTACAACCCAACTCCCATTGTTTTCCGCCAATGCATTTGCATTTGCACCTGAAGACATTTTCTTTTTTCAAGGACATTTAATGCATTCAACGCATTATCTAAAATTCTTAAAATAGTTCCTTAATGTGTATATGCACCATAAATACAAACCATTCGGCACCCATTGTTATCTTTTGAAATGCCATGTCGGAAGGCTTGTTTTTACAGCTGCAACAAGCCGACCAGCGATTCGTTGTTCAATAGACAAACAATCATACATTTCGTACGTCGCCACAAACTAATTACCCTGCATATACAAATGCAGACAAGGGATTTGTTTCTGCTACCAACCCAACGCACATCTCAAACAAAGATCCAATTAGCATCCGACGAGTTTCGGTTTTGTTTGCTTTACCGAACTCGCATCTTATGAATCCACTTATGCCCTTTCTTTGTTTTAGCTTCGTTCCCATGGCCTTGTGTATGAAAAAACCAATGTGATCTTCACTCACACATACACATACATTGCCAAGTCTTTCTTCCTTGTTTCGCCACGAGAGAAACACTTTCTCTCTCGGGAAAACTCACCCCATGAGCGAGTCGGCTCACCACAAGCCGTTTATCGCTGAGTCGAATTTCATCTGCCGACCACGCTGATCGCACGAGCTCCGACCCTCCGTCGCGCGGCGTAGGAGCATATATATACACAGTCGAGTCGCAAAGTGTCTTGAGACGTTAATTTCAAAAGTCCTCATTCGTGTTAATTGTAAATGATTTGCGAAATTTCGTTTTGGAAATCAAACTAAAATTAAGTGCTATTGTAAACGTAGTTTAAGTGAAGTATTGGTAACGTTTTTTTTTTGCTAGTAGGGTTTGTGGCGGTTCCGCCAAACCCCACGGTTCGTTTTCCTAAAAACCCCCATCCCTACAACCCAGTCTGCATAAGCTTCCGCTAATGCAATCGCATTAGCATCTTAAATGCTTCACGCATTAAATAGATCAATCTATAACCTAAAAGTACCTGTAAGTGAATTCTTACCTGCATTCATTTATTTGAATTCAAATTCCTCTTAAGAATTCTGTTCCAAACAGCATATCCCTGGTGCATCATCCTTCAGAGCGCGCTTCCATTTCCCTAGGGCACCCTGGGGTTGGACACAATCAACCACCCACCAGGAGCCCCCTAAGTTAAGTCGCCCACCTTAAACCAAGCGCGACAGGCCGGCACCTGCTCACATCCTGCCGCTCGCTCGAGGTCGTAGCTACCGTATATCGAGCGCCGTAGTCGACACCGGTGCCGATATGCGGGTCCTCCCTCGATCGGAAGCCGTGCAACAAAGTGCCCGCCCCCCTTTACCAGTCCCAGCGGCAAACAATCCGCCATACAAACGTATGGACGAAAGCCACCGACTCTGGACTCGGTTTTCCTCAATTTTATCCACTGACACATCGTAGCACGGTGTCAGTGAGTCGCAGTAGGTCTCATCTCCTGGCACTGCGTTGTACGATGCCAGCGAGCCCCAATAGGTCCCGTCTCCTGACACTTCGTCGTACGATGTCAGGGAGCCCCTATGGGATTTGACCTATTCGATAGGTACAACCTGTTGGCAGGTACCGCCAACAACAGGTTAATACCTCCAGCGCCTTTTTCTGCATCTTCCCGCACACGCTACTTCGTCACTGCGGATGGGAGCAGACCTATCGGACGATAAACCTGTTGGTCCAAGCGACCCACAACAGGCTAATGGACCACGCCGCACACCCTTGCCCTTGATGGCAACAAGCGGTAACATCCGCGGCCACCTTATTTATCGACAAAGGCCCATATCATAACTTGCATAACCACACAGCGCCTCCCGAAGTACGCAGGCCACCTTGACTTCCAAGAGTACAGCCCTCCTTCCAGCACCGCATCACCCATTCGAGCATCCCTTCAGCCCTACCTCCTTTATTTCGTGACTACGCCACGGGGGGGGGGGGGGGGGTACCCGGGGGGCGGTGGGGAGCGGGTACCGTGACGGTTCCGCCCAACCCCACGGTTCGCTTTCCTAAAAACGTAGGCCGGCACCACGACTTCGCCCCCCACAGGTGTGTACTATAATAAAAAATCTCGCGGCAGTGATATAAAATGAATAATAATCTGAACAATATTGTGTGTTTTATTTCAACGGTTTTGTCTCCTTGCTGTGTCGCAGTGTCCTGGGTGTTTATCTCTCGCCCTTTACCCCTGGTTGTGAACGAACGAGGCGGCGTTCGTTCATTTATTTGTGATTAACTTTTGGCGGAACTTGCATTAAGTGAATAATGGGGAAGAAGTGAACGGAGTGTCCATGCCTGGCACAATACTTCTCCTCCCCACAAATGTTTCACACAATTCAACAAAAAACAACACTCGTCCACGGTCTCTGCCGTTACTACTACTATGGCGAATGACAGGTCACATGACCGGGTGTGCTGAGGCTTACACACACATACGAGGGTTGCCTTTTATATTTCGGGATTAGAGAACAAAAACAAATATTGATCATAGAAAATCACTTTATTGTTTTTCAAAATATTTCCCATGAAGATCTATACACTTTTGCATGCGTTTGAGCCAATTGTCGAAGCACTTTTGCCACTCTGATTGAGGTATCTCCAACACATGCATTCTGAATGCAGCAACCGCTTCTTCAGGTGTCGAAAAACGTTGACCTCTCAGTTTGTTTTTTACGTACGGGAATAAAAAGAAGTCATTCGGTTCCAAGTCAGGACTATACGGCGGATGACCCATCAAATCGATGTTTTGGGTGCTCAAAAATGCAGTTGTCGCAGCCGATGTGTGAGAGCTCGCACTGTCGTGGTGAAGAGTGATCCGTCTTCGGCGGTTGGTTTTCCTGATTTCTTGGAAGACAACTGGCAACTCAGAATTGACTGTTCTGCGTTGTTCTAGTGGTACGGTTGCGACATGTCCAGTTTTTCCGAAAAAACAGGCGACCATTTGCTTGGAAGTGCTTCGTGCGCGAACAACTTTTGTTGGATTTGGCTCATCTTGAAACACCCAGACAGTCGACTGCTGTTTACTTTCGGGCTCATACGCGTAAATCCACGATTCATCACCTGTCACGATGTCATAGACGTGTTTCGAAGCACCGCGACCGTATTTTTTGAGCATTTTTTTCGACCAATTGACACGAGCCTTTTTTTGGGCGATTGACAAATTGTGTGGGATCCAACGCGAACAAATTTTTTTGACAGTCAAATGTTTATGAATATTGAATGTATGCTGGTCCCACTAACGCCTAAGGTTGTCTCAATCTCACGATGGGGCACATGACGATCTTCCAATATCAGTTCGCGCACAGCATCAATGGTTTTCGGAACAACAACTGATTTTGGACGACCTTCACGAAATTCATCTTGGAGTGAACTACGACCACGATTGAATTCACCATACCATCGATAAGCACTGGTCCTTGATGGAGCTTCATCGCCAAAAATTGAATTAAGTTCATCCATGCACTGTTGCTGAGTTAATCCACGCCGAAAGTTGTAAAAAATAATCGCACGAAAATGTTGACGATTTAATTCCATTTTTGGGCCGAGATGAATCTTTTAAGTTACTGTAAACAACACAAATAGCGCTCGTATGTCAAAACGTTCTGAGTGCGTATAACCTCAAAAATGTCCAACTTTACGACAGAGCTGTCAATTGCCGGATTGCAACACTAGGGTTGCCAAATCCCGAAACTTAAAAGGTAACCCTCGTATATATATATTCCTTATACCATATCATATATATATATATATATATATATATATATATATATATATATATATATATATATATATATATATATATATAGAGTAACTTCGGGTAATGTGATATAGGTATTTGTTTTCTAACAATTATTCGTAATTTTTATTACATAGCTTTTGCCGCAGTATTCATTATAGCTCTTTGAAACATTGCGAATTATATTTCGTTTTCAGAACCCTGCAGCGTAAGCCAATCTGCAGCTATTTACAACAAAATAAAAAAATCTCTGTAACCCCCCTTATTAAAATTGGCGGATAATGTGATATACCGTATAATTCCTTATACCATATCACTTTTCCCGAATAGTTTCCAACCGAATAAAAATACTTGTAAGCCGATAGATTATGAATTCATTTATTAATTTAACAAAAGTAGGAACATTAGCCACTACATAATACATAAGAAAAACAAGAGAGAACTTAAATTAGAATTAAAATTAAATTAACAACTCCAATATTTAGCAGAAAAATAGTCCTTTCTCTACGTTCTATTTAAAGCGATTTACATGACTCACATACAAAAACTGCTTGCCGCGTTGGATGACATTCATTGTGAGCCCTAACTAAATCGCACTGCGAGCATGGTACCCATATCTTTGCCTTATTATCCATTTGGAAAGATGTGTTACAAAAGACACAGACACAGTCCTTGTTAGGTGGAATTTCGGCCCAAGGATCTGTGGCGATTCTTGTTGTTGGAGTATTATTTAATAAACTTAAGCTACTGTGTTAATACAACGAATTAACTAATTTGGAGTCTTATGTAATAAACTTACTAATTAATAATAGTATAAGTAATTAGAAAGAAGTGTACACAACTAAATTAAAAGTCATAAATAAATAAACTAATAGCTGGTGAGAGGTGTGTTTTTGTCAACAACCCGAGGAAGGATAGAAGATAAAGACATACTACTAAAGACACCCACATTGGTGATACACCGACGTGTCACGTAACACGTAACGCTACGTTCAATATCACGACCAGCGACGAGTTACCACAACGCAACCTTCTATACCAGAAACAGGTGACAAATACGAGAAGCTACGAACCGAAAGACAATTAAAAGATACTCGGTACCCCAAAGTCGTTCTAACCACACCACAGCCGTTATAACTTCAACGGCCAGGAGCTGCCGTATCAACAACACCACAACAGGCCACAACAGATCCAGTAAACCAGGAATAATCGCAAGTTTTCTTCTTTTTAAATATTTTTCTTTGTTCCATTTTCATAATACTTAATTTTTTTTTATTATTTCTCGGCGAGCTCCTTCTGAGCCGCCAAACATAGAAGTTAAATATCGTTTTTGTAAATAAAAAAAGAAATGAAAATAGGATAAAATTGCAAATCATAAACTCGAAATAATCTAAGGTGCCAAATCAAAATATAATTAGTAGTCTTTCGATAAGACGTCAGCAACAATTGTTCTCTATTCAGAAAAACCAGACTAATGCGTAAGATAGAAACACGAGTAAATCTTCTAGTGTAATTAGATTCGAATTTACATCATAAGAGGAAACAGAACTTTTTTTTTTATTTTTAAAGTTTTCAAAAGAGGGTCTATTTAAAAAAAAACAATGAATTCACATTCGGGATATACACTCCTATAATTTTGTTAGGATTGGATGCAGTCATATTATTGATTTACGGAAATTAAAATCACATATATCGACACGTAACACGAAATTAACACGCACGTTGTTGAAACATATATTTCCATAATTTTTCCTTCGCGAGTTTCTCCATACCCCGTTTTCTTATTGTTTGCTTAATACGTGGCTTAACAGACATACTTCTATTCTATCAGTACGCCGACATTTTTGGCTAATATTCCGCGACATTCAAAAGCACCCGACATTTGCAGTAGGCCCTGCCGGCACGTTCAGACTCAGTTATCGCGATCTATTGGCACATGTACCCGCCCTACCCTAGTCCACTTGACACCTTTTTCTTGGCGGCGACAATCGTTTCTGCCGCCCTGCGCAGCAGGTTAAAGCTCTTCACCTGCCTTTTTTTTTCTTCTCGCCGCGCACCCAATATTTCGCTGGAGCCACCTCGACCGCGCGCGGCGTCGCCCGCGTTCGAGGATGCATCCGACGCTGAACACCCTCCACGCCCCAACAACCGTGACTTGCGTTTACCTCCCTTCGATGAGGAGGACGCCGAGCTGTGGTTCGCCATGGCGGAGCGCATTTTCAGGGCCACTGGCCTACACGACGAGGACCGTGCGGTCGAGGTAATCCGCGTGCTGGATCGCGCACAGAGGACGCATGTTGCACACATAATCAGGTCACCAGATCCAAACCCGTACAGCAGCATGAGAGAAGCCCTCCTTAGCGCTCACAATGAACCCGAAAGTAGACGCCACCAGCGCTTAGCGGCTGAAACGAATTTTACTGGGATGAAGCCTTCACATTGCTGACACATCTGCGCGCGATAGCGGGAACCGGGATCGCCGATGACGTCATCAGACCCCATTTTATAAGGTGTCTTCCCCAGTACGCCCGTTCCACCTTGATAGCCCAGCCCAACCAGAGCTTGGGCTGGCTAGCGAAAATCGCAGACGCGATTATGGAGAGCGCGGACCCTCAATCCGAGTCTCCTACCTTCCAGGTGGCAACCGTGAATCACAACGGCGTACCGTTTACACAGCACCAATACGTTCCCCAACCAACTCCACGTACCATATTTAATTCCTTGCGGGACGTCGCGGTAGAAGCGCCGCAATCTTCGGTGCCTGCACGCGACCTATTGCAAACGCGCCCTCAACAAGCAGGACCGTCGCGTTTCGAGGCAAACCTCCAGCGTGAGATCAACCAGTTGCGCGCGGAGGTGCGAAATGCCACGTGCGCGATACTTAACAGACCAACTTATCAACCCACAGCCTGGCACGTTGGACGACCAATGCCAGCAGTCGATTTATTTACCACCACCCTGGCACCTTGGAGTACCAATGCCAGCGGCCCCTAGCACTGCACTTCCTGGCACATTGGAGTACCAATGCCACCGAGGCTTTTGGCACCACTCGATCCCATTTGACTACTCTTGACTCACGTCCCACTTTCATTCAGCGACACCAGACTTTACACGTTTCACCACTCTTACGGACGGCTTATTACTCACCACCAGCTACTGCGCGTAGCATACCATAGTAAGACGCTGGCCTGATTCCACATCCTGGCACCTTGGAGTACCAATGCCAGTGATCTCTATTACCCCACCTCTGGCATCTTGGAGTACCAATGGCAGCGTATCTTTATTTCGAACTCCTGACAGTTTGGAAAAACCAATGTCAACGAGCCACATGGGATCCGACTAATTGGAAATATACCACTCGTCGGCCCATAACCAACCCCAAATACCACCATGAACCGTGCCGCACATCTTTTGTCGGCATCACCGCGGCGTAATCGGGTTCATGGCTCATCCTATTTATTGTACATAGTACATTTTTATGCATAACTCTTTCCCTTTTTCTCGCACATCGCCAGCAGAGCGATACCTTGCCCTACCTTTTATCGTGACAACGTCACGGTGGGGGGGGGGGGGGGGGGGGGGGGGTGGCGATTCTCCCGAACGCCAGCACTCATCGTCCCACAATCTAGGGAAAAACCCCCAAATAGGGCATACAACAAAAGAGAAACAAGTACCGTGGCAGTTCCATTGAACGCCACTACTTACCTTGCAGGTACACAAGGTAACAGTCTCTGAAATACATTAAAAGGCCTGTACTTACCTTCTGTACTGTACCTGCAAAATACAAGAAAACCCTGCGAAACATTAAGTCGCACTGAAGCGAAATTCCAGCGGCATCAAACGCTGTATTCTTCAAGGCAATTTGGTTTAACAACCAACCAACCAATATTGCCTGTGCAATATCTACACGATATCCTCTTGCACGCCAGCTGCACACCAGCAGAAAAAGGTATTTTGCCTTAGCAAGCATGCCCACATCGAACGACCGATACATGAGGGCATCCGGCTGGCGCCCCAGCAATCGAATTCGCAAATGGAAAATTACCATTAGAGTTCGACTGCGAGGATACACCAACAACATGCACACGATCAGCATCACGCTACTCGTAGCCACTGATCGTGTAAACATTTCAACCCTTTTGCCATTGATATACTCGCACCTGCTGCGAACTTTTAAAGGGGACTTATGCAATATTTGCATACTTGCGGACGCACACGATGAGCAGCGAAAGCAATCATCGTGTGTATATTTGCGCCCCCTTTTTGAGTGGCATATAAGCAAAAGAGAATACCAAATATGGTCATCGATGCGATGATGGGATTTTGGTATCCTATCGCTTCGATGAAATAATTTAATCTCGGTTCGGATTCCCTGAGGGCAGGTCGCGCCCTCACGTTAATTTACATCCCTCTTGGGCCGTCCCGAGGGATCGTTGAACTTGTGCGTTCATTTAATACAGTCTGAAATAGTTTGTGATCGAACCCGGCAGGAGCGATTTAATTCAACGTACCCCGAATTGAACTAATGTGAAATCTCGTTTTAGAAACTTTAGTTAACGATTTAATTCAACGTACCCCGAATGGAACTAACGTGATCTTATTTACTCAACGTAAGCTAGTGTGTTAATACAACGAATTAACTAAGTTGGAGTATTATTTAATAAACTTAAGCTAGTGTGTTAATACAACGAGTTAACTAAGTTGGAGTATTATTTAATAAACTTAAGCTAGTGTGTTAATACAACGAATTAACTAATTTGGAGTCTTATGTAATAAACTTACTAATTAATAATAGTATAAGTAATTAGAAAGAAGTGTACACAACTAAATTAAAAGTCATAAATAAATAAACTAATAGCTGGTGAGAGGTGTGTTTTTGTCAACAACCCGAGGAAGGATAGAGGATAAAGACATACCATTAATAAATAACCACAGATCTTCGTCTGAGCTCGGTAAATGCAAACTTTCATCTGAATCGCTCGAAGAACTTTCTTTTGTTTTCTTTGCCCGTTTGCTTTTTACTACCATAGGTCTTTTCGGCTTATTCTTGCGTCTTTCAATGTTCTTAATGCTCTCTTCCAAAGATGTTTTGTACGGTGATGTTGTTAGTACAGTTGCAACTGATCTTTTACCTCTGGAGCTGATAACCCGTTTAAGTTTGGGCGATGGTGAGATATCCCAAGGAGTTACGATATTTTCCAAAGCTGCCCTGCTAGTACTAGCAACCGGTTCTTCAGCTGCACTACTTGTGCGGGCAACTGGTTCTTCTACTTCTCGTCCTGAAAGAGCAGATTCTTCATCCGGATGATTTTCAAATGTTTGAGTGATAAAATCAACCTCCTGAAACATATTTTTGTCGAATGGATAAATGCCAGTGCATTTGAATCCATTTATTGCGATTTGTGCTGTTTGGACTTTAAGGTAGGCCTTCGAAAAAAGTTCAATAACATCAAACTCTGTTATTTTTCGGCCCTGGTCTCGCATAAATCGCCTAATTTCATCGTTATAATACGTCTTCAGAGGTCCCATAAATGTTCTATCGAGCGGTTGCATTTTGTGAGTACAGTGGGGTGGCAAAGATATAATAATAACACCATTTTTGCGAGCCCTTTCCAGAACCTCAATATTTCGGGTATGACTGTAATGACCTCTAAAATGAGTAGCGAAGGGTTCCCCTTTGAAGGGTTTGTGAATCGCAAGAAATGGCCAAACCACTTCGTAAATATCGGGATTTGTATCCAACCCGAAATGTAGCAGGCAAAATCCGAGCCAGGAGGAGCATGTTTCATTAAAACCGGAGAATGGTTCTTTCTGGGAAAAATAAAGTACGGCGGAACAAATGAACCGCCTGCGCTCATGCAACTGACAACCGTTATAAGAGAGCCTCTCTGCAGACGTCATACAACCTATTTGCCTTTTTCCTTTCGCTGCTAAAATTTTGGGTTGCCTACTTTGTGCAATGGACACTCCTGTCTCGTCTACGTTCCAAATACTAGTTGGGGAAAATTTATGTTTTTCGTACTCTTGCTCGAGTAAGCTATAAAATATGCTCACATTTTCAGCATTAAAGCCTTTTGCCCTATCGATTGAGGTTCCGGTTGGAGTCCTGATACTAATCTCTGATTTGTGCCTTTTAAGAAATGCATACAACCAATCTTTTCCTGCGCATTCTTTCATTACTGAAAATGGGCAAGCTATGTTGTTTCTTTTTGCCACTTGGAATGCTAGTGATCGAATGTCACCGCGAGTTAGACCCCAAAAGCGTGATTCCATTTCTCGGATGTATCTTACCAGCTCCAATTCCATTTCCAGGCTAAAAACAGACTTACGTCCCAAAGGCGTGGCTAAAATATCGCTAATAGATTTATCACTGTGAGCGGATCTTTGTAGTGTTGCAAATGGAACTCCAAATGTCTTCGACGCCAAAAGTATACCCATTTCTCCTCCTCGGACTGCTAGAATAGCCTTTCTCATTCCTTCCGCATCCCATTTACGAATCTCACCAATTTTTGGCATGATCTGAAATAAATTATAATAATATTTAGTGATTGATAATTTGGTGGGTAATGTGATATGGTATATCACTTCACCCAATTTCAACTATATCATATTAGCCAATTTCAACTATATCACATTAGCCGCATTTGGCTTTTAAAACAGAGATTTTTTTAAAAATGCACTTCACTGAATTAAAAATTCACCCAATATACTGTCAGCTCTATTCACACACAAACAAAATGTATTACTTCAGTTTTTAATTTTGCTCCAATTTTTGCTGAAATATAACATAAAGCTCACACAAAAAAACTGTCGACTGTACCCTTAAACAATTTCAATGCACTGACTTACAACGCAATGAGCGCGAGCGCGCCTAAAACTGCAGCACGTGTTCTTTTCCATTGCCGTCATGTTGACAAGAAAATTCTTGTCGAGAATTGATTATTTCGGAAAATATGATAATATATCACATTTCCCAACCATATCACAATACCCGAAGTTACTCTATATATATATATATATATATTTAGATAGATATATATATATATGTATATATATATATATATGTATATATATATATATATATATATATATATATATATATATATATATATATATATATATATATAAATGACGTTCACATGAAGGACATTTCTCCCTGCAATAGCGTTTAGTGGGTGCCGTGCTATCATAGAGTTTTTTTTTTGAGATATGCGCATTCAGACTCTATGGTTTTATTATCTCTGCATGTTTTTCGGAAGAAGTTGAACATTTTTACACATTTGCACTTCTTTTTTTTTTGCTTTGCGGTTTAAAGAAGCATAATTTTCAAAATATACAGGTGGCCCGAGTCCACTTGCATGCCCAATTAACTCTGTCCTCGATTATCCGGCAGTGCCTACGAACTAAACGCAGTCCCTCTTTGCAATCCATTCCTGGCCTTGAGTAATTTGATGTAATCAATTTAATGTTAAACAACATATGTCTTAAGTGATTCCGAAATAGATAGGCGGTGATTCCAGTATATAGACATTTTGGGGATTGTACTAAAGAGTGTAGCATTTGCATAAGAAATGAATGTCATTTCCACTTTTTAATGAACTCTGCTGTGTGATCCTAAACCATTCTTAAAGTAGAATATTCCAGGAACCCATTACGTTACAAAATGATGTTTTATTTGGTGGCTATGACCAAAGACAATTGTAGCAAGTTTCGATTTGCCCAGCCTGCTTCGAAGTATCCTATATCCAATCAAAGACGAGAAATAGAAATAAATTTCATGGCATTTGACTCTTCGTATAAATAACCAATGTATTTCGAACTCCTGCTTTATCGTGAACTGAAAATATGCCCATCAAATATATTTCGCAAAGCGCCCACCTCACTATAATCAACATTTTTAAGCAAATGTTTAATTAATCCTTGATATTAATTGCTGCTTGTTAAAATTATTCATAGAAGATCTTAAATTTGCTGACTCAAGTAGATATGCAAGTATATTCTGAACTGATCTCCGGCCGACTTAATTATAATAATTTGGGTGAGAAATGATTACAAAACCTCCACGCCATTTGTTCTCGCAGTTGATTTACCTAATCATTTACTTCCCTCGGGAATATTCGGCCAAATTAATTTAGATCCTTCCAACCACCGCTAACTTCAAGCTTTGAACTTCAATATACTCTAATCTTCTCCACCAGAGTAGGAATGAAATACAAGACCATCTCCAACTCGTTCAACGTCGTATTTAAGGTATAAACGACTTTACTGGTGTACATTGTACATACTTCTCAAGGATTTGTGGGTTAGGAAGAAGCTATAAAATAAATTGGCTTGCCAATGGATGAGAAATATTTTCATAGTAACGGTCGTTTGGTAGAAAGGCGTGTTCCTCTTTAATATGGTTGAAAGCCGCTCAATGTAAAACGATAGCTAAATGTTTGCTATAAATTTTTTATAGCAAGTCTCAAAATTGAAAGCAAAGGGCAAATACCACGTAATAAATTTCTACATACTCTAGATACCTCCCATTAAATTAAATTTAGACAGTTTAAGGGCCCTCTTCAAATACGTGAATAATTCCCGATTGAGTAAATACTATAACGCTGCACCTTCTGTTGTTTTCACTGTTTGGGTCAAGATTTGCTCCTTTCAATTGAGTTCAGATTTTTATAAGCAACCGCATGTGTCACTTCTAATTTAGTGCCGGGCGTCGAGTGTTTGAAAACTAAGAACCCCACAGAGGCAAAAAACTCCCCATCAACGGCTATCCACAGGCACGAACATAAGGAAGGATTGCCTCTCAGCAGTTAACAGCGTCATTTAAAACTGACACTTACAACTCGACATTAAATTGACATTATTTGTGCCAATAGCCGTATTCTGTTGAAGCGTTTGTTCTAATTGAACGAGTCGTGTGGTGCTGATGTGATGCTTCGGGCTTTGTTTCGCCTTTTGCGGTCAGTGTTGATGGCACTGCGTAATAGAGTGACAAGAACAACATCATTGGCAACAACTTGCTTTTCAAAACAAATTAATGCCGTCCGACGTCACATATTTTCATTGGAGTTAATTCCTGCGGTTTTGCATTGAATTGATGACCCCGTTTGCTTTAACATGCGTCATTCTCAGTGGGAAAGACGTTGAATTCGATTGCTGTGGGGGCTTGAGGTAAATCAGAGCAATCAGATCGAATTTCAGATAAATAACAGAGGAAACATGGAACCTATTAGATGTACTGGGTGTCTCGTCAATCTACCTCTGCATCTACTTACCTTCTATGGCAGCACAAGAGTAAACTTTCACAGAGCCTTCGGAGTTTCTCTTGCACTTTTTCTGAACTTATCGATAACAGTTGAATAAACTCCTTCGGCTGGGTTGCGAGATGTTCGCTTGGAAAAAGTGCGCTTTTCGAGGAACCAACTGAATGCAATCATCATTCTATTACGTCGTTGATTTTACGGACAACTACTTGAAAGTTAATTGATAAGAAGGTAAAGTTTCCCAGCAACCGTGAGGACATAGGAGAAACGACCAACTTTTAAGTTGATTGTGGTTTTTAAGTTGTCGATAGGAAAGTAAGTTGCAAATTTCTGAAAACCCTTCAGGCTTGGTTTCTTGTAAATACAATTCAGATTGGAGGACTTTCCGACGTGAGAAACAAATATTTTACATGCTATTGAGAAAATAACATCGAATCAACTTATGTAACTTTTCTTTGTAGTTTAATTTAATAATTCATTAACCAGACTATCGAAAGAGCACGGTTAGCCTAGGGTAGCCATGTAAACGACAACAATATAAAGTTTCGCCTTATTTTTAATGTTGGGCTACTAGTTTTAACTTTTGCCCTATCTTGGAGATGTTGAAAGGGTACAATGCTACATTCAAAGTTCATAGAGAGAACTTTTCTTTGAATTGTCTGAACTTCGGCCTTCTATAACGTACTCTAATCGGATTGTTCTCTCTCCGGAAGGTATTTTCTTCCTTCCTATTCGTGTTTGAGGAGTCACTTAATAGGCCGGATTCTATCATCTATCGTAAACAGGTCTTAAATTATTGAAAAAACCAGTTATCATAGCGTTGACAATGCAAGGTCACACCTGTTGGTTTAGAATACCGCGGCACATTTTCTTGTGCTAGCGCATGCATTTAGCAGCTAAGTGCGCAAGTACGCCCACAATTAAAGGTGCTAAGTATAAATCGTTTGTAGCGCCGATTCGGGTTATTTATTCTTTTCTTTAGCGAGTAGTATTGTGGGGGGCGAAGTATGTAGCACCGGCGTACGGTGCTGGTTCACCTCGCTCCCCATCACTAACGTCACTTTATAAAACTCCAACAAGAAACATCGTCAGTCATATGGAGGACAAAACACTGAGCAACGCCGCCAAAGGGTTCATCAAGAATCAAGCTCCAAAGCACTGAGCGGACACCACACAGGAATAAAACACGGCATTATAGTTATTGGTTTATTTCGTATTAATTGTAGGTTCGTATGCCCTAAACTGATTCTCGGTTATGCACTAAACAAAGCTTCCACTAACGACGATTTGTTAATTTACATTGGTGATATTAAGAACGAACTCGACTCCAAAATGAATATCCCCGATTCATTAATGATGACTCGCCGTTGAATTTCGCGTCCCCGTGTGCACCGGGGAGCGGGAGTGACATGGCAACGTCCTGCTGGGACGGGGGATGTAAAAGGACTCCTAGAGAACCCACCGTACCGGCGTCGGTACGGTGGATGGCGACCAACCCGAGCGCTTTGAAGATTGAATTACGACTCCGTATTTAACGTACCTCCGCGTGTACCGGCGGAGTACGGGGGCGGCACGTGACCACGGCGGTCCGTGGATGGAAAACGACTCAACAATATCTTGCTCGTTCAGAACTCACTCGGTCATCGTGATCATGGCGGTATGTGTGCCTAGAACAAAGAAAGACATAAAATGCAATCCTAGGATACGATTTCGGTAAAGCAAACAAAACCGAAATCGTCGGATGCATGTGCGTAGCAGCTAAACAAAGAGACCACGATGCGATGTGGAAATGTGCTAATTTGTTTTAGCTAGGTTACAGGGAAATGCTGTTTATGGCATCGCTAGTAAGGGTACGTATTGAATACCTATTTGCATTGTTTATGGTTGGAATTGATGCAAAGGGACGCGGAATGCGTATTTAATTTGGGTTGCACATTGTGCTAGTCAGGGAATTTTATTGCTGGGAGAAAAACGTCGCCAGCCAATGTATACATAAAGAAATTTATCGTATACATGAATGAAGCTGGGAATAGGCGACGCAATGATAATTATCCCTGGTTGGAATGGTTACATGACATGTGAACCGAGGGTTTTTCTTTTCAGGAATTTGTCTGGTACCGAATTGGTTTAGGATACCAGATAAGCAAAGAAAGAAATCTTACGGAAAATTGTATGCGAAGGGATGCATGAAAAGGTAAGTTTTCTTTATAGGGATTTTAAGATTATAGATGGTGATCTATATAATGCGTGAAGCATTTACAGGTACTAATACTGTTACATTAGCGAACTTAAGGAAGTTGGGTAGTAATTATGGGGTTTTTTTCAGGTAAATGGACCGTAGGGTTTGGCGGAACCGCTACAGTATCACCAGCGCTACATAATTGCATTTTTTCAATGTTGACTATGAAGACGAGGTTTTCAGAAGCTCAACCGGTTAGAGATCACGATTAAATTATTAAATAATAGGTTTGAGCTTCTGACAGGATCATAAAATACCATCTTGCGTTGTCGTTCAATGGCCTTTCATGACGCAAAATAATAAGTGTGTCGTACCTTTCAAAAATTCCATTGGGAGTTAATTAAAGTTGTTTAAATTTTGAATTGAAGCCCTTTAATCCCTCGTTCGCTAGTACTGTTCGTTGGCATTCAAAGGTGAGCCATTTAAACCTTCAGGATGTAGTTTTTAACAATAATTTTAACAACCAAATTGTGAAGTAATTTTTCGTTTATTTTGAACCTTGAAATTGGTTCTAATGACTTCATTCAGACTATATCGCAACATTTAACGCGGTTTTTTGACATTTTAGAATTGACACCGCAAGGGTTGCTTAACAGGCTGCTGATGCAGTATTTCACGGTATGGCATTCGTTTAGTTATGCTTAGTTAAGGGGACTGGTGGGTGGGAGCGAACATGCAGGGCAAAGTCTCTGATTGCTTTCAACCAGGCGAAGGCCAGGACGATCCGTGTCCCTGTTCAATCCAAGTTGGCATGCAGTCGCCACGTGACACCCCTGGATAGCTATGTTATATTGTTTTACCCGGACTTCCGGCCGTTACCCTGGGGTTGGCCTTCCTCAGCTGAGGGACGTTGGCTGGGGACTTCTGAGGTGTTAGGTCCGTGGGTAGGGGGCTTTCTTCTATTAGTGTCCCTGGATCAGCCCGTGGCCAGGCGGCTTCCGACTCGTGGAGTCCGTGGTTAGTGGCTACCGGTGCGTTAAGCCCGTGTGCTTTCCTGGTTGTCCTTCGGGTCACTTTCGAGTTCCCGGTCCAGCTGGAGGAGTGAGAGGAGGCGAACAGGGGGCGTCCAATTTCTTAGCAGTTCAAACCTCTTGCAGCCTTTTAGCAGTGTCTCCGATGAGAAGTTTGTATAACAAATGTGAAGCCTTTTGTTTTTTGGTTTTCCTTGGTTTTATTAAATTTACTAGTACAATAGTAGCTTGCGCACTGCTTGCTTCTAATTCCAATTCTAATTCATTTTTATCTTGAACGGAGGTCCCTTTTATACCTAAAATCCAAATCAAAATTTGTATATCTTCCCACGGTTCATCGCTTACTTCCAGACAGCTACCCGATGCTAGTCCCAGTCGAAGGCCATGCCAACGACAATGAGATTTGCAGCGTTGCAATTTTTGTCGCCAGTCACACTGAGGTGGCAACCTTACGCCGACTCTGGGTGCAGCTCCACCCCAAGGCCATGGGGAAATTTCGATTCAAGGTAATGCGAATCTGATTTGCCCATAGCAAATAGCATGCATGGGCATGGGTGGAATAACCTTGAACGTGATGGGGTGTTGGGTGATCATCAAGGTGATGAGAATTTTTTGTTTGCTTGTAGGTCATAGATTGAACGTGGGAATTGCAGAATTGCAATTCCGATTATGAGAACTGGAAATGCGTTTAGCAACAGGTAGACATGTGATAAGGTTTCACAGCTACACCGAAAGAATTCCTTCGGTTTAAAGTTAATAAAAGATGTCTCATATGCATGCAACATTATTGTATTTGCAGAATTTTGCGTTTATCATAGGAATTCTGCATGTAGCACATTTAATAGAGTATGGGCTACATGCGTATTGTATACATATCACATGGAATTTATTGGGAATTTGCGTGCAACAAAGTGCAATACACACATTATATATGAATATACGGTACATTTTTGGAGTATTGGATTTCTGCGTGTAACAGCTACTTTGGCACCAAGTGAACCAATGCATGCAGCGATATCCTGAAAAAGGTTGGCGCAAGACTAATAACTTTGCCCGGAAAATCAAGCTATTATGGAAGATTCAGCAAGTCTCGGATATGGACCTGATACAGGACGATGATTACGGAAACGAAAATGGCTAATCGATTTGAGAATTTTCTCATGGAACGTCCGCTCACTATACACATCTCGAGTTGCACAGCAGCTAGACGATGCCCTGTCCAAAGATAAGGCTGGCATAACAGCATTACAAGAAATAAGATGGACGGGGAGTGATATTATTCAAAGAAACGAGTATGACATTTATTACAACTCTCATGCAAAACATCATGTGCTCGGGGTAGGCTTTCTAGTCAGCCAAAAATTAAAGCCTGCCGTTATCGGCTTTAATGCAATAAACAAAACGCTATGCACTCTTTGCGTGCGAGGCAAGTTTAAGAACATAAGCCTCATAAACGTTCACGGGCCTACAGAGGACTCTTCTGACGACGAAAAAGAACAATTCTACGACAATGTCGAACGGGCCTTCAATACCTGCTCAAGATACGATGTGAAAATCGTTCTTGGTGATTTGAATGCGAAAATAGGCCGGGAGCCGGTTTTCGGGCACTACGCAGGTTCCCATAGTTTGCATGAGAACACTAATGACAATGGACTACGAGTCATCGAACTGGCAGCATCAAACACCTTGGTCGTTGCAAGTACCAGGTTTCCGCGTAAAGATATCCACAAAGCCACCTGGGTATCACCTGATGGACCCATTCGCAACCAAATTGACCACGTGTTGATAGATCGCTGGCACTCCTTGAGCCCGATGACGGTACGACGCGACGGTACGAAAGTACCGAGGTGCCAACGTCGACTCGGATCACTATCTTGTTGGTATAGTTTTCCGAGCGCGGATTGCCTTACGGAGACGTATTGCATCTGTGGATCAGGTTGGAATCAACACGGCTGCCTTACGTAATGAGAACATCAGCAACATCTTCGGTCATGCGTTAAGACTCACCCTCGAAGATCTCGACGGAGGGAGAGTAAGTCCTGAGACAAGAATGCCGGGCGTAGACGAGAAATGGACACGCCTTAAGAATACTGTTATTAGTACTGCCAACTCCATCTGAGGCAGTAGTCGTAGAGATCGGAGCGACTGGTTTGATTATGAGTGCAAACTAGCGACTGAACGTAAGAATGCTGCAAAACGGGCAATGGAGCCGTCTCATAGAACGCGGGTACGCGAGAAAAAATACAAAGAGCTCAGAAGATCTGAAAAAAAGACTCCACAGACAAAAAAAGAAGTACCTAGAAAAACATCTTGCCTGTGAAATAGAGAAATGTAGAGAGCGAGGTCCGCACCAGGCGCGGAAGTCCTACCAAATAATCTTCAGTATAACGTATTACACACCACGCTGCACTTACTGCAAGGATAAAGAGGGTAATCTGATCACCAATCCTGAAGGCGATTGGAACTGCGCTTCAATGAATTTCTAAATGGTCAGATCACAGAAGAATTGGAAGATCCACCAATGCAGGAACAAGACCAAATGCTTCCGCCATCAAGTATTGAGGAAACAATAAAAGCCATAAGACAGCTGAAATCAAATAAAGCCCCTGGAGCTGGTGGCATACCAGCTGAGCTGATCAAACAAGGAGGGACTGCGTTATATCACTCAATTCATGAGATCGTGGTGCACTTATGGGAGCAAGTGGAGATACCGGAAGATTAGCATCGTGGAATAATTTGACCCATACATAAGAAGAGAGATATCATAGTGTGTGGCAACTATAGGGGTATAACATTGCTGAGTACCGCCTATAAGATACTCTCGTCTATCCTATAAGATCGGATAGCCCCATACGCTAAAGTTATCATTGGTCAATATCAATGTGGATTCATCCTGGGCAAATCAGCGATTGATCAGATATTTAGCCTTAGGCAGGCGATGGAAAAATGTCTGGAATTTAAGATTCCATTATATCATCTATTTATAGACTTTAAGGTCGCCTACGATAGCATAGCCAAGGTAGAACTATATAATGTCATGAGAGAGTGCGGCATTCCAAACAAATTGATACAACCATGGTTGACCATGACCAACGTTACTAGTCAAGTAAAAATAGTGGGATTGCTGTCCAAACCAATAAACATCTTAAATGGACTCCGAGAAGGGGACGGTCTGGCATGCCTCCTCTTCAACCTGGCGTTGGAGAAAGCAATTTGTGACACTGGAGTCACAACTAGAGGGACTATTGTCACCAAGTCCAGCCAGATACTCGCCTACGCAGATGGCATCGACATCACCGGTAGATCCGATTCGGCTGTACAGGACTCCTTCACCCAGATCGAGCAGGCGGCAAAAAAACTGGGACTGCACAATAATGAATAACTAAGTACATGGTGGCAACTTCTGCGAAGACAAGACCTAACGTTGGTGAAACTATCAGGGTAGTGCAGCACGAATTTGAAGTAGTGCAATCCTTTAACTACCTTGGGTCAATAGTCACAATATGGAAGAAGAAAAACGCGAACGGCTGATCAAATCCAACAAAGCCGACTATGGTCTATCAAGGCTCTTTAAATCCCGAAATTTATCCAGACATCCAAGCTGCTACTGTACAAGACCATGGTCTTACCAGTACTCATGTATGGATCCGTAATCTGGGTGCTTAATACAAGGCACTCTGAACTCTTAGCCGCGTTCGAGAAGAAGGTCTTAAGGAGAATTGTTGGCGCCATATGTGAGGGATGACGTAGACCAGGACGCCCAGAGCCTGGGAGTGCCAAGCTGGATGACATCGGCTCGAAATCGGGACCGGTGGAAAAATAGCTGAATAAGGCCAAGACAGGATCCCGGTTGTAGTGCCGATGATGATGATGATGAAGTGTTTACTACCACCCGATTTATTGGCTTAGTGCAAGCTTAGAAAATATTCTTAAGGGCTAACTTACGAACTAAGTTTATTAATCAGTTAATAAATCAAATACGATGTGAGGAATAGGACGGGATGTAAGAAGAAGTTAGAGACAGATATATAGGGGGCGATTTTTTAGAGTGAGGGCGCTAATATTGAATTCACAAATGGATGACTTGGAGTTGACACTTCGCAGCATTCGGAAGATAGGTTCGTTGGATCAGTAAGGGGGAATCTAGTGTAGGCGAGAATTATTTGTTGACTTCGAATAGAGCTGAATTGAGAAAATTGGCGCAGTCGACCGAACCAGAGAGTCGATGAATGAAGAGAATATCGGACAAGATTCTGCATTCTTCCAGAATTTTGAAGTTAATTAATTTGAGACGATTGATGTAAGGAGCCACGATCAGAAGGTTTTTCCCAAGCCAAGCCAGGGAGAGAGAAACGTAAGAAACGACATTGAATGCTCTCGTTTTGGCGAATATGGGTCTGCTGATAGCGGGACCATTCGTAGCTAGCATACTCGAGCAATGGACTGCTGTATAAATTGACTGCGACTTGTTGTAAGCCGTTTGTTATGAAAAAAATCTTGTTGGAGGATATCTAGCCACATTTTACGACAAATTGTGTTCGCATAACCATCTAATACTCGTATACAATATATATTATTTTTTAGCATGCCTAGACTGGTTAGCGTACGAATAAGACTCAACCAAACACGCCCAGGTGCACTGCGATTTGCTTTATTCCAATGTATCTCGGAAACCAGTTTCGATGCGGCATGGATGGTATCATGTCGACTACCAAAAACAAAATTGGTTATACGGGATAATTTTATTATCACCGGACCATTTTAATAATGGTATATTTATTAGTTTTTCGAACACCTTGCTGATGTTAACTTATAGATCGGTGATTGACTGGGTTGCTACTATCTCTTCCAAGTTTTGGAATGAGGTGAACTACTAACGTTTTCCATTGTTGAGCGCATTATTGGGCAGTGTCGTATAAATATGTACGGCTTTTTGATTTGATTTAGTAGGTAAGTGCTCCATTTATTAGCTTAGTACAAGCTTATATACATAAATTACATTTATTACAACAAAGCATATCAGGCGTACCGGTATCAAGTTTTTTTTTAAAAGGTAGAAAAGGTTTTCTTGGGAAAGTAAAAAACATTTTTTTCGAAGTATTGGCCATTGCTTTCTACACATTTCGACCACCTTTATGGCAAATTGTGGATACCACGCCAATAAAACCGGTCGTCTTTTGCGGCAAACCATTCAGAGACCCAATTTTCGATTTCTTCGTAGGAATTGAAATGCTGCTTAGCCAATGCATGTACCATCGATGAAAGCAAATGGTAGTCGGAAGGAGCCAAGTCTGGTGAATACGGCGGGTGGGGTAACACTTCCCAGCCGTTTCTTTGACGGGTTTTGCTATATGACTCGGAGCATTAAAATGCAACAAAATTACCTTTCGGTGTCTTGTGGCCCATTCTGGTCGTTTTTCGACCAATACATGGTTCAAATTGATCAGTTGTTGTCGGTAGCGTTTCGCATCAACAGTTTCGCCAGGTTTTAGAAGTTCATGATACACCACCCCCTTCTGGTCCCACCAAACACAGAGCATTGTCTTTTTTCCGAACCGATCGGGCTTTGCAGTCGATGTTGACGCTTCTCCTGGATGTGCCCATAATTTTTTGCGTTTAGGATTTTTAAAATAAATCCATTTTTCATCACCAGTCACAATTCGATCCAATACTGACTTCCTTTCGTGTCGTAGAAGCAGTGTTTCACATGTGGTGTTTCGCTTTTCCATCTGTCATTCAATTCATGTGGCACCCAGTTTCCACACTTTTGGATCTTTCCCATAACTTTTAAACGGTCAGAAATTGTTTGTTGTGCAACATTTAACATTTGTGCCATATGTTTTTGACTCAAAGTATCATCTTGATCCAATATTGCTTGCAATATGGCGTCTTCAAACTTTTTTGGTGGTCTTCCACGTTCTTCATTTCGCACATCAAAATCATTATCTCTGAACCGCTTAAACCATCTATTGCATGTTGCTTCCGATAGAGCATGATCACCATAAGCCTCGACTTTGCAGCACTTTTCTTCAAATGAAAACAAAAAATTAATGTTTTCCGCAAATCATCATTTTCTGGTACAAATTTCGACATTTTTAACAGGATTAAAAAAAATGATGTTGTTTGTACAATGAGTTGTGTAGAGTTACAGGATCGCCATGTGGTATTCGAAAGTGGAAGGGTTTGGCAGGATCGCCATGTAGTGTTTGTGGAGGCATGTCAGGGGACATGGCAGGGACGCCATGTGGAGTTACAGGATCAACATGTAGAGTTTATCGGCAGGTATGTAATATTTTTGACAGAATCGTCATGTATTGTTATTGCTGGAAGATACTATCTACAACCTACTTCCCTATGGGTGCTGTATGAAGCGCAGCTCGCTAAAAGTCTATGGCGTAAGCGCCGCAGTGTTCGAATCAAAAACAGTTTAGGTTATTGATTGATTTATTTCCGAAAATGCTGGGGCATTTATACTCCCCATCAATCGCTCAAATATTTACAATTCTTATTGTACACTCATATAAATATTGCTTAATATGCTATTCTATTTTTAATAGTAACTTCACTCATACAAATTTTGTTTACTTAAACTATTTCATTCCTTACAATCAATTAAGTGTGTAATGCAAGAACCACGATACGAATTGACCCAATTAATTCATTAATTGCTTACCAACGATAAATTTATAAACGTTTCTTCGTAACTGGAGCTGTTCGTTTGTTTATGAAAATGAAATGAGTTGACCTTGAATTTATGGTCAACAACGAATGCTGGTTATTCGATATTCGGAAATTGTGACACGGGCAATTAATGCATTTGATATTATTGTCTGTGGTCATGTCGTGCGTATAGTGTTACACTACAGTTGATGCATACTAAATATGTTTGACAGATGTCAGAGCAACCAAATAAAAAAATATAAGGGCTCGTTCACAACAAACGTTCCCTATCGATACATTTGTATCTTGACGCTCACTTCAGACCGGTACACCTGGTAAATAATTTAACTACACTTAACCTAAGCACGGAAGAGAAAGGACAAGAAAAAATAAAAGCTTTTAAAATTATTCCGAAGGTTGAGACGACGGAAGGATAGGAGGATCTGGAGTTGGAGTGTGTGCGGGTAATAAGGGTTCGGGTGGCGGATGGGGTGAGATCAGGATGGCAAAGAGAGGAGGCGAAGTCTGAGGCAGGAGAGGTCAGATTGAAATCGAAGAGAAAGGGTGCGAATTTGCCCTTCGCGGCATTCGTGAAAGGCGTTCGTTAGAGCCGTAAGATGTGTGATTGGCGGGCAGATAGAAGAGACAGGGGTTTCGTGGGTTACGACGGTTAGTGCGGAGAGTGGTGGAGGAGAACAAGCTTGCGCAGTTGACTGAACCAGTGAAGAGACGTGCCAGCGTGACGTCTACGCCCTTGAAGTGTGTTGATGTTTATTAGATGGAGACGGTTTGTGTATGTGGGGTGAGCACGGGGGTTTTCCAAGTTCAACCCACAAAGGGCAAAACGCAAAAACCGACGTTGGAGGTTTTCAGTCCTGCGAATATGGGACGAGTAGTGTACGCCTGACTGGCGTACTCTAGAAGAGGGCAGACGAAGTCTGTAGGGTGATCGCGAAACGTAGGAATTAGACAATTCTGCTCTTTATATGGAAACAAATGCAAATCATTCTTCGAAGTATGCCGTAAGGTGGTTCCACCCACCATCCTTCGAAATGCGCCGTAAGGTGGTTCCAAAATGCTGAGCGCGGTGACCATACAACGCATGTGGGTTTTCGGCAGCACTCTCTCTTACCGCTTCAACCAGTTCGTTGGAACGTCTTGGGAGCTGATGAACGGCATGGCGACAATCTCCCACTGTCCCATGCTCAACAAAATTCGACACCAAACGAGGAATATTGTTGTCAGACGGTCCTTGTTGGCCCCAATATTTTCGACGATACGCACGTTGAGTTAACACCACTCGACGACTATTTTCAATGTACAGCGTCACTACTTCGGGGTGTCGTTTCAGTGTGTTAAAATTGTACTGAATTGACGTTTCAAAATTAAGTGGATCGGTTGATAAATGTCAAAGTTATTCAATGTTTACATACCGACATAAAATATGGCCTATACTAAACATACTCAAGGATAACATAACCCGTCTCTTTATGTTTGTTTTTTTTTTCTTTATACTCTAGATTTTAAGTTAGTCCGGAAGCTTTGTGGGGGTAAAAAGTATTATTGCCAGCGTATGGCACGAGATTCACTTTAACCCACTGCACCGTCACTGCGAAAACTATAGTTCACCCGAAGAAATGGAAAATGAAAACACTTTTATAATTGTTATTCTGTTTTTAAACTCCGTTGTATTTAATATATTACTGGTGATGGATATATCAGTTCTTAACACAGCTATAAACAGTTTGATTTTTGCTTCTTTTATTGTCACAATTGATCTTTAAAGATTATACATTAGTCACAGCACAACGAATAAACATGACTCTATAATAGTTGGACAGAGACTTTTTAATGGCGCGACCTGACGTTATGACGATTGAGTAAGTACTTTATGACCAGCGGCGTGACTGCTCGGAATGATAGTTGAGATGTGACTGACTAAATTAGGGTGGAAATCGTAATTCCTGCTTTTTACACATTGATCTGCCAATGGTAATCATGCTCTCTTGTGTGTTCTCCAACTCACCACACTCATCCAGGTCGAAACGTACTTGTGTATTCGTTCGACGTCGATTGGCATAGCCAGAATGGAGAAATCAAAAAGGAAAGCACAATAACCCAGGGTTGATCTGGCTAGGTGTGTGTGCGTCAGTGGCGTGTATACGGCTGGTCTACTGACCTAGACAGAAATACGAGAGAGAGGAAAACCTAGTTCTGGATATTCACCAGCAAAAAGAGATCATTGATCCCAAGCGAATGGGTGATCTGGGAAAAGTCAATAGGACGCCGCGTCGGCTGGGGATATAATACCATTCTGTGGAATGTTCGATAAATACCCAAGCCTATGGACTATGACGCAACCGCGTCGCTTGATTTGACTTGGTTATTGCTAACCAATACGAATAGAATTTCCGGTGGAAATCCCATGGTTAGCGCAATAGTGTTGCCGTATGTCGTTGATTGTAGCTAAACTCAATTATGCATTATCTGCATAGAATAATGAGTTTAGCTATGCGTCCCTTTGACATGTTTTACAGGTAAATAACTTAAGAAGGAAATGGGTAGGTATTGTGGTTGGAATTGTGGGCTGTTTCTCCTATAAGTTAGAGAAACCCCTACAGCTTATTTATATTGATTGTATTAAGCCAAATAAATGAAGGCTCTGTCCTCACTAAACTCTGAAAAACTCCAAAACCCCAAAACTCTACCCCTTCATAACATTGTTCCCAGCGATGAATAAGAGACTCTGATCTTCTCCTCATGCCCTTCTTTGGAGTGCTTTTCGCACACGCGGCAAGAATCGCGCGAGGGTGAAGACGGGCGTCGTATCTTCGCATAATCTTTTGAAAGACTGCCATTTCTGGAACCGCCGAAATATGACGAAATCACTGCCTTCGTGAGTTAGCTCCAATGAACTTTGAAATAGATTCGCTATCGTTTGAACAAATTTCTCGCTGTCGATCTTATTTTTCTGTTCATGACTCGGCATTCTTTGCTTTTAAAAAACAGACCTTTCTTGGAGGAATCACGATTAGGTTTGACCAAAGTGAAACTCCTCTTCGGCGGCCTCGTCTTCTGCTCCAAATATGATCTCAATAAAAAAAAGTTCTGCTTGTGCGAACCTAGGATGTTCTCAGCTCCTCATTTCTACTTTGGCCTCCGTTCTTCTCATTAACCAAACTTTTTGACTTAAGAACGATCATGTAAGCCTACACATTTTCAGTTTTCTTTCCTTGGAAACAACGTTATTAGTGGACACTACTAGCACCTCGACCAATTCAAAATGGATGTAGTACTTGGTTTTATTCATTGTCCCAATGGGGACGCAATATTTGGCTTTCATTTGCGCTATAAAGTATTTCCAACGAGACAGATGACAGTTCAGAGTAACACAAAAATGAACTCCATATGAAAGAACAACCCGTTTGCTGTATGAGTCCTTTCCTGGTCACGTAATTTCCCAAATTGTATTTGCGCGCATTTTAGGACACCCTTTACTCCTACCATACTCGTAAACGGCCATCAATCTAAAGTACATTGATACCTCCTTTTCCTATTCCCTCCTTCTTCTTTCGCCTTCACTATACTTTGACATTTAAGGCTACCTCAAAACTGCCTTTTATGTGTGCGTTTTCGTAAAAAAAGAAACTGTTTACATTACGTTTTTGTTTCTACCACGTTGCAGTAACACTTAGATAAGGGATACACCCTTTCCACCAACGTGTTTGACGAAATGTGTTTTATTCAGAATGTTTGCATTAACATTTGTATCCCAATATTCAACCTGTTTATTCTAAACTCATGGTGTGGGGTGAATTCCTGAGGGTGCCATTAACCACTGGAATGAGAGTGATTGACTATTTATTGACGAAATTTGTAACCAGAAATGTGAGGTCCTGCGTGGACCATAAACGCCAATAACAATAATAACAATATCCAAAATGATGGTTTTGAATACAAATTACAGGATTCTCCTTTTCCTGTTAACACCTTCAAATAAATTAAACTAGATGGGGTTCCAGGATCCGTTTTGAATTGGTTTTCCTTAAAATGTACATCGTTCCAAGCACTCTTTGAAAAGTTTGAATTCCATTAATAATCATGTATCGTATTCAAAACGGGGTCGTTTTCGACTCGATGCCTGGTGATATGTGATAAATATGGTTAAAAATTTAAATAGCTCTGTTGTTGTTGTACACAGGATCCCCATCCTTCTACATAATGGAACGACCTACATATGTGACGTGTTTTGGCTTGTAGTTTTCGTAAATCCTTTGTCTCGAAGGACTTAATAAGATGGCACGTCACGATGTTCTAACATGACTTTTGTCTAATCCGAATGTCACCGTTTTCAGACTATGAACAGGCCGTCCCGAAAATATTGTAATCCGTTTACAGTCATTCGCAAGGGATTTTAGCTTCAAAGCGTCTACTTCGTATCCCCTTTTTCAAATAGAATACCACTAAACGGTGTTCGTAATTCTGCCTTTCAAGTAAACCGAGATTTGCATGACATCACGCATGCTGTTTTAGATTGAAACCCTGCAGCCATGGGGATCAAACAAAGAGCTACGGCCATAAAAATCAACTCCATGACCGGCGCGATGTTTCGTTAATGTATTTTCGAGCCCAGGTGATGCCGAACCCATTCCTTTCCTATGTTGTTTTTTACACACATACCTACAAAAAATGTGCTCCCTGGGAGCACTTGTCAGCCGTTTACCGAATGCCCTATTAAATGAAAACCCCCTATTTCAAACGAAGCGACATGGGCGGAAGATGAGTCAGAGCACAAATCTCATCAATCCTTCCAAATTATTTGTTTTATAAAACGTGAAGGAACCACACCCTCACCCGACAGTTTGCCTATATCCCCACATCTTTCGTGGTGTTTACATGAATTTCCGAATTTTAATCCTTAACGAAATGCAAATGCGAAGGACCGAATAATTTAACCAAGGCAAACAGACCCAAAAACCTCCGTAAACGACATCGAATGTCAGTTTGTTTTAAATCTGATATTAAATTGGTGGGGAGCATTCGGTGGGTCTTTGGTGAAATTTCAGTTCTAACGGATGAATATTTGTCGTTGCTGTATTGTGGGCTGTAACGTCCTTAAAGCACGCTTCGAATATAAAATAACTGTTAGGCGACTGGTCCATAATATGGTCGGAATTAAATGTCTTGCGTGTGAAAATGTTTTACTTCTAGTGATGGAATGAGACGATAAATACTAGTGTAATAGGGGAGCTGTGGACATTGCGATGATTGTGGTTCTGTTTGACATGCAAAGGAGATTCTCTCGCTGTTTTCCAGAGGGAAGTTAAAAACTTTGGTAGACTGTAATGGGTCTCCCGAGGATGCATTTTGCTGTCTTATCGATACGGAGAGAGAAACGTAAGACGGTGAAACGTGAACATATTTGTAGATGACACGTTCTGTTGACGTCACATGCGGTGGGGTGTAGAAAGTCTGGAAGACGAAAGTGGAAACATTACTGGACCCTTGGGCATGATCCACATAGACAAGAGATAATTAAAGTCGTGACGGAAGTCTTCTTTATGATATGTGTATGACATTTCCAAAAGATGTTTGAAAGAATAAGGGAGGCTAGAGTACAAAAGCTGTTTGTGGGATCTTATGAAAAGGAAAGTAATCAAATCGATAAATGTATTTAGGCCAATAAAAAAAACGTGACAAAAAATTACAAGGTAATATGAACCCTTCGTTTGCCATCCGTTTCTGGCATTTTTTCCTGATTAACTCTCTCAAAATGTGCGTATTCTTCCTTATTTTTCCGTTACAAAAACCGCGTACTCCTCTTTATTGTTATTTTTCTATTTTTTAACTTTTCTCGCATAGATCTGGAAGTTCCCACGAATTAAAAGTAGCTTTTCAAATTTTTCGCCATCCCTTTCTGACAGTATTCTCCAAATTTTTCCATAGCAATTTCAGACCCCGAACAATTTTCCTGATTGTTTCTTTCTCAACATTGCTTTTTTCTGGATTCAATTTACAACTTAATAGTTTTTTACTTTTTGCTGTTATGGGAAAAAGGCTTTCAAAATACAAATGTAACAATAAAGAAAGGTATTCGGACTTGCAAATTGCTTTGAAAAACTTCGAAGGATAACATTAGAACTGAATGTCAAACGAAATTAATCGTTTGGTATACATTTCTGTGGCTCCTCGATAGTATAGTGGTTAGTATACCCGCCTGTCACCCGGGAGACCGGGGTTCGATCCCCCGTCGGGGAGCCCCTGGCGCAAGACTAATGACCTTGCCCGAAAAAAAAACAAATCATTATGGAAAATTTAACAAGCCTCAGGGCTTGCTAAATAAGGCCAAGACCGGTTCCAGGTTGTAGTGCCGATGATGATGAATATGAACCCTTAAGACTCCAATTGTTTGGAGCGATTAGCGCATTGGTTATACTTGAAATCCTATATAGGGATGTTTGGCGGTGGGAGCGAACATACAGGACAAGGTCACTGATTGCTTTCAACCCGGCGGATGCCCGGAGGATCCCTGTCCCTGTTCAATTCAAGTTGACATGCAGTCTCCTCGAGACACCCTTGGATAGCTACTTTGGCACTCACCAAGTAGTGAACCAATGCATGCAGCAACATCCTGAGAAAGGTTGGCACAGACTAATAACCTTGCCCGGAAAAACAAATTATTATGGACAATTTAACAAGTCTCGTATATAGACCGGATACCGGTGGGACTTGCTAAATAAGGCCAAGACTGGATCCCGGTTGTAGTGCCAATGATGATGATGATATAGGAGAACAGAAGTAAAAGAGAATATCGATAATTCTTCACATGCCAAATCGATTAATTCGACTTTCTGAATTTCATTAAATTTTAATGTCAAAACATGTTGTTAATTGCTTGCATATATTCAAAACATACATCGATTGTAATAAAATGTACATCGTTTATAAGTTTATAATTCAAGAGCCATTTTAAAGAATAATATATATTATTTTCTCATTTTTCTCAACAATTGGTTTTATGGAGTTATAAGTTTTAATATGAAGAAAAAAAACACTTTCTTTTCTTTCCTAGTGATACCTCAGGACGTTCTTTTTTTACACTGTTTAACGGGTCAATTGAAAAGTCCACGGCCTCCCATAGTAAAACACATTTTTTTGGCAAAATTCGTTTTTGTTATTCAACATAATTCCCTTCGAGGGTGATACACTGATTATAGCGACCCTCCAACTTTTCGATACCTTTTTTGTAGTACGATTTGTCCTTTGCTTCAAAATAGGCCTCAGTTTCGGCGATCACCTCTTCATTCGACGAAAATTTCCTCCCAGCGAGCATTCTTTTGAGATCTGAGAACAGGAAATAGTCACTGGGGGCCAGATCTGGAGAATACGGTGGATGCGGAAGCGATTCGAAGCCCAATTCATGGATTTTTGCCATCGTTTTCACTGACTTGTGACACGGTGCATTGTCTTGGTGAATCAGCACTTTCTTTTTCTTCAAATGCGGTCGTTTTTCGGCGATTTCGTCCTTCAAACGGCCCAATAACGGCGTGTAATAGTCGCTGTTGATGGTCCTTCTTTTTTCAAGATAGCCAATGAAAATTATTCCGCGCGCATCCCAAAATACAGACGCCATAACCTTGCCAGCCGACTGTTGCGTTTTTCCTCGCTTTGGGGCGGGTTCATCGTGTGCAGTCCACTCGGATGACTGTCGATTGGACTTCGGAGTGAAATGATGGAGCCATGTTTCATCCATTGTCACATATCGACGCGAAAACGCGGGTTTATTACGCTTGATCATCTCCAAACACTGCTCCGAATCATCAACTCGTCGTTGTTTTTGGTCAAAAGTGAGCTCGCGCGGCACCCACTTTGCACAAGCTTTCTCATACCCAAATATTCGTGAATGATATAATGTACATGTTCAGTTGATATCTTTAGAGTGCCTGCTATTTCATTAAATTTCAATTTACGGTCTTTCAAAATCATTTTGTGGATTTTTCTAATGTTTTCGTCGGTAACAACCTCTTTTGGGCGTCCACTGCGTTCACCGTCTTCGGTGCTCATTTCACCACGTCTAAACTTAGCATACCAATCCTTGATGGTTGATTTTCCTGGGGCGGCGTCTGGAAACTCGTCATCAAGCCAAGTTTTTGCTTCAACTGTATTTTTTCCCTTCAAAAAGCAATATTTTATCAACACGCGAAATTCCTTCACTCAAAATACTATAATTCACAAACTAATGATCCGACACCTGTCAAATATATTTACGCGTCTGTTGAAGGTTAGGGCTAACTAAAAATCATGGATTTAATTCGAGTGCCGCCATCTATGTGTCAGGCCGGGGACTTTTCAATTGACCTGTTACACTTTAAAGTGGGGGACATAACTTGCCCCCCACGGATTCTGTCTTAAGACTGCTCTACATAAATTTTGTAGGATCCAAATAAGGGAAAGAGGACTTTGGGGGTTCTCTATATTACACGGAGAAACAACCCACAATTACAATCACAATTTCCGCCTTATTTCAACCGCTTTCAGCGTGTCATATTATCCCCTATTCCACCGTTCATGCTATTTACCTGAAATATCATGTTTTCCCAAAGGACGCATAGCTAAACTCATTATCCTATGCAGATAATGCATAATTGAGTTTCGCTACCCTTTTTGCCATACGACAACTCCATTCCTCTAACCATGAGATTTCCACCGAAAATCCCATTCATGTTGGTTAGTAACAAGTCGAATCAAATGACGCGGTTGCATCATCATTCAATGGCTTGGGTAATTACCGCATTCCTTAGCGTTTTTCCCACGGTCTTATTTCCGTAGCCGATGTAGTGTCCTATCGATTTTCCGCAGATCATCCATTCGCTTAGGAGGAATGATCTCTTTTCGCAGGTGAATAGCACCAGCTAAATTTTCCTCCCCTTCATAATTCTGTCTTCCTACGGTTCAATGCACCCCCAGTTCACCACAGCCATAACACTGGGGCAGTAGGTCATTCTCAGAAACTTCATTTGATACCGTCGCACAAGCTAAGCCAACCCCGAAGTTATTGCGCTCTTACTTTTGTTATCTTTATCCGTCGCATGTCCAGCGACTGTCGAATGATGCGCGAGTATTATCCACCGCACTGAGGCATGCGAATGAGAAGATACATGAAAAGAGCTTGGTGATGATTGGCTAATAGCTGTGCGAATACAGAAATCCCAATTTTCACCCCTAATTAACTCAGTCGCTGTCCAATCTCCACCGTGCTAAGTCACGCCGCTCGGGTCAAAAAAGTAATTTATAAAAAAGTCGAATATCAACCACCGGGGTGTATACACATACGTCGTATCAGTGCGAGTATAGGAGTGAGTCGTCAGTAAAGTTTCCCTCTGTGTTATGAGGCGTTAAAGTTGATTTTTAATTGAGTGAAATTGGTTACGAAAATGTTAGACAATTCGGAAGGAACTTGAAGGAATACATTTCCATAAAGAATCACCGGTATGAATAATAATTAACAAAATATCACCTTCAATTGTAAGCGTTGATCATCAAATATATTTGACATTTGTGTTTGACCAATAAAGTCCGCGACAATTTGGAAAACTAAGCCATTGTAAACAATCAAAAAAAAAAATAGTGAATAATAAAAAAAACTATAAAATTTAAATCAAAATATAATTAATTCCAATCAGTACCAGTTGAGGTGTTTGTGTTTTTATTTCTTCATTCTCGTCTGCCTCGAAACATCGTTGGGGATTTAAGGAATCCGTGTCATGCCAGACACACCAACTGACAACCCCACAGGACAACGATTGAAACGTGGCTGAAAAATGTGAAGCATAATCCGATCACCGGATGCGGGCAATCGAACGAACCCACGGATCGCTTGAAGCACGTTACTGATCGGCAAAATGCTGATCTTGCGCTTCTGGTGTTGTCGCATGTACATTGTGTCCTCCCGTGTGTATCTGACGGTGCAGCCGAACCGATAGACTCTGGTGACGTAGCACGTGCCACAGTGGAGTATGAAAAATATATTACAGTTACATTTATTGTTCTATTTTATAATTTGTGTTTACAGTTTGTTTATTATTATATTACAACGCGGTGGTTCGTTATCATAACTTCAACTTCTAAATTTTTTCCTATACAATCTTTATTCGCTACAAAATTAATAACCATGAACTTTTCTTTTTATTTTCAGGTAAGTTGAGAATCTCTGTATCATGTGATATTTTCATTTCTGGTGAGTCGAAAATTACTATTACAAAACTTTATGAAACAACGAAATTCACTAAGTTACTATTTATTCCAATTTTACAAGTGGACAAGTGTGAAAATCAATGATGGCTTATCTTTGCGTATTGCGTATTCATATAAGATATCTTTTTTCTAAGACACAGTTTACTGGTCAGCACCGTTATGTTATCTGTAGCTTCGATGAATTCTAATCCATGGGCGCGAGAGTGCGGGGAAATTTCCCCTCCAACTAATTATTTATCCCGAATAATGTTCATATTAGTAGAGTTAAGAATGTGTGAGCTATATGCGATACGGAATGGTTGGGTTAGTTAGGTAAAGTGTCTCCATAAATTTAGTGGAGCAACTGTTATAGGGCATAAATCCTATAAGGGTCGCTTTTATTCATCCGCTACGAAACTTTGCTGACATTTTATGTGTTACATTCTGTTTGTGCCGCACTGTGAGGCACGTTCGTTTACGACTGGTAAAGTGTATTATAGCTGGCTAAAGGAATACGACTGACCAGTAATTCCTACAATAAGCGAAACCCAGGTCATCACTGGTACCCATACTATCCACAGAATGAACTTAAAAACTCAAATTGCTAACTAACCTCCGACAAGTCTGCACGTGCGGTTCTGCCTCGTAATCCGTACCATCGGACCAATTCTGCAATCCGAACATCCAAAACCCGGCTCCTCATCTATTCCTTCGCTAATAGTCGATGACGGACCAGTGACCAGCGAGCGATAGACAAGGTGAATCTACTTGCTGCACATTTTGCACCGAACTCGACGCTTCCTGATCCCAATGCGTATTGCTCGGACACTCATGAAGCTAAACGCACACAAATCCGCTAATCCTGATGGCATTTCCCCAATTCTCTTGAAGAGATGTCCCTCTTTACTCGCTAAACCACTGTCTTCATTTGTCTTATTCTACTGGCCGTTTCCCAAATAGATGGAAGTCACCGAACATTCAGCCAATTCCCAAAAAGATCGACCCTCTCTTCTTATCGACCCATAGCACTAACACGTTTTCGTACCAACAGACCCACAGGAGATTTGATGGCGTACCTTACTGAAATGTGAAGCCATCCCATCCGCTATTTCGGAGAAAGCAAGGTTGTTGCAGTGGATATCTCGAAAGCCTTCGACAGAGTTTGGCATATGGCTTTCTTATCAAAATTACATTCGTATGGAATGCACAATTCCCTAATCAAATGGATAAGAGACTATCTTTCTGGCCGTTCAATTTAAGTGATTCTTGATGGTGTCGAATTAGTCTCCCGTAAAATTAATGCAAGTGTACCCCAGCTTTCATTATCTCACCCACTCTCTTCCTCATCTTTATAAAAGATCTCTGGTCCACTACTCACAACCCAATTCACTCGTTTGCTGAGGATAGCACATTGGGCTTCTCATACTCACACGAACATTTCTGACCAAATTCTTCGAACGCCATTACCAATCAGCATGTCAGAGACTATTTTTCTGGCCGTTCAATTCAAGTGTTTCTGAATGGTGTCAAATCTGGCTCCCATCAAATTAATGCAAGTGTGCCCCAGCGTTCGGTATCTCACCCACACTCTTCCTCATCTTTATAAAAGATCTCTTGTCCACTACCCGCAACCCAATCCACTCGTTTGTTGAGGATAGCATATTGAGTTTCTCATACTCATACGAACATTTCTGACCAAACTCTTCGAACATCATTACAAATCAGCAGGTTATGCTTAATATATTTAATTCAGACCTTAACAAGATATATCAATGGGGATTATCTAACCGAGTAGAATTCAATGCCTTAAAAACTCAATGCTCTTGTCCTCAACGGCGAACCCCAAAGTAAATACACTCTCGATGAGCGGCACTATCGACGAAGCTAAGGAACTATCAATCCTCGGTACTCGAATTAATTTGATTCTTAATTGGAGCGACCACATATTTGAAGCTGCGAAAAGTGCAGCCAAATGTATGGGGTTGTGGGGGTTCTCTATACCACATGGAGAACCAACCCACAATTCCATACCTCATTTCGACCGCTTTCAGCGTGTCATTTCTACCCATTCCCCTTATAAACGATTACCCCTGTAACACATGTTAAACGGACGCATAGCTAAACTCATTATCCTATGCAGTTAACGCATAATTGAGTTTAGCTACCCATTTTCGCCATACGGCAATACCATTTCGGTAATCCACGAGATTTCCACAGGAAATCGTATCATGTCGGTTAGCAACGGCATAGTCTGATCAAACGGCGGTTGCTTAATCTTGCGACCGCTGGGGAAATTATTAAAGTATTTAAGTTAGTTCCCATGATCAGATTTCCCTAGCCAAGTCAGCGTCCTTTACACTTTCTCCAGACACTTCATTCGCTGGGGATCAATGCTCTCTTTTCGCAGTTGAATAGCATCAGCTTAATTTTCCCCTGCTTCACAGTTCTGTCTTCGTACAGATCAATGTACCCTGAGTTCACCATATTACCGAATTAGGTCAATGGGTTTCACTCAGAACTACATTGATTCATGCACATACAACCAAATCCACCCCAAGATAAGCATACATTGTGTTTCTGTTCTCTCGTTCTCCGTACGGTCCGCGACGGTTCCGCCAAACCTCACGGCTTACTTACCTGAAAAACCCCCATATCTTCCATCCAATCATATAATTTCGCTAATGCAATCCCATTTGCACCTTAAATGCTTTACGCACCTAGGATTATCTAAGATATAATCTAAAAAGTCCCTAGAAAAGAAAACTTACCTTTCATGCATCTCTTCGCATACAATTCCTGTAAGATTTCTTGCTTACCTTATCAGGAATCTCAATACAATTCGGCACCTTCAGTGCCAAGCAAATCCCCCTAGACGAATTCCTGAAAAGAAGATGATTTGGTTTGCATACAATGTAACCATCATAACGGGGACCATACACATTGCGTCGCCTATTTCCCGTCCTCACCAAGTGTATCATAAATCACCATATATATATATTGGCTGGCGATCTGCACCCAAGGGACCAAAACAAATGTACGCATATCGCGTCTCTTGGCACAAATTGAGTCCTATTACAACCACCGTTCGCGACGGTCGGTTCACTCCCGCTCCCCGGTGCGCACGGGGATGCAGATATTCGAGCCGAGAGTCGCGTTCATATACTCAAAAGTCGAGAGTCGCACCCTACAACTTCAAAAATATATTCGTTTGTACAAGTAAAATTCCCTCCTCAGTTTGCTACCACGAATTTGTTGAAATTAAGAAAAAATTATACGAACCGTAAAACTACGTTGTTAAGTGTGTCTTCTGTTCCGATTTAAAATAAAGTTAGCAAACAACTTCTAATCAGTGCTTTTATTTTTGGATATTTTCGGGGCACTATGTGTTGGAGCTCATACGTAAATTAAATTAAAAATTAAAGACCAAGTTACATCCCACCTGTGTGTTTCATACTCCGTTCCTGGTGAACCTTTTGTGGCGTTGCTCAGTGTTGTATTCGGTGGAACTATCGGTGTATGATGGTGAAGAAGGGAATCAGCGCCGTGCGCCGGTGCAACATACTTCTCCTCCCCACAAACTTATTGGGGACCCAGCTGTGAGTCGATCAATTCCGTCGTTAGAACATAGGCGCATCGTGTCGTGCCTATCTCTGTTCTATAGGTATTATCACGTTCTTTGCTCAACTGGACTTACTGAATGTAGTCCGCCCCTTCAGACCTCTTCCCGCGGTAGCCAACAATCTGAGAATGGGAATCAATTCACGTTGAAAGTGAACTTCAGGCGCACGAATAAATATAGAGAGTCATTCTTTAGCCGAACCGCACGAATGTGGAATGCTCTACCTGATCATGTGTTTCTCGTCGTTGTAATGTGCAGGCATTTAAGACCAATGTACATCGATACCCCCTTTCCTTATCCATTTCCTCTCCTTCCGGTCGCACTGTGCTCTGACACTTAAGGGTACTTAAGGAATTTCGTTTCTGCGCGCGTTGGTGTAAGAAAAAAAGCCCCTGCTTCACTCATACCAAGAGAAAGCCGTATAAATATAAAATTGTGTTGCTGAACACGTTATGCTCCAATACTATCTCCTACCTTCTTTTGGCTGAAGCCTCATATTTATAAACGATAAATAACATATTAAGGTCTTTGGTTAGTAACGTTGTCCAACGCACTTTTGTCTAGAATGTAACACTTCCAGCAACTGGACAATGGTATAAGATATTCACCCTGGTCTCTGCTTCGTAGAATTTTCCTAGTGTTGTGTATATTTCTTGTACAGGTTTCTGATCAGCAAACCAGAACTTTATAGTCGCGCAACGGTTAGCAGATATTCAGAGCTAATTCATCATGGCATTCACTCCTTTCCTTTCATGGTTTTCGCCTATTTTTCTTTCCTCACTATACTATCTCGACATCCATGACCGCCCCATATTTTTCGTTATTAATGACTTCTACGTTTCCATATTATAAAATAAAAAGGAGCAGTATTAATCCACATCCTTGAGCCAGCTTTCAGGTAATGGGGGCTGCTGGTATCGGGTTTTCCAATAGGGACTTGACAACTTTGAATTCAATTTGTGAACGCACCATTTAATTAATCATCGAACTGTTACTGTCAATTTATTCATTAAACTCAACATTTTCATCATGGTTAAGTACACGAACAAACAACGTCTGCAAATTATAAAACTTTACTACCGAAAAAAAGTTATCAAGTCCCTATTGGAAAACCCTATATATTCGTATTGATGTACCAGCAAGTAGAGCTTTCAAGGCAAATCCTTCTTGTGGTATTTAAATAGAAAGCGTTTGAAAAGCGCTAATGCTTTCATGTACAGTTCCTCTGCAAAGTTTTCCGTGAAGCTTATCTTATCTACTTTCAAGAGCTTTGGGACAGCTTTCCATATAGAACTAATTGTACTCAAAAGACATCGAAATTTATGACAAAAGGATGATTAAGACCTAGTGGGTAAATAGTGAACTAAAAGTATGGTTTCTGTAGAGGATTTAAGCAGCTTGGAAACATACCACACATTATAGAAAGTTGTACGTAGGCAGCAAGTTTTGTTTTCGGTATCATAGTATTTACTGAAACCAAAAAAATATCAGTTTCAAAATTATCATCTAAAGATGATGGTACCCTTATATGAAATGGTAGAAATGCTGGTAGCTGCTATTTGTCTTTAGTATAATTGACTTTAAAATAGTTTACTTCAAATAAAAATTTTAAAAAAAATCGCTTTTATTTCAAATATATTGCATGTTATTTAATTTTAAAAACATATCGCCTCTATCGGAAATTCATTAAACATTTTTTGCCTTGGGACCTTTTTTTTAACAAACTATGTTTATTTGACCAATAATCAACACTATTAAAAATAAATGACCGTTTTTTGTTTGTTTTATATCCACATTTATTTAACAATTCAATTACAGATTTTACTTAAGACTAAATGTCTTAACTTTTTACAAATATCATTCTTACATTAACTTACTGGCTCTTCGCAAGCACTCTAAATTATACATTATCATATTTCTTATGCCTTTCGGCGTACCATAACTAATGTTTTTATAACATGTCACAATAATTGATGTTTTCTTTTTTTAAATTTATTCTACTCTTTCTATATCATATATTATTTATAATTTTTGTTCTTTTTTTTATTACATACATATGTAGGGGGTTGACAAGCAAAATAAAAAAAAAATGAAACAAAACGGACAAACATAAACAAGGAATACAAATAAAAATAAAAAAATAAAAAATTAAAAAAAAATAAAAATAATTGGGAATTGTGGATAGGGGGAAGGAAAGCGGTGCGCCTGAGTGGCATACTATGTTTGGGGACGTGTAGTCCTTTCTTTATCACTGATTCACCACCAGTTGGGATGGGATCGATCTTTTATTGATTTACCTCTTTCACCGATCACCATACTAAAACGCAGGCGATCTGGAAAATTAGAGATATCGTTATCGTGGAGAATTCGTTTATCCCTGGCACCACGGAAAGCGTGGTAAATAATAGGGACTCCACGTTTGTCTTGGATAAGTCCTTTTTTATCCAAGAAAGGGAACGCTTCTGGGGGAATGAACCCATTATGGAGAGTACTCTCCGTATACGTATCATTGGGATAGAATGCTCCCGATATGAGATCATTTTCACTGCACATTGCCCTAGTTGTGTGACCACGGATAATCTTAATAATGAAGTTATCTATTCTGTTTAGTCCGGATTTGTTATACAGGACTTTATTGGGATAGTATTTCTTATATTGCGACTCTGGGGTTCTGTACATTCCGAGGCAGGAACACAAACATAGCCTCTCGAACACCCGAAACTTTTCCATGTAGAATGGGGATATGTTATACCAAACCGGGCAACCATACACTAATACTGGTCGGATAAATGTCGAGTATGACATTTTTTTCACCTTGGGGTCCAGCAGACTACTACGGAAGAGTATCATTGTATATGCGTTTTAGCTGCTGTAAGAGCAGCGGCTGTATGCTTATCAAAGTAAAGATACTGATCAAGCCAGATTCCAAGGTATCTGACTACAGTTTTTACTTGTAGAGGAAGGTCATTACTTCGTGCAATGGAAAATGTTTTCCAATTCCGTTTTCAATCCCTTGATGCACTGGGCAGGGGCGTTCTGAAAAGGATAGTCTCTGTTTTTTTGGAAATTTATTTTTAATACCCAGTCGTCGCAAAAACGTTTGATTTTGTTGACATCTGTTTGCACCAATCTTTTCTCCACATCTATACACCACAATGTCGTTGGCATATGCAATTGCATGGTTGAGAGAACCCACTAGATCACTAGTGTAAATGTTAAATAAAATGGGAGAATTCACTGCTTCTTGTTGTAGACCGTTTTTGATGTGGAAGGACTTGTTAGAGATTATATATCCACATTTCACCACAAATTGTTTACCCATTATCAAATCGTAGATAATGTATAATAAATATTCGGGCATACGTAGATTTGATAACTTATATACAAGCCCTTCTATCCATACGGTGGCGAAAGCCTTTTCAAAGTCAATCAAACAGACCCCCTCCTGTATGTCGGAAACAAATTTTGTCGCAGCATGAGCTGTGTCCTATTGCGATCGGAAACCAAACTGGTTGTTCGGAATAATACAAATTTCCTCATACCAGTTAGTCAATGCTTTATTTATAATTTTGTCGAGTACCTTGCTGATGTTCGGAAGAAAGCTAATCGAGCGAAGATTGGCTGGATTACTCCTGTCCTTCCCCTTTTTGGGGATGGTATGGACTACTGCAGATTTCCATTGGGTTGGATAACATGCATTATTTATAGCGTTATTGAAGAAAATAGTGTAAACCTGCACTACTTCAAGAGGTAAATACTTTAGAACAATGTTTGGAATACTATCTAATCCAGAAATTTTTTTGTTCTGAATCGATCTAAGAATATCCGCTAGTTCATCCTTGTGTACAAATATGCATGTGATTAGATTTCTTAGTGTGGAATCCGCTCTGTTATTTTCACTAAAGATTGTGAAAATTCGACTCAAGCGACGCCATTGATAAACTAAAAGACCTGCGCAAAACGGCTGAATATCAAGACGAACTAACGAATAGATTTGGCATTCTAGAGAATGGGAGCAGTGAGGAAGAGGAAGCTAATAGTGTGGACACTAAATGGACATTGTTATATAATTAAAGTTCAATTAATTATCCCTCCCCCTTTGAATTATTAACATCTGTCTTCACATATATCCTTCCCTTCCCCCCAAATCACTAATTTCCTTTTACAATAGAATATCCCCAAATACAATAGTAAATAATTTAAATAAAAGTAAACCCCATTTAAAACCCCACTCACATTACAATAGTCAATTGCCTTCTATTAGCCATAGTCGCCCCCTATTAACCAAGTCCGCCGCTTCCTAGAAATAACTATCGTGGAAGCGGAACGAAAAAGGATATGTGGCGAAAGACACGAGATTGTTTCCTCCCTTGTTAAGCGAGCAGTGAACGCGATTGGTTGTCGTGTCCTAAACTAGTAAAATTAACATTTTGATGAATTCGGGAGTTACCGCGTGCGTGTGGTTCGTGGCGTAATAAAGCTATTGTGTATTGAAAATATTTGAAAGAGAAAATTATATTAAAGATTGTGTTTTATAAATAGTAAAGATTGTGTATTGAAAATATTTTATTAAAGATTGTGTTTTATAAATAGTAAAGATTGTGTATTGAAAATATTTTATTAAAGATTGTGTTTTATAAATAGTAAAGATTGTGTATTGAAAATATTTGAGAGAGAAAGTAAAGATTAAGATTGTGTGTCCTACAGAACCAATGAAGCGCTATCAACAATCAAGTTAGATGGGGGTAAGTTTGGTGGATACTAAATAGTAAATTAATTGTTAAAATAACATTTAACAACATCGGTCGGGGACGCAATCAAACAAACAGCCCAAAAGGTATTAGTATTTAAGAAAACAATTCAGTCCAAACCTTGGTTTGACGATGAGTGCAAAGCAAAGATCGAAGAACGTAAACGCCCCAGAGTGATCCACTTAGAAAGATGTGATGAAGTCAACGCAGAAAGATACGCGACAATTCGGAGAGAGACAATGAGACTCTTCAAACGTAAAAAACGCGAATGGGAGAAGACACGGATCGAACAAATCCTAGAAAATTCCAGAGCAAAGAACATCAGAGGTATGTATGCCGGCATAAATTCAATTAGAAATGGCTACCAAGCGAGAGCCAAATTCGAGACGCAAACGGCTGTCTGGTCACAGAAACAAACGATATTGTGACAAGATGGAAGCAATACTTTGAAAACCTGCCCAATGTACGCACCCATCAACCACAAATAAACGCACCAGACGTACATACAGCCGAGCCGCAGATCCCAGAACCGTCTTTCAACGAAGTTGTAGACGCAATAAATCGATTGAAAAACAACAAAGCTCCCGGATTCGACTGCTACCGGCAGAGCTTGTGAAGCATGGAGGAGAGGCAACCGTTCGAAAGATCCACCAGCTCATCTAAACAATATGGGGTAAGGAAGTCACTCCGGAAGAATGGAAAACCTCAATAATCGTCCCCATTTTCAAAAAGGCGACAGATCTGACTGCGAAAACTACAGAGGAATATCATTGCTCCCAACCGCATACAAAATATTAACAAATGTCATTCTGGCGAGAATCACTCCGCACGCAGAAGAAATACTGGGAGACTACCAATGAAGGTTCCGCAGGAACCGGTCAACGAGCGACCAAATGTTCACAATAAGGCAACTGCTGGAAAAGAAGTGGAAATACGGAGAGACGGTTCACCAACTGTTCATCATCATCATCGGCACTACAACCGGGATCTGGTCTTGGGCTTATTTAGCAAGTCTCGAGGCTTGTTAAATTTTCCATAATAATTTATTTTTACGGGCAAGGTTATTAGCCTTGCACCAAACCAACTGTTCGTTGACTTCAAAAAAGCGTACGACTCAGTCACAAGGCAAACACTCTACCATATTGTGGTTGAGCTGGGAATCCCGAAAAAAATTTCCGCTCTCATTCAAATTTGCATGAACGAAAACAAAGGGCGAGTTAGAATAGAAAACCACCTCCCAGAACCGTTTGAAATCCGGGACGGACTAAAACAGGGAGATGGTCTATCACCGTGTCTTTTTAACCTTGTGCTCGAGCACGTTATCAGAAACGTACAAGACGAAACATGGCCGGATCATCCCTGAACGGGGTCACACAAGTGCTCGCATATACGGATGACATCACCGTTCTGGGCGATAATCTAGAAATTCTAAGTAAGAACTATGAAATCATTATGCAAACGGCAGAAGAGGTGGGCCTAGAAATAAATGAAGACAAAACAAAAAATTGATCACGGCAGAGCAGGTGGACCTCAGGCAACACATATAAACGTCAGAGGCAAGATATTCGAAAATGTTTAAGAATTTAAATATCTGGGAACGATACTGACGGCCAGTAACGGAATGCCGACGGAAATTAACAAAAGACTACACTCCGACAACGCTAGTTGGCACGCAGTCAGTAAACTGCTGAAATCCAAACGGCTATCACGTAACATAAAGCTCCGTGTCTATAGAACCATAATCATGCCGATTGTTCTATACGGTTGCGAAACATGGGCTCTCACAAAACGGGAAGGAAACAAATTCCACGTATTCGAGAATAAAGTTTTAAGGGGTATCTTTAGCGGTAAAGGAAGAGGAGGAAGGACAATGGAGGAAACGGCACAACCACGAAGTGGAAGAGCTATACCACAAACCTACAATAGTGAGAGTATTCAAGTCGCGAAGATTAGGATGGGCCGGACATGTAGCGCGAATGAGCAACGATAGGATCGTGCGTAGAATTCTTGACGCTAGATCAACGGGAAAGAGACCGGCAGGACGGCCACGACGGAGATGGGAGGACAATGTAAGGTTTGACCTTGAGGAGATCGGATCAGATGGTCAAGCGTGAAAGGATACCGCACAGGACAGGGAACGATGGCGGACTCGAGTCGGTGAGGTCAGGAACTTCAGGGTTCCTACAGACCGATAAATAATAATAATATTAATAATAATTTACATTCAAGTATTTATTTCATTATAGTGTGCACACACACATGTGAAGAAACACTTCGTACATCTTGTATCGGCACTAATTGCTTTTTAATTACTTCGGGTGCAGAAAAGTTGTTGGCATACGCGTACTCATAACACGAAACACAGTTTATTGTTTATGCTTTCAATCATTTTAATTTAACGTCCGTTTCGATGAACGATGTTTACCGGATGGTGGCCAGTTTGGTACTGTTGGCGTAGCATATCCTAGTATTAATGTGACCATCCTTGACTAAATCTTAGTCTATGGCCCAGGTTGTTTCTCAAGTACTTAACAACTTTTTTGTGATCATATGGTCTGCTTTCCGATGTGGAAGTTAGCATATTCCAACTAGTTATTAGTACTGCTTCCGTTTTGTGGACGGATTGTAGGCAGTTTGAAATTAGTCGAAATACGAGGTCAGGTCAATAAATCCATAGAAACGCTTACAATGGCACTCGTAGCATCGCTAATGGTCTGTTATTAGTAAGCACCATTTCTCACTAGCTAACTATCAATTTTTAATTTGTTTCATGTTTCAATTTTGCATGATAAATTGGGTATGAAAAATGTATCTGTGAGATGGGTGCCGCATTTGCTCTTAACTGAGATCTTTTGGAGCGCATGCGTCGCAGCCGAGATGAGTTTCTGCGCAAATGTGATGTTGATTTTGGATCGGCCTCTTTTTTTTATGAAGGTACCATCAGCACCATCATTAAGTAGCACCACATCTAGGACTGCGAGGGCTTCGAGTAGTGCCTGGTCTCTACTTGTACTCCTGTGGTTCCGCATTCGACCGCCCGTATTGGGCGGGGCCGAATTCGTCTTTAAATTGGTTTAATTTATCTTTAACTTGGTGTTGTAGAATAAGATTAGAAATAGAAGGGCCGCGGGAGAAATCTGGCAGATCTCTGAAGTAAGAAGGAAAAGAAGCGAAAAGATTGGCGACCATTTGGGAATCGGTTAAAATAGTCGAGTTATAGTAAAGAGAGTTTGGATACGCATCAGTATTGCAATTGTAATTAACAAAGTGGAAAAACGTTTGAGGCCATTGATTAAGTTTGGTTTGTGTTTTAATGAGATGTTTGTGGTAGAGTAACTGTAGATAAAACATGACTACACCACTACACTCCCGAGATAAAAGAACAGTCAAAACAGCGGATTGTTAGAGGCTAACAGGCTCCCTAGAAGGCAATAACGCTGAAATCAGCTGTTATTGCTACTGTGTTTTGGGAATCACGGAGTATTATCATCATTGACTATTTGGAAAAGGGACAGACGATAACTGGACAGTATTATGCGTCATAACTAGGTCAGTTATATGAGAAAATAAAAGAAAATCGTCCTCGTTTTCTAAGGATTTATTGACCTGCCCTCGTACCTCAATAATTGCCGCGTCTCTCTCGTTTATTTGCTCAGAGTTTGTTAAAACCGCGATGACGCTTGTAAAACCAATAATTTCGTCTTCGTGTGGTAATTTTATTTATACCACTCCATCGTACATTATACACGAGTGGACCAACATTATAGAGCTTTTTGTTGGTGAAGTAACTTAAGGCGATTTGTAGATAGAAGGGCGGAGTGCTCATTTGCATCTTCTGATGGAGAATTGTGGCGGTTTCTGCTAGTGCGCCAACACGGACGCTGATTCAACAGAAACACCACCGACTACACGCTGCGAAAATTGTCTGTCCCAAAAACCAAACACCAGATAAAAGGACGAATAACAGGCTCCGGGTGATTTCGACATTAACGATTTCTTTTTATTCAAACTAATTTTATTTCACTTTACATTTTATTCGTGCCTTTTGTTTTCTTTGAAAAGTAGTATTTTACATTAATGTTACTTTATACAAATAGTTTTATTTCACTTTACATTTTAAACGTGTCTTTTGTTCTCTTTGAAAAGCAGATTTCTTTTGTAGAGAAACACTTCTCGTTATTGATTGCGAATTAATTTTAATACCGACCGTACAGTTTTCCAAAAAAAGGAGGCCAAACACATATTATTATATCAACAATGTAATATTTACACACGGTTCGTGGTAGCAAGTGCACAACCGACGTCGACAAGCTTCTTATTTAGACTCACGTAGACTCCTTGAAAGCTGCTCGATGCAGAACCACCCCGGTGGGTGAGGTGGATTTCCACTTGTGTTGTGACAAGGAAAATCGATCTTTCTTTTGACGCTGCGGCCAATGAGAAACCGATCCGCGTCCCATTGGAAGGTTCCTCATAGACATCGTTCAGATTGGGGTGAATGCCTTGGAAGGAAAGACAAACGAAACGCGCGTTAGTAGGAAGAAGAGAAAGCAATCATGCAGCTGTTCAAATAACGTACGTGCATAGGCTGAAAGCATTTCTGTCGAAAACGATAGAGGGTATATTGTATATCATCATCATCATCATCATCATCGGCACTACAACCAGGAACCGGTCTTGGCCTTGTTTAGCAAGTCCTGGGGCTTGTTAAATTTTCCATAATGATTTATTTTTTCTGGGCAAGGTCATTAGTCTTGCGCCAGGGGCTCCCCGACGGGGAATCGAACCCCGGTCTCCCGGGTGACAGGCGGGTATACTAACCACTATACTATCGAGGAGCCCGTATTGTATATACCGAACGCTATCTCAAAGGGCAAGCGCTTAAGATGCGCATCTGTTTGTGTTAGCGAACGAAACATGGGACGTGGCCGTTGCAAGATTGTTTAGAGTAGTTAGAGGCGGAATAATCGTAGTAGCTCTTACTTATATTCGAATATTCTGTGAACATCGAGAAGTAAGTAAATAGGGACTGTATATTATTTAAGATGATGGCGGCTGATTTAGTTGAGTTGAGACAAATTGATATAGTTCATTCATGTGGCATTTGAAACGATTTGTTGCAACTTTAGTGCTTATAGGTGACGTAAAAAAAGTCGACCGCGAACATATTTGCTTTAATCTCTCACCTATAAGGCTGGGAATATCTGAGGTGTACCAAGTGTATGCATAAGCTTTTTCCAGTTTAGCTAAGAGATAGCGCCAGCGAAAAGAACGCGGCGTATTCATTTGAAACATACGTCATTTTGTTCGTCTGAGATTTACACTATAAACTAACTACAAACACACACAAGTTGAGTCCGCCAAAAACTAGCGTCTTTGTTTTATCATCCAGTGATCATGTCGAGTTTTGTGCCTGAAAAAGAACATTTGCTTTTCTTATTTAATCAAAAGAAAAGGCTGTTGAAAATCATCGTTTGCTGGTAGAACCATAGTGAACACGCTCCATCAATTGGAACATGTGAGAAGACATGGTTTCGACAATCTGAACGTGGTTTCCAATGATAAGATAATACTGCAGAGTTCTATTGCGAACAAGGCTCAAAAGTAGAAAAACAAGACTTTTGATCCACGTCGTGTCAAAGGCCTTTTTAATGTCCAGGCTCATCCCGATGGTGGGTTTGTGGGGGAGGAAATATGTACCAGCATGGGTACTTGGTTCACTTCCTCCACCATCCGAAATACCGCCGAATACAAAACGCGATCACCGGAAACAATGACAGAACATTGGAACACCCAGGGAAGCTGCGGCACGGTAAAAGAAACACAAGGTTCGTGTACGTTAATGTTTTGTTCTTTTTTAATTGAAAGTTTTTATACTATGAAACAAGCACTTTCCACTCAATTCGACGTGATACATTTTGCAATTTGGTATATTACTTTAAGCGATAACTCACAATAATTCTTTTCCCTTTATATGTGCTACTGTACGCGCAACCGACTCGCTCGACTCGAATTCCGTCTATCGTTTAGACACCGTACCGGCGCTGGTACGGTGGATACCGGGCCACCCGCCCGCCGTGATGGTTATATTACGACTCCCCGAGAATAGAACTCTGACATGAATTCCATCCTAGGTTAGGGTAAAGAGAAGGGAAGAGAGAGAACAACTTTTCTCTTAAGGGTGTGGGCGCCACAGAAATGCACTCTTTAGTGTAGTGGTGTGTGTGCATGCTTCTTTCATGGATGAGAACGAACCTAGAACCAAGATACGATTTCGGTAAAGCAAATAAAACCGAACTTGACGGATGCTAATGGGTTTGCTTATGCATCGTTCCGTAATGAGGGTCAGCTAAATAAATAGCAGCCGCTCATTAAATGATAAAAATGTTTTTCGGATACCACGAACGATATGAATTGTTTATGGTATCACAGGCAACCTATGTAGGAACAGCGTTCTTCTGTTTGCACATGGTGCGAGTTAGAGAATTTTATTGCTGGGAGAAAAAGGTCGCCGGCCAACGTGTACCTAAAGAAATTTATCGTACACATGGCACGTATTCCTTATATCTCCCATCGATCCGTGGGAAGAATTTGTTCGAATAATCACGTCCGAAAAGAGTTGCTCGTAACCCCAGGTTTGTCGTATAGCCATTCGTCTCTCAAAATGCGGCATCGATTTATATTCATCTTTATTGAGGAATGTGTAATTGTAAACATTTATGGGACGCACGTCCACTTCCTGGTTGTACCGAATCCGATGCGCATATTGGACGACATCTCCTTCGAGTGGATAGATAAATAAACGATTGAAGTCTAATTCGAATAAGTGAGTTAAGACACCAAAGTAATCAATAAAAAAGATAACAGATAGCACTGCCAGCAAGCGTTTTAATTTATTGAAAATATTCACTAGTGAGAACATTCCGATGCGGTCACACAACACATAACTCTACAACTAAAATTCGGATGTTCGCGGACGAGCGTGTGCATGAGCATGCACACGCGGCGGCAATTCGCGACACCACCTCCCTTGATTAAACACGTTAATCGACTGAATTGAAAAGGGAAGAAATTGGATACAACCAAAAGAGAACATACTTCTGCTCTCTCATTGCCACGTCCTTCGATGTGTGGTAGGTTACATCGGTAATCTGATGATCGAAGAGAACGGGACAATAAGAGAACAGAAACATGCTGTACGATTATCTTGGGGTGGATTTGGTTGTATGTGCATGAATCAATGTAGTTCTGAGCGGAACCCATTGACCTGATTCGGTAGTATGGTGGGTTCAGTGTACATTGATCCATACGAAGACAGAACTGAGAAAGAGAGGAGAATTAAGCTGATGATATTCACCTGCAAAAAGAGAACATTGATCCCCAGCGAATGAAGTGTCTGGAAAAAAGCCGAAATAACGCTAGGGAAATATTATCACGTGATTCAATCGAATGTGGTGATAAATTTCCCAAGCGGATCTGCAATGATGCGACAACTTCGTCCGGCTGGATTTGGTTGTCGCTAATCGACATGGACACGAGTTGCCGTATGGCAAATAAGGTAAGCTAAACTCATTTATGCATTGTCTCCGTGGTACAATGAGTTTAGCTATGTGTCCTTGGTGGAAACATGCTTTGCAGGTGAACAGGTAAGTAGGGGGAAATGGGGTTGATTTGACGCGCTGAAAGGCGGTCGAAATTAGGTAGGAAATGTTGGTTGGAATTGTGGGTTGTTTCTCATGTAGAATAGAGACACCCCGCACAGTCCCTGTCATGACGGTTACATTGTACGCAAACCGAATCATTTTGTTTACAGGAATTGTCTGGTACGAATTGGTGCCGAATTGGTTTGGAATTCCAGATAAGCAAAGAAGGAAATCTTACGGAAAATTGTATGTGAAGAGATGCATGAAAAGGTAAGTTTTCTTTACCGCTCTTCTATATGTCGAACTCGTCGAGATTTGTACTTAGAGATTTGTTATGCTTCTGTGAATCAAGGTTCTAAGAAATGAATTTACTAAAGTTCGTTTTTGGAAATATCATATTTGATGCGCTATATATAAACATTTCCCCGTTGGGGAGCCTCTGGCGCAAGACTGTAATGAACTTGCCCGGAAAAAACCAATCATTATGGAAAATTTAACAAGCCTCAGGACTTGCTAAATAAGGCCAAGACCGGTTCCCGGTTGTAGTGCCGATGATGGATGGATATATAAACATAGGATTCATATGATGGCGCAACATATAAACAGAAAATAATTAGATTTAGAACTAGATTATCGTTGTGTTAAAATTAAAATATAGGGTTGTGGGAAGTTGATGTGGTTTGGGTTGGTTTTGAGTTTTGGGATCACTCCAACATTTCTCTTGACAATTAGGGCGGCAAGTGTTACCTTTGTTTCTTTCTATTCATTATTAATACTTTTTAATCTATTTATTTTATTTTTCTAAGTTTCAGTTGCCAGTTCGCTTACAACAGAGGGACTTCATAATTAAAATACTTAGTTTAGAAAAACATATATTATTAAAATCTGAATATAGAAATTCTGTTTCTAGGCGTATACTTAGATTTTCCTCTCACAGAGAGTAAATTTAACGTTCAATTGCGGATTTAATAAGCCACGCGCAATGTCATTCATATTTCAAAATTTGCGGCGAACTTCCTAAGAAATTCTTATTTTCCTAATTTCTAACTAAAATGACTTCGTCACCTTCTAAGTAAAACAGCAAACGATTGTAATATCAGACCACCCATCCATGTCAGTCTCTCATTTATTTTAGTCATTCTCTGATGACAAGGGCAAATTGTGTCTTCATGTCAACACTGTGATTTATCACACTCCTCAATAATATGGCACATGGCACAAGAAAAATTTAATAATCAAGTTTAACGACTCTCCCAGAATTAGGGATCCAACCACAAAAAGGCATCTCTCCTTATCCTTACGAAAGTTTGCTGTTCACACCCGTAGGAAAAAGATTTATAGGAGTGACTTTTCCGTATCATGTAAATCATTATTTGGTGTCTTAGTATTTTGGTGCTATACCAAAAACCACATTCCGTCCACCTAAACTGTAATTTATTGCTCTGCTATAAAATAGGCGATAGTACCTGAATTTCATCGTCTAAATTTTAGAATGTTTTAGCTCCTAAACATCGGCAAATGATTAATTGAATCTGGAAGATAGAAATGATATCAAACGTATCTTCTAGCTTCGGTCTGGAGTAATATGTTGATGCTTATCAGTGGCTTCATGCGAATGTTGGCTTAAACAAATACACAGAACATCAATTGCATTTTATAATATTGTTGAGCATACAAACCGCTGGTCCTGACGGAGGTCATTTAATTCAATTTCATTCAGAATACTAAAACTGAACAGAATTTGAACTCCAATAATATTAGAGGAGTGTGGGTGTCGTGAACAGAGAAAAAAATGGCCACAACACAACACAAAACTAATCATTTTGTAGTCATTTAAAAACGACTTTGGAAATAATAGTATTCCGGCCATGTTAACGAGCCTGTGATTGTTGCCCATATAGTTCAGTCGTTTAAGTGTTTGGCAGTTGATTGTCGATCACAAATATTATCGGCAGAAGATCCCTCGTACTTGTCGTTCGGTCCTTGGAATAGCATTTGACTTTTTTTTTTGTGTACACAACCATTTTATTTGCTTAGAAAAACAAAAGCTTATTTCAACATTTTAAGTAGACAAAAATTCTTCAGAAGGAGCACAGTTTATTTAAACGAAATCTTAACGAAGTTGCTGATCCTACGAGGAAGTTGCATTCGTCTTTCCCAAGGGTTCAATGGAGAAAACCGTCAGTTAGGGAGCTCACACCAACCTACGCTAAAGATAGATTTTAAATAGATGCATAGCAACACTCAATTGTAGAAATTGTCAAACATGAATGCCAGGTTATGTGTTCCCCCAAGATTGGAAGTTCCCTCCTTTCCTTATCCTTTAGCTCTTCTTTCGCTCGCACTGTTCTTCAACACATATCCTTTTTATGCCCGCCTTGTGTGTAAAAAACTGGGATTAATGCCAATGTCCATCCCAATACTCTCACTCCTTGAATTTTGCATTCACAATTAAGCCTAGATTGCAACCGTGGAGGTACTCAGCATATATATTCGTGCAGTTCGACTGCAGAACGAGATTCCCTCTGACTACCAGCTCGTCAACAATTGATTTATATTGTGAAAGAATGTCTACATTCTAATTGCCGGTTTTCATGAGCGAACACTCTGAAAGGAGGAACGCAACTCCCTAGTTCAATTCAGCAATTTTTATGGTGACACCTGTAAAGAATAACACGATATGTTGCGTTTGTGTTCTAGTAATGACGCTAAGAATAGTGCCCCTGTGTCCTAGGGATTGTGTTGTTCCATGCTGTCTATCATGTACAGGGTTGTTTATAATGCTACCAACAAACTTGCTTTGGATTTTTTTATTACACTTCTCTCGGGAGGTGCCGTCCTATAGCGCCGAGTGGGCGCCCCGAGATGCCACCAAATAACTGTTGCAGTTCTTTTTGAACAGTTGCAGGTTGTAATGCTCCGGGAACACTCGTGTGGGAAGGGAGTTGCACAGCTTCCCCGCTCTGTAACGGAACGAGTTCTGATACAGGGATGTTCGCGCCGTCGGGAGATGAACCGCTAACTGGTGCGATCCGTCGGATTGTCGTGTGGAACGCTTAGAAGCCGAATTGCGTGAAACAATACCACGAATCTCCAAAAAACAGTACCGTGATAATATCTGTAAAACAGACAGAGTTCGGCTACGCGTCTTCGATATGATAGCGGCTGAAGTCTCGACGTCAGCGCCGAGTCCCCCCGATCAGGCGGATCGCTCGTCTCTCTATGCTCTCAAATAGGCCGAGGGTATGTTTAGGAGCCGAGCTCCAAACATGAGAGCAATATTCGAGCACGGGTCTAATTTGGGATTTATACAGGAGAAGAAGTTGAGCCGGAGTAAAATATTTCTTGGCTCTAAAAAGATAGTTTGGTTTTTCTGAGGCTGACCTGATGATGCTCGACATGTGTTTATGTCGCGATACATTCTCACAGACCGTGACGCCGAGCAATTTCAACCTTTCCCCAGATTCGAAAGCCCGGCCATTCATCACTGTGGAACCGATGATCCACTTTTCTTTGTAAATGTTGTATAGTGAATGTTATATGTGAAGTCGGCGAGATTGGCCTTTCCCCACTGCAGGACCCTATCTAGATCGCGATTCAGAGAGTCAATCTGTCTACATCTCAGCTGGTGCGACGTAGATGCACCAATCGGCCAAACACCCGAAAAGGAGGCAACAAGCGTACTATCGTCCGCAAAACTGAACACTCTGTTATCCGTTGTCTCCAACAAATCATTTATGTGAACCAAAAATAAGGTTGGAGCCAAAATAGAACCTTGGGGCCCCCCGAATTAACAGGATACAGATCCGAACACTCGCTGTCCACAACAACCTGGATCGATCGATTTTCGAGAAAGCTCTTTGTTCAGTCACAAAGCTGCTGGGAAAGTCCATATGAACGAAGTTTGCTCAACAATGCCCCGTGCCAGGTCAAAAGCTTTAGAGATATTATATGCGACCGCCCTTGACTCACCATGGGAGGGGCACACGAGTGGCGGGGAATTGTTTTTATGTTTATTACGCCCCTACTTATAACGGTTTTGAAGAAATCAAGTGTTGCCATTTGCAAACATTTATGGCCCACCCTATATAATAAATGTCATACTCGTTTCTTTGAATAACACCACTCCCTGTCCATCTTATTTCTTGTAATGCTGTTATGTCAGCCTTATATTCAGCCAGGGCATCGCCTTGTTGCTGTGCAGCTCAAGCTCTGTGTAGTAAGTGGACGTTCCAGGAGAAAATTCTCAAATCGTTTAGCGATTTTCGTTTCTGTGGTCATCGTCATGTATCCGGTCCATATCCGAGGCTTGTTCGTTTGTCCATAATAATTTGTTTTTCCATACAGGGATGTTTGCCTTACGCCAATCGTTCTCAGGATGTCGCTGCATGCATTGATTCAGTATTTGGCGGGTGCCAAAACAGCTATCCACGTGGAGACTGCATGTCAACTGGGATTGAACAGAGACGGCCGTCTTGGTCCTCGCCGGGTTGAAAGCCATTAGTGTCTTTGCCCTGTATGTAAAAACGAGCTCATAAAAACATGAGAAAGGCATTTTTTTGGGCACCAAACAGATATAGGGTGGCGCAAAATTAATCATCCAATTTTCTCTTTGAATTACTTTTTTACTAAATAAGTAATAACAATCTTGAGTGATGGAAATCTTTATTTAGACCTTTACACTTTTTTCTGTTAAGGGAAATGGTGATACCCATCAAGTGGCTGCCGCCAGTTTTGATACACATTTGTACCCGTTTTATCGCATTTTCCATGACTTTTCGCAAGATTTCCGGTGATAACTGTTCGCATTTCTGTCGAATATTCTCCTTAAGGGCTGCGATTGTCTGTGGCTTCTTGGCATAAACCCGCGACTTCAAGTAGCCCCAAATGAACAAGTCTGGGATGGTTAAATCGGGCGATCTTGCTGGCCATGCTGTTGTGTTCTTGGTTTCAGGAAGCGTGTTTCTTAGTCCTTAAAAGGACTAAGTGATCTCTTAAAATAGCTTCTGAAAACCTGTCCCGCAACAGGGTTCGTTGCCGTGCTTCCTCTGAGTTCAAAGGGAAGAGCAACGTCCTTGGATTTGGCCTTCGTCCTTAGTCTTCACTTGGTCTTCCGTGGGGGCCAGGTGATGCTTAGCTATTCGTCGTCCATAAAATGAAAACGCGTCTTGTTTCTTTTTGGAATGGGTTTTATTTATTTCCTCGCAGATTAACCTGGGGTACTTCCTCCAGGGACAAAAGATGAATTTAGACTGCTGCCCGGAGATCACTATACTATTCCTTTATAAAGGAAAAGGAATCGAAAATTGTATCCCAAAGATACAGATTTTCGTGCAACAATCTCGATTTTCAATACATTTCGTGCGATGCTCAATGTTTGTTTTAGATAAGATTCAGTTTTCTGAATCTTCATCAATCTATTTGCATATGAGGATTTGAAATGGTATTTGGGTATTGTTTGCTTGTGGCAAATTCGAACATCTGGTGTGATTTGCCATGGATTTGGTTTGTTTAATTTTCTAGCGAAATTACCAGATTGAAATGTATTTCTGGATTTTGAATTGAGATTATGCCGTGGGGCAAATGCAAAGCTATAAACGAATATTTGATTCGTTTATTGCGATATTTGATTTTAGTTTAGGTTTTTTGATTAAATTATGCCGTGGGGGCAAATGCAAAGCGATAAACGAATATTTTGATTCGTTTATTGCGAATTTTGGATTTCGTTTTGGTTTTTCAGGATTTTGATAGGATTTAATGTTTTGGTGTAGGATTTCTGGGATTAGGATGTATGGATGGGGAAAAAGGTGGTAGGGCTTTTTAGAGCACTACAATGCCAAATCGCTAAAACGGTCGATTACGCGACCAGGAAACCCTTCCTTCACAATATCCATTGTGGGTCGTGCTGTGTGTGCGGTTGCAACGTCTTGCTGAAACCACATGTTCACCAAGCCCTGTGTAATATAAATGTTTAGGGGAGTAGCTTGACAGCATCGCCATGTAGTATATATTTTAATGATATATATATATATATATGTATATATATATATATATATATATATATATGTATATATATATATAAATATATATATATATATATGTATATATATATATATATATATATATATATATATATATATATATATATATATATATATATATATATATATATATATATATGTGACAAGTGTATGAATTTTGTCCTTTAATAATCCACAACCTAACTTCCCTAATTGTTGCTGTTTAAAGCGCAGCTCGCTAAAATTGAATGGCGTAGAGCGCCGCAGTTAATGAATCAAATACGCAGTTGGTTTTTGATTAATTTATTCTGCAAAATGCTGGGGTATTTATACTCCCAATCAATCGCTTGATTATTTGTAAGTTTCATAATTCACTCATACAAATATTGCTTAACAAGCTATTCCATTCTTAATTGAAATTTCACTCATACAATTCTGCTTACTATGCTACTTAATTTCCTATCACCAGCTTGGTGCGTGGTAAGAACAATGACGCGATTTGACCCAATTAATTCGTGAATCATTTGTCAGTGGCAAATTCGCAAACGGTTGTCATATGATTCTTTCAAATCGTAAGCGGCGCAATTCGTTTGTTTTACTTAATGAAACAAATTGACCTTGAATTTATTATCAACAACGAAGGCTGGTTACTTGAGAATTGCTAATTGTGACAAGGGCAATTGATTCATTTGAGATGATTGTTTATGGTCATTTCATGGATATGTTGTTACACTACACCTGCTTATCCAATACCGACAGTAAGAAGGCGTTTATCATGGCCCTGTAGCCTTCGCCAGTAACAGTGACCGTATTGCCCATGCCGTCCTCAAAAAAAATACGGCCCAATCACTCCTCCCGCACGAACGCCGCACCACACAGTAGGTTTGAGTGAATGTAATGGCTCTTCGTGCATCACATGCGGATTTTCACTACCCCAGAAACGAAGATTTTGCTTATTGACGTAATCGCTTAAGTAGAAATGCGCCTCGTCGCTCATGATGATTTTCGACACAAAAGCGTCCTCTTCGGTCTTTAGATTAAGGATGACTTGACAGTAATTCACACATCGTCCATTGCTTATCTGTTTTTTTTTCTGGAGCTGTCTAGTTCACAAATGTTAAATATGATTGATGCACGACCCCATTTGTAAAAATGATAACATCTTCCGATAGGGTGATTCATTTTGCGCCATCTTGTATAACCCCTAAAGTCGTATCTTGGAAATAGGTCGCAGTGAGTGAAGATAATTGATGTTAGGTGCGGTGAAAGAATCCAAAACCTGGGCGTTCCACAAGGCTGCATTTTGGGTCTTGTACTTTTCTGGTCTACATTAATTCGCTTGATTTCAGGAACTCACTAACTGCTTTTACTGATGATATTACTTTAGCTGGTCCGCTAGACTGAATCTCTGATGTTAACTGATATTTGAATTTGTTGAGACACTGGCTTGCTGAGCATAATTTGGTAATCTGTTTTAAAACTAAATTGAAGTCGTTCAACTTATCTCCCTCATTTGACTTGAAAGACAATTTGTACTTCCATGCACCTGAAGGCCATAGACTTAATTTTATTAACTTCTGGTGTTCAAGTAGTTTCTCTTCGCCCTCTTTCTGTTACAATCTAACCTGTAGTGATTATTGTTTTCTATTTTCTGTGAGGGTTCTCTATACCACATGGAGAACCAACCCACAATTTCATACCGTATTTCGACCGCCTTCAGCGAGTCATTTCTACCCTTATTCCCCTTACAAGCTATTCCACCTGTAAATCATGTTAAACGGACGCATAGCTAAACTCATTATCCTATGCAGATAATGTATAATTGAGTTTAGCTATCTTTTCGCCATACGGCAACCCTATTTCGCTAACCCATGAGATTTCCACCGGAAATCGCATCATGTCGGTTAGCAACGTCATAGTCAACCGCTGGAGAAATTATCAAAGCATTCAATTTAGTTCCCATGATCAGATTTCCCTAGCCAATTTGGCGTCCTATTCACTTTCCCCAGACATGCCATTCGCTGGGGATCAATAATGTCTTTTCGCAGATGAATAACTCCAGCTACATTTTCCTCTCTTCTGTCTTCCTTCAGTTCAATGCACTCTGAGATCAACATATTCACCGAATTAGGTCGATGGGTTATCCTCAGAGCTGCATTGATTCATGCACACACAACCGAACCCACCCCGAGATCATAGTACATTGTGTTTCTATTCTCTTATTCTCCCATGTTCGTCGACTATCGAATTACCCAAAGTGTTCACCACACCTCGGCGGCAGGGAACATGAGAGAGCAAAAATGTAAAGACGATCTCGATTGGTTGTCCGTTGTGCAAATGCAAAACCCAAATTTCATCCCTCATTGGGATCAGTCACATCCCAACCACAACTGCGCCAGGTCACGCCGCTCGAGGCTAAATCTTATTTCGCGTTTATTTAAGGCACATAAATGATTTGTTGGAGACAACGGATAACAAAGTGTTCAGTTTTGCGGGTGATAGTACGCTTGTTTCCTCCTTTTCGAGTGATCGGCCGATTGGTGCATCAACGTCGCACCAACTGAGATATAGACAGATTGACTCTCTGAACCAGGATCCAGATAAAGTCCTGCAGTGGGGAACGGCCAATCTTGTCGACTTCAACGCAACGAAGACCCAGTATACAACATTCACAAAGAAAACTGGATCATCGGTTCCACAGCTGGTTATGAGTGGCCGGGCCCTCGAGGCTGGGGAAAGTTTGAAATTGCTCGGCGTCACGGTCTGTGGAAATGTATCATGGCATAAACACGTATCGGGTATCGCCAGATCTGCCTCAGGAAAACTGAGTTATCTTTTTAGAGCCAAGAAATACTTTACTCCGGCCCAACTTCTTCTCCTATATAAATCTCAAATTACACCCGCGCTCGAATATTGCTCTCATGTTTGGAGCTCGGCTCCTAAACATACCCTCGACCTACTTGAGAGCGTACTAAGACGAGCGATCCGCCTGATCGGGGACTCGGCGCTGACGTCGGAACTACAGTCGCTATCACATCGAAGGCGCGTGGCCGACCTCTATCTGTTTTACAGATATTATCACGGGTGCTGTTCTTCGGAGATTTTTGGCATTGTTCCACGCAATTCGGTCTATATGCGCTCCACAAGACAATCCGACGGATCGCACCCGTTTGTGGTTCATCTCCCGACAGCGCGAACATCCCTGTATCAGAACTCGTTCCGTTACAGAGCGGGGAAGCTGTGGAACTGCCTTCCCACGCGAGTGTTCCCGGAGCGTTACAACCTGCAACTGTTCAAAAAGAACTGCAACAGTTATTTGATGGCATCTCGGGGCGCCCACTCGACGCTATAGGTTCGCCTCTCCCGAGCGAAGTCTAATAAAAAAAAAATAAAATAAAATAAAAAAAAAGTGGTTATTAATACATCATCGAGGTTAGTCACGCCGCTGCGTAGAGTTTTCAATTCCAACTACCCGTGTAAAGAGTCGTCTCGTAATCCAACAGTAGTCGCGTGAAATTATTTTTGTTAAGTGGTATTTAATTTAAAACTTCTATTAATTGGAAACGTGCGTTCTTACAAATGAACTGCGGCATCATTTATGGCAGGAGGCCGACAGGTTATGATAGTCAAAGTAAATTGTAATTAAATTTAAGTGTATATAAATAATCACAAATATATTATCAACAAAAAAATAAAACGAAGTCAAACAAGGAATGATATTTTCTCCTGGATATTTTTGAGAACAAACTTCTGAGGATCGTTGGCAATCATACTTTGTACCCCCACAAGTCTAAACGAATTTAAATATCTGGGGCAAGCACTCGACTCTAGAATGGGTTTGTCAAATCACGCATTTACACTGAAGAATTTTTCCGATGTACTCTTCGCCACTTCTATTTATTAAGCTTTTGAGGATAATTAATTATGGTATATTCTACTCTAAGTCACAATAAGGAATTGCATATTGGGGAGGTGGCTTTAAAAATAAATTACAATCACTGTTGGTTTTGCAGAAATTAGTCCTCAGACAAATTTGTCGAAAAAGCAAATTGTTGTATTCCAGAATACTACCCTTATTAGATTTTTAACACAGAATCTCATTACTTTTCTAACACACCTTTAAAACTTCCCCTGTTCATATCTTATTCTCACTTAATACATAACATCAATAAACTTTCACAATATTCTATATCAAGCCTGTTACAGCACATTTCATAACATGCCCCTTTTCATAACATGCACCTTTTTTTCATTCAAAACATAGCACTTTGATTTTCGTTCAAAGTTTATTCAATTTAAAAGTCACAGAGACTAAAAGGAATACTTTGAGAAAATTGGTTTTATTCACATTATAATTTCCAACCAATTAGAACAATAAGTAGCATAAGAAGAGAGAAATTTTAATAGGAAAAACAGTTTGAGATTAGAGTTTGAGAAGTAACGAAGTTTGAGTTGAGAAGCAGTTTAGTTTTGAAGTAGAGTTTTTGAGTTTGTGTTATCTGTTTGAAAGTTAAAATAAACAATTAAAGAATATCAAAGAGAAGAAATAGTTTTTCTTTGATAATTAATTATCAATTGCAATAAATGAAGCGCAAATTGATGACAGCAGAATATAAATAAAGGAGAAAGGTCCCCGCTCTTCCCTCATCCGAGGAAGCACGGCGCCGGACTGCAACAATGGTGGCAGCGGTGGGATACGAAGAAGACTGGTGAGATACCGATGATACTGATGATGATGGGATCCCAGGTGGAATAGTGACGATACTGACCCCAGGTGCGATACTGATCCCGATACTGATGACGATACTGATGATGATACTGATGACGATGAGGATGCCGATGATGATGATATCGATGGCGATGATGAAGAATTAATTTTCCCTATTTGTGTATACGGATAAATAACACTGGTGGCAGCAGTTTTGATCCAACCAAACCAAAATAAGAAAAAAAAAACCCAGACATAAAACAACGAAAAAAAACATAAAACAACGAAAAAAAAGACCAGGATATTCAACTTCTAGGGCGCGAAGTCTGCCTGGCAAAAATAACAAAACAAAATAAGATAAAGAAAGAAAAAAAAAACGAAGAACTCAACAACACAACAGACACAAGAAAGAAAAAAAAGTGACGAACAAGACTGCAAGCAACTTATAGTTATATAACAAGTAGTAAGAAATTTTTGCATATCGATTTTTCTCTCTTCCTTTTTTTTTGTAGGAATATTTTACTTGGAAGTTTTCCTTTTCAAAAAAAAAAAAAAATTTTTTTTTTGATAGGAATTTCTTTCAAAATTTTCAGTTTTTTTCGACGACATTTCCGTTTTTTCTTTTTCGTCGAAAATTTTTTCTCTTTACAGCTTTGGGTTCAATTTATCTTTTCTATATATATATATTGAATAATAACATAAAGGCTTTTTTTTTTATAACCATATTTTTAAGAAGTGATAACAAATTTTCGCCACACATTATTTCAAATTTTCACTATTACGAGTCTTTACTACACGAGACAGGCGGCTAGGCAGGGGGAAGAACAAATCCACTATCAACAGATACACAGTAAAACCCCTGAAATGACTCTCTCTGTTGGAATTTCTGATGTTTTCAGAATCGTCCCTACCTTTGACGGGAAACCCTGCGACTTAGATAAATTTATTTCCGGGGGGGATGTTTTATTTAGATCCATAAAGAAGGCAGACACGGACATATATGAAACAATTTTAGAGCTAGTCAAAAATAGACTAGAGGGTCCTGCATATGATCTTATTAGATATTGCAAAATCGCTAAGTGGGAAGATTTAAAGGAAAAGCTGGAATCGGAATATAAAGAGGAGCAATCTCGGCCGACGGCACACAATGAGTTGATTTCCCTGAAACAACACTTCAGAGAAAACGTTCGGGAATATGGCGATAGAGTTGCGAATGCTCTGATGACTCTGAACTCTGCCACTTGTGAAATAACAGCAGACGCGGTGGTTAGGGAATTCTTGATGGAAGAAAACACAAAATTGGCCGTACAAACATTTGAGGATGGACTACAGAACGAACAACTGAAAATACTAGCTAAAGTCCATAGGGGAAACAGTTTAAAACAGTCGATTGCACATGTAGTAGCGCATGCTGCTCGAATGGACAACTCTCCCAGGCCATATCACTATAATGAAAATCCTAGATTTAATCGAATAGTCTGCCAGACCTGTGGTAAGCCAGAGCATACACAGGACACATGTTATCGGAACATGCAGTCCAACACTTTTCCGAATAGACAACCCATAAAAGGGAATACAACATTTCATGCAATTTCTGTGGACGGAATAATCACACAGATAACGAGTGTAGATACAAGTTATCTAGGAATGGATCGTCTTTAACAAATTACCAGCAAGGTACTACGCGTAACCCATTCCGAAATAATCCCGCAAACGCCGAAAATCGTTTTGGTGAAAATTCTAGGACCACAAATAGACAAAACGACAGGCAAAATGTTCACTTTTCTCGGGTACAAGAGTCGGAAAACGAGGCCTGACGCCAACCAAAATTTATGGAAGACAAACAATTTTTTTCTATTTACAGCATTAGATCTTTGGAAATAGATAACGACAATTTTAATGAAGCTCCTAGCCAAATTTACGTTTAGCCCGCATATTCTTATAAAGCTATAAATATAAAAGAAGATAAACCAAACCCTAATATAATGACTCCGATTCAGACTACAATTCTGGAAAATAATTCAGCAACAAAGACTGAAAACTCAGCAGTATTAAAGACTGAAGATCCAAAAGTTGCAGCAATTAAAATTGAAACCCAAGCTAACACTGAAGAACAAATCTTTTCAGCAGCAAAGACTGAAGGATTGAATGTTTCTACAGCAGATAAAACTGAAGAAATAGTTCAATCAGCAAATAGGACTGGGAACCAAGATGTTCTGACAGCTAATAAGTCTGAAGAACTATACGAATCAGTAAATGAGACTGAGAAACTAAATGATCCATCAGCAGTGAGTAAGAGGACTGCAACAAAATCATGCATGCATTTCAGAACACCCTTTATATATTTCCAGCCCCTTGCTATAAATTAAGACTTCTTGTATAGCACACCGGTAACGGATTACACTGTATTTTAAAGAAGATGAGCAATCTCTTACCATCCATTCATCACCGCATTCACCGGTGAGGTCATCATTTAATTTAATTTTCCTTACCCCAGTCCACCGAAAATCATCGAGCCCATTGAACATTCCAACCACTAATCAACTGCTGATAAATTTCATTGCTTCCACTTTTTTCGTATACTCCTTCGAATACCCATTGTCCTGACTATAATGGATGGCACAAAAGGACTTTTAAGGGGTCATTGTTGTATATTGCGATACTTTGTCTCATGAATACCTGGCAACAATGCGAATCTAATTGTTGTCCTAAGTTGAGCATTCATTCAATGAGCCCTACATCAAGAACGCACTGTGCTTCAATTTTGTCGTTAAATAAATATTTGTGATGTCGCAATCGACGTTTTGTAGAACAAATTAACAACATCGCAACAGGTTCATTAAAAGAGCTGTAAAACGGACGTCTTCGACAAGTTCCACTTCTCAGACAAGACAAACACGTGAACTGATTTATCTTTCCGCCCCTGAGGTGATCCCCTATAAATAACTAACTAGTACATTGTTCTTGAGATGGGTTAAGGACCACCTAATATAATTTAGTCGAGTGCGGTCTCCATTCATTCTTTACGATAGTATACACAATGCAAATGTTATTGAAACATAAAGACAATCCACTTGGTCCAGCTTAAGAGATTCCTGAATCTATTCAAGAGTCAGTCCGGAATATTAATCTCGGGACATTGAAATCGCTCTCTATCGTTTTTCTGCTGCGCAAGTTCCCCCTGGAAAACGAGCTTTAATTGCCTCGCCATACTCTTCAGAGGATATCATCTGAATGACCTGTTTTCAAAACCTGTGAATTTTACTGCTGATGCGTTATATACAACAAAATCGGTGAATTGGATGCTTCCGCTGTTAAGCAGATTGTCTTGTTGAGCAAGAATGGATAACAGAAGTGACTGCTGGAAGAGCGAACGGCATTGAAAGGATATAAAAAGCGGATGGACGTAACAAGTTTGTTTGAAATGAAATTGAGGATCTATATTGAAAGGATAACAAAAGTATTATATTGCGATATGATTACTTTGTGGGAAAGTACATGTAGGTCTGACATTGAAATGCTCATTTTAAATTCTTGGCACAAATAATTCTGGGTATTATAATTTTGACATATTACAGGGTTCTATGATTGAAGAAGAGGTATTCCAATCAAACATTAATATTGTGCTTGTATGTGTTCCAAATGAAGGTCGCCATACAAGAACAAAGGTACGGGAAATTAATACGAGATCACAACTTCAGAGATTCGAATCATGTTCTTAGCTCGAAGAAGGAAAATTGTATTTTTCTTATAATATGGATGAGTTACGCATCTATTGAAATTTTGGACATTTGTAGTCTTGATGTACATTCACCGTCGTTACACTTTTGTAACACAATTGAAACAGAAATTTCAATTTCAATGCAAATTTTTTGTTCCACGCTTTCTTCATTTTGAGAAATCCCCGACAACAATTTTCTTCAAACACAAAAAGCGCTATTTCTAACTAAACAAAAAATCCGTCATTGTTGACAACAGTCAAATGTATTTACATCCAAATTGGCGATTATTTACCATCCCAAAAGATTCTAAATATTTTATTATTTGAATTTTGACGACATTTTCTATCATATACTGGATGGGTTTCCTTTGTTTATATGATGCGTTGCCAATCACTGATTTTCGCGAATGATTCTGAAGTGCTTTTACTATTCCTATATTGAGTCCTGGCAATGATATTGGTTGCTATATATGTAACTATTGAGTGGCGTCGTGATTATCACAATCGGTTCCTAAATTTGTTGGACTCTAAAAGAAATCACTTTTCTTTGTTTTAGACGTTTGTGAAATGTCTTCTTTATTTTGTAATAACAAGTTTTCTTTGGGAGAAATCTCCACTGAACGCAGTTCACAAGAATTATTCCAAATTTTACTATTAAGTCTTCCTATGAAATACACCTTCAATTTTTAACTAAATTCAAGGTGCACGACGGCTTAAACTTTTTAACTAAATTCAAGGTGCACGACGGCTCTTTATACCCAAGGGAACCCTTTGAATTTCTGTCTCTTCCTTCATTACACATAAACATGATTGCCATCGACCGTATTTCCGAAGATGCGATAGGATTACGTTTGGTGCCCATACTTTGGCGGTGTTCCATTTTGGATACAATTTTCTGCTACGTGATTTACAACCCCCAACAACCTCTCTTTGCATGCATTGTTATCTTCGGCAGAACAGCGATGGTTCATTTTATATTTCACTGTGTGCCATAATATAGGAAGCGCATTATATTACCCTTACAATTTGCGGCGGAAATGACAAAAAGTTGTTGTTGACCAGAAGTATCGCGGGAGTTGCACTCATCCTACATATCGACTGGGGAATGGTTGCCTGGGGTTATTAGTCCATCTAAACTTGATCTGTGAACTGGCATATGCCATTTATGGCGACGTATTTTACTTACGGAAGAACGCAATTTTCAAGCACAATGTATGAAAAATAGAGATATATAGCATATGTTCCATTGATCGCATTGAATGCGCCGTATGCGGACCTCCTACATGTATCGTTAAATCCGCCAACAGAGACTCTATATTCACAAACTCTATAACTCAGATTTCTGTTCGACAAAATATATTTTACACAAAAATTCGTGCGAATAGTTATGTAAAGAGTTCAAAGTAAAGAAATGGAGCAAGTACAATAATTCATGTGCAGTTGAGAAACTAGCACGAATTAGAGTATTTGTCGTGCCGATAGGTTAACGATTCTATGCTAGTGCATCCGATTGGCCAAGACACGCCGTTTAAACTGGTCGGTTTCCGATCGAGCGCTTAACTTTTTTAGCACGCAGAGACAAATCCCTTTTCAAAATTCGATGTAATGTGGTCATGACGGGATTGAACTCCTCCTCTAAGATGCAACGAGGTATTAAAATCCTGGACAGTATTAGTCCGCACCGTAGTAATGTTTTCTACTCAACGACGTACACGACCTCGCACTGCTGTTTTCACGTCTGCTACCGACCACGTTTCTTTAAGTTATGTGACCGTTTTTCCAATGGCACTCTTACTTAGTTGATTATGGTTTGAAAAAAATCGTGAAGTTTGGAGAACGCATTTTTCTTTGCCCATTCTCGTAATAGACTTCAATAACTTAAGCATTTTCTTGATTTGTTACTCTTTCTATACTTAAAATTGCAAAACACTGAATGTTGGCAAATGAAAATATTAGTGTCAAACACTTTCTGACATTTATGATGCATTCACATTTAACGGCATTACTTCTAATTGGAACAACCTTTATATTACTATGTCTTCATTATTGCAAATTGTTTATTCTTAGTTATGAAATTTAAAGCTTTACAAACACCATACTACAAACACGTCTTCTTAACGCCCACGGCTCTCTCTGACACTTGCGTCCCGACTTTTCGTTACAATGTCTAATTCTCAACTGACTCATTTTTTTCTTCTATACATCCAAGAAAAACTCACCTTTTTATTCCATCCTATCCCAATCTACTCATAGCGTGTGATCATCACTGCATATGCGACCGAAGATGCGGTAAGGCTTAAGATGAATTTTTATATTTTGTTGGTGTTCCTTCCTTTTTAGAACAACTGTCGGGGTGATTCGTTTATATCTTTCGATGTGATAACGACGCTCTATATTATTCTCTAGAAGACGTCGCAGACCGCAGTGCGCCAACTCTTAGCAAATGCCATAAACCACAGTGCATCGACTTTCTGAAAAACACTCGAAAGATTAAACGACACCACATCCAACAATGTGTTGAATTGTTGGGAAAGTTTTAAAAGAAGCCACTAGCCACAGTGTGTTGAATTGTTGGGAAATCTCTAGAAGATTCCGCAAACTATAGCAGGTTGCATTGTTACACGACGCCTCAACCCACAGTGTGTTGAATTGTTGGGAAAGCTCTAGAAAATGCCACAAGCCATAGGAAGTTGCACTGTTACACGACGCCACAACGACGATGTGTTAAATTGTTGAGAAATCTTTAGAAGATGCCACAAGCCATAACATGTTGCATTATTATACTACGCTACAAACCACAGTGTGTTGAATTGTTGTGAAAGTTCTAGAAGATGCCACAAGCCATAGCCTACAATAGTGAGAGTAATCAAGTCGCGAAGATTAAGATGGGCCGGACATGTAGCACGAATGGGCAACGATAGGACCGTGCGTAGAATTTTTGACGGTAGTGTGGCGGTTCCGCCTAACCCCACAGTTCACTTACGTAAAAACAACCCCATAACTCCCATCCAATCACAAAATTTTGCTAATTCAACCGCATTATCACCTTAAATGTCTTACGCATCTAGGATTATCTAAGGTATAATCTAAAAAGCTTCAGTAAAATAATCCTTACCTTTTCTTGCATTCCCTTCGCATACAATTCCTGTAAGAGTTTTTTCTTACCTTATCATAAATTCCCTGTAATAAAATTCATCGGTTCGCATATCATACGGCCGCATATCAGGGAATCTTACCCTTGAGTTGGCTAATCCCAGCCTCAATATGTGTACATAAAAACTATCTATGCACACATCGGCTGTCGACCCTCTTAGCTAGCGATAAATAGTCCAACACCAGCTGCATGTAATTAGCACCATCCACATTGAGACTATTTCCCTAACTCACACCAGGAGTAAACAAAAGACCGCTGTCCTTCATCAGGCATTCTGGCGATACGCAAACAATTCAATCATTCTAGTATCCCAAATGCACCTACCATCTAATGAGTTGCAACTTGTTTACTCAGTTGAACTCTCGTGCATGAATTCCTTTTATCCTACATAGTTCTGGAGTCGTTTCCCAGTAACCTCTTACATAAACAAAGATCCCCACAATCCTTTTTTCCTTTCTTTGTTTCAGGTTCATTCCCATGGCCTTGTGTATGAAAAAAACCAATGTGATCTTCACTCACACATACACATACGTTGCCAAGTCTTTCTTCCTTGTTTTCACTACGAAAGAAACACTTTCTCTCTCGGGAAAACCCACCCCAAAACGATTGAATATCGAAGAGTCGAATTCCATCCGCTGACCACAATGGACATGCCGCTCCCGCTCTCCGTCACTGCAGAGACGCGCAAATATATACCGGAGTCATGTTCGCGTTGTACAAGTAACTTTAGTTAAAGTTGGTGAAAGTATTGATTAAAATCTGTCATTTTATGTGTTGTTCGATTTTGATATACATTCAAAACTAAAAGAATAATCCCCACAAGTCCTAAGTGAAATATAAGATCTTTTCATCGTTGAATAAAGAAAGAAACAATAACATTAATTTAAAGTGCTGATCACCAACCAACACTAGTGTTTTATTTCTCTCGGCGTACTTCCTGTGTTGGTGTTTCCTTTGCTTCGGCGGAATCGTGTAGTGCTCGTCGGAACAATTAATTATGATGGAGGAGGAAGTGAACGGAGTGTCCGTGTTAGGCACAATACTTCCTCCCCACAGTAGACCAACGGGAAAGAGACCGGTAGGACGGCCGCGACGGAGATGGGAGGACAACGTTAGGTTTGACCTTGAGGCGATCGAATAAGATGGTCAAGCGTGGAAGGAGAGTGCACAGGACAGGGAACGATGGCGGAGTCGAGTCGGTGAGGTCATGAACTTCTGGGTTCCTACAGGCCAACAAATAATAATAATAATAATAATAAGAACGTTGATACCACTGCCACCGCAGTAGCAACGATAACAGCGTCCGTATGCATATATGTAATTTGTTATATGTAACAGTACTCGTGCCATACTAATTCAGTCAAAGACGTATTGTTATTAAAATAATTGTAGCCTACAAATGCAAAATCTTGATTGTACTTTTTTATATTTTCGTTGACATACGTTAATGATTTGTAACCAGAAGAACCTGGTATTCCAATGTCCAATGTCCTCAACTAAAATGCCACCCTACAAACTGGTCACTCTGGAAATCTGGGATACAGTTTAGAATTCATATACGTCTATCTACTCATAGTGAAATCCATATAAAGTTTTTACCCAGTCTACTCTACAAAACGGTTTTCATATGAGTATATCTACTCCATAATCTCCTTTAAATACCATTGGCTTCCTTCATTCACTGGTTGTTGTCGGAATTCAAACCTCTGCACATAATTATCTTCCTCAGTTGCCTGGGGTTGTACGTCTTCTCCAAAATCCTATTTAAGCAAGTTGTTATCCTTATTAAAGGAGATTTTTCATGTCGGTTTGTGGGAAATAAATTTGCTATTCTTAAACATGAAGTTTCCCTAATGCCTTCCCTGGGAATTAGTAATGACTTTCATTCCAATTAGAGAATATATTTGCGGAATGTTTTTGCTCATAGCAAGTTCGTAATGTCCTCAAATCTTCCTTGGGAATTGTACAGATTATACCATCGTAACACTTGAGTAGTTAATTCTGCTAACATGTAGTTCTACTATTTTGGATGAGTGGTTCCAGTTTAATATGAGCCATTTGAGGAGCCAGCAGTCGAAACAGCGGTCGCTAAATGAGAACGGACTTGGTAAGCTGAATAATTGCTTTTGTATCTTTTATTGTTTATGTCTTCTTTTAGCGGCACTTTAGTGGCACGATGATATTTTGAGCTCATTCGCCGCTAAAATCATTCTGAACGCTTTATGTTCCAAAATGTAATAGAGTCGCTGGGAGTTGATAAACTGTTTTATGAGTAGGCTGCGAATGGTTTATAGTCCAGATTTGAAAAGTGTCGACTTTATGACATACATAGAGGTTAAGTAAGGTTGTACTTTAACCATTGTTTGTAAATTGTTCTGAACAGAAATGCAAGAGAATTGCAAATCGGTCATGAATTTATTTACTTTGGTTTCATTGTTTTAATTACTTAGCATTCGTGCTAAATATAAAATGCTTAAATTCTAGCCTCAATATTTTATATCTTAACTTACTGATCCTGTGGGGATGATTCGCAATATGTTCGCACACTGTTTCAGAGTATATTTCACAGTATGCTTCGAAATATGTTCTTCAATTTACAGTTTGCTGATACAAACTGTGTGGTAAATGTCTCAATGATACCGTGTTGTGGACTATATTTTTTGTCGCCGGGAGAAAACTTTTTTGTAGAAGAGATAGTCTTAAATGTTATATAATTCTACCATAAACCTAAATAAGCTTAAGGTAGTAAAAGCTTGCCATAGATACAACCACCCAACGGATTTGAGCAAGAAGGTGCTCAATTATCATTTAGCCACCAGAAGTATTGGTGTTGTTTAACAAGGTTTCCCCGATCTCTTTGGGCGCTTTTCTTCAGAGCGCTTGACTTGCCAATCGCAATGTAGTCCTTTGTCGCCATAAGATCAACATACCTGCTAAATCAGCGGAATTCCGGTTATTTATATTATAAAAGACCATTCATGATGAATTCGAGAAAATATCCTGGAGTAATGAAGTCGTTGTCTTCTCATGATGCAAAGCTTGTCATGATATATGGCGTTTCATGTGACCAGTCACAATACGAGGGTTAATCAAAAAGTATTTGCGTTTGAAATTGTTAAATAAACAGTAGTTCGTAATCGGTGACGAGAAATTCAGTTTCGGGAGTTTTTTTTTTTTTTTTGTTATGTGACTTTACATTATTGTCTAAAGAATTTTTGTAAAGTGTGTATCGTGTCGAAGTACCACACTGGGTTAACTAAACACTCCGACGCTGTTCCGACGAAATTGTTCTCTTGGTAGATCGTTCAACCACAGAGCACGAAAATAAAACACAGTGGAAATTATAGCGGGGAATTTACTTAATGTTCACTAATAAAACGCACTATCACCAACGCCCGTGAAATAAAACTATGGGGTTGTTTTTCGTTAAATCTTTATTGATATTATTAGCCGTAGATTTTATCATTAGCCTGGTGCGGTACTGTGTGGAGAGAAAGTCGTCGTGAGTTAACGTTAATTCAAACATTGACATAATTTGTTTCGCGTGATTTCATTTTCTTGTAATTATCAATTTCTCGTCCGCGGACTAATAAGTGTTAAGCTATTTTATATCGACCTAGCAGCTACGAAACGGATTAGTAGGGTCACAGTAGCCAAGTTGACAGCAGGGCAAAAGTTATATGCTCCATGACGCTAATCAAGCCAATGATCATATATGGTTGCTCAGTATGGTTTAACATAGGTCCAATTTTGATGGAAAATATTCGGGTGTTTGAAAGGAAGTGTCCCAGAACGTGTCTCAGATTATATCGAACACCGGAATCGAACTATAAAGAGTATTTTTCAAATGACACTTTATATAATAAAGCCTACTCGTACATAAATAGAGTGGATACTTTTATGATCAAATTAATCAGAGGATATACTGCGAGAGCAATAAGCTCATTCAATGACCTATTTCATGGGGCATATTATCCAAATACTTTCTTTTATGACAGGGTGCGTCGCAACGGCTTTGTTCCGTCAGAGGAATTACTTGAATTGGATATGAATGGTCTTATACAGCATGGATCCGGAACTCCGCTGATCTATTATGTATGTAGATCATCCGTAGACGGCCGATATTTGTACTTCAACAGACATGTAGAGACTCCTTTGGCCAAAGCGAGGAAACCTTTTGCTATGACAAGGAGGCTATTTCACAGAAGCCCACTTGACAGTAGGGTAAAAATCATATGCTACATGACGCTAATCGGGCCAAATGACAAGGAGGCTATTTCACAGAAGCCAACTTGACAGTAGGGTAAAAATCATATGCTACATGACGCTAATCGGGCCAATGCTCATACGAGGGTTGCCTCTTATGTTTCGGGATTTGGCAACCCTAGTGTTGCAATCCGGCAATTGACAGCTCTGTCGTAAAGTTGGACATTTTTGAGGTTATACGCACTCAGAACGTTTTGACATACGAGCGCTATTTATGTTGTTTACAGTAACTTAAAAGATTCATCTCGGCCCAAAAATGGAATTAAATCGTCAACATTTTCGTGCGATTATTTTTTACAACTTTCGGCGTGGATTAACTCAGCAACAGTGCATGGATGAACTTAATTCAATTTTTGGCGATGAAGCTCCATCAAGGACCAGTGTTTATCGATGGTATGGTGAATTCAATCGTGGTCGTAGTTCACTCCAAGATGAATTTCGTGAAGGTCGTCCAAAATCAGTTGTTGTTCCGAAAACCATTGATGCTGTGCGCGAACTGACATTGGAAGATCGTCATGTGACCTATCGTGAGATTGAGACAACCTTAGGCGTTAGTGGGACCAGCATACATTCAATATCGCATAAATATTTGACTGTCAAAAAAATTTGTTCTCGTTGGATCCCACACAATTTGTCAATCGCCCAAAAAAAGGCTCGTGTCAATTGGTCGAAAGAAATGCTCAAAAAATACGGTCGCGGTGCTTCGAAACACGTCTATGACATCGTGACAGGTGGTGAATCGTGGATTTACGCGTATGAGCCTGAAAGTAAACAGCAGTCGACTGTCTGGGTGTTTCAAGATGAGCCAAATCCAACAAAAGTTGTTCGCGCACGAAGCACTTCCAAGCAAATGGTCGCCTGTTTTTTCGGAAAAACTGGACATGTCGCAACCGTACGACTAGAGCAACGCAGAACAGTCAATTCTGAGTGGTACACAACCATTTGTTTGCCAGTTGTCTTCCAAGAAATCAGGAAAACCAACCGCCGAAGACGGATCACTCTTCACCACGACAATGCGAGCTCTCACACATCGGCTGCGACAACTGCATTTTTGAGCACCCAAAACATCGATTTGATGGGTCATCCGCCGTATAGTCCTGACTTGGCACCGAATGACTTCTTTTTATTCCCGTACGTAAAAAACAAACTGAGAGGTCAACGTTTTTCGACACCTGAAGAAGCGGTTGCTGCATTCAGAATGCACGTGTTGGAGATACCTCAATCAGAGTGGCAAAAGTGCTTCGACAATTGGTTCAAACGCATGCAAAAGTGTATAGATCTTCATGGGGAATATTTTGAAAAACAATAAAGTGATTTTCGATGATCAATATTTGTTTTTGTTCTCTTATCCCGAAAAATAAAAGGCAACCCTCGTACTCATTTTTTTTATCTGCAATTCCAAACAAATAGCCTACGTGGTTTTATTATTGTCATACATAACCTTTGACTGGGGTCTCGTTTACCGTTGTCATTCTTTTATGTTTACTTAATCTTAACCACCTGCACCGGTTCGCTGATTGGTATGGGTTATCATCAGCAAGCTTCCTCCAAGCGGCATATGTATATGATCATTCATTTCCTGCGAATCGTCCGGATTTTGCTCAGTCAAAAACTGTGTTGAGCTTCGTTATGTTTTTGTCGTCACCCACAGTTCTCCACAAGACTTTGAAATTGAACAAACAAAACATTTTCTCATTTAATTTCAAACGCGAGTTAACTGGGGTATTGTGTGTTTGGCGCCAAGTTTTAGTTTTTGTGTGCTTTTTCATGTTTATTTTATTTCGAGATGTAGAACTTGGAATTTATAAGGAGTATAATTTTAATGCTCACAAATGTCACTTTATTTGAACGATAGTTGTGTACCATTAATGCTTGAGTTTTATTTCGGATATGTGGTGACTACATTAATGTACATTAATTAATCTGGAGGTCCAATTTTGAATCACTCTTCGGTTGTATTTCGGTAATAACCCGTCAAATAACGGCTTCCAAGTATTCAAAAGTCTCTGGCTTATCAGTGCAGGCAACTGACGTCAGGTATCCCCAAGGAAAATAATCCTCACATGAACGCAATGGCAAATTGACAATTTCTCGATATTAATCGTTCATCAAATGTTCCTTTTAGTAAGTTAATTGTATAGTGCGCTGTACGGCATGTGGCTTCGTCTTGTTGAAACCATGTGTCTGATGTCATTTAATTAAGATATAAAAAAATTAGTAATCATGTCTCTATTCCGCCCTCCATTGACTGTAACGTTTTCACTAGCTTCACTTTTGAAAAAATATGGCGGATGACTACTTCGACCCATAAACCATCCAAAACTGTAGCTCGAGCATTATTTTCACTCAAAATTCTGCTTGTTGACATTGCCATCCAAGCCAAAAATAAAGTTCGTTACAGGAGAGAATTTGATATGGAGAGGTGTTGTTGATGTTAATATGACAATGGCATCGACGTCAATATATGGTTCTGTGGTGGTTCCGCCAAACCCCACGGTCCACTTACCTGCAAAACCATAACCATAACTTCATCCCAATCTGCATAAGTTTTCGCCAATGCAATCGCATTAAGCACCTGTAAATGCTTCACGCATCAAATAGATCAAATTTATAATCTAAGGGCCTCTGTAAAGAATCCTTACCTTTCATGCATCTCTTCGCATACAAATTCCCTGTAAGAATTCTTTCCTAACTTATCAAAGATCCCAAAACCAATTCGGCACCTTTAGTGCCAGGCAGATCCCCCTAGACGAATTCCTGAAAACAAAATGATTTGGTTTACATACAATGTAACCATCATAACAGGGACCATAAACATTGCGTTGCCTATTTCCCATCTTCACCAAATGTATCATAAATCGCCATACATACACATTGGCTGGCGACCTACACCCAAGGGACCAAAACAAATATACGCATCTCGCGTCTCTTGGCACTAATTAAATCCTACAGCATAGGCAAATGCAAACAGGATTTAAATACCTACCCTTACCAGCGATGCCATAAACACCATTTTCCAGTAATCTAGCTAAAACCCATTAGCACATTTCCACATTGCATTGCCGCCTATTTATTTAGCCGCAATGCACACCTCAGACAAAGACCCAACCGTTCTCGTTGTCTCACATATTCCTGGATCCGTTTACCATTGACCTTCTCACATAAGCAAACACAAACCCAATTAACATCCAATGAGATTCGGGTTGTTTGCTTAGCCGAACTCACATCTCATGGATGCACATTTTCCCTTTCTTCGTTTTAGATTCGTTCCCATGGCTTTGATCCATAAAAGAACCAATGTAGTACACACATACATGTGTACCGTGACTATCTTCTCTACGAGATCTGTTTGGTTACCCCAAAGAGAGACTTTATGTCTCTCTTAGAATAGGAAAATGCGCCCCATGCAAATATAACAGAACATGAAAACAACCACCTACTGAAGTTTGGGGGCGATCGTTGATATCGAGTAAAAGGAGACCGCAATGTCAACTGTGGCTGGCATGGAATGCAGGTTTATTTTGACAAGACCCGACGATGTCGGAAGAAGGCTATCACCTTCAATTTCAGAGGTAGCACAGAATACTCAGGGTTAGTCCCGCTTTGAATTATTTTTCAGAGGATCAATCGTTAGAAAAACGTGTTTTCACTTCCAATCGATTTAATGAGCTATTGCTGCCGCATCGGCAACCTCTTTTATTGTACCATGGTCTGCCACCGCATAAGTTTGAATGGCATGCCTGTTACCTGCCAGTCTATTAATTACAAAATTGTTTCCTGCAGCTAGCTTACACAGACTTACCAATTTCATACACCCAATATCTATGACGTTGATTGGTGGCATCTTTATTTTTCTGTTGTTGTTGTTGATTTACTGCTGCTGTTCCCTGTGCGATTTTTTAGTCTTGAGGACGCTATCGGTGCAGGTGCAGTAAACAAATTTGACGACGAAGAACCTCAAGTTTTACTGGATGAAATTCCACGTCGACGTTGCCGTATCTAGGAACGATCACCAGCATCGGTCATCACCAAGAATAGGTATACAATGCGACGGATCCACATTGGACGGAATCTGCCACGATGACGTCGGGGTCACCAATGTGTGGTTGTAAAGTGTGTATCGTGTCGAAGTACGATACTGGGTTAACTAAACACTCCTACGTTGTTCCGACGAAATTGTTCTCTTGGTAGATCGTTCACCCACAGAGCACGAAAATAAAACACAGTGGAAGTTATAGCGGGGAATTTACTTAATGTTCACTAATAAAACGCACTATCACCAACGCCCGTGAAATAAAACTATGGGGTTGTTTTTCGTTAAATCTTTATTGACATTATTATCCGTAGATTTTATCACTAGCCTGGTGCGGTACTGTGTGGAGAGAAAGTCGTCGTGAGTTAACGTTAATTCAAACATTGACATAATTTGTTTCGCGTGATTTCATTTTCTTGTAATTATCAATTTCTCGTCCGTGGACTAATAACTGTTAAGCTATTTTATATCGACCTAGAAGCTACGAAACGGATTAGTAGGGTCACAGTAGCCAAGTTGACAGCAGGGTAAAAGTTATATGCTACATGACGCTAATCAAGCCAATGATCATATATGGTTGCTCAGTATGGTTTAACATAGGTCCAATTTTGATGGAAAATATTCGGGTGTTTGAAAGGAAGTGTCCAAGAACGTGTCTCAGATTATATGGAACACCGGAATCGAACTATAAAGAGTATTGTTCAAATGACACTTTATATAATAAAGCCTACTCTATTTATGTAATAGAGTGGATACTTTTATGATCAAATAAATCAGAGGATATACTGCGAGAGCAATAAGCTCATTCAATGACCTATTTCATGGGGCATATTATCCAAATACTTTGTTTTATGAGAGGGTGCGTTGCAGCGACTTTGTTCCACCAGAGGAATTACTTGAATTGGATATGAATGGTCTTATACAGTATGGATCCGGAACTCCGCTGATCTATTATGTATGTAGATCATCCGTAGACGGCCGATATTTTTACTTCAACAGACATGTAGAGACTCCTTTGGCCAAAGCGAGGAAACCTTTTGCTATGACAAGGAGGCTATTTCACAGAAGCCCACTTGACAGTAGGGTAAAAATCATATGCTACATGACGCTAATCGGGCCAATGCTCATACGAGGGTTGCCTCTTATGTTTCGGGATTTGGCAACCCTAGTGTTGCAATCCGGCAATTGACAGCTCTGTCGTAAAGTTGGACATTTTTGAGGTTATACGCACTCAGAACGTTTTGACATACGAGCGCTATTTATGTTGTTTACAGTAACTTAAAAGATTCATCTCGGCCCAAAAATGGAATTAAATCGTCAACATTTTCGTGCGATTATTTTTTACAACTTTCGGTGTGGATTAACTCAGCAACAGTGCATACTTAATTCAATTTTTGGCGATGAAGCTCCATCAAGGACCAGTGTTTATCGATGGTATGGCGAATTCAATCGTGGTCGTAGTTCACTCCAAGATGAATTTCGTGAAGGTCGTCCAAAATCAGTTGTTGTTCCGAAAACCATTGATGCTGTGTGCGAACTGATATTGGAAGATCGTCATGTGACCTATCGTGAGATTGAGACAACGTTAGTGGGACCAGCATACATTCAATATTCCATAAACATTTGACTGTCAAAAAAATTTGTTCTCGTTGGATTCCACACAATTTGTCAATCGCCCAAAAAAAGGCTCGTGTCAATTGGTCGAAAGAAATGCTCAAAAAATACGGTCGCGGTGCTTCGAAACACGTCTATGACATCGTGACAGGTGGTGAATCGTGGATTTACGCGTATGAGCCCGAAAGTAAACAGCAGTCGACTGTCTGGGTGTTTCAAGATGAGCCAAATCCAACAAAAGTTGTTCGCGCACGAAGCACTTCCAAGCAAATGGTCGCCTGTTTTTTCGAAAAAACTGGACATGTCGCAACCGTACCACTAGAACAATACAGAACAGTCAATTCTGAGTGGTACACAACCATTTGTTTGCCAGTTGTCTTCCAAGAAATCAGGAAAACCAATCACTCTTCACCACGACAATGCGAGCTCTCACACATCGGCTGCGACAACTGCATTTTGAGCACCCAAAACATCGATTTGATGGGTCATCCGCCGTATAGTCCTGACTTGGCACCGAATGACTTCTTTTTATTCCCGTACGTAAAAAACAAACTGACAACGTGTCAACGTTTTTCGACACCTGAAGAAGCGGTTGCTGCATTCAGAATGCATGTGTTGGAGATACCTCAATCAGAGTGGCAAAAGTGCTTCGACAATTGGTTCAAACGCATGCAAAAGTGTATAGATCTTCATGGGGAATATTTTGAAAAACAATAAAGTGATTTTCGATGATCAATATTTGTTTTTGTTCTCTAATCCCGAAATATAAAAGGCAATCCTCGTACTAATTTTTTTTATCTGCAATTCCAAACAAATAGCCTACGTGGTTTTATTATTGTCATACATAACCTTTGACTGGGGTCTCGTTTACCCTTGTCATTCTTTTATGTTTACTTAATCTTAACCACCTGCACCGGTTCGCTGATTGGTCTGGGTTATCGTCAGCAAGCTTCCTCCAAGCCGCATATGTATATGATCATTCATTTCCTGCGAATCGTCCGGATTTTGCTCAGTCAAAAACTGTGTAGAGCTTCGTTATGTTTTTGTCGTCACCCACAGTTCTCCACAAGACTTTGAAATTGAACATCAAAACATTTCTCATTAAATTTCAAACGCGAGTTAACTGAGGTATTGTGTGTTTGGAGTCAAGTTTTAGTTTTTGTGTGCTTTTTTATGTTTATTTTATTTCGAGATGTAGAACTTGGAATTTATAAGGAGTATAATTTTAATGCCCACAAATGTCACTTTATTTGAACGATAGTTGTGTACCATTAATGCTTGAGTTTTATTTCGGATATGTGGTGACTACATTAATGTACATTAATTAATCTGGAGGTCCAATTTTGAATCACTCTTCGGTTGTATTTCGGTAATAACCCGTCAAATAACGGCTTCCAAGTATTCAAAAGTCTCTGGCTTATCAGTGCAGGCAACTGACGTCAGGTATCCCCAAGGAAAATAATCCTCACATGAACGCAATGGCAAATTGACAATTTCTCGATATTAATCGTTCATCAAATGTTCCTTTTAGTAAGTTAATTGTATAGTGCGCTGTACGGCATGTGGCTTCGTCTTGTTGAAACCATGTGTCTGATGTCATTTAATTAAGATATAAAAAAATTAGTAATCATGTCTCTATTCCGCCCTCCATTGACTGTAACGTTTTCACTAGCTTCACTTTTGAAAAAAATATGTCGGATGACTACTTCGACCCATAAACCACCCAAAACTGTAGCTCGAGCATTATTTTCACTCAAAATTCGACAGTTCTGCTTGTTGACAGTGCCATCCAAGCCAAAAATAAAGTTCGTTACAGGAGAGAATTTGATATGGAGAGGTGTTGTTGATGTTAATATGCCAATGGCATCGACGTCAATATATGGTTCTGTGGCGGTTCCGCCAAACCCCACGGTCCACTTACCTGCAAAACCATAACCATAACTTCATCCCAATCTGCATAAGTTTTCGCCAATGCAATCGCATTAAGCACCTGTAAATGCTTCACGCATCAAATAGATCAAATTTATAATCTAAGGGCCTCTGTAAAGAATCCTTACCTTTCATGCATCTCTTCGCATACAAATTCTCTGTAAGAATTCTTTCCTAACTTATCAAAGATCCCAAAACCAATTCGGCACCTTTAGTGCCAGGCAGATCCCCCTAGACGAATTCCTGAAAACAAAATGATTTGGTTTACATACAATGTAACCATCATAACAGGGACCATAAACATTGCGTTGCCTATTTCCCATCTTCACCAAATGTATCATAAATCGCCATACATACACATTGGCTGGCGACCTACACCCAAGGGACCAAAACAAATATACGCATCTCGCGTCTCTTGGCACTAATTAAATCCTACAGCATAGGCAAATGCAAACAGGATTTAAATACCTACCCTTACCAGCGATGCCATAAACACCATTTTCCAGTAATCTAGCTAAAACCCATTAGCACATTTCCACATTGCATTGCCGCCTATTTTTTCAGCCGCAATGCACACCTCAGACAAAGACCCAACCGTTCTCGTTGTCTCACATATTCCTGGATCCGTTTACCATTGACCTTCTCACATAAGCAAACACAAACCCAATTAACATCCAATGAGATTCGGGTTGTTTGCTTAGCCGAACTCACATCTCATGGATGCACATTTTCCCTTTCTTCGTTTTAGATTCGTTCCCATGGCTTTGATCCATAAAAGAACCAATGTAGTACACACATACATGTGTACCGTGACTATCTTCTCTACGAGATCTGTTTGGTTACCCCAAAGAGAGACTTTATGTCTCTCTTAGCATAGGAAAATGCACCCCATGCAAATATAACAGAACATGAAAACAACCACCTACTGAAGTTTGGGGGCGATCGTTGATATCGAGTAAAAGGAGACCGCAATGTCAACTGTGGCTGGCATGGAATGCAGGTTTATTTTGACAAGACCCGACGACGTCGGAAGAAGGCTATCACCTTCAATCTCAGAGGTAGCACAGAATACTCAGGGTTAGTCCCGCTTTGAATTATTTTTCAGAGGATCAATCGTTAGAAAAACGTGTTTTCACTTCCAATCGATTTAATGAGCTATTGCTGCCGCATCGGCAACCTCTTTTATTGTACCATGGTCTGCCACCGCATAAGTTTGAATGGCATGCCTGTTACCTGCCAGTCTATTAATTACAAAATTGTTTCCTGCAGCTAGCTTACACAGACTTACCAATTTCATACACCCAATATCTATGACGTTGATTGGTGGCATCTTTATTTTTCTGTTGTTGTTGTTGATTTACTGCTGCTGTTCCCTGTGCGATTTTTTAGTCTTGAGGACGCTATCGGTGCAGGTGCAGTAAACAAATTTGACGACGAAGAACCCCAAGTTTTACTGGATGAAATTCAGTAAAAGACTTTATATAATGAAGCATACATAAATAGGGTAGATAATTTTATGATTAAATTAATCAGAGGGCATATTGCGAGAGCAATAAGCTCGTCCAATGACCTAATTTTCGGGGCTTATTATCCAAATACTCTGTACTATGAGAGTGTGCGTCGCAACGGCTTTGTTCCATCAGAGGCGTTCCTTGATTTGGACATGAATGGGCTTATACAGGATAGATCCGGAATTCTGCTGATCTATCATGTAAGCAGATCATAGACGGGCGATTGTGCTACGACCGGGAAGAAACGCGCACCGAAGAAGAGATCTTGCGCTTCAGTAAGGCTAAATTCCACAGAGACCTGGACGGTAATATTAAACAGACCTGGATACCAATGTCGGAAGAATAGCAGTATCATCAGCCAGCTTACACAGACTTAGCTTTTCTACAATAAGGGTAGAATAAAACTGAAGTTAAGTTCTTTTAAATAAAATTTTAATAAAAATTAAAAAAGGAAGCAGGTTAAATTTTAAGAAAAAACAAAAAAACAAATTTGACACAAGGTTTTTCGAGTTTTTCTTTGTCATACAAATAGTCATAACTAAAGCTACAAATAAAGTTCTGTCGCTGAGAGGCAAATTATACAATAGTCATGTAATGTTTCGCTTAGAGCGTCTGCGTAGAACCAGTAAGTTATAATATAAGATAATGAAGCTAGAATTTAAGCATTTTTTGTCTAGCATATAATTTAGAAACTAAGAATATAAAAAGGAAATAAAAAATGTCGCAAAAATGAAAATGAATGATGATTAACATGATCAGGAGACATGACTGCTGAGATAATATTCGCACTTCAACTAATGAAAATTTCAACCTATCTCTCTTAACCCCAACCTTCGTTACTTGGAATCGATTCATTGTTTTTTCAATAAATCGGTCTCTTAAATGCTGGTTAAATATAGAATATTCAAATTCCATCACTCAAAAATAGCAAAAAAATCATTTTCTGTTTCGCACGAACCTTAAATCGAAACATAAGAAATGATGTAAACTCTAAGTGAGACTAGACAGAAGATTGTTCTTTGGTAAATTCTCTGGTAATATAATCGCATAAGAAATATTTATTAATAATTTTATTACTAATTATTTTTAGTACAATAATATAAAACTTGCGACCTAAAACTTATTTACTAAATATATACTCTTCTTTTCAGGTAAGTCAAAAAACTATTGATATATTGACTTTCGAAATTTTGGTGAGTTGGCAAGCGCCATTTTATTTCAAATTTATTTCTTTTTCTCTAATTATTATACAAATTTTTATCATTACTAGTAAGTGGGTATTGAAATTGTTGTGCCGCCTTCACAAAGTTAAAAAAATTTTTAATCTCTATCGTGCAAAGCTGCATTTATTTCGATCGAAAGGTATTCCTGTGTTTTATATCAATTTAATGGTTGTCTCCAGAAAACCAATAGCTGTGGTATGATCGCTTTGGAAAACCTAGTAATACATTTGCTCTTATGCGGTTTTGCGAAAAATAAATTTATAAAATGCATTATACAGTTTTTAGACCAATGGTACAAATCGACTTTTGATATAAATAATAAATATCTGTTATTCTTAGAGAATAATTTATCAGGTGGTCCAGGTAATGTAATGTATAAACCGTTCCGGTTGTCAGGCAAATTTTAGTTTGTCCTTGTTCAATAATATATGGTTCGTACACACTCTCAGCTCTGATCATAAACATTCTCCTTACAAAATACTTGATTGGGCAAAATTGGAATTTTTGTATTTCTCAAAATCGAGTTTTAATGTTTTAATCATTTTGAAATAATTTTCTTTGTTTCTCCTGTTTTGTTATTGTTCCATCTCCTATTAATACAATTTTATTATTGTTTTCCTGTACGTTAACCTTTGCCGAATATGTTAAACCGTAGTTTTTCAAAACTCCATACAGCATGAAATACCATGTTTCATAAAGTTCCCGCTCTGACGTCAAGAACATATTCGGAGTTGTCAACTTGCTATTTAAACACTCAACGTCTGACAAAACTATGAGTATACAGAAAAGTTAACATCGAAATTGAATTGTTTGTCCTTCGGAAATCTGGCTGTTAATTAATATTGATGCAGTTTTATCTGGTATAGAGTCGTTCTGCGTCTGGGCTTGGTGGAGGAGTTGTGTTTAAAAGATTAAAGCATTCAGACTTTGAACGTAATACGAGGGTTGCCTTTTATATTTCGGGATTAGAGAACAAAAACAAATATTGATCATCGAAAATCACTTTATTGTTTTTCCAAATATTCCCCATGAAGATCTATACACTTTTGCATGCGTTTGAACCAATTGTCGAAGCACTTTTGCCACTACGATTGAGGTATCTCCAACACATGCATTCTGAATGCAGCAACCGCTTCTTCAGGTGTCGAAAAACGTTGACCTCTCAGTTTGTTTTTTACGTACGGGAATAAAAAGAAGTCATTCGGTGCCAGGTCAGGACTACACGGCGGATGACCCATCAAATCGATGTTTTGGGTGCTCAAAAATGCAGTTGTCGCAGCCGATGTGTGAGAGCTCGCATTGTCGTGGTGAAGAGTGATCCGTCTTCGGCGATTGGTTTTCCTGATTTCTTGGAAGACGACTGGCAAACAAATGGTTGTGTACCACTCAGAATTAACTGTTCTGCGTTGTTCTAGTGGTACGCTTGCGACATGTCCAGTTTTTCCGAAAAAACAGGCGACCATTTGCTTGGAAGTGCTTCGTGCGAGTTAATAATTAGTCAATTTACTGGATACTAAGACAATGTATTTATTTTCCAACGACCTACGATCCTTTATTGGATGATATATCTTGACTTATCTATCCTATATTGTAAACTACCCTGTTAACTGAATTTCATTCATAATTATACCTAAGTCTAAGTTCGACACATCTCGATACTCCCGCGGTTGCTTGTGCGGCTTATCTTTGATGTTCTCATGGTTCGTGTGTATGCGGCTTATCTTTGATGTTCCCATGGTTCGTTCTTGTGCGGCTTATCGCTATGTTCCCATGGTTATCTGCAAGTGTAGATATTTCCTTATCTTGGGGTCTGTGTGAATCGTTAACTTGCGCGAACAACTTTTGTTGGATTTGGCTCATCTTGAAACACCCAGACAGTCGACTGCTGTTTACTTTCGGGCTCATACGCGTAAATCCACGATTCATCACCTGTCACGATGTCATAGACGTGTTTCGAAGCACCGCGACCGTATTTTTTGAGCATTTCTTTCGAGCAAATGACACGAGCCTTTTTTTGGGCGATTGACAAATTGTGTGGGATCCAACGCGAACAAATTTTTTTGACAGTCAAATGTTTATGCAATATTGAATTTATGCTGGTCCCACTAACGCCTAAGGTTGTCTCAATCTCACGATAGGTCACATGACGATCTTCCAATATCAGTTCGCGCACAGCATCAATGGTTTTCGGAACAACAACTGATTTTGGACGACCTTCACGAAATTCATCTTGGAGTGAACTACGACCACGATTGAATTCACCATACCATCGATAAACACTGGTTCTTGATGGAGCTTCATCGCCAAAAATTGAATTAACTTCATCCATGCACTGTTGCTGAGTTAATCCACGCCGAAAGTTGTAAAAAATAATCGTACGAAAATGTTGACGATTTAATTCCATTTTTGGGCCGAGATGAATCTTTTAAGTTACTGTAAACAACATAAATAGCGCTCGTATGTCAAAACGTTCTGAGTGCGTATAACCTCAAAAATGTCCAACTTTACGACAGAGCTGTCAATTGCCGGATTGCAACACTAGGGTTGCCAAATCCCGAAACATAAGAGGCAACCCTCGTATTGTAATAGATTAAGTCTAGTAAATTCCTAAGATATAAAACATGTAAACATCCTGGAAGACAGACCTAAGAATTGTTTAGATATCTGTATAATCTATGGCTAAGTTAATATTCAACCAACTTTTGCTAAATACCTCTCATTTCGCCGTGATATTGGTTATCCTACACTTTTTGTCACCATCTGAGGGAAAGCTTTCTTTTGTTTACATGTTCTTCCAGAAGAAGAGCCCTGGTACCCATATTTTGAAAGTCATCTAGCTCTGTTCGCGCACTCACACGTAGATACCGTTAACGTGTTACTCACACACTTTTTGTATTAAACTGTGTTCTTCGTTTTAACTGTCACAACACGTGGCTTCGTTCTCTTTTAATTGATTCTATTTATTTATATTTACTTTGTCTTGACTGTTTTTATCACTGTAATTTATTTGTCCACAAATAGTGTCTTTATAATACTTCAGCCACTCGCGACGCATAAAAGCAACTTTTTTCATTTAATTCGACCGCCGAACCGAAAACACGTCCGCACTCGTTCACTGTGTATCGTTGTGTGAGAATCTATTGTCCTATCGTCGGCATGGCTTGGTTTGTTTTGTTGTATTACAATACAAATCATCGGGCCATATTTCTCGCTTTTCCGTGATCACGCATCTTCGCCTGTGTTCGGATGGCCGATAACCAACAAAATGAAGTCTTATGAGGATTGAAGGAATGACTTTTGTAGCTATTATTGATTGTCTCCACATTCAAATTTGATTTCGTCGACAATTCCCCTACTTACGTCTGATCGGTGCCTTTATGGTGGCATAAAGCAAGATCATGAAAGTTCGAAACCAATCAGCTATCAGTTTTATTGCTGGCGCGTTAATGAATTTGGGTGATTCTAGGCCAAATCAGGTACTGGTCCTCTTGCTGTACTTTACGCTTGGTCAACGTTGCCACTTTGTGCTTCGCTAGGAATCCAGGGACGCGCAGAGACATGCAGCTGGACGCACTGTCATGGTGCAGCACGCAAATAGCAGCGATGTTTTTGCGCTGGGTTTTTGTTGGATTTTAAAATTGATTCTGGACATGTTGTTCGAAATCATCCACCATCACGCGTCGTGATTTGATCTCGAAACAAGGTTGCACAAAATCAGATATCTTGATTCTTCTTATTCTGGCAGGCAAAGTCTAAACGTTGACGCTTTGAACCATAGCAAGTTTCTTCGCCCTTGAGAGCACTGTATCGTGTCAGCTAAATTTCCTCTAACCAACAGTCGCGCTAACGAGAAAACTCCTAAAAGAACAGTATGGTTCTTTGAGGAAGCCAACTGGGAATGTGTTAACGACTTTTTTGGAAAGTTAAATTGTTCATTATTCCTCCTTAATAACCACGTTGACTTTATAGCGGACACAATGACAGACACGATTCTGTTTGGCATGCGAACCTTTATTCCACACACAGTAAAGGGTATCAAATCCAAAAGAAATATATGGTTCGATTCCGAGTGCAGAGAAGCCATTAAGGCTAAAAAGTTGAGCTTCTGGTTGTATAAATCAAACAGTACTGGAAAAACCGGAAAAGATTGAAGAGAGCTAGAAATGACTGCAATGCCTATATTTAACGCGCAAAGTTCTTCCATGACCAGAGAGTGAGAAAAAAAATTACTACAGTCTCCCACAGGTAGTATAAACTTCTGGGCATTTGTGAAGAACATCTAAAACTCGGGCTCCTCATCCATTCCTTCGCTAATAGTCGATGAGAGACTGTGGCGGTTCTTGCGAACGCCACTACTTACCTGCCCATCTACCACCAGGTAACCTCTTTTCATAAGCGTCCTGTTTCAATAAAGCAAGTACTTACCTGCATTGGTTATACCAATAACCACCAAAAATCTGTGGAGCACAATTTCTGCTGATACGAAAAGTACATCAGCAACAACAGACATTTCCTACAAGGGCATAGTTGTGGGAATCGCACCATGTACTCCAAAGGCAAATCCGGTTGCATATGCAGCAATCAACACTGCCCAAAAGTACCAAAGAAATGCCCCTAAAATACAACTCGGTACAACATTACGTAGCCGACGTAAATCCTTAGCGTTGTCCAAGCACACAAGAGGAAAGAATTTTTCCCATACACGTGCATGGCGATTCATATAAGAGGACGCCGGCAACGCGCGCCCGATCAGCATGAATGTTCCACACAGTGCTGGTCGGATAAACATATCCTATTATGGAAATGTGATGTACACGATCAGCAATAATGCTTTACACAGTCGCTGATCGTGTAAACATTTTAACCCCTTTCAGGATGCCTTGCCCCAGCTGCGAAGGTTGTTTATTTTTATTTAATTTCATGTTCATGGTTCGCATGCTGGGCGACACACGCGATGAGCAACCAAAGGGGATCATCGTGTGTGTGCGTTTCAACCCTTCTTTGGTGGTACACCAATTCGAAAAGGTAAATTACCAAATATGGTTATCGAGGCGATGGATAGAATTTTGGTATTCTGTCGCTTCGGTGGCAATACTTAATCGCGTCTTGGATTCCGTGAGGGCAAGTCGTGCCCTCACGTTAATTAATAGAGATCAGTTAGCTAGCGACCACGAGAGAAATTCGATTCCTTTTGAAGCGTGTTCTTTGTACAGTGCCAAGTGTATTGAGAAAATCTAAATACCGCGTCAGCGAAAAGAAATACACTCGCTGCAATTTAAACAATTAAACTGGTGCTACCCTAGTGCTATAGTTTTCTTCCCGGAAAATCGTGTACGGTTCCAATTGTTTGAGACTCAAAAATTCAAATTAAACCTAATGTTCAAACTTAAAGTAAGTTTCCTGTATTTTGAAATAAATGTTATTTGTGTTGTTTAACCTTAAGATAATACGAGTCGAAATTTTATGTTTAAATTATAGCGCAGACTCAAAACTTAATATTCAAAACCTAAGTGAGTTCCGTTTATAAGGAATAAGTTAGTTTAAATAAATATACTAAATGCGGAGACAGATTGTTTTCCTGAACAGCAAGACATCGGCGAACAAGCACCAGACGGACGAGGTAGAGTTTGGGACGTCTTGGTGAACCTGTGTCGGGACGGCACCCTACCAAGACCACGTCAAAAACCCATAAGACCCGTCACCAGTGGAATAGAGAAAACGAATCTACTTGCTGCACAATTTGCAGTCAACTCAACGCTGCCTGATACCACATCAGTTCGGGCTCAACTTGAGCATAAGCAGCACACCATGAGCCAGATTCACTTCCGAACGCGTATTATTGCCCGCACACTCAAAGAGCTCAACGCAAACAAATCCGCTGAACCGGATGGCATTCCCCCAATCCTCTTGAAGAGATGTTCCTCTTCACCCGCTAAACCACTGCTAAAACTATTCCATCTGTCTTATTCTACTGGCCGTTTCCCAAATAGATGGAAGTCAACGAACATTCAGCTAATTCCCATAAGGGCGACAAATCGTCCCTCTCTTCTTATCGACCCATAGCACTAACTTCTGTTCTCACGAAGGTGATGGAATCACTTATCAACCGTCAACTTTCGAAAAATCTGAAATCAAATGACCTACTCAATGACCGCCAATATGGCATTCGTAGCAACAGGTCCATAGGGGATCTGATGGCGTGCCTTATCGAAAAGTGGAACCTTTCCACCCAATACTTTGGCGAAAGCAGGATTGTTGCACTGGATATCTCGAAAGCCTTCGACAGAGTTTGGCATCCAGCCCTTTTATCAAAATGACATTCATATGGAGTGGACAATTTCCTGATCCAATGGATAAAAGACTATCTTTCTGGCCGTTCAATCCAAGTGGTGCTTGATGATGTCAAATCTGCCTCCCATCAAATTAATGCTGGTTTTCCCCAAGATTCTGTACTCTTACCCACTCTCTTCCTCATCTTTATAAATGATCTCTTGTTCATTACCCATAACCCAGTCCGCTCGCTTGCCGATGATAGAACATTGAGTTTCTCACACTCATACGAACATCCCCCGTCAAACTCTTCGAACGTCAATACCAATCAGCAGGTTATGCTTAATACACTGAATTCCGACCTCAATGGTGATTATCTAACCGAGTAGAAATCGATGCCGTAAAAACTCAATGCTGTCACCTTTCGTCAAAGGTGAACCCCAAAGTAAATACACTGTCGATGAGCGGCATTTGCAACGACGAAGCCATGGAACTATCAATCCTCGGCACACGAATTAATTCGACTCTTAATTGGAGCAACCACATTTTTGAAGCTGCCAAAAGTTGGGCCAAATGCATGGGGTTCCTAAAGAGATGCAGAAGATACTTCACTCCATCCAACCTGACCTCTATTTACAAGGCGTACATTCGTCCCAAAATGGAGTTCAACTCCCATATTTGGTCAGGCGCATTCAAAACTGCACTACACGTGCTCGATAGGATGCAAAACGTGCAATGGATCTTATTGGGGACCCAGCTGCAAGTCGATAAATTCCGTCGTTAGATAATAGGCGCAACGTATCGTGCCTATCTCTTTTTTATGGGTATTATCACGATCGTTGCTCAACTAAACTTGCTGAATGTGTTACACCTCCTCAGACATTTTCTCGCGATACACATCTACCTAAGAATGCACATCAGTCCACGTTGAAAGTCAACTCTAGGCGCACAAATAAATATAGAGAATCATTCTTTAGCCGAACTACACGAATGTGGACTACTCTACCTGATCATGTGTTTCCTCGTCGTTGCAATGTCCAGGCATTTAAGATCAATGTACATCGATACCTCCTTTCCTTGTCCACTTCCACTCCTTCCGCTCGCACTGTGCTCTGACATTTGAGGATACTCCAATGTATTCTTTTATGCGCGCGTTTGTGTAGTTTCTCTAAATTTTTGAATAGTCTTTATTCAAATTTTACGACTTCAAAACCGCACTCTTGTTTTCAGAGCCGCTGCGGGCACTCTTCTACTTTGTTCCTACATATTACATCAGTTTCAATTGTTTTTTTATTTTCACAATTTGTTCTGGTTTAATTTGACAGTTACTTTTTGAATTCTAATCTCCGCACCAAATGCACAAAAATGTCAATAATTGTAAACCCTTAGCAGCTCCACTCTCTTCAGTAATGTGTCATCCACAAGCCTCATTGAACATCTGTTTCACCCAACTTTAAACTATAACGACCCCTACGATTACTAATAGAATTCCCTTCTTCAATAAGGAATACATCACTCAATAAGTCGTGGCCCTAAGTTAGAATACAAAAACTGTTCGATAAAATTCGACGTTATTCATCAACATAATCCCCTCCTAGGCTGGTACACTGATTTCAACGCTTCTCTAATAATTCGATGCATTTTTTAAGAACAATTTGTCTCTGGGTTCAAAATGCTCCTCAGTTTACGATTTTACTTCTTCATAGGTGCCTAATTTCTTTACCTGAAACATTTCTTGGATGTCTGAAAGCAACCAGAAGTAGGTGGGAGCCAGATGTGGGGAGTATGGTGGATACGGAAACCACTTGAAGTGCAATACATATAGTTTTGCCATCATTGCAACCGGATTGTGATGCGGTGCATTGTCTTGCTGAAAGAGCACTTTTTTCTTCTTCATTTGTGGCCTTTTTTTTCGGAATCTCTTCCTTCAGAATACCAATGACCCTATGTCATATTTGCTATTGATAATTCTTTCTTTCTCAAAGTAATAGATGACAAAATATCTGGCGGATTTCAAGGTATGGAGGGCAAAACCTTGTCAGCTGATGTTTCCGTCTTTGGTCGCCTTGGATAGATTTCACCTGCTGCTGTCCACTCAGCTTGTGATTTGACTCCGGAGTTAAATGGTGAAGCCATGTTTCCGATATCGTGACATTCGATGCAAAAGCTCCTGTTTAGGAATCCTCGATGTGTTGTTATTTTTGATCGACTGTGAGCAAATGTGGCACCCACTTTCAATACAGCTTTCTCATTGACGAATGTGCATGGAAGATGGTAAATACACCTTCTGATATCCCTAATCGTCTGCTAGCACACGAAACTCACGATAGGCCAACACGATTTTGTGAATTTTTTTTATGTTTTCTGAAACAGCGCCCAATTTGTGTGAGGCGAACGCAAGGTGTAGTGCTTTGCAAATACCTACCATGTCCCTACCCAAATATGTACCAAATATAATCGTTATCGAAGTCTAAATTAAAAATAGCTAATTGAATAAATGTGCGATACATTAAACAACTCATTCCTTACCATACATTTAAATCCCCAAACTAAAATTCAATCCATTGTTAGACAAATTGAACCAAATGTTCAATTATCAATCCCTAAAAATCTCTTATAACCCAAACGTCACAACACATATCTTCATATGCGTTGCATGTCGATTTCAAATCAAAGACGTGTCAAACGTCCCAAATGTTCATTTGGTTCGCATACACACAATGTCTTTCTTTCTATAAATAGATCAAAATTCCCACAAAACCTTATCCCCATATGCATCGTAGCCAGATGCTTATGTTCTAAAAATATATTTAATTTCATACCCTTTTCCCTAGTTTCTCACATACAAATCTTAATGAAGATTTATATAAAAGGACGGTGGATTTTTAATTCGAGGATCAGTCTCAATTGGCGTTCTATAATTCACAGCTACAATTGATACAAAGTGTTTTAAATACTGGTGTGAGAATTCTTTATCAATCTCACATCTCATTGGTCCCATCATGGATCTGTAAATGAAAGTGATCCTCGTACAACATGCAAAGAGTATTTTGTCGTTCCGAGGGAAATTTTCGATCTCCGGGCGGAATACTGTAAATATTTTATCGCACGTAGATAATTGTTTTATATACCGGTTTGTCATAAGAGGCGACTAAACGCCGCGTGGTAGGTGAGGTCCCAACACCCTGTCGCTCGGTGAAATACCACCACATCCAGCTATAGGCTCCGTGAAATGGTTGGGACAAAACCCCGGGCATCTTTCGGAGCTTGGCTGGTGACCTTTTCGAGAAAGGTTGCTTTAGGCGGTAGTCGGTCCCAAGGTGAGATACCACCCCGTCACGCTGTACATTCCGCGATATCATTGGGAGAAATCTTCGACTACATTTCGGGTGTATGGCCCAAACTGACACGGAGATAACTCACGATGGTACCTTCTGAGATAAAGAATTCCGGAGGTAACCTAGTTTCCCATTGGGGTTCCCCGGGAGGGAACAACATGCCAATATTCTGATAAATGACAGAACTTTAGGAAATTCGTCATGCCGTAATCGGGCTCGTTCTCGAAGCTCTGTCGACGTTCGAATGATAACGGCATTCTGTAACATCAGGAGCATCGGTTTCACCAATTCGAATGTAAAAGCTGTCCATCAATATTTGACGAAACCTGATCTCCTTGTTCTAACTGAGACCTAGGTCGATTCGTTAACTGATTCGACATATCGTCGTTGCTCAGGATACGACTTACATTCGAGATTCCGTTTTCAATGTCTGCGTCTTCGTGCGGGTCGATCTGGCTTGCCAGTGGATGGAGGCGTCGGAATCTAATGACTTTGTCACCATGTAGTTGAAAGTCGTGCTGAGGAATTCTGTTAAATTTCTTTGTGGTCTTTACCGCTCCCCGAATGACGATCCACGGCGACATTTTTCGAACATCTTTCACGTACCGTCGATTGGATGCATATCAACCACGCTGCTTCAGAAATTGTATTTCTTGGAGATTTTAACGTACACATTTCCGGTTGGATGGTGCATTCTAATAGAACCGACGAGGCTGGGAGGCTGACGGAGTTGTTCGCTGTTAGCCACAATTTGACTCGGTGCCGTCTCTAACACATCCACACACAATACACAAGCAAATAGTAAAGAACACCGAACGAAAATAGAATAAGAAAACACATCAGAGCCGTATACCATAGCGATAACATAGCAATTCACACCAGTGGAATATATTGACGTTTAAAAATCGAATTCTAAACACGGCCAGTAGCCTGATGTGTGGCGCTTAGGTTCAATTTTTGATGATTCTACCTGTCATAGCGTCAGTTCGAATCACACTTTCTTCACTATCCTTGCTCAAACGCTATAACTCAACTCGTAGCGGAACCTATGCGAGTTCCGGACTCCCGGGGTGATTATGCGAACACCCTGGATCTGTTTTTGGCATGCAATCTGAACATTTATACCATGGAGGTTGCTGCGCTACTGGGAAACTCGGATCACTGCTTGGTATCGGCTGCGTAACCACTTATATCTCCATCGAATAACCAACCTAAACTGCCTCGCCATATATGGAGGTATGGGGCTGCCAACTGGGACCATTTGCGAGATTTCTTCGCATCCTTTCCATGGTCGGAGGTGTGCTTTGGAGACTTCGATGTTAACGCATGTGCGAAATGGGTCTCTATCTATCTATCTATTTATTAGCCTGTAGGAACCCGGAAGTTCATAACCTCACCGACTCTACTCCGAAATGGGTCATGGATTATTCTTCTCGGGATGGTAATTTACAGCCCACATTCCATCAAACGAAGTTCACCTGATAGGCCTTGGTTTGGTAAAAAATGCGAGCAGATTGCAGCTGCAAAAAATAAAGCTTTAAAGCAATGGCGCTCCAATCCCACAGAGGTTAACAGACCGAATTTTGTTTAAATCCGAAACTCGTGCAACCAGTCGCTTGATACCGCGAAGAAGGCTTACACGGACAAAGTGACTAATAAACTCCTTGAGTGTCCAACTGGTCCCTTCTGGTCAATGGCAGGGGGTGTCAGAAGTAACTTCGGAAGTGACTGGCGGCGGGACGTTAGTCGCGTATTCAAAAGATAAAACTAATGTCTTCGCGAATTTATTTTCTGCGAATTCAAACCTCTTTTGAAGCCATCTGCGATCGCGCCGCTACCGTCTTCGATGTGGGGTGTGAGGTTCCGCCCACGTAATATTCAACGAATTCTATGTGGACTGGATTGTAAGAGGCAACCGGCCCGAATAGAGTACCAGCAATAGTCCTTAAGAACTGGGCTGCAGAACTATTGCCAGTTGTTGGCAGCCTATTCCGTTTATCTTATGGATAGAGGACTTTTCCTGCCTGCTGGAAAATCACTCGAGTTCAGCCAATCCCAAAGAGAGGGAAAAAGTCTCTCCAACTAAATTACCGGTCGATAGCATTACTATCTGTGTTATCTAAGGCGATGGAAAAGGTCATCAACGCCATTTTAATTAAATATTTGGAGTGCAACAGACTTCTGAATAATCGGCAATACGGATTCCGTGACAGGCGATCCACGGGTGACCTTTTGATTCTTAAGACCGATATATGCATAACTATTGTGACGCATATGACAGTCAGTACTGGAATATTCGGGAAAGTCCAAAACAAGCACTGGAATATTCTACGAGTATAAAGTACTGGAAAACTGGAGACTAGAACATCCAAGATTATGGAACGGACGGAAACGAAATGAGAATGTGAGAAACGATAAAAAGACGTGGAGACAGCTGATGGTGACAGACAGAAAAAGAAAAAGCAAGCGATAAGGAAGAAAATCGTTGAAGTACGGTTGTTATTAATTAATCAATAAAGTGTGATATTAATTAAGAATCGATTTAACGGCTCTTATTTGCTAGAAATAATCAATCCAGCGAACCCTAAGCTCGCTACACTATATATTGAGCGGCACGGGGAGTCAAGAGCTGTCGCATTGGATATCTCCATTGCTTTAGTCCGCGTCTAGCACGGAGTATTCTTCAGCAATCTCCGTTCATACGGACTTTCCCAGCAGCTTTCCGGCAGGACGAAGAGCTTCCTCGAAAATCAATCGATCTGGGTTGTTGTAGACGGCGAGTTTCCGGATCTGTATCCCGTTAGTTCGGGGGTGCCTCAATTATGCCTCCAACCTTGTTTTAGCTTCACATGAATGATTTGTTGGAGTCAACGGATAACAAAGTGTTCAGTTTTGCGGATGATGGTCCGCTTGTTTCCTCTTTTCCGAAAGATCAGCCGATTAGGGCATCAACGTCGCACCGGCTGAGATGTAGCCAGATCGCATCTCTGCATTGACATCTGGCTAAGGTCCTGCAGTAGGAAAGCTCAATCTCGCCAACTTCAATCCAACCAAGACACAATACACAACAATCACAAACAAAAGTGGATCATCGGTTCCACAGCTGATGATGAATGCCCGGGCCCCCGAATCCGGGGAAAGCTTGAAATTATTCGGCGTCACGGTCTGTGGGAATGTATCGTGGTATAAACACCTATCGAATGTCGCCAAGTCGGCCTCAGGAAAACTGAATTATATTTTTAGAGCGAAGGAATATTTTACTCCGGCCCAACTTTTTCTCCTGTATACCAGGTTTACCAGGTGTATGAAGTGAGCGTTTTTTTTTTTTTAAGTAAAAAACATTTTATTCGGAAAGTAAAAAACACTTTACTCGAAGTATTGGCCATTGCTTTCTGCACATTTCGACCACCTTTCTGGCAATTTGTGGATACCACGCCAATAAAACCGGTCGTCTTTTGAGGCAAACCATTCGCAGACCCAATTTTCGACTTCTTTGTAGGAATTGAAATGCTGCTCAGCCAACGCGTGTCCCATCGATGAAAACAAATGGTAGTCGGAAGGAGCCAAGTCTGGTGAATACGGCGGGTGGGGTAATACTTCCCAGCCGAGAGCTTTTATTGTTTGTTTGACGGGTTTTGCTGTATGACTCGGAGCATTATCATGCAACAAAATTACCTTTCCGTGTCTTGTGGCCCATTCTGGTCGTTTTTCGATCAATACATGGTTCAAATTGATCATTTGTTGTTGGTGGCGTTGTGCGTCAACAGTTTCACCAGGTTTTAGAAGTTCATGACACACCACCCCCTTCTGGTCCCACCAAACACAGAGCATTGTCTTTTTTCCGAACCAATCGGGCTTTGCAGTCGATATTGACACTTCGCCTGGATGTACCCATGATTTTTAGCGTTTAGGATTTTTAAAATAAATCCATTTTACATCACCAGTCACACTTCGATGCAAACCGACTTTCTTTCGTGTCTTATAAGCAACGTTTCACATGTGGTGTTTCGCTTTTCCATCTGCCTGTCATTCGATTCATGTGGCACCCACTTTCCACACTTTTGAATCTTTCCCACAGCTCTTAAACGGTCAGAAATTGTTTGTTGTTTAACATTTGTGCCATTTGTTTTTTACTTAAGGTGTCATCTGGAACCAATATTCCTTGCAATTCGGAGTCTTCAAACTTTTTTGGTGGTCTTCCACGTTCTTCATTTCTCACATCAAAATCATTATCTCTGAACCGCTTAAACCATCTTTTGCATGTTGCTTCCGATAGAGCATGATCACCATAAACCTCGACAAGCATTCGATGCGACTCTACAGCACTTTTCTTCAAATGAAAACAAAAAATTAATGCTTTCCACAAATCATTATTTTCTGGTACAAAATTCGACATTTTTAACAGGATTAGAAAAAAAGATGTTTGTACAATGACTTGATGCACACTAAATGTGTTTGACAGATGTGTGGGAAGGAAGTATGTACCAGCATGGGTACATGATTCACTTCCTCCTCCATCATAATTCCGCTGAAAATATTTCTCCGGACACAACGACAGGACAACAGCAAAATATTCACAGAAAATTGTCACCAAAGACTGAAGGAAAACGCACCGATGGTAGTCTCCGGAATAAAATGCACTGATTTGGTTGGTGATCACCGCTATTGTTTTATTGTGTTTTAATTATCGACTTTAGAATTTTACACTATTGTTTTAATTTTATGTAAGACACGTTAATATTAAATTTATATGCACTCAATACCGACTCGCGGAGTATACGACACAAACGATTATTTTTTATTATCGCTTCCCTGTGCGCACCAGGGTAGCGATGGAGCCGCGACCCGCTCGGGTCGAAGGATGGAATTTGACTCGGTGATCGTCATCTCATGCAGAGATGATTTCGCTAAGGAAAAAAAAATGAAGAGAGAGAAAAACTTTTCTCTTAAGGGTGTAACTAGTGGCGCAGTGGTATATGTGCGCGATCGAACAGATTCAATGTTGTTGCATGTGTTCGAAAACAGGCAGGCGGCAAGGACAATAGGGAAAAATGACCACATGCGCCGTTGGTAATGCGGGTCATTGTTTACACGATGCCTCGTCGCTATTTTCGACGTTAGGAGAAAAAGGTGTTAAAAGCAAGTTGGATGTTTATGGCATCTCTGGCTGCAATAGAAACCGGGTTCATATTTGCATTAGGAAATGCTGGAGAATTTGGTTTCGGCGTCTATTGCGCTAATTATATGCAGCTGCTTGGGTTGTTTATTGATAAGACAAACAAAAAAGGTTGCCAGGCAATGTGTATGAAAAGGTATATGACGCGGCTGGGAAAATAGACGGCGTGATATTTATGGTCCCTGTCATGACGGTTACACTGAGTGCAATCCGAATTATTTTGTTTACAGGAATTCATCTAAGGGAATTTGACTGGCGACGTAGATGCCGAAATTGATTGGAAATTCCTGGTAAGTTAATAAAGAAATCTTAAGGAGCAATGGTATGCGAAGAGAATGCATGAAGGTAAGTTTTCTTTACAGGGACTTAAAGATCATAGATTTGATCTCTTAAATGCGTGCAGCATTTTTAGGTACTAATACTGTTGTATTAGCAAACTAAAGGGAGTTGGGTAGTAGTTATGGGGGTTTTTCAGGTAAGTAGACCGTAGGGTTTGGCGGCACCGCTACAGATGTCATAGCAACCAAATAAAAAAAATATATGGGCTCGTTCACAACAAACGTTCCCTATCGATACATTTGTATCTTGACGCTCACTTCACACCGGTACACCAGGTAAATCCAAATTAGACCCGCGTTTGAATATTGTTCTCATATTTGGAGCTCTGCGCGTAAGCATACCCTCAACCTACTTGAAAGCATACAGATACGAGAGATCCACCTGATCGTGTTCTACAGATGTTATCAATGGTACTGTTGTTCGGAGATTCGTAGTATTGTTCCGCGAAATCCGGTTAATATGCGCTCTACAAAACAATCCGAACAATTGCACCAATTTACGCTTCATATCCCGACGACGCGAACAGCCCTGCACCAGATCTCTTTCCGTTACAGAGCAGGAATGCTGTAGAATTCCCTCGCCGCGCCAGTGTTTCCGGAGCGTTACAACCTGCAATTGTTCAAAAAGAACTGCAACGGTTACTTGGTGGTATCTCGAGGCACCGTGTCGGCGTTATAGGTTCCCCCCTCCTGAGAGAGGTATATTAAAAAAAAAAACAAAAAAAAAAGCTATATATATATATATATATATATATATATATATATATATATTTAATGCTCCTCTTGTTTTTATTATACTTACTCTTTCCCTGATTCGTATCCTCCCTCTCGCTCTCGTGTTCTTTCACTTTTTTCCTCTTTATTTCGCTCGTTCCATCTCTTTTCCTACATATTAACCTATTGAATAAATTTGACCAACTGTGTTACCAACATAAAATCCCCTTACGTTGTTTGATTATTCAAAAAGCCCTTTACCTAAAGTAATCTGTCGAGTCATTTTTATGTTTGCCTACCTGTCTAGACCCGTAAAAAAGTTATTTACAAATAATTTACACCTGCCGTCAATTTTAGAGAATAATACGTGACCGTTAAAAGATCAAACAAATTCTCAGAATTGCGTTTACTGATCTCAGTATACCAAATGAATCACTTGATAATTAGGAAAGCCCGATCCATTGTATGAATAACTTCCACAACGCGACAGCTCATCCGAAACACTTTAGTGTTTATCTATGTCAACGCTTGCGAGCTCATTGCAATTGCTTATTATTATTAATAGAAGCCACAAAAATAATTCAACAAGGCCAACCAGAGCGTTTAGATCGTCGGCAATTTTGGCATCAAAAAGGCAACAAAATTCATTCCACACCGCGGTGATTTAGTCACCCACAACTTAATCCTTACATAAACGGTTCACTACGTCACATGGTGAATGCAAGTATGCGAACCTTGCATAAGCACATCCTTGAAAGTTGCAACCGTCAGCTCAAAAAATAGGAATCCAAAGCAACAGCTTCTCTTCAAATAACCCGCAACATATTCTATTGTTTTTGACTGAGCTTCCCTTATTATTGTTCCAATTTCCCTTATCAAGACACATAGATCCGAGGCTGGCGGTAGCACAGAAAATGAAGGGATCCCCAAACAAACTCACTGCTCCCACATCGGGCCAAAAGAGGATGTTAACTTTTTAAGCAAAATGCACTTCCGCAATAGAGGGTAAAACAACGGCGTTGAAAGCTCCTTCAACTCCCAGGTATCCCCCGGCTTGTTGCAAAGCTCATATGCGCTTATTCATTACTCTTAGTCGTATATCTCATCATCTGGGGTGGCAGAGAAAAGCTCCCAGCTGGTGGCCCAACTGGTAAGTATGCTTCGGCAGGTCTGCGGTTAGCGTTGTCAGTTATACACGCCAGCTTCCCTTAAAGATACCTCTTGGTAGTCAACATCGCCGATACTTCTGACGCAGCGCGTTCTTAGTTGCAGATACGAATTTCGTCTAGACTAGCACGTGAGTACAGGGTATGTTGAAAACACCGTCTATCGAAGTTCGTCAACATCTTAGGGGACTTGATTGTGAATAGGCATTTTAGTTGATCATTCATTCGGTGTGTCGCGTATCGTTGTGATTATTATTAAATTTCGCGGACGTAGGTGTGAAAAATAAAATTAATAAAGTGACTTGTCAGATTGTGGGTGTCAAATAGAGATATTGACATTCAAATTTATTCGAGTGCCAGAGTTGGAATGCGGTTGTGTTTAGTGTGGTAAAGTCAACAGTTTATGTTGTCGCGTTTTATGTTGTAATCGGTATCCGTTTAAAGATTCGTCTAGTCCAAGTTTTTGGTTTCAATTGCCCTCTGACATATATTTTCCTGGTATTTCGTATAGCCCTTGTTATCCAATCTCTGGACTGCACGTCGGTACAATGTTCTATTAATACAAAAGAAATTAACTTCAGGTCAGTGAATATTTTGGGTTCGCGCGCGGTTCCTCGAAAACTCTCAAAACCTAAAAGATTACCGTGGTGTACATTTTTAAACCATTCACCGCATATGTGATCGAATATCGATTCAATTTAAAAGAAGGGTCTTGACATATAGCTGTGGCGGATGATATGCGAGCACAGAAATAACCTGAGCTGTATGCTTAATTAAAATTTAAACCTAACTGGAAAACAAATCCATTTTGGAAAGTGCGCTCGAAGGATTTTTCGACGAAATATTCGGATAAGATTTCCTCGTATCGCTTGGATAAGGATTCATCTGCAGAGCTTGAGGGTAAGTCTGACTGCATGGAAAATGTTGTTTTGCAGGGATCCATTGATTGCGTAAATAACTCGTCAAGTAGCGTTGGTTCCAAATTTGTTTGTTTAGGTCAATGCAGTGAGTTTACAGTTGGCTTTTTGAAGTTGCCCATATCGAATTTTTGGTCTTAGGGATATTTTGAAACCCAATATTCACATCCACTGCATCTCGGTTTTTCTTCTTTGTCGGAGGCATTCCGGTCGCCCGACTCTACAAATGTATCCTCTCTATGATTGGAAAATTGCATTGCAAGCCTCTGGGTAGTTGTTGGCGAAGGTATAACTAAGTGTAATATGTTGTACCATTTCCGCAGAGATACAGTGTGGGATGTGTAATATACGAGATCATCGTGTTCCTCATATGGAAAACTTCAAATCTGGTTAGTTATCCATCCGTAATTAAGGAAATGGAAACTGTTGTACGAGAAATTGCAAACGATTGATGCTGTCTGTCGCAGATTCAAAGTAGACTCTTGTTGAACACGGACAGGTATTTCTCTCGAGAATCACGGATAAATAACGTTACTTCTTGTATGTGAGATGAGCTGATTTCTTACACGTTTCTTTTTTCTCAAATCACATTTCTTGATACTGAAAAATATCTTTGAAACTGTGCATGTCGTGTTTTTCTTGTTACGCCGCCTTTTCTCTTTTCATTTTTAAATTTCCTATGAGATGATGTATGTTATGCTGCGGAAAGTTTGTTGTTCTATCAAATTGACAGGACTAATGTGTTTTTGGGTGTTAAATCAATTATGGTACACGGGGGAGTGTTACAGGGACCCACCTGGGACGTGTACGCTGTGCTTTGCTTTTAGTGAATTATAAAATCATTGTCCAACTGTCAGACCATTCAGACAGTGTACAATTCAAAAATTGTGTTACAAATTATTCACCCTTCACTCACTCCTAATTTGACAGAAGATGTTGGGATATCATAAAATTTGACGGAGGGCATTTATATGTCCCGAAGTTGACAGTGACGTACATGTGTAGTAGTTCATGGTAATGTTAATCCATTAGTTTAACTTTATGAAAAAAGTATCAAGTCATCTTCATCTTATACACAATTTTAGAGCCTCTTGAATATTGCAGCTTTACTAAACATATTTTATCCATATACTGCAAGTCATTAGGATAGAAACAGGCATTTCTGAAGAATCAAAATGGAACTGAAAATAGTGTTTTAAAATCTTGGTTTACTTGGATCTGATATGTATTTTTTGAACTTTAAGAGACCATAGTAATGGGACCTTGAAGATTGTTTGTAAATAAGACCATAAAAGCGGTTTGTTAGATAAGGAGCGATAATATAGCCAACATTGTTCGCACAGTAATTGTTTTTATACCTGTTAAACTCACAAATTTAATCGGTGAAAACTCTCTATAGTGCTTGGGGTACTTTGGGTATTCTCAAACGTAAATTGCAGCCAAGTGTTGATGGAAGAAGACGAAGAATCTAAACAAATAACCGCTCTACACAACATTCATGGCGGGCTGACATTGTTTTTCAGTAACCACCAAGTGACGTCTGCAAATGTCGTTATGGGGAAGAAATTCATTGTTTTTTTCGCTAGACGACTGTAGTGATATATATTTTGTAAAGCGTTGATCAAACAACTGAAGACTTGTGCTCTTTGGAAAAGTGACATTCCATGCTACAAAAAATTCCTTAACAATTTTTTTATTGTCCGATTCAGTTGTCAGTTATAGGGTGGAAAATGTGAAATGTGGCAAAAGGAAAGCTCGAGATTTTTTTCTATTTTCATCATCATCATCGGCACTACAACCGGGATCCGGTCTTGGCCTTATTTAACAAGTCTGAGGCTTATTAAATTTTCCATAATAATTTGTTTTTCCGGGCAAGGTTATTAGCCTTGCGCCATTTTTCTATTTTGCTTTGATAAAAGCCAAAGCATAAGCCATGGATCTGAAAGTGTGAATGGTGTTTATGGTCCCGACACTGTCACAGATAATTACGTGCAATTTGCGCTTCATTGATTCCGTTTCGGCAGATCCGTCGTGGAAAGTGTAAGTTGTCAAAGTAGCCCGGTACATCAGCAAATTTTTTTGACACTAACGCGCGCAGAAAATGGGATTTTGAAGTACTCCTAAATGTAAAAGCACAGTGCGAGTGGACGATGAGGAAGTGAATGAGCAAAGGAAGTATCGATGTATATTGGTCTTAAGTGCCTGGACATTACAACGACGGGGATTTGTTTCGAATTGCAGTATCGTCCAAGAGCTGAAGATCGGCGCTAAAGCAGTTTCCAACCATCGGCATTAAGTGGTATTTAAAAAGGTGTCTACTGTATAAGGTCTATCATCATCATCATCAGCACTACAACCGGGATCCGGTCTTGGCCTTATTTAGCAAGTCTCGAAGCTTGTTAAACTTCCATAATAATTTATTTTTACGGGCAAGGTTATTAGCCTTGCGTATAATGTCTATAAGGGATTTATAATGCATGACAGTTGTTTTTTTTTCACTAATATTTTATATTGGTGTGAACTGCACTAATCTGTTCTTCATGATCATCATCATCATCGGCACTACAACCGGGATCCGGTCTTGGCCTTATTTAACAAATCTTTCCACCGGTCCCGATTTCGAGCCGATGTCATCCAGTTTGGCACTCCCAGGCTCTGGCCGTCTACGCCATCCCTCCATCGCAGACAAGGTCTGCCACGCTGTCTCCTTCGATACATGTTGCCACAAACGAGTTTCCAGGCAGGTTCCTCTTCGCTCATTCGAGCCAGCTGTCCCGTCCACTGGAGTCTACCGAGCTTGATTTTTCTTACAATATTAGCTTCAAGGTAGATCGCGTACAACTCATGGTTGTACTGTCTCCGCAAATCTGTTCTTATCCAAATAAAAAACACATTCCTTAATATCGCATGAAAAACACAGATATATCCCCAGATATCTCCTGCTAAAACTCCGAGCGTGCGGAAAGAGAATACCATTCTGGGTTATTTAATGGATTTGTTTTTTTTTTTTTTTTTGTAATTATTATACTTCTCTAAGGAGAAGCAAACCTATAGCGCCACCATCGCACCGAGAAGCCACCAAATATCTGTTGCAGTTCTTTGTGAACAGTTGCAGGTTGTGAAGTCCCGGGAACACTGGTGCAGGAAGGGAGTTCCACAGCTTCCTGCTGTGTAACGGAACGAGTTCTGATGCAGGGATGTTCGCGCCGTCGGGAGATGAACCGTAAATTGGTGCGAACCGTCGGATTGTCTTGTGGAGCTCCTATAAAGTAAATTGCGCGGAACAACACCGCGAATTTTCGAAGAACAGTACCCGTGATAATATCTGTAAAATAAACAGAGGTCGGCTATGCCCCTTCGATGTGGCAGCGACTGTAGTCCCGGCCTCAGCGCCGAGTCCCCGATCAGGCAGATGGCTCGTCTATCTATGCGCTCAAGTAGGTTGAAGGTATGGCTAGGAGCAGAGCTTCAAACATGGAAGCAATTTGCGAGCGCGGGTCTAATTTGAGATTAATACAGAAGAAGAGGTTAAGCCGGAGTAAAATATTTCTTGGCTCTAAAAAGACAAGTCAGTTTTCCTAAGGCGAACCCGGGTATGTTCAACACGTGTTTATGATCCGATACATTCCCACAAACCGTGACGCCGAACAATTTCAAGCTTTCCCCAGATTCGGGGGCCTGCCAATTCATCATCATCTGTGGAACCGATAATGAACTTTTGTTTGTGAATGTTGTGTATTGTGTCTTCGTTGGATTGAAGTTGGCGAGATTGACCTTTCCCCACTGCAGGAACTTATCCAGATCCCGATGCAAAGATTCGATCTGGCTACATCTCAATTGGTGCAACGTTGATGCACTAATCGGTCGATCTTTCGAAAAAGAGGAAACAAGCGTACTATCATCCGTAAAACTGAACACTTTGTTGTCCGTTGCCTCAAACAAATCATTCATGTAAATCTAAAACAAGGTTGAAGACAAAATAAAACATTGAAGCACCCCGGAATTAGCAGGATACAGATCCGAAGACTCGCCGTCTACAACAACCCAGATCGATCGATTTTCGAGGAAGCTCTTCGTCCTGTCGGAAAGCTGCTGGGAAAGTCCGTATGAACGAAGATTGCGGAACAATACTCCATGTCAGACGCGGTCAAAAGCCTTGGAGATATCCGGTGCGACAGCTCTTGACTACCCATGCCGCTCACTCGTAGATATCCATCCACCCGTGGATCGCCTGTCATGGAATCCGCATTGACGATCATTCAGAAGTCCGTTGCATTCCAAATACTTAATTAACATGGCGTTGATGACGTTTTCCATCACCTTAGTTAACATAGATAGTAATTGTATCGGCCGGTAATTTTGTGGGAGACACATTTTCCCTCTCTTTGGTATTGCCTGAACTCGAGTGATTTTCTAGCAGGCAGGAAATAGTCTCCATGCATAAGATAAGCGGAAGAGCCTACGAAGAACCGACGACAGTTCTGGAACACAGTTCTTAAGGACTACTGCCGGTATTCCCTCCGGGCCGGTTGCTATATACAGTCCGGTCCACGTAGAATGCTTTGAATTGTACGTGGACGGAACCTCACATCCCGCATCAAAGACCCTACCGGCGCCATCACGGGCGGTTCTATAGCGTTTGAGATTGATAGTGAAGAACGTGTGATTCGAGCTGATGCTATGACAGTTAGAATCACCAACAATTGAACCTAAGCGTAACACATCAGGCTACTGGCCGTGTTTTGAATTCGATTTTTAAACTCAAGTATATTCCACTGATGTGAATTGTTTTGTTATCGCTATGGTATACGGCTCTGATGTATTTTCTTTTTCGAGTTTCGTTCGGTGTTCTTCACTATTTGCTTTGTGTATTGTGTGTGTATCTGTCAGAGACGCTACAGTTCCAAAAGACTGACATCGAGGTTTGAATTCGTGGAAAATAAATTCGCGAACACATTAGTTTTGTCTTTTGAATTTATGAATAGTATCTCGCTGTCCATCACTAACGAGAACAATGAGGAGGGGCCGAAGTTATTCCTGACAGCCCTTGCTACTGACAAGGAGGGACGCGAACCAATTGTCCCCTCAAGGAGGTTATTGGTCATTCTGTCGTTTTAAGCTTTCTTCGCGGTATCAGTGGCCTGGTTGCAGACGTTTCTGATTCTAACAAAATTCGTTTTGTTAACATCGATGGGATTGGAGCGTCATTGCTTAAAAGCTCTATTTTTTACCGCTGTAATCTGCTAAATTTTTTTGTCGAAGCAAGATTTATCATAAACTTCGTTTGATGGAATGCGGAATGTAAAGCTCCGTCCCGAGGAGAATAATCTCCGCGACCGAATTCGCACATGCGTTAACATCGGAGTCTCAAAAACACACCTCCGACCACGAAAAGGACTCGAAGAAATCTCGCGTCCTTTTTACATCTCAAACAGAAATGTCTCTTTATAGACGGTCTCATCGTCTCAAGCCTCCGTCAATTAAGTAATATCCCAAATCATATGGGGAGACATGTTGATCTTGTGCTTACGACGGACCCCTGTAATTCCTCAGGTGCCCTTAGTGCCAACACCCTCTCAACCATTGACAATTACCACGCCCCGCTTCTTGTACCCCTTATCGTGACTGCGTAGCCCAACCGTCACCACCCCATGACAGGTTTTCCTACAACTTCTGCAAAGCTGACTTTCGCTTTTTAAATGAAAAAAAACAAAAACGCTAAAAGGTAGATATTCAATGAGTGTCAGATTATTAAAAGAACATTCAAACTTGCAGCTAAATACAGATTTTCATTCTTTAGGCGAATGACACGATTGTATAATGGTCTACGTCTTTGTGTACCTTTTCGACTTTATAATCTCCGAGTATTCAGAAAGATTCCCGTTGTTTTTTGAACACACCTCATATATCTCTGCCACTGCCTTGCTTTTGCCTGCAATTAGTGTGGCTATTTCGCTGGGCACTGTTCTGTATATTCTGCAGATCCTGAAGTTTCGTCTTCTTTGGACAGATTCCATGGGCTGTATGATGTATGAGCTAAAATCAGTTATTGTTACCACTATGGAAGTTGTTAATCATCATATAGATTCAGTTTCCCAGAAAGGCTAAGACCATTCTAGCTAAAGTTTTGTCTCGCCAACATTTGACATCAGCCTCCTCAGCGCTGCGAATGTTATCGCAACTATCTATACCGAGTAGTGTGTGGGATGCATAAAACACACGTAGTGTTCTACTTTAGTCCCTAAATATTTATTTTAGATATAGATAGGTTTAATTATGTGACCATGAACAAGCAAGCAAATTTGTTTTTTTTTCATCTGTAACTACATCAATCACTTCTGTTTTCCTCTCCTACAATTCAAGCCCAGCATTTGTGTGCCAGTCTCGAATGAATTTTATCCCTTGATTCTATTTTTCACAGATTCTTGTAGTGTTTTTGCTGCCGAAACAGTTGCTGTCCACGTCACCTACGATCTCTATTATTTATGTTTAATCAACCGTCAAACATCACCTTCCACAGAGCTTGAGCGCTGAGTCCTGAGGTGATCTTCTGTTGCTGTGATATTTTTCAGAACCGGCCTTTGTTTCATATATTGAAATTCTATTTGCGAATTATGAGACCCAGATCTCAATGAGGTAGCGTGGTTAATTTGGTCGCGTTAATGGCGTTCTTGACATCCAACATATTGACTGTGCAGTATTGCTTCATGCTATGACATTGTGGCGGTTCCCGGAACCGCACAAATCACCATAAGCTGAGATATCTTCGTTCCACCAAGGAACATACTCACCTATAACCAAACTCCTCGTGCCCACAGACACGCGCCCCCACAGTCCACCTTTTCACCTGACCAAAGATGACATCCATACTGCTGTCAACAACCCCACGTATCCACAGATGCGTGGGCCCCAATTTCCGAACAATTTCCCTACGCCTGCACGGCGATTGAAGGACACGACCCAGTATGGGGATTGTGTACCGATCCGTTAGCTGGATAAGCACAAGGGGTTGGCACGGCTGCGCCAGATGTCGACAAACATCAAGTCCCCGGCGATAAGCCAGTTGCCGTAAAACAATCCGTCGGCAAAACCTTTGTCCCTGTCGCAATGCACTTCGCCTAAACAAAGACCATTGCGGAGAAACATCAATAAACGAAAACGCTGTTCCCATAGGGCAAAGCAAATACGATAATTACCACGATCCCAGGATCACTAAGAATAAACAACACACCCGAATGTTTGCATAAGCAACGCAACAGAAGTGTGAAAATCCTGACGATCCCACAGACGGCAACGTCCGCGTCTGTATGTGTGACTGCGATCTTCCCTGGTGGAGAGTTTCTCGATTGAGAGAGAATCACCAGGACAAGGAAAACGAAAGGGAAAAGAGAACTATGGGGTAAATAGAATCATCCCCAGAGAAAAATGACACAGTCTAGTTAGAGAACCCCGCCGAGGAGTTCGATCCGCGCAACGTATTAAAACTAGATAGAAACGTATATATCCCAGCAATTCAACGCGCGAGGTATTTTGTGCTGTTCTTGGAGAAAAGATTTACAAATGAAAAGACCTTTGCATTTGTTTATTTAGAAACTATGTTTCCGTTTTATTATTTTTCTCCTCTGAGCAGCTCGTGTATTCGAGTCCGTAGTCAGACTCTGTTTACATTTCAAACTTAACTCTATTTATATCTTTCGAATCTATTAATATCTTAAATCTATTAGGTAAAACAGGTTTTGAAGTACCTGTGTTTTATGTTTTGAAGTATCCATGTTTCTATTATTAGAATACACTGGTTCACGTTTTCTTTTGTTCGTGTTTTATGACTAACATTAGTTTGAACAGATTTTGAAGTACCTGTGTTTTATGTTTTGATTGTTACCTATCTTAATCTTTTAAGAATGTTAGCTATGTTATATTTTAGGGGTGTAAACTCGCGCAGGCCCGTGATCCTTACTGGTCGTCACTAGGACATTCGGAAAAGTGTGTCGGTTAATCTCTTTGTTCGCAAAAATAATTAAACGAAGTCAGAAAAGTCGATTTGGAGACGGAGAGGGTTATCCTCATCGCGACCATTTTGTGGTAATCGTAACGTGTGCGTTTCTAATTCACCTCGTTTGTAATTGTGCGGAAAACATTAAGTGTAAGGCTATACGTGTTAGCCAGGAAGAAATAAGAACATTTCCAAATTAAGACAATTCGAGTTGTGGTGAAAATTTTGTTGCTTCGTTTTCTGCAACATACAATTAACAAAAAATAAATGTATCGGCTTTTCCAATAGGGACTTGACAACTTTGAATTTCATTCGTGAACGCACCCTTTCACCAATCATCGAACTGTCACTGTCAATTTATTCAATAAACTCAACATTTTTATCATGGTTAAGTACACGAACGACCAACGTCTGCAAATTGTAAAAATTTACTACCGAAAAAAAAATTTCAAGTCCCTATTGGAAAACCCTATACAAACAAAGTAAATGTAACACTGGTGGAAGTTTGTTGTTTTGCTTTTCTGCAACATACAATTAACAAAAATAAATGTACCAACAAGTAAAATAAAACACAAATTATTAAAAGATATAAATATAGTTATGTTTAATTGGTGACGGCATTCGCTCCGGTGCCGTTTTGTTTTTGTGGACAGTTGTAGTGATCCTAAATCACTACTCTCACCCACTTACCTATAATTCCAATCCAATTGAATCATATGCACGATAGATTTAAACCGCAAGTTCATTTGTTGCGCATTGATTCAATTCCCTATAACTATTGAAATTATGAAATGCGTAATACTAAATGCATTTCATGATTTCTCCTTCCGGGAATTTGTTCAAATAAAATTCGTATACACTTCCGGGAATCCTATTCCAATTGAAGCACACAAAATTTTGTTTGGGCTTCTTGGAATTTTTAAGTAATATTTTTAACAAATCTCTGTTGCCACAGAGTATAAACGGGGAGTGCATTTTGGATTCGAGATCAGTTCCTGGTGTACACGTCAACCAAAGGCCCTAACCTCGCAACAAATCGACTCAACCGTCACTTGGACGAACTGTATCAGTATTACAGTCCATGGAAAATCCGACTTAATCCATCCAAAGCAGTAGCCATAATTCTGAGTAGTAAACACTCCCAACCTACTTCTCGATATTCACAGAATATTCGAATAAAAATGGGGGATACTACGATTAGACCACAGGACAAGATGAAATATCTCGGGGTCACTTATACCCCAAAAATGAATTTCATCAAACATGTGACCCACATTCTCCAAAGGGGCCTCGGTCGGTCTAAGCAACTGCACAACATCCTGAAGTGGAGGAACAAAGTTGACACCAAAGTTAAGCTTCTCTGCTATAAGCAGCTAATCCGATCTGGAATATCGTACGCCTTTCCCATATGGTCCTGCATATCTTCGGCTCAAATGGAAAGACTTCGGGTTTTCGAAAGGAAACTCCTCAGAAGATGCACCAATCATTCTAGAAGGCCTGACGGTCGTCATTACCCCAACTCTCACCTATACGAAGGCGCCTCCATTACCCCTATCGACGAGTACTTGCTTCAATTAGCATATAAGTACATCGAAAACATTCAGAACAGCGATAACCTACTTGTACGGGACTCTTGCGTTCTTAACCCTTCTCTCTTTCGATCTCTTCGGATCAAACCCCAACAATTTCTTCTTCAGTACAAAACTGAAGAAAGCACCCTTCCCAACAACATTCCCCTCTATAATAGAGGATTCCTGGACCCATCCCATAGGGTCTACTATTAACAAACCACACACACGAACGCACAGTACAAGACGGCACGAACACAAACATACACACCGACCAAAGCGCAGATTATCAGACGCCAAAGACGTGATCTGCGTTTACTACCGCACCCAAGACCCACCGGTCTTGTAAGATTTCTTTCCCACCATCCCTCTATAAAAGTAGTTAGAGAACACTTGGACTAACACTGTCCACACTATCCTTGGATACCCCCCCCCTTTTTTCTTCTTTTTTCAGCTGTCGCGAGACTGAGCCCAACATCCTCACGGATGTGGGTGATTCTGGTTATCGCAAGATGACCAGAAGTCAGAGACAAGATGAAGGACACATATGTCCTGTCTCGCCAAATTGGGCCTTCTCGCCACAATTTTTTTTTTTTTTTTGATTCGAGATCAGTTGGGATCCAGAGGTCAAGGCGACGGCCAAAATAAAAATCAAACTAATGAAATAAATAAAACATAAATAAATAAATAATAAATAATCGCTTTTCAATATTGGACCCTTGAAAACAAGGAAGACCATTGAGGTAAGAAAAACAATCTAACAAAATATAACCCTACACAGTGCTGGCAAGGCACATCATTCGCTCCGGTGTTGTTTTTTTTTTTTTCGTGAACACTGTTCGTTGGAACACATCAGTCGAACCGACTCTCAACAATATCATCCGCCAAAACATCATCTGGATCCCATATCCATTCCTTCGGCAAAAGATGGTCCTTTTACGTCCATACTACATTTGTGAGACGTCTCCTTTTCATTCTGTGTATTGGTCCATTGTCGAGGGTGTGGCGGTGCCGCCAAACCCCGCGGTACACTTACCTTAAAATCCCCCATAACCACAACCCAGTTTGCATAAGCTTTCGCTAATGCAATTCGCATTAGCATCTTAAATGCTTCACGCATCAAATAGATCCAATTCACATAACCTAAAAGTACCTGTAAGAGAATTCTTACCTGCATTCATTTATTTGAATTCAAAATTCCTCTTAAGAATTCTGTTCCAAACAGCATATCCCTGAAAAGAAAACCTCGGTTCACATATCATGTGACCTTCACCAGGGATCATAAATATTGCGCCGTCTATTTTCCAACTTCGCCATGTGCACGATAAATTTCTTTACGTACACATTGGGCGGCGACCTTTTTCTCCCAGCAATAAAATTCTATGACTCGCACAATGTGCAAACCAAAGCAAATACGCATTCCGCGTCTCTTGGCATCAATTGAATTCAAAGCATAAACAATGCAAATATAGAATCCGTTTCCCACAAACGGATTTCCCGGCATATACAAATGCTAGCAAGGGATTTGTTTCGTCCACCAACCCGTTAGCACCTTTCCTAATGTCTATTCGTATATTTACACAAGGGCATCATTCATCTAAGACTTTTATGATGCCCTCGTCTCATCTTTTCTTTTACCACATTTCTTCGCTGTATCGTCGTCTACTTATTTAGACGCGATGCACTCCATAGACGACGATCTTTTCGATCTTTTTGTCTTTACCGCCTGTCTGCTTTGTTTACCCATTACCCTCGAGCACGTGTAAACCACACAGTATGAACGATCGCACACACACCACTATAAACTCACCCCAATAAGCGAATCATCTCTGCACGAGTACAAACAAAGTAAATGTAACACTGATGGAAGTTTGTTGTTTTGCTTTTCTGCAACATACAATTAACAAAAATAAATGTACAAACAAGTAATTGTAACACTTTACAAACAAAGAGTAAAATAAAACAAAAATTATTAAAAGATATAAATATAGTTATGTTTAATTGGTGACGAGATGATTATCGCTGAGTCGTAATTCAACCAGCAAGGCGGTCGGGTTGCCTGCCACCCACCGTACCGGCGCCTTCCCCACAAGGGGATGACGGTTTCCAAGACCTTCCCATCTGTGCTCGGCAAACAAATGAGACGGTAAAGTGATTGTTTTTGAGGTAGTTTATTATAAGAACTAATAAAAAAGGTTCACTTCCTTCCAGCACCTTGGCAAAACTTGTGCTTAACTTGAAGTATATTGAATATTCCTAACTTAACGAGTATCATCTCCTTCTGGACTCTATTCGACAGGCTACTTATCCCCGGAACTATCGAGATTTTGATTTTTCCGGTGGCTCTTTTCATTTTTCCTGCTACTGGCTCAGCCGCATACGGAAATCGATTTTATTCCCCAATCTCTTACTGGGTATCCAATTGTACTTCAACCGATTCTCTTCGCGTTGTATTTTTTGTGTGCGGCTAGATTTTTAAGTCGCTATTTAACTTATTGCCCAGGAACGTAGTTTTCTTTTTAGATAAATATTCACTTGCATTAAGTTATTCAATACGATTCGTCATAATTTTGAAGAACATTTATTTGATGTCCTTCGGCAGTGCGATCGTGAATTATTTATTAGTTCGGCGTTATTATTTGCAATTATAAAGGGCATACCCAGGTTGCGACAATTACTTTGTTTACTCTGCCGACACTGTTGTGTACCACGTTACGTTTTCAATTATTATTTTTTACCGTTCAGTTTTTATCTTAATTGGCTTTTTAACTTCTAAATTAAAAAAGGAAAGTCAATGTGTCTTCTACCATATATAAAAACTCCTCTCCTTATTAATTGCAACTTAATTTGTTCACCGAATACGTCGACGAGTTAATCAACGCTAAAAATTAAATTAACGCCATAAATGATGTCAAGCTAATTCACCTATACAACGATTCCCCATTTCTACCTAGAAGGTTTCATTTTGATTTCAACTGAGATCTAATTATCATTCCCCAACGGATAAGTGTGTAGGTAAATATTTGCAGAGGTGATAGACCGTTGTCTGATTCATTCAAGCAATATTTTTGATAATTTGTTACTTAGTAATTGTTTTAATTTTAAAAAGTCAGTAAAAAGCACCCATCATATTATATTTTCACCGTTAAAAGAAAAAAACGTACAATCTACAATCGCCTAGTGCGTAATTACCTGTTGATGGTGTATTTTTCTATCTTCCTCTCATGTTAACACAGACTTATCGTCGTCAGTGGAATTCATCTTTATTTCGTCTCATTTAACGTATAAAACCTCCTCATCTCAAATGTTGAAAAACGATTACATGGAAATACGTTTTCTTAAAATTCCAAAAATTTGGAATCTTATCTCTCACTGTGAATCAGTGTAACCTCCATCCACCTCATCCATCTTTTCAGATAAGTACCTGTCCTAACCTAACCCTTTTAATCCCCTAGGTAACTAAACATTTTGCTTCATTTTTCTATTTGTATTTGATAGCAGGTTTAATGAGGGCATTTTGCTGCACAGTGGGAACACATATTTACGTTTCATAGATTACCAATTTAAACTCGAGTCGGTTGCAAACCGTTTTATTCAAGTTGCTATACGAGGGCAGTTTGATAGTGTAATTTTTTTAATAAGAGTTATTTTTTTCGGTAAACAAGCATTTTATTTCTTAACATCTTTTAGCTAGATAGATTTAGTCCGGGGATTTTCCAATTTTTTTACTCCTTCCAAATAATTGGTTTCCTCAACGCCCTTAAAAATAGGCGTTAGTTTCTGTGATGGCCCCTTCATTTCACCCAAATCACTTACCGCCCAGCCGTTTCTTCAGGTTTGGAAACAGGACATGGGGCTGGATGGGGCAGTTCGCAACCCAATTTATGGATTTTGCTTGATTATGCTTAAATGCTTTCAATGCCTGTCAAACACAAACTAAATGATACAGCTTGCTCAAACTTTGACACTAATCTATTTAGAGATAGAGAGCAGTGTTGTATTTAAAGGAACTGCGGGGGCTTTTCAAAAAGACACTGACTTATCAACCAGTCCTCGTAGATAGAAAACCATTGTCGCGTTCGGGATAAAAAAGGGGTGTGATGAAATAAGTTAATAACAATAAAAAAGAAAAAATACCGAAGTTTGTTTGGAAAACTTTGGGGCGGATTATGAATAGTTTTTTTTCTATTTGGGGATTTTGGGGGTATTACATATGAATTATAAAGTACACAAATGTGTTCAACAATGTAATCACAAAAAACTTCAGTCATTAGAAAAACGTTGGGCCTTAAGAGATTAAATATAAATTAATCTCACTAATCTAATCTAACTTTCTTTCTTGTGTTTCGTAAGACGTCAATCGAACCTAATTTAACCCTAAACCTAAAAAAGTTAAATCTACGTAAACTTGGGAGTTATACACTTTAGTTGACCAATTTTGACAAAGTGGTTTTTAGTTGTCATTCAACCACCTACAGTGCAAGCAGTGTTTGTTGACGTATTTCTGGCCCCTGTAGTATTACTACGCGATAAGTTTCCGTTTATCACTAACTTGATTGTATTTCTATGCAGTTATCTCACACAGGTGTCGTGACTTACACCGTGTTTTGTTACACAACATTGCTATATACAATAAATAAAATACAAGGGTTATCATACAGAAAAGCCCGGTGCTAGCGGTTTCTCGATTGTAACATAATCGTTAGTCAACGATCAATTGATGTATATGGAAGATAAATGCAATGCCAGATGGGTTGTCAAACTACCGTGATGACAACTTAGAAAACAGGGAATTGGCCAAATTATTATTATTATAATATTAATATTATATTAAGTCAAAAAACATAACATATTTTGTATTGTATTATAGATCGGGTTTCCTAACAGGGACGATATGTAGGGTTTCGCAGTCAGGAAATATTTTTAAATTAAATAAAATACAAAATATTTGTTATTCAGGTGATGCAATTTAATTTTATGACTTCTACACGTAAATTAAAATGGAGACGCACGTTTATTTTATTTTTTTTTTTTTAGTTTTTAAACCACATTTATTTTCCTAATTCTTTTTACATGTATAATATTAGGGGTAAATGCTAAACCCTTTTCTACAATCACAGTCCTTAAATTAACTTACTGGCTCTATGCGAGCTCTCTAAATTACACATTGCAACTTGATTTTTATATATCCCTTTCGGCGTACATCTTTTTTTTTTGTTTCTTATATACATATATATATATATATATATATATATATATATATATATATATATGAAATAAGTCATATATTAGAGGGACTCCTCGTTTATGTCTATATGTAACAGGTCAATTGAAAAGTCCCCAGCCTTCCATAGTAAAACACATTTTTTTGGCAAAATTCGTTTTTTTTTATTCAACATAATTCCCTTCGAGAGTGATACACTGATTAAAGCGACCCTCCAACTTTTCGATACCTTTTTTGTAGTACGATTTGTCCTTTGCTTCAAAATAGGCCTCAGTTTCGGCGATCACCTCTTCATTCGACGAAAATTTCCTCCCAGCGAGCATTCTTTTGAGATCTGAGAACAGGAAATAGTCGCTGGGGGCCAGATCTGGAGAATACGGTGGATGCGGAAGCGATTCGAAGCCCAAGTCATGGATTTTTGCCATCATTTTCACTGACTTGTGACACGGTGCATTGTCTTGGTGAAGCAGCACTTTCTCTTTCTTCAAATGCGGTCGTTTTTCGGCGATTTCGTCCTTCAAACGGCCCAATAACGCTATGTAATAGTCGCTGTTGATGGTCCTTCCTTTTTCAAGATAGTCAATGAAAATTATTTCGCGCGCATCCCAAAATACAGACGCCATAACCTTGCCAGCCGACTGTTGCGTTTTTCCACGCTTTGGGGCGAGTTCATCGTGTGCAGTCCACTCGGATGACTGTCGATTGGACTTCGGAGTGAAATGATGGAGCCATGTTTCATCCATTGTCACATATCGACGGAAAAACTCGGGTTTATTACGTTTGATCATCTCCAAACACTGCTCCGAATCATCAACTCGTCGTTGTTTTTGGTCAAAAGTGACCTCGCGCGGCACCCACTTTGCACAGAGCTTTCTCATACCCAAATATTCGTGAATGATATGATGTACACGTTCAGTTGATATCTTAAGAGTGCCTGCTATTTCATTCAATTTCAATTTACGGTCTTTCAAAATCATTTTGTGGATTTTTCTAATGTTTTCGTCGGTAACAACCTCTTTTGGGCGTCCACTGCGTTCACCGTCTTCGGTGCTCATTTCACCACGTCTAAACTTAGCATACCAATCCTTGATGGTTGATTTTCCTGGGGCGGCGTCTGGAAACTCGTCATCAAGCCAAGTTTTTGCTTCAACTGTATTTTTTCCCTTCAAAAAGCAATATTTTATCAACACGCGAAATTCCTTTTTATCCATTTTTTTCACAATAACAGAAGTTGCTTCACTCAAAATACTATAATTCACAAACTAATGATCCGACATCTGTCAAATTTATACACGCGTCTTTTGACGGTTACGGCTAACTAAAAATCATATGGATTTAATTCTAGTGTCGCCATCTATGTGCCAGGCCGGGGACTTTTCAATTAACCTGTTATACATCATTACAATTTTTTTTTTTTTTTTTCTCAATTATAACAAACAAAAACTTCAAAACAAAACGAATAAAACATAAAATAAGAAATAAAAAATAAAATAAAAATAAAAGTAATTTGGAAAGTAGGGGGGGGGGGGGGGGGGGGGGGGGGGGGGCACAAGAGGAAGGAGAGTGTTGCTCTTGAGACGCATACTATATCTAAGGAAGTGAAGTCCTCTCCTCGTTGAGAAGCCACCACCATTTGGGAGATGTTCGATCTGTGGCTGATTTATCTCTTTCACTGATCGCCGTGCTAAAACGCATGCGGTCTGGGGCATTGGAGATATCACTATCATGGAGAATTCGTTTGTCCCTGGCACCACGGAGAGCGTGGTAAATAATCGGGACTCCATGCACGTCTTGGATAAGGCCTTTTTGATCCAAGAAAGGGAACGCTTCTGGGGGAATAAACCCATTCTGGAGGGTATTCTCTAGATACATATCATTGGGATAGAATGCTCCCGCGATAAGATTATTGTCACTGCATATTGCCCTTGCTGTGTGACCCCGAATAATTTTAATTATGAAATTGTCTATCCTATTTAACCCGGATTTGTTATACAGGATTTTGTTGGGATAGAATTTTTTGTATTGCGACTCTGGTGTTCTATAAAGTCCGAGGCAGGAACGCAAACACTGCCGTTCGAACACACGAAACTTCTCCATATAAAGTGGAGATATATTATACCATACTGGACAGCCATAAATCAAAACTGGTCGGATGAATGCCGAGTACGAAATTGTTTTGACTCTGGGGTCAAGAAGACTACTCCGGAATAGACTTCTTGTCATAGAATATGCGCTTTTAGCTGCGGAGAGGCACGCTGCTACGTGCTTGTCAAAATATAAATACTGGTCTAGCCAGATACCAAGGTATTTAACTACAGTTTTCACTTGCCGTGGAACGTTATTGTTACCTACAATAGAGAAGTGTTTCCAGTTGTATTTTGTATCCCTTGAGGCCCTGGATAGGGGCGTTCTGAAAAGAATAGTCTCGGTTTTCTGGAAATTAATTTTTAATTTCCAGTCGTCGCAAAATTATTTTATTTTGTTGAAGTCATCTTGAAGGTGCCTATTGATGTCGTCTATTTTTCCTCCTGCTCTGTACACCACTACGTCATCGGCGTACGCAATGGTGTTTTCGAGAGAACTCACTAGATCACTAGTGTAAATATTGAATAGAATGGGAGAATTCACAGCTCCCTGCTGTAAGCCATTTTTAATTTGGAAGGTCTTGTTGGAGAGTATGTCCCCGCATTTCACCACAAAATGTTTGTCCATTATCATATCATAAATAATGTATAGCAGATATTGCGTCATACCCAGGTTTGTTAACTTATAGACAAGTCCTTCTAACCATACGGTGTCGAAAGCCTTTTCAAAGTCAACCAAGCAGGCGCCTGTACATTGTCGCTTTGCCTTGTTCCACTGTATATCGGAAACAAGTTTCGTCGCTGCTTGAACTGTATCATGTCGCGCTCGAAAGCCAAACTGGTTGTTGGGGATGATATCGTTTTCATCACACCAACCTATCAGTGCTTTGTTTATAATTTTTTCGAATACCTTGCTGATGTTGGGAAGCAGGCTGATCGAGCGCAGATTAGCTGGATTGCTCTTCTCCTTACCCTTTTTGGGGATAGGGTGGACTACTGCAGTCTTCCAATGGGTTGGATAGTGTGCATTGTTTAGAGCGTTGTTAAACAAAGTAGTGTATATGTTCACTGCTTCGCAAGGCAAATGCCTTAAAACCACATTTGGAATGCTATCTATTCCAGATGATTTCTTATTTTTTATTGAGCTAAGTATGTTTCTAAGTTCATCCTTGCGCACAAACATGTTTGTATTTTCATTTGTGACGGGAGAATCCGCCCTATTATTTTCGCCGAATGTGATGAAACTATGGTTTTCGGATCGCCAGTTGTGAAGTTGATTGCGCAGCGAGCAATGTCTTTGACGGGCATTGCTTTCAATTTCAGTGTTAGCATGAACTGATTCGTTAACTCTGTACACTGCTTCGAAACAGGCTCCAATTGAATTCGCTTTCTTTTGCGGATCTTCGACTACTATTACTTCATCATTGGAGTTGATGTGCTCTAAGGTGAGTCCTGCGTTCAGCATTATCTGACAATTCTCGGGAGTCCGTGGAATTCGGAGACAGGGAATGTCATTGTGATCTTTTCTTCGACATATTTTCTTGATTTGTGAAAACATGTTCGGTCCGTTTGCTTGGACATCTCGAATTCTGTTGCTCCACTCCTCATTTATTACTGCTCGGTAATTATCCCGGATCAGTTTTTGAAGATTTTTAATCAAGGACTTGATTGTTTTGATTTCATTGCTATTTGGGTCACTGAACTGCCTATAGCACAATTTCAACTTTGAGAGCAGGGTGCTCTTTTGCCTATACAAAGCATCAATAGTTGCATTTCTGTATCGGTGGGTATAGCCATCCATATGAGCTACTTTGGGGATGGAACGATTCATCGTGTTAATAACAATATCGTTCATAGTTAGGAGGTAATGATCGATTTCATCATTACGGAGGTTTCTATTAGTCGGTGGGTCTATGCCAATGTTGCGTATTTCTCTTTTTACTATGCGATCGAAACGCGACCAATGTGCTTTTCGGAAATCGAAAGAGTGTACCTGGTCGTACTGCTCAAGTAGATGGTACTCGTTTGGCACGTATATTACGGCTCCAAGTCCGTAATGATCGCTATCGTACTCAATTGTGCGAAGACAATTTCGAGTAGTTACCTCGGTATCTGGTAACTGAATTCGATCATCTGTCATAAGTAAATCCAGGAAGGTGTTGCCTCTTGAATAAGACGGTGTACTTGTAGCGTACAATTCTAGTTTATGCTCGATCGCATTTGTTTGCCACCAATCAAACAAGGCATTGCCTCTGGTGTTCGAGGTCAGATTGCCCCAGGCACTGTGCTTGGCGTTAAAATCACCTGCCATTAAAAAGTAATTGTTTTCCAAATCTAACTTGAGACTTCGGAAAAGCGTATCGATTTCACTGATAAATTGGGTACCTTGAACAGATTCAGGAGCGTAAGCAGCGACTATATATAAATGCCTTTGACTTTTTAGCGGAATGTCTATAATGCATGCCTCTAGCACCTGGAATTTGTGTACTTCCGTGCTATAAACGACCTTATGGTGAAGACCTTTCTTAACTAAGATAGCGACCCCACCCCCTCGAGTAGAGTGTGGTCGATCTCGTCTAATTATGTTATAATTTTTGTAGCCCATTTTGTGCCTTTGGTTTAGCTTAGTTTCGCTAGCCAAGAGCACATCTGGGCATTCGGCTTGGAGCAGATTGCCTAAATTATCCCTTCTTTCGATGTAGATTAGTGAATTTACATTCACAGCTATAATTTTTAGGTTAAGTTCAGACGGAGGTTTGAAGATTTTGAAGTGGAGAGTTATTTGAGAACAGGGTTGAATAGAGAGTATCTATTCGTGCTCTTTGTTCAGTCAGTGTTCTTTGAAATTCGGCAAATTGTCCTTGCATGGTTAATAACATTGTTATTATTTCTGAATGTGCCTCTGGTGCAGGCATTTTCCCATTACTATATGTATGTTCCATGGATGCTGGTTGCTTAGGAGCACTGGCCATTTATGCATATGACACACAAGGAGCGACGAAATTGTTGTAAGAACGAGTTTTCATTTTTTTCTCTTCTTCAACTTGTTTCTTTTTGGATTCCAATTTTAATTTCATTTGTTGAAATTTAGGACATCCTCTAAAATTAGCCGTGTGACCTGTATTTTTACAGAGGATACAGGACAGTGTTTTCCTATCTGGAAGCTGTTCCTTGCCCAAGGGGCATTCACCAATGGTATGGTCGGAGAGGCACTTTACGCACCTGAATTGCATGTGGCAGTTTGATGCCGCGTGCCCGAAGCGTTGACAACGCATACACTGCAATACGCGATCGATTTTTCTAATTTTTTCCCAACTTATTGTTTGGTGGTTGAGGTGTTTGATGTATCGGAGAGCATCAACTTTGGGACTCAGTGATACAATAAAGAAAGGCAATTTGCAATTGCGTTTTCTGGAGTTGGCGGTAGAGAAGGGTTTCACACCTGTAAATTTTAAACTGTCGGTTTCGACATTTTCAATTCCTCTAATACCACCTCAGGGGAAAAACATGGATCAACGCCTTTTACGAGCATGGAGATTATTTTCTCCGATTTCGGGGTGTACGTGTAGTACTCGCTTTTTGTCCTACCCAAAGCAGTCATTACTTTGCGATAACCTTCAATATCATCGCACATTAATTTTATTTTAGAATTATTAATTTTTTTTGTTTTGAAATGTTTGCAAGTTAACTCACCTAATTTTATAACGTCCTTTGTTTCCATGGACGTAAGTATTATAGGCGGCGCCTTTTCCTTTTTGTTGGTTACGATGTGCTGGTTTGTTTGCTGCTTCTGCATCTCCTTTGTTTGCTGCCTTTTGTTTGCTTCCTGAAGTTGTTCCTGATTTTTCCGTTGTGCTGTTGTATTTTCTTGGCTTTGTTGTTGCTGCACCGGGTCTTTTAATTTGAGGATTGCTTCTCTTTGTTTATTGAGTTCCTCTTTTTTTGTGTCAATATCCGCAAGGAGTTTTTCTAATTCCGCCGGATCTGTTGCAGTACCTGTGATATTGTTTTCTTCCTCAGCAGGTAATTCGATATCACTTGGGTCAAGGTCAACCAATTCGTTGAATTGGTTACCTGCGCCTGTGTATTCGTTTTTCTTTCCTTTTGCATTTTTTTCGCCGTCTGAATTTGGCTTGTGCCGCTTTGTTATAATACTCGGCTGTCGCTCGAGTCGGCTCCGTGTCATCGCTTTCAGATCTGCCTGGCCCCTTTTCATGAAAGGCGACGAGCTCTTTAGCACTTTATTTGTTTCCATAATTTTTTATTTTTTTTTATTTTTATTTTTTTTTATTTTTTAAACAACCGCTCTCAGTGGCGGCCACACTGTGTAATCCACACTTCTTCACTTACACTCGCGCGACGAATTTATTTATTTATTATTATTTTTGTTTTCCTTTCTTTTGCTGTCTCCTGTTGTCAGGTATACGTCTTATCTCTTTGACGTGTTGGTAACGAGACGCACGTTTATCGACAGTATATTATGCACCGATGAAAAAGCTAGATTTAATGCCGTTTACGGAGTTTTTGGTGAACCCATCTCACATACATATTTCAATAATGCAGATGTTCTGTCAAAATCTTGTCGGTCGTAGTCAGGGATCCGTTTACGCAGTCCGTGAGCTCTCACACTCCAATATTTAAGTAATTTCATACCAAAAGTCGAACAGAATGTTGTTCATTCCACTTTCCACTTTTTTTGATGTCCGTACTTTGCTACCGATAGACTTTGCACAACACACGATGATAATGGGATAGTACCTTTGGCATACATCACTCAACTTAACTCACACATGACGGGAGAAGCGACCGATTGCTCCGTCGCGAACGTTTTCACAGCCAAGACTAAGTATCACAGAGGGCTGTGATTAAGGATTTAAAGGAATCACTGATTAACGGTCAATTTTCGAAATATCTGGAAGAAAAACAACCTCCTCAATGACCGCCAATATGGCTTTCGTAGCAACAGGTCCACAGGAGACTTGATGGCATACCTTACCGAAAAGTGGAGCCATTCCATCCACTACTTCGGAGAAAGCAAGGTTGTTGTACTGGATATCTCGAAAGCCTTCGACAGAGTTTGGCATCCAGCCCTTTTATCAAAATTACATTCATATGGAGTGGACAATTTCCTGATCCAATGGATAAAAGACTATATTTCTGGCCGTTCAATCCAAGTGGTTCTTGATGGTGTCAAATCTGCCTCCCATCAAATTAATGCAGGTGTTCCCCAAGGTTTTGTACTCTCACCCACTCTCTTCCTCCTCTTTATAAATGATCTCTTATCGATTACCCAAAACCTAATCCACTCGTTTACCGATGATAGCACATTGAGTTTCTCATACTCATACGAACATTCCCGGCCAAACTCTTCAAACGTCAATACAGCAGGTTATGCTTGGTACACTGAATTCCGACCTCAACAAGATATATCAATGGGGATTATCTAACCGAGTAGAGTTCAATGCCTTAAAAACTCAGTGCTGTCTCTTGTCGACAAGACGAACCCCAAAGTAAATATACTGTCGATGAATGGCACTTCCATCGACGAAGCCAAGGAACTATCAATCCTCAGCACTCGAATTAATTCGACTTATGGGTAGGAAATATGTGTGCCGTCGTTGGCACGGGTTTTACGCCTATCCCACGCTGTTGCCCCGTTAGTCGTCACCAATGTGTGGTGAAAGTTCCGGTATCGGCTTGTTATTGATGGACCTGAAGATCGAATTGTGAATTTGGTTCTACCGTTTGAAACCTTTTACTTCTGTAAACGATCGCTGCTTCGACGCACACTGATTTTACTGAGCATCTTGTCGATGGGCTTTACTATATCACTATAATCGCGTCGATCGTTAATAAAGGCAGATCAACTGACAAAGAAGCAGCAAAAGGATAGACGTCCAGGAATTCCAATGGTGAGCAATGCACTTCCCGATTGTAGTCAATTCAAATGAGTCGAATGATATTAAAACACACTTTCATTCCTTTTATACAGCACATCGTTGCTTTACTTGTTTTTATTTCGTATAATTGTTAAAATATTTTACAAAGGCAGTCACTGATAAAGTAAACACAGTATTTCAATTTACTTATTTCTCTTAATACGCTCGTCCACCGACGGTTGTTGGGCTCAGACTCAAATTATTTAACGTGAGGCACGACTTGTCTTCACGGAATTCGTATCGCGATTGATTCGTTCACCGGAGACGACAGCACAGCAAATTTCGTTCATTGCTTCGCCGCCCGAAAAGGGATGATTTTCCTTGCATTGGTCCAGCAAAAAGGGGTGAAACACACACACGATGATCGTTTCTGCTGTTCGTGGCGTGTGTCCACGAGTATGCGGACCGTGGATCAACCGAATCCGCAAGGGGAACATTAGCTGGCATGGTTGTAGCTGGTGCAACTATCTCGACGTAGAGATTTAAGTATTTACACGATCAGCAACTGCGTACAGCATTTATGCTGATCGTGCACATCTTGGCAGCATCTCCAAGTAGTCGAATCCTCGGTGGTTATTTTCGATTTAGGAGAACTCGACTTCCTTGGGCGGTCAGCCGTGTGCCATTATGTATTTGTCGATCGGATGACCGACCGATGTGGGCATAGGTAAAAGAAAGGAAAAGAAAAAACATCTCCTGCATGTGTGCGCCTGACTCGTTGGGATATGTCTCATTGATATGGTTCGGGTAATGTTGGTTGCTTGATGGTGTAATCAAATTGCTTTTCCTTGTGGAAAATACTTATTTGTTGCTGAAGGATTTTTATGTCAGCAAGAATTATTGATTCAAAGTATTTCTGAAGATAGTTGGTACAACTATGGAAGGTAAGTACATGTTTTTATGTCTGTTTCTTCATCATAGGTTGTAAGGTAAGTAGTGGCGTTCAATGGAACTGTCACAATACTTGTTTTATATCGTTTTTGGATGCTCTAGAGGGAAGTTAGGTGTTGTACCTGGAAAAGGCGAGCGTTGGCGTTATTGAAACCGCCACAGACTCTTACTTGGAGCGACCACATTTTTGAAGCTGCGAAACGTGCGGCCAAATGCATGGGGTTCCTTAAGAGATGCGAAAAATATTTCACTCCATCCAACCTGGCCACTATTTACAAGGCGTATATTCGTCCCAAAATGGCGCTTAACTCACATATTTGGTCAGGCGCATCCAAAACTGCACTACACGTGCTCGATAGGATGCAAAAACGAGCAGTGAAACTTATTAGGGGCCTAGCTGTGAGTCGATCAATTCCGTCGTTAAAACATAGGCGCAACATATCGTGTCTATCTCTCTTCTATAGGTATTATCACGATCGTTGCCCAACTGCACTTGGTAGACGTGTTCCGCCTCTTCAGACATTTTCCCGCGATACCCGTCAATCTGAGGACGCGCATCAGTTCACATTGAAAGTCAACTTCAGGCACACAAACAGACTTTCTTTTGCCGAACCACACGAATGTGGACTATATGGGTGTTCTCTATACCACATGGAGAACCAACCCACAATTCCATACCTTATTTCGAACGCTTTCAGCGCGTCATTTCTACCCATTCCCCTTATAAGCTCTTCCACCTATAAATCATGTCAAACGGACGCATAGCTAAACTCATTATCCTATGCAGATAATGCATAATTGAGTTTAGCTACCTTTTTGCCATACGGCAACCCCACTTCACTAATCCATACTGTCTCTCGACATTTCTTCCGAGGGCAGGGTTGAAGTGTAACGTGTGGAGGTTCTCGATTTCATACGTTATTTCGACCGCTTTCAGCGCGTCATTTCTACCCGTATTCCCCATATAAGCTATTCCACCTGTTAATCATTTTAAACGGACGCATAGCTAAACTCATTGTCCTATGCAGATAATGCAAAATTGAGTTTAGCTATCTTTTCGCCATACGGCAACCCGATTTCGCTAACCCATGAGATTTCCACCGGAAATCGCATCATGTCGGTTAGCAACGGGATTGTCTGATCAAACGACGCGGTTGCTTAATCTTGCGACCGCTGGGGAAATTATCAAAGCATTTAAGTTAGTTCCCATGATCAGATTTCCCTAGCCAAGTCAGCGTCCTTCTCACTTTCTCCAGACACTTCATTCGCTGGGGATCAATGCTCTCTTTTTGCAGGTGAATAGCGCCAGCTTTGTTTTCCTCTCCTTCACAGTTCTGTCTTCGTACAGATCAATGTACTCTGAGATCACCATATTCACCGAATTAGGTCAATGGGTTACGCTCAGAACTGCATTGATTCATGCACACACAACCAAACCCACTCACATGTTCGTCGATTATCAAATTAACGGATGTAATTCCCCACACATCGACGGGCGTGGCAATGAGAGAGCAGAAGTATGTTCTCTGTTGGTTGTCAAGTGCGAAAATTAAATTACCCATCTTCTTCCCTTTTCCACCCTGTCGATTTACAACCTTCAACGGAGTAAGTCGTTACCCAACGACCGCAGGGTGTGCATGTGGGTGCACACGCTCGCGCCCGAAGTAAAAGAGAAGTGGATATTCATCGAAACATTGATAGGGATACAAGTGAACCGCGTGCCCGTGTCTGGCACACCTACTTCGTACCCCACAACTACTCTACCTGATCATGTGTTTCCTCGTTGTTGAAATGTCCAGGCATTTAAGATCAATCCACATCGATACCTCCTTTCCTTATCCACTTCATCTCCTTCCGCTCGCACTGTGCTCTGACATTTAAGAGTACTCCAAAATCCCCTTTTGTGCGCGCGTTGGAGTAAAAACAAAATTGACGAGTGCTGCTATCTTCACATTGAGGTCGGAAACTTTTCAGCCCAACCTCGTATAAGTTTAACCTTACTAGTAAATTTCGATATGAAATTTGAGCGAGGTATTTCCAAGAATGTAAATATTAAAATATCTACAGAAAATTGTTAAGAAAAAACGATGTTCGTAGTAAATTGGTCAACTACCTCAGTTGCACAGATCCCTCAATTGAATCACCACATAATCGCACCCACCTTCCCTACTTCAGTGATATACATTCCGTCTGACATTGTACTATGCAGTAATACCACAATGTGTTTGGTATTGTAACAACCAAAAGTTATCATATCATTCGAAGAATGCAGACAATTTGTTTGCCATCAAAGACAAAGTTTTGAGTTGGATTCAATTGACTCAGCTGTATTTATTTTTGAGAATTACCTAGACAGTATTCATGAGCATACGATGAAATGTATTTTAGCATCACATTCTCTCCCACGCTGTGACCTTTACAATAGGGATCAATACAAAAGGTGATCCACTAAGTTACATTTACCCTTTGACATAGGTCAAGCTTATGTATACATTTTAGGCACCGAATAATTTAAAATAACTCTGTATGGGTGTCTTCTACTTTACAACTTCATAGAGAACGTAAAGTAAAGTCTGATATCTTACCCCCTGAAGTACACTAACTAAAAAATTGTCTCCTTTAGATAACTTTCTTATAGTTGGCACTTGAGGTTCCTTTTTGCATCCAGACAATTCGCACAGATAATAAAACTAAATGTTATGGGGCACAGACCCTGAAGACAAAGTTCGACAGGGTAGAAAAATGTGTGACTATAAACCTGACGGATTCAGATCCTCTATTACAAAAGTTATAAAATCTCGTTAACTTTTATTCGCTACCACTTGCCGTCAGGCTCAAGTTTTCGAATGTAAAAACTCGGTCAGATTGTCTGTCGTTGCAGTGACTCTTATATAGTATCCTGGCGTTATACAACAGTCAGCGAAGAGAGGACAAATACTACTGCCTACAGTTATCTTTCAGAAGCAACACCGTCTAAAGGTTACTTGGGTTATGAATATTTAAAACTCCAAAGGACAATGAGGGATCCTCTGAGGAATGTTTGTCAACGAAGATGCACAAAAACTCATCTTTCCACCGAGATTGTTATTGTATTTTGTTTTTTTTTTGTTTTTTGGGCTTTGTTGCCTGAGGTGTTATTCAGTTCTGACTTTTCAAACGTAAATTTAAACAACAATTATTCCACTGTAATATTAATGAGAGTTGCTGCCACCCGTCGGTGGATATAAAATTCTGAAAGACTAAAAAAGCTGTTTTGTGCTTGTATGTACAGGATGTCACGTTTGCGATATTCACATCATCTATTGCAATCATTTGTGGCGTAATAACCAGATAAATATGCATATAAATAATTTAGTGGAACATTCCTCAAAGTTACTACCACAATTAAGTCCAATTAGAGATACAAATCATGTTAACAGTATTGTGCCGAATGCCAAGAGAGCTCCACCATTTGCCAAGATTCCTGTATGGCTCAGTTTTGTATGTAATGTGTTTAGTTATGGGCCATGTAGCTGCTGCATTTCATCGCGAGACGAAGGTATTTCAGAGATCTCGGTGTATTAGGATGACTGGACATGAGGCATCAGTATAGAGGCAGAATAGTAATGTTACGGGATGTGCAAATGGACACCACGTGTGCGTAATTTTAGGAGGTGTTAAAGACTTAAAGGAATCCCTATGCAATCGGGCTAAAATGCGCGTAAATAACATCTGTTGTTGCTTTCGCAGATGCTCGCCACCATATATAAAGCCGATTATAGATGGAAACCACTTTTTATGTGCAGGGAACTTTTTATGTTTCAGGTCGATGTACCATGTATCATTACGATTGTTGTCTTTAATCTAACCAAAAATAAGGCAATCTATTACGATCTCCTTATTAGCCTGACTTTCCGAAACTACATTTTTAGGCCCGGCTTACATGTAGTACATAAAAAATCGTCTGAGTTTTTCTGCTTGCTTGTTTTTAAAATGGCATCACTTTGGAACAATCAAATTTTTCATACACAAAACGCATACGTAAAATGGGATTTTTTTTTTTTTTTTTTTTTTTTTTTTTTTTTTTTTTTTTTTTTATTAGACTTCTCTCGGGAGAGGCGAACCTATAGCGTCGAGTGGGCGCCCCGAGATGCCATCAAATAACTGTTGCAGTTCTTTTTGAACAGTTGCAGGTTGTAACGCTCCGACAACACTCCCGTGGGAAGGGAGTTCCACAGCTTCCCCGCTCTGTAACGGAATGAGTTCTGATACAGGGATGTTCGCGCTGTCGGGAGATGAACCACAAACGGGTGTGATCCGTCGGATTGTCTTGTGGAGCGCATATAGACCGAATTGCGTGGAACAATGCCAAGAATCTCCGAAGAACAGCACCCGTGATAATATCTGTAAAACAGACAGAGGTCGGCCACGCGCCTTCGATGTGATAGCGACTGTAGTCCCGACGTCAGCGCCGAGTCCCAGATCAGGCGGATCACTCGTCTCTGTATGCTCTCAAGTAGGTCGAGGGTATGTTTAGGAGCCGAGCTCCAAACATGAGAGCAATATTCGAGCGCGGGTCTAATTTGAGATTTATATAGGAGAAGAAGTTGATCCGGAGTAAAATATTTCTTGGCTTTAAAAAGATAACTCAGTTTTCCTGAGGCGGATCTGGCGATACTCGACACGTGTTTATGCCATGATACATTCCCACAGACCGTGACGCCGAGCAATTTCAAACTTTCCCCAGCCTCGAGGGCCCGGCCACTCATCATCAGCTGTGGAACCGATGATCCAGTTTTCTTTGTGAATGTTGTATACTGGGTCTTCGTTGCGTTGAAGTCGACAAGATTGGCCTTTCCCCACTGCCGGACTTTATCTAGATCCTGGTTCAGAGAGTCAATCTGTCTACATCTCAGCTGGTGCGACGTTGATGCACCAATCGGCCGATCACTCAAAAAGGAGGAAACAAGCGTACTATCATCCGCAAAACTGAACACTTTGTTATCCGTTGTCTCCAACAAATCATTTATGTGAAGTAAGAACAAGGTTGGAGCTAAAATAGAACCCTGGGGCACCCCCGAATTAACAGGATACAGATCCGAACACTCGCCGTCCACAACAACCCGGATCGATCGATTCTCGAGGAAGCTCCTCGTCCAGTCGCAAAGCTGTTGGGAAAGTCCATATGAACGAAGTTTGCTCAGCAATGCCCCGTGCCAGACGCGGTCAAAAGCCTTGGAGATATCCAATGCGACCGCCCTTGACTCACCATGCCGTTCAATCGCAGATGTCCATATATCGGTTATAAGTGTCAAAGTTCTCCTGTGGACCGCCTGCCACGGAATCCGTATTGACGATCATTCAGAAGACCGTTGCACTCCAAATACTTAACCAACTCTGTATTGATGACTTTTTCCATTACCTTAGATAAAATAGACAGTAATGCTATCGGACGGTAATTTTGTGGGAAACACTTTTCCCGTCTTTGGGATTGGCTGAACTCGAGCGATTTTCCAGCAGGCAGGAAAGGTCCTCCGTGCATAAGATAAGCAGAAGAGTCTGCCAAGAACCGGCGATAGTTCTGGAGCACAGTTCTTAAGGACTATTGCTGGTATTCCGTCCGGGCCGGTTGCCTTCCTACAATCCAGTTCACGTAGAATGCGTTGAATAGTGCGCGGACGAAATCTCACATCCCGCATGGAAGACCGTACCGGCGAGATCGCAGGTGGCTCCAAAAGGCCGGGATCGAGGTTTGAATTCGCGGAAAATAAATTCGCGAACACATTAGCTTTATCCTTTGGATTCGTGACCAACGTCCCGCTGTCTGTCACCAACGGAGGGGAAGAGGAGGAAGCAAAGTTACTGCTGACAGCCTTTGCCATTGACCAGAAGGAGCGCGAATCAGTTGGGCACCGAAGGAGCTTATTGATCACCCTGTCGTTGTGAGTCTTCTTCGCGGTATCAATTGATATTGTAGTATCCTTAAATGTCAAAGCATAGTGAAAGCGCAAGAGTTGAACTGGAATATATTGCACATTCAACAACCTGGTGGTGCGAAAGAATCTACCGATGAAGTCGTCAATGGTGTCATGAATCAATTCTTCGAGGGCTTGCTGGGGGAAGGCAGGTTGTTTTACTGTGAATAACTTTCGGGTGGAGTTAGATTTGGTAGCTCCAATGTGATCCCTATGCTGTCTACTTTCTGCTTTCTTTTTTGATGTTGCCTTGCCATCATTCCCGATTGTAAATGAACCAACGGTGTATCGTTCTGTGTCGCGCCTTTATTAGACCACGTTGGTGATCAATCCAAATTTTTTGATAGAATTGTGGTTTTGTTTGCTGCCCTGAGTTCCAATTCGTTGCAGAGGCATATTTTAAATGTTTGTATAGTGTATATGACTAGATAAAGGTGATTCAGTTTCACTTGTTTTCACGTTTGTAGTGTGGCGGTTTCGCCAAACCCCACGGCCCACTTATCAAAAAAACCCCTCATATCCGCAAATCAACTCCCATTGTCCCCCGCCAATGCAATCGCATGGGCACCTGAAAATATTTCCTTTTCCAAAGACAATTAATGCATACAAGCATTACCTAAAATTCCTAAAAAGAATTTTTCCTACATGGACATTCACACATTATCAATGCATCTCTGCATTAGCGACCCAAAAACCGAATTTCCAATTAGTGTAGATATTCACACTATAGTTCGATCCTGCCGTCGCCATAGATGCCATGCATAATTGACACAGATGAGATGGTATACACAACCGTCATTGTGTATCCATCTAAATTACTTTCCGAAGACTTGCAACTATTGATTCAGTTGCCAGCACTTCTCGCGGAAATATTTCTTTGTTTGAATCTTCAAACAATCACGCTTTGCCGTCGGATTGGATTCAATAGCATAAACATATGCAAACAAAAGAATCCGATCCCTCCAGTCGGCAGAGATATACGATCTCTATTGTATAATTTATCGCAATCCCTTTTAGCGTCTAATGAGTGGCTGCTATTTAGACAGCTGACCCTCATTTCCCAAAGATGCCTTAGGTCGTTTCCCCTTTCTTCTTTTTCCCTCGTCGTAGGTACTGTTTATCCTTGGTTAAACGCATCGATGAACACGGTGATGTGTACGAATACACACATACACCACCGCGTCCCAGCCATCCCCTTCCATTGGTCAGTGGTCAAAGGAAATTTCAGTTCCTTTTCACCACACCACCAAAAACTCACCCCAAACGATTGAATATCCTTGAGTTGTTTTCCATCCACCGGCCGAACAGGCCACATCACTCCCACTGTCTGTAGCGCTGCAGACACGCGATAATACCCGGAGTCATGAGAGGTGTTTCGAACTCTTCGGTTTTCAAGTGTTTGGCAAGTTTGTGCCGTAGTTCGTGTGTGTAATAGTTCAGAATTTATAAAAATCATTCAATATTAATAATAAGTTATAAGTAAAGACCATCGACAATAAAAGAGTTTGTGCATAAATACCATCGCCTGTGTGTTTTGTTTCACAGTCTGGGAACTATGTCAGCGAAGAGTTTCTCTTCTCTTGATTTTGTTTCAGCGGAACATTAGTGACAGAATTTGTGGGGACAAGGTAGAACGCTTGCCCATGCTGGCGTCGTGACTTCGCCCCCCACAGTAGTACATAGGCTGAAAAGTCGCGGGGTTTTTATAAAAACCAGCGTTTTTCGGGCAAAGTTATATTTATTCCTCAACATAGTTGCCTTCGAGGGCGATATACTTGGTATAGCGATTTTCCAATATTTCGATGTCCTCCCTGTAGTACGAAACGTCCAGGCCTTCGAAAATCGCGTTGGTTTCTACAATTACTTCCTCATTCGATCTGCATCCCTTTCACTGGAGTGCTGCAAAATATGTTTGCAAACAAAAATGTATATTAAACTAATAATTATATACATCCTGAGGAAGGTTGGCACAGGGCTAAAAACCTTGCCCGGAAAAATTAAATTAAATTATTATGGCCAATTTAACAAGTTTCGGATAAGGACCGGATACCGGCGGAGAGGCTTGCTAAATAAGGCCAAGACCGGATCCCGGTTTGTAGTGCCGATGATGATGATGCTGACAAGTAATTATATAGAATAATGTGGAATGGAAATGGCGGAGGTGAATTTGAGATAAACTTATAGTCATGGGCACATCGCGAGATTGGAGATAGGCCGAATTTTATTTAGTCTTATAGTTCACAGTCATGTAGTAGTTTGTTCAGGGAGCGTGTCTCCTAGTCCTTAAAAGGAGAAGGGATCTCTTAGACCGCTCCTAAAAAACGCCCCACTGAGGTCGTCGCCGTGCTTCCTCAGATCCTGCGGGAAGAACAACGCCATGGCTTTCATAGTCCTCGACTCCGTTGGCTTTCGTGGGGGCATGTGATGCTCAGAAATTAAAAAGGGAGTGTTTTTGTGGCGGTACCACAGCTCTACTCACCAGTTGTCAGCTCAACAAAACTATTAAACGTATCGCTTTTTCGGTATAAAATGGCTTTATTTAACTAAACTCTTTTCATCTACTTTATAAGGTTGTTCTCCTGTGGCACTTCCTCCAGGGACAATGAACGATAATCTACTGCGGCCGCGAGATCACTCTACTGTTCCTTTATAAAGGGAAACAAATCGAGATTTGTATCTCGAAAATGCACGATTCCATACAAAATCCCGATTTTGGAACACTGAGTGAGATGCTCAATGTTTGTTTAAGATAAGAATTCAGTTTTCTGAATTCTCATGAAACTATTGTGGATATGAGGATATGTAATGGAATTTGGGATTTGTTTGTTTAATTTATGAGGGATTTTACCAAATTGAGATAATGTATTTCTGGATTTTGAATTTAGATTATGCCGTGGGGCAAATGCAAAACGATAAACGAATATTTGATTCGTTTATTGCGAATTTTGATTTTAGTTGGGATTTTTGATTAAATTATGCCGTGGGGGCAAATGCTAAGCGATAAGCGGATGTTTGATTCGTTTATTGCGAATTTTGGTTTTAGTTTAGGTTTTTTAGGATTTCGATTAGATTTAAGGTTTTAGTGTAGGATTACTGGGATTAGGATGTATGAATGGGGGAAAAGGTGGTAGGGCTTCTTAGAGCACTACAGTCACATCGCTATAATGGGGATATCCCAACTTTTGTTTAGTCTTATGGTTCACAGTCACATCGTGACAATGGACACAGGCCGAATTTTGTACAGTCTTATAATTCACAGCCAATCAGAGCAGGACACTCTTGATAGGCAGGTACATGTGGAAATAAAAAGACAGAGTTTAATTAATTGTCAACTCAAAGTAACAGTTAGTTCTAAGATGAATTAATAAAGTGAATATTTTTATACCACAATAATCGTACTCACGTTTCGTCATTTATCTATATTTTTATTGCTGGTTGTTACTAGCGTCAAACCAAGTGTTGGAGATTGATTGGAGTTTTTGGTTGTTCAGCTCGCTGTTCTGTTTACCTGTATTCTTATTTAAATAATGTTCCTAGATGAATTTGAAACTCTGACTATTGTTTGGACGCAATGCTTGATTTCACACTTTTGAGTTTAAAGAAACCAGCAAATGAATTAGGTTTTGTTCTTCATTTATAATTTTTTTACAGTTAATATTTCTTGACATTTTAAAGAAACTTCAATAATTACTTGTGGCTAATGCACAGAATAAAAAAACAACTCACTTCGAATTAGCTACTTCAAACTTATTTTTGTTTTAAGATTCGGCACTTGGCGGACTGGAGGTGAATAATTTGTTGTCGCTTTTCCATTACAATCTTTTGGAGGATAATTTAGAAACTGTAAGTAAAAACAGTGAAATCATCATGCAAGCGGTAGAAGAGGTGGGCCTAGGAAAAAATCAAGATAAAATAAAATATATGATTACGGTGGGAGCAGGTGGACCTCAGGCAACACACATAAACGTCAGGGGCAAAATATTTCAAAAAGTTAAAGAGTTTAAATATCTGGGAACAATATTGACGGCCTGTTGCTGCAATGAAAAAGGAAAAAACCGAAATCGCGAACGGCGCTTTTTCCAGCGACGTGCCAACAGTTGTCGCCTTTAGCGGACTGTATTTTCGGGCGCTGGCCGGTCAACGATGCTTTCCTAATTTGAGGGATTGTACCTCCAGAGCCGGACTCTTCTCTGGATGAAACGGGCCTTTGAGTTTTGCCCAGTACAGATCCCTAAACGCGATCAAGGAGTGAGGGTAAGCAAAACGCGTTGCAATAAATTTGCTTACTTTATTTATTGAATTGAATAAATCTGTATATTTATTATTTGTTATTCTTTATCCCTTCGCAGTTGGGCTTGGCAAGACCTGTTGGGTAGGAGTTCCTGTGACGACTCCTCCTGCTTCAAAAAAAAAAAAAAAAAAGTGTGGCGAGAAGGCCGAATTTAGCGAGACAAGGACATATGTGTCCTTCATCTTGTCTCTGACTTCTGGTCATCTTGCGATAACCAGAATCACACACATCCGTGAGAATGTTGGGCTCGGTCTCGCGATCTCTGAAAAGAAAAGAAAAAAGGGGGGTATCCAAGCATAGTGTGGACAGTGTTAGTCCGGGTGTTCTCTAACTACTTTTATAGAGGGATGGTGGGAAAGAAATCGTACAAGACCGGTAGGTCTTGGGTGCGGTAGTAAACGCAGATCACGTCTTTGGCGTCTGATAATCTGCGCTTTGGTCGGTGTGTATGTTTGTGTTTGTGCCGTCTTGTACTGTGCGTCCGTGTGCGTGTGGTTTGTTCATAGTAGACCCTATGGGATCTATTATAGAGGGGAATGCTGTTGGGAAGGGTGCTTTCTTCAGTTTTGTAGTGAAGAAGAAATTGTGGGGGTTTGATCCGAAGAGATCGAGAGAGAGAAGGGTCAAGAACGCAAGAGTCCCATACAAGTAGGTTCTCGCTGTTCTGAATGTTTTCGAGGTACTTATATGCTAATTGAAGCAAGTACTCGTCGATAGGGGTAATGGAGGCGCCTTCGTATAGGTGAGAGTTGGGGTAATGACGACAGTCGGGCCTTCTAGAATGATTGGTGCATCTTCTGAGGAGTTTCCTTTCGAAAACCCGAAGTCTTTCCATTTGGGCCGAAGATATGCAGGACCATATGGGAAAGGCGTACGATATTCCAGATCGGATTAGCTGCTTATAGCAGAGAAGCTTAACTTTGGTGTCAACTTTGTTCCTCCACTTCAAGATGTTGTGCAGTTGCTTAGACCGACCGAGGCCCCTTTGGAGAATGTGGGTCACGTGTTTGATGAAATTCATTTTTGGGGTATAAGTGACCCCAAGATATTTCATCTTGTCCTGTGGTCTAATCGTAGTATCTCCCATTTTTATTCGAAGATTCTGTGAATATCGAGAAGCAGGTTGGGAGTGTTTACTACTCAGAATTATGGCTACTGCTTTGGATGGATTAAGTCGTATTTTCCATCGACTGTAATACTGATACAGTTCGTCCAAGTGACGGTTGAGTCGATTTGTTGCGAAGTTAGGGCCTTTGGTTGACGTGTACACCAGGACGTCATCCGCGTAGCATATCTGATTTACTCTCCCGTCCACAGGACGGGGAATATCGGAGGTGTAAATATTGAATAAGACGGGGCCTAGAATGGAGCCCTGTGGTACGCCTGCAGCGGCGTGAAAAGTTCGGGAAAGCTTTCCATTCACTCTAACTTGGAAGGTTCTGTTTCGAACGAACTGGTAGATGATACTACATAGCGTTCTACTGAGGACAGTATTTAGTAGTTTAAAAGCGAGACCTTCGATCCAAGTCGTATCAAAAGCTTTTTCAATGTCTAGGCTTACCGCAACGGTGGGTTCCTTATTAAAGAGCCACACGCAGACGTGGTTTAGAAATAAATTGAGAGCCATAGTGGTGCTGTGCGCTCTTCGAAATCCGAATTGGAAATCAGGTATTAGGTGCCTGGCACTGACAAAGTTATTTAGTTTCTCGTATATGAATTTTTCATATATTTTGCTGATGCAAGTGAGAAGCGAGATAGGGCGAAAGCTTGAGGGGTGATACGTTGGTTTCCCAACTTTTGCTATTGGACAAATAATAGCGTGCCTCCAAGCTTGGGGAAAGTACCCCATGTTGTAAGCATGGTTGAACAGAATGGAGAGCTTTATAAAGAATAAGGCAGAAAGCCTTCGCAACGAGTGGTATGACATGTTGTCGATACCAGGTGACTTCTTAGGGTGTCGAGATTTAACCAGACTCTGTAGGGTATTTGGGGTGATGAAACAGTGACCATTATCACGTGTGTCATCGAAGTATGCACTGTTAGTTGGGTTAAAGACAACAATTGGTTTGTTGAAGTCGTCCAACTTACTGTGGACCTCTGAACTAACGATTGCATTAGTATCCGGGTCGCCATCTTGGGAGTAAGTTTGTGATTGTTTTCGAAGGTCTCTCCGATGATATTTGCTTTATTGGTGTCGTTATTGACAACAACACCATTGTGCATAATTGGGCCAGTGATGCGGGAAGTGCCACATATCTTTTTAACATTTTTATAAGCGTTCTGGTCCATCTGAATACCCTTCAGACTCCTCCTGCTTCACTGTCGCGCTCGCCTTTTATAGCCCGCAGCTGTCGCCTCTTTCGCTTTGTTTCTTCTCAATCACTCGTTTCTTCCTGAGTTATTTTACGCGATCGGCATACAGCTGATTGTCGTGCTCTTCCCTCTTGAGTGGTTTTCGTTGGGGTTCCCTTTTGAGTGGTTCTACAGCCGACCGTTGTGCTGAGTGCTTGTGTGCTGGGAAATCGCATCCCAACAGTCTCCCCCGCAGTGCGCAGCAGTTCCTCTTGTGAATGCGATGTCGTCGCTGGAATCAGCACCATGACTCGGCGCGTTGATCTTCGCGGCGTTCCTCATATTCTCCCCACGTCCAGGACTCTGATCCTTCTGGCGGGTCCGGGAATTACAGCTTGTGCTTCACCGCGGGGCCAGATATTGTGGGGTAGTGAAGGATCCACCGACAGGACTACATCTCAAACTTGTGGGTCGGTGGTATCTCGACCGTAGATCCTTCTTGTCATCAGGGTTGGCATGTATTCCTTTACCCTTCTTCTCCGGAAGATGGCCCGTCAGCCGCTGCGCCGTTCTCCAGCTCACCCTAACAACAAGGTCGTGGTCATCGAAGTCATCGGGTGCCGCCGCAATGCAAGAGCGCCCCAGCAGAAAGTGGTTCGACGTGAAGCATTCTTCGTCGTTCGATTCCCCTTCCCGTCTTATTGTTCGCAAAGCCAACGGAAAAGCTTTCAGGATTTACGGTTGTTCGGGGAAACTCCAAACAACCACCCGTCATTGATCTTGCAATTTTTCGACAGAAAGTCGTAACTCACCAACCCGTCTTCCGATAACTCCGTCAAGGAGTTCATTATTTGGAAGTTGCAGGGAACTTCGTGGTGCAACTTGAAATTTCCATGGCAACATCCCCTCGACTTGCCTTGCCAAAAAACGTCTGGAGAGTCGTGGATTTTTGCACATCCACAACATGCCTTGGGTGAAGTACCTTCAGCTTCAAGAGGCTGATCTCGGTGCCTGTGTCCACGATTGGGTGCGTACTGTTTATACGGCCAATGTCCAAAGGGAGCTGGACAATCGGGACATTGGTTGGCGAGTTGCAAGTTTAGTGCGGTCGTGTTGGGGTTTCCCGACCCGTCCTCTGAGAGTTTTCCGACCGCTCTCATTTTGCTTTTTGGCAACGCAATGCCGCCGTGTTGTGCGACGACCGCAAATTTCGCACTGTCTTCCGCTCTTTTTCTTATGATTGCTCTGCTTTCGAGCGTCCGTCGACTCCGTGCTAGCGGAGCTAAAACGGGTTTGGCCTGCTTTGGGCCGACGGTGCGGGGGTCGGTGCTTTCGACTCATGGAGTCCATAGATGGCTTCCGGCTCGTGGAACCCGTGGGTGCGCCCTTGGTCTGTTTTGGAGCCTTAGTAGGGTCCGAACTGGCAAAGCTAGCCTGCAGTGAGCCGAGGGTGTTGTGGCCTGTATATTTGGTGTTTCCCGCTCGTGGTCGCGTCTGCTCCGCTTTGCTTTTGAGTTTTATGAGACCCTGACGCAGCTGAAACGGAGCTGGCATGTACTTCTTGGGGCAGACGGTGTTGTGACCGGTGTTTGCCACACTTTTCTTAATGACCTCCTGCCATCCATAGTTAACCGTACAGGTCTGTGGGTTCTAGCGTTGACGCTTAGCCGTACCCACTAGGGTGTGTATTATGGTGGATGTTATGGTGGGTGTTGTGTTTGGAATTCCAGTTTTCTCCCACCTCACACTGTAGTCACCCCGTTTCCACGTGTGGCATTTGCAGCCACAAAAGTCACAGCAACATCGGATGCTTTACACTCTTGGGTTTGATGTTCCTGGCTTATAGGTTGCAGAGGGTTGGTGTGATCCCGGGTGTGATTTCCTCTGGGACTCCCTCTGCCGATGTGGTGGCCTAGTCTGTGGTGGAGGGTCGTGACCGCGTTGTGGTGCCTGGTATGCACGACAGTCCTTAATGTCATACCCATTCTGCCTGCAAGGCTAATAACCTTGCCCGGAAAAACAAATCATTATGGAAAATTTAACAATAGGACTTGCTAAATAAGGCCAAGACCGGTTCCCGGTTGTAGTGGCGATGATGATGATACTGCCTGCAATCCCGACAGATGGGTGTATTTCGCCTTTTCGGGTATAAGTGCCCCTTTTTATTACAGAAGCTGCAGGTCGTGCGAGCACATAAAGGCTGCACCGACCGAGTTTCTTGGACCTGGGTAAGCTGGCTATGGTGGAACTGGTCCCCATCAGTCTGATATGGGAATGGGGCCCAGGCCCTGTTGGTAGAACCCCACCCTGTGGTTGGGGAAGGGCTGCAGCCGTCACATTCTGGGGGTGGTGTGTGTGGCTCCCAGGGCATATTGGGGTTGACCTGTTAAGATCTGGGTGTCGAACGACCTACCAAGCATATGCCCAGAAACCTAAATCGCCTTATTCACCGGCAGGTATTACCTGTGAAGCGAGTCTTGTGCGTACCGATTTGGGGTTGCGGAAGGCATTGTGGTGTTCAATGGCGTTCCGCTGGGATAAGGCGGATTGTATGTTTGTGCATTCGCAGGAAGGGGATACCTATAATGTGCTACGTACGCATCGGTGGATTTATTCGGTGGAAAGGATCGGAAGCCCTGCCATCACTCTGTGAGTGGTAGTCGTCCAATCTAGGGTGCTGGGTAAAGGTTGGAGCGTGAGTTTCTATATCGAAAAATCGGGAGTTGGGGGGATGGATGGGGCACAAATGTTGAGGAGTGGTCGGGCCTGAAAGCTGAAGAATCGACCGATGGATCCCCAACCTGGACCAAGCTTCCCATGAGAGGGAAGTCGCGCTGCCGCAACATCTTCCTGGAACGCTCCACCTGGAAGAGCCTGGCTGATACATTCTCGAAAGGACCATCACAAACTGTTAGCAGATAGTGCCGGAGGTGGTCCTCTCAAACGGCGCTTATTATTACGGACTTCGCCATTCTTTCTTACCTGTCTGTAGGAACGTTCCGCTGCCTCCCTGCAATGCACAATGACCTGCTTCACTCGGGAAGCAAAGCCGGTGGCGTCCTCTGCAGGGAGTTGTGTAGTGACAGATCAGCCGAAATGAGTCCTGTTCATTTTCTAGTGGTGGCCGTACTTTTCAGCCCATATAGTAAAATATGTTAATAATTCGCACACCCTTCATCAGGCAAAGGATTTATTTCCTTATGCTATGCGCGATATTCGAGGTGGTGCCATCTATGAGAATAGTGACATACTTGGGATCCATTAACACAAGAGGACATCGTTTTATGTTACCCGATATTTGTTCTTGTGCAATAATTGATATTATGGTGGCAAGGAACTGACGCTGACTATGTACATTGTACGAGTATAATATTAACCGGAAATACACTAACACGGTAAGAGTTTTATTTTAACACTGGATAAATAACTAGTGTAAAACCTTTAGCTCCGTCAAACACAAAACATTGGACAACGATAAATCTAAAACAAGTCAGATAAAATAACGTCTCTGGGTGAATAGTACGGCCAAACGCCCTTCTCAAAAGTAACAACTAAAGCAAATCCAATTTTTAGAAGCCATTTGGTATTCTATCCATTTAATCCACTTACCAACTGGCTGTGCCGGTAGCGCTGAGTTGCGTTGTAAATTAAGTATGCCCTAGAATTAGACAAGTATATAGATGCGTCGCGAGTTATTTCATATTTCACATTTCCCGGTTGTTCAGATGAAGATGTGGTTATCAAATATTAAAAGCCTCCATTGCACATCTTCGTAGAAGCGCCCAGAACTTACCACATCGCCGAAATTCCTATAATCCGGTGTGATATATTTTACGGCTAACAGATGCTCCCCGAATTCATTCTACCAAATCACATAAAAAATTTTAATCTCTATTTCCGACTCCCTTCCAAAGCATTGGCAGTATTTCTTTATCCTGCTACTTTGAACGCATTGCCATGGGACTGGATTACGGTTTGCCCGGATTTTGGTTGCTATAGGATGTTTATGTGGTTGGGGAGTAAATAATAGTTGCCAGGGAGTAAATAATGATCAAAGGTCATCTGAAAGAAGATTAGATATCATATGCTTATTATAATTGTTTAAAAAAATGTTGATTCTGTAAACTTTAAACTGAATTAATAATATTCTCCAACATACACAAAACATGTCCTTAGAGAGTTTTGTTCCCTTCCACTTTAATCAATGTACGTTTGCATAATCATCACTTAGAGACCTGCTTGACAAGTTCCACATTTTCAAATGGTGCCCTTAGATTGTCCCCCTGAAGAAGTAAACTGTGGTACACTACTCCTACCGACACGAGGCGGCGCTGGGAAGGTAGCAGGGTAATGGGAACCGAAAATAGTTTCGCATCCTTTTGTTCTCATGTCGGAGAAAGTTTATCCCTCAGCTTTGCGTTGGGACGTTTCATATATGAAAAACACGAACGTTTTGAAGAGTATCTCAGGCATGATACGCACACGGCTTTCCAGGAAGTGCATTGTGTAGAGATTGCCCCATATACGCTCATCTAACTAGCGAAGCCATATTGTGCGGTTTCTATGCATGATACGTCCCTTGGAGCAAAGACTAAATTTGCAGTTGCACTAGAATGGCATGCTAATTATTAGATCGTGGCTCTGCTCCTCGCCTGTGGGTGGGTGTAATCTGTGGTGTTTATAGCAAATAATTACTTCATTATTAGTAGTTCGGTTTAGGGCTATTCAACGTATGGTATGCTCAAGGTATGAGATGACATGGTTACTGCGATTGAATTTTAATCAATAGATACTCGGTTCTATTTAAATCATGTTTACTAACAAACATTTTCTGTGGTTACTCTAAAAGTACTCGGTTAATAGTATAGAACATTAATATTATCGTAGTGCGTTAAAGGATTTATAACTTTGACGGTAGGACTCATACAACTTTCACTGTAGGACTGTGGGACTTCTGTGAGAGAGTTGGACAAAAAGATATTATTTACACTTTTGAATAATTGAGCATTGTAGTTTGATTAGAGCTATTTGATAATTTAGCGAATTTTGAGTGAGATGCTGAATCATCATCATCATCGGCACTACAACCGGGATCCGGTCTTGGCCTTATTTAACAAATCTCTCCACCGGTCCCGATTTCGAGCCGATGTCATCCAGTTTAGCACTCCCAGGCTCTGGGCGTCCTGGTCTACGCCATCCCTCCATCGCAGACAAGGTCTGCCGCGCTGTCTCCTTCCATACATCCTGCCACAAAGGACTTTCCGGGCAGGCTCCTCTTCGCTCATTCGAGCTAGGTGTCCCGCCCACCGGAGTCTACCGAGCTTGATTTTTCTTACAATATGAGCTTCAAGGTAGATTGCGTACAACTCATGGTTGTAGCGTCTCCGGAATCGTCCTCCCTCACATACGGGGCCAACAATTCTCCTTAAGACCTTTCTCTCGAACGCGGCCAAGAGTTCAGAGTGCCTTTTATTAAGCACCCAGGTCTCGGATCCATACATGAGTACTGGTAAGACCATGGTCTTGTACAATAGTAGCTTGGATGTTCTGGATAAATTTCGGGATTTAAAGAGCCTTGATAGACCATAGTAGGCGTTGTTGGATTTAATCAGCCGTTCGCGTATTTCTTCTTCCATATTGTTATCGGCTGATACTATTGACCCAAGGTAGTTAAAGGATTGCACTACTTCAAATTCGTGCTCCACTACCCTGATAGTTTGACCAACGTTAGGTCTTCTCTTCGCAGAAGTTGCCACCATGTACTTGGTTTTTCCATCATTAATGTGCAGTCCCAGTTTTTGTGCCGCCTGCTCGATCTGGGTGAAGGATTCCTGTACCGCGGATTCGGTTCTACCGATGATGTCGATGTCATCTGCGTAGGCAAGTATCTGGCTGGATTTGGTGACAATAGTCCCTCTTGTTGTAACGCCAGAGTCACGGATTACTTTCTCCAACGCCAGGTTGAAGAGGAGGCAGGCCAGACCGCCCCCTTGTCGGAGTCCATTATAAATGTTTATTGGTTTGGACAGCAATCCCGCTACTTTTACTTGACTAGTTACGTTGGTCATGGTCAACTTACAAAGTCGTATCAATTTATTTGGAATGCCGAATTCTCTCATGGCATTATATAGTTCTACCCTGGCTATGCTGTCGTAGGCGGCCTTGAAGTCTATAAACAGATGATATAGTGGAATCTTAAATTCCAGAGATTTTTCCATCGCCTGCCTAAGGGTGAATATCTGATCAATTGCTGATTTGCCTGGGATGAAGCCGCACTGATATTGACCAATGATGGCTTTAGCGTATGGGGATATCCGGTCTTGTAGGATAGTGGAGAGTATCTTATAGGCGGTACTCAGCAATATTACACCCCTATAGTTGCTGCACAGTGTGATATCTCCTTTCTTATATATGGGGCAAATTATACCACGACGCCAATGTTCCGGCATCTCCTCTTGCTCCCATACGTGCACCACGATCTCGTGAATTGCGTGATGTAACGCTGTCCCTCCTTGTTTGATCAGCTCAGTTGGTATGCCATCAGCTCCAGGGGCTTTATTTGATTTTAGCTGTCTAATGGCTTTTAGTGTTTCCTCAATGCTTAGTGGCGGCAGCATTTGGTCTTGGTCTTGCATTGGTGGAGCCTCCAATTCTTCTGTAAGCTGACCATTTAGCAATTCATTGAAGTGCACTTCCCATCGCTCCAGAATGCCTTCAGGATCGGTGATCAGATTACCCTCTTTATCCTTGCAGTAAGTGCAGCGTGGTGTGTACCGCGTCATACTGCGGATTATTTGGTAGAACTTCCGCGCCTGGTGCGGACCTCGCTCTCTACTTTTCTCTATTTCACAGACAAGATTTTTTTCCCAGGCACTTTTCTTTTGTCTGTGAAGTCTTTTTTCAGATCTTCTGAGCTCTTTGTACTTCTCCTCGCGTACCCGCGTCCTATGAGACTGCTGCATTGCCGGTATGCAGCATTCTTACGTTCAGTCGCTAGTTTGCACTCATCATCAAACCAGTCATTCCGATCTCTACGACTACTGCCTAAGATGGAGTTGGCAGTACTAATGACAGTATTCTTAAGGCATGTCCATTTCTCTTCTGCGCCGGCATTCTGGCCCCAGGACTTACACTCCCTCCGTCGAGCTCTTCGAGGGCGAGTCTTAACGCATGACCAAAGGTGTTGCTGGTGTTCTCATTGCGTAAGGCAGCCGTGTTGATTCGAACCTGATCCGCGGATGCAATACGTCTCCGTAAGGCAATCCGCGCTCGGAAAACTGTACCAACAAGATAGTGATCCGACTCGACGTTGGCACCTCGGTACGTTCGTACCGTCATCAAGCTCGAAGAGTGGCGGCGATCTATCAGCACGTGGTCAATTTGCTTGCGAGTGGCTCCATCAGGTGATACCCAGGTGGCTTTGTGGATATCTTTACGCGGAAACCTGGTACTCGCAACGACCAAGTTTTTCGATGCTGCCAATTCGATGACTCGTAGACCATTGTGTTGCAGTTCCGCAACATTATACATTATACCAGTCGGAAAAAACATACCACACGGAGCGCCACCTATTGCCGAATAGACAAAGCAAAATGGTCTATTCATGTGACGTTTTCCACGGTACTGTTTTCACGCGGTGCTGGTTTTACTGTTTTTGTACACAGTATGGTTTTTAACGTTGAATGTTATGTTGTTTACGGTGCCTTCAGCACCTGTGCTTTAATAATGTGTTTTTTAATTTCGAGTAATAAAGGGACATGGATCTCGTGAAGACGATCCGCGCGATTAATTTGTTTGTTTTGAGTTTTATTTGTATAGTTTGTGTATGGTTGGTTCGATCATTGATTTCGTTCATTTATTTGGGCCCAGTGCGGCATTATTTTTAACCATTGCAACGACGAGAGAATCACCGTTGCCATGTTTGCTGTCTCGTCGAGGAGGAACTCGACACAGAATCACCCTTTTGCTGTTTCCCAGTTGGCGAAACATTTTGGTCCTTCGAGCCGGATGGCTCGAAGTGTGCAGTATTCCGGATTCTGACATCCATCAACAAATTGGATTACGTCCGCCAACATCCTCAACGAGGAACAAAATATCGCCGAAAACAAAGGTAGGTGGCAATTAATTTATAATATAATTTGACATATAATTTAATTTAAGAGATCCAAGTGATCTTAAATAAAAGTGTTGTGTGGTGTGTGCATAAAGGTGTTAAGTTAGATTTATTCGAAGTGCCAATCAATGTATGTCGAACGCAAGTATCAAGAAGTGGTACTACAATACAACCGGGCCATCAGTTTCGATCCGAAAACCCAATATTCCACTGTAATCGAGCTGCAACATATATCCGTTTAACAGAAAACGATAGTGCGATTAAAGACTGCAACTCTGTATTATTCTACAATCCAAATTAAAGCAAGGCATATGGCCGAATCAATACAGGGAAGTACGATGAAGCCATAGACGTCTATACGAAAGCTATTCAATTAGAACCTGATAACAAGGATGGGAATCGGATGCAAGTATTACATCACCAAGCGCTGATGATAATCAAAGGGATGGAGCACTTCATATAATTGGAACTCTGGCAAATATGCTTCTGAAAAACGAAGACGTCGTGGTCAAGTAGAATATGCTTACCACATATCTATTTCCAGAGTTTCACATCGGGCAGACATCGACGAGCCCGTACTGGTTGGGTGGTTCATTAATCTTGTGAAGAATAACCTAACTTCTGCTTTATTTAATTAATTTGTCTTTTGTAATCAGCGGAAAATAAAATCAAATAATATACATTTCCTGTTTTGTCCCATACTACAACTCCAATATAAATAAAATAACATGTTTTGCGTTTCTTACGAGTGGAACGCATATGGATTTACGATCCAAATTAGAACTACGTTCAAGGGTCATCGAAGACATAGAAGGATTCACGATCCAAAAGAGGACTACGTCCGAGTAGCCATCGATGACATAGATGGATTTACGATCCATCAAACATTACTCCAACTTTAACACATAGGTCGAACAATAACCTAAATAACAATATTAGTAACCGAAAAGCTAGTAATTCTACCAAATTACTATTATTTAGCAATTTAAATAACAATCAACTTTAACAAAGCCAAATTACAGTCCACTTTGCAAGATCCAAGGTTGTTTCATTTATTTAATTCTGCAGGTCACAGCGGGTAAATCAAAGAACATTCTGATCGTTCCCAGTACCAGGTTGAGGACATCATTCGGCTCCTCTTTTAATGAAGTTTCAGGTACTTGGCACGACCACGCTACAGAACTCAGATACGCCCCGCGTAAATTAAAGGAACCTCAAGAAGAGGACGATGACCCATTGGACAAAACAGTGAAGAGGACAATGCAATGAAATCGAAGCGGTCGGTACTAAGACAAAATTCGTCAACGAAGACACTTCCGGTCCTATACCTACAAGTATCATCTCAAACATCGAACTTGCAGATGAATAAGTCCAAGAACATCGGGAATTGCGATTTACCATCTCATTTACATCTGTTCCTGGGGCACCGCTTGTCGAAACCTGGGCCCATCGTTTACGCATCCAGGATTTGTCGCTTCTCGCCACGCAGGCACATCGCTGTTAAGTGTCTGGAGTTCTTCGCTTTCGCCGCCTGGACGAAATGCTCTGGGGGCACCCTCTTAATACCGCCCATTGCACGTAGCTGCCACGGGGCACCACTCCAACGGAGTCGGTGTTTAAGATAAACTTTCGGTTACAAGACTAAGGGACAAGAAAACGAGGAACAAGGAAAGATGCCGGCACCCTTCGGAAAAGCATGTTATCAGAAAGCTGTCGCGGATTTGGAGTTCACCGCTTCTCGTCGCAAGGATTCATCGTTCGAGCATCCTGATTTTGCCGCTCTCGCCACTCAGGCACATCGCTGTCACGTGTCTGGGGTTCTTCACCTTTCGCCGCCTGGACGAAATGCTTTAGGGGCACCCTCTTAACACCGCCCATTGCACATAGCTGCCACGGGGGCACCACTCCAACGGAGTCGGTGTCTAAGATAGACTTTCGGTGCCAAGATTAGGGAGTAAAGAAGAAGAAGAACGATGAAAGATGCCGGCACCCTTCGGGAAATCCAACCAACGGAAGGCGAATAGTGAACACATGGTCCAGCCACCAGTCAAAGAAGAAAGTACCTGGCTTTAGGACTATTCCATCCTGTGGCTCAATTGAACATAAGCTTCTAATAATGAGCAAAGTAATCTTTCTAATAGCAGCTTGGATGCGCAACCTCTCTGGCTCAATCAAGTGCCAGTTATAAGTCAACAGAATATGATCACTATCAGAACCTGAACAACTATGCTGTTCCAAAAGGGAATCACATGCGGTCACAGCACCCACAACAACAGCATAGATATTGTGATGACAATCAGTATGAAGATGATGGTGGTCCACAGACAATGACTGCACCGTATGACCGCAGTCCCGATTCAGCAAATAAGAGTTACGCTCAGCGACTTCAACGTCGGATATGTGAATCGGCTGACGGTAACTATAGTTCAAATGCCAGAGCATCCAATAATACCGGAAAATCAATTCCACGAATTACCATCAAGGGAACAATACAATCCCTTCTGATATGCTGGTAGGTTCAGCGAAGTCTGGCAAATCAAGCAGTATATCGTCTTCTTCAAGTCCTCAAGGCCAACAAGATTATTTCTATGGTGGCCATTATAACAATTACGGAAGCCATCATCATCAAACAATCACTCAACCAGTGGATCAAATACTCCGCCAGGTAATGTGGCCAACGACAATCTCAGCTCCCATCAAGAAATTCGCCCAACACCGAGCATTGGTTTAGCGGCGTAGATGGGACAAATCCCCAACTGCAACAGCATCAGGCACAGCAATCACCTTGGATTCAAGACGCAGATGATCATATGCAGTTGGCGGCAACTCTAATACTTCTAATATCGGCACAGGCTGGCCATATTTAGAAGATGATAGAAAACCAACATTGCACGGCCGACTTTAACGCAATTAATCGGTCTTTGGACTGAATTGACAGCTCCATCTAGTGCACCTAGATTTCAACTAAATCTAAATGGCCACATTTCCAACCAGGGACAAACACAAACAATTCAACATATTGACGACTACATCGCTCAATGACCATTCATGGATCCACGATCCAACATAGGACTACGTCCAACTATATAAACTACACTTACGGATTCGCGATCCAAGGGGATTACGTCCAAGATATTCTTATTCATTTAACCGGATTTACGATCCGACTTGGGACTACGTCCAACTTATTGAAATTTTACATACGGATTTACGATCCAACATAGGACTACGTCCAACTTATTGAAATTTAACATACAAATGGATTCACGATCCAAAGAGAGGACTACGTCAAAGAAGGTCATCGATGACACAGAGGGATCCACGATCCAAGGAGAGGACTACGTCCAAGAAGTTCATCGATGACACCAGGGATGTACGATCCAACCAACATTTAACATTAAACACACAAATCCCACGGCTGCCGCAGCAGATGCGGCAAATATCGCCTTTCAGGCACTTCTCCACAACATGTCGGAGACTATCAGCAATAAACAACGACCCACACACGCACACACACACACACTGATACTATAAATAATACTACGGCCCCATAACCAAGTATACTCTATAACTTAATCAACTAATAGAATACATATATAGTATAACAATATAATTAATTTTGCCACCCTACCGTTTTACCGTACCGGTGTATGAGCAATACGAGCATTAAAGGCTCTGAGCTCAACCAAACCCAACCGCCACTTCCCACGGCGCTGACGACAACTAAGGAGGACTACTAGGTCCATCGTCGCGGCCCGGGAAGATGTTGCAGTTCCGCAACATTATACATTATACCAGTCGGAAAAAACATACCACACGGAGCGCCACCTATTGCCGAATAGACAAAGCAAAATGGTCTATTCATGTGACGTTTTCCATGGTACTGTTTTCACGCGGTGCTGGTTTTACTGTTTTTGTACACAGTGTGGTTTTTAACGTTGAATGTTATGTTGTTTACGGTGCCTTCAGCACCTGTGCTTTGATAATGTGTTTTTTAATTTCGAGTAATAAAGGGACATGGATCTCGTGAAGACGATCCGCGCGATTAATTTGTTTGTTTTGAGTTTTATTTGTATAGTTTGTGTATGGTTGGTTCGATCATTGATTTCGTTCATTTATTTGGGCCCAGTGCGGCATTATTTGGAACCATTGCAACGACGAGAGAATCACCGTTGCCATGTTTGCTGTCTCGTCGAGGAGGAACTCGACACAGAATCACCCTTTTGCTGTTTCCCAGTTGGCGAAACACATTGTCATTAGTATTCTCATGCAAACTATGGGAACCTGCGCAGTGCCTGAAAACCGGCTCCCGACCTATTTTCGCATTCAAATCCCCAAGAACGATTTTCACATCGTATCTTGGGCAGGCATTGGGGGCCCGTTCGACGTTCTCATAGTATTCTTCTTTTTCGTCGTCAGGGGACTCCTCTGTAGGCCGGTGAACGTTTATGAGGCTTATGTTCTTAAATTTGCCTCGCACGCGAAGAGTGCATAGCCTTTCATTTATTGCATTAAAGCCGATGATGGCAGGCTTCAGTTTTTGGCTGACTAGAAAGCCTACCCCGAGCACATGGTGTTTTGCGTGACAGCTGTAATAAATGTCATACTCTTTTCTTTGAAAAACACCACTCCCCGTCCATCTTATTTCTTGTAATGCTGTTATGTCAGCCTTATATTCGGACAGGGCATCGGCTAGCTCGTAGTGAGCGTATGTTCCATGAAAAAATCCTTAAATCATTTAGCCATTTTCGTTTCCGTGGTGTATCCGGTCCATATCCGAGGCTTGTTAAATTTGCCATAATAATTCATTTTTACTGGCCTGGTTATTAGCCTTGCGCCAACCTTTCTCAGAATGTCGATGCATGCATTGGTTCACTACTTGGCGGGTGTCAAAGTAGCTATCCAGGGGTGTCACGCGGAGACTGCATGTCAACTTGGATTGAACAGGGACAAGGATCGTCCTGGCCTTCGCCGCGTTGAAGGCAATCAGAGACTTTGCCCTGTATGTTCGCACCCATTCTGAATACTCTTTTTAATATTTTTCAATACTTGCTGATTTAGTAATTTATAAACAAAACTTGTGCAGATATCGATATCGGGTTTTTATCCACCACAGGTATTACACTTAAAGATTGTTTCTTCCTTTATTTTAGTCACATGGTTTTAAAAAAAAGATCAGACAGATAGCGCCCGTCATTGTAAACACTTTGCGTTACTCAAGCTCAACTTCGCTCAACTTTTTCCCATATATAGATTTGTGGATAAAGACTTATGTCGTGTTATGGTCGTGTTCTAAAGACTTATTTATATTTTATATTTAAATTCATCTGACGACTTGCCATCCGAGAACAGAGGTTTAATTTATTGGAGGTGTTTCCTCCGAAGGTTGGTTCTCGGATACGGGATCAGTCGATTCGTCATCAGACGTGAGTTTCGTTGACGTGTTAACTCACAACCTCAGTGAAAATACGGAACATCCCCTGGGTCTGGCAACTCCCCTGTCTAACCATCCTCTGTGAGCACCCTTGTTTACCCCTATAGTGTATGCTTATGGGTTTGCGCCTGTAGTTTTGGGCCCGGCCTTAAAAATTTTCATTTAGTCTTTGGTAGAGACGAAGATTTACTCGATACTAAAAAGAAGCCTAAGTCTTATTGGTCTGCTCAGACAGATTTAGAGCTCCGAAAGATTGGTTTGTAAGCATTCTAGTGAAGCTTTCCCTTCTTTGACGCCTTTTCGACTTTCGGGGTGCGGTCTTGTTGGTATACAACATTGTTTCGCAGCCTTTCCATGTGTGGGTAGGGTCTCCGGGTGAATATCGGCCGCAGTATGGATCTTCTCAGGTTCCGTTGGCATGATCGCCCGTTCAGCACCTTATGTTCAACCCTTCACGTCTTATTATTCGCAAACCCAACGGAAAAGCTTTCAGGATTTATGGTTGTTCGGAGTAACTCCAAACCACCACTCGGTTCATTGACCTTGCAATTTTTCGACAGGAAGTCGTAACCCACCAACTCGCCTTCCAATAACCCCGTCAAGGAGTCCATTATTTGGAAGTTCCAGCGAACTTCGTGGTGCAACTTGAAATTTCCATGGCAACATCCCCTCGACTTGCTCTTGCCAAAAATGGTCTGGAGAGTCGTGGATTTTTACAAATCCACAACATGCCTCAGGTGGAGTGCCTTCAGCTTTAAGAGGCCGATCACGGCGCCTGTGTCCACGATTGAGCGCGTACTGGTTCTACGGCCAATTTCTAAAGGGAGCTGGACAATCGAGACCTTGGCTGGCGAGTTGCGAGTTTAGTGTGGTCGGGTTGGGGTTTTCTGACCCGACCTCTGAGAGTTTTCCGACCACTCTCATTTTGCTTTTTGTCGACGCACTGCCGCCGTGTTGTGCGCCGACCGCAAATTTCGCACTGTCTTCCGCTCTTTTTCTTATGATCGCTCGGCTTTGGAGCCACCGTAGACTCCGTGCTAGTAGAGCTAGAACGACTTTGGCCTACTTTGGGCCGACGGTGCGGGGGTCGGTGCTTCCGACTCATGGAGTCCACAGATGGCTTCTGGCTCGTGGAACCCATGGGTCCGCCCTTGCTCTGTTTTTGAGCTTTAGTAGGGTCCGAAGTGGCAGAGCTAGAGCGGCTTTCGCCTGCAGTGAGCCGAAGGTGTTGTGGCCTGGATATTTGGTGTTTCCCACCCATGGTCGCGTAGGGCTCCTCTTTGCTTTTGAGTGTTATGAGACGCTGACGCAGCAGAAACGGAGCTGGCATGTGCTTCTTGGGGCAGACGGCGTTGTGACCGGTGTTTGCCACCTTTTTCGGGCTTGCCTCCGTGGTCCCTTGATTTTTTCTTAGGGACCTCCTGCCACCCACAGTTGACCGTACAGGTCTGTGGGCTCTAGCGTTGACGCTTAGCCGTACCTACTAGGGCATGTGTTATGATGGGTTTTATGGTGGGTGTTATGGTGGGTGTTGTGCTGGAATTCCAGTTTTCTCCCACCTCTCACTGTAGTCACGCCTTTTCCGTGTGTGGCTTTTGCAGCCACAAAATTCACAGTAACATCGGATGCTATACACTCTTGGGTTTGATGTTTCTGGTTTATAGGTTGCAGAGGGTTGGTGTGATACCGGGTGTGATTTCCTCTGGGACTCCGTCTTCCGATGTGGTGGCCTAGTCTGTGATGGAGGACCGTGACCGCGTTGTGGTGCCTGGTATGCGCGACAGTCCTTAATGTCATACCCATACTGCCTGCAATTCCGACAGAAGGGCGTATTTCGCCTTTTCAGCTATTTGTCGTATAAGTGCCCCTTTTTATTACAGAAGGCGCAGGACATGCGAGCACCTAAAGGGTGCGCCGACCGAGTTTCTTGGACCTGGGTAGGCTGGCAGTGGTGGAATGATCACCATCAGTCTGATATGGGAATGGGGCCCCAGGCCCTGTTGGTGGAACGCCGACCTGTAGTTGGGGCAGGGCTGCAGCCGTCACATTCTGGGCGTGTCCCCAGCACATATTGGGGTTGACCTGTTAAGATCTGGGTAGTGTCGAATGAGCTACCAAACATATCCCCAGAAGCCTGACTCGTCTCATTCACCGGCAGGTATTGCCTGTGAAGCGAGTCTTGTGCGTACTGATTTAGGGTTGCGGAAGGCATTGTTGTATTCAACGGCCTTTCGTTGGGATACGGCGAAATGTGTATTTGTGTATTCGCAGGCGAGACGAATATTGTTCTTTGAGTAAACTAGGGTCCGAGCAAGATCGCTGTAAAGAAACCAAAGAAAATTGCCCCGACTAAAATAGGCGACCCTGTATGTTCGCTCCCACCCTCCAACATAATAACATGTTTAAACAACTCTACACCGGAGGTGTTTCTTTGTGTCACAACCAATTAGCTCAAGTTCGATTACGACGAGATGTGACACACGGAATAATGAGGCGAATTCAAGAGATCAGTGCAGCATACTACTCTTGATCGTAAACATCGATATAACGTGGGTAAAGAACAAAGGGGGTTAACGGCGAGCGAAGACAACGAATCAAAACAACAAATCGAAGAAAAGAACGAAGAGACAAAGATACTGGTGCAAATTGATATTAAAAAGTGATTTCCGTTTTTAGTGTGAATTTGTGTGGCCTCTGTCGTTGCTTTTCGGGTGTAATAAGCACAAATTCGATTAACAGCGGTGTTCAATCTAACTAATCAGTGCTGAATCGATTAGTCGCGGCCGACGAAGGAAAAGATAGGAATATCCCAAGTTTTTCGGTGTCGTGAGCCCTCGCTTTCGCACCATCACCGCCGCAGATATATCCACCCAGAGGAGCCGGACACGGGATCATTTACGAACAACTTACGCCTAGGACCAGGGTAGGACTCATCGATTCAAGTGGGGATTATTGATTGTACATCAAGAAGTTGTATTGTCAACCAAACCAACGGCCACTTGCTTCAAGGACGGATCGACATCGTTTATTTGTGGATTTCAACGCGACCAACTGGACAAACAACTAACCACTACGTTTGCGGAAGAACGTTCGCGAAGGTCACCACCGCTAAAAACAGGCCTCACGGAACCTGACATTGTCATCGTTCAACAACCGGCATTTTCGTCGAATAATCGAATACCGTCATTGCAAAGGAACAAAGATAAATTCGGATTTGTTATCTACTTCTGGAATTTGTATCAGTCCTTAATTGACAAAGAAATTCTGGTCCACGTACATTGCCTGTCAAGAAGATTTGGACTGATGGAAATCTATATTCACAATTTTTTCTGTTAAGTTAAGAGATGACTGCAGATGTCTAGTTCACAAATGTCAAATATGATTGACGTACGACGCCATTTGCAAAAATTATAGCATCTTCTGATAGGGTGATTCATTTTGCGCCACCCGATATATCGACGGAGAATTTCGTCAGAATTTCGACAGAAAAATGCCAAAATAACCTTATGATTACTTTTATTCTTCAGCGAGAGTAAACACGGTCCAATCTTGCTAGGATTATATCTACATCCAATTTTTCGTTCAAGTGATAATGCTTACTTTCTTTCGTGTTCTAAAGACTTATTGACCAACCCTCACACCTAAAAGACAGTTTGTTCAGCTCTTCGCAGAACTACATACCTTTAGTCAGCTCCTAACTGAGCCCAGCCCGTTACCCTGCACAGGTGATCTTTCCGCCCACACTCTGTATGTGTTGTACTACGTATAGATTAAAGAGTATCAAACCTAAGTCGATTATGTGGTTGGCTTATAGACGCAGGGAAGCCTTTAGGATTAAATAATTTGGCTTCCGGTTAAGAAAATAGATCAAAATAGATGAAAACCCGAGGAAAGCTACGAATGATAGCAATATACATATTCGGTGCTGTTATCGTTATATACATAACACATTGAACCCACACTTCTTTGTTAAGTAACAATACACACATTTTTATTAAAAAGTTATGGTTTGCTTATAATTATTTCCACGTACTCACTTATATATTACTGATTCTATAACCCACTGCATTTCGGATACTGCTGCGACATCTTTTAAAAAATGCTCGTTTAAATTCCATCAAAACTTTTTAAATATTCAAATCGTTTCAGTCATCTTAAACCTCGAATACCAAAATTTAAAACCAATCAAACTTAATGAATAATGAGTACCCCGAACAGGTTAACGCAATCATTGACGACCTTTGTTCCACGTCCGTCTGTAAAATTCAATACTTACTGTTTATGTTTAAAAATCCATTCATTTCCTTCGACGGTTTGTTGTCTACCCTTTTTTACTTATTATGAAATACGACCGTCTTTGCTGACAGTTTAATCTCAACTCTTTCTTTAATTTATCATAAATTATGGCGTGACTTTCTTTCACAATCGCCATTTTGGTTGACGATTTATGATCGACCCTTCTCTTCAGGGATTTGAATATTATACAATCATCATTCATGGAAAATGTTGTAATTACACGGAGGCTCGTATCGTATTTTGGAATGAGTAAAACATGTAGGCAACAATAAATGTGTCGACCTATTATTTCAATGGTTGCGATGTGAGAATTTCTGATTTTGGAGATGCCTCCATGTTTGCTCTGAAGGAATTTTAGCCGTAGACTGGAATTATATGGCATACGGCGACAACGAACATTATTGACCAGGCTGAATCCTGTAGCGTAGATAGGATGGGTAGCACCCGTTGCGAATGTAAAAGATGCCTTTCGAAGATATCGATGGCGACACTCTAAAACCTGTTAGGATGAGTCTAGAAACTTTAGTTGTGATGTGAAAAGTGAACATACATTCCTAAGTAAAAGAAAAATCTCATAAATTCTTAATGAAAATATTGGTCGGTTATATTCTCGCTCTCATCGCCGTTCTCTGTGTTCGTGTGTGAATTTATATTATTTTCTTTTTGTCAATACTACACCTACTGGATTTTTTGTACGTTTTTATTGTTTTCATGACTGGAAAACAATGTTACCCCTATGTCATTGGTTGTACACTTAACACAGGTTTCATTACCTATTTAAGTGTACAAGTTTCAAAAATTGAATAAATGGTAGTGGTGGTCAATATAAAAGTGTATGATTGCGTATACGCTAGAGGTTAGACACATGAAAGAGATACTTAGAAGGTTTTGCTTTGTAACATCGTGCAAACACTGTCCCACTGGTTCTGAGAATTTCTGAAGAACCTTAAAAACTACCTCGTCACCCATCAAACTTCGCATAATTGAAAACAACCCAATCACCAAGGCGATAGACAAAGCGAATCTACTTGCTGGTCATCTCACGTCCAATTCAACACTTTCTGATATCGTACCAACTTCGTTTCTGTTCGAGTGCTGCACCATTCCTTGAAGCAAATGCGATTTTGAAATCACACAGTTGAACAGACTGAACATTAAGGAATTCGCTTTTTCATATAAATTTGAAAAGATATTCTCCGCTCGATTTTATTTTGTCTTGTTTTGTGGTGAAAATTTCAAAAAATACCTCTTTCAACTGGCCCGAATCCACTTGCTTGCCATCCCACTTAGCCGGCATAGCATGCGGAATAAACCCACCACCACTTTGCAACACATTCCTGGATGTTCCCTAGGAACCGTCTTTCTTACTTCTTGTTTCTGCGCATTTCAATTCGAACCAAGGCTTTTTTTATAATAATGTTATATAAAAATGCATTATTTATTTGGTGTGTAGTGATTCCGTTTATTTGAAACCTTTCTAATTACATTTTAAATATACGCGGACTTTCATAAGCCGATCTGAAAACGGATGTGAAAGACTGGCATACATCAAATGGTTAAATAGCCAATCCGTCTCATGTTTTCTTATGTTGTATTGTAGTCATATTATGCAACAGCCGCGCTCCATAACAGTTGTGCATAGGAACAATGTGGGGGTTCTCTATACTACATGGAGAACCAACCCACAATTCCAACTTAATTTCGACCGCCTACAGCGCGTCACATTATCCCCTATTCCACCGTTCATGCTATTCACCTGAAATATCATGTTTTCCAAATGGACGCATAGCTGAATTCATTCTTCATAATAATAATTGAATTCAGCTACCTTTTTGCCATACGGCAACTCCATTTTTGCTAGTCCATCGGAAATCACATCATGTCGGTTAGCAACAACAAATCGAACCAAACGACGCAGTTGCATCATAGCGAAACCGCTGGGGTTATTTCAGCGTCTTAGAGTCTGGTTCTCACGCTGATTATTTGCCAAACATCAGCGGCGTCCTATTGACTTTTCCCAGACCATCCATTCGCTTGGGATCAACGATCTCAGTTCACAGGTGAATAGCACCGGTCACATTTCCTCTCTACCATAATTCTGTCTCCCTACAGTTCAATGCAGTCTGAGATCACCACAGCCATAACACTAGGGCAGTAGGTCATTCTCAGAAACTGCATTTGATACCGGTGCACAAGCTAAGCTAACTCCCGAAGTTATTGCGCTCTTTCTTTTGTTATTTTTATCGTTCGCATGTCCAGCGACTGTCGAATGATGCGGGAGTATTATTCACCTCACTGGGGCATGCGAATCAGAAGATACATGAAAAGAGCGCAGTGATGATTGGCTAATAGCTGTGCGAATTCGAAATTCAATTTTCCATCCCTAATACGAGTCAGTCGTTTTCCATCCACCATCGCGTGCACACGCTACGTCGAGCGTCCCGCACGAGTCGTTATTCAGCCACAATGCGCTAAGGTCACGCCGCCGCTTAAAGAGTCGTCAAGTTCTCCAGTACCAGTAGTGTTGAAATAATTGTACTAAGCGAAATTTAATTGAAATCTATTAATTAATTAGAAGCGTGTGATTTTGTAAATAAATTCGTGTGAATTGATTTAGTGACAATCAGTAATCCTATGTTCGAGTGGAGGTTTTACAAATAAAGCTTAATTCAAATTTTTCTCGCGCCACGATTTGTATCTGGATACCAACACAAAAGGATAGTCAAAGTGTATATTATTAAATAAACGTTTAAGGAAATAAACAATAAAAAACCAAAAAGTACAGCAGGACAACATCTGTGTTTTATTCAATTTTCCTCTTGGATATACCTGGTGAACATTTCTTTCGGCGAAACATCGTTGGAGAACAACTTCTTACGGAGTAACAGTGTTTGGGGGAGAAGTGAATCGTGTGCCCGTGTCTTGGTGCAAGACTTCTTTACCCCCCACAACAACACCACCACATAATAGCTATTCCATACGCCGGTCGTGTAGTTGTCGTGTTTCACGACGTTTATGGCGTATCATCATCATCCCCACTAAAACCGGGATCCAATCCTGGCCTCATTCAGCAAGTCTCTACACCGGTCCAGATTTCGACCCTATGTCATTCAGTTTGGCACACCCAGGCTCTGGGCGTCCTTGTCTACGCCATCCCTCCATCGCAGACAAGGTCATCCGCGCTCTCTCCTTTCATACATCCTGCCACGAAGGACTTTCCAGGTAGACTCCTCTTCGCTCATGCCTTCCGCCCTTTTAACGATGGTGTTCCGCAAGGGTATGCTCTCTTACCCACTCTATTTCTGATTTGTATAAGGGTACGCTCGCCCACTACTCACATACCAATTCGCTTGTCTGCCGAGGAGAGCACGTTGAGTTCTTCATACATATTCGATCATGGTGGACCAAGCTCAATTTTTTAAAATATGTTCACCATATTAAATACCGACATCGTTACTATTATTTCTATATACTTCTCATAAGAAAGCTGTATCTATAGCGCTGAATCAATGCCCCGATATGCTCTTAGACAGCTGGCCGCTTCGTTACAATATTTTCAGCAACAATTTTTATAACTGTGGGCCGTCAGCTGTCATTTTGTCTTTTTTTTTCTTTTGTAAAAATACTTTACTACAAAATATGGATCCTTTTCCTATCTTTGCTTAACATTTCTCTAATGAAAATTCAAATCAGGAAAAGACAAAGAGTAGAGATCCTATTGAAAAAATTTCTGAAATGCATGCAAATTATTTAAGCATAAATGATTAATGTCCGTTGTAATAGCTGACAAGAGATTCTGAAAATGCCGTCCATATCCACAAGATGCAATAACAATAGTGAGTATTCTATAAAACTGAACATTTTATTCTTCAGTATTATGTTTCCAACATTTCTTAATCGCCTCATCAAATTCCCAGAACCTCAATGGATGAAACAATACAAGTCATCTCAATGTAAAGCTCACTATCATCTCTTAAGTTATTTCTGATCCAATTTCACTAACTACCCCAAATAGTCGTTACATACTTCCTCTGATGCTGTAATTCATTCATGCTTCACACAATGACATTGCTCAAGAACCGAGGAAAAAAGACATAAAACGAATCGCTAACAATAACAACTGTGGCATAAGCCCTTCTTAACAGCCCCACCAACTACGATGATGGGCATTAGCACTTTTCTTCAATATTTCGTTGAAAAGCAAAATTGATTTTGCCACAGGATAAAATCTGGTCATAAGATGATGGATTTATATATACAACTGAAACTTGGCCAAATACTGACTTATTAATGGCGTGCACTCAAAGATTTAATTAGACGACACTTCATTAGGTTCCGGAAATAATCTTTAGAACGTAAATCCAATACCAACACATGTGGTCAACGCAAATACAACCAGATGCCATCACATAAAATGTGCAAGTTTATCCTTCCGAAGCTACTAAAACATTAGCACATCAATTAAGGGCATTAAGGAGTAGTCGGCACTATGTAAACAAAATCTGTGTTTACTGCGCGTGGCTAGTATAATTGTCACTGCAATTCATCACCCTACGAGGACTGCTACGCCTCGCTGGCGTCCATGTTGATGTGAATACTTTTGCATTAAGCTTTTGATTTTCAAGTGTCGTCGTTTACACTACACGCTGCTGTGAATCCATCACGCAAGGACACTTCCTGTCCAAAGTGTTTTGACATTATGTTCTGATATTAAGGAAATCCGGTATACTCTCATTTTGTATAACGATCAAAGGACGAGAAGGGTAATTAGAAGCAAGCTGAGGACAAATGATAACATACGACTAATTCGATCGCAACCATAAGGACATTCAATTGAATTTGATTTATTTTATCTACAGAATACTTTAAGACATTTTTGAGGTAAAATGGAGCTTTCGGGTAGTATCCGGAAGTAATTATAATGCTTTATTGCATTCTCTACTCGGCGCACATCGTATCCAGAGAGGATATAAACTCATTACGATATACATTTTCACTCATTATAAAAAATCAATCGAAGTTAGTATTCTTTAAAGGACAGGGAAGATAATGGTGTTTAGGATGCAGATGTGGAGTTTGTAGAAAGTTTTTGCTATGTCCTACATGAGCTATGATGTCGTACGTTTTGTTTTGGAGAGATATTTCTGCATTTAATAAATGTGTGTAATAATAAGGCTTCAGCTGAGCCAAAGTGGTTATGTATTACTTCTATTCTGCTCTTGATCCTTTGCAAGATCAAGTTTCGTTAAGGCCGGAAAAGAAGTAAGATGAGAAAAAAGCTGATTGTCTTTGAACCATAGAATCAACTTACGCCGGCTTGATCCCAATATACAGACTCTTGATTAAGAATTAGAAACCTTAAGGCAATTGATAATTGGTAGGTAACTGTGGGACTCCGGACAGGGCACTCGATTCGCGGTATATCGCCATAACGAAACACAACTTGGCACTGTGGGGGCGGGGGGGGGGGGGGGGGGGCAACGATGCACATGTCAACCACACACCCCATTTTTTTAACCATTTTTTCGTACGCGCAGGTACGCGAATCTTCGAAATCCCTGTTCATTTTATGCTGGCACCACGGATATCGTGATTCCATTTTACCTGCACATAGTCACTGCATTCTTCTTTATTTCTCGCAGCAGATCTACCCTCGGTGAAATACATGCGTTTTTTTTTCTTTTTTCTTTTGCTTTGCGGCCAGGAAGTGGTAATATTTAAAAGATAGAGGTGAGTATAAGCGCAGGTCAATAAGTCTTTAGAAAATGGGGACGATTTTCTTTTATTTTCTCATTTAGCTGATCTAATAATGACGCATAATACTGCCTAGTTAGTGATTTGCGACGCATGCGCTTCAAAAGGGCCTTAGAAGACATCACGCGTTGCGTTCGTTCTCAGCTGAGAGCAAATCCGGCACCCAACTCGCAGATATTTCTTTCACACCCAATTTATCATGCAAAATTGAAACATGAAACAAACTGAAAATTGACAGCTACCTAGTGAGGAATGATGCTTACTAACAATATACCATTAACGATGCTACAAGCGCCATCGTTGGCGTTTCTACGGATGACCTACCCTCGTATGTTCGATTCACTCCACCCATTTCTATATTTTCGTGGGAATACTGTCTCTCGACATTTCTTCCGAGGGCAGGGTTGAAGTGTAGCGTGTGGAGGTTCTCTATGCCACATGGAGAACCAACCCACGATTTCATACGTTATTTCGACCGCTTTCAGCGCGTCATTTCTACCCGTATTCCCCTTATAAGCTATTCCACCTGTTAATCATGTTAAACGGACGTATAGCTAAACTCATTGTCCTATGCAGATAATGCATAATTGAGTTTAGCTATCTTTTCGCCATACGGCAACCCGATTTCGCTAACCCATGAGATTTCCACCGGAAATCGCATCATGTCGGTTAGCAACGGCATAGTCTGATCAAACGACGCGATTGCATAATCATGCAACCGCTGAGGAAATTATCAAAGCATTTAATTTAGTTCCCATGATCAGATTTCCCTAGCCAATTCGGCGTCCTATTCACTTTCTCCAGACACTCCATTCGCTGGGGATCAATGCTCTCTTTTCGCAGGTGAATAGCACCAGCTACATTTTCCTCTCCTTCACAGTTCTGTCTCCCTACAGGTCAATGCTAGTCTCAGAGCTGCATTGATTCATGCACACACAACCAAACCCACCCCGAGATCATAGTACTTTGTGTTTCTGTTCTCTCATTCTGCCATGTTCGTCGACTATCGAACTAACCGATGTATTCACCACACATCGACGGGCGTGGCAATGAGAGAGCAGAAGTATGATCCCTATTGGTTGTCCTGTGTGCAAAAATTAAATTACCCATCTTCATTCCTTTTTCAGTCAGTCGTTATTCAACTACTCGAGCTCCAAGCAAAAGGAAAGACGTGTCTGTCGGCAATTTGAGTATCAACAACCATTCCCATTAAAGACTTAAAACGAGTTTGATTTTAAATTAGATCCATACCAATTCCGTTCGGTCAGCAAGTTTTTATTGTTCGATTTTATAATGCACACAGTTTTAACTTATGGAAATGCCACCGTGGCGTACTCACTTAGTGTGTTTGCGTGCCTTACATTCTGCTGTTTCATCTCAACCATATTCTTGGATTATCGCACGCACGTACGGATTAACCTCACCAAAAGAGAAGTGTTGTCAGACGAACGTAGTGACCCCTTAATCAATCTAGTAATATTAATAATAAGATATAAGTTAAGTGAATTAAAAGAAAACGATTATATTAATAAGTAAAAAAAACAATACAATAAAAAAACGGATTAACCTCAAAACAACATTCAGTGCGTTTATTTATTCCATCTTTTCGGGTGAACAATTGTTGCAGCAGAACTTGATGGGGATTCAATTGAAACAGTGCCCGTGTTTTTGGTGTTCTGAACCCCACAAACGTCTCTAAAGTTGTTACAGATGTTATAGTCTTTGGAGTTTTTGCATGATGTTGTCGTCGGTGATTTCCTGTTGGATCCCATCCGTTGCTTGAGCCTAGAGTAACGGCTCTCAGGGTGGTTGCGTCTACTGTGCCGTTGACCAGCTCAGCAAGTATATTGCGCTTCTCCTGGAATCTAGTGCATTCGGTTAGGATGTGTTCCCCGTTTTCTACACATCCCTTGCAAGACGGGCAGTATGGGTTTTTCTTGAGCTTGACTCTATACATTGACACGTGAAAATCGACCTTATCATGTGGCCTATATGTCCACTCTTTGATGTTCCGTACCAGTTCGTGCGTCTATCTTCTTGTGTCCCATTTCTGTTGTCATTGGCTAACGCTTCGTTCCCGAATAGCCGAGACTTTGTATGTGCTGGAGTCCCGTGCGTTCGGTTAAGGTAGCTTGTATATCTCTGCCAACAATCTTGCTTCTATTCCAATGGGCACTCGAACCGCGATTATCGCTGCCGCTTCGGTGGACATCATTCAATAGGCCCTGTAGATTCTTAAGTTTCCTCTTCTTTGAGTGGATTCCTTAGGTTCCATCGGTTTTCAAATAAAAACTGTAATTTTTTTTATACCATTATTGAATAATGTAAGTAACTATCATCATCATCATCGGCACTACAACCGGGAGCCGGTCTTGGCCTTATTTAGCAAGTCCTGAGGCATGTTAAATTTTCCATAATGATTTGTTTTTTCCGGGCAAAGTTTTCGAGGAGCCAACAAGTTACCTAACTGTGCTAATTTCGAATCAACTCTCGAAATAACGAGCAAATTTGGGATTGGCACCAACAACGGTCGTTTGCGGTCGGCGCTCGGTTTTCCGGCGAATATCATCAGTTGGCTGTGGTTATTCTAAGAGTCTATATAGTACGGTGTGCGGTTGCCTCCCCTCTTTCTTTTTGGTTCTTTCTTGTTTTTTGATGGAGAAGGAAAAAATATATATATCCTTCGTAAATCATATATATGAAGATGAACTGATTTTCGCGTGATGAAATTTAAGTTTTAATAAATTACTAAACTATTCATAAATGAATAGAGACTTTTTCTCATCACATTTGACCCGCTAACGGAGTCACTCCTCAAATGCAAGAGAAGAATGTTTTCGGATAGGAATATTTCTCCAGCCATTGTTCAGGAGACAGTAAAATTGTTCATAACCAAATTCATTGGCCTTTTTATCCCTTGATGAAGGTCATAAATCCTATTTAAGAGAATCCTCTCTGGCCAAAATTTCCTCTTGCTCATAAACTGTATTAATCCCCAAGGCTTTCAATGATATGTGGGGACATATGCAGGTCAATGAAGATGTACTTTCTCTCTTATTTCTCAACCTATTCAAACTATTTCCAATCATTGTGCGTTTGTACAACGGCAAACGCACCCCCTGGGTAAACTAAAATATGTCACAGGACCCTCTTAAAATTCTCTCTCCAGAAACAAGTACCAAAGTCATTTGTTTATACATTAAACAAAAATCTCCCTCTGGTGATGTCATTTCACATGGGAAGCTGTTAGATTGATTTATTGACCTGGATGCCCCTTTTCAAACTATATATCAATTAGATACGAGTAGATAGGTAGATTGATGGATTGAAGAAACCCTCTATTTGCAAATTTACGTCTACCGTTTTTCATTTTTGAATTTTGATTACTTTGTTTATTTTGTTTTCTGTTTTTTGTTGTTGTTACTTTCCAAGAATTTCCATGCCTCTTAATCGACTCACATCCGTGCCTGTTGACATTTGCATATTGAAATTGAATTTCTATTCGGTGTTATGCTCCAATTGCCATTCCATCCGAATAAGTATCGATTTGCTGTCACTGGGTTATGCTCTGGTAAATAATGCAATGGCCTGGAAAAATGCCCGGGGGCCTCTCGCGACAGATGTGTCAAGTGCGAATCGACTGCCCAGAATTCTTGGTGAGTCTATTAAGCCTATCTTCTTGAATGTAAATTGCCTGATATGCTTGCTTAGACCCGAAAGTGGATATTTGACACGTTCTTAACTTCAAAGATTACCTCTCCCGGGCAAGAAATTGTCCATAAGGACTATTGTGGAAAATGTGCCAAACTTCACTCAGGCAGAAGGTATACATTTGTGGGCGCACACAGGTGGCTGTTAAATTCCAAGGAAACACGTCTCCCGCTGAGTCGGACAGCAAATTGACCTATAACTATTGTGCGCTGTAACCTTTTGTCTGCTATAAGATACCAGAAGGAAACTTTGTTACCACTTCACTTGTTGAAATAAATTGTTAAGTAATTATTCGCTCCCATGGGTGCCCTTTGTTGTATGAGGTCACAACTTAAACAAAGTCTTCCTCAAAGTGTATAATTCTTCCAATTAAATTAATGGGCACTTTGTTCGAATGGGTGGATAGGTGAACAAATAATTGAGAAGTAACCATACGGAAGAAGGTGGATCGTTAAAGGGCATCCTTAGGCGAGTGAAAATTCGATATTTGGTTATAAATCTTGAGTAAACTGCATTCATCCGTAAGAGCGGACCAACAGCTTGTTAGTGTTTATTGAGGATTGTGGTGGCTTGGATCCCTATGCGACACAAATAAATTAATGCAGTACACGTCATAATGTTATTTTTCTAAGACTCGATTAAGGGGATATTCTGGTCTAGACGCACGAATTTAACGCAATTTTTGAAGTGCTGTAAAAAAAGCAATCCATATTTTTACTATTCATTTTTTTATAGGGTGTTTATTAATATTTCAAGAATACAGTAAAAAAAAATTGAAAGTAAAAAATTCAAAATTCAAAAAGTTAGCAGATGATGAAGTGGGGAATCTTAAAAAGTTGGCACGCGACCATACCCACGATTCAACCCTCCTAGCAATCTGAAAAAAAAGATTATTAATTTACAGAAACGCCTCTATCGTTGGAACTAAAAAAAATTGAAAAAAAAAAAATTAATAAAATGGCGACTGCTTGAAAAAAATTATTTTTGTACCACTTTTTTTTAGTTTTTCGAATTTTTTAAAAATGGTTAACATTGCAATTTGGGGATGAGGATAGTTCAAGCAATAGAAAAGTCTATAAAGAAGACATATACTAAATTTGAAGTAAATCGGTTCAGTAGAACTTGAAAAATCGTGGCTATTGTTTTAAAAAAGACAGTTTCGAGAAAAACCCGTTTAAAGTTTCACGTAAAGTTTCTCGCGGTCTAAGTCATGAAATGATATTTTAGGGTTACGTTTATTCAATCTTCCATTCCTGCTGCATACATTGGACCTTCCTCGACTTCGAAATAAGCATCTTTCGCGCTTCTCTCTTCCAACCGAGCAGTTCTGGCCTCCTTTGATGCGTTAGACGCTCGTATCTCTGAGCGGTCAATCCGGGCATTATATCGTTTCCCAGCGAATGAATAAGCTTCTGAACCAATTTTGACTCGCATAAGCATAATTATTTTTAAAAGAGGAATGTAGCCTTCATTGAATATGCAAACAGCAATTTCAATGACGCGAGTTCCGGAATGAATATGTTTCGGCGCGAAAGTCGAAATCAAAGAGTTTAGAAACCCATTATTATTTTAAGTTTCTGAGCCTAAACATCGAGTCAATAACTCCTCCGACGATAAACTCTCGTAATTCGGCTTCATAAACTGGTGTCTTCCTCTACCGTGAATCTATTACCGTGAAATCGCCTTTTTTTACTTCGATCCGGACGCGTAATCCTTTTTGCTGAAGATTTTCGATCCATTTCACTTGAAATCACTTGAAATATTTTTATTTCACTCACAGCACATGAGTTCACTTGGCTTGAAGGTTAGAATTCAACTGTTCGCAACTGGATGTAAGCTCACACTAAATATAAAAGATAATTTAAAAATACATAAAGGTTACCTTCGGTTATTGTATTTCAATATATATATATATATATATATATATATATATATATATATATATATATATATATATATATATATATGTATATAAAGGTTTTACGAGGAAACAGGGTCGCAGGTTGACAGAAAGTCCCTAATGTCTTTTGTTCGATTCGTTCCAGCCAGGCCGGTTTAGACGGCGCATCAGCAAAACAGCCATACCTCCGAAAATAATTTGAATTTTCTAAAATCCTCTTAAAGACATATGCTTAGAGGGTTAAGCTTTGAAAATATGAAAAAAAAAATTATTTTTTCAAATTTCTAGACCAGAATACCCCTGTGGCGTCTCTAACAGATACACACACAATTCACAAGCAAAATAGTGAAGAACACCGGACGAAAATCGAATAAAAAAATACATCAGAGAAGTATACCATAGCGATAACATAACAATTCACATCAGTGGAGTATAGTCGAGTTTAAAAATCAAATTCTAAACACGGCCAGTAGCCTGATGGGTAACGCCTATGTTCAATTTTTGGTGATTCTATCTGTCATAGCATCAGTTCAAATCACACGTTCTTCACTAACCATCTCAAACGCTATACCCCCTTAATAGTTATTAGTTGAAAAACGAGATGCAGCTACTGTTCTTTTTTTATTATTATTATTAAAGTGTTATTATTCTATATACTTATTTAAAACGATATCTGACTGATATAACCAAATTTTTACTCCGATGACAAGATGACAAACATTAAAATACATTACTGAACATTATGGCCTATTAATAAAAATTTTACACAGACTTGCGAAGTGCTTTGTGTTCATTGTTCGCATTCCCTGTTATATCTTTCGACCCACCTCTCTGTGGAATCCGAAATAAACAAGCAAACCAGCGCACACGCTCGCTCGCGTGCATTTGCTTAGATAGTATTATACCGTTTGGGATCATAGTGAAGAACGTGTGATTCGAACTGACGCTATCACAGTTAGAATCACCAAAAATTGAACCAATGCGTAACACATCAGGCTACTGGCTGTGCGTACGAATTCGATTTTTAAACGCAAGTATACTCCACTGTGGTGAATTGTTTTTTTATCTTATTCGATGTTCGTTCGGTGTTCTTCACTATTTGCTTGTGTATTATGTGTATCTGTTAGAGACGCCACAGTATGAAAGTAAATTTACATGTGCAGTGTTAGAAAAGCTCCGATTCTTCTCTTCCAAGCGCGTGTTAATTTTTCGCACCTCTTTTGTGTCCCTCACGCCTCAATACTCTCAAAAGACCTTTAATCACTTTGTAGGCCCGTGGTAGGAGAGTGACATAAAATTTGTCATGGAGTGGTTGGGACCATTTCGGCACGCATTTAATGGCGCACCTATTATAAGGACAGAGGTCGCTTTCGCTCATCCCATGTGAATCCAAGCTTGCGCTCAATTTTGAGTCGGTACTGGTTTTATGCCCCGGACAATTGCAATGAGACGAGAGTTCCGCATCGGGCAGTGCAATATTCACAGCATAAAATAGAATATCTCCTTGGTATATGTCTACACATCTACCCACAAATCATCGGTATAAGCATTACGCGGAACCAAGAATATAACTGATATCTAAATTTCGGATTTCTATTAGTCTGCTTTGCGTTCAAAACCAATCTCTGAATCTGTTTTTTTTATATCATATTTAAAAACTAGTCGGTGTTTGTCCCTCTCAGATATTACACTGTGGCGGTTCTTTGGCGAATGTTTTGCCTGTCTATAATTGGTGCAGTGTTCCGCCGAACACTGTTCACATGTGAAAGGAATTAAAACAACCGGAACACGGAGACGTTCACACAAATGAAACTCTGCGAAATGCTTTGCTTTAATTTTAGTTTTATTTAGCTACTTATAAAGATTACCGATTTTACTATTCCGATTTGTAATATTTTGCTCACACAACGACTCTCTTAATCGACACGACTATATTTCTGTGCTATTGCACACGAACCTCGCACAACTCACAACTCACGTTAACCCGTATTTGTTCGTTTCTAGCATCGCCGACACCTCCTCGATGGGGTTCTCTAACTTCTCCTCGCCTTGACGATCAAAATCTGACTGCCTGTCAGCCCACACAGATATCCAGATTCAAAACTGGTATCTGTATCTACACGGAAAAATGTCCCTAATTGCTCTGCTAACAGAACTTCCGAATTTCTGTTAGCAGCATGTTATCACGTCCCAGGGGTGATTTTTCATTCCTGAAAGAAGAAACTCGCTCATCATCGAACATCATTATCACCATCCGTGGTGGTGGTCGAAATTCAGTTCGACGGTTGTCGATTGTGTGCCGCCTTATTTACTTAACACATCTGGCGCGAAGGCCGAAAGATATCCTGCAATTTGAATGGACGTATGGTTCATGGGTTTTGTTTGACTTTTGTCAATACACCCGAAATCCATTAGATCTTTCTAATGGGTGTGAAAAAGGCACCGTGGGATAGGAGTAGTTCCTTTGTAGGTTTTAAACCTCATACATTTTTTTTCGAATTATCTCGTTGAGATAATTACGGTTGCCGTTTCTTTTGTTTGCCGATAGATTTGGTGATCTTTGAGGCACGTGCATCCGTTGGTCGGCTAATTTTCATTGCATAGACGTTTGAAATTGGCGATTCAATGGAATGTTCCTGGGCGCAGGCAGATTGAATGTTTCTTTTTTGTTTCAGGTATGATGACCTACGAATGTTGAGCTTGGCATTAAAAGCTTTGGGGACGTTCAGTTCCTTGCTTTTTGGTGTCGGTCTCAACGTTGGCTGCGAGTTGCAGGCCCTATGGTGGGACTTTGGGGCACGCGTCTGTCTACCAAACCCCACTGACTACTTACCTAAAGAACCCCCATCACTACAACCCAGTCTGCATAAGCTTTCGCTAATGCAATAGCATTAGCACCTTAAATACTTCACGCATCAAATCGATCAAGTGCATTTAGCTAAAATCCCCTAGAAGATAATTCTTACCTGCATGCATAACATCGCATTTAATATCCCCTATAAGAATTCTCTCCAAACTTATCATAAATTCCCTGAGAGAAAATTCATCGGTTCATATATAATACAACCGCATAATCAGGAAATCTTAGCCTTGAGTTGGCTTATCCCAGCTTCATCATGTGTATCATAAATCACCATACGAACCCATTGGCTGCCGACCTACACCCAAGGGACCAAAACAAATGTACGCATCTCTTGGCACCAATTAGATCCTACAGAATAAGCAAATGCAAATCGGAATCCAATACCTACCCTTACAAGTGATGCCATAAACACCATTTCCCGGTAATCTAGCTAAAATCCAATAACACCATTTCTTCTATGCGTCCCGTCTATTTATTTAGCCGCGACGCACATCTCAAACAAAGATCCAATTAGTATCCGACGAGTTTCGGTTTTATTTGCTTTACCGAATTCGCATCCCATGAATGCACATTTTCCCTTTCTTTGTTTAGATTCGTTCCCATGGCTTTGATCCATAAAACAACCAATGTACACACATACATGTGTACCGTGATGATGTTCTGTATGAGATCTGTTTGGTTACCCCAAAGAGAAACTTTACGTCTCTTTTGGAATCGGAAAATGCACCCCTTAATTAGGAGAGCCAGTTTCACTGGCCGAATTTCCTTTGCCAACGATCGAATATCGTTGAGTCCTTTTCCATCTGCCGACCACGCTGGTCGCTCTGACTTCCGCTCTCCGGTGCACACGGAGAAGCGCAAATACCATCCAGTCGAGAAAGCTCGTTTTTAATCAAAATAAGTTTAATGTCTCATATGTTGTTTCTGTGCGTCCTTTTGTCTTCGGTGTAATTATTTTGTTTGTTTGACCCAATTAATTACAATAAAATTAAACTACATCCATAAAATAAAATAAACGCAAAATAAAACCAATCACAATAGACAATCAGTGCGTTTTACTTCCTTTTCCTGTTGTGGACGCTGCGTCGTCGACTTCTGTTTGTGCTTTCCCTTTTGTGTCCGGCGGAACAATCACAATTGGTGGATTACGATAGTGGAAGTAGTGAGTGGATGGTAGAATCCGCGTCCATGCCGACGCACAGACCATCCATCCCCACAACACCATTGGGATTTAGCGATTCTGATTTGTTCAATGATTGCGAAACGTTGTCCTTTCATGACTTTATTTGCCACGGGAATAGAACGAAGTCGCACGCAGATATTTCTGCAGTATACAGTAGCTGAGACATTATATGAGGATTTTGTTTTTTACTAAAAAATCACGAGCATCTCGTGAAGTGTAAACAAAATTTAAAAATTGTGATCACGATCACCGAAATAACTGCACAGCAACAAATAACAATACATAACCCTAGCATAACATCACTAAATAAAGACGCTAGTGGATGTCTCATACAGTTTTCCAAATACGAAATATCACAAGTATTTAGCCTGTAAAACAAGATTTGCCTACTCAACAATCAATGAATAACGTGATTCGAACGCTCGCTAAAAACTATTGATCCTCTCTTACCCTCAACTGTTAATTCCAGCCAACCCACCGACATACTGATTCATCTTATCTACAGTGCGTGCCAAGTACGACCCCAACACAAAGTAACACTGAGTAGCACCAGTTAGAAATAAATTAGATACATCATTAACAAAGTGAATAACTATTTAATGAGCGAACAAAAAACGCATTTAGGATCTTACAATAAATCTTACCCCTGAATTTTATTACACAATCGGGAGTTTGATTCGAATTTACGATACAGTCCACGAACAGCACGCAAACAAACCCAGGAGAAAAACAACCGTCTTAAATTAATTACCCTGAAAACCCTGGAAGGACGCAGAATCATGTCCGATATTCTATTCATTCACCGACTGCCTTCTGGGTTCGTCGACAACGCCAATCTTTACAACTTAACACCCACAACGTATTATATGCAATCCTTGCCCGCGTTATATACACACACATCGCTTACGGGTACGACGAACACATCTCCTGAATGCTGCGAAGTGTCAGCTCCATGTCATCTATCTTTGACTTTATTATTAGCACCCTCACTTTAAGACACCTCTTCCTAAGCACCCTTCTAACTTTTTCTCATCTCTCGTGGTACCCCTCACCATCACGAATATAATGTATCAATTAAGTTAGTTCGTAATATAAATCTAAGAATCTTTTATAAGCTTTCTCTGAACTAATAAATAGGGTGTAACCCCATTTAACTTGTTCAAGCCAGCTTCGCAAATTCTCAATAACATCTGGACATACTGCTGTTGAAATGGCGTTGATTTTTTGCAGCATTTGTTTATTGTCATTTCATTTTTGCAACATTTTCTATTCTTAGAATCTAAATTTCACCGGAATCTGACTATAAAAAGTACTATCCAAATGAGACTTTATATAATGAAGCATTTGTTTATTGCAAGTAGTCTATTGTTATCAGATCATCGTTATAGATTCTTGATTTTAATTATCCTATTAAAAAATAATCATTCAGAGTAAGATCCGGGCACTGTGGTCATTGAATATCTCCTCTTCGTGATATAAGTTTCAGAGGGAACAACTTTTGCAATATGTCGTTCAGCCGCCTTGCCTCTGTCAGTTGAATTTTATGGCTTTTGAAATGCAAATCACGATCTAAAGTTCTTCGCAAAATTGTCCTAATGCCGATGTGTGACTTCTCGTGCGAGTCGATTTTTGTGGATTTGCACTAACATGCTGAATAACTTCTGGTATCCTTTGTGCAGCCTTCGTTCCTTATTTTGGTTGTCGATCCGGTTGAATCAAACATTGGGATTGATTTACGAATCAAGATTCCGCCCGATGCTTGACTAATATTTTGTTAGTCGAAGTATACACACATCAAGTTGACATTATTACAGAGTAAAAACGTGTTCACACAAAATGCAGTGGCGTGAGCTTGCGGACTTGCCCATAAACGACACCACCAGCGCTCCTGCACACCTGAATATATTTTTTTAATATATTGTAGCAAGCTTAAGGTTCGCTGGATTAATTATTTTGAATAAATAAGAGCCGTTAAATCGATTTTAAATTAATATAACACTTTATTAGTCCGTTAATAACAACCGTTACTTTTACCGTACATTTAACGATTTCTTGACTTATCACTTCCGTACTTATTGCGTCTTTGACTGCTTACTTCTTACTTATCGCTTGCTTCACTTTCTTACTGATAACTTTCTACTTATTACTTCTTACTACCGTACTTATCGCTTGCTTCACTTTCTACTTCCTACTCGTCTCCATGATCTGTACGCGACATATTTATACCGTTTCCTCATTCTGATTCGGCGTTTCGTTTCCATCCGTTCCATGGCTTTGAATGTTCTACTGTTCCTAGTCTCCAGTTTTCCAGTACTTTATAGAATATTCTAGTACTTTGTTTCGGACTTTCTCGAATATTCTAGTACTGATTGTCATATGCGTCACAATATCAAACAAACCATTAACACAGTTAAGACCCAGCCTATGTAATATGATCGAACTGGTATCGTTGTCGCACCAAATAATATACACCGCCTAATAACTTGTACCCGTCGAAGCCTAATGGGGCTATTCTTATAACCTACAAGTAAATGAATTGAGTTTTGCTGATTAAGCATCTTTGAATATCAACAAGTATGGAAGTTTCTAAACTCTCCACTATTCCCCACTCCAAAAATACCCACGAAAATGTATATCCCACACACTTTTATACATTCTTAGAAATGTTCGCACGTGTGCTTTTGAAATAAAAGCAAGGATTACTTAGTTTGTGGAAACTTTAGCCATTAGAGCGATGCTCTGTGTTGAGCATTCGCATTTTCATTGACATTCCTAGAAACACCACATTCGAAAGGCCGTCTTGTTCTGTCATTTGTAGTCCCTCCTTTCCACCCTGCCACAATAAACGAAATGCTTTAATGAAAAGTTACTTTAGTCGATCCTCTCATAACGACGTCTTGTAAAAGAAAACCACACAAGTGTTTTCGTACTTTGTACGTTAAATCCAGACTCTTTACTTAAGGAAGAGTAATTAGAAACAAAGTTTTCGTTTATAGCCTTGTTCACATTTCCCGACAAGATAAAAGTATCTCCTGATTTCACTCACATCACTTCGTTTCCCACAAGTACGAGGGCCAGTAAACTTTAGGTTACGATGAAACGCATCGAAGGGCCTTAAATAGGGGTCATTATACTCCGTATTCTCATCCCATAAATCGTTGCTATGTGTAAACATTCGAGCGAATATCGTTTATCAAAATAAATGCTCATTCCGGATCCTTTCCTCCTCTGACAACCCATTCTGTATTCATATATGTACTGTCGTTATTAGCCGAAAAGGGTATGGGTATGCCGGTGGTGACTGTCACTCGGTGTAGACAATGGTACGAGCATTAAAATTCATGCCAAATTTATGTATGTTCGTATAACCATGAACGTCCTCAAAATTATCAGATACTCTAAATGTCAAGACCTAACGTAGAGTGTTAATTTTTTTGACACCTCCCTTGAGGCATTCAACGTTCCCGCACAGCTCCCGTGAATACCACCGTAATACCTTTGTTCGTTCTACTTAGCTTCGGAGTTTGTGAAAGGGCCGAGGCATTCCAGTATCCCCAAAGTTGCCAATTCAATAACTGACTTGAATTTTACCTCGTAGCTTTCTTCATAAATAACACATTGGCAGTGCTTTTACCGCCTCTGGCGTTCCTTCTGGTAAGGTTGCACAACGCCTTCAAAAATAACGTACACGACGTCCTCATACTTCGCATACAATCTCGAGAGAACACTCAACAAGTACTCACCACACCTGGCACTGAATTAATTTACCTCCCGGTGATTTATGGAATTTTAACTCCGTTAGCGCGAGGTATCTTGGTATGTTTGGGTAGCTTAAGGAACGCCAAGTTATGCGTACATCTAGCAACGTTTCTTGAAGGAAGATATTTGCCCGTAGTAGTCGCTAACCGTATAATCAATAATTGGCCCAAGTTACAGTTCGCGAATTCAAAATTTCGTCAACAGAATGAGAGAATATAGGACTAACCTTTTCAACAGAAATTATGTCACTACCAGGACTTCTGAAGAACGACGACGAACAGAAGAAGGAAAAATGTTTGTGGTAATCCATCTCCATTCCATTTCATGGACTATTGCCAAATCCGACTGATGTACAAGTCGAGTACAAAGTGCCAAGAGTACTGTGAGGATGTTCATAAAAAACGGCAACCAGGCAATCCAACTGTCATCTAATATTTGCAACCGTAGGCGACTGCATAATAAATGGAATGAAATGTCGCCCTCAGGGAGGAAGGTTGGAGGGTAAATGAGAACATTAGCAGCTGCCATTGAGTTGAAGGCTTTCGTTTGCATATCTAACCGGTTTTTAGAACTAGTTTTCAGAAGAGGGTGTAGTTGCTTGGTAGAATTTAGCGAACAACGAAAGAGAATCGCTGACTAAACTCGGAAATCGAGCGAATTATGGAGGACACGCTTGATTACATGGTGCTTACTGTCGTATCACGTTTCGGGAGTTGATTATTTTCTACACAGCAAATTCTGGGCTAAATATCCTATAAACATATAAGCTAAGACATTAATTGTATGGGGAGAAGAGAAAACTTAATACAAACTGCAATGTGATAATATGCCATTCTTCGCTGTAATGTTTATATATATATATATATATATATATATATATATATATATATATATATATATATATATATATACATATATACATATATATATATACATATATTCATATATACAACCTTGCCCGTAAAAATAAATTATTATGGAAAATTTAACAAGCAACGAGACTTGCTAAATAAGGCCAAGGCCGGATCCCGGTTGTAGTGCCAATGATGATGATGTATATATATATATTTATATATATATATATATGAATATATATATTTATATATATATATATATATATATATATATATATATATATATATATATATATATATATATAATTTATGTATTCAGGGTGGCGCAAAATAAATCATCCAATTTTGTTTTTGAATTACTTTTTTACTAAATAAAAAAAAATATTGTGAGTGATGGAATCTTTATTTGGAGCTTTACAAATGTCAAATGTGATTGACGTACGACGCCATTTGCAAAAATTATAACATCTTACGATAGGGTAATTAATTTTGCGCCACCCTGTATGATATATATATATATAATTGTATATATATTGTTACGTTTTTACTTCGCACACGACCGTTAAACTATGTCCAGTTTAAAACTATCCGTTCTTTTACGCGAGTTCGACCACTGGATCGCAAGAGTGCTTCCAGGACAACCTCTTTTGCTCCGTTAAAATTCCTCAATTCCTCCTCTAGCTCTCCTTTTCCTTCGTTCTTGCACGTGTTCTCTCCTGGTTCCGTCTGCTTCTGACGTTTCTGCCAGTTCCTTGTATTCTCCAGTATTCCTCTAGATGGCCCCAGAATCGGTGTGTTGATGTCGTATTAGTTGGCTTAAGGCTCGGTGCGACGCCATGAGGTCACGCTAACGATTGACAAGTGTGTCGGTTTTGAATTTGTAACACTACCCCCCGCTTAAGTCTGATCGTCTCGATCAGACTCCAAATTCCATGATCCCAATGGGGATTGTATTTCTATATGCACAACTTTTATCTTCCCCTGCCTCTTCCGTATGCGATACACCACATCGTTTAGTCGCTTTAAGACTTTATATGGGCCTTCCTACGATGTCTCCAGTTTTGGGGACAGACCTTTCCTCCGTTGGGGGTTGTATAATAGTACTAAATCGCCTTCTTGGAATCCCTCGGAATTCATGGCTCGATCGTACCGATCCTTCATTTTGTTGCTCGTCAACCGCGTCCGTTGCCTCACGAGACGGTGTATTTCGTCCATCTCGGATTGGAGCACCTGCCAATAGCTGCCTCCGGCTTTAATAGTGGCACCGTTGCTACGGAATTTCAGGTCCGATGGGAGCCTCAAGTCTGTACCAAAGATGATGTGTGCAGGTGGGTGTCCGGTAGTGTCGTGTACTGCTGATCGGTATGCCATTAAAAACATTTGGATGTGCTTGTCCCAATCACGCTGACATTTGTCGACAACTTTTCGCAAATGTTCCTCGAGCGTACGGTTGAACCTCTCAACCATTCCATTCGACTGTGGGTGCAGAGCTGTCGTCCGTGTCTTTTTGATGCCCAGCAGTGAGCACATTTCTTGGAAGATAGCAGACTCGAAATTCCTCCCTTGATCCGAATGTAACTCGATCGGTACTCCAAATCGCGTGACCCAATTCTGCATGAAAGCTTCGGCTACAGTTTTAGCCTCCTGGTTTGGTACCGCATACACTTTGGGCCACTTACTGAAATAGTCCATCACTACGAGTACATATTTGTTGCCCGAGTCACTAGTAGGGAAATGGCCAGCTACATCCACTGCGACGCGCTCAAATGGCGCTCCGGCATTATACTGCTGTAACTTCCCTCTGCTTTTGATTTTTGGGCCCTTGGCTGCCATACATTGTGTGCAGTTTTTAATCTAGTTAGCAACTGAATTCCGGCCATTCACCCAGTAAAACCGTTGTTTTATTTTCTCCAGGGTTTTTGCAATGCCGAGGTGTCCTCCGCTTGGTCCATTATGGAATTCTTCCAACACGGCTGCTATCCTTGATTTTGGTAGGACAATTAAATCGGAGGTGTATCTACCATCATTGCTTTCCCATTGACGATGTAATACTCCGTCTATTAATTTCGGGCTGTCCCATTGCGCCCAATACGCCTTGGCCACTGGACTTTCCGATGACATTCCTTCCTTTGCTGGTCTTTCATTCAATTCTTTTGCTTTCATCATCTTGACCAAATCGGCATCGTCCAGTTGGCGTTTTCTCATAGCACTGGAGTCCCATTCTGCATCAGGTCCGAGACTCAATAAGCGGATGTCGACTATCCCTTCACATCGTTCAGCCGTTGAGCAATGTTTACTTCCATCCTTTCTTTTAACTAGTACGACCGGCGAATTCCAAGGGCTTGTTGATGGCTCAATAACTCCACCCTTCTGCATTTCGTCTATCATCCGTTCAGCTTCTTCACGTTTGGCCAGTGGAACTCTTCGTGGCGCTTGTCGAATTGGTCTGGCATCAGCGGTACCTATACGATGTTGAACGATGTTCATTCTTCCGGTTTTACCGTTTCTGATGCTTCCACTACCCACAGCTTGCCTGCTCCACAGTCTCCCTCTACGTGTGCCCAAAGAACTGCTTCCGATTTGGGTGGAATCTGCTGACGAAAACTCACTCTCACATTCCTAATATATGGCGCTCCATCTCCAGTGCTCAATGGTGTCTCCATGTGTTCACATTTTAATATTCTCTTCTTTAGGTCAAGAGCCAGACCATTGGTCAACATAAAATCGACACCGAGTATTACATCGTCTATTATCCCAGCCACTAGGAAAGTGTGAGTCACCTCTAAAGTTCCAATCTGAACTTTCGTTTTCACTTTCCCAGAAATTGCAGCCTCCTCTCCTGTAGCTGTCCGCAGTTTATAACCATTCAACGGTTCGACATCATCTCCTACCAGGTCCGATCTAATGATGGAATGGGTTGCGCCTGTATCCAGAGTTAAGATCAGCGATCGTCTATTCACAGCTCCACTCACGTTTAGATTATTGTTGCTCCGACTTATTTGTGAAACGGGGATTGTGGGGCAGTCCGTTACGGGAACCAGCTTTTGCCCCTTTGAGCTGGTCCTTTTTAGTTTAACGATGGGTTTTCTCCAGAGGAACCACAAGGTTTTTCTAGTCCTCGCTTTCCTCCATCCTCTTTTCCGTTGCGTGGTGCATCACAATCCCATGAAAAGTGCCCAGCTTTTCCGCAATTATAACATTTCCCGTCGGAGCCCTTGCGTCCGGCTGACATCATTTGAGTCATAGTCTTTATGAGATCTCTCACACTTTTCTCCAGGGATTCGTTCGGTTCCACTTCCACGCGATGGACTCTATGCACTGGTTTGCTTAACAGACTTGCTGTTTCCTGCGTCAATGCAAACGACACTGTTTCCGCGAATGTCCTTTTCGGCGTAGAGTACGTTGCTCGCTTTGTATCTGCATCCTTCAAACCGTTGACGAACGCCTGGGTTTTGAGTATTTCGATTACCTCCGCGGGTGCATCTGCGTTTGCCAAGTGCGCGAGCCGTTCTATCTCAATTGCATATTCTTGTAAGGGCTCGTTTGCTTTTTGGTGGCGATTCATCAACTTTATCTGGAACATCTGCTTCCTATGATCGCTGCCGTAACGCCGTTCAATCGCAGCCATTATTACGTCATAATTGCTACGATCACTTGCAGGAACAGTTTGTAGGACATCGGCGGCGGGGCCTTTCAGCGATACCACAAACGCTGCCACTTTGTCGGTCATTGTCCAATGATTAGTTTGTGCTGTCGTCTCGAACTGTAGTTTAAAAACACTAAACGGCACGGTTCCATCAAAGGTTGGGGCCTTAAGTTTCATCGCATTGACAGTCGTAACTGGTACGCTTGACTGTCTTTCACGCACATGAATATCCAACTTCCTAAGTTTGATTCCAAGTGATGTAGTTCGCCTTCCATTTGGTCCTGCCTCGCCCGCAACTTAGCGGCATTTCCTTCGATGTGCGCTAGTTGGCCCTTAACTTGTGAAGTGTGTTCTGCCAACTGGTTCTTCATGCACGAGGACTGCTCCGTCAGCTGCTTCTCTATGCGTTCCGTCAACTGATTCTCCATGCGTGAGGATTGTTCCACCATTTGATTTTCCATACGTGAAGACTGCTCCGCCAATTGCTGTGCCATTGCTTGTAAAAGCACTTTCATGTCGAATGCCAGAGTTGGTTGGGGTTCCATCAACTGCTCCTTGACCTCGGATGAAGGTCCCGTAGCACCCTGGTAAAACTCATAGGTTTCAACTTCGATGCCCTCGTCCTCCAGAGCCTTCCGCAATCGTGCTTGCAGTTCCGCCTTTTGTCCTGTTCCGGGCAATCGTCGAGTTTCCAATTCATCCCTCAATTGAGGTATTCTTAGGTCGGCAAACTTTACCACTGTCCACGATCACTCCGCGATCCCACTTCTGACACCAATTGTTACGTTTTTACTTCGCACACTATGTCCAGTTTAAAACTATCCGTTCTTTTACGCGAGTTCGACCACTGGATCGCAAGAGTGCTTCAATCTTCCAGGACAACCTCTTTTGCTCCGTTAAAATTCCTCAATTCCCCCTCTAGCTCTCCCTTTTTCTTGGTTCTTCCACGTGTTCCGTCTGCTTCTGACGTTTCTGCCAGTTTCGTGTATTCTCCAGTATTCCTCTAGATGGCTCCAGAATCGATGTGTTGATGTCGTATTAGTTGGCTTAAGGCTCGGTGCGACGCCATGAGGTCACGCTCACGGTTGACAAGTGTGTCGGTTTTGAATTTGTAACAATATATATATATATATATATATATATATATATATATATATATATATATATATATATCTGTAGATTTGCAAACAGCGAAACTTGGTATCCTTGCCCTAACCGAGACTCGAGGTCGATTCGTCAACTGATTTGATGTATCTTCGTTGCTCAGGATACGACTTACATTCGAGATTCCGTTTTAAGGGTGGAGATTTGACTTGCCAGAGGATGGAGGCGTTGGAACCCAATGGACATCATGTGGTTGAGGGTTGGGCCAAGGAATTCTGTTGAATTTCTTCGTTGTCTTTACCGCTCGCCAAATGACGATAGACCAGCGAAATTTTTCGAACTTCTTTCACGAACCGTCGAGTGGATACAGATTAACCACCCGACTTCTGAAATTGTTGTCCTTGGCGATTTTAGTGCGCACAATTCCAGCTGGTTGGTACGTTCTAACAGAACCAACGAGGCTGGTAGGCTGGTGGAGATGTTTACTGTTAGCCGCAATTCAACTTAACTCGTGAAGGAACCTACGCCGGATACCCGAGGTGATTATACCACCACACTGGATCTGTTTTTGACATCCAAGCCGAGAATTTATACCGTGGGGATTGCTTCGCCACTGGGAAACTCAGATCACTACTTGGTATTGGTCGCGCAACCTCTTGCATTTCAAGCCAGTAATCGATCTAAGAAGATTCGCATTGTACGGAGGTATGGGGGTGCCAACTGGGATGATTTACGAGATTTTTTCGCATAATTTCCATGGTTGGAGATGTGATTTGGAGACTCTGATGTTAACGCATGTGCGGAGTCGGTCACAGAGATTATTCTTCTGGGGATGAAGATCTACGTTCTGCATTCCATCAACGAATGATATACCTTGGTTTGGTAAAAAATGCGAGCAGATTGCAGTGACAAAAAATACGGCCTTGAATTCATGGCCTTCCAGTCCCACCGAGGTTAACAGAACGAATTTTGTTAGAATCCGAAATGTGCGCAACCAGGCAATTGATACTACGAAGAGGGGTTACAACGACAGAGTGACCAATAAGCTCCTTGAATGCCTAATTGGTTTGCGTCCCTTCCGGTCAATGACAAGGGCTATCAGCAGTAATTTCGCTTCTTCGTCTTTTCCTCCGTTAGTGATGGGCAACGGGACGTTAGTCACAAATTCGAAAGATAAAGCTGATGTATTCGCGAATTTATTTTCCGTGAATCCAAACTTCGAGCCGCCTGTGATCGTGCCGGTGCGGTCTTAGATGCGGGATATGAGGTTTCACCCGCGTACTATTCAATCCATTCTACGTGGACTGGACTGTAGGAAGGCAACTGACTCGGACGGAATACCAGCAATAGCCCTTAAGAACTGTGCTCCAGAACTATCGCCTGTGCTTGGCAGATTCTTTTGCTTATCTTTTGCACGAGGGGCCTATCCTACCTGCTGGAAAGTCGCTCGAGTTCAGCCGATCCCAAAGATTGTGTGTGTGTCTCCCACAAAATTACCTGCCGATAGCATTACTGTCTATGTTATCTAAGGTGATGGAAAATGTCATCACCGCCGAGTTTATTAAGTATTTGGAGAGCAACGGGCTTTGAATGATCGTCAAGACGGATTCCGTGCCAGGCGGTCCACGGGAGACCTTTTGATCCTTCAACCCACCAGAGCGGGAAAAGATCATTTGCATCCTTTTATATTTACTATATATTGGCCTGTAGGAACCCAGAAGTTCATGACCTCACCGACTCAACCCCGCCACCGTTCCCTGTCCTGTGCACTCTCCTTCCACACTTGACCTTCTGATCCGATCTCCTCAAGGTCAAACCTTACATTGTCCGCCTAGTTCCGTCACGGCCGTCCTACCCGTCTCTTTCCCGTTGGTCTACCGTCAAGAATTCTACACACGGTCTTATCGTTCCCCATTCGCGGTAGATGTCCGGCCCATCTTAATCTTCGCGACTTGATTACTTTCACTATTGTAGGTTTGCGTTAGAGCTCTTCCAATTCGTGGTTGTGGAGTTTCCTCCATTGTCCTGCCTCCTCGTCATATTTACCGCCAAGGATACCCCTTAAAACTTTATTCTCGAATACGCAGGATTTGTGTCTTCCCGTTTTGTGAGAGTCCATGTTTCGCACCCGTATAGACCAATCGGCATAATCATGGTTCTGTAGACATGAAGCTTTATATTACGTGACAGCAATTTTGATTTCAGCAGTTTACTGACTGTGAGCCGACTAGCGTTGCCGGAATGCAGTCTTTTGTTAATTTCCTTCAACATTTCGTTACTGGCCGTCAGTATCGTTCCCAGATATTTAAATTCTTTATCTTTTCCGAATATCTTGACTCTGACCTTTATACGCATTCTCTGTTCTCCGTTTATTTGTAGTTGATGTGTGCGCACATTAGGCAGGTTTTCCAAATACTGCTTCCATCTTGTCACGATATTGTTTGTTTCTGTGACCAGATAACCGTTTGTGTCTCGAATTCTTTTGGCTCTCCCGCGATAGCCTTTTGTAATTGAATTTATGCCGGCATACATACCTCTGATGTTTTTTGCTCTGGCATTTTCTAGGATTTTTTCGATCCGAGTCTTCTCCCATTCGCGATTTTTGGGTTTGAAGGGTCTCATCCCTTTTATATTAGGAGACAAATTTACGCGCACCTTACCATTTGCTCATTAATTGGATTTAGTTTCGGCTCGCGCTGCCCTGAACCCCCTTCCAATGACTCGTCAGGTGCATACGCATATAATAACAACGTAACGGCAAATTTCTTGGGAAAGGTCATCGTACCTAAATCATCATCATCATCATCGGCATCACAACCGGGATCTTAGCTTGTTTAGCAAATCTCGAGGCTTGTTAAATTTTCCATAATAGTTTCTTTTTAGTGGCAACGTTATTAGCCTTGCGCAATATCGTACCTAAATATATACCTAAAATATTCTTGATCCTCACTTAGAGAGTGGGTTTTTGGGCTAAGAGTTATAACATTTGCGTCATAGGGGACGAAAAGGGTGGAAACGTTTGTATGTACATTTTCCGATAGAGTTATGACTATTCATGGTTGAATAGACTGTACATGTTACATACGATGGAAAGTTTGGCCATGAAACCACTTTTTGGATAGGATTATGTTTTGTTAGGGAAAATGAAAATGGGATATGAGAAATATGGAGAATGAAAATGTGCTATTGAAGCGTGGCGAAATGTGCTTGGGTATGACATGATTGTAATTAAAGGATTAATGACGCGGATTTGCGTAATAATTTAGATGGAGGGGGACTATAATTGTTAATTATGTAACAGTACGCATTCAATCGCTATTCTCAACAATACTCAACTGATATGGAATTGCTAAGGTAAACTGGTCTGATGGTTTGATTGTTTACATTTTTATTTCGGTGTTGTTGCTCTTCACTGTTGGTTGTATGAGTATCTGTTAGGACACCACAGTCTTATTTCAGTTCCCAGCGACTTTTTGTGATGACTTCCCTTTTGGCGCCTTTTTTTCTGGAAATCTTATTTTTTTCATGTTATTCCGTTTTTTGAGTTTATTTCTTCACATTTCTCTAATTTTCGTTTCTCGACAAAGTTCTCCTTTTCTTTTCTCTAGATCTTGCTTTCTTGGGATCCTCATTTCTTCAACTTGGGGTTTTCCTTTCTCGAGGTTTTCTTTTCTCAAGGTCTTCATTTCTCCAAATCCTCCTTTCTTTATATTTTCCTTTCCCGAGGTTTTCGTTTCTCGAAGTCCTCTTTTCTCGAAATTCCATTTCTCACAGTTTACCTTTTTTTTGAGGTTTTCCTTTCGGTGGGCTTCTTGCCTCGAAATCTTACGTTCTCAAGGTCTTCCACTCTCAAGGTATTATTTCTCTATGTCCCTTTTTTTTCTCGAAGTATCATTTGCTCAAATTGTTGTTCCCACAAAGTTTTCTTACCCCAGATCTTCACCACTCAAACTTTTCTTTTCTCGAAATCTTCTTCTCACAAAGGATGACTTTCTCGAGATCTTCTCCCTTTGAAGCCTTTCTTTCTTCATATTGCTTTCCACCAAGAACTTTCACGGTGTTCCGCTCTCGAGATCTTCTTTTCTTGAGATCTTCATGTCTGACATTCTTCTTCTCTTGAGGTCTTCCATTTGTAAAGTCTGGTTTCTTTTAGAGGTCTTTTCGGGGTTCTCTATATTACATGGAGAACCAACCCACAATTCCAACTCAATTTCGCCTGCTAACAGCGCACCACCTCAACCCCAATTCCCCCTACCAGCTTATTCACCTACAAAAAAAAAGATAGATCCCAGAAGAAGCATGGTCGGAAGTCTTTAATATATGCAGTTAATGCACAACGGTATTTAGCCCTTTCTTGCCATACGGCAACGCTAGTGCATTAATCCCATGAGATTTCCACCGGAAATCTCAATGTTATATTGGTTGGCAACAACCAAGTCTGACCAAACGACGCGGTTGCATCATCGTGCAACGGTTGGGGTAATTACCGAATTCCTTAGTTTGGTTCCCACGGTTATATTTCCCTAGCCGATGTAGCGTCCCTTTGACTTCCCCCAGACACTTTATTCGCTAGGGATCAATCATCTCTTTAGTCAGGTGAATAGCTGCACACAATTTCCATTCCATTTCATTTCATCTTCTCAGAGTACATTACACTCTGAGATCACCACGATATCCAAGTCACTAGGTCACTTGGTCACCATTGATTTTGCTTCAATGCATGGGAAGTAAAATCATCCCCGGGATCATTTCGCTTTTCGTTTCGGTTCCCGCATTCTCTCTTGTCCATCGATCCATTGAATTAACGAAAAGTGTTTATTCACCTCGATGGGCGGGGAGAATGAGAGAAGACAGATGGAGAATGATCTCGATTGGTTGACCGCGTGGCTAAAGACAATTTTCATCCCTGATTGGGACCAGTCATTTATCAACCTTTCAATAGCGTACACGTGCGATAGTCAGATTTCAGTTCCCAAGTTGTGCACACGCATAATGTTAAAATCGAGAGTGTCCGTACGGTCGTAATGAGTTGAACACAATTAGAAATTCCCTTAAACAACTAAAAGTATTGTTTGTTCGTTTTTCGAATAAACCAAACGTTATTAAAAATCAAACAGTGTCAACGTACAATTAGGAATAACTTTATATTAGAAGTGCGCTATTTTATTAAAAAAAGAAACAGTTATCACCACCATTTTCGAATAAACCAAATATTATTTAAAATCAAACAGTGTCACCACAAATAAGAACAACTTATTATTAGAAGTGCGCTTTTTTTATTAAAAAAGAAACAGTTACCTACCACCGCCCCAAAAACAAAAAGGAAACAATAAAATAAGTTCCAAAAAAAAAAACTACTTGAGTGTTTATTCTTTCAATTCTGTGTCCGCTTTACCATTCTGCACTTTCTGCTGTACCATCTTCACCAATGTTTCAACATTTCTCTGGAATATCATCCTTGGGGATTAAATGAACCGAGTGCCCGTGTCAGGTACAATAATCGATGCCCCACAGCCACCTTTCGCCAAGTCCTTCTATCTGAAGGTCTTCCTTTCACGTGGTCTTTCTTTCTTGGGGTCTTCCTTTCTCCGGGTCTTCCTTTCTCGGCTTCTTCCTTTCTCGGGGTCTTCCTTTCTCAAGTCTTCCTTTCTCGAGATTTACTATTCTCGAGAACTTCATTTCTGACATTCTTGTTCTCTTGAGGTCTTCCATTTGCAAAGTCTGCTTTCTTTTAGAGGTCTTCTTTCTCCAAGTCCTTCTATCTGAAGGTCTTCCTTTCACGTGGTCTTTCTTTCTTGGGGTCTTACTTTCTCGGGGTTTTCCTTTCTCGGAGTCTTTCTTTCTCGGGATTTTCCTTTCCCGGGGTTTTCCTTTCACCGGGTCTTCCTTTGTCGAGATTTTCTCCTCTGGACATCTTCATTTCTGACATTCTTCTTCTCTTGAGGTCTTTCATGGCAAATGCTGCTTTCTTTTAGAGGCCTTCTTTCACCATGTGTTTCTATCTGAAGATCTTCCTTTCACGGGGTCTTCCTTTCTCGGGGTCTTCCTTTCTCGGGGTCTTCCTATCTCGGGGTCTTCTTTCTCGGGGTCTTCCTTTCTCGGGTCTTCTTTTCGCGGGCCTTCCTTTCACGGGCTCTTCCTTTCTCGGGATCTTCCTTTCTCGGGGTCTTCCTTACTCGGGATCTTCCTTTCATGGGGTCTTCCTTTCTCGGGGTCTTCCTTTCTCGGGGTCTTCCTATCTCGGGGTCTTCTTTCTCGGGGTCTTCCTTTCTCGGGTCTTCTTTTCGCGGGCCTTCCTTTCACGGGCTCTTCCTTTCTCGGGATCTTCCTTTCTCTGGATCTTTCTTTCTCTAGATCGTTCTTTTTCCAGATCATTCCTTCTCGTCGTCTTTTCTGTTTTCCTTGCTTTCTCAATGTTTTCCCTTCTCGTAGTCGTCCTCACTCGAGATCTTCCTTCCTCGAAGTCTTTCTCACTCAAAGTCTTCCTTTCTCGATGTCTCTCTTTTACGAGATCCATTTTTCCCGAAATCTCATTTCCTCGGTATCTTCCTGTCCTAAGGTTCCCGTTTCAGGATCTTCGGTGACTTTCTTGCACGAAATCTTTTTTCTCAAGAAGCTTTTTAAACTCTTGTTCCTTCAAGCTTTACCTTCCCCGGTGTTCTCTTTTCTCGAAATCGTACTTTCTCGAGACATTCTTATTTAAAAATCTCGTTTTCTCGAAGTTTCCCTTCCCGAAGTCATTCTCTCTCCAGTTCTTCCTCTTTCAATGTTCTACTTTCTCGGCTTATTCCTCACTTGCAGTCTTTCTCGGGTCTTTCGCTATCAAGGTCTTCCCCTCCCAGGATTTTCTTTTGTCGAAATCTTCCCCTCTCAAAGGTTTATTTTCTCGAGGTCTTATACTCTTGAGTCCTTCCTTTCTTAAGATAGTTTTCCTTTGCGGTCTCCCGCTCTCGAGATCTTCTTTTCTGGACGTATCTCTTTTTTGGGTCTCCTTTTCTTCATATCCTCTTTTCTCAAGGTCTTCTTATCTCACGATTTTCAATTCTCCAAGTGTTCCTTTCTTGACGTCTTCCTTTCTTGGCGTCTTCCTTTCTTGGCGTCTTCCTTTCTTGACGTCGTTCTTTCTTGACGTCTTCCTTTCTTGACGTCTTCCCTTCTTGACATCTTCCTTTCTTGATGTCTTCCTTTCTTGACGTCGTCCTTTCTTGACGTCTTCCTTTCTTGACGTCTTCCTTTCTTGACGTCTTCCTTTCTTGATGTCTTCCTTTCTTGACGTCGTCCTTTCTTGACGTCTTCCTTTCTTGACGCCTCCCTTCTTGACGTCTTCCTTGCTCAAGGTCTTTTTTTCTCAAGGAGTTCCTTCCTGAATTTCTTCTTTTCTCGAGGTCTTCCTTCTTTTTTTCCAAATCTTCCCTTCTTAAGTCTTTTTTTTTCTGATCTTGTATCATCCCTCTCAAAGGATTACTTTATTGGGGTCTTTCTTTCTCGAAGTGTTGGTTTTTTGAACTTTTTCCCTTAAGGGGATTTTCTTTGAAGAACGTCTGAGGTTTTGCTGTTCTAAATCATCTTTAACTCAAGGTCTTCCTTTCTCGAAATCTTCCTTCTGGATACCTTTTTCATGTCTTTCTCTCTCTAGAGTTATTTTCTCTGGGTGTTCTTTTCTTTGTTTTCTCTTTGCCTTTCTTTCTCAAGGTCTTCTATTCTTGAAGAATTTCCCCAGGGGTTTCTTCTGTAAAAGCCTTCTTTCTCGAGGTCTTCCAAGAATGAGATCATCCTAGAAAGGGATCTTCGTAGAATGAGATCTTCCTAGAATGAAATCGTGCTTTACCAAATCTATTTCTTATCGAGGTCCTTGGTCTTTATTCTCCATTTTAATCCATCACCAAATTTCCCTTCTGTCAGTGTAATCCATTGTTGATGTCGTGGAGAGTTTCTTTGACAAAATTCACGTTAATCGGAGCTTACTTCCGTTACCAACCATTCGTCTTTGCAATTTTTCCTCATCGATGTGCTACTGTGTCCAAAACATTAGTTTTTCTTCCAATCGAAGTCCTTGTTTCTGATGTCAACTATTTTCGAGGTTAATTGTTGCCTATCCGTTGCATTTTTTTTTCAGAGTTTTCTTTTCGACAACTAGTTTTACTAAAAGTCTTTTTATCTCTTATTTTTAAAGTATGTCTTTGTATATTCGTAATTTTTAAAGCTACTCCCTGAACGTCAAAAGTTACAGACATTATCTTATACCATCAAAGAGGGTCGCTTATCGTTATTCTCCTGTTTATGGATTATAAGTATCCATTATTTCAAAATGGCAGAGGTCACCAGCGAAAAGTATTTCCCATTATATCTCATCACGTCAATTTAAGGAAGCTTTTAGCTACATGCAATCGTAGTTTTGACAAACAGCTCGGTCTTGTATTGCTTACCTTAACAGAAGTTCTTTTCCTTGTTTATGAACTTCTCCGTTTCCTTCTGAGGAGCAATATCTGATAACTTCAATCAAATTTTTTATCTAAGGAAAAGTATTTTTGAACACAGTGACCTTAAACCCCCAACGGAGCCACTGAGCCATGTTTCCATGTCAACAATTTCATTTGAAGACGTCGTCAACTTAGTTTTTCCATTTCTAGGTTATTCCCTCACAATCCTCAATGTACACTCCATGTTTTCATATTATCCCCTGTTAAATGATTGGACTTGTAAGGTTGTAAATGACAGGCCTTCAAAAACGATTGAGGCAAAATCCGTCATTAACTTGGTAGTCAAGAAACATACCACTTTTTTGTGGCTTGATGTCCTCATAAACGTGCCGATAATTTAAGCAATCTAAATACCTGCAATTTATAAATTTGAAGGATATCAGGTCGTTGTGGGAGATATTTTCAGATTATCCTTTTAAATAGATTATTATGAACCTATCAAACAGTAGACACGAAATGGCAGGTTTTCAAAAGTCACAAAGTTGTCCCTCCGACTTTCCTATAAAGACGGGCAAACAGAATACCCCATGAAATTTAAAACACTTTTAATCTCCCTCGAAATTTTCCCCGAATTGATGTTTGTGAGCAGTTGTAGCAAGGAGGCGGCAGAATTTGTCATCGATGAAGTTGTTGGCAGCAGCAAAAGTTCATCTTATAAATTCATGACGACATTTTATACTAACAAGAGTGACATCGGGTACGAAGCAATATTGTTACTTTGATACCAATTAGAATAATGCATTCGAGGGGCACTTATTATACTCGAGTTTCAAAAGCGGACGGGAAGAATCTATCATAGACGACAGATTCCCTTGAATTCCAAACGTAAGTGCACAACTTTGTTGTCAGTAAGAGTGAATACGAGTATGATTACGGGATGTCCTTGATAGATTTGATTTTCGTGTGCTTTATTAATTGAATAGGCATTGAGTTAATGTAATATGGTGAATTGATGCTAAACAGTCGCAGGGCACTTCCCTGGAAAGCTCACAAGTTAAACAAATAAAAGTCGTGTTTGTATGGTATCACCCAATCAGGTAATAAGTGTCCGGGAGCTTAACGTGGAATATAGGTGTATAGTATCCCAAAAGTCACACATGACATCTGCCCGTTCCGAACATCAGCCTGAATTGAAATTCAAAATAGGGTTGCATGAGTTTTCCTCAATGCTATCGTCTATTTACACTCTTCACACACAAGCTGTAAATATCGTACTTTTACTTGATAGGGTCATGTGCGGACCACACCTGCCTTTTTCTACTTGAGAGACGTCAGACGGGAGAAATTGTGAAGTTGTATCCTCAAAGCAGGGTACTGTCGTGTCCAAACAGTGACTTCAAACGCCATTCCAAACCACCTTTTACCACGCATATTAAGCAGCATTTAGGGTTGTGTACTATAAAATGCCATTCTCGAAAGTAGCTGGAAGCCTTTTCAACATAGAACGAAATGATTTGAATTTTAAACTCATTTTTCAGGGCGGGGTCTGGTGAGCCTTTCTTGTCATATGTCAACAGCAAGCACCTTCAGAGCATTTCTTTCATATGGGAGGAGTGGAGTAGCTGTGAAAAGCAATTTTCGAATAACCAGGTTTACGCAACCGAATGCGGTTGTTATCTTTGGAGTGGAAGGTAAAAAAAAGGGAATAAATCAGTGACTCCATTTGGGACTTTTATACAGTCATGCATTAGTCAATAAGTAATTTGTACAGGAGTTGAGGCGAGTAGGTGTTTACCGACGAACTCGAGAATTGGAAGAAGGGATAAAAGGATTCAATACATGCTGGTAATACGGCAGAAAAACCAGTGGAATGGTATCATCTCCAAGAGCTTAATTCAGGGCATACACTAAATGAAACTTCAATGAACAGTCATAAACAATCCTTTCCACCACTCGAATCCTCTTATCCTCTATATGTGCTGACATGTGTATAATTTATTCATTAGCTTTACAATTTTCCTAATTAGTACATAGTAGTTCACGGGTGCGACAAGATGTGTAATAGGTTTGAGAATAAGAAATCCATTGTATTTATTTTTATTTCTTAAGACCTTACTTAACATGGTCCGCATTGTACGATTTGGGTCTAGTATACACCGTTTTTCTGTAGTTTGTTTCCACTTTAAAGGTAATTTCTAAATGCTTCCATCGTAGGAGATCTGATCTCTATAGCATTCTTGACAGCAATTTCTTAAAACTAAGGAATTTTTGTAATGATAAAAGAAGCTGGTAAACCTGTGGCGGTTCCGCCAAACCTCACGGCCCACTTACCTGAAAAACCCCCAACTTCCTTAAGTTCGCTAATGCAATCACATTAGCACCTTAAGTGCTTCACGCATTAAATAGAGCAAATTTACAATCTAAAAGTCCCTGTAAAGAAGCCTTACCTTCCATCCATCTCTTCGCATACAAATTCCCTGTAAGAATTCTATCCTAACTTATCAGGAATTCCAATCTCATCAAGTGCATTTCCCCCCCGAGACGAATTCCTGAGAACAAAATGATTTGGTTTACATACAATGTAACCATCATAACAGGGGCAAAAACAAATATACGCATCTTGCGTCTTAAGGCTTCAATTAAATCCTACAGCATAAGCAAATGTAAATAGGAATTGAATAGCTACCCGTACCAGCGATGCCATAAACCCCATTTCCCGGTAAACAAGTTAAAACCAATTAGCACAATGTTCATGATGCATTGCGGCAGTCAATACAGCTGCTATGCATATTGAAGACAACAATCATCAACGGTCCCTTTGTCTTACATATTCCTGGATCCGTTTACCATTGACGTTCTCACATAAGAAAACACAAACCCAATTAGCATCCAATGAGATTCGGCTTGTTTGCTTAGCGAAATCACATCTCGTGGATGCACATTTTCCCTTTCTTTGTTTTAGATTCGTTCCCATGGCTGTGATCCATAAAAGAACCAATGTACACACATACATGTGTACCGTGACGGTCTTCTCTATGAGATCTGTTTGGTTACCCCAAAGAGAGACTTTATGTCTCTCTTGGAACAGGAAAATGCACCCGTTAATTAAGAGAGCCAGTTTCACTGGCCGAATTTTTTTTGACATCGAATGAATATCGTAGAGTCTTATTACATCCGCCGACCTCCATGGTCATGCCGCTCCTGCTCTCCGTCGCGCGGCGGAGAAGCGTAGATATACAGAAGTCGTGTCGAGAAAGAAGTGTTTCACCTTGTTTAAAATTTATAAAAATCAATTTAATAATAATAAGTTCTAAGTAAAGACCATTGACAATAAACAACATCGCCTGAGTGCTTTGTTTCTGTGTTGTGTCCGTGTTGCGGATTCACAATTATATGCTCGGGGAGAATCTAGTACGCTCATCGTTTAGTACTCTCCCCGACAAATATTCACCACACCTGCCGGCAACACGATGACACTGCTTGAGAAACTGTCAATACTAACTGTCATTGCTTACTGTTTTGGTGCTCGATCAACGATCAATGGTTTCTAATTGGTTTTAAAACAACATTTATATTGGATTTTAATTTGCACGCCACCATCTGACTTTTTGTTTTGTAATGAATAAAATTGTGTTCGGCGATAAGTCAATCAATAATTTATCAGTTTTCATTTGAGTTAATGATTTATTTAAGTTTTCGCAAGTTAATTAGTTCATATACAAATCTGTCTACTAACCGTGCCACAAAGTCTGGATTCGCTGCTGAAGCCCAACGCCAATCATCACTTTTACGGAGGGACAACAAGTTCAGCAAATACATCTATCTAGCGGAAACTTAAGCCGGAAGATTATAAAAAGATATTCCTGTTCATTTCAAGTCTAACCTATTTGTTTCAGGCATCGTTGGGTCGGGCGCCATTGCGTCAATTCATCATCAACGTGCTCATCTTTGGAGATTCCCCAACGCCATTCCTCGTTCGGTGGAACATCAGAAAGGATCTCGACCGACGACATTCCTCGTCCGGCACCGAGATAACGCACAGTCCGCTCGGTTGCGAAAGTCAATCATCGTTTTCTTCCTCCTTGCGTTGTGAGCAGTGTCCGCGTGAACAGTAGACGATGGGGATGGAAGTGAACCTAGTGCCCGTGTCTGGCACATACTTCCTCCCCACAAACCCTTCATGGAGCTGAGATGAATCTGTGGTGTTTCTAACAGATACACACACAATACACAAGCAAATAGTGAAGAGTAACACCGAACGAAAATCGAATAAGTAAAAGCATCAGAGAATTAACATAGCAAATCGACTTCAGTTGAGTGTACTTGAGCATAACGATCCGATTCATATACGCGGCAGTGGCCTGATGTGTTGAGCATTGGTTCAATCTTTTAACCGCCATAGCGCCGGATCCAATCACACGTTCTCCACTATCGTCGCAAACGCTATAAATCTATCAACACTTTCAAACGAAGCTCCAATTTCTGAGGAACCAGTATACACGTGCGTGGCCAGAAGCTGTCCTGGTGGAACCCAACACCTCGAGTGTTGGCCAATTCTTCCCCCTTCGAGTCAATCGCTATGAAGGGAAATATATACCCAATGTCGCAAATAAATAGTAGATTTGTTTTTTCAAAACCATTTTTTTTTTTATTCGAAAAAAATACTTGACATTTGTTTCCAAAATCATTTTATTTATTCGAATTGAAAAACATAGATTTGCTGGTTGGCCAAATGATTTTTGCTATCATTGAGTGGGATATTATTGGGGGTGGTGGTGATCGCCCGATAAATGTCTTAAATTAATGCTTGACGGTTTCCTTTCATGGTCAAATGGAGTTTACAAAATAGCAAGTAATTGCAGGAAGCCTGATAATTATCGCCCAATGAGAACGTCCATGCAATAATCTCCAACTGATTGGTTTCCTCTCGACTTTCAGGACGTATACGACGAATACTTGAAAATACTAGTCACCATGAATGGTATTCCCACTTAAAACAAAATATCTCTGTGAATCGAAAAAGGGATGAACTCGTTTTGATTTTTCTTTCTTTCTTTTTTTCCTTCCCGGGATGGATAATCTTCTGGCCCCAATCCATTCCGTTCTCAGTTATCCGGCAGTACCTAAGAACTGAACCCAAACCCGCTTTGCAATCCATTCCTGTTTGTTCCCCGGGGTTCCGCTTCACGATATTTCTTCCGGGGGCAAGGTCGAAGTATAACGTCTCTAAAGCTCTTACAGCTCTCATAGTCTGCCCTGACTTGCTCAGTAAGCATACCGCGCTCTTCCTGGAACCTACTGCATTCGGTTCCTTGCAGGACAGGCAGTGATTGTCTTCCTTGTGTTTGAATTTGAGCAGCTATTACCCAAAGTCCCCATATCGTTGGGACATGTGAAAGAGTACCTCGCCGTGTGGTCTATTTGTCCACTCTTTTTTGTTCGGTACCAGTTCATGGGTCCATCTTCCTGTGATGGCTCTGTCCCATTTCTGTTTCCAATGGCCAAGGCTTCGTTCTCGGATAGCCATCAGTTCAGATTTGTATGCACTAGAGTCTCGTGTGTTCAGGTGGCGCAGCTCGTAAATCACTACTACTGATCTCTCTTCTACTTCTATGAGCACTCAATCCACAAGTACCGCGGCCGTTTCGTAGACCGCAGATTCTCAGGTTTCCTCTTCTTTGGACGGATTCCGTGGGCTTGATGTAAGAGCTCTAGACGGTTGCTCTAGCCCATATGAGAGCTGCGTAAAGGAAGAATGATCTGCTCACATAAGCCAGGAGCATTCTGTCCGTCCATATTTGGCATCAGTCTCTCCAATGCTACGTGTGTTGTCACTGCCTTCTTTCCCCAGAAGCGCATATGGTCTTTAAAACCCATGCGGTGATCCAGCATAACCCATAGATATTTTATAGTGGGACTACATTCGATTATGTGTCCGTGAATTCGTGGGCTAATTTGTTTTATCTTTTTCCAGCTGGACTTCAGTACCACTTCTGTTGTAGTCTCTGCTAGATCTAGCCCACCATTTGTAAGCCCATCACGCGTCGTTTTTATCGCCTGGTTCGATTTTCACACGTTTTTTTAGAGGGTTTTTAGCTGTTGTGACAATTGCTAAGTCGTCCATATAGACCATGATATCTATCGTCCACCACGTTCCATAAGAGCGGTCCGATGACTGAGTCCTGTGCTACTTCTCTCTATGCGTTGTGTTTCCTTGAGTCACCTTCTGTTTCATACATTAGCAACCTGTCTGTGAAATATTAGACCCTGGTCTTCAGCAGGTAGCCTCGTACACCCAATTGATGTAGCGCCCTCATTATGTGTTTCCAACCGGGTGAGTTAAACGCATTCTTGACGTCCAGCGTGCTGACTGCGCAATACTTCTTCGTGCCATCACACCATCTAGATTCCGCCAGCGTTCCGTCGGCGATTCTTCACACTCGGATGGTTGCACTAACTGTACTCCTTTCCCGTCTGAAACCGTACTGCATGTGTAAGAGTCCTGCTCTTCGCTACATATATCCAGTCTCGAAAGAATGATAGTCTCCAATATCTTCCTAGATGTCCTCAGCAGGGAGATGGGATTGTATGATGATTGATTGAGGTAGTTTGTTACCTTTTGGTATCAGGACTAGCCTCAGTTCCTATCAGTATTTTAGGAACACTCCGTTCGACACTTGGTGTATAATGAACTGAATATTTCTGGCTGGGGCAGCATTATCCTTTTCATTATCCCGTTTGATATACCGCCCAGTCATGGAGCCTTTGACACTTTGATTCTCGGGTAGCCCTTTTTATTTCCCCTGTGATTACTGACTTCACGGCTGCTTGTTAAATCGCCATCGTGTTTCGAATACTGAGATTTCTGCCGCTCGAGGATAGACTGTTCAGAACGGCGTTTATCAGTTTAGGCAGGGCTTTTCGGTGCAAAGTATTGATATGCGTTAAGACGACACATAACCAATTTGTTGGCACCGCGTTATTTTGGAGTTCCTTTGTTAGTTTCTTGAAAGCTAGGGTTTTACTCTTGTGGAATGGAAACGACGGAGGTGAATTTGAAATAAACTTATAGTTCACAGGCACATTGCGACAATGGAGAAGGGGCGAAGTTTGTTTAGTCTTATAGTTCACAGTCACACCGTAACAATGGAGACAGGCTAACTTTTGTATAGTCTTATAGTTCACAGTCAACCAAAGCAGGGCAGTGTTCATAGGCAGTTACATCTGAAAATAAAAAGACAGTTTGTCATTAATTGTCAGCTCAAAATAATAGTTAGTTCTAAGATGAATTCATAAAGTGAATATTTTTATACCGCACCCTTCTTAGGGCTTTCTGCAGCTGCCTTCTAGCTTTCCCAAATTGGACGTGAAGCGTTTCGTACTTGGATTGTCGTCTCTTACGTTGTGTTTTGCGGTCCAACTTGAGGCATTCACCCCGGAACTCGGATATTTCCTCTTTCCGCCGGTATTTTCCTGTATTCGTGCCGTTCTTGGCATAGCACCATCAATCAGGTTTTTCAGCAGTTGTGCTGGTTACTCTTCGGCTAAATCTTGTAGTTTAGATTCTCTGCAACGGAGTCAAGCTGTGCGTTTATAGAAAAAAGTGTCTCTCACAAAATTACCGGCCAATAGCATTGCTGACTATGTTATCTATGGTGATGGAAAAGGTCATCAAGGCCGAGTTAATTAAGTATTTGGGGTGCACTGGACTTCTGAATGATCGTCAATATGGACTGCGTGGCAGGCGGTCATGGGAAACCGTTTGACTCTTATAACCGATATATGGACATCTGCGATTGACAGGCATTGCTGAGCAAATTTCGTTCATTGGACTTGCCCAGCGGCTTTGCGGCTCGACAAAGAGCCTCCTCGAAAATCGATCGTATCTGGAATCCGGGATGTGCCTCCTTATTGTTTGAAATTCGATTACAAAGTGGTCGCTACGTGTGTAGCTGTTGGACGCACTCCACTTGAGGCTTCGTGTGGGATGAATCATGTACGAGCCTCTTCCGTTGTTAAACGTGGCTTTATTACCTCTGTTTGACAGGATCAGGTCTACGGCCGCGAAAGAGTCCAGAAGGTTTTTTTTTCTCTTCTATTAGTGTGATTGCTCCTCCAGTCGCAGGTCTATTCGTTGAAGTCCCCAACTACGACTACTGAGGGCTTCCTTCTTATGATTCGAACAAGATCACTCGTTAGGTGTTCGAATTTTTTTCTTAGGCTCGGAGCGACATAGCCGCTTGCATAATATACTCCTTATGTTTTTGACCAGACAAGTCCTGTATATTCTGCTATGTCTGTTTCCTCAAAGGTCAACTTCCCAGTAAGCCAAATTGTTGCTTTGTCTGTGACGTCTTGTCTCCATCGGTACGCTTCGCTTACCTGTAAAATGTCGACCTTTCATTCTAGTGCTCTTTGAGGTAGAATGTCTTGTGCGACCTCGCTATGTTAAGATTTACTTGGATGCACTTAGGCATCCTTGATTTTCGTAAGTTCCCAGACAGGTTCCCGATCGGTCGATCTCAGTTTCGCAACACTTTCTCACATGGCCAGACACCAAACCATTAAAGCATCGTGATGGGCATATCTGTGACCTTAATCCGTATATAAGCCATCACATTCTGGCCTTGCCTACTACCAGGAGCACAGAGGCGTCTTTTATTGAAGGAACAGAATGGCAGTTTGTGTGTTGCCATGAGATTTCCCTATCTTTCTCACTGTCTCTTCCGCAATAGCCACTTCTGAAAATTATTCGATTAGTGTGCTTACGTGCTCCTCCGTCGTGAACCCTTTACTTAAGTCTCTGCACTCGACGATAGCTCGCTATAATAGTGTTTTTATTGTAGCAACGTCTTCTAATGCTACTTCTGTTTCCCTTTTCTTGTCCGTGATTTGCGCAGTGCAGTTACGCTTGAACTGGAGGATGAGGTCCGATTGAAGAATCGCCGGACTTGTCTTGCATTAGTGCGTTAGGTCGCAAAAGCTTCAGTTGTGGTTGTTGTGGAGCATTTGCCTTAACGTTTTTCTTTCCGCCTACTCTTCTTTTACCACTCTGAACAACACCCCGGTATTCTCTTCGGTAATCTCCTTCCCAGATTATGTCTACATAATTTTATGTAGTGAATGGCGGGGAGGGGGCGGGGGGGGGGGGGGGGGTAAGGACAGAATATCAGAAAAGCGTTACGTGATTTGTGGACGAGCACCTTGCTTTGTTTATTCAACAATTTCCGATCCTCTGATCTGTTTATTCTACCTTGAGTCACAAATGCCCCAAATTTCTAAACATCAATTGGAATTTCAAGTAATGTTTGATAATCTATTGTCCTGCGTTTTGGGTAACTGTATAGAGAAAATCAAGGTTGCTAAAGATATTTTTGTAAAAAATAAGAGCCTCGTTAGAACAGGCTTGCTTATTCACATTCGCCGTCGTTTTTTTCCCGTTCAGGACATGTTTCCTGGACAGGGTTTTGTGGCGACTCAAACAGATACGACAAACGACAATCACACAAACACGTAAAATTCATTATTGGGGAACAGCCCCTAAGGAAAAATCGAAAAACTGAAATCATCAGAATCGTGAACTATACCAAGTAGCACAGCATGCCACAACAGTAAATAGTAGTCGAGAATGATGTCTTCCTACCCGCGGGTATTAGATTCATGCTTCTATGCTTCGCTTCTCAAATTCTATGCTTCGCTTCTCAAATTACGTTCTTCACCATCGTCCCAAAACGGTATAATTTAATGGAAGTGGTATTGGAGCGTTTGCGACGACAGTGAAGAGTGTGTGATCGAACCGACACTATCATGGTAAGAATCACTAAGAATTGAACCAATGCTCAACATATCAGGCCATTGCCGCGTGCACGAATTCGATTTCTAAACTCAAGTACACTCAACTGAATTGCTATGTTATTGTTAGAAACGCCACAGTATCCCCATAGGATTTTCTTCCGAGGTATGTGCTTGGACACTTTGGTTTAATTGCCGTAACATTTTCACTTTGAAATGGTCAGTTTTTAATTTTTGAGTAGGAGAGCTCAACATATTTTTGTGTATCCTAATAGTCTTATTGGCTCCTCGATAGTATAGTGGTTAGTATACTCGCCTGACACGCGGGAGACCGGGGTTCGATACCCCGTCGGGGAGCCTCTGGCACAAGACTAATGACCTTGCCCGGAAAAAACAAATCATTATGGAAAATTTAACAAGCCTCAGGACTTGCTAAATAAGGCCAAGACCGGTTCCCGGTTGTAGCGCCGATGATGATGATGATGAATAGTCTTATTTCCAAAAGCTTGTTTACTCATGGGCTGCTCCGTTTACACCCTGACTGACATGTTTCCTGCGACGGGATTTAATGCAAGCCGTGCCATCGTAGATGTTTTTCGCAGTTATATGCCTCAACTCTATTGTTTTATTGTTATCGTGTTTCTATTGTGTGAATTTATCAGTTTGTATTAATCAGCAAGGGAGCCAGAGAATTCGTGTGTTATTTTTTGATAAATTCTTGATTTGGGTTTCCTGCGTTCATGAACGATGGCTCTTTCTCTGTCTCTCTCTCTCTCTTTACATTCGAGTAACATCGCTCACTATCCGAATGTAAACATGTGGTAGCTTGCTACATTCGGGGCAAAGTTCTGGAGCGCATCTACACAGTGGTATTTTTTTAGGGTTGATTAGGTTCTGTTAACTGCAACAAAATTGCAACTGGTGACCATGGAAGCCATTGTACAACCGAAATGAAGTGTTGAATGTTGTTTTGCATTCATTCTTGGTTGGTGCGCGCTTGGTGTGGCGGTGCAGAGTCTTGTTGAAACGTCCATCCTCTTTCATCGAAAGGTTCGATTGCCCACAACTTCAGAAAACTTTCCAAATCAGTATCGCAGTAGACTTTCACATTCATTTTGACGCCACGGTCCAAAAAACACAACAGACCACGGCCATCGAACGCAACGACGACCGAAACCATAACAAACAGTGGTGTTTGACTTCTGGCGTTCTTATGAAGTATCTGTTAGATAGGCACGATCATTTTGTTTGTTCATGAAATGCTTAATTGAGAAATCTTTTCTCATTGGAGAGGACGATGTTTGTTATTTCTCCACTGTATGCCAATCGCAGAAACCCGTTCGCCCTATGGAGCGCAGCTTTTTTCTGCGCATTGGTGAGTTCTTGCTTCTTTTTTGATATATGTGAGACTTTACTTTTGGCTCCTCGATCGTATAGTGGTTAGTATACCCGCCTGTCACGCGTTCGATTCCCCGTCGGCGAGCCTCTGGCGCAAGAATAATGACCTTGCCCGGAAAAAAAACAAAGCATTATGGAAAATTTAATAAGCCTCAGGACTTGCCAAATAAGGCCAAGACCGGTTCCCGGTTGTAATGCCGATGATGCTGATGATGAGACTTTACTTTGAGCTCATTTTCGTTGCATTCTGTAGTTTTATATATATAACTCATGGTCCATTTATCTGTCCCAATGACGTGGATTTTATAGAATTCGCCTCATTACTTTCCGCCGATAATACAGTTTTCTTTCAACCACTACAATAGCGTTCTGTTATGCTGCCATCACGGAAATGGCCTATGGTACAAGACACGAATGATTTATTCACATACTAATGGTGTTGTAGCCACTAGTTTATTTATTCTTGCGCGGCACTGTTTTTCTGTTCAAGATGTATAACAAATATAAACGGTAATTTCTTTTTATGCATTTATTGAATAATGTTACACATTAACTATACTATCAACATTTTTCAATATAGTCTGTGTTATCTACATATACCTGTGTGATCTACATACTTTTGCCACCGATTTGGAAGCTTTAATATCCGTTGTTTGTAGAAAGATTTAGGGCTAGTTCTTAGCCAATGCCCAGGTGCTCAACGACCCCTTCATTACTTTCGAATCGTCTTCCTCCAAGTGATTCCTTCAAAGGTGCGAACAAAAAACATTCGCAAGGAGACAAGTCTGGGTTGTCCGGAGAATGTTCGGGATTTCCCAGCCCATTTCTTCCAATATATCCCATATCAAGGACGCGGTGTGAGGCCTGGCGTTGCCATGGCATCTCGAATAAGCATACCCCGTCTTTTGTTTCGATATTCGGTTCTTGCCGACTGTAACATCTGACAGTAGTGAGGTGCATTTACTGTCCGTTGCCCGTGAAGAAAATCAATCATTAAGACTCCCTTCGAGTCGAAAAAAATCATTGCAAGAAATTTTCCAGCTGAGAAACGAGTTCCTTCATCCTTCCTTCGCCCCTCCTTACTTCCCATTTTCGTATATATATATAGCTCCTCAATAGTATACTGGTTAGTATACCCGCCTGTCACGCGGGAAACCGGGGTTCGATTCCCCGTCGGGGAGCCTCTGGCGCAAGACTAATAACCTTGCCCGGAAAAAACAGATCATTATGGAAAATTTAACAAGCCTCAGGACTTGCTAAATAAGGCCAAGACCGGTTCCAGGTTGTAGTGCCGATGATGATGATGATGATATATATATATATATATATATATATATATATATATATATATATATATATATATATATATATATATATATATATATATATAATGATGTACCCATGTCTCATCACATGTGACGATACGCTTAAAAAAATCCTCAACTTCTTGTCGAAATCGATCCAGAGGTCTTCCACTGATCTCCAACCCGACCTGTTTTTCATTTACGATCAATAACCACGGAATCCATCGATCAGTAATTTTTTGAAACTAACATCATCTGTGATAATGGATTCGACACTTCCATCGTTGATACCCACTTCTGATGAGATTTCTCCAACAATTAAGCGGCGATCATTTTCAATAAGCTCTCGAAGGGCACGTATGTTGTTATCTGTACTACTTGTCCTTGGGTATCGATCATGACTTTCGTTTTCGATACGTTCTCGTCCACTTTTAAATTTTCTGGCCCACGTATACACACGATTCTGAGACAGTGTATCATGAGCAAACTGTACCTTCAATCGAGAATATCGGCTGTTTTGGAGCCCGTTCGGCTTTAACAATCCACTATTTTGACTGTCCTTTTGTCTCGGGAGTGTCGTGGTTTATCCATATTTTATCCACAGTTACTAATCTGCGCAGAAACTCATCTGGGTTGCGCTGCCTGCGCCCCAAAAGTTCTCAGTTGAGAGCAAATGCGACGCCCATCTCGCAGATATTTTTTCATAACCCATTTATTATGCAAAATTTAAACATGAAACAATTTGAAAATTGACAGATATCTAATGAGGAATGATGCTTACTAAAAGAAGACCATTAGCGATGCTACGAGCGCCATCGTTTCTAGGGACTTATTGACCCACCCTCGTAGTATGCCTCTCGGGCGTAACGTTCTCATTTCTGTTCCCTAGATGTAGTTTTAGTTTTTGTATTATTTCCGAGATATTCCCTAAAATGGCCGAGGATTTAACGACTTCATTTGTTAAAATTTTTATAATAATCCGTTCCGCAACAGATGTATGTACCTCTTGCTCGCTCATGGCTGTGCTGACTGCAAAGTCGAGCGCAACCGCTAGCCAAGCCGGTTCCTATACTCTTCATAAACCAAACAACGGCAACGCACAAGATTATCTAGCTCGCAATTTGTTGCTAAGCATTAAAGTAAAATTACCGTTTATATTTGTTTCACCCTCGTATATTATGTAACTCGAAATACCATTCACAATTTCAGCCACCTGTCTTACATGTTCGCCTCTACAAAGGCAAAATTGTAAAATACACAATTTATAATATACAATTTTATTTCTGTCAACTTCCATATTTTACACCCTATTACTGATAACTAAATCGAGCAATCAAAAAACTGTCAAGGAATTTTATGATGGTGAATTTCACTTCTCCTAATATCTAGGCAGTGAAAGCTCATGCCAATTCATACATCCTTTTCTTTTTCTCTTCGTCTTCTTCCTCTCGCACTGTTATTTAATTTTTAAGGGTGCCTCAAAATCTCCTTATGTCCGCGCGGTTGTTTAAAAATGAATCCACAGTAAATTCGTCTGATGGTCTGTGGTAGCACTTTAACATTTGCCAACCATCCTAATCGAAGAATTCATTTTAAGCATATATTCGATGAGGGTTTGGGACAAATATATAGATTACCGTTCTACAAATGTCATTCTTCCATTATTATCTCGGGACCGGGCCTCTACGACCATACTACAACGTACTCCATATTCATGATTATTTATCCTTCTGGAAGAAATCCAGAGTTAACCACACCACAGCAAGGGAAGGAAGCATTTTATCATAAATTCCGGATATTTCTTTCATAGACTGGAGATATTTATTAAATATTTGCCCCCCGACAGGAACAACACATTTAAGCATAAATAAACCATTAACCAGACACTGAAAGGATCCACCACACTAAATGAATTTACTTGATAACATGAAATCCATAATTAAGTACACTGGGGAGTGACGGGAAAGGAAATTTGTGGTAGCAATAACATTTCAAGGGTCTACAAATTTGTATGTGGGTTGTAATCAATCTACTTGACAGTTTTTATACACAGTCCTTTTCTTCATTGGGGCCTCACAAAGGTGCCCCAAGCGAATCCATAACCGATTTTTGGGGTTTTTGCATGAAAATAAAGGCAAATACAAAAAAAATATTGTAATAAAAAAAAAGTACATTACTATCACTCCCGTCCAAAATGAACTTCAACCTTCTTTAGTTAGAAGGATAATCCTCATTTTTAAGGAGTAACTTTGAATTGGAAATGTAAGAGTCTTAATAACTTCGTCCGTGGGTAACTGAAGGTGTGGTTAACAACGTAGATATAAGGGGAGACGTCGATATCAACAACGCTCGCCCGAATGCATCAAATCGCTTGTTCCTCCCTTACAACTTTCCGGAAATTTACGTTGCAAAAAGAGAGGCACTTTTAAGGACTCAATGTGAGTTGGCTAACAATGTATGCTAACAAAGGTGTGATAAAAAAGCATAGCCTTTGAACACACATCTATTGACGTCAAAATATATCGATCCCTTTTAATTCAGATTTTTATTTTCACGCTTTAATACTATTAGTGGTGGTAACCACCACCTTCTTTGAGCTGCCCTGATATTTTGACCTACATTTTTAATAAGGCTTCCAGAATTTCCCTTGTGATTTTGCAAAGTTACATCCGGTCATAAAGATTGAGCTCGTGCTCTTGGAAACCATACTGAATATAAATAAATGAAACATCGAAATCGATAAGGGAAAGTCCAATAGCTACTCAGTCACCCCAAGGATACTACATATTTAGTCCTCGATTTTTGTAACGAGATACGCCGGAACATTATATTTATCGTCTAAAGATAAAGAAAAAAACTGGATTCTTTAATGTGGAAGTTCGTGAAGATGATAACTCAGTCGCTACACGAACAGAAAATGTATGTGACTAAACTGTTGTACCAGAAGCAACACAAATTGCTTCAAGTATGTTGACCCACCTGCTAAACAATCACCCTTAATCCGGTCTTTGTTATTTTATTGTCAAACATCAAATAACCAAGGAAACTAAATACGTGGAGGCTTTAATGTATTTGTGAGTTCATTTCGAATATAACGATAAGAGAGTAACTAAACTTGCTAAATGTTGTTTAACTTCAATTTCTAGAATTGAATTTTTAATTTTCCTCTCTTAATTTCATTAATAATAAAACTTATGGGTTATTTACTAAAAACTTGTCTGGTTTTCAACCCTTATATAACAACTTAAATATTTTGAAAAAAATATGCTTTTTTTGAAAATTGTCTTTTTCCTTTTAAAACGTTTTAAAAAAAAAATTATTTTAATTATATTTTTAGGGATGTTCCGTAAAAATTTATATGTAACATCAAAGTTGTGATCTCTGATATTATCATTTAATATTTAGTTATCGGAAATAAAGTTGGTTTATGTTATTTATATTCTCTTTTATTAGGCCCCACGTTGGGCGCCAAAATGTAACACCTGAGCGTAACCCCAGATATTAACATTTATTATTTAGGTATCGTGAAGGTGCTTGGTTAGGGTTTTCTGTTTATACTCTTGTCATGGCCCCACGCTGGGAACCATTTAGTATTGGGTTATAAGGACACTGTCGTTACTTACAGGCTTTTTTGTGGTGTGGGTCCTTCGCGCTGGATCCCTTCCCTGTGTGGTTACTTACAGTATTCTCTTCCCTTAGTATTTGAACTGATGCCTCCTGCAAGCTCTCTCCAACGATGTTTTATCTTGTCGCCGCTGGGGATTCTTGGCTCGAAATTATATACCAATTTCCTTTCTATTTTTATTTTTAAACTTTATTTCACTGGCAATACAATTACTTTACTAACAATTTCAAGTCTATATTTAGTTCTATTCGTTGCATGTTTATATTTACTTCTATTTACACTTTATACTTTTATTTAAAAAGCCGCTGTTCTTATACAGGGCCTCAGTCTTCTTGTTTGGTTATTACACACTGCTCGGAAACCCATTTGCAACCACTCTTTATATACCAAATTATTGGTGAGGAAGTGCAGATGATGCATTTTCCTCACCCAGAATGTGTAACCTATTCTGAGGTTATTTGCCTGTCATAGGCCATTCGGATTTTTCAATAATCGTTTAATTTGCCCTGCTAAAAATGCAGTGGCAATGAATTGAGCAATTACTTAATTGCTTTCATACGAAGAACGAATTATAGGGCATTGCCCGTGTGTGCTAATCGTATCATACGATTAATTGCGCTTCACTGCTGTGTTCGCTACGTCGCCGAACTCAGCACTTTGCCGACGCTCAATTACTTCGTCGTTGGTGGCCTTTGACAACATGGCTCGTGTCATATATCTTGTATGACACAGTAAAGATGTGTATTGTTTAGTGAGAGCAGAACCCTCGTTTATTACACTTAGTACAAGCGTTTGAGAAAAAAAAAAGAAATTAAAAGTAAAAAAAAAAACTTACGAACTAACTTAAGAAATAGGATTACAAAAAATTACATTCGAATAAGTAAGAAGATAAAAAGGTGGGAAGGTGGCTGTGCACGTGATGGGGTGGCGAAGACCGGGTAGTAGGATAAAGGGGCGGGGTGATGGGAATGTATACGGGTAGTAAAAGTGTAGATAGTGGGTGGGGGAAGGTCACGAGGGGAAAGACAGAAGACGACGTTTGAGAGCAATAGAAATGAGGTAGAAATCGAAGGAGGTGTGGTAAGAGTTTGCCTGCTTAAGCATACTTGAAATAGGTTCATTACAACCGTAGGAAGTGTGGTGGGAGGGCAGATAGAAGAGGCGAGGGTTTCGTAGGTTGCGGGAGTTGGTGTTGAGTGCGATGGCGGAAAGCAAGCTAGGGCAGTTGATTGTGCCGGAGAGGAGACGGTGGATAAAGAGGATATCGGCAAGAGTTCTGCGTTCCTCAAGTGTACTGAGGTTGATCAAATGGAGCCGGCTTGTGTATGGGGGAAGAATCCGAGGATTCTCCCAGTTCAGTCCACGGAGGGCAAAACACAGAAACCGACGTTGCACGCTCTCGATTCTGCGGATATGGGACGAGCAATGTGGAGACCAGACCTGACTGGCGTATTCAAGAAGGGGGCGGACGAAGGCAATGTAGAGGGAACGGGAAACGTAAGGATTAGAGAATTCCTTAGACCAGCGTTTCACAAACCCTAGGGCGGAGTTGGCCTTAAGAATAATATCGTCGATATGTGGGATGAAGCTGAGCTCCCTGTCAAATAAGATTCCGAGGTCACGTATTGAGGATACGTATGAGATCTGCTGGTTAAGCAGGAAGTAAGGGCGAGGAGGTGGGGGTGGACGTTTGTGGGAGAATGTAATGGAGTGACATTTGGTAACATTGAGATCAAGGCAGTTATTACGGCACCAGGTTGAGAAGCTGTCGAGGTCCTGTTGGAGGAGTGAGGAGTCGAGGGGAGAGATGATTGTTTTGTAGAGTTGGGCTTCGTCCGCATAGAGGGATATGGATGAGTGTTTAATAACAGAGTCGACATCATTGATGGTTAGGATAAAAAGGAGGGGGCCTAGATAACTTCTTTGCGGAACCCCAGAGGTGGGAAAAAAAGGATCGGAAAGGGAGGATCTGAATTTGACACGGTAGGATCGGTCTTTCAGATAAGAAGATAACCATTTGATCAATAGGGGTTCGAAGCCTAGGGAGGACAGCTTGAAAAGGATGAGATTATGGGAGATTTTGTCAAATGCCTTGCTGAAATCGGTGGTGATAACATCAACTTCGTTGCCATTCTCTAAGGCACGGAGAGTATGGGATGAGAACTCGATCAGATTGGTTGTGGTCGACCTACCCGAAAGGAAACCGTGCTGGTTGGGTGAGATGATGGATTTACAACTAAAAGATAACGCATTGTAAAGAAGCCCTTCGAACAGTTTGGGGATATGAGATAGTTTGGCGATGGGTCGGTAGTTGCTGATATCATTTTTAGGTCCCTTTTTATGTATGGGGGTGACATAGGAGGATTTCCATATACTAGGGAAGGTCCCTTGAGATAGAGATAGGTTGAAAATTTTGATATCGGGAGAGAAAGAGAAGTGGAACAGTTCTTTAAGAATACAGACGGAAGTCCATCAGGTCCGGGGCTGAACTCGTCTTTGAGAAAGTTTAGTTTCTCCTCAACTACGTGACGCTGAATAAGTTGAGGAGAGAAAGGACCAAGGGAGAATTCGGGCAAGTCATTGAAATACGACGGATTGGGTTCGAAGGAGAAGTCCGTGAAGGATTTATTGAAAAACGACGCGAACAGGTTGGCAATAGTTAGGTTGTCGTTTGACGTAGTCGTGCCATAAGAGAGGGAGTTTGGATAGGCGTCGGATTTACGTTTATAATTTATTAAGTGGAAAAAGGATTTGGGATCGCTAATCAAATTGGATTGTGTTTTAATAAGGTATTTGGAATAGAGGGAGTTGTAGAGTTCGGAAAATTTATAAAAGGCCCCGAGATAGTTGGAGTAGTTTTCAATGGATCGCGTTTTGGGGAAAATGTTCCATAAGTTATTCCTTTTGTTCCGAAGATTGCGGAGATTGCGGTTGTACCATGGCGGCGAAGCAACCGATGACCTGCGGCGAGAATAGGGGACATATAAGGCGACGGCATAGTAAATCTCCTTATAGAGAGTGGCCGTGGCTTCTTCTACACCCAAATGATCAAAGCGAAACGCTGTTTTGCTAAGATGTTCATTTAGGAGGCGGAAATTAGCCTTATGGAAATTGTAAGAAAAGCAGCCAGGAGGTAGAGGGGGCTGGGTTTCATGGTAGAGATATAAGGATAAGAGCAGTGGGGGGTGATAATTGTCAATGGTAGAGAGGGCGTGTGGGCTAGGGGCAACTGAGGACATGAGAGGGTCGGTTGTGAACACGAGGTCCAGCTGTCTCGCCATATGATTTGGGACATTGCTAATTTGATGGAGGCCTGAGTCGGAGAGCCCGTTAATAAAAATACGTTCATTAGAACTAGTGGGGTTAGAGACGTAGAAGGCTAGTTCGTGAGCTGATGTCCATTGTAGGCGGGGCAGGTTAAAGTCGCCAAGAACGACGATATCGTCTATTGCGGTGCTTAACACTGTAAGGTTATCTACCTCTTCTATTGCGAGTACGTATGACGCGGTGGGTCGAGAGGGAGGAATATAAAAACAGATAATAAATAGAGACTTAGGGCGCTTGTCAATTTTAATAGCGACGTAGTCGAGATCCGGAGAAGAAGAGATGGCAATTAGAGATGAAGTGAGTCTCTTATGAGTGGCGAGCAGCACTCCACGGCATGGGGAGTAGGGACCTTCTCGATGAGCGTCGTCATCGCGAAAAACGTTGAAGGAAGGGGGGAATAGTTCAAGACTACTGATACTAGGGATAAGGTTGGTCTCCGTCAGAGCGTATATGTCGAAGGGGAGGGAGTGTGCCTTTTCCAGAGTCGAATGTGTTTTGGAGCGGAGACCCCTAACATTCTGATAGTAGACGGTTATGGGGAGAGTGTTGAAATGATTAGAGGGGCCAAAGGGGGCTGAAAAGGGTCAAAAGTAATATTGATTATTGGGAAAGGTAATTTTGCTGTCAATATACTGGCGAAATGCTGAGAGATCACTTAGCACCTTATTTGGGGGCATATCGAGATTATTATGGAAGTTGATGAATAGGCTGCGAAGGCTAGGGACGTCAGTAGGTAGACCTTCCTGCTGGATAGGGGCCATTACGCTGGTTTTCGTAATACCATCGTAACAGACAGAGTCGGCTTTATCGTGGAGGAAAGCAAGATAGAGGCGTACATTCTCATAGATCACTTTGTTTCTAAATTTAGACAGGGCATACCGGTTGTCCGAAGAATTAATGGTTTGCTGAGTGAGTTTAACAAATGGTGGTAAAACTGGGTCGATTAATGGTCTAGGGGGGGGGGGGGGGGGGGGGCGAGATGGGCAGGGGCGACGACTAGGTGCGGAAAGGAGTGGGGCAAGAGGCGGCCTCGTGTTAGGACCAGTAGGTGAGTGATGGGAGGGGGGAGGATTAAGAATGTGTGACCTATGGAAGTTAGAATATTTCGCGCCTGTTTTGAGGTCGAAAAGGAGGATGGAGTTGGAGACCTGGGCCGAGGGTGGTGAGGGGCGAGCAGGTTTGCTATTATTTTTACGGGGGGCTATATTGCGGGCGGACGAGGAGGTGAGTACAGAGTGGTGGTGGCGGACGTGGTTGGGGCTAGGGAGAGGAGCTAGGATCTGGTTAGGCACAGGATATTTCTTGGAGCGGCCATTCCCTTGACTGGGTCGGGGTGGGCGTGGTAAGCGAGGGAGTCGAGGGCGCATTGGTAGGGGACGATTTGCTGTAATATGTAGTCGAAACATGAGGCCTGTCGACCTTGCTTGGTCGTAGCGAGCGACCTTTACTCGTTTGCCATGATATGTGTCTTGCGTCGGCCGGTATTATGAGTAATCATCAATATGAATGATAAATGATATATGCATGATATTCTGTGGAAGAACGCGGCAACGCTTTGCTTTGGATTGGATGGGCGTTTATCACAACGTGTGCGATATGCACTGTAATTGAATTATTTATGGGAAGAAGTACTTTATTTGGATTAATCGTTTGAGAGGATGTTTGAGATGGTGTGATGATGCTTGAAGTATTAATTGTTTAAGAGGGGGTTGCAAGGCGAGGTGTAACAGATATTACTGCGATAAATCTCTGTATTCATAAACTTAGCAATTAATGGTTCAATCATGTTCAATGTACTCTCCATGCAATGCGACGTACTTGTTGCACCGTCTCTGCCACTCTTTAAAGACATGTAAAAAGCCATCCTTCAAAATCTCTTCTTTAGACTTTACAGCCACACTTGCAGTAGGTAAATGGGGATCTTTGACCTTTCTTTGGCGTGGGAATATGGCAAAATCATTCAAACCGATGTCTGGGATTTATGGGGATGCGATATAATAGGAATGTTTTTTTTTGTGCTTGGAAATTCCACGCATTGTTGTGAGACAATAATTTCCAAAGGTTAACGACATCTATGTCTCCTTCCATACATCCCATTAAGCTATAGGCTTCGTGAAATACTTGAACATCTTTCGGAGCTTGGCTGATGGATCCGGTCGAGAAAAAAAAATAGCATCTCAGGGCACTGACTCAACGCTATAGGTTCGCCTTTCCTGGGAAGAGTAAAATTAAAAAAAAAGTGCCAGTCTTTATGGAACACTTTGAACAGCTTTGAACTAGTCTTATGTTCATTTTATCTAATATTTGGTTTATGATTATCTACGGCTTAAACAACCCAAATATTTTCAAAAAATCCTACATTTTAAAGAATATATTATAAAAGGAGTTTTTATTATAGCCCACTGGTTTTTAATATTATGACGATACGCTGTTTTTTTTATTTTTTTATTGTAGCGCCAAAGACAATCCGTAAAGATACCGTGGATCCAAACCTAGGATACGCACAATTCACAGATGTAACAACACTGGGCTTATGTACTAAAACACACACTTGCATATCATACCGCTCTTCCCGCGGGACTGAATGGGGATTTTCTATTATGGGACTGCTTTCTGTTACTTCTAGTCTTGCTCTTTTGAGTTTACGTAATTTAATTTGTACTATACTTACTAAAGTGCATATTTCGGTTTAACATTCCTTTTTTTGTGGGGGTTCTTTAAAACTACCCACAATTCCAACCCCAACTCCCCTCACCAACCTGCAGTCACCTGCAAAGATTTGCTCCCCAAGGGCATTGTTTCATGCATTAACACATCACCACAATTTTCTTGAAATTAATTCGGTTAGAATACAAAGAAACCATCATAAATCAGGGAACCTTATCGGCGCTCCCGTCACCCGGCGTATCCTGCCACACACGTGCGCAGCAGATTTTCCTCACTTACCCTCATTCGAGGCAGCCTCTCTCCAACCAACAAAAGCGTCTTTCGCATCTCGCGTCTAGCCGCCAAAAACCGAATTCACCAGCATGTAAATATACACACAAAATAATTCGATCCTTTCCGCCGGCATAGATACCGTGCATGACCTCGCAGCATGGGTAAACAATGTAATCTCCGCGGGATCAACCGCACACTCACCAGGACCTACTCAGAGAGATCCCCCCCCCCCCCCCCCCCCTTGCTCAACAAAGAGAAACTTCACTCTCTCTTAAGAACTAAACTCGCCCCTATCCGAGGCTCGACCCTGCACGAGTCAAAGGTAGTCGAGTTTTACCCTACGAGAAGTGCGCACCGGGGAGTCGATAAGAAACGGTCAACAAAGAGTCTTAGAAATTGAGTCGAAGTCTTGGTCGGACGGAGAAAAAGGGTCGGCACACCTCTTTTTTTTTAACGAAAAGTAATTGATTAAAAATAATATAGTGTAATAATAATATTAAAAACAGTAACAATATTAAAACAAAATCGTGATATATAAAGAGACTCTGCTAAAACAAATAGTAAAACTGTGTTATTTGAAAGTTAATTTGTTTACTGCGTTGCAAACTCTACTTGTGGAAATTTCGTAGTGGAAAGTGAAAGAACAGTAACTGACAGCAGCTTGTAAAAGAAGCACGAAACGCAATCCGTGAACTAGAAGTGCAAATTCGGTAGAGCTCAGCTCATAATGAACATAGATAGTAGAAGTGTGAATATTAAAGTATTTTGAATTTTACATCGATAGAATATTCGTGAACACGCTCCCGTGCTGGCACAACTACTTAATATTACCCACAACCTAGCTACCTTCGGGTCCCCCAAGGCAGTCACCTAGGTCCTTTACTTTTCATTCAAACTCTAAACGATATCGATAGAGTCATCATTTTTCGTCATCATCTCTATGTTGATGACACAAAATTCTATAAGACTATCATGTCACCACTTGATTCTGCATTACTTCAAGGAGATCTTGACAACTTCTCAGTCTGGTGTCGCAAAAACTGCTTAGAGCTTAATGTCGCTAAATGTCAGTCTGTTACAAATTAACAACAGCAAAACATGGGTAGACGACGCTGTTTCTATATAGCGAAACAGGTTAGTCCACCTTCGATTTCCTTTTGTACATTTCAATACAAAAGTTTATCCCAAGCCAATGTTCCCTTTTAAGATATAAAAAAATGAAGCTATTCGCTTGGGAATCGTTGTCATTCGGTGAAAAGTGAGCATGAGTATACTTTTCAACCCTCTCCATTTCCCGGAACGCACTTCCTAGTTCTGTATTCCGAGAATTACCCAAGCCTCTTTTGGTTTCGCTTTTCATTGCAGGTGAAACCAAAGCAACCCCTAAACCAAACTGCTTTCCTTTGCAATTTTCCCATTGTCTCTAGGTTCATTGACTGCTGAGTAAATTCGCGAGAATTTATTCGCATTTAATGGGCTCCTCGATATTATAGTGGTTAGTATACCCGCCTGTCACCCGGGAGACCGGGGTTCGATTCCCCGTCGGGGAGCCCCTGGCGCAAGACTAATGACCTTGCCCAGACAAAATAAATCATTATGGAAAATTTAACAAGCCTCAGGACTTGCTAAATAAGGCCAAGACCGGTTCCCGATTGTAGTGCCGATGATGATGATGAAGTGGGAAAATAAGGTTGAGTATGCGATCGGGAATGGGCCTGTGGTATAAGATGGCGCGAATGGGCATCGAGCTCTCTGATAGTTAAAAGTTCACATCGGTAGAGAATTATCTCGAATAAAAAAAAAACCCATGGTGCGGTCAGTTAGTGTGAGAAAGCCGGTGCAAGAGATTGACGCTTGGTTTAAACCGGATGGATGTATAATAATTGTACAATAGAATAAAAGATAATTTTGAACCAAACTTCAAAATATATTTTCGAATTCCTCGAACGTTTTCGAGTGCGTGAAGTGGATTTCTTGTTCGTCAATTGTCAATTTTGATAAGAAACATTAATAAAAGATCAAAGTTAAGTTACCGTGCATTTAATTGTAAAGCAAATAAAACAAACCAAACTGAACTTTCTAAACTCGTATGTGCATGGTAATAATAATAAAGAACTAAACTAAAACAGTGTGATTACAAATGTGTCCAACCCTTTAAACTAAATTACGTGAACAAAAACAAAGGTGGATTCATATTTGTGTATTTAATTCAATTGTATGTGAGAATTGTATACATCATCATCATCGGCACTACAACCGGGAACCGGTCTTGGCCTTATTTAGCAAGTCCTGAGGCTTGTTAAATTTTCCATAATGATTTATTTTGTCTGGGCAAGGTCATTAGTCTTGCGCCAGGGGCTCCCCGACGGGGAATCGAACCCCGGTCTCCCGGGTGACAGGCGGGTATACTAACCACTATAATATCGAGGAGCCCATTAAATGCGAATAAATTCTCGCGAATTTACTCAGCAGTCAATGAACCTAGAGAGGAGAATTGTATACTGCTTTCTATTAATAAAACAACCTTGAATTGAATTGACTCTTCAACCGTGTGTATCTTTCTATGGGAGAAATAATTTTGACAACTGTGATACCAAAGTAAATACTATACTATTACTATTTATTGGCCTGTAGGAACCCGGAAGTCCATGACTTCACCGACTCGACTCCGCCATCGTTCCCTGTCCTGTGCAATCCCCTTCCACACTCGACCATCCGATCCGACCTCCTCAAGGTCAAACCTTACATTGTCCGCCTAGTTCCGTCACGGCCGTCCTACCCGTCTCTTTCCCGTTGGTCTACCGTCAAGAATTCTACGCACGGTCTTATCGTTCCCCATTCGCGGTAGATGTCCGGCCCATCTTAATCTTCGCGACTTGACTACTCTCACTATTGTAGGTTTGCGGTATAGCTCTTCCAGTTCGTGGTTGTGGAGATTCCTCCATTGTCCTGACTCCTCGTCATATTTGCCGCCAAAGATAGCCCTTCAAACTTTATTCTCACATACGCGGAATTTGTTTTCTTCCCGTTTTGTGAGAGCCCATGTTTCGCACCCGTATAGAACAATCGGCATGATTATGGTTCTATAGACACGGAGCTTTATGTTACGTGATAGCAGTTTGGATTTCAACAGTTTACTGACTGCGTGCCAAACGTTGCCGGAATGTAGTCTTTTATTAATTTCCTTCCACATTTCGTTACTGGCCGTCAATATCGTTCCCAGATATTTAAATTCTTTAACTTTTTCAAATATCCTGCCTCTGACCTTTATATGTGTTCTCTAAGTTCCACCTGCTCTCGCCGTAATCATGTATTTTGTTTTGTCTTCATTTATTTCTAGGCCCACCTTTTCTGCCGCTTGCATGATGATTTCACAGTTTTTACATACAGTTTCTACATTATCGCCCAGAACGGCGATGTCATCCGCTTATGCGAGCATTTGTGTGATCCCGTTCAGGGATGATTCGCCCATGTTGTCGTCTTGTACCTTTCGGATGACATACTCGTGCACAAGGTTAAAAAGACAAGGTGAGAGGCCATCCCCCTGTTTTAATCCGTCCCGGATTTCAAATGGTTCTGAGAGGTGGTTTTCTACTCTAACTCGGCCTTTGTTTTCGTTCATGCAAATTTGGCATACTTTTCGGGATCCCCAGCTCAACTACAATATGGTAGAGTCTTTGTCTTGCGACCGAGTCGTAGGCTTTTTTGAAATCTACGAACAGTTGGTGCACCGTCTCTCCGTATTTCCACTTCTCTTCCAGCAGTTGACATTTGTTAGTATTTTGTATGTGGTTGGGAGCAATGATATCCCAGTCAGATCTGTCGCCTTTTTTGAAAATGGGGACGACTATTAGGTTTTCCATTCTTCCGGAGTGACTTCCTTATCCCATATTGTTTTGAGGAGCTGGTGGATCTTTCGAGCGGTTGCCTCCCCTCCATGCTTCACAAGCTCTGCCCGTATCCAGTGGACTCCGCGAGCCTTGTTGTTTTTCAATCGATTTATTGCGTCTACAACTTCGTTGAAAGAGGGCTCTGATGTGGAATTGGTATTTTATTTGCTATGGTATATGTCCCTGATGCTTTCTTTTTTCCAATTTTATTTCGGTGTTCTTCACTATTTGCTTGTGTACTGTGTGTGCATCTGCTTAACTGCCACAACTTCCTTTTCCACACTGTCTTAATCAACTGCTGGACCTGTCTCCTCCATGTTTTACAAGTTGCCATGGAATGTTATCGGCAGCGAGAGCCTTGTTGTCCTTCAGTGAATTTATTGCATCTACTACTTGGTCGGTGAAGCGCTCTTGTATAGGTGGCTCGGTGGTAAACACGTTTAGCACATTTATTTCTGGTTAGTTGGCACGCACATTAACCAAGTTTTCAAAGTACTGCTTCCACCTTCCCCCCATATTGTTTGTTTCTGTAACCAAACAGCCACTTGTGCCTTGAATTATTTGGCTCTTCTTCGGTACCCGTTTTTAAAGGAATTTATGGCACCACACACTCCTCAGTTGTTCTTCGCTCTGATATTCCTTAAACATTTTTTCGACTGGAATCTTCTTCTATTCTTGTTTTTCCCACCTGAAAGTCTTCTCCCATTCGCTTTTTTGCATGTGAAGAGCCTCACAGCCTCTTTTCGAATTGTCGCGTATCTTTCTGCGTTAGCTTCCTCATATCCCTCTAAGTGGATCATCCTGAGACATCTACGTTGCTCACTCTTCGTCCGGCACTCATCGTCAAATCAAGGCTTGGACTTAATTTTTTTTTAAAATTCAAATACCTTTTGGTCTGTTTGTTTGATTAGGTCTTTGAATTATATTATTATACTATTCAGTGTCCACATTATTGTGTTCCTCCTCCTCACATCCTCACAACTCCCATTCACCAGTATGTTAAACCCATTCGCCATTCCACCTTGATATTCAACCCTTTCGCAGAGGTCTTTTAGTTTATCAATTTAATGTTTGGCTCATACTTCAAGGCAGATACAAATCGTGGCTGCATGGATTTCACGTATGGTCTGTGAGTGACCAGTTCATCAGAGAAATTGAGTTCAAAGCAACTGATGTTGCAATGGTCGATGCAAAACTCTTACGCGATTGCAACGTTTCGGAACAAAGGCTCAATATCGCAGATTGGAAAGTTTGCTGAAACTGCTGAACAAACGAAAGTAGCCGCTGTAGATATTATGAAACCAATGAAACCAATGACTCGAGACAGTAGAATCGTCAACAGAAATATCATCAATATCATCAAAGCAGCAGTCTTCTGTTGAAAGTATTGATGATGTTTCTCTAAAAGGCACGTTCTTCTTATTATTACTTCTCCAAAAAGTCAAACGTTTTCCTAAAACTGCCGCCTGTTTTTGAAAACTGAAATTACCAAAGAAATTAGTAAAACACAATCGTCGAAGAGTGGTTTAATTTGATTACGGAATTGATTGGCGCATCCATATCGATAAAGGAGCTTTAGCGATTACTTTGTTTCGCAGGTGGTTTTCCGACTCACCCACACGTTGTGAAATCAGAAATCCGATTGGTTATCGAGACTCTTATGTAAGCTTCCAATTTTGTATGGAATACTGGAATAGAAGCATAAACTATAGGCCAGTGAATCGGAACACATAATGAAGATATTTAATAATCGAATATAATCCTAAAGTTATTTAAATTTCGAGCAACGTTCAAGTGTTTCAAATCTCCCTATGCCAGCACAACTACTTCACATATCACAGAAGCTCCCATGCATTTGCATATGCATTGTGTGTACGTCCAAGGATACCCGGGCGTGTGGAATCTCCTGATACCTAATTGTTTCTTGCATGAAGGAGTTCTCCATTTCGATTTGCAGCAAACGTGGCATTTGTGTCATAGACGTTCTCTGGCTATGTTCTCCGGGTATGCGGTGCGCACCATGGGCTGGTATCCGGTTCAACGAGATCTATGTACAGGAGCATGCTTTATGACGTAAATTGAGTTTTGGTGCTTAGGTTAGGCATTCTTGTATTGCATCCACACCAATTGTAATAGATTTCAAAGGAACCGGGAATTGGCATTGGTATCAGCAACAGGCAGACACCAACTACGTGCTCAATTAGTAGTCCATCCCAGACCTGGGATCATCGAATCTTTTGTTTCTAAATTTAGCGAATCTCTCGTTCGAATATTCCATTCAATGATTGATATCAATTATCACAGTAAATGAATTTACGTAATATGAAACAGCAACCTGGTGGTTGCTCCCACGAGCATGTGCATTGAATATATTTATCTCGTAAACAAAACACAGGTTTAATGGAAATGACGGACGCAATAAACACCCATAACGACTGGAAAATTATAGGAAATGGTTAAAAAGAGCGAATATCCAATGATAGACGAGGCCACATATGTTCCATAAAATGAAATAAAACCATTTGATGACCAACAGATGAATAGTCCACGAAGTGTATTCCGGTTTTCTCATTTAATCGAGATAGTTAATGTATCGGTTTGCTTTGCCTGTTGCAATGTGGCATTGTAGATTCGAGTCTGTTTACGTACAAATTTAGTGAGTTTAGTATTTCTCAATATCAGAGACTGGATTTGGGTAATAATTAATAAGGACTGTGTGCATATAAACCAACATTAGCTTTGAAATGGGTGGCTACTTTCCCACAAATGGTGAATGAATTAATTACGTCGAGGTTCATTGTGTGAGCATAAGAACATTATCTAAGTTGTATTTATACAATTGATGTGACCTTGATTTCAATGTCAACAAGTAAATAATGCTCTTTTGAGATGCCCACGGCCTCAGCTAACTCGCGCAACTTCACTTTACAATCACTCAAAACAACTCGATGCAGTTGCTTTAAGATTTCCGCATTCGTAGCCTCTTTTAGCCTTCCATAGTGAGGTGCTTCTTCGGTGTTTGTACGACGCATTTTAAATTCACTAAACACCGATAAACTGTTGTTCTCGAAGGAGCGGATGTGGGATAACATTTCTGCAAGCACTGCAATGATTGTTCAGAAGTTTGTTCCATCAAAAAACAATGTTTGATCAAGATGTGGTATTCCTGTTTTCCATTCTCTTTACGAAGGCGAAAGTAGCGTCACTCAAAGGATTGTAGCTTCTAAACGAATTAACGAAATGTCATGAAATGCTATATATAAACTAGTGACAAATGAGCCTCTCTAAATGAGTCATGTTCGTGTGTATTTTGCTTGGAATTTTTTTTTGTATTTAAGTCTGGTGGTACGGGTTCTGTGGCCGGAGCCTCAATTATTCTTGTGATACTTTCTACTGTAGATTTTCAGAGGACACGGAAAGCTGGGACCCTCCGGAGAAATTTGGGCCAACTCTTCTCCTTAGATGTTCCAACGTAGTTGTATCTCTAGGTAACCAGAATTTGAACCCTTACAGTGGGTTGTTCAATAAAATGGATGACACTGAGCGCCCGGACGAAGCTCAAGGAGGATATGCGGGGTATGTGACTGCCCGTATTGGCTCGCATATGTTGAAACCTCAAAAATCCTATCGGATCAAAGGAATGGTTCCGCCAAAGAGATGGCTTCATCTCGGTAGGATAGTGGTTAAGATCAATTAACAATGGAGAGAAAAGGTCAGCAAATGGAGGAGGACAGTGAGCGTCCCTCTCCCTACAATTTTAATATGTATGGGGCAAACAATTCGTTCGCTTCTCTTGCATCCTCAGAGTCTGAGGATGAAGAGGAGGAAATAACTGAATTGGAGGCGAAACTTGCGATGGCAAGAGCCCGTCTAGAAGAGAGGCGCCGAAAGAAAAAAATAGCGGCACTCGAAAAAGAAAAAGACACCGAACAACAACAAAATCCGAAGCCAAAAGTCGGCCAACAGCAACAGCAACAGCAACATCAACATCAACAGCAACAACCAACACAAAATCGACCACAGCAAGCAACACAACAGCGGCAAAGCAACAATCACAACCAAAAAATAAAGATGCCACCGATCAACACCATAGATATTGAGTGTAAGGAATTGGTAAGTCTTTGTAAGCTAGCGATAGGACACAATTTTGTAGTTAAAAGACTGGCTGGTAATAGGTTAAAGAGGTCTTAAAAAGGGCCACCGCGGAATTCTACTCGTTCACGCCGAAGCAAACAAAGAGGGTAACGGTTCTATTAAAGGGTGTCGACCCTGAGGTGGAACCGGAGGCTCTGCTCGAGATGCTTCAAAAGTTGAGGCACGACGATCTCGGGTTTATCTCCGTAAAACCGTTCACCACAACCAAGGCAAGAAGGGAAAACCGCAAGCTACCCTTCTTTTTGGTTCAACTAACGCCCAGCAGCAGAATTGGTGGTCTAAGAAAGATTACAGTCTTGGATCATCAAAGTGTCACATGGGACAAGTTAAAAAAAGGCAGAGACATCCTGCAATGTGTCCGCTGCCAAAGGTTTGGTCACGCGGCGGCGAACTGTGAAATGCAGCACCGTTGCGTAAAATGCGGAAAAGACCATAAGGCAGAAGATTGCCCTCTGGGAAAAGAAAGGGTAGAAGACAAAGCCCTTCTAAAGTGCGCAGTGTGCCGGAATGAGGGACACCCCGCTAATTATCGAGGATGTCCTAAATTCCGAGAAATAATGGCAAGAAGTGTGACCCGGCAAAAAAACACAGAGCCAGCTCGTACTACAACCATGCCCGTAACATCGCAGCGGTCGTACGCACAAGTTGCGTCGGGTGGGAGACCATCAAACCAGGCTACAACATTGGTAGCCACAAATACTCCCGCACAGACCGAAACAAAATCGCAAGCAGACGTGGCCACGGCTCTGCTTAATCTGCAGAGACAGATGACACAGCTGCAAAATCAAATAAACGAGATCTACACGTACTTGCCCAATCTAAACAAAAAGTCAATATAAACCCTCTACCCACAACATCAATAAAAGCTCTTGTCGTGAATGTAAATTCACTAATAAGAACTGAGAGAAGAGCCAATCTTTTCAACCTGTTGCAAGTTGAAAAGCCGGATGTACTTCTGGCGGGGGAAACAAAGTTAAACCAGAGACACAAGATATGGCATAAAAACGACGATATTATACGAAGAGACCGACCTAACTCCTCTCAAGGGGGGTGTCGCAATCTTTATTAGAAAAGGGAGCCCTCATAAAGTTATATATAGTGGAGAAGTGCGCAGGTTACGGGTGCTGGAAGCCTGTATCGTACGCATACCCCTTCAGCAAGGGAGGGGTTTGTATGCGATTGCGGTCTACGCACCTGAGGAGCACCAACATAATCTATTTATAGCAGAGCTCGAGACTCTCTTCCGATGCTTACAATTGCACCTGGGCAAAAATTACTTTATTCTAGGGGGAGATATGAACGCCAAGCATAGAAATTGGGGAAATTATTTATCTAATGCCAGAGGAAATCAGTTGGCTGGCTGGTTAGATCAGTTTCATATTCAATATAGAACTGACCTGCTAGCTACCGAATATCCATCGTTCCCTAGAGGTAGATCGTTCTTAGATATCTTGCTAATCGACTCACGACTGAGATTACTTAACACCAATAGACGAAACACAAACTGTTTACGGACAATTGAATACGATAGTGACCACTGTGCATTCACGGTAGTAATAGAGCTTCCGAACGAGCTCGCAGATCTGGAGGAATTCGTGATCCCGCAACCCTATAACTACGGGGCAATGCGATGACCGCGGTTCACCAGATCATTAAAAAGAGAACTTCGTTCGAATGACTTTAATCTGCCAGTAAACAGAAACCTGACTAATGTCGAAATCGACAAATACATTCAACAAATGGACGAAACCGTAAAACGAACAATGGACAAAACAATTCCCAAAACAACAGTTACAGATCACACTCACATGTACAGAAACGCAACAATAAACGCACTCCACAGGCAAAAGAGCAGACTGCTATCGAAATTAAAACAATTACACAGACAGTTTACAGACAGACAAGACCAGGAGATAATATCACTGAAATCCCGATTAAAAAACCTCCAACAATTACTTAAAGCTAATTATAGATTAGCAACAAATTTGTATTGGAACAACAGAATTCGAGCTATAAAAACTAATAACCCGAATATGTTCCCACAAATAAATAAAATATTCAGGAGAAATAATCAAAATGAGATTCAGTGTCTCCAAATCCCACGTACTGAGGTAAACAAGCAGCTGCTAACCAACATTGACATAGATACAGAGAACGCTATCCTCAATAGTGAGCTCTTCGTGATCGAAGATCCTTTGGAAAAGGTGAACGCTTTGGGAGCTGTCTTTCAGGAAATGTACAAGGTGAATGAAAGCATTCACCGAAATCACGACCTGGAGGACAGAGTTCTACTCAATCATCTGCACCTCCGGAATGAAATTTCACTTTGGCAATCGGAGAATCCGGGTTTTAACGAATTCAGTGAAGATAATCTGTCAATTGACATTAATGCCAATGGTGTAGGGGCTAATAGCCTTCTAATAACAAGGGAAGGAATCCAGAGTATCTTCGACTCATTAAGAAGCAAAAAGTCAGTGGGAATAGATGGAGTACCTAACATCGTACTCAAGAACCTGCCCCCAATGGCAATAGATATATACACGGTCCTGTTTAACAACGCGTTGAATAATGCATATTATCCCGCGCGTTGGAAAACGGCTATCATTCAGCCCATCGCAAAAAAGGGCAAAGACTGCACAAACCCAATGAACATGCGTTCGATAAGTTTACTCCCAAGCATCAGTAAAGTATTTGAAAAAACCATTAACAAAGCTCTGGTACAATGGGTAGACGACAACAGCATTATTCCAAATAACCAGTTTGGCTTTAAGGCGGGTCCTGAAACCACACATGCCGCAGCTAAACTGTTCTCCGACATACTATGGAATAAATGTAGGAACCAATGCACAGGGGCCTGTCTGATCGACTTGGAGAAAGCCTTTGATACCGTCTGGATCGAAGGGTTGTATTACAAACTGGTCAGATATGGCATACATAAGCCTTTACTATATGTACTTTACGATATGTTAAAGGACAGGAGGTTCGTGGTCAAAAGTGATAATGTGACCTCTAATAAAACGTATAATATCAAGAATGGCTTCCAACAGGGCGCGGTACTCTCTCCGATTCTTTTTAACATTTACATTAGCGACTTATTAGATGCACTTCCGCAGGCTATTGCGTACGCAGACGATCTCATAATTTACAGAACAGCTCCGAAAGTTGCGATCATAAATAGTTTAATACAGCGAGACTTCAACAAAGTCCAGCGCTATTGTAATGACTGGAAACTTAAGATCAACTTCCAGAAATGTGAAGCCATCCTATTTAGAACTCCATTATATAAAGCCACGTACGACACAAGGAAAAACTGGCGAAAGCTAGTTATCGTGGGACCGCATGGAGATAAACTGGAAACCAAGAGTTTAGTTAAATACCTTGGCATCTGGCTAGACCAATATCTGTATTTCAACAGACATGTAGAGGCTGCTTTGCTCAAAGCGAGGAAAACTTTTGCTATGACAAGGAGGCTATTTCACAGTAGCCAACTTGACAGCAAAGTAAAAGTCATATGCTACATGACGCTAATCAGGCCAACGCTCATATATGGTTGCCCAGTATGGTTCAACATAGGTCCAAATTTGATGGAAATGATTCGGGTGTTCGAAAGAAAGTGTCTCAGAAGTTGTCTCAGATTATATCGGACACCGGAATCGGACTATAAAAAGTATTACTCAAATGAGACTTTATATAATGAAGCGTACATAAATAGGGTGGATAATTTTATGATTAAATTAATCAGAGGACATATTGCGAGAGCAATAAGCTCGACCAATGACCTAATTTTCGGGGCCTATTATCCAAACACCTTGTACTATGAGAGCGTGCGTCGCAACGGCTTTGTTCCACCAGAGGCGTTCCTTGACTTGGACATGAAAGGGCTTATACAGGTTAGATCCGGAATTCCGCTGATCTATCATGTAAGTAGATCATCTGTAGACGGGCGATTGTGCTACGACCGGGAAGTAACGCGCACCGAAGAAGAGCTCCTGCGCTTCAGTAGGGCTATCTCCCATAGAGACCGGGACGATAGTATTAGACAGCGTCAACAGTTCCGGTGGTTGAATGGCATATAAAGACCTGGATACCAAAGTCGGTATAGAATCATAGTATCAGCAGCTAGCTTACATAGACTTAGCTTTTCTAGAATTAGGGTAGTATAAGATTTAAGTTAAGTTAGGTTAAGTGTTTTTACATTAAAAAAAAAAAAAAAAAAAACTGGGTAAGTTAAGTAAGTTAAATTTTAAGAAAAAAAAACAAAAAAAATTGACAAAGTTTTTCAAATTTTTCTTTGTATTTCAACTAATTATCAGTACTGCCACAAAGTTCTGTCGCCAAATTACACGAATGTTAAGTAATGTTTAGCTTAGAGCGTCTGCGAAGGACCAGTAAGTTATTATATAAGATAATTAAGCTAGAATTTAAGCATTTTTTGTCTAGCCTTTAATGTAGAAATTAAGAATATAAAAAGAAAAATAAAAAATGTTTTAAAAATGAAAATGAAAATGTGGTTAAGATCAATCTGAATGTCTAGCCATTCAGCACCGTCTTTTCCGATGCGTTAAACGGACCACGTTTTGATGATATTGTTTTTTTGTTTTATATCCGCATTTATTTAACAATTCAATTACATATTTTACTGAAGATTAAATGTTAAGTTCTATTTTACAAATATCATTCTTACTTCTTTTTTTGTGATATTGTCCTATATATCTGGAAGACCGATTTCCTTTTGTATGGGGCGCCGCCCGCAGTGGAGTGTCTAATCCATGGTTGAAGTTGGTGTGGTTTGAGAGTCATGTAGGCAATTTGAGACGTCCTGTGAGAAGGTATTTCGCTTTTCTTCGAATCCATCTGCCAGTTTTGTCGCTGTCGCTATTGACTGTTAGTCCCCGGTGCATGAATTCCTCACGAGTGTGGCACTGAGTAAAGGGAAGTATTTAAATGGATACGGACAATTGCTTCGTTTTTCAGAGCGATAGATGCATTCGTCTTCCAGAGAGAATCATTCGGGATTAACAATATCATGCTCGAAGTGGGGTGTTGTAATATTGGATGATATGAGCCTGTATGTTAACGTTATGCATGTGAGCGCCGCTTTAGTATGTGTTTAGGTAGTTCTGATGATGGTCAGGCATCCTGATGACCACTACCGATGGACGAAGGATGAGTTTGATTTTTTTATGTCCTGGATGCGGTATAGATTCCCAGTTGGCGGATGAGATATATTTAAATTCAATGACAGTAGACTACACATGGTAGGCCTGTGGGGTTATATTAGTCTGTGTGCCGGCACGGGCACGGGTTCACTAATACACCACAGCAAACAAATTGCAAAATAAAACGTACACTTTCGTCCTTGGGTTTCACGCTCTTTATTTATAATAATGTTTAAGAATCGATATAAACAATGTTCCTGCAACCGCACATTTGTATCAACGCATTTATTGTTTACATTATAATAGTATTCAACTTAAGCACAACATTCATATTCATTTATATTTAGTTAAACCGCTCTACAATCTTTTACACAGAGCCAATCGGCCGAACATTTGTGTCAACGTGTTTATTGTTTACGGGCTCCTCGATAGTATAGTGGTTAGTATACGCGCCTGTCACCCGGGAGACCGGGGTTCGATTCCCCGTCGGGGAGCCCCTGGCGCAAGACTAATGACCTTGCCCAGACAAAATAAATCATTATGGAAAATTTAACAAGCCTCAGGACTTGCTAAATAAGGCCAAGACCGGTCCCCGATTGTAGTGCCGATGATGATGATGATGATGTTTATTGTTTACATTATAATAGTATTCAACTTAAGCACAACATTCATTTATATTTAGTTAAGCCGCTTTACAATCTTTCACTCAGAGCCACTTATTGGCATGACCATTGTTAAACAACCCTGGGCGCAATTTCAAATATCACCGCTAGATTCGTTAAATTAAGTTGCACCGTTTCAAAGAACTACGTTGATTCATCAGCGTCTAACTCCGAATCCTAATCTACGACTCCCTCTGTTCACGGCTATTATACTGTTTACCCATGCGGCGAGGTCATGGGTAAACGAAACCGAGAAAAGGAAATGGAACAAAGGCACCATAGGAGATGTGCATGCAACTGTGTAAATAGACTCCATGCCATTAGGGAAACTGGTACTAAAACCAAATTAGATACTTACACAATGGTGATTGTGCACGGTATCTATGCCGACGGAAAGGATTGAATTCTTTTTTGTGTATATTTACACGCAGGAGAATTCGGTTTTTGGCGGCTAGACGCGAGATGCGGAAACTGCTTTTGTCGGTTGGACAAAAGGCTGCCGTGAATGTGGTTAAGCCAGGAAAATCTGCTGCACACGTGTGTGGCAGGCTACGGTGGTTGACAGGGGTGCTGATAAGATTTCCTGATTTATTTGAATTGTGGGTGGTTCTTCGCGTAGTTTTAAGGGACCCCCACAGCTCATTCGGCTACTAGGGCTAGATAGGATTCGCTGGACCACCATCATCATCTTCATCGGCACTACAACCGGGATTCGGCCTTGGCCTCATTTAGTAAGTCCCGAGGCTTGTTAAATTTTCCATAATAATTTATTTTTACGGGCAAGGTTATTAGCCTTGCGCCAACTTTTCTCGGGATGAAGAAATGGCTGAACCACCAGTGTCTCGAATAAGATACAAGAGCGAAGCAGGACTCGCATGCCCACCATGTTGCCATTCGATTACGACGGCGAAGCCACCGTTGGGACTCTTCGGCTACAAGGGCGATGTAGAACTCGCGTGACCACCGTTGTGGCTCTACGTAAGAAAGGGTGGGTCAGTAGGCGAAGAGACCATTTGTCAAAGGGTGTGTTGAGGAGGTTGAAACGACCAGTCAATATCATGAACGTCTACTGGAAGATGACAACAATAGTTGTACGATAGCGCGCTCCGCGGTCCAGCTCAGTTCAATGGGTGCTCTATGGTCGAGCTCAATTCAACGGGTGCTCTATGGTCGAGCTCTATTCAATAGGTGCTCTACGGTCGAGCTCTATTCAATAGGTGCTCTACGGTCAATCTCTATTCCACAGGTGCTCTAAAATCGAGCTCAGTTCAATGTATGCTCTACGGTCGAGCTCGATTCAGCGAGTGCTCTACGATCGAGCTCTATTCAATGGCTGCTCTATGGTCGAGTTCGATTCAACGGGTACTCTACGGTCAAACTCTATTCCGCATGTGGGAAACAATCGAGCTCTATTCCACAGATGCTCTACGACCGAGCTCTACTCCACATGTGCTCTACCGTCGAGCTCTATGCCACACATGCTCTACGCTCGAGCTCGAAACAACGGGTGCTCTACGGTCGAACTCTATTCCACTAAGCTACTGGAACTCAAAGACGAGTTTACACTGTACCCTGGTGGTGTCCCTGCAATTCTCCTCAAGAAATACTCACCCATTCTCTCTGCTCCCTTCTCCCTCCTCTCTTCACCGACTCTCTCAAGGCGTATTCCCCCACATTTGGAAAACCTCATCTCAATCACCTCCATCCCCAAGAAAGGTCCCAACATGGTTGTCGCGAACTACCGCCCCATCGCCAAACTGTCCGACTTACCCAAGATTCTCGAAAGCATTCTATACGAATCTCTTAGTTTTCGTTGCAAATCTTTTATTTCATCAAGGCAAAATGGTTTTCTCAATGGTCGATCAACTACAACCAACCTCATTGAGTTCGCGTGCTTTACACTCTCAGCACTAGAGCACGGTAACGAGGTCTTTATGGTCTCGGCCGACCCCAGTAAAGCATTCGACAAAAGCTCTCACAATTTAATCCTCTTCAAATTATCTGCCCTCGCCTTCGAACCCGGATTTCTGAAATGGATTTCTTCCTATCTAAAGGATAGACTTTATTTGGTTCGGTTCAGGTCCATGATATCCAACCCTTTCCTTGCTGCCTCTGAGGTCCCTTAAAATAGCCACCTAGGTCCCCTCCTATTTATACTTACCACTAATGATATCGATAAGATCATTAAGAATTCCAGCTTGTCCCTATACGCTGGTGATACCAAGTTAGACAAGATCACCGAGTCACATGATTCTGCACTGCTGCAATCTGAGCTTGACAGCTTCTCGACTTGGTGTGAGAAAAATTACTTTGTACTTAACATCGCTAAATGCCAATCTAAAAGCTTTTCCCGTAAGCGTATTCACTCGTTCTCACGTTCCTATTCCTTTCATAACCAACCCTTAACCATTGTCAAATCTTTGCGAGACCTCGGGATCCTTTGCGACAGGGAGCGTAACTTCCTCTCTCATATTGATGAGACGATCAGGAAGGGCAACTCTGCTCTCGGATTCGTAAAACGATGGTCTAAGGAATTTGTGGGGGTTAAGTGGTGGTGCCTACGTATGGCACGGGATTCACTGTACCCGCCAACGCTTACGCCGTCCAAAATTGTCTATCAATAAGAATGAATGAAATGCACTGGTGTTGATTGCATATTAATATTTTTTTTATTTAACATTCACTGATTCACATGCACCAATAAATTGAAACTGTTTTCTTGAGGATTATTATTTAATATTAATTACACCGACCTTTTTGTGGCAAACGTAAAACTTTACACGAACGATAAAATTCTCCGCATTGACTCTTGACTGTGATTTTACAAGTGATTAAATTTGGCTTAGCGCGATCGACGTGACTGCATGTGTTAGTGGTTGGCTAGCGACCCTGGTGAATTAGGGTTGAAATTCATATTTCTTTCTACACACAGGACAACCAAAAGAGACCACGCCTCTGCTCTCTCAACCTCACGCCCGTCAAAGTATGAGTAACTTTTGTTAATAGGGTAATTGACGGACACGAAGAATGAGAGAACAGAAAACATGATATGCTGTGATCTCGGGGTAGCTTTGGTTGTGTGTGTTGGTATCAGATGCAGCTACTGACACGACCTACTGACCCAGTGGTACGGCTATGGTGTAGTTAAAGCGCATTGAACCGTGGAAAGAAATACGAATGTGAGAGAACCCTAGCGGATGTTACTCCCCTGCAAAGAGAGATCATTGATCCCAAGCGAATGGGTGATCTGAGGGAAAGTCGATAGGACGCCGCTGATGTTTGGGAAATAATTCGCGTGAGAACCAGACTCTAAGACGCTGAAATTACCCCAGCTATTTTGCTATGTTGCAACAGCGTCGTTCTTTAAGACTTGTTGTGCTAACCGACATTATGAGATTTCCGATGGGAAACTCATGGTTAGCAAGGATGGAGTTGCCGTATGACATTTATGTAGCTAAACTCAATTATGCATTATCTGCAAAGGATGATAAGTTTAGCTATACGTCCGTTTGAAATGTTTTACAGGGGAATACATATAAAGGAAATGGGTAAGTATGACGCGCTGAAAGCGGTCGAAATTAGGTGGAATTGTGGGTTGTTTCTCATGTAGAATAGAGAAACCCCCCACAAATTCTCCGACCCTTACGTTACTCGATCCCTTTACCTTACTCTCGTCCTTCGACTGCTTGAATATGCTGGCCAGGTTTGGTCTCCTTATCACAAAATCCATATCCGTAGAATCAAAAGTAGTCAATGTCGCTTCCTCCAGTTTGCTCTCCGAGGGCTAGAATGGGAAAGCCCCTTAATCCTGTCCCCCTACATTAACCGGCTCAAATTAATCAGTCTCAGAACCCTTGAGGAGGGCAGGGTCGTGGCTGACATAATGTTCATTCATCGGGTCCTCTTCGGCTCGGTCGAGTGCGCCTACCCCCTTAACTTAATTCCTCTGAACTCAAACCCTCGAAATACATGTAATCCTCGCCTTCTTTACATTCCCCCTTACCGGACCTCTTATGGTCTCAACGAACCCCTTTCGCGCATGCTGAGAGATGTCAACTCCAATTCCACCTTGTTCGACTTCGACCTCTCTACCCAAACTCTCAAGCACCGCCTCCTAAACCATTCTACCACCAACCTTAAGCGGCCCTTCTACACTTTATTATAACTTGCCCCCACCGCTCGGCCCTTCTTGTGCCTTTTTAATTTGTTCTGGTTATCTTAGGTTAAGCCTAGTTAAGAGAGCATTTAAGCCCCTTTTAGCATGTAAATAAGTTATAATATAATACCCACTTCCGCACTGTTTTCATCTTAGGATAAGAACCATTAATCCGATATGCATAGTTCGCAAAGCTTTGATCAAACAATTTCGACACTAATTGAGTCAATTACCTGCGACGAGCAATATTCCGAAATGTTATTACTAAACTTTCTCGTATTTTGGATGAATAAGCAATGGATACAATTGATGTTGCTCAAAGCAACATGCTGAAATATACTTTATTACATAAAGAAAGACCTGTGTGGGGCTAGGTTTGTCCTCATGACATTTCACTGAAATACAACATTACATCCACTCGTCTGAATGGGGGAAAAAGGAAAATTAGAAGCTCCGCAGTCTAATGTTGCAATCGACAGAAAAACCATAAAGGACTTATACCAAACAAAACTTCACATGACCCATGTATTTCAAAGGGGTTCAAACGAGCAATCTCATAACCTATGGATTTCAAAAGGCTTCTTCTTTTTTGATTTAATTGGAATTGCCTCAGGAATAAGGTTTTTTGCAACAGATAGCTTCAAGATCCTGTAATCAGATTAAATCGCCCCACGCATCCTGTTCACCGTTCTGATTTCGAGCATCGTACGAGGCAAGATATGAATGGAACCTGGAAAAGGATACTCGTTACACAATAAAATCGAGACATTTCACTAAAAAGAAAAAATAATTAGCAGAGTGTCCTGACTCGCACTAATTGAGTTCTGTGAGGACAAATGTTGGGATGACAGAGAAGCTTCAACCAATGGACGTTTTGAAAATTGTAATTTTTCATTTCCCTCATTCGTCGGCCCCCGGGGTATGACGTTAAGCAAAGTGAATTTTTGTGGGTCAAAACTCTTTGTTATTGTAGCTTTCGCCTTTGTTTATACAATATGTAATATGTAGTTCTTTGGGCTATAAATGCCCCAAATGACACTGGCAGAATCTGCTGCTGGGAGCGATCCTTATGTTTTGAATACTTCCTCATGAGATTTGGCATGATGAATGTCGGACTAAGCTTTATTGTTTTACGGAGTTAATTTAAATTTGCACGGGCCTTCCATTTATTTGGCATGTGAAATATTTTTATTCCCCGTTTCTGAGTTAATGTAGCAGTGAAATTTAAGTTTTAGAGAGGTCCACAAATGTGAGGACGACGGATGATTCTGCTATATGAGAAAAGTTTTAAATTGAAATTGGGGATGTAATCTGACAACAGAAACACCCCGAGGGGGGCGGGGACGATGTCAATCGTTCGGTTGTGTGGCAGGCACGTGTTGGGTATTCTTGGACGTCCAATAATCCAGATTTAACAAATGAGTGTGGAGAAAGAGATAAACCGCAAGCACTATGGAACGGTCGAATGTCTTACAAAATAGATCTACTGATTGAATTGGAATATAATTTGATCAGTTGCGATAAAAAGAACTTCTGTTCGTCTACTCAGAAATATTGCAATTTCATTAGTTGTTAATGGCGGCCATACTGTGTGTTGACATTTAAGGGAATTTAAGTTTTTTACATAAAACCTTTAAATGTCAAAAACACAAAGAACTTTCACATTAAATCTTAAGACGGCACAACACTGTGCGACTGGTAGCTAAGCATCTCGGGCGTTATAGATTCGGCTCTCCCGAAAAAAGGATAATTTATAAACAAAAAAAAAAAAAAAAAAAAAAGAGGTAAAAGATTCTTCCCTTAATGCCTATACAATGTCATTGAACAAAATAAATAAATTTCATCCGATTTCAACAATTATCGTTTTCATTTCATTATTGCTCGATGACAATTTGGTGAGAAACAAAATATTATTATAAATAGTTGCCTCGACAGCGGAAACAGCCCTCGTTCTGCTTGTTCACATTTTCGACGACCTAATGGCTCACCTCCGGCCTATTATCTCCACTAATAACTATAAAGGAAGTAGTCAAAGAGGGTCACATCGCATGGCCTGGAGATACTGCATACACCAAACATCTTGTGCAGAACACCTATGATTCCGCTCACTGTGCTCCAAGTGGTACCGTCCTTTTGAAACCATATGTAGCCCAGATCTATACTGCGAGGGCAAGTCAGTCAGTCCCTAGAAACAAATAGAAAAAAACTTTTTTCTTTTTTTTTTTCAACATCATCTCCTTCTAGTTCCATACACTTTGACAGACGTCCCTCCAACTTTCTTAAGCCTTCAGAAAAGTATGATTGTAGTGGTTCCTCAAAATAAGCGTTTGTATGTGCCATAATCTGCTCATTTGATGTAAAACGTTGTTCTTTTTAAATTTAAAAATAAGAAGAAGTCAATCGGGATCGGATCTGGCGAATACGGTGGATGACCTATCAATTCAAACCTCAATTCCTCAATTTTAGCCATTGAAACTGCGCATTTATGGTCTTTTTTTTGTCTTCAAATGAGGACAATTTCCTTTTATTTTCTCATTTAGTTGACCTAATACTGTCTAGTTATCGTCTATCATCATCATCGGCACTACAACTGGGATCCGGTCTTAGCCTTATTTAGCAAGTCTCTCCACTGGTCCCGATTTCGAGCCGATGTCATCCAGTTTAGCACTGGGCGTCCTGGGCTACGCCACCCGTCCATTGCAGACAAGGTCTGCCACGCGGTCACCTCCCATATATCCTGCCATAAAGAACTTTCCGGGCAGGCTCCTCTTCGGTCATTCGAGCTTACTTTTCACCGGGCACTGATATTGTTCCCAAGCGAATAGCTTGTACTTTTTATACAGGGGACTATCGCTTGGGGTCTTCTTTTGCATTGGAATGTGCAAAAGGAATTTGGTGATAGACTTAACTGTTTCATTAAAATCGCCAAGGGTGAAAATTTCAGAAGACATGTGGTTGATCCGTATCCAGTCGGGCGAACGTGAAGATGTTCGAAAAATGTATGTGGTTGATCGTCATTCGGGGAGCGGTAAAGACAACAACAAATTTAACAGAATTCTCCAGCACGACCTATAACCACATGATGTTCATGTTATTGGGTTACAACGCTTCCATCCTTGCAAGCCAGATTGGACCGCCTGAAGATGGAGACTCCACCCTTAAAACGGGAATGTAAGTCGTATTGTGGCGGTTCTTTAATACTTTCCCAATACTTTTCTCTTAAATTAACCACCTTCCAAACCCATAGCACTTACCTGCAATTAGGGGCAGCGTAAGCTCCCCTGCAGCATCACACCTGAAAGTTAAATCTTATCAAGCATGCACACCAAACAAATTATTTCATTCTTTCATACATGGACCGTGCCAGCCAATCGTCTCGGCTTGTCAGCAGTTATAAAAGATAAATGCACGCTGGCCAGCGTAATTGTTGACATAGCTGTAGCCGGTATTCTTGCTACGGTTCATGAGTGAATATTACCCCAATTCCAAGGTTCGCAACACTTGCGACCAATTTCCCTTATCGGTTATCTACCGATCATGGGATTTGGGCACTAATATGATTGACGTTAGACAATCATACCCCAGATCATGCCGAACGATGCTCCGGCCTGTTAAATAAACAAACACGGTGTGCATATCATCGTGACCATTGAAATAGTGTTTTTGTGTATCTTAAAGCAAAAACCTATTTCGTTCTTAGGCGCAGGTCATCAAAGATTCATGGCCCTCGAAATAGCGTTTCTGTTAAAGACACAGAAACCTATTTCTCCCTTCGGCGACTTTGCTATCGCATATCTCTATAATACCAATTTAGTACACCAGCCCATGTTTATTTAGGTGCATTTTCGTCGTTGCCGATATGCCGGCTGAAGGGCAACGTACTTGTCCTACACGGACACATATAGAATCCTCCCACACCAATGTAATCCACACCGTTGAATCTGGCAGATATGAATATTATCTTCGAGTCAGATTTCATCCTCCGTCAAGTGCGGACACCCAAAATAACTTCTTCAGGGAGAGAAGTCGAGTCTCTTCTGTCGCGCATCCGCGGGGAACATAGTTCGATTAGAAATATTTTATTGTAATAAAGTTACTTAAGGTCGGATGCCGAATACGAGTGTGACGTTGATTTACGGAGTCGTGTACCACGCAGTAAATAACAAGTGCGCAGTGTTAATTAAAAGACTTTGCGAAAAGACTATCGTCTGTGAATTTTTGTGTTTAAAATGAACAATGTGTATAGTACGAACTCTTTGTGAACCACTTATCGAGATAAAAAAAATAATAATCGAATATACAGCATAAATCCTCCAGTGCCTTTTTTATTTATCGTTGTTCTTGGTCCTTGTGTTTTTGAAGACAATTTCAGTGAACAATCTGTGGTGTTGTGCTCAACCTGCGTCCGTGCTGGTATCCCACCCACCGGAGTCTACCGAGCTCGATTTTTCTTCATCCAGTTTGACAGTCCCAGGCTCTGGGCGACCTGGTCTACGCCATCCCTCCATCGCAGACAAGGTCTGCCGCGCTGTCTCCTTCCATACATCCTGCCACAAAGGACTTTTCCGGCAGGCTCCTCTTCGCTCATTCGAGCTAGGTATCCCAACCACCGGAGTCTACCGAGCTTGATTTTTCTTACAACATTAGCTTCAAGGTAGATCGGGTACAACTCATGGTTGTAGCGTCTCCGGAAGAGAAGAGGTCATTCGGTTCGTTTGTTCTCAGCTGAGAGCACCCATATCGCACATATGTTTTTTGTGCTCAATTTATCAGATACCTACACGGATTTTATATATTGTATTTGACAGATACCTAGTAAGGAATGATGCTTACTAAAAACAGACCACTACCAATGCTACGAGCGCCATCTCTTAGACTTTCTAAGAAGTTATTGACCTCAGCGTCTGTATGTGTGAGCGCGATCTTCCTTGGGGGAGACATTCTCGATTGAGAGAAAGTCACCACCCAGGGAAAGCGAAAGGAGAGAAAGTCACCACCTAGGGAAAGCGAAAGGAGAAAAAAAACGAGGGTTGAATGAAATCATTCCTCACAGAAGAAAGTCACTCGACATTCAGGATCTCATGGGAGAACCCAGGAAAAAGAAACGATGGGACGTCGCGCGTATGTAAGGAGTAACCGCGAACTAGAAATCACAGTAACAAGATAAACGAGAAGTGTGCGAAAGTTTAGAAACAAAGTATTGTAAACATAACTCTGCAAGTCGCAGCAACTATTAAGAATGCGTGTAAAAAAATGTCATCATAATAAAACAAATTAAGAAAAATAATAAGACGTTTGTAAAAACAATTCTCCGTGTTTTATTGGTGTCCGTGTTCCAGTGTGTTTCTTTTCTTGTTTATGAACGGCGTTCGGCGGAACACCTCTTCGGTCATCGGCTAATCAACACCTCAGAAATTCGAACAAACTAAAATCCGCCGAAATAACACTAGAATAGGCCGCTCAACCTCAAGCCTGCGCATGCGTATTAAGGGGGTATTCTGATGTAGCGGCTTCAAAAACCGATTTTTGTTTCTGTTTTCTTAATTGGTAGTATACCACTTGTAGAATATGCTCTCAAAGCCCCAAGTATGAATTTGTATTTTAACGGGTCCTCGAGCACACTGTACAGTGCTCGGAAACGTTAAATGCATTTTTCTTAAAACCATGGTTTTAAAACGCGTGTGCAAGACAACTCATAATTTTACAAATAAATTCATACGATTTTTTTTTAATGAAAGGTTAGTTAATTTTCCATTTGATATATGTATTTTTAGAAGTTACAAGTTTGTTTATAAAAAGTTATAAACAAAAATATGTTGAAAATGTTCGCACAAAATGACTTTTTTTTTCACTTTTTTTTTTAATAATTTTTGTAAATACCTAACATACTCATCTTGGCGCAAGGCTAATAACCTTGCCCGGAAAAACGATTTATTATGGAAAATTTAACAAGCCTCGGGGATTGCTAAATAAGGCCAAGACCGGATCCCGGTTATAGTGCCTATGATGATGATGAATACAATTGGCTACACTCATAAATTAAACAAAACCTTTTTTTTACGGATCATTCAATGAGGCTCTACACTGCACACCGACATTTTCTTTGTTTTTTGGGGGCTGATGTCTTTTACTTATAACTTGCTTGTTCTGCATAAAATTTAATAAAAAAATTATTTAAACACTTCTATATACATATGTATGATATATGCTCAAATTTGCAAAAATATATGTTGAATAGTTTCTTTCTAAAAAAATCTAGAAAATCGCCCTTTTTTTGCCTTCTACACCAGGATACCCCCTGAAGAGGGAATATTATTTTCATTTGTCGCCAGGCGCGCTTCTGAAGGTCATTTTGTTGGCGTTCTGCAGGCACGTGTACATTACTTTTCAGCCCACTCTCGTAGCTCTCAATTAAAGCTCCAACCGACTTATTAACATAACATGTTTCCATCCTAATCGCTTGCTGTGGTGGACCTCTTCTTATTTTTTGAATTTTTGAATTGTTATAAGCGTGTCCATCTTGTTTAATAGTTGAATGTTGATTTGACAGATCTGTCTGTCTTTGTTTCCTCTTCTTTTTCGGTCATGGAAATCGAGGGGTACATTTTCAAGCTGTCATACACATGGCCTGATAAAATCGCACCACCCTGTCTACGGATGTAACATCAATGCACTTTAAGATATGTGCTTCGCCGAATATTCTTTATCTACTCCATATTTGGGACGAATATTTATACGGCGATTAATCGGCTGACACTTGCTTATCACTTTAGAGGTGTATATATTGCGTTCCCGAACAATTTATGTTTATACAAGTGTCAATTCATAGTCAACAATAGCACAGATCTTTTGTATATCATATTGTATCATTCCCATAGTTATTTAACAAGTAACGCAATTTGTATTTTTAAATGTTACTTTTTTACTTTTTGTGCCACCAGAAACTTTTTCAGAAGATCTGTATTCTTCGCTTAGTCTGCTCATGCATTTTAGATATTATGTATTTGCGTTATAAATAATTCGGTTTTTTAGCACAAACCCGCGGACAAATGGAGATTATGAGGTGCCCTTAAACGCCGAAGCGCGGTGCGAATTAAGAAAGAATGATAGAATAAGGAAAGGAGGTATCGATGTATATTAGTTTTGCATAGCTATTACAACGATGTGTAAATACTTTATCAGGTAGAGCTTTCCACATTCATGTGGTTCGACTAAATAATAACTCTATGTGTTTATTTGTGCGTCAGAAATTGACGCTTCAACGTAAACTGTTACAGAACTGTGGCGTTTCTAACAGATACGCACACAATATACAAGCAAATAGTGAAGAACACCGAAAGGAAATTCGAATAAGGAAAGTATCAGAGCCCTATACCATAGCGATAGCATAACAATTCCACATCAGTTGAGTGTACTTGAGTTTAGAAATAGAATTCGTACACACGGCAGTGGCTTGATGTGTTGAGCATTGGTTACAAATTTAGTGATTCTAACCGTCATTGCGTCAGATCGAATCACACGTTCTTCACTATCGTCGCAAACGCAATAGAACATCCGAGAGAGGGGCTTGAGTACCAGCTTTGCCTGATCAGTATCCCTAACAGACCACCAACGTTGACAACTTTTGTTTTCTCTCAAATAATTAAATTCACAGTTTGATTCGTTTGCTTTTTTGAATATTTTACAATATTTTACATGTCCTATATTTTTATATCTTCTAAACTCTCCAAATTTTATTTATTTATTTATTTTAATATATATATATATTTAATTTAATATATATTAAATATATATATATATATATATATATATATATATATATTTATATTTATTTATTTATTTTAATATATATATATATATATATATATATATATATATATATGTGTATATTATAAATATATATACATATATATTGAAAATTTCCATAGCTGATACCCACTTCTGATTAGATTTCTCCAACAGTTAAGTGGCGATCACTTTCAATAAGCTCTCGAGCGGCACGGATTTTGATATCTATACGGCATATTATTGAGCGTCGATCATGACTTTCGTTTTCGATATGTGCTCACCCTCTTTTAAATTTTCTGGCGGACGTATACACAGTTTCTGGGACAGTGTATCATCACCAAACTGTGTCTTCAATAGACAGGGCTTCACGCCTTTATTTGCTAAAAATTATATAATAATCCGTTGCGCAACAAACGATTTTATAATAATCCTCTTGCTCGCTCGTGATGGTACTGTGGCGGTTCTACGAACCACACAATCCGCTATTGGTCGAGATGTCGTCGTTCCGCCAAGGAACACACTCACCTATAGGTAAATTACACTTGTCCATAGACACGTGTCCTTAAAAGTAGTCCAGAGCCCAAAATCGCACACAATAACAACCACCAGAAGACGGCAAAGGCAATTTCCTTCGCTCCCTTACCACCCAAGCATCGACCAAGATGGAAGGGACCGCGCTCATAAAAGACAACAGTTCGCCCACAGGCAACACCAGCCTACTTCATATCGTGACTACGTCACTGGGGCGAAGGGAGGGTGGGGGGGGATCCCGTGGCAGTTCTACGAACCACACAATCCACTATTGGTCGAGATGTCGTCGTTCCGCCAAGGAACACACTCACCTATAGGTAAATTACACTTGTCCATAGACACGTGTCCTTAAAAGTCCTCCACCATACCTGAAACGAAGGTAACATACATCTTGGAGGCAACTACCCCACGTGCCCACAGACACGTGGGTCACAAGTCCGATCAGTCGTCCTACGCCTGCACGGCGATCGAAGGACACAACAAACGGACAAACACTGCCTTTCCAAGGACATTTAACGCATCGTCCTAGATTCCTAAAAATAATTATGTACATCATACAGGCATCGTAAATTCGAAAACCTGATCGGCGCCCCAGTTAGCCAGCGTTACCTGCAAACGTGCAAATATAATCCGTGCCGCCAGCTAAGATACGGGACACAATTGCCATTGTATTTTTTTTTTTTTTTTTTTTTTTTTTTTTTTTTTTTTTATTAGACTTCTCTCGGGAGAGGCGAACCTATAGCGTCGAGTGGGCGCCCCGAGATGCCATCAAATAACTGTTGCAGTTCTTTTTGAACAGTTGCAGGTTGTAACGCTCCGGGAACACTCGCGTGGGAAGGGAGTTCCACAGCTTCCCCGCTCTGTAACGGAACGAGTTCTGATACAAGGATGTTCGCGCTGTCGGGAGATGAACCAAAAACGGGTGCGATCCGTCGGATTGTCTTGTGGAGCGCGTATAGACCGAATTGCGTGGAACAATGCCAAGAATCTCCGAAGAACAGCACCCGTGATAATATCTGTAAAACAGACAGAGGTCGGCCACGCGCCTTCGATGTGATAGCGACTGTAGTCCCGACGTCAGCGCCGAGTCCCCGATCAGGCGGATCGCTCGTCTTTGTACGCTCTCAAGTAGGTCGAGGGTATGTTTAGGAGCCGAGCTCCAAACATGAGAGCAATATTCGAGCGCGGGTCTAATTTGAGAGTTATATAGGAGAAGAAGTTGGGCCGGAGTAAAGTATTTCTTGGCCCTAAAAAGATAACTCCGTTTTCCTTAGGCTGATCTGGCGATACCCGATACGTGTTTATGCCATGATACATTCCCACAGATCGTGACGCCGAGCAATCTCAAACTTTCCCCAGCCTCGAGGGCCCGGCCATTCATCATCAGCTGTGGAACCGATGATCCAGTTTTCTTTGTGAATGTTGTATACTGGGTCTTCGTTGCGTTGAAGTCGACAAGATTAGCCTTTCCCCACTGCAGGACTTTATCTAGATCCTGGTTCAGAGAGTCAATCTGTCTACATCTCAGCTGGTGCGACGTTGATGCACCAATCGGCCGATCACTCGGAAAAGAGGAAACAAGCGTACTATCATCCGCAAAACTGAACACTTGGTTATCCGTTGTCTCCAACAAATCATTTATGTGAAGCAAGAACAAGGTTGGAGCCAAAATTGAACCTTGGGGCACCCCCGAATTAACAGGATACAGATCCGAACACTCGCCGTCCACAACAACCCGGATCGATCGATTCTCGAGGAAGCTCCTCGTCCAGTCGCAAAGCTGTTGGGAAAGTCCATATGAACGAAGTTTGCTCAGCAATACCCCCTGCCAGACGCGGTCAAATGCCTTGGAGATATCTAATGCGACCGCCCTTGACTCACCATGCCGTTCAATCGCAGATGTCCATATATCGGTTATAAGTGTCAAAAGGTCTCCCGTGGACCCCTGCCACGGAATCCGTATTGACGATCATTCAGAAGACCGTTGCACTCCAAATACTTAACCAACTCTGTATTGATGACTTTTTCCATCACCTTAGATAAAATAGACAGTAATGCTATCGGACGGTAATTTTGTGGGAGACACTTTTTTCCCGTCTTTGGGATTGGCTGAACTCGAGCGATTTTCCAGCAGGCAGGAAAGGTCCTCCGTGCATAAGATAAGCGGAAGAGTCTGCCAAGAACCGGCGATAGTTCTGGAGCACAGTTCTTAAGTACTATTGCTGGTATTCCGTCCGGGCCGGTTGCCTTCCTACAATCCAGTTCACGTAGAATGCGTTGAATAGTGCGCGGACGAAATCTCACATCCCGCATGGAAGACTGTACCGGCAAGATCACAGGTGGCTGCAAAAGGCCGGGTTCGAGGTTTGAATTCGCGGAAAATAAATTTATACCGAAATCCCTTATAGCACCATTGTCCTAATTGCGTCGCAAGCTATTAAGCAGCTACACGATGACCCTATGATACCCCTTTGTTCTTTGCTCTTTTCTCAATTCCCTTTTGACAGGACCTTCGCTGCAGGAGAAAACAATAGATCTATTAGCACACGTGCTAATAGATCAACCAGAGAGAACATTCAAGATTCAGGATCCGCGAACGCAACCGTCGCGATAGTCAGTCATCAAGTAGCATTCACATCCCAAAATCCGCCAAAGTACTGTCTACAAAGCCGACCGCGACCGCTAGCCGATCTGGTTCCCCAACTCTTCATAAACCAAACAACATGCACAAGATTATCTAGCTTGCAACTTGTTGCTAAGCAAAAAAGTAAAATGACCGTTTATATTCGATTCAACCTCATATATATATATATATATATATATATATATATATATAGATATATATATATATATATATATATATATATATATATAAATATACATATATATATATATATATATATATATATATATATATATCATCATCATCATCATCATCATCATCATCATCATCATCATCATCATCATCATCATCATCATCATCATCATCATCATCATCATCATCATCATCATCGGCACTACAACCGGGGTCCGGTCTTGGCCTTATTTAGCAAGTCTCTACGCCATCCCTCCATCGCAGACAAGGTTTGCCACGCTGTCTCCTTCCATACATCCTGCCTTTGCTCATCCGAGCTAGGTGTCTCGCCCACCGGAGTCTACCAAACTTGATTTTTCTTACAACATTAGTTTCAAGGTAGATTGCGTACAACTCATACGCACAATTTGTCTTCAATCGAGCCCATCAGCTAAGGGTAACGTTACCTTTATACCTGAGTATCTGGCCATCAATTATTTCACTAGGCGAAACCCCGGTGGGGGCCGTAACCAATGCCCTCCATTTCAATGTGCCCAATATAATGTTAATGCTTTTTTTACCGTTTGCTCTCATACATTGCGAATCTCATCAATATTTCTCATTTCGAAGAGGATACGTTGTTTGCGATGTGTTCTTGTTCTGTCGTGAGGGATTCGCATCGACCAGAGTAACATCCTAGAGTGGATGTGCAATTTCCCTTCTATGTCTGCCTACGGTGAGGATTACCTTGGGTTAAGCCTAGTTAAGATAGTTCTTAAGCTCTCTAGTTTGTAACTTATATATACTTTAGTTGCTGGTAATTATGTTGCTTGAATTAAGCCAATAAATGGGGTGGTAGCCCCTAAACTACATGACTAGCAATTATTTCCTTATATAAAGTCCCAATAGTTGTTGAAACCAATAATTTAAATTCGATCTGCTTAGATACATCTTAGTTTCTGTATTTCCTGCGATGTGCCTTCGTTACCCAGTATGAACCTTACTAAAAAATCGGTTGTGGTAAGTCCTTGGGGGGGTGGGAACGAACATACAGGGCAAAGTCTCTGCTTTCAACCCGGCGAAGGCCAAGATGATCCTTGTCCCTGTTCAATCCAAGTTGACATGCAGTTTCCTCGTGACACCCCTGGATAAAGGAAGTCAAGGAAGTTTTTTTCTTTTTATAAAGAATGTCACTTTTCCAAACCAGCACAAGTCCGAATTAGCGGGTGGGAGCGAACATACAGGCCAAGTCTCTGATTCCTTTCAATTTGGCGAAGGCCAGAACGATCCTTGCCCCTGTTCAACCCAAGTTGACATGCAGTTTCCTCGTGACGCCCCTGGATAGCTATTTTGGCGCCCGCCAAGTAGTGAACCAATGCATGCAGCGGCATCCTGAGAAAGGTTGGCGCAAGGCTAATAACATGGCTCGGAAAAACAAATTATTATGGACAATTTAACAACTCTAGGATATGGCGGATAGATTAGCTAAATAAGGCCAAGACCGGATACCGGTTGTAGTGCCGATGATGATGATGGTAAGTCCTTACAGTGGCGCGAGAGTTTATCGTCGACTAATAGAACATATACAACTTACGGTACAATTTCTCTTCAATGTCTGCCCACTTGGGCATTATTTCTTTCACTAGGTTAGGTCCCGGTAATAGGTGAAACGATATTTATCTTCCCAAAAATGAATTAGTTTATACGTTTCTTCTTACCCTTAAAATACCATTTCTATTTGGTATCTCTTCATATAACATAAGCATTACTCTTCAATTATGTGAAATTTTGCTAGTTTCTTAAACCTTTTCGGATTCGGTTTGGGCTTTCCCTTGTACATTCATTTTTTGTGCTGTTTCTTTTGCTTTTTTTTTTTTTGTTTTGTATCCACATTTATTTAACAATTCAATTACATATTTTACTCAAGACTAAATGTTATCTTCTATTTTACAAATATCATTCTTACATTAACTTACTGGCTCTTCGCAAGCACTCTAAATTATACATTATCATTTTTCATGCCTTTCGGCGTACAATAACTGTTTTTATAACATGTCACAATAATTGATATGTTTTCTTTTTAAAATTTATTCTATTTTTTACTATATCATGTATTATTTATAATTTTTCTGTGTGCTGTTGATCTGTCGTGAGAGTTTCGCATTGACCAATGTAACATACCAGAGTTGATGTGAAATTTCCCTTGTATGTCTACCTACATGACTAGCAATTGTTTCCCTATGTAAAGTCCCAGTAGTGTTAAAACCAATAATTTAAATTGAATGCGCTTAGATACAACTTAGTTTCTGGGTTTCATCTGATACGCTTTGGTTTATCCATTAGGAAGCCCATTACAAATATTTTGTGCTAAATCGATGCAGTGGCGCAAGAGTTTCTCGTCGATCAATGCAACATATGAAACTTTAGGCACAATTATTCTCGTATGCTTGTCCATTTGATCATCAATTCTTCCACTAGGTTAAGCCCTTTTGGTTGTTCTGGTTTTTTTTTATCACACTTCTCTCGGGAGAGGCGAACCTATAGCACCGTGATGGTACTAGGTGAAACCAATATTTTTGATTTGGATCTTCGCAAATATGAATTAGTTTATATCTTTCCTCTCGCCTATTGCACAGTTTATCAAGAATTCCCATTTAGAAGCGATATTCCTCTTTCGTGTTGAACTGTTGCAGTGATGTGGGAGTTTCGCGTCGACATGTGCAATATTCAAAACTTAAACTACCATTTCTTTGGTATGTCTGCTCACATGACATCAATTCTTCCACAATGTAAAATATTGGCCATTTTTCCGATTCGATCCGCCTAAATATATTTTAGTTTATGTACTTCGTACAAAGCGCTTTCGCTTATCCATTGCGAACATTATCTCCCACAAATTTATTTGATGCCAAATTTGATGATTAAATATAACGGATGTTCTCTGTTTTGGCATCGCCGCTATAATCAAAAATGAAATGTCTCGTGGTTAGAACTCGTATTCGCATATTATTAATTACTATTTCAGTTGTAAAAGCCTACACCAGTATACTATTTCAGGGTTAAACGAATTCGGTGCTCTTCTTTTTCTGGTTATCGAGCACTACAATTTTCAACAGTTACCTCTTCACATTTCAGGACACTGTCTCCGCGCAAAGGCCACGTCTGTCCTGGGACAAAGCCAATATAAAAAGATGTTTCCTTTTTTCTTAACATACTGTGTTTATTTGACCAATAATCAATGTTTACATTAAGTACTACAGCTAACTTATAATTGTAGTGATACAATTGTTTACATGCATACATTACACATTTTTCAAACATAACTGAATGTGTGGGTTATAGGTTTTAATATTAACAGTTTTCCCGGAAAAGGTCAGAAAACCAGGATTTTTATTTTTTAATATAATCTAATCTAATACTTAGCTTAACTCTAACTTATTTTAGCTTAACCTAATTTATATTATAAAAAGTTAAATATGTAATGTGAATTGGGGAATATAGGGATTGATGGTTAAGGAAGTAGGTTAACGTGGGATATGGTCAGTTAGTGGCGTCGGGTGCGGTAACACTTTCCGGTCATCCGTTAAAACGCAGAATGTTGGAGAATGGTTGTATGTTGCAGTATTTGAACTGATTGGGTGCAAGCTCGGTGTTATGATACACTACCTCATTGGAGTCATTAACCAATTTTCCAGAGGTAAAGAGAGTTCTGGTGTGGAGACAATTCAGGTAGTGCGCCCTATTATCTAGAGGAATTGGTAGTAGTGAAGTTATTATGGGGTTGGAATTATATGGGAGGTTTTCAATAAATTTGATAGACAGCTCTAGGAAGCGTCTATCGAGACGGTCAATCATATCAGAATGCCACCCAGGTAGGGTTCCTACCCTTCAAGGAACATATCTAACCTGAAAACGTTACACGCGCCCACAGACGCGTGCCACTAAGTCCGCTAGGGCCCTGAAACATTCACCACGACGTTGAGCCCGACACGAAAAAGCAACGAACTGAACGTCCCAAAGCTTTCAATGTCAAGCTCAACATGTCGATTGTAGCATACCTGAAACAAAGGTAAAAACCATACATCCATCCGGCTCCCTAGAGAAATTCCCAAAGATCGAAATGCATTGCATCCCAGCTCTGCACAACAGGAAATCCTGAACATCTACACGATGTTACAAGGAATCGCTATCGTCGGTAAATTAGCCGACCAGCGGCTGCACGTGCGGGTAGCTGCCATAAAGACCACCCAAATCCGTCAAGCAAACAAAGGCAGCGACAACCTATCCGCTACCAAATTGCAGGCAACCGTAATTATCTCAACGAGATAATTCAAAAATTTTATGAGTGTAAAACTCACAAAGGAACGACTCTGATCCCACGGTCTCTTCTGAATTTCACACCCTCAGAAAGATCTAATGGATTTCGGTCTGTCTTTACAAAAGGCAAACAAACTCACGGACTGTACGTCCTAACAATCATCTCCGTTCTGCCCGTCAGATGGGCTGCACAAACAGAAGAGCGTTGGGATGAAATGCTATCACCACCACCGACGGTGATGATGATGTATGTGTGGAGCGACTTTCTCCTTTTCAGGCATCTAAATTACCCTTGGGACGTAATAACATGCTGCTAACAGATATTCGGAAATTCTGTTAGCAGAGCTAATAGGAAAATTCTCTGTGCAGATATAGATACGATCTGTATCAGGTTTATTTTTTCAATTGAGATAGGAGTTTCATTTTGATCGTCAACGCGACGAGGAGGTCGACAGGAGGTGGTGTGCGCAGTCAGACGCGCTTGATTTAGAAATCCCGCAAAATACCACACTGGACACGCATATGTGAGTGTGGGTCTGATTATTTGTTTATAGATGAGCAGTTGGACTTTGTGGGAGAGACCGTTGGGTTTCCACATCACTCTTCTACAGAGATTCAGTTGTATTGTAGCTTTACGTAAAGTATTTTCCATGTGGGTGGAGAATGAAAGGTCATTGGAAAAGGTTATTCCCAGATGTTTTAAAGTTTTAGAAGGTTTTATCTGGATGTTATCTAGTTTGAGTCTAATTTTGTTGTGGGGGCGTCTTGTGTTGTTTGTGCAATGCTCATTTTTACCCTTAAACTCTATAAGTTGGGTTTTATCAGGATTTAGGCGAATTTTCCATTTATTGAAGTATGTTGATAGATTTGGGAGGAAGTTATTAATGCGGTTTCTTGCCTCTTTTACAAACTTGCTGCTGGAGTAGACTATGGTGTCATCAGCGTAATTCAACATTACGGTATTGGGTAATTGAGGCAGCGGTATGTCTGAAGTATAGAGGAGGTATAATAGTGGTCCAAGAATTGAACCCTGCGGAACCACTGCGGTTATATTATACGATTGGGAGATAGAAGAATTTATTTTGACCATGAATTTTCTACCAGAGATGTAGGAAGTGAGAAGTTTGGTGGTATGGGTGTTTAATCCAAATATGTAGTGCAGCTTGTAAAGCATTCCTGAGATCCAAACACAGTCGAATGCTTTAGATATGTCGAGAGAGATACAGACCGTCGGGCTTTGGTTTTGAAGATTAGTTGTCACATCGTGCGTTTGTTTTAACAGAGCATGACAGGTGGAGTATTGTGAGCGAAAGCTAAAGTGGGAATTTGGGATAATAGCGTTGTCTTTAGCAAATAAAAGCAGATTTCGATATATCTTGCATTCCAATATCTTGTTTAATGTGTTTAATAACGATATCGGACGATAGTTGCTGGGGTGGTTGGAAGGACTGGACTTATTGATAGGGACTAGAACCGTTGTTTTCCAGTTGTCTGGGAAATGTGATGCGTTAATTATGTGGTTGAGAAGAACGAGAATAAGGACTAGATTTGACGGGAGAAGTCTTTCGTAGAGAAGGTTTGGAATTCCATCTAAGCCTGTCGACTTCTTGTTATTGCGTGATGTTATAAATTCAGATAATTCGCCTGCTGTTAGAAAGGTCGCATTATCCAGAGGATGAGACGCTTTGTTTGTTTCGTTTAATTCCGCGATGAAAAGGGGTGAAGGATGGGGTCATTGTGCGTGTGATGTAGTCGTTTACAGTATCTTGAAAATTGGAGACTGAGAGGGAGTCGTTTTGTTGATGGATTTTATAAAAGTGATTAGCTAGACAGTTTGCTACGTCAATATCTGATTGGACTGGGTGATTGTTAGTAGGGTTGATAATATAATCGATTCGGGGTTTGTATTTTCGACCCGTTAGTCTGTTGATATTTTTGAATAAATCACGATTGGGTTTAATAGTTTTAAGTATAGACGTGTAAGCCTGGTCGGCAAATTGTTTTAGTTGTTCATTTAGCAGGGTAGTCAAGAGTTGGAATTGATTTTTAATAAAAGAGGAGTAACTGTTATGTAGTTTTCGTCTAAGCTGTTTCTTACGCGTAACAGTTTTGTAAGGATGTTGGGTAAAGGTTTTCCTAGGTGATTATGAGGGCTGGATGCAGGTGTCTGGCTGAAGAGGGCATTTTTTAGTATTTGCTCTTTTCTTAAGGCTGCTTGATTAATTTCTGCAGTGAGTAGATTTGAAGTCTCTGGCAAAGTATAGTCTGTAAAACTAGCAACAAGGTCCCGATTGACTCTTTTCCAGTTTGTCCTGGAGAAATTCGGGATCGGATTGAATGAGTAACATGTTTCGAGGGCTGGGGTTTGGACAGTGGTGTGGACGGACCCATGATCGGAAGGGAATTCGAAGGATACTGTAGGGAGGTTAGGTGAGTAGACGTCTACGGATTTTAGGAAAAAATCTATTGTTGATTTAGTAGTATTGGAGGTACGTGTTGGCTGTAATGGACAGTTCGCATAGATATATGGATGGAGTTTTGCTAGAAGTTGGCAACCGTATTTATTGCACTTAGTGTCGTTAAATGAAGTATGCCGAGCATTCCAGTCTCCTTTTATTATGAAAGGTGCAGATAAAGACTGTTGGATTATCTCAGTGATGTCGGAACTAGGGAAGTTTGGTTCCCGAGAAGGGTGAATGTTTACGGACGACAGTACAAACACTTTGTTGCTTTTGCAAAAGATTTTAATTGCCGTGTACTCAATATTATTTATATTGGTGAACCTAATTTCGGAAAATTGGAATTTCTTGTGTATTAGAATTCCAGTACCTCCACGAGGTTCAGTGGTTCGTGGATTAGAAACAAGTGTATAATTCGGGATAGATACTCGGGAGTTTGGTTTCAGCCACGTTACTGAGAGGAGGAGGATATCTGGAGAAAACTTGTCAACGAACAATCGGAGGTGTTGTCTGCGAATATTGGAATATATGGACTCTGCATTGAGGGAAATTATGGTTAAATTAGCCATTAAGGGAAAGGATATGTGAAGTTATAAGAGATAAAATCTGACCTTTTTTTTCTATTTCTGAGCTGTGCTTCGGCGTGGGCAGCATCTTCTGTAAGCTACTTATGTATCCTGTGATGTCCAGATTGAGATCGTTACTGTTGGATTGGTGATTTCTTGTCATGTTATGGGAATCCTTGACAACTTTAGCGTATGACATTCTTGGACTTGTAGGAATTATTGATTGAGGTGATGTTGTTTTGGTTGCTCGTTGCCATGGGTGTTATTCGCCTTGGAGAATCCTCAGCTTATGAGGACATTGCGAGAAGTTGGCAGGGTGAGGTTCCCCGCAGTTACAGCATGTCACTGTGATTTTCTTCGTTGTAATGGATCCATCGGGGTTTGTTGTTTGGATTGTTCCTGGTTCCATCCCAGGCGAGTTGACCTTACATTCTCCAGGTTGATGTTGCTCTGCACACTTCACGCATCGCACGCTTAGATGACATGCGGCCGCCAAGTGTCCAGAACCTTGACATCTTTTGCAATGAAGGACGTTTTGTTTATGTGGTTCCTCAATCGCAATTTTATGCGTGAATAGATATTTTATTTGTTTGAACTGGGTGACATCAGTTGGAGGAATTTGTATGATACGTAAATGCAGAGTCTTATTAGTCCGCATGTATGGTGTTTGGAAGTAGTCCAATCTGTTTATTTTTAGTTCCGGACAGATCCTGAATATTACTGCTGCAAGTTCCTCATTAGTCCACGCTGGATCTCTATATCTTATTATGAAAGTCGCGGGTTTCAACTGTGTATGTTGAAAAGTGAAAAATGTAAGCTTATGTTGTGCAAGTTTTTCCACCGCCTTGTTGTGATCCGTTAAAGTGGTTGCTGTGATGGAAGTCGAAGCTCCTCTTGTGTTTGTGGTAAAATTGCAGTGGCCTAAGGTACTTTCGACCATCCTAATTAGCTCCTTGATGTTTATTATGTTTTTAATATAGATGGGTGGTGGCCTTATATTTTTGGCGTGTGTGTTAGTCATTTGATTCCCGGCTGTCTTCTTTTTGTTCGTTTGAAGATGATGGCGCTAGTTCGGGGTGTTGAGTAGGCGTTTTTCCATGCAGACGTCATCTCTGACCTTTTTGGTTGTTTTTAGGGAACGAATTTCCTCGTGGAGTTGATTCATCTGGAGTCGAAGTGTATTGATATAATCCACGGCTTCCAGATACTTTTTTTGGTAGTCCATAGCTTGTGTCTCCATGGTTGTTGGTTTCTTTGTTGCTCTCAGTAAACCGTCGGTAGCTCTTTTTTTACGCTCTATGATGAATTGTTGGTCATCATTGGGGCCGTCGCCCAGCATGCCTTACTGTTGGTTTTCAGTGTTTTCACTGTTTTATTACTAAAATTATTTTTACACGTGCACTTCACGCACGTGGGTTTTACACACTTTCACAAACACGAGTTTTACCTATGCTATGAGCGAACTTCTGTTCGCTATGAAGTACTCGATAAGAATGAATATAAGAAGCAAAATGCACATTTACATGAGTTTTCGAGGGTAATTTTTAATTGTGCAAGATTTATAGAGACAAGAAAGTTCCTCACATACAACTAAATATAATAGAAGATTTATAGCGGAGATATGCCTCAACATTTAGACGCATAATTTTGTTCGCTTAAACCAACAATTAACAATGGGGTTCGGATTGATTGCTCTGGATAGTCAGAAATTAACTCCGAGGTCGTTGAATGATGGCAGGCGTCCTGATAACGCCGTTCTTCGAGTGGATTTTCCTTGCCAGCGGTAGAAAACCTTCGTTGGACATCTCCGGATCATTGTATTTTGTAAAGGTATTATGAACAGTCGATCTTGATTTCCCGAAGATTCGAATAATATCTTTTGCCTAGCGCCCAACGTGAACACTTTCGGTAATGGCAGCTCTTCGTTTATAGTGGATTTCAACACCGCGGCTATTATGATAAATTAATATATGTGTCAAGCTATTTAAACGTCAGTTGCGACATTTACTAATAGTATCATCATCATCATCGGCACTACAACCGGGATCCGGTCTTGGCCTTATTTAGCAGGTCTCTCCACCGGTATCCGGTACTTATCCGAGATTTGTTAAATTGTCCATAATAATTTGTTTTTACGGGCAAGGTTATTAGCCTTGCGCCATTACTAATAGTATAGAGGGGCGATAATTTCAAACTTTGTCCGGGCTTTGGGATCTTAATTTTGTTTTCGACCAACAAGGTTCGATTATTCTGCATTGTTGATAAATACAAATGCGCTTCGATATTTAGTTTTCAAAATCAGCCATCTATATAAATAAAAATGTAAATGTCCGTTTGTTCAAGATATTAAACTTCCGAAAGTTATTACAGATTGATTAAAAACGTTAGCGGCATGTTTGCATTTACACGTTTTCATATTATTTATATTTAGATATTGTAAAAACAAGGAAAAACAATTTTACCGATGTACCCACATTTTAAGAACGGTTTCAATAGAAGAAACTGCATTCCGAATCGAATCGGCGTTTGCAATAATCATCAACTAAAGTGCAAACCCATGCCAATGAACGATGCGATTTAGATCTAGATACGAACTGCTTCTCACATGAACAATTAACATATATGTCATGTTGTGTGTTATAAAGCCGGGATATTAGACAATCCCTATGTCTGCACAGACAATGGAATTGCAGATAATGTTGTACATAATATGTGTATATAATATAATATGCGCAACTCGATCGAAACTTCTTGCTGCTGAGCGCTGAATTGATTTGATGAATTTTTAGCAAAGGTGATGCTCGATCACATTCAATGCAGCTGTCTGAAACATATGTCCACAAGCAGTATGAAATTAAACACATTAGAAATGTGTGCTTTCTCTTTCTTTCTATTCCATTTAACCAGATTGATGCACACAAATGTGTTGCCGGACACATTACTTATGACAAGTATACTAAACGATTTGTTTTGTGTTTTCAAAAAGTTGAAATAAGTCAAAAACACTCCCTATTCTCACCATTTAGAAACTCAAAAATTCCACCCTCCTCGCTTACGAATAATTTGTCTGCCACGTCAGTTTCCTAAACATTCCATTAATAGATCTTTAACAATAAACACAATATATAATTAAAACAGCAGGACTCCTTGAAAGAGGAGCTAACTACAAAATAAGTAGTAGTGTCGCACGCACAAGCAAATAGCATGACATCGTCTGTTCATTAAAGGTATCTTAAATCGCTGTACTTGGCAGCTACAAAATTCATTTCAAAGTTGTCAATTCCGTGTACAAGGAAGTCTAAACAGCCGGGCACGTGTTTCGAAGGCAATCTAATTTAGCGCTGAAGAAGTCCAATCTGCTGAGGTTTCCTGTATCTGAATTAAATCGGCAAGAAGATATAATGAGAAGTTGAAGACACAATTGGAAGCTCTGCGATTGGTTTGGGCATGCTGGACAAACATTGATGTTATCCTTAATTTGCAATTCATCGCGATGAGGCGCAAGTAAACATTTGATGAAGAGGCTCGCCCAGGGACGTCAGGTGGACTGGTGTTGCCGGTAAATTGAAAACAACAAGAGAAAGGAAATGTATGAATTTATAAAAGCTACACAGTCCCTCCTATCAATTCTTTAGGTTCAGGGCAGCCAGATTGAGTTCCTCCTTTTTAAATTGCCTTCCACAAAGAACACCTTATTAATATTGGATCTCTGTTGGCTGCTTACTTGTTTGTATTTCGCATGTTGGAAACTTTTGCACGAACGACTCGTTACATATCGGTGAAAATTTAAATTTTGTTGTGCTCGACGAGATTCTGTTGGAGAGTCGTGAATAAAATTTGTAAAATATTTAAAAAAGTAAGCTGTCAAGTTAAATATTTGAGAAAACAATAAAGTTTGTAACGTTGGTGGTCTACCGAGAACACTGATCAACTAAGGCTGGTACACAATACCTACCTACTAGGTACACGATACCTAGTACCTGCCTTCCATTTCGGAAGTTCCGTAACAGTTGTGCCATAGTTAATATAGTATGGTCCTTCATCTATGAATAAGTATTTTTTTGCGATATGTGTCACTTGTAAAGGGTCATCCAAAGAAAGTGCCTACATCGAGATGTGACGTCTAGATGGCAACACTGTATCGAATATCTTCTATTAAAACAAAATGGCGTATAACATTTGAAAAAAAAACATGTCTAAACATTATCCAGTGTTGTGATCCAAGCGGCATTCAAATAAAATCGTCTCCTAACCGAATGATGCTATGCCGACCAAGGAACAAGTAAGGGAAAGGGAGCAGAGGTGTCAACGTATGTTCTTAAAATTTCATAGATAGATTCCAACCACATCATCATCATCATCATCGGCACTACAACCTGTGGCGGATCTTGCGAACGCCACTACTTACCTGCCCATCTACCACCAGGTAACCCCCTTTTCATAAGCGTCCTGTTTCAATTAAGCAAGTACTTACCTGCATTGGTTATACCAATAACCACCAAAATCTGTGGAGCACAATGTGTGCTGATACGAAAAATACATCAGCAACAACAGACATTGCCTACAAGGGCATAGTAGTGCGAATCGCACCATGAACTACAAATCCGGTTGCATATGCAGCAATCAACACTGCCCAAAAGTACCAAAGAAATGCCCCTAAAATACAACTCGGTACAACATTACGTAGCCGACGTAAATCCTTAGCGTTGTCCAAGCACACAAAAGGAAAGAATTTTTCCCATACAAGTGCATGGCGATTCATATAAGAGGACGCCAGCAACGCGCGCCCGATCAGCATGAATGTTCCACACAGTGCTGGTCGGATAAACATATCCTATTATGGAAATGTGATGTACACGATCAGCAATAATGCTTTACACAGTCGCTGATCGTGTAAACATTTTAACCCTTTTCAGGATGCCTTGCTTCAGCTGCGAAGGTTGTTTATTTTTATTTAATTTCATGTTCATGGTTCGCATGCTGGGCGACACACGCGATGAGCAACCAAAGGGGATCATCGTGTGTGTGCGTTTCAACCCTTCTTTGGTGGTACACCAATTCGAAAAGGTAAATTACCAAATATCGTCATCGAGGCGATGGATGGTATGTTGGTATTCTGTCGCTTCGCTGGCAATAATTAATCGCGTTTTGGATACAGTAAGGGCAAGTAGTGTCTTACGCGGATTAAATAAAAATCTCTCATGGGATGCCCCAAGAGATAAGCAGTCCGCCTGTAACATTAAAAGAGGAGAGTAAATTCCACGGGATAACATCCTTTAGCTCGGCTTGTTAATCGTCCGGAGCAAAGTTGCGACCGTGTACGCGGCAACAGACACCTTGCGCGGTGAACTATCTTGTTGTAAATCGTTCTAAGAAAAGTTACGACCGTGCACACCGAAAGTAGCTCATTCTGTCCCGAGTACAAATCGAGTAATTACCACGGTGCCACATTTCCGAAGTTTTTGGAGTGGCTAATTGAAATAACGTTACAACGAATTCCTCCCAAGTTCCACCCACATACCTGTGCCAACCAAAAGGAAGTTTAACTAAATTTGTATACACTTTGTACTGCATAAGCTTCTTGATATAAATACAGTGTACCACAGAGAAACATAACTTTATTTGAGATTATTAAGATTGTATTTTTTCTACCTAAAATAAGTTTACATAAATTTTACTACACTTTGTACAGCATAAGCTTATTGATATAAATACAGTGTACCACAGTGAAATATAAGCTTGTTAGAGATTATTAAGATTGTATGTTTTTACCTAAATTAAAATTTACGTAAGATTCTAAAAGCCTATGTTAACCTAGAGTAAGTTTCATCGAAGGATCGAAATTACGTTGTGTACAAACACCAGTGATAACAAAAAAGGAATAAAGACAATAGACGCGAGTAACCCGAAGTTTTTATCACCACACGCCGAACAAAGTAGCCACGATACGACGAACGGCTAAGCAGTTGGGTCGTCTTGGGGAACCTGTGTGGACCCGGCACTTACCCAGACCACATAAACCCATAACCCGGTATCCGGTCTTTGCCTTATTTAACAAATCTCTCCACCGCTCCGGATTTCGATCCGATGTCATCCAGTTTGGCACTCCCAAACAACTTCTACAACTCATGGTTGTAGCGTCTGCGGAATCATCCTCCCTCACATACGGGGCCAACAATTCTCCTTAAGACCTTTCTCTCGAAGGCGGCTAAGAGTTCAGAGTGCCTTTTATTGAGCACCCAGGTCTCGGATCCATACATGAGTACTGGTAAGACAATGGTCTTGTACACTAGTAGCTTGGGTGTTCTGGATAAATTTCTGGATTTAAAGAGCCTTGATAGACCATAGTAGGGTTTGTTGGATTTAATCAGCCGTTCGCGTATTTCTTCTTCCATATTGTTATCGGCTTATACTATTGACCCAAGGTAGTTAAAGGATTGCACTACTTCAAATTCGTGCTCCACTACCCTGATAGTTTGGCCAACGTTAGGTCTTCTCTTCGGAGAAGTTGCCACCATGTACTTAGTTTTTCCCTCATTAATGTGCAGTCCCAGGTTTTGTGCCGCCTGCTCGATCTGGGTGAAGGATTCCTGTACCACCGATTCGGTTCTACCGATGATGTCGGTGTCATCTGTCACTGAGTGCTTTCTCCAACGCCAGGTTGAAGAGGAGGCAGGCCAGACCGTCCCCTTGTCGGATTCCAGTATAGATGTTTATTGGTTTGGACAGCAATCCTGCTATTTTTACTTGACTAGTTACGTTGGTCATAGTCAACCTACAAAGTCGTATCAATTTGTTTGGAATGCTGAATTCCCTCATGAAGTATCTTATAGGCGGTACTCAGCAATGTTATACCCCCATAGTTGCTGCACAGTGTGATATCTCCCTTCTTATGTATGGGGCAAATGATACCGCGACGCCAATCTTCATGAATTGCACCACGATCTCATGAATTGCGTGATGTAAGGCTGTTCCTCTTTGTTTGATCAGCTCAGCTGGTATGCCATCAGCTCCAGGGGCTTTATTTGGTTTGAGCTGTCTAATGGCTTTTAATGTTTCCTCAATGCTTGGTGGCGGCAGCATTTGGTCTTAATCTTGCAATGGTGGACCCTCTAATTCTTCTGTGAGCTGACCATTTAGAAATTCATTGAAGTGCACTTCCCATCGCTCCAGAATGCCTTCAGGATCGGTGATCAGATTACCCTCTTTATCCTTGCAGTAAGTGCAGCATGGTGTGTACCGCGTCATACTGCGGATTATTTGGTAGAACTTCCGCGCCTGGTACGGACCTCACTCTCTACTTTGCTCTATTTCACAGACAAGGTTTTATTCCCAGGCACTTTTCTTTTGTCTGTGAAATCTTTTTTCAGATCTTCTGAGCTCTTTGTATTTCTCCTCGCGTACCCGCGTCCTATGAGACTGCTGCATTGCCCGGTATGCAGCATTCTTACGTTCAGTCGCTAGTTTGCACTCATCATAAAACCAGTCGTTCCGATCTCTACGACTACTGCCTAAGATGGAGTTGGCAGTACTAATGACAGTATTCTTAAGGCGTGTCCATTTGGCTTCAACGCCCGGCATTCTGGCCCCAGGACTTATTCTCCCTCCGTCGAGCTCTTCGAGGGCGAGTCTTAACGCATGACCAAAGGTGTTACTGGTATTCTCATTGCGCAAGGCAGCCGTGTTGATTCGAGCGTGATCCGCGGATGCAATACGTCTCCGTAAGGCAATCCGCGCTCGGAAAACTGTACCAACAAGATAGAGATCGGAGTCGACGTTGGCACCTCGGTACGTTCGTACCGTCGTACAGTCATCAGGCTCGAGGAGTGGCGGCGATCTATCAACACGTGGTCAATTTGGTTGCGAGTGGCTCCATCGGGTGATACCCAGGTGGCTATGTGGATATCCTTACGCGGAAACCTGGTACTCGCAACGACCAAGTTTTTCGATGCTTCCAGTTCGATGACTCGTAGTCCATTGTCATTAGTGTTTTCAGGGAACCTGCGTAGTGCCTGAAAACCGGCTCCCAACCTATTTTTGCATTCAAATCTCCAAGAACGATTTTCACATCGTATCTTGGGCAGGTATTGAGGGCCCGTTCGACGTTCTGGTAGTATTCTTCTTTTTCGTCGTCAAGGGACTCCTCTGTAGGTCCGTGAACGTTTATGAGGCTTATGTTCTTAAATTTGCCTCGCACGCGAAGAGTGCATAGCCTTTCATTTATTGCATTAAAGCCGATGATGGCAGGCTTCAGTTTTTGGCTGACTAGAAAGCCTACCCCGAGCACATGGTGTTTTGCGTGACAGCTGTAATAAATGTCATACTCTTTTCTTTGGATAACACCACTCCCCGTCCTTCTTATTTCTTGTAATGCTGTTATGTCAGCCTTATATTCGGACAGGGTGTCGGCTAGCTGCTGTGCAGCTCGAGCTCTGTATAGTGAGCGGACGTTCCAGTGAGCGAATTTTCGTTTCCGTGGTCATCGTCGTAGTAACCGGTCTATATCCGAAGCTTGTTAAATTTGCCATAATAATTCATTTTTACGGGCCTGGTTATTAGCCTTGTGCCAACCTTTCTCAGGATGTCGCTGCATGCATTGGTTCACTACTTGGCGGGTGCCAAAGTAGCTATCCAGGGGTGTCACGTGGAGACTGCATGTCAACTTGAATTGAACAGAGACAAGGATCGTTCTGGCCTTCGCCGGGTTGAAAGCAATCAGTAACTTTGCCCTGTATGTTCGTAGCCATCCCCTCGATTCCAACCACAATATACTCCAAAATCCCCTTTTGTGTGCGCGATTCTGTAAAAAATAAAATATAAAATACATAAATAAAGGGCGACAATAGAGTTCTGGCCGCCGACGTACCATCGGATCAATGATGCAATCCGGTTTGGGTATCTTAAATAAATACAAGATACCCAATTGCACTATTGTTTTGCGCGACAAGTCTTATTGTGGGATCCTAAGCAAATAAAAGGATCTTCACCCACGCGATCGAGTGCAGTGCTGTGTTATCTGTGGGATCCGAAGTAAATAAAATGAGGGTTCTGTCCTCTATTCATTCATTCATTCATTCATTCATTCATTACTAGACAGATACCCTAATATTCTCTACACATTAAATCTAAATACTAAGTTTATTAAGTTACATCCAAGAGATTGTGCTGGTAATATCGAAAATGATTTTATTTCACTAAGCTCTATTACTCAACAGACGGCTCACTAATAAACACCATTACTCAAGTTCCAGATACCGGAAAAACTGGATGTGAACAAAATCTCAACAAGATATTTTCCACTCTCAAAAGAAAATAAACACAATGGAATGGTAATTTCTGTCGGAATTCTAACAAATTTCTGAGTCGATTCATACCTGTGAACGCAATATGGATACACCGGTATACTCTACACATAGAATCCAGACAAGAGATTCGTTCAACAAGTTCTTAGAACACCCAACATGTGGCACTTGTAGTATCGGCAATGATTTGTATTCAGTAAGTTTTTACTGGATATCTCACAATTAACCACCATTACTTGCCACGTGGACGAAAAATTGGGTATGCCTAAAATCTCGTTAAGATATTTTCCCTCTCAGTGGAAAGTAAACGCATTCGTGTGCTTGACCCTGAGGCAATTTTGGCGCTTTTCTGTGAGAATCCTGACGAGTTTACGCATCGATAAGTGGGGGTGCCGCCAAACCCCACGGTACACTTACCTAAAACCCCCATTACCTCATCCCAGGACGCATAAGTTTTCTCCAATGCAATCGCATTAGCCAGCTGAAAATGCTTCACGCATTAAAGAGATCAAATCTATGATCTTTAAGTCCCTGTAAAGAAAACTTACCTTTCATGCATTCTCTCCGCATACCAATTCTCTGTAAGATTTCTTTATTAGCTTATCTGGAATTCCAAACCAATTTCGGCATCTACGTTGCCAGACAAATTTTCCTAGAGGAATTCCTGTAAACAAAAGGATTTGGTTTACGTATAATGTAACCATAACAACAGGGACCATACATATTGCGTCCCCTATTTCCCGTCCTCACCAAGTGTATCATAAATCACCAAATATACACATTGGCTGGCGACCACTTTAACCAACGATAAATGGTCCACCGCAGCTGCATGTAATTAGTACCATCTGCGTTGAGACTAATGCCTTACCAATGCACTAAGGGTAAACAAAAGATCGCTGTCCTTCAACAGGCATTCTAGCGATACGCAAACGACTCAATCATCCTAGTATCCCAAATGCACCTACCATCTAATGTTTACTCAGTTGAACTCCCAGGTCATAAATCTCTTGTATCCTACATAGTTCTGGATCCGTTTCCCAGTAACCTTCTCGCATAAACAAAGATCTTTACGATCCTTTTCCCTCTCTTTGTGTTTCAGGTTCTTCATCATGACTTTGATTTATGGAAAGAACCGACGTACACACACACACACTTGTGTATCGTGAATATCTCCTCAATGAGATCGGTTTGGTTACTCCAAGGAGAGACTTTACGCTCCCTCTCTTTGTGTTTCAGGTTCTTCATCATGGCTTTGATCTATGGAAAGAGCCGACGTACACACACACACTTGTGTATCGTGAATATATCCTCAATGAGATCGGTTTGGTTACTCCAAAGAGAGACTTTAGGTCTCTCTTGGTATAGGAAAACGCACCCCTTAATTAAAAGAGCCCGTTCACTTGCCGAATTCCCTTGTCAACGATTAAATACCGTTGAGTTAAATTTCATCCGTTGACCACGTTGGTCACATGCGTCACTCCCGCTCTCCGCCGGGAGCGGAGACGCGCGAAATACATACCCGGAGTCGTATTATTAGTATTAGTTTTAAAGTATTAATTAGAATGTTGTCATTTTTATGTGTTGTTCGACTTTGATATACATTCAAAACTAAAGAATAAATCTAAGTGATAGTATAAATGTAACGTCAAATGTTAGTGTTCAATAAATAAATAAACACATCAGAAGAACATTTACTTTTAATCAGTGCACTTTACTTCCTTTGCTTGGTGGTCGTGTTTGTGCGTTTCGTTCGGAGGTACCGTGGAACACTTAGAGGAAGACGTGGGGACGAGGTAGAACTCTCGCCCGTGCGGCGTCGCGACTTCGTACCCCCACAGATACGTTTCTGTAGATAAAATAGGGATACACTACTACATTCTACTTATTAAACCCAGTAGGAAGGCCGTTCAATACGTCCTGAGAACATTCATTAAATGACACTAGTACTGTAAATTGTCACTAGACAGATCAGTATTAAATTTCAGTACTCATTAGACAGCTGCACGAAAAATTGGCAACAAAATCTCGGCAAAATGGGTTACGTATTTACTCTCAGTGGAAAGTAAACGCAATCGTGCAATCGACTCTTAAACTGTTTTGGCGCTTTTCCGTCGAAATGCTGACGCGTTACTGCGTCGAAACATGAAAACACTAGTATACTCTAGTGACAAAAAGCTAATCAAAACAGTGGGTTTTTGAAGACGAACGGACTCCGAATAAGGTAGAGAAGGTAGTGAAATCAACCGGTGGTGGCAACGGTATTTGAGAATGCCCTCAAACCTTCCATATTGGTTACTTGGAAAAATGAAAAACAATAACTGGGGAAAATGATGCGTCGTTACTGCACCAATTGAACGAAGCAATTAAAAAAATATGTCATCTGAAATTTTTTTCTAAGGACTTATTGAACGACCCTGGCGGTTAGATATTGAGTCGGATTTCAATAATATTAAAAATATTTCTTTTACTTTTTTGACGTTGTGTCTATTTTACTGATGCGATTCATGATTAACGTAAACTTCATCGCTTTTTTGTTTTTTGTGAAAACTGGAAATCCACTACCATACAATGGCCGCAGCTTTCGTTGACGCGTATCGTCAACATAACTCCTTAATCTTTCCTTCTTTAAGTCATCGGTAATACGTATCCCCCAAAATACAACTTTAATAATCATTGCAGGGCACAAAAATTACGAAACCAAATGAGTGTATTTTTACACCTACCTTCAGACGAAAACATAGTCCACAATGCCTTTTGTATATGAGACCTAGAAATATCAAAAGCTCATATCGATCAATTGCCAAGAATGATGGAATATGTTGTCGAAAGAAATTTTTGTTTACTATCTGCTGCCTTTGTCTGTTGGACTCAATTCAGCTGATGGCGACCTAAATGTACTCGAATATCCACTTGATTCAATATAACAGCGGCCTTTAGATTGTCGACTAATTACAACGCAGTTTTTTTTTCCGGCTCGCAGCACAACATTTACGTTTCGCATGTGTCATCGTTAAATAAAATGGTTTTTAAAATTCTTGCGACAAGTAAAATCCACACTGGGACGGAAGCTCTAGAGTCGGGAGACAGTAGCTCGTTAAAATTGTTCATAGTTTTGAAATTCCTTTGAAAATCTGGCTGCGAAACACCATTAAATATTTGCTACACGAGAGGGGTCAGAAGTTTTGATATACCAATCATCGCCGCGCTAGAAAACGTAGACAGTCAAAATTGAACTGGTTCCAAGTGTCGCAGGCGAATCTCGATGCGTAGGTTAGTATCCATTGAAAACTACATTTGAAAATCGTTTGTATCTGAACTCTAAATTCTTAAATTTGGGCTTTAGCTTCCCACATTGTGCAGACGGTGACTTAAAATATGCCCTCTCTAAAATTTGTATTCCGTTCTACTTCTTCTCAAGTTAGAGGGTGAATCCTCCACCTCTTCTGAGTAGCGATTAGTCTAATCTCTGTTGAGAATTCTAGCAAACATCCGAGATAACAGGTTGACCCAAGTGGGTAGGAATTCCGTCTAGGAAATGGGTGTTAAGCTCGTAAAACAGTGTTGCAGTGATCGGGGACAAGTTCACTTGACAATTATATCTACCAAGTCGAGGAGTACAACTGCATAACAGCCGGAAGAATATAACGAGAAAACTGCACAAAAGACGCTTCGATGCGCATTTCAGTTCACCGCCAAGTATGAAACACAAAACTCAATACGAATGAGATGATGGCGTAAAATAGAGGAAACAAAAACAGACGGCCAACGAGTTAAAGGGGCAGCAGTACCGTTCTCGGTGGGATAGATTTTGTCCATTCAACACTTCCGTCTTCCTAAAGGATACGCCAGATAAGTTGTATCTACCTGAAGTGACAAATTTAGCCACGGTGCCTTTTGGACTGGATACAATACAGATTGTTTCCTAGGGGCCACACACCCACCCATTGGGCCCAAGTGGCCAACCAAAGGACAACATTGAGGTTGGAGAACATTAAGTATGCTGGCACCGAAAATAGGATTTCGTAGGGCATTCACGTTCTCGGAGTTTGTCAGGAATTATTTTTAACACCGTAAAAGTTGAAACGGAACTACACAGCTTGAGTGCTTTGTGGTATGTTTTACTAAAAAAGGGAAATATCTGAAGATGCCGAGGTACTGTGCTGCATTTTTTATTGCCTACGAATGGAACCAAAAGAGAAACAGCGAGTCAGGAGAAATATTCCATGAAGAAGGAAGCACTATCCATGACGGCAGGCGCTGCAATTAACTCCGAACTAGTATAATAAATATTGCTGAACAGTGAGTAAATTTGTGTAAAGGAGAAATACCTGCAATTTGTGTGCAACGACTTCTATGTATGTTCAACTGAATCCACAAAGTGAGGGCGTAATGAGTGTTGGGTCGTCAAGGATAAAATTTGCCGCAAAAAAAAGTATTATTGACGACTTAATATAATTTTATGGCTATTAGCCTGGCCTACATTTTTCGAAGGTTATCACTCCCTACGAATTGCAATACCCTGGTTTCGACTGGTAAATGTGAAGAGTATACTTATTTGATTCCGTTTGTGCCTTTACGACACTTGCAAAAAATATGTTTATTTAATGTTTCCGTTTTGCAAATGATTTATCTATGAGAAGTTTTTGACTACATTGGTCTGTTGACAGAATGTATTTTGCATTCTCTCCTATACAAAAAATCATTCTTAAGCCGAACCACCCGAATGTGGAATGTTTTGCCCGATCCTGTGCTTTCTCGTTATTGTCATATCCAGGCATTTACGACAACCATAGATCGATACTTCAGTTCCTTCTCCTCTACCTCTTCTTTCACTCACACTGCACTTTGGTAGGTACGTTGGCGTAAACGAACAACCCAAATACAGCGTTATTGTCGATGCGATAAACTTAGAATTACCTTACCTTGTAAATGATGACCAATTTAAATGAAATCAAGTATTTCCTATACCATTTCATTTGGCAACACTTTTCGCTACTTCTTCAATACGTGGTCGCTCAAATTGAAAGTCGAATTAATCCGAGTGTCAAGAATTGATAGCGAATATTGTGCATGGGCAGTTTTCCTTGACGAGAGTTAGCACTGTGTTTTTGAGCCATTAAGTTTTCTTTGCTTGTCCTTATTAATACACTACGTGAAGTTGGGAATATTAGCTCCTCGATAGTATAGTGGTTAGTATACTCGCCTGTCACGCGGGAGACCGGGGTTCGATTCCCCGTCGGGGAGCCTCTGGCACAAGACTAATGACCTTGCCCGGAAAAAACAAATCATTATGGAAAATTTAACAAGCCTCAGGACTTGCTAAATAAGGCCAAGACCGGTTCCCGGTTGTAGTGCCGATGATGATGATGAAGGTCGGAATACCCTATGTTAAGGTCGATATTCAATGAGTTGAGCATACTGTGCTGATTGATATCGAGGCTCATATGTGGCGGTTTCAATAACGTCACCGCTCGCCTTTTCCAGGTACAACACCTAACTCCCCCCTAGGCCATTCAAAACGATATATAACAAATATTGTGGCAGTTCCATTGAACGTCACTTCTTACCTCACAACCTATGATGTAGAAACAGTTTTCTAAAACACATAAAAACATGTACTTACCGTCCATAGTTGTACCAATATCGTCAGAAATGCTTTAGAACTATAATTGCGCTGATGCAAAATCCATCAGCAAAAAATAGGTGTTTTTCCACAAGGGCATGGTCGCATTAAACGCATCATGTGGCTTAAAAGCAATTTGGTTGCACCATCAAGCAACCAACATTAACCAAACCACATCAATGAGATATCTCCTAACGAGTCTGCCGCGCAGAAGCAGGAGATGTTTCTTCTTTTCCTTTTTATCCATGCCCACATCGGTCGGTCACCCGACCGACAAATACATTAAAGCATACGGCTGACCGCCCAAGGAAGTCGAGTTCTCCTAAATGGAAAATTACCAGCGATAACTCGACTGCTTGGAGATGCCGCCAAGCTGTGCACGATCAGCATAAATGCTGTACGCAGTTGCTGATTGTGTAATCACAAAATATCTACGTCGAGATATTTGCACCAGCTGCAACCATGCCAGCTAATGTTCCCCTTGTGGATTCGGTGATCCACGGTCCGCATAATAGTGGACACGCGCCATGAGCAGCAGAAACGATTATCGTGTGTGTGTTTCACCCCTTTTTGCTGAACCGAAGCAATGTCCGAAATTTGCAGTGCTGTCGTCTTCGGTGAATGAATCTTCAATCGCGATACGGATTCCGTGGCGACAAGTCATGCCGCCACGTTAAATATTTACAGTCTGTCCCCAATAACCGTCGGTGGATGAGTATATGAACTCAAAATCAATTAAGTAAAAAGCATTGTTTAAGTTAACAGTGACAGCCTTTTAACCACCATTGTGAATTATATTAACTACAATAGAAAATAAAAACAAGTATAGCAACGAGGTGCTATGTAAAAGGAACGAAAGTGCGTTTTAATCTCGTTCGACTTTTTTGATTTGACTACAATCGGGAAGTGCATGTTCACACTTCAACCTTCGGCACCATCGATAACGAGCAGATACTGGAACTATTACCCCACCTTGGTGACGACCAACGGGGCAACAGCGTGGAATAGGCGTAGAACCCGTGCCAACGACGAAGATCATACAGCCTAATATCCATACATATACGTTGGTTGGTCATGTTTCAATGAGTACCAAAAACGCAGCATGCTATACTCAGCAAACGAATTGACTTGTGAGTAATAGACAAAATGGAACCCGGTTAGGACATGGTTCATGAGTCTCTGGAACGTAGGAGGTGCTCCCTTTAGACCGAGTGGCATACATTTGAATTCATAATGCAGGTAGTTTGTGCTGAAAGCTGCCCATCTCGATCCTTTTGATCCACTAAGACTTGGTGGTAGCCGCTGGTTAAATCGAGCTTGGAAATATAGCGTGAGTGACCGAGCTGGTCTAAATTGTCCTCTATTTGAAGGAGAGGATACGCATCGCCTATGGTTTTGTCGTTCAGTTTCCTGAAGTCGACCACAACTCTCCATCTGGATCCGCTTCCTTGGGAACTAAGAGGAGAGGTGAGTTCTACGGACTTTTGTTTGGTTATATGGTATCAAATTCTAGCATATCCCGTCTTGATCGTTTATCACCTGTTTCTTGCACTCAGGCAGACAATACATTCTTTGGTTTATAGGCGCCTGGTCCTGCACCAAAGGTCATTCATGCGACGTCGCACGGGTATATGATACAGCAAGTGGTCGCCTTTGAGGTGGAAAATGTTATTAAACTCCCCACATGTTTCCACTATAGATTGTCACTCTTGAGCACTTAGGCTTCTCCCTATGTGGAGTTCGTCGTGTAATTGTGTTAACCTTGAATCATTTGTTGTTTCATGAGACGACTCATCCTCCGAGAAAAGATGTTGAGTGAATTGGAGATGTTCCACCTCCAAAGTGTTAATCTCGGATACGGTATTTCTCGATTCTTTATTAGACTTAATCCCCGTTGATGTATTTACTCTCATACCGGTATGTATATTCCCCCGGTTTTCCAAAGGAAAGAAGGAATATTCCTTTGTTGGAAGCAGCTCCACCTTGGTCCGGTCGATGCTTTGGGGATAGTCTATAATATTGAGTATCTCAATCTGGGCACTCTTCACCTTCTTTAAAATACAATTAGGTAGAAATATCCCCGATTGTACTTTATTTGGTACCAAAATTACTTCCTCCCGGATTTTTATTAGGAGCCCAATCATCTTTCATGAGCGCCCTGGTACTATAACAAGTATTCTTAGAAACATTTCTACCTCCAAAGAGTCTGGTAGTAGGCGTTCTACCGACGCTCTCCCCTTCTTGTTGTCTTTCTGGGTTTTGGGGTGTTGGCTTTTTGTTGGAGTAAATGGGTCCGGGCAAGTTTTGGCAGCCCTTCCCCTGTGGGGATAGGGTTTCCGGGGGACTGTCGGCCGCAGTATGTATCTTCTCCGATCCCCTTGGTGCGCATTCCTGTTCGGGGATGGGACCCCCTTCCTATCATTTGCAAAATTAATAGAAAGACTTACAGGATCAATGATTGTTTGGGGAAATTCCAAACAATCTCCCGGTCCGTTAACTTTACAATTCATAGACAGAAAGTCGTTACCCAATAGGCCGTCTGCTGACAACCCCGGCAAGGAGTCTACTACCTGGAAGCTACAAGGGATTTCTTGATGTCGTTTGAACTTCCCCTGGCAACAACCTCTAGACTTTCCCTTGCCAAAAAGCGTTTCGAGGGTAGTTGCTTTCTGGGCATTCACAGTATACTTTCGGTGGAGTGCCTTCAGCTTTAGGAGACTTGTCTCAGGTCCGGTGTCCACAATTAGGCGTGTAGTGAGGGAAATTGAACAATCGGGACTTTGGTCGGCGAAAACTGAGAACAGCTCTGGGTGAATTGCGACATTAATACGGTCGGGTTGGTGTTTTCCGGCCCGACCTCTGGGAGTTTTCCGAACTTTCCCATTTACCTTTTTGTTGACACAATACTGCCGTTAGGTGTGTCGTCTGCAAAATTCGAACCATTGACCACACTCCGGAAAATTGCTCTGCTTTGGAGCCTCCGTAGGCTCCATGCTAACAGAGCTAGAGTGGTTTCGGCTCGTCTTGGGTTGACTGTGTTGTGGTCGGTGTTTTCGCCGTTGTGATCCCGTTTTGTTGTAGCTTCGCTCTTGAGTCCTAGAAGACTCTGTACTAGCACAACTGGTGCGGGTCTGGGCTACAGTGGTGTGTATGTGTTGTGGCTGGGGCTTTCGGTCTATGTCACCTTTGTCGCGTGTATCACCATAGCCCCTTTTTTTTGTTACACTTCTCTTGGGAAAAGCTAACCTATAGCGCCGCGTGGGCGCCCCGAGATGCCACCAAATAACTGTTGTAGTTCTTTTTGAACAGTTGCAGGTTGTAACATTCCTGAACACTCGCGTGGGAAGGGAGTTTCACAACTTCCCCGCTCTGTAACGGAACGATTTCTAATGCAGGGATGATCGCGCCGTCGGGTGATGAACCGCAAATTGGTGCGATCTGTCGGATTGTCTTCTGGAGCCCATATAAACTGAATTACACGGAACAATGTCACGAATCTCCGAAGAATATACGCATTGCAGTCATTTACTGTAAGACGGAAGCTGTCTCTGTTGATGCTCTTTGTTGATCTCTTTATATATTGCGAAAAGTTCTCAATTGATCGGTTGGTAGTTCACATGCAAGCTGGAAGCCTACTTGGTTGATAGCTTTGTGGATTTCGTTATGGAAAGCCCACAGTTCACATATAGGATTGTCGAAAGTGTCCAATAGATCGATCGATAGCTTACATGCATGGTGCTGCTCTCTTTGAAATCTCCTTGTTTAAATCTCGATTAGTCATATAATGGTTCACATGCCAGGCCGAAGCCTCCTCTCTGTTGATGTTCTATATGAAATCTTTTTGTAGGTTGAACACGATTGATTGCTTAGTATTTCACACACCTTGCCTTCTTCGCTGTTGCTCTTAAAGGGCTTCTTTGTGGATTATAGAAAACCCTGGGTTGAGCGGTTCATGTTTTGCATGCAAAACAGATGTTTTCCCTATTGATGCTTGTGGAAATACCTTGGTCGATGGTTCTCATGCAGAACGGAAGCTTTCCCCGTTGTGGAGGGTATTTGTTGATACGTCCTCTTTTGATGCTTGTGGATCTTGTAAATTCATTTTGTAAACTGTGCAAAGCCCTTCATTGGTCGGTTGATCATTCAATGCAGAAAAGGAGCATTCTCTGTTGACAGTTTTAATGGATCTCTTTGTAGATTGTGGAAAACCCTTTATTGATCGGTTGGTGGTTCGCATGGAGGACTGAAGTCTTCTCTATTAATGATCTTCGGGGATCTCTTTGACGAATATGGAAAGCCGTCGATTGATCAGTTTATGGTTCACATGCAGGGCGAGGGTTTCCTCTGTTTAAACTATCTGGGGAATCTCTTTGTGGATCCATATATTGGTTGATGCTTCACACGGTTGATCGCTTGATGATTCACATACAAAACGAAATCTTTCTCTGTTGATACTCTTTTTGTAGCAAGAGCTCGATTTATCCGTTAAGAGTTCACATACGGGACGAAGGCTTTCTCTGTTGAAGTTCTATGAGTAATCTCTTTGTGGATTGTCCTCCACTAATCGTTTAATGGTTCAGACGATAAGTTGGTTGATGATTCACGTATAAAACGAAAACTTTCTCTGTTGACGCTCTTTTGTAGAAGGCCCTCGATTTATCGGTTGACATGCAGGACGAAGGCTTCCTTTGTTGAAGCTCTCTGAGGAATCTCTTTCTGGATTGTCCTCCACTATTCGTTTCATGGTTCAGACGATAGGTTGATTGATGATTCACGTATAAAACGAAAACTTTCTCTGTTGATGCTCTTTGTGGAGAAAGTCCTCGATTTATAGGTTGAGGGTTCACATGTTAGATGGAAACTTTCTCTGCTGGTGCTCTCTGTGGAATCTCTTTATGGATTAGCTTCGATTGATCGGGTAATGTTTCACACATGAGGCCAGTATTCTCTGTTGCTACTCTTTATTGGTCCTTTTATGGATTGTAGAAAGCACTCGGTTGATCGACTGATGATTCACGTGCAAGATGGAGGCTTTCTCTTAATGCTCTTTGCGGAATCTCTTTGTTGATTGCTGGTTGGTAGTTCACATATGAGATGGAAACTTTCTCTGTTCAGAAACATATTTCCTGATACTTTCTCTATTGATACTCTTTGCGTATCACCTTCGGCAAATCTCTTGGTTGATCAATTGATGAATCTCATGCAAAACGGAGGCTTTCTCTGTTGAGAAGGATATTTGTTGATACTTTCACTATTGATGGCTGTTTCACGCTCTGGTGACGGCAAAAGCCAACTCCAATAGTTGGCTTGGGAACAGCAATCAAATTAAGCGCCAACTCCAATAGTTGGTTCGGGAACAGCAAGCCCATTAAACGCCAACTCCAATAGTTGGTTGTGGGGACAGCCTTTTACACGTTCCCACAATGTGGTCAAAAAGGAAACCTTTAGTTCATTTAACCATAAGTTACTTTATTTTCACTATTACTTAAAAAATCCACTTTAACGGCCAGTTGAAATAATTTAAAGTCTAGATCACCAAACGATGATACCGAATTGCATGGCACAAGCGATAAACGAAGAAGAAGCAAAAATTCTTTCTATGCGCTCGTTAATATACCTCGTACCATCGTTTGCTGTTAATGTCATCCGATCAAAAAACACCGTGTCATGGACCAGGAAATTACCGTGAAAACTGTTCTATCGAAATGAGTGATTTCTCAGTTGTAATATCGATGCAACAGTTTAGCAAATTCGGTTGCATACCTTCGTGACGAAATTTGATGTGGTGACTTTCTATTGCTCCGATGACAGGTGAATTGGTTATTTGAATTTATGATGAATCGATTCCCCTTTTGTTGTATCATGAGGAATCGATTCATCCCTTATTGTTGATTGCTGTTGCTTCCCAGGAAAGAGTCGGATATGGTTCAGATGCAGAGCTGAAGCTTTCTCCCTTGATGCTCTTTGTGAATCCTTTTCTGTAAAGACCTGAATCGATTGTTCTCAACCCGGATGAAAACTATCTCTGTTGTGAAGAATATTTGTTGATACTTCGTGTGGATCCCTTTGTCGCAACATTCTGTTTTCAAACGATATATAACGTTTGAATGAGATTATCGATAATCCGTCTATTAATACTCAAAATTTTGTTCGTACAGAAAATGGCAATTGTGAATTTAACGGAAATTCTTGGGTTGATGTTAGTGTATGTTTTACTACTACTATTTATTGGCCTGTAGGAACCCGGAAGTTCATGACCTCACCAACTCGACTGCGCCATCTATCCCTGTCCTGTGCACTCTCCCTCCACGCTTGACCAGCCGATCCGATCTCCTCAAGGTCAAACCTAACATTGTCCTCCCTGTATGTTTTGGCACTGAAAATGATTTCGTAGAGAATAACAATATTTTTTTTGCGGCTTAATAGAATTTGCGGCACAGGGGGTTATGAAATCGTAGGAGTCTTTCCCGCAACTATTGGATTGTACCGCATAAAATGTCTGATTTTCGCTCAGTCGGAAATAAGAAGTTCTCGAGTGACCATCTGTGCCAGAACGTTAAATTTTCTTTTTTTATAAAGTCAAGTGGTACGTGTGCTTGACGTGTGAGAATTTTAGGGTTCGTTACAAATGCAGTATTTTTTCTAGGAATTGTTTACCACGCTGTCGGCAGGTCAAATTCGAACCCTCTTCCTTTATGAATTTAAAATGGGACATAATGCGTCATTGGCAATGAAAAAAGTTAATGAAGTATTTGAGGATGTAGCGGTAAACGATCGCACTACACGACGTTGGTTTGGATAGTTTCGTCGGGAGATTTCAGCCTCGAAAATGAGCCACGTGGGAAGCTGAAAACGTTAGTTGACGACGATGTTTTAAGGGCAACGGTGGATGCGGATCCAACCAATTCGGTGCGGGAGATTGCACAAAGCATGAGAGTATCCCCAATGACAATAAGTCGACACCTTTCTCTCATAGGCAAGGTAAAGAAACTCGATAAGTGGGTACCCCATGAACTGAATGAGTCCCAAAAACTACGGGGCGTGAAAATCTGCGCATCGCTTAGATTAAGAAACCAAACTGAACCGTTTTTGCATCGGATAGTCATCTGTAGACAAAAGGCAAAAGACTACATTCCGACAACGCTAGTTGGCATGCAACCAGTAAACTATTAAAATCCAAACTGCTATCACGAAATATAAAGCTCCGTGTCTATAGAACCATAATCATGCCGATTGTTCTATACGGATGCGAAACATGGGCTCTCACAAAACGGGAAGAAAACAAATTCCGTGTATTTGAGAATAAAGTCCTAAGGGGTATCTTTGGAGGCAAATATGACGAGGAGGGAAGACAATGAAGGAAACTCCACAACCACGAATTAGAAGAGCTATACCGCAAACCTTCAATAGTGAGAGTGATCAAGTCCCGAAGATTAAGATGGGCCGGACACGTAGCGCGAATGGGCGATGATAGGACCGTGCATAGAATTCTTGACGGTAAACTAACGGGGAAGAGACCGACAGGACGGCCGCGACGGAGATGGGAGGACAATGTTAGAGTGGACCTCGAGGAGATCGGATCGGATGATCGAACGTGGAAGGAGAGCGCACAGGACAGGGAACAATAGCGGAGCCGCGTCGGTGAGGTCATGAACTTCCGGGTTCCTACAGGCCAGTAAATAATAATAATATAATAGTCATCTGTGATGAAAAGTGGATTCTATATGATAACCGTAAAAGACCTGGGCAATGGTTTGATGCAGGTGAAAAACCAAAACACACCCCCAAGCCCGATCTTTACCCAAAAACGGTTATGGTGACAATTTGGTGGACATCGAAAGGACCAATCCACTTTTTATTTCCACAACCAAGAGAAACGATAAACGCTATCAAATATTGAGAGGAAATTGATATATTGCATGCCAAATTGGCTGAAAAGCAACCCGGGTTTGTCAATGGACACGGCCCGATCCTTTTGCATGACAATACTAGACCCCATACCTCACAAGTAACGGTGCAACAACAACAATCGTTTCCGATTTTCTTATAGATAAGTCTGCAAAATTCAAGGAGAAAAAGAAAGGGAGAGACATTCACATTCATTCGTAGTCTACTTGTTCATAAAAATGTTTATGAAACAAAGCTTCATGATATTATCTAACAAAGGATATGAGAGAAAAGTTTTTGAAAATTATGGCTCTTTTTCGTTCTGACTACTGTAGTGTCTAAGTACAGTGAATCGTTACTCGGCCAAATTACACAAACATGGAACAGCCATATATAATTACGAGGGTTGCCTCTTATGTTTCGGGATTTGGCAACCCTAGTGTTGCAATCCGGCAATTGACAGCTCTGTCGTAAAGTTGGACATTTTTGAGGTTATACGCACTCAGAACGTTTTGACATACGAGCGCTATTTGTGTTGTTTACAGTAACTTAAAAGATTCATCTCGGCTCAAAAATGGAATTAAATCGTCAACATTTTCGTGCGATTTTTTTTTACAACTTTCGGCGTGGATTAACTCAGCAACAGTGCATGGATGAACTTAATTCAATTTTTGGCGATGAAGCTCCATCAAGGACCAGTGTTTATCGATGGTATGGTGAACTCAATCGTGGTCGTAGTTCACTCCAAGATGAATTTCGTGAAGGTCGTCCAAAATCAGTTGTTGTTCCGAAAACCATTGATGCTGTGCGCGAACTGATATTGGAAGATCGTCATGTGACCTATCGTGAGATTGAGACAACCTTAGGCGTTAGTGGGACCAACATACATTCAATATTGCATAAACATTTGACTGTCAAAAAAATTTGTTCGCGTTGGATCCCACACAATTTGTCAATCGCCCGAAAAAAGGCTCGTGTCAATTGGTTGAAAGAAATGCTCAAAAAATACGGTCGCGGTGCTTCGAAACACGTCTATGACATCGTGACAGGTGATGAATCGTGGATTTACGCGTATGAGCCCGAAAGTAAATAGCAGTCGACTGTCTGGGTGATGAGCCAAATCCAACAAAAGGTGTTCGCGCACGAAGCACTTCCAAGCAAATGGTCGCCTGTTTTTTCGGAAAAACTGGACATGTCGCAACCGTACCACTAGAACAACGCAGAACAGTCAATTCTGAGTGGTACACAACCATTTGTTTACCAGTTGTCTTCCAAGAAATCAGGAAAACCAACCGCCGAAGACGGATCACTCTTCACCACGACAATGCGAGCTCTCACACATCGGCTGCGACAACTGCATTTTTGAGCACCCAAAACATCGATTTGATGGGTCATCCGCCGTATAATCCTAACTTGGCACCGAATGACTTCTTTTTATTGCCGTACGTAAAAAACAAACTGAGAGGTCAACGTTTTTCGACACCTGAAGAAGCGGTTGCTGCATTCAGAATGCATGTGTTGGTGATACCTCAATCAGAGTGGCAAAAGTGCTTCGACAATTGGTTCAAACGCATGCAAAAGTGTATAGATCTTCATGGGGAATATTTTGAAAAACAATAAAGTGGTTTTCGATGATCAATATTTGTTTTTTTTCTCTAATCCCGAAATATAAAAGGCAACCCTCGTATACGAGGGCAGTTTGATAAGTCAGTTAGTTTTTGAATAATGGATATTTTTGTCGGCAAATAAGCATTCTATTTCTCACATAGTCTCCTTCTAGCTCGATACATTTATTCCACCATTTTTCCAATTTTATTCCTTCCAAATAATTGGTTTCTTCAAGGCCCTACATTTAAGCGTTAGTTTCTGTGATGACCTTTTCATTCGACTCAAATCTCTTTCCGTCCAGCCATTTCTTCAGGTTTGGAAGCGGGAAATAGTCTCAGGGGGCTAACTCTTCAGAATATCTATGGAGAGTAGAAGAACATTTTTATCTCAGTGATTCCCACCTTACAACTTAGTATAAATTTCTAATCAATGGCGATGTTACGATAGCCTTTTCTAAACACTTATCCTTATTTTCAAAATCTTCTGCATTCCTCAGAATTACTCCCCTAAACATGTCTTCAATGGCACTGGTAGATACCATCGCCTTTATTCTAACATGAAATTTCTTCGAAACTATCTCCAAGAGAACACTGGATAACAATATAAAAACAACTTTCGAAATGAAGTGATGCCTTTAGATATCTAAAAATGAAAAACACTTGTCTCAACAAGTCTCCACTCAAGTTTCTTATAACACATCTTGATAGGAACGACATGGGCCAACAAAGACGACACGCATTCAATCTTTACCGACAATTCAGTTTTCGAAATTGCTTTTGAACCTCTAGTCTTTTTAATGACCCCCGCTTATTCGTATTGTCTGTAATATGCAACAGACGAACAAAGTCTCAGGCAATATCTTCGGGCGAGTAAATTATACTTAGAGAAATCCAAATAATTCTAGGGCGGGATCGTCAGATACTCTGCGTTATATAAATGACCCGTAAGCCCCCCTAAGTACCCTCCAGCAGTTCAACACATTGAAACCATCAAACATGCATACTAAGGGAATTTCTAGCACCTAAGAGGAGGCGTGAATATATGTCTGATATACAAGAGTATCCCTACATAAACACAAAGGATACGATGAAGTCAAAAAAGTTTGCAGTCAAGACAACATTTGTTATACTTTGCCCTTTAAGAAGGCAGAAAGGCAAGAGACAATAAACGATGTCGGAGGAAATCTAGAAAAGCACATTAAGGGATTCGTGTAAACAGGGTAAGAATCGGCGTGCGTTGGTGATACGGTAAAACAAGTGGAGGCTACACAACGGAAAGGGAGCATATCATATTTCATTTGGTGAAGGGTAGAAAATTTATTTATTTATTTTCTCTGTCGTAAATTAGGCGTTGGCTTTAATGGAATTTTGAATGTCATGTATTAAACAAATAAGGTTTGCTATACTAGTTGATTATTACTCTGCACGTTCATCAAGTTGGATGCTTGGCAGTATAAACAATCCATTCAAACGGAAAAGGGGGAAAAATAACAGGTACTTGGTTGAAGCCTAAATTATCTAAACGCTACTTCAGATTCGGTAACTCAACTCCAATTAACATGTACTCCTCTTCATTTTTTTTCAAAAGCATAAATACCCAGACTTCCATGAAATCGAGCGTCTTGTAAAAGGTCATAACGACAGTCAAGGGCTCGACTCCCTACCCATTGTTCTCCCAGGCGCCGGAACAGGTGTCAAGGAAGACTCGGGATCATTCGCTGGGGAGTTGGTATACAACACCAACCTGCTTCTCATTATTGATTGACTTAGGCGATCTCATGCGTAATATCAGGCCCACATCGGTAACTAGAATGGACGTCAAGAAGCAGAACAGTTATTTAATTCTCTTCCAGCTCCAGCGTGACGTTATGAAATTCATTATTTTGCTCGCCTATATGGTTATAGATATATATATATACATATATATATATATATATATATATATATATATATATATATATATATATATATATATATATATATCCGAAAATATTGATCAAACATATTCGGAATTATCATCATTGTAGTGCTCCAAGAAGCCCTACCATTTTCCTCCCACATGCATATCTACCCACCTACAAAAATTCCATTCATATCCCCAAATTAACATTGAATTCAATGTCAAGCAAATTGAACCAATCGTTCAATTCTCGAACATTGAATTCAATTCCTTAAAATCCAAAAAGAACAATGCACATCTTCAGGCTCTTAAAACCTGGAATCCCAAAACTCAGAATGAACACGTGTCTAAACAAAAACTTGTCCATTTGATCCGCCAACACACAATTCCGGCAATCTGAACATCGCAATGCATACGCATTGTAACCAAATGTTTTATGACATACAAATAAACACAGATTCCCAGATCTTAATTTCACACCCAATTTCCCACGGATTTTATGTTACCCATCTCTTGTTTGCATTAGCCACATGGATAACACAAACAAAATCCCAAAAAGGATCAGTAATAAGTGGCGGTGCGTCCGGATTTCGAAAAGGTAAAGATAACAAAAGATACAGATAGAGTCTGGATCGAGAATCGAGAAGTCGAGCAGAAGGGTCAGTTGGTAGCGCTAGGGAAGTGATGAACTCAGAATAAAGAGTACACTAATATTGTATAATTAAGATAGTCTACTACGGCTACGTTGTGGCCCGCTGTGTTAAATGACGTTATAGAATGGAAAATAGTGCGTTCCAGTGCGTGTGTACTGAAAAAAGTAGCTCTAGCGCAACCGCCCCTTGGACGATGGCTCCTGGCTCGGATGACTCCAGGCCCAACCCAAATTCGAAGGACCAGGACTCAACAAAACCAACAAGCATCCATTCAGGATCCATCGTTCGCCTCTCTTCCTCATTGATCGAGAAGCACGGAAGCGAAACGTACTACATCATCATCGTCGGCACTACAAGCGGGATCCGGTTTTGGCCTTATTTAGCAAGTCTCTCCATTGGTATCCGGTCCATATCCGAGACTTGTTAAATGGTCCATAATAATTCGTTTTTCCGAACAAGGTTATTAGCCTTGCGACAACCTTTCTCAGGATATAGCTGCATGCATTGGTTCACTAGTTTGAGGGTGCCAAAGTAGGTATCCAGGGGTTTCACGCGGAGACTGCAGGCCAACTTGGATTGGAGAGGGTTTAAACAGGGTCAACTTGGAGCGAACAGGGATCGTCCTGGCCCTTGCCCGGTTGAAAGCAAAGACTTTGCCCTGTATGCCCCCCCGGTTGAAAGCAGAGACTTTGCCCCCCCCCCCCCCCCCCCCCCGTCGCAATTCGGACTTGTGCTGGTTGGAAAAGTGACATTCTTTACAAAAATAAAACGTCCTCAACGGTTTTTTTGATGACTTGCATCAGATGTCTGTTATGGGGTATAATATGAGAAAGCTAACAGAGAAGAAATTCTTTTCCTCCTTCGGAGTGAATTTAGGAGAAAAAAGATGGCTTAACATTTTCTTGTCATCGCTGGTAGTGAGTTTTTTTAAAGGAGGGGAAGAGATTTTTTTACTATAAGGTGTTAAGATCTTTTTAAAGAGTATAAATTTTACTTTTGAATGCATTTAATTCAATTTAATGCGTTCAATTCCGTGATTGCAACGTATCCTTGCTTCCCTATTTATCATCATCGGCAATACAACCGGGATCCGGTCTTGGGATTATTTAGCAAGTCTCTCCAGCAGTATCCGATACTTGTCCGAGACTTGTTAAATTGTCCATAATAATTTGTTTTTCCGAACAAGGTTATTTGCCCTGCGCCAACCTTTCTCACGCTGCCTGCATTGGTTCACTACTTGGTGGGTGCCAAAGTAGCTATCCAGGGATGTCACGTGGAGACTGCATGTCAATTTGAAGTTAACAGGGACAAGGATCGTCCTGGCCTTCGCCGGGTTGAAAGCACAAACTTTATCCTGTATGTTTCCTCCCACCCCGCTCCTTATTTATATACAAGTATTAATTTATAAAAGAAATCCAATATTTTTTGATAGATGATGAGGTGATACACATCTTCTAAAATATTGATTATATTAAATCAGACTTGTGCCCTTTGGAAAAGTGACATCCTTTACTAAGAAAAGAACTCCTTTGATAACTTTTTGATTGTTCGATTGTTGTCAGGAATAAAATATGAAAGTTAACAAAGGTTTAAAGGCCAATTCCTTCAGTAAAACATCTTCATCGCGATCCTATTCTCTCTGAACTTTAAATTGTGGAATTGTGTCAGTTAATGTTGGGAATTACAAGACCGCGTCAGTTCTCTTAACTCCGAAGCGCGGCCGTCTTCAACGTTTTGATATCGCTGTCCTTCTGCATAAGAACTCTCTCCAGGTCGTATTCACGCTTCGAGACTACCATAGTATTATCTCGGTTCAGTCCTTCGGGGAACGTACGTGCTTTCATAATGCTCGGCAGAAAGTCCTCGGACAGTCGGCTTATCACATCTCCTATGCCCTTAAGTCAGCTGCTAAATATCAGAAGACAGAATCAACCTTCACTGACGATCATTGTATCTGGATGCCAGATCGAAAGTGTTAAAGCCCTCCATCTCGAATGAATATTTTCAATCACCTTATTCCATGAGCATCTTAATTTATCGTTAGTTATTCTTTGATGTAGAGTGATTCTAGAATTAGTGTTAATCATAGCTCCTGCGATTACTGTGCCGGCCTAAATTTAAAATATTTCTCAACCAGATGAAAAGTTTGTCTGGCAAGCTTCACATACATCTGGCCTGATAACTCTTATGTGATGATTTTTCGTTAACATGAACAAAATCCCGGGTTTTTCAGTAACAAAAGTAAACCGAACCGTGCACGACTGTTTCCGAAGAAGCTAATATTTCTAAAACTAAAAAACTAGTATTGAAAACCGGTAGCAAGAGGCATGTTTGTGGCGGTTCTTTAAAACATTCTCAAAGAACCACCCACTTCCTTTTAATTAACCGTCTCCCACTTACCAGGCAAGTCATTATATTTACCTTCATCTCACCTGAAAACATAAGCCCACGGCAAAGATTACCACCTGGCCGTGGCATCAAACTTTCACCTCGGAGCATGCTTGCATCCAACGCATCATGCCCCTAAAATCTTGTACCTTGTCAGGTAACCAACATGAATCCCCGAACATGTCAATGCGCAAGGCTAAGCAGCATTTTCCCATGCACGTGCGTGACATGTTCATCCTCGTCTTATCTGCTGAACCATCGATCGATCGTTCAAACAACAACCTACAGCACAGCCCATTGCTGGCTGCCTACAGGGATTTCAAGTGTTGTTTTAACATAAACACACACCCGACACATCGACCGACGGGACGTTGGCAATCTCCGTACAAACATATTGGTGTTGTACGCAGTGGCCAATAAGTAAACATACAATTTTCCTATGTCTATTAGATTTCCAGCAGTTGCAATAAATTTCTCAGGATCGGCCACCAACCGACCATGGAATTGGATACAATCATACCCATGATCGTGTCCCTCGTTATCTTCCTCTAAAACAAACATGCTCACATCTATTCTAGTCCCTAGTTATCGTGGGCAAAGCTCTGTTGACTTAACGTCAATCAAAAATCGATTCTCTATCGTACGATGGCAATACACCCAGCCGTACACCGATCATCATATTCGATCCGTTGCATGTTTGTTTTTACTTTCCTTCGCCCAACGCACGTTTCGTTTGTCTTGCTTTCCAAGAAAAAGACATTCAACTTATCTCGACGATGTCCATTAGAACCTTCCAATGGGGTGCAAAACGTTTTTCATTGGTCGTCGGGGCGAAGGAAAAATAGCTTTCCCCGCCGATAACATCAGTGAAAACGCTGAGGCTGGGTCAATCTCGTCCAAACGAGGAGTCAGATATTAACCTTACAACCAGCAACACGTGTCGGCGTCGTTGCGTTGAAGGAGTCAGATAATATCCAGCCAACCGGACACACCAAGGGGACGTCGCGTATCTTACCTCAATCGAGTCATCTCATCTGTGGAGAGGTGTTACTTCTTTTCCCTGTACAAGCGTTAATCTCCGAAGTATCGTCTGTGTTTATTAAATACATTAATCGACTCGTGTGTACAAGAATAATTTTTACAAACTTTAGTGAACATTTATCTGTTTCGTGTATTTAGAATATCGTGCGTGTACCAAGTAGTATAAACCTTAAGAAGTGAAAAATAAACATTAAACAGAATCACAACTAACTGCGTTCCATTGCTTTTGGAAACATCTGCGTTTTTTTTATTTGACATTCTTCTGAAGTGTACAGTATCCCGTGAACTATTTGTAGGGTATTTTACTGAACTCGCGCCCATGCTCGGTGCCTAGTAAAATATAGCCCCACATGTTTTCCTTCATTATCGTAATCATCGGCACTGCAACTAGGATCCGGTCTTGGCCTTATTTAGCAAGTCTCTCCACCGGCCCCGATTTCAAGCCGTTCTCATCCAGTTTGGCACTAACAGGCTCCGGGCGTCCTGGTCTACGCCATCCCTCCATCGCAAACAAGGTCTGCCGCACTGTCTCCTTCTATACATCCAACAGAGTTAATATCTTTTAAGCAAATTTCTCTTGTCAAGGCTCTAGTGTAACGCGTCCATCGCATACCCGCGTAGTTATAGGGTTGCGGTATCATACATTCAGCGAGTTCCATAACTTCGCTGGGTGTTTTTATCACGATTGATAATGCACAATGATCGCTGTCTACTCAATTGTGCGCAAGCAGTTTCTATTTTGTCTTTTAGTATGTGTATGTTTAAGTCGTGTGTCAATAAGAACAATATCTAGGAACGATCCCCATCTTAGAACGAAAAGATATTCTGTAGCTAGCAGGTCAGCTTTCTATTCAAGGTGATGTTGATCTAGCCAACAGCTAGTTGATTTCCTCTCGTGCTGAACATGGTATTTCCCCAATCTAGGTGCATTCAAATCGCCACCTACGATGCAATAGTTCCCTTCCGAGTGAAGTTGTAAGCATCAGAAAAGAGGTCCACTATAAATAGAATTTACTGATGTGCTTCTGGTGCGTAGGCAGATATCACATACATCCCCCGTCCTTGTCGAAGAGGTATGCGGATGATGCACGCTCCAAGCACCCGAAATCTGCGCATCTCACCACTATAAAGTACCTTACGTTGAAGTTCTTTTTTAACAAAGATTGCTGCCCCTCCTCCTTATGTGGAGTTGGGTCGGCCTCTTCATATAACGTCGTAGTTTTTGTGACATAGTTTATGCCTCTGATTCAACTTAGTTTCACTAGCGAGAAGCACGTCAGCACTTTCGTCTTGCAACAGTTTAAAGAGAGCGGCTCTTCTCTCGATTCTGATAAGTGAATTCACATTCACGACTAGAGCCTTTATTGTGTTTTCTGTTCGGGGGTTTATATTGACGGTTGGCTAGACAACTGCCAATAGACCAAGTCTAGTCTAGTGTCCTGCTCCTTTATTTGTTTTTGCATTTGTGCCATCTGCGTCTGAAGAGCGAGCATGGTTGTGGACACATCTGCTAGTGTTACTGTTTCTGGAGGCACCATATGTTGCGGCGGTACCCGTGTGGTAGGTTGTGGCGTGTTTCTCCTACCAGCTGTTACTTGAGCATACGAGAGCTGGGGTGTTACGTTTAGTGCTGTTATATAATTTTAACAATTTAATTTAAATAAAGACACAAATGGGAAGGGAACTTACTTGGTCGGTTCAGGAATCGTTGAACCGTGGAGCGGTCGATCCTGTTCGACTCCTCTGGTATTCCGGGTGTTTGGTCCCCCTGTTGTTGTACGCTTGATAGTCGGCTGATGAATTAACGTCTTTGTAGTGCAGCTACTTATACAAGAACTGGTTTTGTCACGTGAGCTATGTCTTATTATATGTGATGATGATGTTGATAATATTGATAATAATTGATGTTGATATTTGTACTGAATTGCAGCGGATCCCGGTGCGGTCGCACTTCTGATAAATATATGCCCAACTGTTACAGTAGTTCTTGCAATTTTTTTTTTATTTATTTATTTATTTATGTTTTTTTTTTTTTTTTTTTTTTTTTTTTTTTTTTTTTTTTTTTTTTTTTTTTTTATTAGACGTCTCTCGGTAGAGGCGAACCTATAGCGCCGAATGGGCGCCCCGAGATGCCATCAAATAACTGTTGCAGTTCTTTTTGACCAGTTGCAGGTTGTAACGCTCCGGGAACAATCGCGTGCGAAGGGAGTTCCACAGCTTCCCCGCTCTGTAACGGAACGAGTTCGGTAGATGAACCACAAACGGGTGCGATCCGTCGGATTGTCTTGTAGAGCGCATGTAAGCCGAATTGCGTGGAACAATACCAAAAATCTCCGAAGAACAGCACCCGCGATAATATCTGTAAAACAGACAGAGGTCGGCCACACGCCTTCGATGTGATAGCGACTGTAGTCCCGACGTCAGCGCCGAGTCCCCAATCAGGCGGATCGCTCGTCTCTGTATGCTCTCAAGTAGGTCGAGGGTATGTTTAGGAGCCGAGCTCCAAACATGAGAGCAATATTCGAGCGCGGGTCTAATTTGGGATTTATATAAGAGAAGAAGTTGGGCCGGAGTAAAATATTTCTTGGCTCTAAAACGAAAGCTCAGTTTTCCTGAGGCTGATCTGGCGATACTCGACACGTGTTTATGCCATGATAAATTCCCACAGACCGTGACGCCAAGCAGTTTCAAACTTTTCCCAGCCTCGAGGGCCCGGCCATTCATCATCAGCTGTGGAACCGATGATCCACTTTTCTGTGTGAATGTTGTATATTGTGTCTTCGCTGCATTGAAGTCGACGAGATTGGCCGTTCCCCACTGCAGGACCCTATCTAGATCCTGATTTAGAGAGTCAATCTGTCTACATCTCAGCTGATGCGACGCGGATGCACCAATCAGCCGATCACTCGAAATGGCGGAAACAAGCGTACTATCATCCGCAAAACCGAACACTTTGTTATCCGTTGTCTCCAACAAATCGTTTACGTGAAGCAAGAACAAAGTTGGAGCCAAAATAGAACCTTGGGGCACCCCCGAATTAACAGGATATAAATCCAAACACTCGCCGTCCACAACAACCCGGATCGATCAAATCTGAAGGAAGCTCCTCGCCCAGTCGCAGAGCTGTTGGGAAAGTCCATATGAACGAAGTTTGTTCAGCAATGCCCCGTGCCAGACGCGGTCAAAAGCCTTGGAGATATCCAATGCGACCGCCCTTGACTCACCATGCCGTTCAATGGCAGATGTCCATATATCGGTTATAAGTGCCAAAAGGTCTCCCGTGGACCGCCTGCCACGGAATCCGTATTGGCGATCATTCAGAACTCCGTTGAACTCCAAATACTTAACCAACTCTGTATTGATGACTTTTTCCATTACCTTAGATAAAATAGACAGTAATGCTATCGGGCGGTAATTTTGTGGGAGACACTTTTTTCCCGTTTTTGGAATTGGGCTTTATCCTTTGGATTCGTGACTAACGTCCCGCTGTCTGTCACCAACGGAGGAAAAGAGGAGGATGCAAAGTTGCCGCTGACAGCCTTTGCCATTGACCAGAAAGAGCGCGAACCAGTTGGGCACCGAAGGAGCTTATTGATCACCCTGTCGTTGTGAGCGTTCTTCGCGGTATCAATCGCCTGGTTGCACGCGTTTCTGATTCTAACAAAATTTGTTCTGTTAACATCGGTGGGATTGGAGCGCCATTGCTTAAAAGCTCTATTTTTTGCCTCTCTAATCTGCTCGCATTTTTTATCCAACCAAGGTTTATCAGACGAACTTCGTTTGATGGAATGTGGGAAATACATCTCCAACCCCAGAAGGATAATCTCTGATACCGACTCCGCGCAAGCGTTAACATCGGAGTTTCCGAAGCACACCTCGGACCATGGAAAGGATGCGAAAAAATCTCGCAAATCGTCCCAGTTAGCGGCCCCATACATCCATACATGGCGAAGCTGTCTAGGCCGGTTATTAGCTTGATATGCAAGTGCTTGCGCGACAGACACCAAGCAGTGATCTGAGTCTCCCAGTGGCGCAGAAACCTCTACGGTATAAATACTCGGTTCGGATGTCGAAAACAGATACAGGGTGTTCGCATAATCGCTTCGGGCATCCGGCACTCGCGTTGGCTCCCCCACGAATTGAGCCAAGTTGTGGCCTACAGAAAACATTTGCGCCAGCCTCCCAGCTTCGTCGGTTATGTTAGAATGTAACAACCAGCCGCGATTGTGCACATTAAAATGGCCAAGGACAACAATTTCAGAAGCTGGGGGGTTGATCTGTATCCAGTCGACGGTATGTGAAAGATGTTCGAAAAATGTCGCCGGTCGATCGTCATTCGGGGAGCGGTAAAGAGAACAAAGAAATTTAACGGAATTCCTCAGCACGACTCTCAACCATATGATGTCCATATTATTGGGTTCCAACGCCTCCATCCTCTGGAAAGCCAGATTGGACCGCGCGAAGACACAGACTCCGCCCTTAAAACGGAATCTCGAATGTAAGTCGTATCCTGAGCAACGAAGATATGTCGAATCAGTTGACGAATCGACCTGGGTCTCAGTTAGGGCAAGGATATCAGGTTTCGTTGTTTGCAAATATTGGTGGACGGCGTTTACGTTCGTATTGGTGAAACCGATGCCCCTGATGTTACAAAATGCCGTCACCAGTCGAGCGTGAGCCGAGCCTCGAGAGCGAGCCCGATTATGCGATGATGAACCTCTCAAAGTTCCATTATTTATCATGATATCTGCATGATGTTCCCCCTGACATAGTCCCCCCCGGAGATACGAATGGGAGATTAGTTTACCTCCGGAATTCTTTATATCAGAACGTACCATCATGACTTATCTCCGAGTCAGTCCGGGCCATCAGCCGCACATCCGAAACATCGTCGAAGATTTCTCGCGGCGATATCGCGGAATGTACAGCGTGACGGGGTGGCATCTCACCTTGGGACAGACTACCACCTAACCAACCTTTTCTCGAACCGGTCCATCAGCCAAGCTCCGAAAGATGGCCAGGGATTTCTCCCGACCATTTCACGGGGCCTAAAGCTTGATGGGGTGGTATTTCATCGGGCATACAGGGCGTTGGGACCCCGGCTACCACTTGGCCTTTAGTCGTCTCTTACGACAAGTCGGCCTAGCTGTGAGTATAGTCTAACGCCCTACTCACAGGGCCAATAGGAGTACATCCACTAAATTTTTATTTTTATTTATTGTTTTTTTTTTCTTTGCTTTGTTTTTTCTCTTTTGCTCCTTTTTTTGCTGGCAGGAAAATCTGTTAACTCAAATTTACTCGCCTTGATATTTAATTTTTCTAAATGACGTTTATAATATTTTATTCGGCCCCAATGCCGTTTGATATTATTTGTCTCTGCCAGGTAGAATTTGCATAAAATAGTTTATGCAAATTAGCTACTTGACGATATTGATTTCATTTACAGGTAGAGACGGGAAATTTGAGGAAACTAGTGGGTGTTGGGCGGGGACATGGACGCGAGCTCCATAATAGTGCTGGTCGAGCTTGAACTATTGGGCGTTCTATCTTTCGTTGTGGTGAAAACTTTTCTTCCTGTATTTCGCGGAATTTAGAACAGCCTCGATAATTAGTGGGGTGTCCCTCGCTCCTACAAACTGCACAGCTTAGAAGAGATCTGTGGGGGCGAAGTCGTGAAGCCGCACGGGCGAGAGTTCTGGAAAATAATATTTTAACAATTAAATTTGTTTTGCCACAAAACTTACCCCGGATTTTTCTTGATAGCTGAGACGTGGGCGGCTGAAGCTGTTGGGGGATGTATGTGAAGCGGATTTTTCAAATGATAACTCTGTTATTATTTGAATTTTCATTTCTTTATTTCTATCTACTTTCTTTTTCTTTCTTTTCACAATTACAACTTCTTTTCTTTTCACAATTACAAATTCTTTTCTTTTACATACACCGATTGTTTATTTTATTTCTCTTTAGTTTAATTACGAACAAACCGCCTCGCGGCACGACTGAATTTCAATCTAACTTTTTATTTTTGTTTTCTTTATACATTTAAAAATGGTCGGAGTACCACAGCCTTTCGCTATCACGACACAATACAGAAGAAGGAATCTCGTGTCTTTTCGGCACATATCCTTTTTCGTTCCGCCTCCACGATAGTTATTTCTAGGAAGCGGCGGAATTGGCTAATAGGGGGCGACTATGGCTAATAAAAGGAAGATGGCTATTGCAATGTGAGTGGGGTTTTAAATGGGGTTTACTTTTATTTAAATTATCTACTATTGTATTTGGGGATATTCTATTGTAAAGGGAAATTAGTGATTTGGAGGGAAGGGAAAGATATGTATGTGAAGACACGAGATGTTAATAATTCAAAGGGGGAGTGATAATTAAATAAACTTTAGTTATATAACAGTTCTACCTCGTCCCCACAAATCACGAAACTTCCGCCAAACCGAATTTACTGCACTAAGGAAAGTACACCACGAAGACGAAGTTCCGCGGGAAAGAGTTCACCAGACACGACGACAGGATAAAAGTGCACCGCGGATACCAGGATAGCGTTTATAAGACGAGTTCACAGTTGATTAATGAATTCGAATTGTTTTTTCTCATTGATTCATATGGATGTGAACAGTGCACGGGAAACCGCAATCTTTACATAAAACGAAAACACATTGTCACGATTGGAAGTCTTCCACTTGTTGACACACTATATAATCCTTACCAATGCATTCCGTAGTACTGCAACTATCCACCAAGAAGAGGAAAATAAGACACTTGTTTTGATATATACAAAAGGTTCTTTTATTTTTAATTTTAGTTATTGAGGTTTGTGGTGATTGTGAATACATTCACTTTATGTTAAATTATTTCTATTTGCTAAAAACACAGTACAACTTTCACTGAATTCATAATTACGTGAGAAAAGGGGGTACGTCCCGCAGCGGTGCTGACTCCGGTGCACACCCTTCGGGGGATGATAAGACAGAAGAAAAAAAACTCGACGTGCGCACACTAAAGGATGGTAGACGACTCAACGATATTCCTTCGTTGGCTAACGAAATTCTGCCAGTGAAACTGGTCCTCTTACTTTAAAGGTGCATTTTCATATTCCAAGAGAGACGTAAAGTCTCTCTTTGGAGTAACCAAACCGATCTCATAAAGGAGATCTTCACGATACACAGGTGTGTGTGTACGTCGGTTCTTTTCATAGATCAAAGCCATGATGTAGAACCTGAAACACAAACAAAGGGAAAAGGACCGTAGAGATCTTTGTTTATGTGAGAAGATTACTGGGAAACGGATCTAGAACTATGTAGGATAAAAGAGATTTATGACCTGTGAGTTCAACTGAGTAATCAAGTTGCAACTCGTTAAATGGTAGATGCGTCTGGGATACTTGGTGATTGGATTGTTTGTGTATCGCCAGAATGCCTGCTGGTAGACAGCGTTCTTTTGTTTGCACTTAGTGCATTGGTAAGGCATTAGTCTCAACGCAGATGGTGCTAATTACATGCATCTGCGTTGGACTGTTTAACGCTGGCAAAAAGGGGTCGCCAGCCGATGTGTGTGTACATAGTTTTTGTACACGCATCGAGACTGGGAAAATAGACGGCGCAATATTTATGATCCCTGTCATGAAGGTTACATTGTATGTAAACCGAATCATTTGTTTACAGGAATTCGTCTAGGAGAATTTGTCAGGCAACGTAGATGCCGAAATTGGTTTGGAATTCCTGATAAGCTAATAAAGAAATCTTACAGAGAATTGGTATGCTAAGAGAATGCATGAAAGGTAAGTTTTCTTTACAGGGACTTAAAGATCATAGATTTTATCTTTTTAATGCGTGAAGCGTTTTCAGGTGCCTAATGCGATTGCATTTGCGAAAACTTATGCGTCTTGGGATGAGGTAATGGGGGTTTTTAGGTAAGTGTACCGTGGGGTTTGGCGGCACCGCCAGAGATCTGTCGTCTACTCTTTCTTTACCTAACGTACATTGTTCTACGCTGTGGTCCTGTCCGCATCTTACGCATCGATACCGCATTTCGCAGTTGGCTACTGAGTGCCCGAACCTTTGGCAGCGGAGACACTGGGTTATATCTCTGCCTTTTTCAGTTTGTCCCATAGGACAATTTGATGGTTCAGGAGGGTTTTATTAGACTTGGTCCTAATCTTGCAATGGTGGACCCTCTAATTCTTCTGTGAGCTGACCATTTAGCAATTCATTGAAGTGCACTTCCCATTGCTCCAGAATGCCTTCAGGATAGGTGATCAGATTACCCTCTTTATCCTTGCAATAAGTGTGGCGTGGTGTGTTCCGCGTTCATACCGTGAACTATGTGGTAGAACTTCCGCGCCTGGTGCGGACCTCGCTCTCTACTTTTCCAATTTCACAGGTTGGATTTTTTTCCCAGGCACTTTTCTTTTGTCTGTGAAGTCTTTTTTCAGATATTCTGACCTCTTTGTATTTCTCTTCGTGTACCCGCGTCCTATGAGTCTGCTGCATTGTCCGGTATACAGATTCTTACGTTCAGTCGCTAGTTTACACTCATCATCAAACTAGTCGCTCCGATCTCTACGGCTACTGCCTAAGACAGAGTTGGCAATACTAATGACAGTATTCTTGTTTTCCATAGCCTACGCCAAAGTCACTTTCATGGAACCTATAGAAACTTGCATCGTTGAAGTTATGAGTTTTCAACAAAGGAGAACAAGTCAAACGTCTCGAAAATAGCCCTTCAAAAATGAACTGACAGTCGTAAAAATGCACCAAAATAGTTGGAAAATCGAGGTCAGTCCGAGAGCTTTACTCAACTGTGAGTACGAGATGCGCTCACAATTCCACTTATGGGTGAAAGTGAATAAGGGATACGATGTTCTCATGACGAAGATTTTGGGAAACACCGGTTTCGAATTATGATAATAAACTATTGCACATAGTTATCGTTTTGTACAACAGTTTTTTTTGCCAAGAACTTAACCAATGATCATCGACCACAATTTGTACATGCGTGCTATGACTTTTGCCTTATTCTCTGTTTGACGCAGCTGTTTGGTATCAATTAACTAAAACATGTGGAAGCAAATCTTCAAGTAATTTATTATGAGTGCATAGAGAATTGCCCAAGAGGTAATAAATTAGTATTGCACTCAATGGAACATGCTTCCAGGATGCCACAACAAATGTTGATGAATAAATTAATCTTTATGTTTCATATATGTACAATTCCTACATTTATGCGATGAATGTAATTACATAAATTACTGCTGATTCGACAGTTGTCTTGTTTTTATTTATAGTGAGAACAATGTCAACAGACATTTGCGGCGCGGCTAGCACGAAACTTTGCTGTTTTTCTTTTATTCAACTCTTTCGCAGACATACGAGTACGTCCCATTTCATGGCCTTGCCAAACTGAAAGTGATTTATTGGAAAAAATCCCACTTGGGCAATTAAACCCAATTAATTTAAGCACACAAAGACAGTAGTGTCTACTTAAATGAAAGAAAACAATTAAATGAACAGAACTGTATATATTGAATATTGTATTTTAGCTGCCAGATAGATTCGATTAATGATACTCTCAGAAATGTGTTATCATCAGTTCGTTTAAGTTGATCATCAGTCACTGTTTTGACACACATTGTGCGAACAGGATCACCGTGGTTTATTTCAAAACCTACTTTCAGTTGGCCGTTCCCACGAGTTTCCTCTAAATAAATTGAGGAAAACTAATACCGGACATTCGGAATCGTATCCTTGAAAAAACCCAACAATAGCATCGCATTCATCTCGGAACGTTTGCCTCGAACAATAATCGAGTATCAGTTGTTATTACTCGTATGCACGAATTGGTCTTTTGGGCGCATTTCAAGAACACAATGAGAGAGGTGCTCATAGAGAATTTTAATTAAATCAAAAGGTTGGCATTGTGCCACGAGATGACCATAACAAGTCCTGTTAATCTTGTCTCCGTTGCCGTCGTTGTACAACTGTCACGCAAGTTTCGGCCGGAAAATACCTACACTCACGACATCTGTAATTTGGCCAGAATCACGTGATTTGCATTTTCCGGAGCCTTAATTTTGTGTAACTTTCGCTACAACACCGTTTTGGGAAACACGCGTAGAATTGGGATTCGTGCCGAAAGGAAATTCGTTTCTAAATGGGTTGATTAACGACATTTAGCCTTCGGGTGGTTTCTGTTCTCCTTTCGAAGGTTCGAACCCCAATTAACTGTAAGGATTTGGAATTTATTTCGTTACGTAAACGAAAGTTTATAAAAGCCAAGGTTGGCTGAGCAATAAATCGAGTTATGAAGCATTGGTGACCTTTATCGCGGTCGATTTGTTTCGCATATTTTGTGGCATGGGAAAGGTATCGGAAATGACCAATTGTGAAGGGAGAGCGTAGGGGTGTAATGAAATCAGTCAGCATATCTTATATATGATGACGGAAAAGCCTTTTGTTACATTTAGCTGTGTCGCTGTGTTGTAATTATAAGGATCGCTTATTATTTTGTATTAGGAATACGTGGATTGGAGTTTATGATGTCAAGTTATTATACCCTAGGGTTAGTTAATGTTGAAGATGATAATAAAACGACCAAATAGGAAAACGTTGTTGAGTTCTTTAATCATCATCATCATCATCATCATGGGCACTATAACTGGGATCCGGTCTTGGCCTTATTTTGCAAGTCTCGAGGCTTGTTAAACTTCCATAATAATTTATTTTTACGGGCAAGGTTATTAGCCTTGTGCCATGAGTTCTTTGACACAAAAAAAAAAAAATATGGCGCACAATTTACGTTTTCTTTTTCTTTATATAGGGTGGCGCAAAATTAATCATCCAATTTTGTTTTTGAATTACTTTTTTACTAAATAAACAAAAATGATTTGAAGTGATGGAAATATTTATTTGTACCTTTACAATTTTTTCTGTTAAGTGGAAAAGATGATATCCGTCAAGTGGCTGGCGCCAGTGTTGATAGACATTTGTACGCATTTTATCGCATTATCCATTGTAGGGTTAAATTGTTTATGTTATTTTATTATTGGTGTTGAATTCTTTTACCTGCTATGGGTAGATTCCTCGTATCTCCTGGCAAAGCCAGGGTCGGGGGCGTCGGTGTTTCTCGCTGATCCTTTGAGTCTGGTTGGCCTGTGGCGGCTTCGCCAAACCCCACGGTTCACTTACCTGAAAAACCACCATAACTTCCACCCATCCTCATAACTTCACTAATGCAATCGCATTAGCACCTTAAATACTTCACGCATTAAAGAGATCAAATCTTTAATCTAAAAGTGCCTGGAAAAGAAAACTTACCTTTCATGCATCTCTTCGCACACAATATCCCAAAACCTATTCGGTACCTTTGGTTGCCAGGCAAATTCCAACTTTCCCACACCTGCACCGCAATCTCCACCTAGCATAAACATTTCCTACTACAAGGACATTAATGCTTTCAACGCATTACATGAAAATTCCTGAAAGATTTTGTTCACACATCTAATGCATCATTAGAATTCGCTGGAAAATAATTCATTTGCAAACATGTATTATAAGTAGGAAAACAATTTCAGCACTATTGTTTGCCAAGCAATTTTGTTCCTCATGTGCACCCTTATCTTCCCACAGGCACGTATCTTGCAGACCCTTTGTCCAAGGGACAAAAGCAATACGCGAATCTGGCGTCTAGTGCCATAAAACCGAATTCCTACGCATGTAAACATGCATAATATCCATCCAATGATTTGTTTTCCCACTGTAGCGATCCTAAATCCCTACTCCCATCCAAATCCCCAATATCATCATTAACCTACATCCAAATCCCATATTGAATCACATGAGCGATAAATTAAACCAAAAGTTAATTTGTCGCACATTGATTCAATTTCCCATTAACCTACATCCAAATTCCAAATTGAATCACATGAGCAACGAATTAAACCAAAAGTTAATTCGTCGCACAATGACTCAATTCCCAAAATCCTGACATCATGAAATGCCTAATTCAAAGCGCATTTCATGATGCCCTTTCCAAGAACCCATTCAAATAAATCCTTAACCAATTCCCAGAACACAATTCCAATTGAAGCACACGAAGTCTTGTGTGTGCTTCTTGGAATTTTTACACCAAAATAGTTGACAATTCTCAACTGAAAAAATAATAAAAGGGCAGTAATTTTCGATTTCGAGATTAGTAGATCTCCAGAGTCCGAACCGCTGGCCAACAAAGTAAAAAAAATAAATCTATAATCAATCTGGTTCCGAAGGGCGAACCGCCGCCAATCAACCTAATTCTTAAATAAAAACTTGAATACAACTAAAAAGTAATTGGCAGCTAAAAGCAAAATTAAGACACCAAATAAATAATAAATAGAAGAACAGAAGAAAAATCGTCTTTCAACAACCCCGGGAACAATCGGATATCCCCAAGGAAGGATCCGCCAAAGGAGGTAAGGATTAAGATCTAACTTAAAAATATAACCTCCACACCACTAACCAACAATCTCCAATTCCTTTCTCTGCCGCAACGAATTTCCCTGCATATACAAATGCAAGCAAGGGATTCGTTTTGGCCACCGACCCAAGATACGATATACAATTCTCATTGTATAAAGTATTGTAATAATAAAATAATATATTTACACAAGGGCATCACTCATCTAACACTTTTATGATGCCCTCGTCATATCTTTTCCCTTACCACATTTCTTCGAAGTATCGTCGTCTATTTATTTAGACGCGATGCACTTCATAGATAACGATCTTCTCGATCCCTTTGTCCTTGCCGCCTGTCTGCTTTGTTTTTCCATTGCCTCCGCGTATAAGTAAACAACACAGATCTGAACGATCCCACACAGACCACCATGATCTTCATTACGAGATCTGGTTTCATATTCCACCAAGAGAGACTTTACGTTTCTCTGGTGGTAAGTAAATACATATCCTTAGTGGAGAGGATATCTACCAAACACCCCAAACGAAGGTTGAATCGCTGAGTCTAATTCCATCAGCCGACCATGCTGGTCGCGCGAGCTCCCGCTCCTCGTCGCGCACCGAGGACGCGATAATACTCGAAGTCGTGTTAAGTCAATTTTATATTCAATTCAATTTTGTAGTCAATTTAATATTAAATATAAGTCCTAAGGGAATATGAGAACCTTTTGTCGCATGTTTTGTTACCAACCGTTTTAAATAAATAAACACATCAAAAGAACATTTACTTTTAAATCAGTGCGTTTTACTTCCTTTGCTTGGTGATCGTGTTTGTGCGTTTCGTTCGGAGGTACTGTGGAACATTTAGAGGAAGTAGTGGGTGGATGGTAGAACCAGTGTCTATGCCGACGCACAGACCATCCTAATCCCCACAGGCCCTTCGTCGTAAATCAGTTCGTGGCACTCAGGGTCTTTCTGTATACCAAAGAGCACATCTCACTGGCGGTTTTTATTTTCTGTCCGCGACGCCTTATTTATAATGACACACACCTTGAAAATAAAACACTGTTTTTGCGTTCTCTTTAACTTGTTTATTTATAATATAATATAATACGGCTTTAACGTGAGGCCCTCTTTCAATTATTTTATTTGTATAATAATTCTGCTTTTACGTCACTTTCTCTTTAAATTATTTTATTTGTAATATTGCTTTCACGTTACACACCCACTTCACGCACAGGTTTTCCGTAGATACACCTTTTTAACTTCTGTATTAGTACAAGTAACACGCACTTCACTGATTTTAATTACCGACTAGATCAAGTCCTAGAACACAACTCTCGACCGTCCCTGGCAAATGTCTCGAACCAACTCCATCCTTTTTTCTTAGTCTCCCCGAACAAAGACTTTTTCTTACATCCTGCAGATCAACAATCAACAGAGGATCGTGCTAATACACATTTACGATCCTCTGTCTCGGCGGGCGCTAAAACGAGCGTGCGGTTCGTTTTGCGGCGCAAGTTGTTTGTTTCAGAAGAATGGAAAAAGATATTCCCTGTGAGAAATGGTTTGGGTGCTATCACGTAATATAAAACTCCGGGTCTGTAGAACCATAATCTTGCCGATTGCTCTATACGGATGCGAAACATGGAAGAAAACAAATTCCGCGTATTTGAGGCTTAAGTTTTAAGGGGTATCTTTGGCGGTAATATGACGTGGAGGCAGGACAATAGAGAAAACTCCACAACCACGAACTGGAAGACCTATACCGAAAATCTACAATAGTGAGAGTAATCAGGTCGCGAAGATTAAGATTGGCCGGACTTGTAGCGCGAATGGAAAACGATAGGACCGTGCGGATAATTCTTGACGGTAGACCAACGGGAAAGATGCCGGTAGAACGGCCGCGATGGAGATGGGAGGACAATGTTAGGTTTGGCCTTGAGGAGATCGAGTCGAATGGTCAATCGTGGAAGAAGGGTGTGTGACATTGTGTGTGGAGCCCAGGACGTAACTGCAGACACTTTTTCGCGTATCGATGCAATGAAACTCCGTGCGCACATTGACAACGCAGACCTGGCACAAGCGCAACGAGAAGATCGTCAACTCGAGTCCCTACTGAAAGCGGAGACAGCACTAGTTTTTGCGTAAACTCCCTTTCAGTGACTCACAAGACGAAGTCTAGTGCGATGTTTCGATAGGGGTAGCTCGCCCCTACTTCCCAGAAAAACTCCGAAGGTGTGTGTACGAAGCATTCCACAACCCGGCCCATCCAGGCGGACGCGCAACCACAGCAGCCGTCCGACGTAAATTCGTCTGGCCACACATGGCCAAAGACATAACTAGATGGGCACGCAACTGTTTGCAATGTCAACGTTGCAAGGTCGATCGACACAACGTGCTACAACCCCAACAGTTTAAGCTCCCCGAGGCGCGTTTCGCCCATGTACACATCTACATGGTGGGACCGCTTACACCGGCTAGAGAATACGTCCACCTCCTTACGGTGATCGATCGTGTCACACGGTGGCCAGAAGCAGTGCCACTATGGACAGTGGCCGCCGAGAACCGCTACCCTCACAGCCGACCGAGGGCCGCAGTTTGAGGCTGCGATTTTCAGGCAGCTGTTCGATCTACTCGGCTGCCAACAAAGCCACACAACCGCGTATCACCCCCAGTCCAATAGCATGATAGAACACTGATGTGTCCCGACGACAGTCAATGGCTCGACACACTGCCAACTGTCGTCTTAGGCCTGCGTACAAGCATAAAAGAGGATCTGGGAGCCTCGGCAGCAAATCTGACGTGCGCAACCAATCCGCGCCTCTCAGGAGAGTTCTTCGTCGATGGAGAACCTCCAATCGATCAGTTGCCCAACATGGAAAAACTACGCAAACTCATCCGAAAGGCCTGGGCAACACTGGTCGCCAGACACGATTCCATGAGGTTATTTGTTCACCCGGAGATGGACAGCTGCACGCACGTCTTCATCAGGGTGGACAAAGAAAGGATACCTCTGGAACCCCCTCATGAAGGGCCATACAAAGTGCTGGATCGTCGTTGACACCGACGGAAAGCCTTACACTGTCAGTGTCGAAAGGGTAAAGCCGTGTCACTTAGAACAACCGCCCGACGCGGCACCGGGAAAGGTAGACCAGCAACCGATGACAGCAGCCGAAAGCTGCCCCGTATGTCATCTGTCATGCCCCTCCGAAACGCAAGGCACGGCATACACCGAGAACCAACCGAACCCTCGCGAAATGGTTACGCGCGAGGCTACAGAAATCGTACACGGGCCCATAACGCGGCAGCGCTCTCTCGATCAACGCGCCAGAGAAGACGCCGCGAGAATCCTCAACGTACGAAAACCAGAAAATCCACGGCCCGAAACCGCGACCATGATCGACCGCAAGATAACGGCAAACACAATTTCCTTCGCTCCTTTACCAACCAAGCACCAACCAAGGCGGAAGGGACCATGCTCATAAAAGTCGGGAGTGTTCGGCCCCTAGGTAACAAGCAACCTACTTCATCTTGTGACTACGTCACTGTGGGGGGGGGGGTGGGGTGGCGGTTCCACGAACCGCACAAATCACCATAGGCTGAGATACCTTCGTTCCACCAAGGAACATACTCACCTATAACCAAACTTCACGTGCCCACAGACACGTGTCCCTAAAGTCCACCTTTGCACCTGACCAAAGGTGACATACATAGGGGTGTCAACAACCCCACGTAGCCAGAGAGACGTGGACCCCAACTCCCGAACAATTTCTCTACGCATGCACGGCGATCGGCTAATAACCTTGCTCGGAAAAACAAATCATTATGGAAAATTTAACAATAGGACTTGCTAAATAAGGCCAAGACCGATTCCCGGTTGTAGTGCCGATGATGATGATGATGATGATGCACGGCGATCGAAGGACACGACCCAGCATAGAAATTGTGTATCGATCCATTAGCTGGATAAACACAATCGGTTGGCACAGCTGCGCCAGATTTCGACAAACATCAAATACCCGGCGATAAGCCAATTGCCGTAAAACAATCCGCCGACAAAACCGTTGTCCCTGCCACAATGCACTTCGCCTAAATAAAAGCCATTGCGGAGAAACAGCAATAAACGAAAACGCTGTTCCCATAGGGCAAAGCAAATACGATAATTACCACGATCCCAGGATCGCCAAGAATAAATAACACACCCGAATATTTGCATAAGCAACGCAACAGAAGTGTGAAAATTCTGGCGATCCCACAGGCGGCAACCTCCGTGTCTGTATGTGTGGGAGATATTCCCTGGTAGAGAGATTCTCGATTGAGAGAGAATCATCAGGACAAGGAAAACGAAAGGGAAAAGAGAACTATGGGGTGATTAGAATCATCCCCAGAGGAAAATGACTGAGTCGAATCTAAACGGAAAAGTTGTATTCTATGTACGGTGGTGTAAGACCGAATTTCCGAGAGGCTTACGTTGTTATAGTGCCGTTGCGAATTTGTTTGGTGTCGCTTAAAAGTGACATCCAGAGACGAACGAACTTGTGGTTTAGCGAAGTGACTCGAAAGTGTAAACAACAGTAAATACGTAGACTGAGACGGTTGTCCTCGTCGTGGCACTTTCGTGTGTCGTATTTATATTGTAAATTTTTGTGCTGATAACAATAAGTGAAAGGCTATATGCGATAGACAGGAATAAATAAGGATATTTTCAAAAATTAAGACGATGCAATGTGTGGTGGAAGTTTGTCGTTTCTTTGTATACCTCCTGAACTACTATTATGAACTAAAAGTATAATTTGTGTATTAGACGATTAAGTGAAAAGAAACAAACAATAAAATAAAAGAGCGTTTTCATTTGGGACGGTGAGACAAAAATTCGCCAAAAGCGCACAGGGCAGGGAGCGATGGCGGAGTCGAGTCAGCGAGGTCATGAACTTGCAGGTTCCTACGGGCCAATAAATAGTAATACTATAGTACGATTTACATCCTGAGAAAGGTTGGCGCAAGGCTAATAACCTTGCTCGGAAAAATTAACTAGTACGGCAAATTTATCATGCCTCGGACATCGGCCCGAAATCGAGATCGGGACTTGCTAAATAAGGCCAAAACCGGATCCCGGTTGTAGTGCCGATGATGATGATGATGATGATAGTATGATTTATGATCCATGCTAACCTCTCTTCGCTTGTATCCCTACTTTTGGACATAACAGCTCGCTTCGCCGGAAAGATACATTGTAGGATGTGTTCCAGAAGACGCATTCACTTTTTTTTTTTTAAATTAACTGTCGTCTATTTTATATTTTGCTTTAAATCAATTCTATCTGTCGTGACTTGAAGGTATTTCATTATATAAAACATAAAAGAAGAACTACTATTGTAGTTATAGGAACTGCAGTATATAACCCTTAATAGTTCTACAAGATTGTTTATGATAATTACGTCACTAAACAAACGACGAAAAAAAAAATCATTGCATTGCTCATTTAACGAGAAGTAGAACACAAAATGAACCTAAACAATTCTCATTTCAAACTGCCCATTGACCTACAGCGCAAACGGTGACCCACTTTTACAATTGGTTTATCTATGTTATTAAACGATTCGTACTGCAAAATACGGCCTCAGCTAGAGCTGCCGATCGAACTGGAGCACGAACGATGACCTACTATTACAATTGCTCATCATTATCATTAACCAATTCATACTACAAATTTAATGAGGCTTTTGCGACATATAAATAATTGTTTCATTGACAATGTTCACGTATAAATAGCAGGGTTTTTGGACCAATAAAGCAAATTAAAAAAGTCTCGCAAACGAAAGTCAATCAAAGGTGTTTTCTTAAACAAACTTTTGACTACAAGGTGTATTCTTAAACAAATTGATTCCTCCTCCTTATTGTCGACATGAAGGAAAGCCCGTCCGGTGTAGAATTCAAATGAGGATTATAAAATCTGTTTACATGTGATGCTTTTTCCATTGTGCCTGAAATAAAGACATTGAAAACTGACAACATCCATCGATGTGGCACTTTTGGACACTTGTACAATCATGTGCCACGACACAGCTGTGCACGTAGGGGAGCCATGGGAGGGATAATTCCTCACATGTTACAAGGTGGCTCTGCAGACGTGAGTCACGCGGGATTCGTAGAGTCGATTTTATGGGATTCGCAGTGTCGCCCCATTTTTGTATCCAGTATCCAGTGTAAAGGATGTTTAATGAATGTCATTGGTCATTCATCATTTGGAGAGTGGTAGAGACAACAACAAAATTTTACGCACCCTCCCAACACGATGTTGATCTAAACGATGTGCATGTTTATAGATTCTGGTGCTTCTAGACGTTGGCAAGACACATCAGACCACAACTCTTCCCTTCTTTCTTCTAGATTTGATTATATTATAGCTTTTGTGACAATCTTCATATTCATTTTATAGTTGCAACTTATGAAATAAAATCAACTACAATCAAAGCTAACATTAAGTCTATATGGAATGCTTTAAAACCACTCATGAAATAATTGAAAATGAAAATTGCTTGAAAAAATGGTCACAGCTAAATTCACCTCATGCCTGTCATAGCAAATCAAGCAAACTATTTTTAATATTGCTGCACTCTGTACTTCGTTAATGAGTTAGTCAAGCGGAAGCTTAAATTTAGATAAAAATAGACTCATTCAATTTCAACAAAGCACTTTACAACAAAATGATGCCTTGTTTCTTCTGTACTCAGACAATAATATTAATTGAACAGACAGCAATATTCAATTTTCTGACAGCTGCTTAGTATGGAGCAGAAATCGCTTTAAGGTAAATCTATGAATAAGAACTAAGCTCATCCGAACGTCATGACTTACAGAAACGCAGTTAAAAGTTGCCACTTAATTCCAACAGTCATTTAAGAGGGATAATAAATATGCATATTTTTTGCACTTATATTACATTGTTTATTATGCACATTTAAACGAACTAGGTGTCAGAACCAGAAACTGGTTTGAACTGCACCGCAAACTAATGTTGCTAAAGTAATGAAAAAGTGTGTGTTACCATTTTTTCACGAGACGCCCAGGAAACATTCGCAGGCTAGTTTTGGATAATTGCCAAGAAAGATACGTGTATGATGTCCTAGGTATGGGTGGAAGGATATTTTTAAAAATCGCATATGAAAAGTGGACGAGTCGGCGAAATTCGGGGTAATGTTACCGGGATCATTATAAACTTTCTATGGTGTAAGTTCCAAATAAAAATCATGGCGTTACCCTTCCCGCTTCATTGAGCTCTTGCGTATTTGTCCGTTTGGCTCACAAAAAATTGAAACAATAATTGCCTACGAGAATATTTTATTAACATATTTCTTATCGGATTCCGTCTCTTTATGGTTTTACGCTTATCCCATTATTTAGACTTTTTTACCGGTCTACGTGTTAGAGGGATTATTTAATTACAGAATCACGAGAACTACGAGGCGAAAAGCACTAGCTAGAATTCAACAAATGATTGAAAAAAAAAAATGGGTGGCGAGAGGGCCGACTTTGGCGAGATAAGGACAGATGTGTCCTTCATCTTGTCTCTGGCTTCTGGTCATCTTGCGATAACCAGAATCACCCACATCCGTGAGGATGTTGGGCTCGGTCTCGAGATATCTGAAAAAGAAGGGGGGGGGGGGGGGGTGTCTAAGGATAGTGTGGACAGGGTTAGTTCGGATGTTCTCTAACTACTTGGATGGAGGGATGGTGGGAAAGAAATCGTACAAAACCGGTAGGTCTTGAGTGCGGTAATAAACGCAGATCACGTCTTTGGCGTCTGATAATCTGCGCTTTGGTCGGTGTGTGTGTGTGTGTGTGCTTGTGCTGTCTTGTACTGTGCGTGCGTGTTTGTAGTGTGTCAGCAGTAGACCCTATGGGATGGGTCCAGGAATGCTCTATTATAGAGGAGAATGTTATTGGGAAGGGTGCTTTCTTCAGTTTTGTACTGAAGAAGAAATTGTGGTGTTCTGATCCGAAGAGATTGAGAGAGACAAGGGTCAAAAACGCAAGATTGCCGTACAAGTGGGTTCTCGCTGTTCTGAATGCTTTCGAGGTACTTATATGCTAGTTCTAGCAAGTACTCGTCGATAGGAATAATGGAGGCACCTTCATATAGGTGAGAGTTCGGGTAGTGGCGGCCGTCAGGCCTTCTAAAGTGGTTGATGCATCTTCTGAGGAGCTTTCTTTCGAAAACTCGAAGTCTTTCCATTTGGGCCGAAGATATGGAGGACCATATGGGGAAGGCGTACGATATTCCAGTTCGGATTAGCTGCTTATAGCAGAGAAGCTTAACTTTGGTGTCAACTTTGTTGCTACACTTCAAGATGTTGTGCAGTTGCTTAGACCGACCGAGGCCCCTTTGGAGAATATGGGTCACATGTTTGATGAAATTCATTTTTGGGGTATAGATGACCCCAAGACATTTCATCCTATCCTGTGGTCTAATCGTAGTACCTCCCATTTATATTCGGATATTCTGTGAATATCGAGAAGCAGGTTGGGAGTGTTTACTACTCAGAATTATAGCTACTGCTTTAGATGGATTAAGTCGAATTTTCCATCGACTGTAATACTGGTAAAGTTCGTCCAGATGACGGTTGAGTCGGTTTGTTGCGAGTTTTGGGCTTTTAGATGACGTGTACACTAGGTCGTCATCCGCATAGCAAATCTGGTTTACTCTACCATCCACAGGGCGAGGAATATCTGAGGTGTAGATATTAAATAAGATGGGGCCTAGAATGGAGCCCTGTGGTACGCCTGCAGCGGCGTTGAAAGTTCGGGAAAGCTTTAAATTCGCTCGAACTTGGAAGGTTCTGTTTAAAACGAACTGGTAGATTATATTACACAGCGTTTTACTAAGGCCAGTAGAGACCTTCGATCCAGGTTGTGTCAAAAGCTTTTTCAATGTCCAAGCTCACCGCAATGGTGGGTTCCTTATTAAAGAGGCGCACGCAAACGTGGTTTTGAAATATGTTGAGAGCCATAGTGGTGCTGTGCGCCCTTCTAAATCCAAATTGGAAGTCGGGTATTATGTTCCTGACACTGATAAATTTATTTAGCTTCTCGTATATGAACTGTTCATATATTTTGCTGATGCAAGTGAGGAGCGAAATAGGACGAAAGCTTGAGGGGTGATAATTTGGTTTCCCAACTTTTGCTATTGGGCAGACAACAGCATGCTTCCAAGCTTGGGGAAAGTATCCCATGTTGTAGGCATGGTTGAGCAGTATGGAGAGCTTTATAAAGAATAAAGCAAAAACCCTTCGCAACGAGTGGTAGGACATATTGTCGATACCGGGTGACTTCTTGGGGTTTCGAGATTTAACTAGGTTCTGTAGGGTATTTGGTGTGACGAAGCCGTGACTATTATCACGTGTGTCGTCGAAGTATGCACAGTTAGCTGAGCTAAAGACAACTATTGGCTCGTTAAAGTTGCCTAATTTATTGTGAACCTCTGAACTAATTATTGCATTCGTTTCCGGGTCGCCATCCTCGAGAGTGAGCTTGTGATTATTTTCAAGGGTCTCTCCGATGATGTTTGCTTTATTGGTGTCATTATTGACAACAAGACCGTTGTGCATGATTGGTCCAGTGATACGAGAGGTGCCACATATCTTTTTAACATTTTTATAAATGCTCTGGTCCATCTGAATACCCTTCAGTTTGTCTTCCAATTGTCTTTATTTTATCAGTGTGCCAATATTGTGAATAACGGCTCGCAATAATGGCTCCCTTTGCGTAAAGCGGTGACGATATCTCATTCTGCAGAGCTTTTTAAGCTCCCGGATGAGACGAAGAGTGAGGTCGTCAAGGGGAATCTGATAGGTCTTTTCAAGTTTGTACTTCGGGACGTGAGTCTCAGAAGTTTCAACTAGAATCTCGTGAAGTCGAGTTGCAGCGTTATTTATCTCAGCCGTCGTTAGGTTCCTGTCAGTGGGGAGAGAGAGTTGATGGAGTTTTTCGTTCAATGTAATATTGAAGTTGTCCCAATTTGTGCGCCCATAATCGGGTATGTATCTGACATGAGCCCGGGATGCTCGATAGCCGCGGATGAACATGGTCGCAGCGTTGTGGTCAGATACACCCGGCGATACTTGGGGAGGAGTGATTTGTGGAAGTAAGTCTTTGGACACAATAAAGATGTCCAGGATGGAGTTACCTCGGGTACCACCCGTGGGTGCGACTATTTCGAAGTTGAGAGCATGACCGTTTTCGGCGTACCATTGGAACAACTTTGTGCCGTTTGGGCAAGAGACGGAGTTGTTCCAGTGGGGATGCCTGGAGTTGAAATCGCCGCCTATGATGAAGGGTGTATGCCCCGAGGACGTTATTAATTTGCCGATATCTTCGGGGTTAATGGGGCCATTATTGGTTTTATGTGAGTGGTAGACGGAGTTCACTCTATCATTATTAGCTAGATGCAATTCAACCCCGGAGACCTCTATGGACTCGAAATATGGGAGGTCAATAGCTTCATGGCGAAGTTCGCTATTAACTAGAATACAGGTGCCACCTCCGTTGATGGTGGGGCCGCCAGTGGGGGTTCGATCTCTTCCAATCATTGAAAAGTTTGGGAAAGTGGGACGGTGACATGGATGCAACCTAGTTTCGGTTACAAGAACCACGTCCGCCCGGTTATCCTTTATGGAGTCGGAGACTGTCGCACGCTTTGATAGCGAAACAAGGGAGTTGACATTTATAAGTATAACTTTAATTTTGGGATCCATTTATGTCTTACATATTCCGTAAAAAGGAGTGCATCCCTCTCAGCCTCAGTTGTTAGTTTTTCATATCGGGGTCGAATATCCTCAATCACGCGAGAGAGACTAAGTAGTTTCTCCAGCATTGAGGGTTGCCCCTTTGGAGGCTTTTGTGCCGCCGCTTGGATTTGTGGCATTGTGTTGGCCTGTATAGCGGATCACTTAGGAACTTGAATATGTTTTTGGGGGAGAGGTGGTGCGGTTTTCATATTCTTTGTTTGGTTCCCTTTAACCTTATCAGCGAATGTAAATCCATTTTGGATGAAATTTTGTGTGGCCTGTTTTCCGAAGTTTGACTTGGCTACTTGTTTAGCTCGAGTCTCCTTGGTTCTGTGGACTATCTCTTTATATTTGGGACAGTTCCTGTAGCTGGCCGGATGTCCTTTATTACCGCAGTTGCAGCAAATTGGCAACGTAATTTCATCCTGCACATTTGTTGTGGGATCGTATTTTGCTGACGGGAGTTCGCACTTGCCAATGTCGTGGGATTTTCCACAACGGACGCAACGTCGGCATTGAGGTATTTCATTGTTATGAAATACTTCGAACACAACTTGTTGATGGAGAGTTGGAAGCGACTTTGTCCGTATTATGGAGTCTATGTCGGTTCCTAGGGCAAGGTGAAGCTGCCATATGTTTACTTTGCTGTATTTTTGCGGTCTGATGTTCACAAACCGTTGTGGGGGAGAGAAGTTTTTAACGTCAGTGAATTTGACGTGGGGGAATGTTGCTTCAAGGGCAGTTACGATGTCGTCCTTTTCCCAGCAAGCACCCACTCGTTTTAAGAGGATGGTCCTCGACTTTTCGTCGGTCGGGGTGAATGTGTAATAATTCACCTTCTTGGCCTTCAGGGTATCGTTAACCTTAGAGAACGTTTGTCGATCGTAGGTTACGATTTTATTGAGACTTGGACTCAAGGTCTTTGCCTTAAAGTTAGATATTCCTTGTCGGTTCATATCACCGACGAACTCCTTTAGGTTGAGGTCTCGTGCAAAGACCCCAAGTTGCTGCTTCTTTTTTAAAGCAGGTACGTCTGTCCCGACCGATGTTTGGTTGGCCTTTTGAGTTGGAGTGGTCTTTGGTTTCGGGGTTGTGGAGGATGGTACCTTCGGTGTGCACGATTTTTCCAGCGGAATGACTATTCGTGCAGTGGGGTGTACCGAGAGGTTTGCCACGATTTCATTAGCCGAAGCTGGGGATATTATTGGCGTACAGCCGGTGGCAACACGTTTACTGGAGGGTCCTCCCTCGCAGTTCAGCTTGGGTCGAGTTGTTTTCCGCTTTTCCGCGCGAAGAGAGGTGGGCGTGGAGCGGCAAGTATTAGGAGTAGGGACATGGAGACCATTCTCGTCGGCAGAGACATCAAAGTCGCTGTCGAGGCTTATAATTTCAGGTTCGATCTGTAAATGACGGGTTTCCAGGTTTTTGTTGGAGGGGGTCGGGGGTGATGTAGCTTTCAATGCTGCGTTCTCCTTTTCGAGAGCAGCGGTCCTGGCTACCGCGGTCGCGAGTTCGCTTCTCAGTCTCTCAAGAAGAGTCATCAAATCCTGATTGGGTGGATGCCCCAAGCTCTGAGGAGAAGAGAGGTCCATTTTGCGAAGGATAAATGAAAGAAAGTGATGGACACGGGAAATCACAAAGCGCGAGAAACAGCCCGATAAGACTAGATGAATTAAACAAGTAGGAATGCAGAAAAACAACGGAAAGAAGATAGGAAAAAGAAAACAGCCCGACGGAACCTAAATTCAACACAGGTCCGAAATATAAAACGTTGCTATATAAATTATAAAAGTTATGTTAGAGAAAGAAAGATTTTTGACAATATAAATAAGAAAAATGAGATTTCAGTGAGAAGAAAAGAAAATGAAATTTAAACGAAAAGAAAAGAATATGAAATGTAATGAAATTAAAATTAAGATGAAATTTAAATGTAAATCAAGGAAAAGTAGAATATAATTTAAATTATAACAAATACTCCCTGTCTCCTTGGGTTTTATCCTGATTGTTGTTTTTTTTTTTATGGTTGCTAGAGATGCCTGACGGTGATGTTTCCTTTAGAAATCACTTAAAAAGAAAAAACACTGATGTGCACACGATTTGGTTTCCCCGTATTGTTTATGTTGAAATATTTCTTTCCCTTATTTGTTTATTTATTTATTTTTGTTTTTTTCACCACTGTACATTTGCTTGCGTACGCAACAACGTTTCAAGCAACACTGAGACAAATGATTGTTGAAAATTCTTTCTTTTTATTTTTACACAAACGCCGTACGTTAACGTACCCGTAAATGTCAGAGCACTGGGCGATCGGAAGGAGAGAAAGTGGATAAGCAAAGGAGGTATCGATGTACATTGGTCTTAAATGCCTGGAGATTACAACGACGAGGAAACCCATGATCAGATAGAGTATTCCACATTCGTGTAGGTCGGCTAAAGAATGGCTCTCTATATTTATTTGCGCGCCTAAAGTTGATTATTAATGTGAATTGATGGGCATTCTTAGATTAACGGGTATCGCGGGAAAATGTCTGAGGAGTCGGCACACATTGAGCAAGTTCAGTTGTGTAACGACCGTGATAATACCTATAGAAAAGACATCGGCAGGATACGTTGCGGCTATGTTCTAACGACGGAATTAATCGAACTACAGCTGGGTACCCAATAAGTTTCACTGCTCGTTTTTGTATCCTATCGAGCACGTGCAGTGCAGTTTTGAATGCGCCTGACCAAATATGTGATTTGAACTCCATTTTGGGACGAATATCATCATCATCACCATCATCGGCACTACAACCGGGATCCGGTCTTTTTAATAAGTCTGAGGCTTGTTAAATTTTCCATAATAATTTGTTTTTCGGGGCAAGGTTATTAGCCTTGCGCCAATTGGGACGAATATACACCTTGTAAATAATTGCCAGGTTGGATGGAATGAAGTATCTTTTGCATCTCTTAAGGAACCCCATACATTTGGCTGCACTTTTCGCAGCTTCAAATATGTGGTCATTCCAATTAAGAGCCGAATTAATTTGAGTACCTAGGATTGATAGTTCCTTGGCTTCGTCTATGTAAGTGCCGTTCATCGACAGTATATTTACCTTAGGGTTCGGCTTTGACGGCATGAGGCGCCACTTAATTTTAAGGCTTTGGATTCGACTCGATTAGATAACCCCCATTGATATATCTTGTCGAGGTCGGAATTCAATATATTAAGCATACACTGCTGATTGGTATTGACGTTCGAAGGTTTGGTCGGGAATGATCGTATGAGTATGAGAAACTCAGCATGGTATCATCGGCAAAGGGGTGGATTTGTTGTAGGCAATGGACAAGAGATAATTTATAGAGACAAGGAAGAGAGTTGGTGAGAGTACAAAACCTTGAGGAACACTTTCATTTGACACCTTCAACAACCACTTCAATTCAAGTCCAGCCGGAAATCTTATCCATTGGATCAGGGAATTATCCACGTCATATAAATGTAATTCTGATAAAAGGGTTGGATGCCAAACTCTCTCGAAGACTTTTGAGTTATCCAGTGCAACAACCTTGCTTTCTTCGAAGCAGTGGATGGAATGGCTCCACCTTTCGATAAGGCACCCCATCAAATCTCCTGTGCACCGGTTGGTACGAAAGCCATATTCGCGGTCATTGAGGAGGTCATTTGATTCCAGATATTTCGAAAGTTGACGGTTAACCTTTAAATCCATTAACTTGGAGAGAATAGAAGTTAGTGCTATGGGTCGATAAGAATAGAGGAACGATTTGTTGCTCTTTTTGGGAATTTTTTTTTTTTTTTTTAATTAGACATCTCTCAGGAGAGGCGAACCTATAGCGCCGAGTGGGCGCCCCGAGATGCCATCAAATAACTGTTGCAGTTCTTTTTGAACAGTTGCAGGTTGTAACGCTCCGGGAACACTCGCGTGGGAAGGGAGTTCCACAGCTTCCCCGCTCTGTAACGGAACGAGTTCTGATGCAGAGATGTTCGCGCCGTCGGGAGATGAACCAAAAACGGGTGCGATCCGTCGGATTGTCTTGTAGAGCGCATATAAACTGAATTGCGTGGAACAATACCAAGAATCTCCGAAGAACAGCACGCGTGATAATATCTGTAAAACAGACAGAGGTCGACTACGCGCCTTCGATGTGATAGCGGCTGTAGTCCCGACGTCAGCGCCGAGTCCCCAATCAGGCGGATCACTCGTCTCTGTATGCTCTCAAGTAGGTCGAGGGTATGTTTAGGAGCCGAGCTCCAAACATGAGAGCAATATTCGAGCGCTGGTCTAATTTGGGATTTATATAGGAGAACAAGTTGGGCCGGAGTAAAATATTTCTTGGCTCTAAAAAGATAGCTCCATTTTCCTGAGGCTGACCTGACGATAGTCGACATGTGTTTATGCCATGATACATTCCCACAGACCGTGACGCCGAGCAATTTCAAACTTTCCCCAGCCTCGAAGGCCCGGCCATTCATCATCAGCTGTGGAACCGATGATCCAGTTTCCTTCGTGAATGTTGTATACTGGGTCTTCGTTGCACTGAAGTCGACAAGATTAGCCTTTCCCCACTGCAGAACTTTATCTAGATCCTGGTTCAGAGAGTCAATCTGTCTACATCTCAGCTGGTGTGACGTTGATGCACCAATCGGCCGATCACTCGAAAAGGAGGAAACAGGCGTACTATCATCTGCAAAACTGAACACTTTGTTATCCGTTGTCTCCAACAAATCATTTATGTAAAGCAAGAACAGGGTTGAAGCCAAAATTGAACCTTGGGGCACCCCCGAATTAACAGGATACAGATCCGAACACTCGCCGTCCACAACAACGCGGATCGATCGATTCTCGAGGGAGCTCTTCGTCCAGTCGCAAAGCTGTTGGGAAAGTCCATATGAACGAAGTTTGTTCAGCAATGCCCCGTGCCAGACGCGGTCAAAAGCCTTGGAGATATCCAATGCGGCCGCCCTTGACTCACCATGCCGTTCAATTGCTGATGTCTATATATCGGTTATAAGTGTCAAAAGGTCTCCCGTGGACCGCCTTCCACGGAGTCCGTATTGACGATCATTCAGAAGTCCCTTGCACTCCAAATACTTAACCAACTCTGTATTGATAACTTTTTCCATTACCTTAGATAAAATAGACAGTAATGCTATCGGACGGTAATTTTGTGGGAGACACTTTTTTCCCGTCTTTGGGATTGGCTGAACTCAAGCGATTTTCCAGCAGGCAGGAAAGGTCGTCCGTGCATAATATAAGCGAAAGAGTCTGCCAAGAACCGGTGGTAGTTCTGGAGCACAGTTCTTAAGGACTATTGCTGGTATTCCATCCGGGCCGGCTGCCTTCATACAATCCACTTCATCTAGAATGCGTTGAATAGTGTGCGGACGAAATCTCACATCCCGCATGGAAGACTTTACCGACGAGATCACAGGTAGCTCCAAAAGGCCGGGATCGAGGTTTGAATTCGCCGAAAATAAATTCGCAAACACATTAGCTTTATCCTTTGGATTCGTGACTAACGTCCCGCTGTCTGTCACCAACGGAGGGAAAGAGGAGGATGCGAAGTTGCCGCTGACAGCTTTTGCCATTGACCAGAAGAAGCGCCAACCAGTTTTTAAAACTTAGAGACAGTTGGGCACCGAAAGAGCTTATTGATCATCCTGTCGTTGTGGGCCTTCTTCGCGGTATCAATCGTCTGGTTGCACGCGTTTCTGATTCTAACAAAATTCGTTCTGTTAACATCGGTGGGATTCGAGCGCCATTGCTTAAAAGCTCTGTTTTTTGCCGCTGTAATCAACTCGCATTTTTTGTCAAACCAAGGTTTATCAGACGAACTTCGTTTGATGGAATGTGGAATATACATCTCCATCCCCAGAAGAATAATCTCTGATACCGACTCCGCGCATGCGTTAACATCGGAGTTTCCGAAGCACACCTCGGACCATGGAAAGGATGCGAAGATATCTCGCAAATCGTCCCAGTTAGCGGCACTATACTTCCATACATGGCGAAGCTGCCTAGGCCGGTTATTCGCTTGATATGCAAGTGCTTGCGCGACACATACCAAGCAGTGATCTGAGTTTCCCAGTGGCGCAAAAACCGCTACGGTATAAATACTCGGTTCGGATGACGAAAACAGATCCAGGGTGTTCGCATAATCGCCTCGGGCATCCAGCACTCGCGTTGGCTCGCCCACGAGTTGAGTCAAGTTGTGGCTTACAGCAAACATCTCCGCCAGCCTCCCAGCCTTGGCTGAATGTTCGCTGACTTCCATCTATTGGGTTGTACCACATGAAATGTCCGATTTTATAGTAAAAATTTAAAAGCCAATATTATTTTTTCGTAAATTTTTATTCAATCAAAATAGGATCTGTTGGCATCTATGACAACCTTCCAACCTGATACAAGATCAAATATTCGTTTTTCGTAGAAGTGCTGACTTTTTGAGGCAATGAAATCCTCAAAGGTTTTTATGACTTCTGCTCCGTTCCGGAAGACCTTCTGCCGGCAAAATGAAGCTCTGCATTTTTTTAATTTGTCTCATGTGACAATTTGATGATCCGAGACCGTAATTTGTTTTAGACAGTTTTTTATTCGTCGTTTGGTATATACACGGCGGTAGACACGTCAGCACACACGTGTACGCGACAATACTGTAAATTTGTTGTGGACGAGCGGCGAACGATGTGTTTTCAACGAGAGTTTTAGACGGGCACTTGTCACACTGTCGTTTTATTCAAGTTACACCCTATTTTTGGGTCTAATTAATATTAATTATATGTTTTACGCGCACCTTGCACAACACTTTGGCTACGAGTTCAATGACTATACAGCCGTTCTCAGTGACGGCCACACTATTTGCACATTTCACACTTTCACACACTAGAAAGACGCGGGATAGGACGATAGGACGATCCGTGTCCTTCGAACGTTAGCTGAGTTGTGTTTTTTTTTTTTTTACAATTTGTTTCTGTAGCATTGTGGCAAGCACGTCTCGAAATTTGTAATTAACGACGCGAGATTTTTATCTTACATGAGCTACGGCGATATAGCTTTTCCCTTATGGCCCTATTCCCTTACTTTTAAATTTTCTACTTCGAATTCAAGAAATCACGAATTTTTGTTTTAAGTGGTATTATAACCTTGCTTCTATTTTTCTTGCTTCTTAAATTATTTGCTAGAAAATCTTCTTACAGGTTTTCGCATTTCTCATCCGCTATTTTAAGAAGCACATTGTCTTTCGTTTTAAATCCCCACACGCCATGGAGTTTACATTAAAAACTTGAATCCTTGAAAGTCTACAGATCGCCTTTGTTAGCAGAAATTTGTGCTAGAGTCTTTCTCTTTTATTTACCTTTCCGATGCTTCTGCTTCTGACCCTTATGTACCTTTCATAGTACTCATCCTTATTTCAAAAAAAAAATTGTTATTGTTCATTCTTAGTATTTGTACTTGTTTGTCCTTCTAAGAACCAACTTGGTCGCTTTTATATACCTTTGACACTCCTTGTTTGTCCTTCTAGGTGTCTACTCACAATCCCCGTCTCTTATCAAATTTAGGGAGTAAAGTTGGCTTGTAGAAGGTCTTATTTAAAAATATCCCAACAAAGAATACCCTCAAATAAGAACGCGCTTAATGGAACAATTTAATTTCAATGATGCAACTGTAGAGAGGTTCATCGTGATAAATCACGTCGTCATAATTTTATTTTCATCCTCCTATGAACCTGAAAAAAACGTTCTTCCTCTCGAGTAACTCTGGCAAGCCATGGAAGTATAAGACCTAATTTCCCGCCGTCCGGGGCGTAAATTAGGGGAATCTGACACCCCCGCCACCTTGTGGGCTAAGTATCAAATTCGAACATCAAGGAACTTTTCAGCGCCATTCGTTATTTACGTGAAAAGGTTTCTGAGATTTCTTAATGGGGGGAAGTCGGTCATTTCTGTATTTGTGCTGAATTCCTTGAATCCATTCGGTGTAAGGAGCCTAATTGGATCATGAGGAAATTCAGAATCATAGTCCCCGTTTGTTTTTTTTTGTACAAAACTGTTACTTAACCAGCGAGCAAACCAAATGGAACAGAAGTATGAAGACTTCCCGCTGGGGAGGAAAACGATAATCAGAAGCATTTTACTCGAGACTCCCCTAGAACCACATCTCATGGTACATTTAAGCGCGTGCGACAACAAGTGGGGATAACTGGCTTGGGACAATTGTCATGACTCCAATAACGATTATTTAATCGATAGGTAATACAGAACGACAGGCAAGCTGTTGCCATGATTACAGCTATGGGATTATTTGGTTTCATTTTATCCAACCCCCGAGGGTAAACGACAACAATGCTTCCTACGAATTGAAAAACCCATGGTAACCCGGATTGTGGAGAGTATTCAATCAGCAAAGTCGCAGTTATGTGGTTTGAAAAAATTATGGGAAACGCTTCAGTTTATCGCGAACGGGAAGTTGGTCGTAGCCACATTCGCTTCGTTGTTGACAAGTTCAATCCAACCGTTCAAATATAGAATTCAATTCTCTCAGCTGGTCCCTTGGGGTTATAGGTGGGTAGAGATAAAAAACCACTTTGAGGAGCCATATGTGGCACCACCCGAAGTCGTTGCATGCAACTTTACTATTCATCTTGTAAGCCAATGAGGACGAAGTTACAATGCGTATTAGCAAGGACGTTCATTTATCAAGTACAAGTGCCAATAGTTGGTGGCGCTAACAAAGTAAACAACATTTTTGCGCGAGGGACCCCCGGCAACAGGATGGCACGCTCCCCAGAAACCATCAAGGGCAGTTTGCTGAATATAGAAACGAAATACAAGTTCCTCAGGGGCTGGAAATTTATGTATGTGGTAAACTTACCTTTTGAATATCAGTGTGGGTTCAACATGAAGCTCCATTTCTATTTTTGGCCTGCGGCACGTGTCTATTGTGTTGGATATAGGTTGATGAATGGATGACTGTGGCATGTGCCTGGAAAGCACTTTGCTTTTAAAATAACATGTTGAGCTTTCCAGTGATTTCGCTCGTGGGATGATATATTCTGAGTGTTAAAAGCAAGTAGACGCCTACGAACTGAACTTTTAAGTTCAATTTTAAGGATGCACTATATAACCTGTTAGAAAATAGGGGGCACTTTAGTAAAGTAATGCGACCGATTGTCTTATTTATTTTGTTATCATGAATTTTATTCACGACATAAAGGTTATTCCTTTCAAAATAATTCCCTTCCACAGTTAAACGCCGACATGTGTATGTCAAGCAATGTTTCCAGTTTTCGTAGCATTTCTGGAATACTTCTTTGATATACCGACGGCTACATTTTTTTGACACCAAAGGGACACCTTTATAGGTTATGTTTGAGCCAGGGAAATAAAAAGAAATGCCTGGAATTGGGATCCATCGGAAGAGGGAACTGGGGAACCACAGAAATGCTATGGTACACCATACTTCATTGAGGGATATTCCCAAACATGTTTGTGGCCGTTGTTTATACAGTAATATAGTAGTAGTTCTGGCGCAAGACTAATGACCTTGCCCGGAAAAAACAAATCATTATGGAAAATTTAATAAGCCTCAGGACTTGCTAAATAAGGCCAAGACCGGCTACCGGTTGTAGTGCCGATGATGATGATGATGATAGTAGTAGTTCTTGTTTGTAATAGTAGTTATTGTTTATACATGGTCATAACGCATTTCACGACCACTACTTCATTTCAGGCATTCCCACAGGAATGGTATTTTATACTTGTTGTATATCTCGACCCTGACGAGGAATGTCGTCAGCCGTGATCCTCTTTGATGTTGTTCCGCCGGACGAGGAATATCGTTCGGGGAATTGCGACGGTGAGCACGTTGCCTGATGAAACCAACGTTGCCTGACACCAAAGTTTGCATTAAAGAAAAAGGAACAGCAATACCTTCTGATAACTCCTGCTGAACTTGTTGTCCCTCCGTACAAGTTAGGATTTGCGTTCGGCTTCAGCAGCGAATCGAGACATCCGCGCTGAACGGATGTGTTTGACGAATTTGTTGGGATTTGTGTTTGTGTTCCTTATGTTGTTGTCACCCAAAGTTAAATTATTTATGTTTAAACAATTGTTTAATTCACCAGGTTTATAAGTTCACGAACGAAACGAATTCAGTGTACACCAGACAACGCTCGAATATATAGAAAAGTTCGACTTCATTTATTGAACACTAGAAAATTCGTATAAATTTAACTGCCACATGGTGGCGTGCGACAAATCCATTAAATGTTGTTAAGTCTATGGTTGAGTTTTATTTATATGAAAAAACCACATGGTGGCGCGCGAAAGCTAAATTTAATTGCTGTTTTATTCAAATCCAATTCCTTTGTTCCAGCACCAAAACACAAGTCAGTGACAGTAATTATTTTAGCACTAACAACAGTAAACAATGCATGAGATGACAGTTTCTCCACTGTCATCGTGTTGCTGGGATGTTTGGTGAATATGTGTCGGGAAGAGTACTAGACGATGTAATAGATTCTCGGGGGTGTGCGGTCTGCTGGCGGCGGTTGGTCTTGGTCGTTGAGTCTGTTGTCCACTTTCACGTGGATGGTCGGTTCTGGGGGGGGGGGGGGGGGGGGGGCGCCCTGAGGAGCGCTGACGGCTAGAGGGTCGATGACGACGTGATGGTATTTTCCGCTAACCTTTGAGGTCACGGAACCGGCCAATTGATCTGGGTCGGAGTCGTAAAGTCGCAACCCACGATCAATAACCACGTGATGGCTTGTGATGTGTCTCGCTGCATCGAGACCGGTGGTGGATCCATGTACTGCGCACGTTGGCGCCCGTCTGGAGTGAGTGGCCGGCGGGATGCGACCGTTGCTGTGTGGCGCTGTAGTGTGGAGTCGGGTGCGGTGTCGTCTCTGGCACTGTCTGCGTGTCCTGGCGGAATGGCAGTCACGGGCCAAGTGATGCACTGAGAGGCGTGCTGGTTCGCTGGGATCCTGTTTATCCCTCCATGCTGAGGAGCGCCGCCTGCCAGGCGGGGCATTGCACGCCCCCATCCCAATTGTGATGTGGTGCCTTAAATCCCTTGGGTGGGTTCAGCGGGCGAGGAGCGTGTCTGTTAGCTGAGCTACGCAAATGGTCGGTGGCTGGTGGTTTCATGAGCTTCGTAGATTGCCCCTGGGGCCGATGCCGAAGAGACTTCCTTTTCGGTCGCTAACGGGAGCTGCGATCGTGAGTCGTAAGTTCGGCCAGTTCCTCTGGGTCGGAGTTGTAAATTCGCAACCCACGAGGAATGGCCATGTGGTGGCTGGTGACAGTCCTTGTCACCTTTAGGCTGGATGATGTGGTGGGTGCTGCGCCTGTTAGCACCCATCCCAGTTCAGTGGCCTGCGCGACGAGGCCGGTACTTGGGTCCTTCCTTAGACCTTCGACGATGATGTTGTGGTATATGTCTGCCCCAAGGATGATGTCTACCTTCTCGGCGGAGGCGATGTTCGGATCTGCAAGTTCCAGATCCGCCACGAACGAGAGATCCCTCGTCGTTGATTGTGGTGGTGGTGTATACACTGAGAGCCCTGACAGGATGAAGGGCCTCAGTGTCCATTGGCTCGAGCCGTGGAGGCGAGGACTGATGCTAATGGCGGCCTGAGTCCTGGTGGCAAGGCCACGAGTGCCCCCGACACCGTAGGTGGGGACGGATGATGCTTGGCGTCGGAGGTTTAATCTTCGGGCGAGTGATGCCGAAATGAAGGTGCCGCTGGATCGGGGTCCAGCAGAGCACGGACTTCAATCCTTCGTTGGTTCTCCGACGTCACCATGACTTTCGCTGTTGGTAGCAACGCGGAATGCTGTGAAGGGGGGCTGATGGTGTGTGCGCAGGCCCTTTCATGACGGTCGATCCGGGGGGCGGATCCTTTGGCTCGTTGCGGCGGTGATGTTGTCCCGTTGATGGCGGTAGTTCGGACATGCAACAAAGTGGGATGTCTCCGCTGGCATCGACGGCACGCCTTGCTGGAGTGGCAGTCGCGTAGGCGGTGGCGACCCAAACAGTTGGTGCACAAGTTCCTTTGTTGTGCGAAGGACTTCCGACGACCGGGTGTGAATGATCGGCAGCCCTCGCAAGCGTAGATAGTATGTGAGGCCCTGCAGAATGTGCAAGGGCCCTGTTGCCTTAGGGGTGCCGGCGGTGTTTTGTGCATCGGGACACTGGGCTGGTTAGTCATCGGGCCGGCTACTGTTGCTGTAACAGTCGAAGGCGGTTTTGTGGGAGGCATTGGCGTTAATTCTGCCACGGATCCTAAGTGCGCCATGCCCACTGCTTGCACTGGAGTCGGTGAGAAGGTAGCCAGTTCCTCTGGGTCGGAGTTGTAAGTTCGCGACCCACGAGGAACGGCCATGTCATGGTGTGCCCCACAATACGTGCGCGGCATCGTCTTCTGTGGGGGCTTCGGCATTGGGTCGATCATCTGGACCTGGAGTAGGTTGGGCTTTGGGCAGGCGGCACTCTGGTCGGCGGCCTGCTCACTCTTATCCACTGTTCTGGGGTGCGGTTCCGTTTCTGATGGCTTGATGTCGGCCATTGGCAGCTGCACTGGGGGCAGCTCGCTAGGGTGGAGGCGATTGGTGCTGTTGACCATGGTTGGGGAGGCTGACTTGAGCGCGTACTGGGCCTCAAGGAGCTTCGTCTCTTCGTCGAGGTATATTTCTTCGGTCTCGCCGAAAAAATCATCCGCGAAGTATGCGTGTTGTAGATAGTTCGGTGTCGCCGTGACGAAGATGTCGTAGTGCCGCTTGGAGATGGCTTCCCATTCGGCGCGGAGTGCATGTCGGGCTGCCTCGATTCCTGTCGGACTTGGTAGTCCCTTGTCCTGCAGGTTGAGGAAGGTGCGAGCGATGGTGTCCTGTGCCGCGAACTGACCGGCGATGAGTTCCCCAATCGTGAATGGTTGTTGTGTTGGAGTAGATGTCCAGGGCACTTTGGTTTGAACTCTTGTGGTCGAAAGTTCGTCTTTCAACTCTTCAACCTCGAGGATGGAAGTTGTCGTTTTTGCAGAGCGATTGGTAGCATTTTTTGATGCTGTTACATGTGGTTCCGACTCGTGTTGGTGATGAACACGTGTATGATTTCTGCCGACCGAGGAATGTCGTTGGGGAACCGTTGTCAACGTTGTCGCCGTCGCCGCCGTCACCACTGTCGTCACCATTGTCGGCTCCGTTACGCATAGTGTTAAAAAGCGTATGATCTCTTCCGAGCGAGGAATGTCGTCGGTCAAGATCTTTGGTGTTCCGCCGACCGAGGAATGTCGTCGGGGAACCATTGTGTTGCTTTTCCAATGTCTGTGCCAGCATTCGCTGCTGCACTGGGCTTGGCTTCGGCAGATCGTCTACTTCAGCTTTGCGCTGTTCTTCAGCTTTGCGCTGTTTAAGTTCAACTGAACGTTATGCTTTGGCGAGTCTTCGCCGTTCGGACAGTGCAGTCTTGGTGACTTTCGCCTTGGTGACCGCTGATGCCGGCATTTCGTTTGACCTAACTTCCTGTCTCTCTGAAGATATTTTCTCTGAACTGTCTTTACAGTTGTCGTGTTTTTCGTATGTAGTAGTGACTGGTGCATTATCTTTATGATTTTCGCAAATGAAATTCGATTAATTTTGTATCTTTTGATGAAATGCTGTACAATTAAGTGAAATAATTGATCCTATTATGAGCAGACTTGCATAATAGGGCAAAAATTCTGATAAACTTCACTCCAAACAAATTGCAGTAGATTACGAATACAATAATTTCTTTATGCCATGAACGACTGTTCTCGTTTCACTTTTCGTAAGTCGGTATCACATGCAATTATTTATAAATTTGCACTTTCGTAATTGATCGAACACTTTTATTTTGGCAAGTCTTTGACACTTTGTTTTTGAAAACAAATATTCATAATATTATTTTCACAACTGCGAGGTTTACTTCGACCATTGTTCTCTTCCGCTATTATTGTGTACCTTTTTATTTTTTTGTTGCAATTACGGCGCAGAGACCACGACTACGCGAAACGTTTTCGATTTATTGGTGAATCTGCTCTTTGTCTGCGTTGCTGAACCTTTATCGGTTGTAATTCACTGCACACTGCACTTTATTTCGAAAATTGCAGCATTCGTTGCTATTGCAATTGTTGTTTTGATGGTTGTTGATGTGCCGCGAACTGAGCGGCGATGGACGATCCAATGGTTGTTGGATCCGGCTCGAAGGACCAGAAAAATGTTGTATATCTCGACCCTGACGAGGAATGTCGTCAGCCGAGATCCTCTTTGATGTTGTTCCGCCGGACGAGGAATGTCGTTCGGGGAATTGCGACGGTGAGCACGTTGCCTGATGAAACCAACGTTGCCTGAAACCAAAGTTTGCATTAAAGAAAAAGGAACAGCAATACCTTCTGATAACTCCTGCTGAACTTGTTGTCCCTCCGTACAAGTTAGGATTTGCGTTGGGCTTCAGCAGCGAATCGAGACATCCGCGCTGAACGGATGTGTTTGACGAATTTGTTGGGATTTGTGTTTGTGTTCCTTATGTTGTTGTCACCCAGAGTTAAATTATTTATGTTTAAACAATTGTTTAATTCACCAGGTTTATAAGTTCACGAACGAAACGAATTCAGTGTACACCAGACAACGCTCGAATATATAGAAAAGTTCGACTTCATTTATTGAACACTAGAAAATTCGTATAAATTTAACTGCCACATGGTGGCGTGCGACAAATCCATTAAATGTTGTTAAGTCTATGGTTGAGTTTTATTTATATGAAAAAGCCACACGGTGGCGCGCGAAAGCAAAATTTAATTGCTGTTTTAATCATATCCAATTCCTTTGTTCCAGCACCAAAACACAAGTCAGTGACAGTAATTATTTTAGCACCAACAACCGTAAACAATGCATGAGATGACAGTTTCTCCATTGTCATCGTGTTGCTGGGATGTGTGGTGAATATGTGTCGGGGAGACTACTAGACGATGTAATAGATTCTCCCCGAGCATATAATCATGAATCCGAAACAATACGCCTCACTTCATTGTTGGAGATTGTCAAAAAATGTTGTGACTGATGTAGAGTCTTAGTTCTTTTTTGTAATAGTAGTTATTGTTTATACATGGTCGTAATGCACTTCAAAAACACTACTTCACTTCAGGCTGTCCCTCAAGAATGGTATATAACGCCACACTTCATTGATGGAGATTGTCAAAAAATTTTGTGACGGATGTATAGTCTTAGTTCTTGTTTGTAATAGTAGTTATTATTTATACATGATCGCAACGCACTTGACAACCACTACTCCCCTTCAGCCTGTCCCAATATTTAAGTACTAAGTGCTGCAAATTCAAACTAATAGTGAATCGAGGATACGATTCAACCTACTTGCCCTTAGAATAAGGCGCACCGTTGCCAATTAATGCACTGTGTTGTCAGTCTCATTACTTTTCTATCGCCCCATTGTAAGTTTTCAAACCGATTTATTTTCATTCATCTGGGAAATGAAATTTAATCTAACACATTACCATAAAAATATAATAAAAAAGAACGCCCCGTGAGTAGGGCAATAAAATATAATCACAGCCAGGCCATGAAAGGCGACTAAAACCCGAATGGTAGGTGGGGTCCCAACGTCCTGCTACCCATTGAAATACTATCAAGCTAAAGTCTCCCAGAAATGGTCGGAAGAAATCTTAGCCAATTTCCAGATTTTGGCTGATGGATCTGTGGGGGTTTCAAGTATGGCGTCTAGTACGAGACGGATTCACTTGATCCCCCAAGATTGTTCACGGAGGAATCGTTCGCCGACAAAGGGTGCGTAAATGAAGAAAACACTAGGGTTGTTTTGCTGTTTAGCGTTCGTTTATTTTTCTCTCCTTAACTATGGGTCCAGCACATGCACGTAGTTCACTTGTCGTTGATATTCCTTAACATATATTACTTAGGGGGTCGAGTACGATGGGACGTGACTCTTTTACAGAGCTCGCGTAACCTTATTTTACACTTTGGGACTTAGGTAAAGACTTGTGTCATAGAGACTTGTTCTTGACTCCAGGGTTGACGGGAGGAGTTCCTTGCTCAGCACTGATTTATAGAACTTACGGTTGTCGAGTGGTTTGCGTCGGAATTAGAGTCGGGACCCGGTTTTAAAACGGGTCGTGCTATCGAAAATTCGCGTTGAAATTAATGCCCGAACTTGGCGTTAAAACGCGCCACTATGGCAAGCTCAACCGACTCGAGTTTTAATTATAAGTGTGGGACCCGTTGCTACCGGTGCATTTAGTGCGCATTGGCAACGATGCCGAACCGTTTGAGTGGATGATTATCGACTTTTGTTCGATTTAAAGAGCGATATGCGCTCGACGGTGGTTGTATCTCGACTGACTAATGAATGGAAAGAATCCATTCATCGCGTCGGGGCGGTTGAGTCATAGCAGAAATAAACTCACTGTCACTTGCTAGGAATTTCGAGAAGAGTTGCTATGCCTGTATACGGGATTGGGTTTCGGAGAATCGTTGCCGTATAGGCTAAGTTAAATTCCTCCGGCGCTATGTATACCAGGAATTGGTATTGGGTAGGATGGGAGCCGAAAATTATAATTGCTTGATTGCAAGCAAGGAATATCATTTAGATAAAATATTAACCGAAGCAATTTCGGGAACACGTATGCGGCTTGGTATAGTTGGTGGTGATGGATAATGTGCCGTTGTAGATTTGAATATGCGTTTTATTACAGCATATGAATTTCGGGGAAATTAAGATTGCTTGGTCCCAAGGAGGGAATATGAATTAAGTAAAGAATTGACCGAAGCAATTTTGGGAAAATGTATGCGGGGATGATTTAGAACGTATTCTGTTGAATTGTATTCTGTTGTGGGTTTTGGAGTGTGTTTATATTGCAAAATTTGGAATGTATGCTATTGCGGATTTTGCATGGGGAGTTGGGTTGAGGTGACGCGCTGTTAGCGGTCAAGATTGGTTGGAATTGTGGGGTGGTTCTCCACGTGGTGTAGAGAACCCCCACAGACCTGTTGCAAAATGTTTGCACAATAAAATATCTATTAAAGAATATGGAACGTTCTTACAGTTCTGATTATATATATGCACTTGTTCTTGGCTAGGCCATCTACTTCGGCACTCACTATATATAGTTTCGTGTGATAGGAGTTCACGACGAATGTCCTCTCTTTAAGTATAAGTCACCATCGCCCTGTTAACGTTTTGCCATCTAGATTCCACGTCGTATTGAACAATCATGCGATCCAGATACTAAATATAATCCATGCGAATCCCCTGCTAAACTTGTCACAGGTTCTAAACGTTCCACCTATAATATACTAATTTGCCACTTGTATTGTCCGTTGTAGTCACACCACGAATTTTAAACACACAAGGGCTTTTTTTTAAATTTATTTTATGTTTATATATCTATATTAATATGTATGTATTTTTTTATTTAAAATTTCATAAACTACCGACAACACCGAATAACTCACACAACGATTTTTTTTAAACATAGTGAGCGCTTTTCCAAGTAACAACTGAGCTGACGAATTTTTAAATCACACCAAGAGCGAAACTATCTCATATAGGAAGACACAAATTCAATCTAACTCCTCTCCCTAATTCTAATCGCTTCAGCACAAGAAAAGCGCTCGCCTCACATTACACCACATCGTATCTCTAGCCCCCCCCCCCCCCGGCGCCAGCCCCCCCCCCCCCCCCCACACACTCTTCAGAAACAGCCCACTCGTCCACTGAACCCAACTCGAGGCCAAATTTTGCATCGCCCAACTCACGTCCACAACTCGTCCCTGCCAACACATCTCCATCTTTCTTACCTACATGCAAATCTGATTCAGTCTGCAATGAAGGTAAAACAAAATCCAGCGTAATGGTTTCCATTCGGTAGGAAGGTCTACCTACCGACTTCCATAGCCTTCGCAACCTGTTTATTAAATTCTACAAAAATTTCCATATGATCCCACAAAAAGTGTCAAAAGATCTCTCGGCTTTTCGTGAATATACTCACAAGAAAATGACCTCTTCGAAAAATGACTTCTTCACCCTAATCAGTCGCCCCCAACACCCCCCCCCCCCCCCCCCCCCCCAAGACTCTCAATTCTCTCCCCATAACCATCTACTATCAGAATGTTAGAAGTCTCCGGTCCAAAACGCAATCGACTCTGCAAAATGCACATACCCTCCCTTTCAATATATACGCAGTAACCGAAACAAACCTTATCCCCAGTATTGATAGTCAAGAACTATTCTCCTCCACATTTAACGTTTTTCGTGATGACGATATTCATCGACTATGTCCGGATTCTCCTTGCTGCGGTATGCTGCTTGCCATGCAAAACAGACTCGCCTCATCTCTTATTGCCAACTCTTCTTCTCTCAATCTTAACTATGTCGCAATACAAGTCGGCCATCGGCTAAGTCTTTATACCGCATTTGTTTCTATATACCACCTTCGGAAGCTATCGTGTCATATGAACTTGCAATAGCAACAGTTGATCACCTAACTGAGTTAAGTATTTCCCTAGACGATATCGTTGTTATTGACGATTTAAACCTCCGCCGGCTCCAATGGACGTTGTCAGACGATCAATCCTTTTACACCTCAAACCCCACAAGTATCAAGGAATGTGTCTTTATAGACGGTTTCACCGACTCAAGCCTCCGTCACATAAGTAATGTAAAATAATTAACTATCCACTTTAACTATCGTTCGCGCAGTCGACTCACACGATTAGAACTTGACTTTCTGTAGCACTCAGGGGTGTGTGCACCCCCGAGCACACACTACCGGGAAGAAAAACGACGCGCACTGATCGATGGTTGGAATACGACTCACCGAGGGCTGAATTCCGACTTTGATTCAACCCTCAGTTCGGGGTGAGTTTGGTGGTGTGGTGAAAAGGAAATGAAGTTTTCCTTTCGTCCAGTGACCAATGGGAGAGTATCTCTGGTCATATATCCTAGCGAGGGTATGGTTATCTACGCGGGGATCACTTTGTTTGCCCGTGCCGCGAGCTAATGGGTAGGCCAACCGTAGAAAGGAATTCAAACAAAGGGAAAATGGACCAAGGGCATCATGCGATGGGAGTGCAGCTGAGTAAACAAAGTGTATCTCATTAGGGAAGCGTTGGGTGCTAATGGATTTTAAATACTTACAATGGAAATTGTAGGTAGTGTCTCTGCCGGTGGGAAGAACCGAATTCTTTGTTTGCTTTTGTATATGCTGAAGAATTCGGTTTTGGCGACTATGCGCGAGATGCGGTGATTGTTTGTCGGTTGGACAAACGGATCGTCGTAATTGGTATTGCAGCTATGTAAGCAAACTGCTTGCCATTGCTTTTATCGTTGGGCCAAAGGTTGGCTAGACATGTGCATGCAGAAAAATTACTGTGCACATGTGGGACAGAAATTGCCGGCGAGGAGAATCGACAAGATTCTTAATGGTTCACGTTGGATGTGAACCGAAATGCCTTTAGAGGAAACTCGATGCTGCTGTATAGAATTCTTTCAGAGAATTTTGAAGATTCATTGGATGCATGGATGATGCGAATTCTTTACAGGGAATATTTGGTAATGCACTAAGTGCATTAAATGTCCTTGAAGAAAGAAATGTTTGCAGGTTTGCCTAGGGAGTTGGGGTTGAAATTGTGGGTGGTTCTTGCGTAAAGGTTAAAGAACGCCTACGGGGGTCTAATGAACCCATTTCGCGAATGCTGCGGTGGGCAAACTTTCACTTTTTGGCCCACTTTCTTTGACTTCAATCTCACTTCTTCGTCTCTTTTACTCTCGGGGCATAACCCCAACATACAGAAAAATTCTTTTATCCCCCTTGTACAGAAAAAGGTCCCCCAAAGCCGATATCTCGAACTATCGTCATATAGCCAAAGTTATCTACATTCTCAAACTTTTCGAAGCATTGTGTATGAAGCGTTATCCTTTCGCTGCAAGGCTCCTATCTCATGTACGTAACATGGCTTTCTTGTTGATAGATCTACCACGACTAATTTAGTTGAATTTACTTCCCACACGCTTCTAGGTCTAGAGAACGGCAACGAAGTCGACGTTATTACAATCGATTTCAGTAAGGCCTAAATTTCGCACAAACTTATTATTATTTAAATTATCTTTTCTGAGCTTCGAACCTGCATTAACTAAGTGGATTTCTTCATATCCGAGTAATCGGCGCTACAGAGTTCGCTTCAGATTCGCCGCCGATTGTGCCACCTTTGGTGTCCCTCAGGGCAGCCACTTGGGTCCCATCCTCTTTATACTGATAATAAACGATATTGATATGATTATCAAGCATTCTTGCATCTCTCTGTCCCCTGACGACATTAAATTCCACGTGATTCTTCTCTTCTCAATCGAGCTCGACAGCTTTGGTTGTCAAACTTGCTGTGCTTTACATCTCTAAGTTGAAATCTAATAATACATCACTCCTTACTTTCATACAAAAATGAAGTAGGTAAAGCCAAGGCTGGCCTTTTGTTGCTAGTTTTCTGTCGGGTTTATAACTGGAAAAGAGAAGGCATAACTTCTTGCTTATGTCATTCGATTAACGAACTATTGAATTTTTCGATATGCTTAAAAATTATCGTATAACTGGTTTGTTTGATACTCTTAAATGTCAATGCTCCGCGCGTGGACCGAAAAGAATTTGTAGAAGCTCAGCGCGCATAAAGTGCCACCTGCCCCCACTTTGATTTAACTTTAAGCAAGAAAAATCACTCATTTCATAGAGTTAATAAACAAGCTAAGATTGATAGTGTTAGTGATGGGTGGGGATTGTGAGAATAAAAACTATCAATCGTTATGCTCATCAGGAATCAGGAATAGCATACTTGAAGAAACTGTGGCGGTTCTTTAATGCATTCCCAAAGAACCACCCATCCTCTTTAAATCAACCAACTTTCACTTCCCATACAAAGCCATGGTACTTACCTGCAATTAGGGGCAGCGTAAGCTCCCCTGCAGCATCATACCTGAAAGGAAAACCTACCCGACGGCATACATACATTCTGAACTTTCCTGGTTCATACTCCATGAACCAGTTCATCTCCTATCGGCTCAGCTTATCTTCAATTACCGATAAACAAACGCTGGCCACCGTATTGCGGACACAGCTGCAATCGATATACCTACTTAATCGTATATCTTATCCTACCCTAAGGTCCGCGTTAGTGCGACCAATCCTCTAACCCTTACCCAGCCATACATTTGATTTGAGCATGAACGTGATCGTTTATTTACTCACGTTCATATCGCTTGAAGACCCATCATTCAACCCGAACAAACAATCCATAGCCACCGTCGTCGAGTTTTCTGTGGACTTAACGTCCAGATTCAATTTCCCCCATTCTGCTTCACAGCCATTTGGCCAAAGTAAACAGATTCCCAGTCTCTGGTCGAGCTGTTGACATCAGTAGATATCGTCTACATCGGTATTTCTCCAGAATCTCAAGCAAATCCAATGATGTCCCCTTTGTAACATAGGCACATCATGTACATTATGCGTGCCACCATTTGACCTGTGAAATAGCGTTTTTGTTTACTTTGAAACAAAAATCTAGTTCGTTCCATGGCATACATCATCAACGATGTATGGGTACATCGCCGCAGCTCCTGATGATCGTGCATTTGTGTAATCAGGTGGCCCCCGATCATCGTCTTCATCGCAGGCCATCGAACCTCCCCTACACAGTCAAGTGGACCCGTTTGCTCCTCCTCTATCGATGCAATTCACGGCCATTGAATCTGATGGATGTGAGTTGCATCGAAGAGTCAGATTTAAACTTCGTAAGCGTACACACTCTATTCTTCGTGCGAGTCATACCCGTCGTGACTGAGGTACACGCTTAAAGTTATTTCGAAAAGTGTCCTTATTAATATTATCTATTGTCACCTTGTGAATTGAGAAATTAAACACGGTCGGTGCGTGGTATTGTGTCATTATTAATATTATCTATGTTCTGTTGTCACCTAGTGAATTAAGAAATTGAGCACGGTCGGACCTCGGTATTGAACTAATTTCACCAGTAACATCATAGCACATATTTTAAAAGACAGTGTCAAGAGTTTATATTTTAAATAAAAACCATGTTCAACGTAAAAATAAAATAAAATAGAGAATAAACAATACCAGAGTGTTTGTCTTTGCTCTTCTGTGTCCGCTCAATCATAGGAATCAACGACTGTTCTGTTTTTCTCAAGTGTGTCATCTAGTGAACTCATTAGCTGGGGAGAGAGTAAATCAGTGCCCATACCTGGCATTCAGTATCTCTAAGCCCACAAAACCACTGGGTCACATTCGGCCAGAATTGATCTCTGTTTAAAATAAAACATTCGAAAAATTGTCATTTCACTCCTTCTTCAAGTAAAATCCGAATTTATGTGGAGTGGCGAATAACTAAAAGTTTCGGAATCCAGATATGACGATCAACGACATAAATTTAATTACTTATTTCGGCATAATAAAAAAAATAAATAAATGAAAACAACAGTCTGGGGTGGGGTTCAAACAACAACTTATTCTAGCTAGCTTGATCTCCAATTTCAATCAAAAACTGATTCTAGCTAGCTTGATCTACAATTTCAATCAACAACTGATTCTAGCTAGCTTCATCTCCAATTTCAATCAAAAACTGATTCTAGCTAGCTTGATCTCCAATTTCAATCAACAACTGATTCTAGCTAGCTTGATCTCCAATTTCAATCAACAACTGATTCTAGCTAGCTTGATCTCCAATTTCAATCAAAAACTGATGCTAGCTAGCTTGATCTCCAATTTAGGCCGTCTTATTGATCTGAAACTCAAACACACAATATTAATTCATATGCTTTCGAAAAATAAACAAACAGTCTTTTACGTACTAAGCCACTTTATTTCGCTTCTAAACAATTGCAGTATTCGGCCCTGCAATCTAGTATCGTTAATCCATTTGTATCTACATTGCAAACACTTTTAGTACACGTTGGCACCAGCATATTTCTCTTGCTAATCCACTCATATCCGCATTAAAAATAAAGCATCCCACATTAATGCCTTACAAAGGAAAGTGTTATGAAACCACTTTGACTGCATCTGCCTGTACGTGATTAAACTGCACGTCACTCATTAAACTATACCCAATTACAAAAAAACGATCGACTTTCATTTGAAATTGTTTACGTCAAAAATAATCCCACACTTCCCCATGACCACAGCACAAGCTTCCTCTTTAATCTATAATAAAGTGTAAAAGCGTTGGCGTAACTACTACATCCCGGCAAACTATGAACCGATATTAAAAAGACCCAATTAAATCATGCGACAGGTGTGCCATCTCATTACATCCTCTCAAAAACAATTATACAAGTCTATCCACGAGCATTTTCATTAGTGTTCCTGAAAGAGTCTGCATTAATTATTTCCTCCCTTCGTTTGGTCACGGCGTGTTGTTTGTTTTCCCAGCATAAGTCAGCTGCCAAATTTAAAACGAATCGCGCCCAGAACGTCGACGCAATTAATGGATCCCACTATCGGCAACCAAACTGATTCCAATTGACAATACTGTTCAATCGATTAATTGTTCATTTCAGATAATTGGCCTTTAAGTGATTAGCGTCCGCTTCGGTGTAGACTTATGAATTTACATAATTAATAACAGAATTCGGTGAACCATGTCCATGGACGAGACAACAAACCCACCTAAATATATTGTGACAACTCCCAGTGAAGCAGGTGATTTGGAGGAGGAACAATCGCATAATGGGAAGGCCCAATCCCTAGCAATGTCCTCAACATCAAATCGAACTATAACACAAAGTACCCGAACTCAAAGCAGCCGGAGTCAGAGTTTGCAGTCAAATTCAGCTACTGTCGTCGAACAGCAGATGACGTCGTTGTCCTCTAGTCTGTCAGAGCAGGTGAAGTCCAAGTCGAGCGCATCTATTGTCACTAGTGAACAGCGAAGTGTATTTCAAAAGACCTCATCAATCTCATCAACATCCAGTAAATCGAAATTTCAAAGTTTCCTACAACAACCAGAAAATACACATCCATCGAGTACAGGCGGGGGATTCCTAACCGCCCACCAGAAACATGTCCGACAGTTTGTGCGTTCAACATCAGCTCATTCGGAAGCAGCAGTTGGTGGAAGTATCACCCGTCCAGATAAATGCAAACGCAGTGCATCGACACAAATTGAAGAACCCACTTCGGAGAATTTGGAAACTCTATCGCCGATCAACACTGGTAAACTGGGATTACACCAGTCTAGCTCGATACTAATCTCGAAGTCGGCCGAAACGATTGAATCTCACAAAGCTATGTCCACTTCGAGTATTCGAACGCAGTTAACCCTATCCGGAGGACTACTGGCACCACCAAATCGTAAAATTACCATTCTCAGTCCAATCCACGCACCTCCAGGCTTACACGACGTTCTAAAACGCCACGGTAGATCTCCGCTATCGCCGCGAATCAGCTTTCCTGGCAGCGAAACGGATCTATTCGGGTAAGTAATTTTATAAATTTCCAGATTCGATTATGCGGTGGAATAAATGCATTTAAACTAATTCATTGTCAAGCATTGACAATCTAACGTGTACCTCGAGTACGTACTTAAGCTTGCAAAATATCTTTGATTTGGAGGCTAAATACTCGGTCAGTGAAATCTCATTAATCTTTTGTCTAGCCGGAACCACTATTGTATACTAGTTGCAGAGTTTTGATTGTAGGTCCCAAGTGCAAAATCCCGTCCTGTATCTAAATGGTTATAGAAGTATATTATAGACAAACGACGTTGTGTTCGCGTGGTGCAAATATCATGAATCTAGCTTTTAATGATCATATTTTTTAATATAATGGATTTAGAGACAAAATGTTCCCCAAATTCCCCATTAAAATTGTTTTAGAATGTCCGTGCCAAATCGTCAACAAAGACGATCACCTAATGATAAGATAAGGAGTCTATTATAAATCATAGAACAAGACAGTCCCCACAACCACGAATTGGAAGAGCTATACCGCAAACCTACAATACTGAGAGTAATCAAGTCGCGAAGATTAAGATGGGCCGGACACGTGGCGCGAATGGGCAACGATAGGACCGTGCATAGAATTCTTGACGGTAAGCCAATGAGAAAGAGACTGACAGGACGGCCGCGACGGAGATGGGAGAACAATGTTAGGTTGGACCTCGAGCAGATCGGATCGGATGGTCGAACGTGGAAGGAGAGCGCACAGGACAGGGAACGATTGCCGAGTCGAGTCGGTGAGGTCATGAACTTTCGGGTTCCTACAGGCCAATAAATAGAATAGAACAAGACAGCCGGTTTTTTTTATTTAAGAATAAGAGAGTCGGATTGAAATCGTCAGCTAAAACGGTCGTGTGAGCGATGTCGAATAGAGACTGACATTATTGTCATTGTGGAGGAATAGGTACCATTGGTGCCGTCGTGTGATGGATGAATGGCTGTAATCTTAACAAATTTGGATACGGTAGATTGACGAGTTTCATGCTAGTTGAGTTTATTAATAATTTCAACTATAGCAGTGTTTTTCCGCGGTTTCAAAGGGTGCACATCAGTTCACTTGAAAGTTTAACTCACAACGTACTGTCTGATTTTAAACTGATTATTACCGGTGGGTGAATTTCCCGTGCAGTAACTTTAAATGCAACACTGCTTCCGTCAACTGATCATCACCATCGGGACTACAACCGACATCCGGTCTTGGCAGCAAGTCTCTCCACCGGTACCGAGTTCGAGCCGATGTCATCCAGTTTTGTAGTCCCAGGCTCTGGGCGTCCTGCTCTACGCCATCTCTCCATCGCAGACAAGGTTTGCCGCGCTGTCGCCTTTTATACATCCTGCCACACAGGATTTTCCGGGCAGGCTAGTCTTTGCTTATTCGACCTATTTGTGCCGCCCACCGGAGTCTACCGAGCTTGATTTTTCTTACAACATTAGCTTCAAGGCAGATCGCGTACAACTCATGGTTGTAGCATCTGTGGAATCGTCCTCCCTCACTTATGGCGCCAACAATTCTCCTTAAGACCTTCCCCTCGACCAAGGCTAAGAGTTCAGAGTGCCTTTTATAGACCACCTAGGTGTTGGATCCATACATGAGTACTGGTAAGACCATGGTCTTGTACTGTACTAGCTTGGATGTTCTGGACAAATTTCGGGATTTAAAGAGCCTTGATAGATCATAGTAGGGTTTGTTGGATTTGATCAGCCATCCGGGTATTTCTTATTACATATTGTTATCGGCTGATACTATTGACCCAAGGTAGTTAAAGGACTCCACTACTTCAAATTCGTGCTGCGTTACCCTGATAGTTAGACCAACGCTAGGTCTTCTCTTCGCAGATGTTGCCATCATGTACTTAGTTTTTCCCTCATTAATGTGCAGTCCCAGTTTTTGTGCCGCCTGCTCAATCTGGGTGAAGGAGTTCTGTACAGCCGAATCGGATATACCGATGATGTCGATGTCATCTGCGTAGGCAAGTATCTGGCAGGACTTGGTCACAATAGACCCTCTAGTTGTAATTCCAGAGTCGCGGATTGCTTTCTCCAACGCCAGCTTGAAGAGGTCCGGCCTGCCTTCCAGGCCAGACCGTCCCCTTGTCGGAGTCGGAGGATTAAAGATGTTTATTGGTTTGGGCAGCAATTCCGCTATTTTTACTTGACTAGTTACGTTGATCATGATCAACTTTCAAGGTCATATCAATGTTTTTGGAATGCCGAGTTCTCTCGTGGCATTATATAGTTCTACCCTGGTTATGCTGTCGTAGGCGGCCTTAAAGTCTATGAATAGATGATTCCAGACAATTTTCCATCGCCTGCATATAGCTGAATATCTGATCAATTGCTGATTTGCATGGGATAAAGCCACACTGATATTGACCAATGATGAGTTTAGCGATCTTGTAGGATAGAGGAGTGTATCTTATAGGCAGTAGTCAGCAATGTTATACCTTTATAGCGGCCGCACACTGTGATACCTCTATTCTTGTGTATGGGTCACATTACTCCACGACACCAATCAATGCGGCATCTGTTACGTGCATAACTACATCTCCTCTTGCTCCCATAAGTGAGTTCGCCCTGTATGTTCGCTCCCATCAACTGCCATCTATAAATAGACTACTGTCATAGTTTGAGCGAGCTGCGTCATTGAGTTGGTGTTTGACAGCCATTGAAGGCAGACAACCTCGTAAATTTTAACGAAAATGGAAAAACAAAAATTTCGTGTGCTGAAGAATAAGCAAACAAACGAACTGCTACCCCACCCAGTATATTCTCCGCGGGAGCCTCTGGCGCAAGACTAATGATCTTGCCCGGAAAAAACAAATCATTGTGGAAAATTTAACAAGCCTCGGGACTTGCTAAATAAGGCCAAGACCGGTTCCCGGTTGTAGTGCCGATGATGATGATGATGATGATGAGGGAAGCTATTATTTGGAAGGAATACAAAATTGGAAAAACGCTGGACTAAATGTATCGAGCTAAAAGGCGACTATGTTAAAAAATAAAATGCCTATTTGTTGAAAAAAATATATTTTATTCAAAAAGTCAATGCCGATTTGAAGAAGGAAAATGTAGTTCACTCACACCAATGCCACATCACAGTAAAAAGAAAACATCGTCCTTATTGGAAAACGTTGCTTTCGAAAACAAGAAATTATGTATATATTTTTATGTACTTACAAAACCTTTTGGTTTTAGACAACCAAGCCACAAAGCCACGGTTGACACGATCACTCATTCTAATAGTAAGTAAGTGTTGTCCTTGTCGTGAGACACCCACTCCTGAAGTAGCTACCTGTGTTTCATTAGGTATAATTCACTATCGCTCTTCGGCTAATGCAAAAAGTTTACGATATGCTGATTTCAGGACATCCTACATGTAACAGCTCCTTCCCGAATGTGGTTGTGTTCTTATAAGGGACCTAAGGACAAACTTTCCAAATCTGTTGTTATTTGATGCTACGCAAACTTTGACATTTTTCGTTCTACGCATTGAGAGCGCCACCGTCGGAATCTTTCGATGTAATTCCATGAATGTCATCGGGGTAATAAAATGAAAGCTAGGAGCGTATGTGAAATGTTTGGAATCACAAAAAGTGCGTTGTGTTCTACCATCACGAAAGGTAAAAAACCCGGATATGCAAGCGAATAATAAGTGAATATAGTTGCCTTCATAATTCATGTGTAACCATGACCCTTGTTCAGGTGTAATATTAACAGAAATGGAATTTTTCAGTTTACAGTTGGATGAGATGACTCGCAGACTAATGTGACACATAGTTGACTCCTTACAGTAGCGAAAACGTATAGACAAAGTGCGACAGTCACGTTATGGAAAATGTTGCTTTTTCAATAATCCACAAAGACAGGTTGGATGTTGAATCTACTCCCCGCTCAATCTGCACCATTCCACGATTGTTCCAAACCAGTGAATGTCCGTGTCAAGACTCTTTGTTGACTTCCTTATATTACTTAGTGGATATCCATAACTCCTTCCAATGGTGTTAAGTAAAGATAAAAAACGGTTAGTCCTTTGAAGTACATTCTGTTTGTTTTCTTTCTTTCTTCTTTCGTTTCCAATCAAATATCAAATTACACGGTTTCATTTATTTCTCATTTTTAAGGTTGAAGGAAAATCCACAACTACATCTCACCCTTGAAGCGTTAAAGGTGTTTGCCAACACACTTCGCCTTTACAACAATCCTAAGTTTTTTACTACCATCTAAATAAGGGCTTCAGTATTTGCCCAGAGCAGAGCTAAAATAATGCCTTATGTCTCAAGGACGCGTCCATCTCTAGTGGAATATTGAAAACAAAAAAATAAACTCCTCTAAAAGTATTTAAGTTAAATTAAATACCAGTGAGAACTTGAGCGAGGGAAGGTCTCATAGAAAGTCGAGAGCGAAACTTTGTTTATTGCGAAAACTGCAAATACCGTTTCGGAACCTTTGATATTGTGTCTGGTAAACTCAAATATTGCTTTTGGCCACATTTGACATCATTGTGTTTGCGCTATATACTCGTATACAAATTTTGTATCGTTAACTGTCCTCAGTCGCGTGCTCCTTTACAAAGTGTTTTGTAGATATCAAAAATAGGCAATACCTCGTCAACCACCATGGAAATCGTGGAGCGAATAGATTTTTTTTTGTTGCAATGAATGGGGCTTCGGGGGCGCGCAATGCCCACCATGTTCACTTTCTTCTTGATATCAAATGCGCGCTGCTTCTAATTACTCTTCCATGACAACATATTTAGAACAAAGTCGCTGTCACTGAAAGGCTTCCCTGTAGGCCTAGGTTTGTATTTGTCCACTTTTGTGGCTTCTTATCCAAAGTGGTGGGACAAAAAACGACAGTGACGGATGACGTTAGGGTTTAGTTGGAAGTTAATTTATATTCTGGGGAAACGTCAGTATTACAAGGGATGAGATGAGATTTGTATGAAAAAAAGTTTTCTCAATGCAAACAATACGACCAACAGTTGAATAAAAAACAAAACAATTTAATTAATTTTACTCAACAGTATTTATATTGTTAAATATATGCTGATCTGAAAGTAGCAGCGAGTTAGAGTACGATATACACATTTATTTAGGGTTATTACAGAATATTTCTCTAAGAAAGTTGAGATCGTCCTGAAACCTCATTTAGTACGAGGGCAGGTCAATAAGTCCTTAGAAAAAAATATAAAAACAATTTTTGTGGTAAAAATTTTTTTATTTTTCAACATCATCTCTTTCTAGTTCAATACACTATAACAAACATCCCTCCAACTCCTTTAAGCCTTCAGAAAAGTATGATTATGATAGTTTGTGGGCGTTCTCTATAACACATGGAGAACCAACCCACAATGCCAACCAATCTTGACCGCTAACAGCGCGTCCCCTTACCCTAACCTGTAACCCATTTCAAAACATGCAAAAACAAATCCCAATCTGCAAGCGCATCCGTCCCGAACTTGCAAGAATCCATCTCCCAATCCGCAACGAAAGGCATTTCCCAAAACTCCCAACCGAATACAATTCAATAGAATACATTCTAAATCATCTACCTCAATTACATCACCCCACATACTGGTATAATTTTTCCCGAAATTGCTTGGGTCAATTTTTTACTTAATTCATATTCCCTCCTTGCGACCAAGCAATCTTAATTTCCCTGAAATTCGTACGTTGTAATAAAACGCATATTCAAACCTACAGCGGAACATCAACCATCACCACCAACTATACCGAGCCGCATACATTTCCCCGAAATTATTTCGGTTAATATCTTATCTAAACGATATTCCTTGCTTGTACCCAAGCAATTCCAATTTCCCCCGAAAACCACTTCGGTTCATTTCATCCTTAAATCATACTTCTCGCCCGCAACCAAGCGACAGCTAATTTTTCACGAATCAACCACAACGATCAAGATCCTTGATCATACTCGGCTATGCCAATTTCCCGGTATATACAACCAACGAATCCAACTCAGCTTATACGGCGAGGATTCGCTGGAACTGAATTTCTATGCAAGCATAGCAACTCTTCTCGAATTTCCTCGTAAGTGGCGGCGAGTTTATTTCAGCTATGACTCAACCACCATGACGCGATGAATGGATTCTTTCCATTCATTAGTCAGTCTGTATCCAACCGCCATCGAGTGCGCATCCCCCTTAACATTACCCATTAGTGAGTCGGGATTTAACCGCCACCGGGCCCGGTCGATATAGTTAAATATCATTCGTTGCGGGGTGCATGGCGCCGAGAGTTAAGAGCCGTGGTCGATTCCCAAGCAGGAAACAGATTATGAATGAACATTAATCTCTTCGGGTCGCGTTTAGTGGATATAGTCGCTTTTAAATAATAACTGAATCGCGGAGGACAGGTTGTAATCGCCGAACTACGGTCGATTGTAGTTGTAGTTATAGTTACATGTATACAATAACATGCCACGACTAGAGACACATGTAAACAAATAGAGAAATTACAAATATAAGGCAGAGAACAACGAATAATTACTTAATTACTTACGGATTAAAACTAACGTTTAATAAATAACAAATCAAGTAACTTTTATTTAATGCAAATGAAGGATATACGCATACAGTGATAACCAAGGCATCTCGATTGTGTATAACTTACGACTAACCCTGTGGAAAATTGTATGACAAAATGAATAAATAATAAATATAGTTTTGTGTTTGAAAAAACACAGAAGAACGTCGCCCTAGTATTTCCGTCGGCGGGTGACAACGAACCCGCGCCGTGCGCCGGCGCTCATACCTATCCCCCACAAGTTCCTCAAAATAAGCATTTGTGTATGCGATGACCTTGTAATGCTCCGGAAGCCCTACCATCCTCCTTCAATCCCAATATACATAACCCATCATCACACAATTAATCAAAACCCATTTCCCATATAATATACACATTTCCCATATAATGTATATATTCCATCATTACCGAATAACAATATACAAAAACCCATATTCTCATATAATATACACATTTCCCATATAATATACGTTTTCTCATAAAACCCAATTAATCCAAACGATTTCTCATATAATAATACATAGCGGTTGCTTAATACAACGACCATAGAATCGTCACCAAGTAAATATAGTAAATACCTGAATACCTTCGACAGAGTTTGGCATCCGGCCCTTTTAAAATTACAGTCATATATAGGGTTTTCCAATAGGGATTTGACAACTTTTTTGCGGTAGTAGATTTTTTATAATTTGCAGACGTTGTTCGTTCGTGTACTTAACCACGATTACCCACAACCACCTAATCCACTCGTTTGCCGATAATAACACAATGAGTTTCTCATACTCATACGAACATTCCCGATCAAAGTCTTCGAACGTCAATACCAATCAGCAGATTATGCTTAATACACTGAAATCCGACCTCAACAAGATATATCAATGGGGATTATCTAACCGAGTAGAGTTCAATGACTTAAAAACTCAGTGCTGTCGCCTATCGTCAAAGGTGAACACCAAAGTAAATATACTGTCGTTGAATGGCACTTCCATCGACGAAGCCAAGGGACTATCAATCCTCGGCACTCGAATTAATTCGACTCTTAACTAGAATGACCACATATTTAAAGGTGCGAAAAATGTATGGGGTTCCTTAAGAAATGCAAAAATACTTTACTCCATCCAACCTGACTACTATTCACAAGGCGTATATTCGTCCAAAAATGGAGTTGAGCTCCCATATTTGGTCAGGCGCATCCAAAACTGTACTACACGTGCTCGACAGCATGCAAAAACGAGCAGTGAAACTTATTGGGGAATCAGCTCTAAGTCGATCAATTCCGTCGTTAGAACATAGTCGCAACATGTCGTGTCTATCTCTCTTCTATAGGTATTATCACGGTCGTTGCTCAACTGAACTTGCTGATGTGTTCCGCCTCCTCGGACATTTACCCGCGATAAGCGTCAATCTGAGAATGCGCATCAGTTCACGTTGAAAGCCAACTTCAAGTGCACAAACAAACATAAAGAGTCATTCTTTAGCCGAACCAAACGAATGTGGAATACTCTACCTGATCACGTGTTTCCTCGTCGATATAATGTCCAGGCATTTAAGACCAATTTACATCGATACCTCCTTCCCTTATCCACTTCCTCTCCTTCCGCTCGCACTGTACTCTGGCGCGTAATGGTACTCCAAAATCCCCTTTTGTGCGCGCGTTTGTGTAAAAAAAAACAGAGGCAAATTCGCATTAAGTGAATCCGATTATTTTGAGGGACGGCCCTAAGGGATAAGTAGTTTAGGTTGTTTTTGTTTACATGCAGCAGTTGTAAAGGTTACCAACATTTATTTCTGATTTTATGAAGTCTTTCTGTTGATCCCCAATTTCTTGAAAGACGTGTCTTCCCCACAGCCATACGGCTGCTTATTTGGTCTCGCCATTGATCCATATGTTGCTAATAAGAGTTTTATGCGGTTCTATGATCAGTACCATTTCAATTTTTTCCTTCTGGACTATTTGTGTCCTAGGCCATTACAATGGTTTAGATTATCGTAATCCTATCGCAGTTCTTTCTACCTGTGGAATATTTTGCTTTTTCGGTGTTCGCCCCTCTACAAAAAAAAAATGCATGTCACCTCGTTGACGCGTTTGCGAAGTGACCAGGTGTTCCGCACAGTCTACCTTTTACCATGAGTGTGGGTGTGCGTATGCAGGTTTGTGCGGGTTCTCTATACTACATGGAGAACCAACCCACTGTTTCCGCGTTATTTCGACCGCTAACGGGGTGTCATATCAACCCCAATTCCTCCTACCAACCTATTCACCTGTAAATCATGTTTTTAAACGGACCCATAGCTGAATTCATTATTTTATGCTGGTAATGCAGAATTGAATTCAGCTACCTTTTTGGCCATACGGCAACTCCATTCCTCTAACCCACCGGAAATTCCAATTCATGTTGGTTAGCAACAACAAGCCGAATCAAATGACGCGGGTGCACTATTATCCAACGGTTTGGGTAATTATCGAATTCCACAGCATGTTTCACACGATAATATTACCCTAGCCAAAGTATCGGCACTTCGACTTTTCCCAGACACTCTATTTACTGGGGATCAATGACCTCTTCTTACAGGTGAATAGCGCAAACTACGTTTCCCTCTCCTTCACAATTCTGTCTTTCCATAGTTCAATGCACTCTGAGATCACCACAGTCACCGCCATAGGTCAGTGGATCATCCTCAGAGGCTGCATTAATACACACACTAAGCCAGATCAACCCTGGGTTATTGTGGTTTCCTTCTGATGTCTTCATCCTTTCTACGCACATCGACGTCGAACGAATACTCAAGTACTTATCCACCTCGATGAGCGTGGGAAATTGAAGGATGCACAAGAGAGCACGATTATCATTTTCTGATTAATGTACAAAAGCAAAATCCTCATTCCAGTCAGTCGCTTGTCATTTATCATCGCGGTCGGTTACGCCGCCGCTCTACATCTGTCGCTTCACATCCACCACTAGTGACGGTCACGCCGCACCGACCCGTTATTTTAACAGCCATCGCGTGCACACGCTACGTCGAGCGTTCACGCAACAGTCGAGTCACAACCTTAGTACTGTCGAGTTAGTTAAACTACAAGAAGAGTTATTAAAATCTCGTTCCCAAAAAAGTCGAATATTGTCGTAGCGCGAGTCACATCTCAACACCAAAGTGTTCACATGCATTTGGGTAAAATTTGTAATTACCACGGTCACAGTGTCGATAAAGAAGTGTTTCAACTTGTATAGTATTTTTAAAAAACAATTTAATAATATTAAGAATAAGTTCTAAGTGAAATAAAAGAAAAGGATCATTTGACAATTAAAAAGAAAAACAACACGCGAGCGTTTTCATTATTTCCTGCCACTTTTGGATATTTTACGAACTTTTAACAACACTATTGAACCAGTGACAAGTGGGAAGGAAGTGAACCAAGTGCCCGTGTTTTCAATTGGTTCAATTGAACGGTATATGCTGTTTTAGTAGTTAGGTAATAACCTTACTATTTGTTTCTGTAAAATCCAGTCAAAGAAATCTAAAATGAACCTATTTAGGTTTAAACTTAAGGGCGTTAACGAATCTTTTTTCGTGTGTTATACAAAAATTCAGTGTTATTATTATAGCTGGTTTTAGTGTGCTTCTGTGCTTCTTTTGAATTGACGATTACGATCAGGAGTCTGTTAAACATCTAACTACAATATGTAAAGCTTGCAAGACTCTTCTTATTAATATATTCTCAAGCTCGTTGATATCGCATGAATTGATATCAAGTTTAGGGTCACGACATAATTTCAGGATTCAGGTTTTGTTTCCGGCAATGAAGCCATCGCAAAAGATAATATCCTCCGTGGAAGTACCTAGTTAATATAAACTTACTCCTACACAACAATATCGCCCTAAGACATTTACATACATCAAAAGAATATCTAAGTCCTTTCTATACAATCGCACTTTCTATAGGGCACGCAATGATGTAAACCATAGAGTTCAACAGTCTTCGGATGTAAACACTTGCTAAGTAATAAACCCAACCGTGATGGGGGCCCCACACCCCACATGATCATATCTAATCCTTATCTTTCTGTCAGACCCGCACAATCAATTAAGGTTCTTTGCTCTTGTGGTTTTATGGAGCTATTGATGATACTGTCGTTGTTGTGTCTTCGCCTTTGAATTAATGCCATTTACCTTGTCGTAGTTGTTTTCCTTATCAAGCTCCCGCCCTAAATGCAAATATACACAGGTTTTCCGGGATATACAAATCTTCTTACGTTCCTTGTAAGAGCGGCAAAAAAATAAGGAGTGAGGAATCCTAGAGCAAAATACTAACGATCTCATGCAGGCAAAATACCCACATTAACATTCACAGTAAGAGAAGGTAAGTAAACATAGCATTTATGTGACTCGGGGGTAAAATCCATCACAACCATTTCCCAGGTCTGAGTGTTAAAGAGTTTTCGAAATTAATTAAAGACAAAGTCTTTGATGGTACACTGTAAACATGACTGAGGGAGATATCACGGCCAGACAAAATTAATTAAGAAATGAAAAGGATTCTGGACAAAAAGGTTAAAGTCAGTTTTACTTTGATGTTGAAGTCTCTTCAGGGACGTCTACGTTGAAAAGCCAAAAATATATTCTCAGATAATATGATCGCGTTGAATGAAGAAGCATACTTGAAAAACTCATATAGCATTTCAAAGAAAGGGAAAGTACTTGCCCCAGGGATTCTGATTCATTTTGTTCTTGTTCCAACAATGGCATGTCATGAGTCGTAAAAGCTATGTCTATAAAATAAAATGCCGGTGACCTTGCCCGAGAAGACAAATCTATTAATTACATCAATTTCTGTTTGTACTCACAGTGAATTGAGTAATGTCCTTTCGTTTGAAGATCAATAAATCGAACGTATATGAGGTGGAGCAGTGCGCATTATGCTCAGCCATATTCGCTTGAGGTAGTTAAGGTAACAAGTTAAAGCATTTTATGATTAATGTCCTTTGTAACCTGTGAAATAAGCAAGAATGTTTGGTTTGCACAGTCCCTTAGTACGATCATAAGTTTATGATTTGACAGTTTTCAAAACAAAAATTAGTCAACTACATAGGTTTTGAAGACCGAAAAACTACAGACGTTTCCAAAACCGAGAAAAAAGAATTGGATGTGTTATTCGATTGTTAGTCAGCCTCCATGATGGTTTGTTTGATTTAAGATTGGTGTAAAGTATTGAAAAGATGTACGAATCTATGCTTTATCTGCGAGTATAAGATACATAAAACTGACCTTAATTTCGATTTATCGGTGCCAAACATACAGTGGGTGGAACACCTAACTCTTGAGCAGAAAAAATCTTTCCGAAAGGGGTTTTACATTAAAATTCTTGGTGAACAACAGCAGGGAATTCCACAAGCCTGCTAGTGTGGCGGGTTTGACAAAAATGCAAAAAAGGTTAAGAAGGCCAAACCTGATGGCACCCGTCAGAGACAGAGACCTTTAGAAAACACGAATACTGACGGCCAAAATCTGTTGCTGATTGTGGAGATGAATTAGTACGTAAGCGCAATCTGATGGAACGGTTATGAAAATCACCGGTTTCCCAAAATTAGGCATTTGATATGTGGCGATTCAAATAGACACACACGAAAACAGGCACCCAAAGAATACCACACAGGACACTTTAAAAATTCAACAAATTCATCAGTGCCATATACCAGAGCAGTTAAGGTGGCAATCTAAGGGCTTAAATAATAAGAAAAATAGCTTCAGATACATGCGGCAGTGGTCCGATGTGTTGATATCTCGGTTCTAAGCTTTCCATAGCGTGGGTTCGAATCAAGTTCTTACTACTTCGTCGCTATAGATTCTTATCAGTTTGTAGTGCTCGACAAAGCCCTACCATCTCCTTCCTCCACTCATATATCCAAATTCCTATACCCAAACTCATATATACAAAATCCATTACCCCGATCCAACCAAATTCGCGATAAACGAATCAAATATTCGTTTACCACTCTTACATCCAATTCCCCATAATTATCAAACAAATTCAAACGCATGGCAAATTGAACCAGATGTTCAATTACCATCCGTAAACAAAACCCGAATCTCAATGCATATCTTCATATGCAAACAAACCTATATTTGAAGATATTCATTTCGTCCCCATACACACAATTCTAAAATCCTTATCTCCATTTGGATTGCAACCAGATGTGTATATTCCAAAAATAGATATCCCATTCCTTTTCTCCAGTTTTTCACATACAAATCTCAATGAAGATTTGTATAAAAGGGCGATGAATTTTGTATACGAGGATCAGTCTCGTTTGGCGTCCTACGTGTACGGACGCCAACAAATGTAAATTAAACTAAACTAAAATTAAATTAAAACAAATAAATTAAAATTCAAAAGACAAAATATTTGCCTTTTTAATTGGGCTTGGCGATTCCCGGGCCCATAGTTAACGATCGGTTGCTACTCTTCCCTCAGGTCTGAGGAAGCACGGTGGTGACCGCAACGGGTCCCCTCAGGAGCGGTCTAAAGAGATCCCTCATCCTTTTCAGGACAAGGAAACACGCTCTCTGAGAGAAGGACCACAACAAGTTATCATTTTATTTATCACCTTGCAGTGTATTAAAATACATCTATTTAAAGTTTTAACAATTTTTATAAAATATCTATATTTGATAATCAATTGATTGATTAAGCTAACTTTCCTTTCTTCTTTTCAGGTAAGTGAAGAAAACATTTATAGCCAATGGTTTGAAGTTACGGTGAGTTTTCATCCCACACAAGACATGATTGAATAATCAACTAAATTATACTGATTTAAGATTATTTATGGGTGGGATAATAAGCATCCGCTACTGGGTAGTTTTTGGTGCCAAGAATTTCGCCGATTTGAACAGCAACTTGAACCAAATGTTGCGTGAAAGTACTTAACATACGGTGGCCAGTGAGTTAACATTTCTATGCAGTGAATTCTTTCGGTAGGAGTAGTATTATTACATTCTTGACTCCTATATGCTTATAATGAATGAGAACCTACTGCTTTCATTTACCGACATGAACTTTTTTTTTTTCATTTTTAAAACATTTTTTATTTTCTTTTTATATTCTTAGTTTCTAAATTAAAGGCTAGACAAAAAATGCTTAAATTCTAGCTTAATTATCTTATACGAGGGTTGCCTTTTATATTTCGGGATTATAGAACAAAAACAAATATTGATCATTGAAAATCACTTTATTGTTTTTCAAAATATTCCCCATGAAGATCTATACACTTTTGCATGCGTTTGAACCAATTGTCGAAGGACTTTTGCCACTCTGATTGAGGTATCTCCAACACATGCATTCTGAATGCAGCAACTGCTTCTTCAGCTGTCGAAAAACGTTGACCTCTCAGTTTGTTTTTTACGTACGGGAATAAAAAGAAGTCATTCGGTGCCAATACGGCGGATGACCCCTCAAATCGATGTTTTGGGTGCTCAAAAATACAGTTGTCGCAGCCGATGTGTGAGAGCTCGCATGGTCGTAGTGAAGAGTGATCCGTCTTCGGCGGTTGGTTTTCCTGATTTCTTGGAAGACAAATGGCAAACAAATGGTCGTGTACCACTCAGAATTGACTGTTGTGTGTTGCTCTAGTGGTACGGTTGCGACATGTCCAGTTTTTCCGAAAAAACAGGCGACCATTTGCTTGGAAGTGCTTCGTGCGCGAACAACTTTTGTTGGATTTGGCTCATCTTGAAACACCCAGACAGTCGACTGCTGTTTACTTTCGGGCTCATACGCGTAAATCCACGATTCATCACCTGTCACGATGTCATAGACGTGTATCGAATCACCGCGACCGTATTTTTTGAGCATTTCTTTCGACCAATTGACATGAGCCTTTTTTTGGGCGATTGACAAACTGTGTGGGATCCAACGCGAACAAATTTTTTTGACAGTCAAATGTTTAAGCAATATTGAATTTATGCTGGTCCCACTAACGCCTCAGGTTGTCTCAATCTCACGATAGGTCACATGACGATCTTCCAATATCAGTTCGCGCACAGCATCAATGATTTTCGGAACAACAACTGATTTTGGACGACCTTCACGAAATTCATCTTGGAGTGAACTACGACCACGATTGAATTCACCATACCATCGATAAACACTGGTCCTTGATGGAGCTTCATCGCCAAAAATTGAATTAAGTTCATCCATGCACTGTTGCTGAGTTAATCCACGCCGAAAGTTGTAAAAAATAATCGCACGAAAATGTTGACGATTTAATTCCATTTTTGGGCCGAGATGAATCTTTTAAGTTACTGTAAACAACACAAATAGCGCTCGTATGTCAAAACGTTCTGAGTGCGTATAACCTCAAAAATGTCCAACTTTACGACAGAGCTGTCAATTGCCGGATTGCAACGCTAGGGTTGCCAAATCCCGAAACATAAGAGGCAACCCTCGTATAATAACTTACTGGTTCTTCGCAGACGCTCTAAGCTAAACATTGCTTAACATTTGTATAATTTGCCTTTCGGCGATTACCGACATGGATTCTTACGTGTCTTTTAGTTTTGGCTTTGTTTTTGAAAATCCGTAACTCAGATTAGGTTCGACAATGGTTTCATTTAAGAGAAATTTTGTTTCGGAACGACTGTAGAGTTTTTCTATTGACCCTTGCTCGCCGGGTACTACGTTGAGGGTGTTGCTCGTGAGTACCCTATTCCGTTTATGGGTGTAATTTAAAGACCTTTTATATAAAGTTAACAAACTCTTTATTGAACAACCAAAATGTAACTAAAACGATGTGCGCTATGACTATTTATACTGTCTCCTCCATGGTTCGCGTTGTGAGGAGTTTTTGTTATCGACTCTGGCGAGGTGTTGGGAAACCGCAGCAATGTGTTGGCGAACAGCAAGTGAGTGCTTACATTTCGGTTACTTGTGCAGATGCGTTGTGAGGATTTTTTGTTATCGACTACAGGAAGGTGTTCAGTAACGTGAGAGCAATATTCGAGCGCGAGTCTAATTTGGGATTTATACAGGAGAAGAAGTTGGGCCGGAGTAAAATATTTCTTGGTTCTAAAAAGATCACTCAGTTTTCCTGAGGCTGAACTGGCCATGCTCGACACGTGTTTATGCCACGATACTTTCCCACAGACCGTGACGCCGAGCAATTTCAAGCTTCCCCCAGATTCGAGGGCCTGCCCATTCACCAGCAGCTGTGGAACTGTGGCGGTTCTTTAAAACCTTCCTTAAGAACCATCAATTTCTTTAAAACAACCTACTTTTTCCTCACTCCATAAACCACTATACTTACCTGCATTCGAGCAGTGTAAGCTTTCTTTCGAATAACTTTCACCTGAAAGTAAAACCCCAGCAGGCATGCACATCAAACAAGTTATTTCATTCATATTACATGAACCGTACCAGACAATCGGCTCGGCTTGTCAGCAATTATAAAAGATAAATACTCGCTGGCCAGCGTAATTGTTGGCACAGCTGTAGTCGGTATTCTTGCTACGGTTCATCAGTGAATATTGCCCCAATCCCAAGGTTCGCTGCAGTTGCGACCAATTTCCTTTATCGGTTATCTACCGATCATGGGATTTCGGTACGTTAGACAATCATACCCTAGATCATGCCTAACGATGCTCCGGCCTGTTAAACAAACAAACACATAGTAGAATTGTGGGGGTTTTACGTGGGATGGCAGAATACCGGATGCCACGGGGGCACAGGTTCACCACGCTTGTCCACCGTCTCTTCTCGTCCTCGGACTCCTTGATTTCAAATTCCGACTGTTTTCTGTTTGCCCGCACTTTATTTACATTATTAAAATAAAAGTTACATTCGTTTTGAGCTACACTACATCAAATTATTAAATTAATAAATTAAAAGTTACATTCGTTTGAGATACACAATATCCAATTAGTAAATTCATTGTCACATTCGTTTGAGATACACTATATCAAATTATTGAATTAAAAGTTACATTCGTTTTGAGGTACGCAATATCCAATTATTAAGTTGAACGTTCACATCCGTTTTGAGATACGTAATATCAAATTACTAAATTAAATGTTACATTCATTTTGAGGCACACAATAACAAATTAGTAAATTCAATGTCACATTCGTTTTGAGATGCACTTTATCCAATTAGTAAATTAAATGTCACATTCGTTTTGAGGTACACAATATCAAATTAGTAAATCAATAAACGCACAATATTTACTCAGCGCTCGTGGCTCTTAATCAGACTCAATCGACCGCAATTTAAGACTAATCCCCTGGAACGTCCCACGAGGGATGTGTTATTAACGTGAGGGCACAACCAACCCCCACGGAATCCAATTCGCGATTAAATAAGTTCATCGAAGCGATAGAATACCACATATTCCATCATCGCATCGATGACCATATTTGGTAATTTACCCTTTCTGAATTTGTCCCACCAAGGAAGGGTTGAAACACACACACGATGATCCTTTTTGCATGCTCGTCGCGTGTGTCGCCCAGCATGCGAACTATAGACTTGAGGTTAAACAAAAATAAACACATTCGCAGCTGGGGCAAGTCAACCTGGAAAGGGGTTGAAGTGCTTACACGATCAATGTGTGCATAAAGCATTATTGCCGATTGTGTACATTACACTTCCATAAAAGGATATGTTTATTCGACCATCGTGGTGTGGAACTTTCACGCTGGTCGGGCTCGTGTTGCCGGCGTCCTCTGGTATGACTCGCCATGCGCGTGTGTGCGAAAAATGCTTTCGTCTTATACGCATGGTTAACGTCAGGGGATTATGTCGGCCACGTGATGTTGTATCGAGTTGTGTTTCAGGGGCATCTCGCTGGTGCCAACAAACTCGCTTGTCGATCGGGTGGTCGATCGATGTGGGTAAGGACGACAACAAAAAGGAAGAAATATCTCCTGTGGTATGTGGTAGACACATTAGGAGGTATTTCTTTGATGCTTGTTGGGCAACGTTGATTGCTGTATGTGCAACCGGATTGCCTTTAAGGAACATGGTGCGTTTCGCACGGCTATGCCCTTGTGGCGAATGTCCGTTGTTGCTGATGTATTTTTCATATCAGCAGACATTACGTTTCACAGATTTTTCTGTGGTTATGGTATGACTAAGGCAGGTAAGTACACGCTTTTTATGAAGTAGGACGCGCGTGGAAATGGTTACCTGGTAAAAAATGAGCAGGTAAGTAGTGGCGTTCGACAGAACCGCCACAGAATCACTGTATTTATCTTATTAGTCGACCGCTGGTCCATGGCCACCCTGGGCGATATGTACGCTTGCACATCTGTAAGGCTAATTCCTCGCCATTATACTCATATACCGGCACCGTCTTGTAAAGGAGACCCAAATTTTCGGCTGACCTATCGTCACCAGAATGTATAGCCTACAATGGCATTAGCATGAACGCCTGAGTAAACACGATCTGCATATCATCGTGACCCTTGAAATAGCGTTTTTGTGTATCTTAAAGCAAAAACCTATTTCGTTCTCAGGCGCAGGTCATCAAAGATTTATGGCCTTCGAAATAGCGTTTCTGTTTATTTAAGACACAGAAACCTATTTCTCCCTTCGGCGATCTTCGCTATCGCGTATCTCTATAATACCTACAATTCATTACACAAGCCCATGTTTATTCAGGTGCGTTTTCATCGTTGCCGATATGCAGGCTGAAGGGCAACGTACTTGTCCTATACGGACACATATACAATCCTCCCCTATCGATGCAATTCGCGGCCATCGAATTTGATGGATGTGAATTGCATCGGGGAGTCAGGTCGTAACTACCGCGAGGCGTACACGTACCGGGGACGTGGCGTTTATCAGAGTTTAATTTCAACAGCTAAGAGTGTGTACACGTCGAAAGTAAAAATGCTACCTCCGGTCCAATTTCTCCGCGACTAATGTGAAGTGGCAAAATACGAATTGTTTCGGTGATCTACGGGGTATCTTCCTTGTCGAAGTCGGTGAAATTAAGAATATGTTTTGTGAGTTTGACTATTTGAGACAGATTGAGTGTGTTTCTAAAACCCCGAAGATCTTTGGAATGTACTGAACCGTCAAATGGGGAATCTTCAGCTTTCGATCGTGAACAAGGTATAAATAAAAGTTAACTTGTATAATACAAACATATTCAAGAGTTATACCGTAGTGAGAAATAAAAAGTAGTTTAAGTGCACGGGAACTTTGTGGTCATTTGTGAAAATAGATTCAGAAATAGAAATAAAGAGTTGATCACGAAACAACACAGTGCTTTTCATGTTCTCTTTTATTTGTGGAATTTGGTGAACAGTTTTACGAAACACACACCAAATTATTTCCCCACAGATACATTGAGAGGCATGATTCCACTAGGCATGCGAACCTTTATTCCACATAGGGATATCAAACCCAAATGAAAGATGCGGTTCGATTCCGGGTATCGTCATCATCGTCGGCACTACAGCCGGGAACCCGTCTTGGCCTTATTTAGCAAGTCCTGAGGCTTGTTCAATTTTTCATAATGATTTATTTTGTCTGGGCAAGGTCATTAGTCTTGCGCCAGGGGCTCCCCGGCGGGGAATCGAACCCCAGTCTCCCGGGTAACAGGCGGGTATACTAACCACTATACTATCGAGGAGCCCATTCCGAGTATAGAGAAGTCATTAAAGAGTTGAACTTCCGGTTGTATAAATTAAACAATACTGAAGAAAACTGGAAAAGATTTAAAAGAGCTAGAAATGACAGCAGTGCGCATATTCAACCAGCACAGATCTTGCATGTCCAGAGAGTGAGTCAAAAAATACTATAATCTCCCACAAGTAGTAGAACTTCCTGGGTGTTTGATTTGCGTTCTGCAAATCGTCCACCAACCAAATGGGTTGCGTTGATGGGCTTTGGAAATGGCGACAAGAACAATGATTCGTTCTATTGCCGTGCAGCGATGCTGGTTCCGGTGGAATGACGTCCGGAACAATGGGTATCTGCTAGAATCAATTCTAAATATATTGGTCAAACGGAAAAGATTACCTTTGCTTCCAAATGTGAACTTCCCCGTAAGTGAAATGATGTGGCTCTTGATTTCAATGATAAATATCGTCTTTATTTTGTCTGATTATTTAGATGTTTAAAGATTACAGGTTGTCAAGTGACAACCAACAGAAAATTCACAAATGTCAGCTGATTGCTGACATTGTTGAAGGTGATGCCACATATCTTGTTCAGGTGGTGCCACAGATTTTTAATTGCGAATTCGCCGGTTGTTTCAAGGGCGAATCCGCAACACTGGGCAGTCGTGAAAAACATTCAAAACTCAGTCTCTTCATCCATTCCATCGCTTATAGTCGATGACAAATCAGTCACCACTGCAATAGAGAAGGCTAATCTACTTGCTGCACATTTTGCAGCCCACTCTACGCTGCCTGATGCCACATCAGTTCCGCCTCAACTTGAGCATAAGCAGCACACCATGAGCCAGATTCGCTTCCGAACGCGTACTGTTGCCCGCGCACTCAAAGAGCTAATCGCACACAAATCCGCTGGTCCGGACGGCATTCCCCCAATCCTCTTGAAGAGATGTTCCTCTTTACTCGCCAAACCACTGCGGAAACTCTTCCATTTGTCTTATTCTACTGGTCGTTTCCCAAATAGATGGAAGTCAGCGAACATTCAGCCAATTCCCAAAAAGACTAGAGTCTCTCTTAGATGATAGAAACTTCTTGGCATTCGTGAAAATCATCCAAAACTCGGTCTCCTCACCCATTCTGGCGCTTATGGTCAATGACGGACCAGTCACCAGTGAAATGGAAAAGGTTAATATATTTGCTGCACACCTTGCCACCAAGTCGATGTTGTCTAATACCACATCAGTTCCACCTCAACTTCACCATAAGCAGTACACCATGAGCCAGATTCACTTCCGAATGCGCACTGTTGCCCGCACATTCATGGAGCTAAACTCTAACAAATCCAGAGGTCCGGATGGCATTCCCCCAATTCTCTTGAAGAGATGTTCCTCTTCACTTGCTAAACCACTGCGGAAACTCTTGCATTTGTCTTGTTCTACTGGCCGCTTCCAAAATAGATGGAAGTCAGCGAACATCACCCTACCATAAAGATAATACATAAAGTTTTCGAAACCAGACGTCTGATGGCGCTAAAGTCCGCAAAGAATCCTCATGAATAGGCAAGCTTCCGATCAGTTTTATAATCAACAGCAAAACCGCTTACATTAAATATATTGCTCTCAACTTTTCACCCGCCTGCAACCTAACAGACATGAAGAACACTTGAACTTGAACCTTGTGACTCTAGTAAATAAAAGCTTACTAACATAAATACCATCCCCTAAAGTGCCATAAATATTGTGCATTATCTGGAACCTGTCAGTAGTTCGATAAGTAGAAGTTAAGTAATTTTCGGCGGCAAAAGCCATGACGGACGCATTTGAACCTTTGCAAAATATTATATTTGTTGCTCATTGCAGAGCTTTCTTCACATTGTAAACAGGAAATGCACCAAGTTATTACTAATTCGCCGAAGCTTTTAAAAGCCGGCTGAACTTGAGCTATTTAACCCAAAGTACATCTACATTGGTGCTTTGAGCTTTCAACGATAAGAAAAAATCCGCTGTTAACTAATTCCTGATTCAGTAGAAAACACAGCGAATTCTGCCAAAGTATTAGGCAATAAAATAAAGCTCCCTTTACATCGCTTCATTAAAGCTCCCACACTACATCCCAAGTGTAATAAAACGTAACGGAGCTTTTAAGTTCATTGAAGCACCAGTAACTTAAAATACCACTCAGTGCACAACCGGTGCACCAACAACAACTCTCATTTTTGAATCACGCACACACCCCAACTAAACAATCTCAGAAAGCTCATCTCATACCGGGAGAACATTTTGAGAACCATTTATAAAGCTTTTTTCTCTGGCGAATTCGTGTCTCCCGAGAAAATAAAAAGGATGGAGAGATAACACACAGGCAACTGAGTTCTACAGGTAAACATGCAGCATATTTATATCCGAAGAGAATTTAATAATAAAGTTATTTAGCGGTAATCGCTCCTGGTAATGTTCGCATAAAGACCTGACGGGACAGTTACAGAGAAGCTTTTGAGGCAATTATTTGTCTGGTTGTAACAAGGTCGTCGGTCCTTATTACTTTAATCCAATGGAAAAGGAAAATGTAATCTGGGGAAGCACCCTTTATATGACTACGTCAAGATACCATTCGATTTGTCGGCCCGGTGTGTTACTGTCACCGAGCTTCTTAGATATTTGAGATTTCCGAAGTAGTAGGTAATAATCCGATTTTCAGTTAGCTGTACGTTAATGAAGAAACTTCCTATCATTACGACATGTACGACGATGTAAGGGATTTGTAAACCCCATTCGGCTGACAGTATCTGTGATTTGTTGTCGTTGGTAAACTTCTCTTAGGGGTTAGATTCAACGGTTTTCTGTGTGAAAGGTTGTCGGGGGGTTGGAACATAAAAGCATTAGCTGGAGCTATTTATAAATCCGGTGATTAGGAAAGGCGGAAATACAGAAAAATACCTTGTGCTAAGTATAAGAGATAAACGATCGATCTTTGGCTTGCCTCTAATGGATTGCTTTAATGTCAGTCGATATAGTTCAAACAAAAACCGACTGAATGTTTGTTTGTGTATGTTTCCACTAAAACCCAATTATTGCGTAAAAGGTATATTAGGTCATTAATGGCTCAATTTTTATACATGCGTATTTGGCACTCATTTAATGTCGTGAACTTGAACACCGTAGTCTTATCTTTAGCTCGTAAACCATTGTGTACACATATAACAATTTCCCTAGTAGACTAGTTTTATTTATTTACTCCATATCTGATCTCATAAAATGTTTGAGTTAGACCTCCAACAAACATTTGCATAACCTCATATTACGAGACATGTTTAGAACAGAAAATTACCTAATTGAGTACTAGAGGTGTTGATTATTATTATTAAGTTATGTATTAAACTAGAAAATTGTGGTTAGCGTTCAAAACTAGAATTATTGTTCAAAGAATTTACATTATACCATGAAATATGTAATGAGTGTTACGAGTAACATGTTAGTATAATAATACTTTTAGTTTTAAACCTAGTTTATAAAAATGTAAATGTATAAACCTAGTTTATAAAAGAGGTGGGCATCTAAATTGATTGTGCGGAATGTGAAGGCTGTTTTTAATTAAGTTTTTGAGTAATAGAAGTCAAACAACCCCATTGAATCAAAGCGTTTCCAGCATTTGAGAGACCGGTTCTTTGAGATCTTAGTTAGTTCGGTATGAAACAATGAAATGTTTATGGAATTAGGCTTAAGACAGATAGATTAAAGGGTAGAACTGTGGGGTGGATGTGTATGCGCCGGACATGGACGCTGGTTTTGTCCTGTGCCCAACAAATACTAGGTTACCCTGCACAACGATTACGAAAGAAATAAAACACACCTTGTAGTTTTTGTCCATTAACGTTTTTTATTGCAGCGGCACTTGTTCACAACGCTTAATACTAAATCACAGAAGGTAACATTGATTGTACCATTAATGGTTCATTTCTCAGACGCAGGTCCGGATCACAATGTGTTCACTAATTATGGGTTACTGGAGGTAATTTAGACACTGTCATTAGTTGTTTGCTCCTTGGAAGTTGATTACACTATAGTCACTTGGAAATAGGATAAAATGTTGCTTCCGATCTTTAGACAATAAGTTCTGATATTAAAGGACTCGTAAAACAAATTAACCGCGAAGACCCAACGCGCCACACAACGTGTATCGTAAACTAACAGAAATTACAGACAGTCGTATGACCAGAAATGATTCGTATGTAAACGCTCTTCGGCGTGTACCTGATGGGGGCTGTAATCTGACCCCTTGTGTCCGTTGTCGCCAACCTCCACCAACCGTGATCGTAATGACCCGATCTAAGGGTACCGAATCAAAGATCGAATCGGAATTTGATGGGAGGATTTTTCGTATGACCGACCGTACGGTCAAGTGTAATGCCCTTTCGCCCGTAAAAAGTCGACAACGAACTGTGACAGTATTCTTTTGGGTCTTGCCACAGAAAATCAATTCGTGTTTAATTTTACCTGTGATCCGGGAAAACGATGGTCAGGAATGTACTGTGTTCCTGCTCTCGGCCAGTTTAGTCCCTTGAAACAGCTCTCCAGGTCAGCGATCAGCATTCAATTCGTTGCGTGCCGCCTCATTTTTCATTTTTCATTTTTAAAACATTTTTTTATTTTTCTTTTTATATTCTTAATTTCTAAATTAAAGGCTAGACAAAAAATGCTTAAATTCTAGCTTAATTATCTTATATAATAACTTACTGGTCCTTCGCAGACGCTCTAAGCTAAACATCACTTAACATTTGTATAATTTGCCTTTCGGCGACAGAACTTTGTGGCAGTACTGATAATTAGTTGAAATACAAAGAAAAATTTGAAAAACTTTGTCAATTTTTTTGTTTTTTTTTCTTAAAATTTAACTTACTTAACTTACCTAATATATATTTTTATTTTATTTTTTTTTTTTATGTAAAAGTACTTAACCTAACTTAACTTAAATCTTATACTACCCTAATTCTAGAAAAGCTAAGTCGATGTAAGCTAGCTGATGATACTATGATTCTATACCGACTTTGGTATCCAGGTCTTTATATGCCATTCAACCACCAGAACTGTTGACGCTGTCTAATACTATCGTCCCGGTCTCTGTGGGAGATAGCCCTACTGAAGCGCAGGAGCTCTTCTTCGGTGCGCGCTACTTCCCGGTCGTAGCACAATCGCCCGTCTACAGATGATCTACTTACATGATAGATCAGTGGAATTCCGGATCTATCCTGTATAAGCCCTTTCATATCCAAGTCAAGTAACGCCTCTGGTGGAACAAAGCCGTTGCGACGCACGCTCTCATAGTACAAGGTGTTTGGATAATAGGCCCCGAAAATTAGGTCATTGGTCGAGCTTATTGCTCTCGCAATATGCCCTCTGATTAATTTAATCATAAAATTATCCACCCTATTTATGTACGCTTCATTATATAAAGTCTCATTTGAGTAATACTTTTTATAGTCCGATTCCGGAGTCCGATATAATCTGAGACAACTTCTGAGACACTTTCTTTCGAACACCCGAATCTTTTCCATCAAATTTGGACCTATGTTGAACCATACTGGGCAACCATATATGAGCATTGGCCTGATTAGCGTCATGTAGCATATGACTTTTACCTTGCTGTCAAGTTGGCTACTGTGAAATAGCCTCCTTGTCATAGCAAAAGTTTTCCTCGCTTTGAGCAAAGCAGCCTCTACATGTCTGTTGAAATACAGATATTGATCTAGCCAGATGCCCAGGTATTTAACTAAACTCTTGGTTTCCAGTTTATCTCCATGCGGTCCCACGATAACTAGCTTTCGCCAGTTTTTCCTTGTGTCGTACGTGGCTTTATATAATGGAGTTCTAAATAGGATGGCTTCACATTTCTGGAAGTTGATCTTAAGTTTCCAGTCATTGCAATAGCGCTGCACTTTGTTGAAGTCTCGCTGTATTAACCTATTTATAATCTCAACTTTCGGAGCTGTTCTGTAAATTATGAGATCGTCTGCGTACGCAATAGCCTGCGGAAGTGCTTCTAATAAGTCGCTAATATAAATGTTAAAAAGAATCGGAGAGAGTACCGCGCAAGCCATTCTTGATATTATACGTTTTATTAGAGGTCACATTACCACTTTTGACCACGAACCTCCTGTCCTTTAACATATCGTAAAGTACATATAGTAAAGGCTTATGTATGCCATGTCTGACCAGTTTGTAATACAACCCTTCGATCCAGACGGTATCAAAGGCTTTCTCCAAGTCGTTCAGACAGGCACCTGTGCATTGGTTCCTACATTTATTCCATTGTATGTCGGAGACCAGTTTAGCTACGGCATGTGTGGTTTCATGACCCGCCCTAAAGCCAAACTGGTTATTAGGAATAATGCTGTTGTTGTCTACCCATTTTAGCAGAGCTTTGTTAATGGTTTTTTCAAATGCTTTACTGATGCTTGGGAGTAAACTTATCGAACGCATGTTCATTGGGTTTGTGCAGTCTTTGCCCTTTTTTGCGATGGGCTGAATGATAGCCGTTTTCCAATGCGCGGGATAATATGCATTATTCAACGCGTTGTTAAACAGGACCGTGTATATATCTATTGCCATTGGGGGCAGGTTCTTGAGTACGATGTTAGGTACTCCATCTATTCCGACTGACTTTTTGCTTCTTAATGAGTCGAAGATACTCTGGATTCCTTCCCTTGTTATTAGAAGGCTATTAGCCACTACACCATTGGCATTAATGTAAATTGACAGATTATCTTCACTGAATTCGTTAAATCCCGGATTCTCCGATTGCCAAAGTGAAATTTCATTCCGGAGGTGCAGGTGATTGAGTAGAACTCTGTCCTCCAGGTCGTGATTTCGGTGAATGCTTGTATTCACCTTGTACATTTCCTGAAAGACAGCTCCCAAAGCGTTCACCTTTTCCAAAGGATCTTCGATCACGAAGAGCTCACCATTGAGGATAGCGTTCTCTGCATCTATGCCAATGTTGGTTAGCAGCTGCTTGTTTACCTGAGTACGTGGGATTTGGAGACACTGAATCTCATTTAGATTATTTCTCCTGAATATTTTATTTATTTGTGGGAACATATTCCGGTTATTAGTTTTTATAGCTCGAATTCTGTTGTTCCAATACAAATTTGTTGCTAATCTATAATTAGCTTTAAGTAATTGTTGGAGGTTTTTAAATCGGGATTTCAGTGATATTATCTCCTGGTCTTGTCTGTCTGTAAACTGTCTGTGTAATTGTTTTAATTTCGATAGCAGTCTGCTCTTTTGCCTGTGGAGTGCGTTTATTGTTGCGTTTCTGTACATGTTAATGTGATCTGTAACTGTTGTTTTGGGAATTGTTTTGTCCATTGTTCGTTTTACGGTTTCGTCCATTTGTTGAATGTATTTGTCGATTTCGACATTAGTCAGGTTTCTGTTTACTGGCAGATTAAAGTCAATCGAACGAAGTTCTTTTGTTAATGATCTGGTGAACCGCGGCCATCGCATTGCCCCGTAGTTATAGGGTTGCGGGATCACGAATTCCTCCAGATCTGCGAGCTCGTTCGGAAGCTCCATTACTGCCGTGAATGCACAGTGGTCACTATCGTATTCAATTGTCCGTAAACAGTTTGTGTTTCGTCTATTGGTGTTAAGTAATCTCAGTCGTGAGTCGATTAGCAAAATCTAAGAACGATCTACCTCTAGGGAACGATGGATATTCGGTAGCTAGCAGGTCAGTTCTATATTCAATATGAAACTGATCTAACCAGCCAGCCAACTGATTTCCTCTGGCATTAGATATATAATTTCCCCAATTTCTATGCTTGGCGTTCATATCTCCCCCTAGAATAAAGTAATTTTTGCCCAGGTGCAATTGTAAGCATCGGAAGAGAGTCTCGAGCTCTGCTATAAATAGATTATGTTGGTGCTCCTCAGGTGCGTAGACCGCAATCGCATACAAACCCCTTCCTTGCTGAAGGGGTATGCGTACGATACAGGCTTCCAGCACCCGGAACCTGCGCACTTCTCCACTATATATAACTTTATGAGGGATCCCTTTTCTAATAAAGATTGCGACACCCCCCCCTTGAGAGGAGTTAGGTCGATCTCTTCGTATAATATCGTAGTTTTTATGCCATATCTTGTGTCTCTGGTTTAACTTTGTTTCCCCCGCCAGAAGTACGTCCGGCCGTTCAACTTGCAACAGGTTGAAAAGATTGGCTCTTCTCTCAGTTCTTATTAGTGAATTTACATTCACGACAAGAGCTTTTATTGATGTTGTGGTTAGAGGGTTTATATTGACTTTTTGTTTAGATTGGGCAAGTACGAGTAGATCTCGTTTATTTGGTTTTGCAACTGTGTCATCTGTCTCTGCAGATTAAGCAGAACCGTGACCACGTCTGCTGGCGATGTTGTTTCAGTCTGTGTGGGAGTATTGGTGGCTACCAATGTTGTAGCCTGGTTTGATGGTCTCCCACCCGACGCAACTTGTGCGTACGACCGCTGCGATGTTACGGGCATTGTTGTAGTACGAGCTGGCTCTGTGTTTTTTTGCCGGGTCACACTTCTTGCCATTATTTCTCGGAATTTAGGACATCCTTTGCGTGCCGCCTTGTGAGATTGCCATTCCCAGTCAATTGTTTGTATGCTTTTCGAATATCTTGGGTAGTTGCATGACGAGTCACTCCAAGAATTTTATATGGGTCACCTAAATTGATGGTGCATACAATTTTGTTGACCTCCAATTAACTGGGTGCACAAATTTTGCTTGATGATTTATCAATTTTGAGAATTACTCTGCCTCAGTTTGGAATCGATGTACAATTCCGAAAATTTGTTTTTTCCTCTACGAAAATTTCTACACCATATTGATCTTTTTGTCTGACAGTTATCAGATTTATTTCAACTTTTTCATATAATTTTAATTTTAACAAATTTTAACATTTTTTGTGGTTTTTTGAAAAATCTGCGGGACAAGCCAAAACGGAATTTTTTACAGCTCCTTTTCCTCTTATCGAGAAACGGAATGTCAAAAACCGTACATCAAAAAACATTAACCCGTTCTCTCTTTCGCTCCCCATTCACGTCCACTTCGAAAACCGAATTCGAACTCGAAGAACTGCACGATCCACACCCGAATCGGGGCGTGTTCGAAAACTCACTTCTGGATCGTGCAACTCCTCCACCACCTTACCATCATACCACCTTAAAACAAATTATATTAAAATTGCAAAATGATTAATTGATGGGGTGGCGGACGCACGTAACAGAACGATCCTGCACTTTTTCAAACAAGGAACAAGCATAAGGGCTGCAGGCAATGTTGCTGTCAATCATCGCGCTGGTCGCCTGAGAACGAAATAGGTTTCTGCGTCCTAAGTGAACAGAAACGCTATTTCGAGGGACGTACATTAGATGCGCTTTGTTTGGTTCAGCCGTATAATTCTGGTGCGCGATGGAGGAAAGTGATTTTGTTGACATTAAGTCAACAGAAACCTAGCTGGTGGTGGCAAAGGGTCGGGCTGGATGGCTGTGTGGGGGTAGAAGTTCGGATGCCGACGTACGACGAGTATTCACTTTATTCCCCGACACTTACGCCATCAAAATTGTTCACCAGAGAAATTGAGCACCAAAAGGAAAGAAATGAAATACACTGGTGTTGACTTGATGTTCATCCTTCTTTTTATTGGTATTGTCTTTTTTTCTTTTTTACTTAACTTGTACCTTAGTATTAATATTAGTAAATTGCTGTTTTTTTTTTATAAATATTATTTTAAGACGAAACACTTCTTCTCGACACTGTGACCGGGTAACTCAAAAGTTGACTCTTCCGATTTGCTTTCGATTATCGACTTTCTTGTGGCGAGATTGCCCGCGTGGTGATTGTAAACGACTTATGCTTGAACGCTCGATGTAGCGTCCACACACAATGGTGAATGAATAGCGACTGCTTGAATTAGGAATGAAGCTGGGTAATTTCTGCTTTCGCACAACGATCAGCCAATGGTAATCGTGGTCTCTCGTGCATCCTTCAATTCCCCACGGTAATCGAGGTGGATATTGCGTATTCGTTCGACGTCGATGGGCGTAGAGAGAATGAAGAAATCAAAAGGAAAGCACAATAAGATAGGGTTGATCTGACTTAGTGTGCGTGTATTAATGCGGTCTCCGAAGTGTTCCACTGACCTAGTGCTGTGTCTGTGGTGACCTCGGAGTGCACTGAACTGTATGGAAACAGAATTGTGAAGGAGAGGAAAATGTTGTTTGCGCTATTCACCTGTAAAATGAGATCGTTGATCCCAAGCGAATGGGTGATCTGAAGAAAATCGATAGGACGCTACATCGGCTAGCGAAATGGTACCGTGGAAAAAACGCTAAGGAATGTTGGTAATTACCCAAGCCATTGAATGATGCTGTACCACGTCGTTTGATTCGACTTGGTTGTTGATAACCAACATGAATGAAATGCCCGGTGGAAATCTCGTGGTTAGAGGAATGGAGTTGCCGTATTGCAAAAAGTGTACCTAAACTCAATTATGCATTATCTGCATAGGATAATGAGTTTAGCTATGCGTCCATTGGGAAATCAATGATTCTCAGGTGAATACCGAACGGGGGGATAGGGGTTAGTATGACACGCTGAAAGCGGTCGAAATAAGGCGGAAATTGTGGTTGGAATTGTGGGTTGGTTCTCCTCGTCGTATAGAGAACCCCCCCCCCCCCCCCCCCCAGTACTCTCCCCCAGTGACATAGTCACGAAAGAAAGGTAGGGGTGCGAGGGAGTTTGGAGTGGAATGGTTGAAGGAGCGTTAGGTGAAGTGTCAGAAGGAGAGTAGTGTGTTTAGAATCTGGGTGGTTTGGATTGCCCCAGTAGTCGCGGTGGTAAGGCTTGGAACGATCGTGTAAACGAGTTCATGGGTCGTGGCTGGGCTTGGGTCAGTATAGGAAGTGGACCTAGTTGGCACCGCGTGTGTTGCCGACAGGGACAAAGGGATTACGGTACGGTCCACTGGCCTGTTGTGGTTTGCATGTATCAACAGATATGACATCCGAGTAGGTTGTGGCCTATCGGTAGCCCGCTCACATCCGCAGTGACGAAGTTGCGTGTGCGGGATGGAGGAGCTTCACTCCCAGTGTTAATTTTTCTCCACAGTGATGGGGTGCCGTGTGAGGGATGGAGCAGAACTTAGTCTAGGGTCGGCATTTTTCGTCCATACGCTGGTATGGAGAGTTGTTTGCCGCCCTTGGTAGAAACACAGTTTTGTGGGAGCTGGCGTTGACGTGAAGTCTTAACCTTGCGTGTTTGTGTTGGGATTGAAGACACCGGGGAATTACTTGTTTTTCGCCTTTTTACCCTGTTTTCGCACTTCTTCCGTGTGTGACCTGTACGGCCACACAACACGCAGCAACTCCGAATGCTATACACTCGGGGGTTTGATGTTGCTGGAGTGTTGGAGGCAGAGGGTTGGTGTGGTCCCGGATGTGTTCTGTGGTAGTGTGGTGCACCGCAGACGACATTCTAGAATGTCGTGGCCATACTGCCAGCACTTCCCGGTGTGTTTCATCTTTTCCGGCACTCGTCGTATAAGTGGCCTAGTTTATGGCAAAAACTGCACGTGCTGCGTGCAGTCACCTGATACAAGCGACGAGCGCCGTGGTCCCTTGTGGTTTGATCCACAGGTGTGGTGTTTTGAGGGGACGAATGTCGACCTACCAGTTGTGTGTACGCGTTTCGATGGGCGCTTCGAACGTGCGCGCGGTGACTTTCGGCCTCAGGAATGCCGCACAGACATTCCAACGTTATATCGACTCGGCATTACGTGGTCTCAATTGCTGCCACGCATACCTCGATGATATTCTCATCGCCTCCAGAGACCACGCCGAACACAAACACCACTTGAGTCCTAGAGTGCCTCCGCGAATTCGGACTAGTCATCAACCCAGATAAATGCCAATACGCCAAGGAGCAAATCACCTATCTGGGTTACGTCGTTGACAACCAGGGCATTCGCCCACTGCCAGACCGTGTGGAGGCCCTCATGAAGTAAGTCCTACTCACGTGAGTGAGCTCCGTCGATTTCTGGGCATGCTTAACTTCTATCGCCCAACGCTGAAGAACGCTGCCCAAACTGAAGCTCCCCTAAATGAATTCTTGAAAGGAGCTAAGCGCAATGATAAGCGCTCCATCACTGGGACAGAAGTGTCTGATCGAGCATTTCAACTGTCCAAAGAGCAATTGGCAAACGCCACTTTACTCCGATACCCCCTCGAGGGAGCGGCACTGTCCACCCAATGCGGCGCATCGGATACCGCAAACAGAGCTGTCCTTGAACAGGACATCGAAGCCCGACCGGAACCACTCGGTTTCTTTTCAAGGAAACTGAGTCCCAACGAGCGACGTTAATTACTCGCGATCTACAACGCTGTCAAATACGTTCGTCATATGATAGAAAGTCGCTCACTCTCCATCCTAACAGACCACAAGCCGCTGGTCTGCGCGTTCCGGAAGAAGTCGGGAAACGCTTCCCTCCGACAAGAGCGTCAATCCGACCCCATAGGGCAATACACTACGGAGATCAAGCACACCTCCGGTAAGCAGAATGTCACGGCGGACGCCCTTTCACGGATCGATACAAATCACTTGCGTACCGCCTTAAACAATGCCGACCTTGTCCTGGCTCAACAGGAGGACGAACAGCTCAAGTCACTCCTAACTGCCGATACGGCACTTGAGTTTAAGAAAATCACTCTTCGCGACCCTTTGGGCGAAATCTGGTGTGATGTTTCAACTGGAACCGCTAGACCTTACATCCCTGAAAAACTTCGTAAGGGAGTGTTCCAGGTTTACCACAACCCAGCCCACCCCAGCGGCCGGGCAATAGCCGCTGCTGTCCGTCGCAAATTCATTTGGCCCCGGATGAAAAAAGATCTCACCGGTTGGGTCCGTGCTTGTCTCCAGTGCCAACGCTGCAAAATAGCGCGACATAATGTACTGGAGCCAACCCAATTCAAGCTTCCCATGGCAAGCTTCGCTCATGTCCATATAGACATAGTGGGGCCGCTTACTCCATCAAGAGGATTTTCTTATATCCTCACTATGAAGGATCGCTGCACGCGGTAGCTAGAGGCGACACCTCTCCGGGCAGTTACTGCCGAATCACTCGCCAAGGCCTTTTATTCAACTTGGGTCAAACGCTTCGGTGTACCAACCACTCTGACTTCGGATCGAGGTCCACAAAATGAGGCGACAATATTCAAGCAACTAACAAATCTCCTCGCTGCCAAAGAAGTCGTACCACCGCCTACCACCCGCAATGCAATGGGATGTTAGAGCGCTGGCATAGATCCCTCAAGGCCTCACTCATGTGTCATAACGACACTAAATGGTTCGACGCCCTTCCCACTCTCCTCCTCGGCCTGAGGACAAGCATAAAGGAGGACCTAGGAGCTTCGGCAGCAGAGCTTACCTACGGTACTAACCTCCTTCTTCCAGGAGAACTCTTCCTGGGCGGCGAAACACCGCGTGACCAACTTCACGAATTGGGACATCTCCATGACCTGCTACGTAAGGTTAGGGCAACCCCAGTAGCCAGGCACGGCTCCAAAAAACGTTTCGTCCACCCTGAACTGCACAGCTGCACGCACGTCTTTTTCAGGGTGGATAAGGTCAAAAAACCCCTCGACCCTCCTTACGATGGCCAATTCAAAGTCCTCCGCCGCATCAACGACCGCGTCTTCGAGATCGATCTTAGACGCAAGCGATCCACGGTCAGCGTCGAAAGACTTAAGCCCTGCTTTCTGGAAGCTTCCGCTCCAGAACAACCCCCTTTTCCAGACACAGCTGCCGCCCGACCGGCACAACCTCCCCGCACTCGCGCCCAAACGCGCGCCCTCAAACAGCGCTCCCCCTCTCAACCTATTTTACCTGTTTCGTGACTACGACACTCGGGGGGGGGGGTAATTTGGGGTTTCTTCGAGGCGCCGAAGAACCACCCATCGCTTTAACCCCACCTAACCTTCCTCTACCTTTACAAGGCCATGGTACTTACCTGGAATCGGGCAGCATTAAGCTACCCTTCAATCATCTTAAGTACCTGTAAATCATTCCATGGCAAGATCATCACCTTGCCACAGCATCAACCACATCGCTATATCCTTAAAAACATATTTGGTTCCTCTGGTCGGCACCCATGACCATTGCAAACCATTAGGAAATCTTCCCCGGTCCCCTCGTCGGTATTCATGCCTATCATTTTCACAGCAATCTCACTGTGTTTGCTTTTCTCAAGCAACCGCTGATCCCACGGTCAAACCATGGCAAATCCCTAGCTAATACAGCTGCAACTAATTATCTCAGATCGGTTGCATAGGCGATAAACACGCAATGAATTGGAAACCTTCCAATAGGACGCGGATCGGTTTCTCATTGGGAGCAGCGTGACAGAAAGAGTAATTTCCCTTATCACCACACGAGTGGAAATCCACCTCACCCACCAGAGCGGTCCTGCGTCGAGCGGCTCTCTAGGAGTCAGATTTTATTCTTTGAAGGGTGCGCACCTTCGTTTACAAATCCCCGCGGAGAGTTTGTCCGAGAGTTGTCTCTTTACACCTGTGTCTTTTCTATCGTGTGCGTTTTTAACTAAAGTTCCAAATTGATATCGTGTAAAAGAAAACCGCTTTGCTGGCTGGTTTTTTGTTTCTTAAAAAATCGAACTAATTGTATCACAGTGCGATGATATTTGCTAACTTAATAAATACATCAGAAAGTGTAGATGCTGATAACAATCGATAAATAAATATCGAAGTGAATGAAAAGAAGATCCGGTGTTTTATTTTCTCCTTCGTTGGCGGACTATTTTAGGGAAGGATTCATCGGTGGTGTTTTGTGCTTAACCCCCGTCCGTGCAGACGCATTAGTGACAAATACTCACAGGAGCCCTCTTATGAGGCATGGAGGAGAGGCAACCGCTCGAAAGATCCACCGACCGATTAAAACAATATGGCATAAGGAAGTCATTCCGGAAGAATGGAAAACCTCAATAGTCATCCGCATTTTCAAAAAAGGTGACATCTGCGAAAATTACAGAGGAATATCAGTGCTCCCAATCACATACAAAATACTAACAAATGTCATACTGGCGAGAATCACACCGTACGCAGAAGAAATACTGGGAGACTACCAATGCGGATTCCGTAGGAACCGGACAACAAGCGACCAAACGTTCACAATAAGGCAACTGCTGGAAAAGAAGTGGGAATACGGAGAGACGGTTCACCCACTCTTCGTGACTTCAAAAAAGCCTACGACTCAGTGGCAAGGCAAAGACTCTACCATATTATAGTTGAGCTGGGAATCCCGAAAAAATATGCCGCCCTCATTCAAATCTGCATGAACGAAAACAAAGGGCGAGTTAGAATAGAAAACCACCTCTCAGAACCATTTGAAATCCGGGACGGATTAAAACAGATGGATGGCCTCTCACCATGTTTTTGTAACCTTGTGCTCGAGTATGTCATCAGAAAGGTACAAGACGACAACATGGCCGGATCATCCCTGAACGGCGTCACACTCGCATATGCGGATGCCATCGCCGTTTTGGGCGACAACCTAGAAACTGTAAGTAAAAACTGTGAAATCGTCATGCGAGTGGCAGAAGAGGTGGCCCTAGAAATAAATGAAGACAAAACAGAATGCATGATTACGGCGAGAGCAGGTGGACCTCAGAGAACACACATACACACCAGAGGCAAGATATTTGAAAATCTCAAAGAATTTAAATATCTGGGAACAATACTGACGGCCAGTAACGAAATGTCAAAAGATAAAAAATTAACAAAAGACTACACTCCGGCAACGCTAGTTGGTACGCAGTCAGTAAACTGCTGAAATCGAAACTGCTATCACCTAATATAAAGCTCCGTGTCTATAGAACCATAATCATGCCGATTGCTCTATACGGATGCGAAACATGGGCTCTCACAAAACGGGAAGAAAACAAATTCCGCGTATTCGAGAATAAAGTTTTAAGGGGTATCTTTGGCGGCAAATATGACGAGGAGGCAGCACAATGGAGGAAACGGCGCAACCACGAATTGGAAGAGCTATACCGCAAACCTACAAGAGTGAGAGTGATCAAGTCGCGAAGATTAAGATGGGGCGGACATGTGGCGCGAATTGGCAACGATAGGACCGTGCATAGAATTCTTGGCGGTAGGCCAACGGGAAAGAGACCGACAGGACCCCAAAGTTCATGACCTCACCGACTCGGCTCCGCCATTGTTCCCTGTCCTGTGCGCTCTCTTTCCACGTTCGATCATCCGATCCGATATCCACGAGGTCCACTCTAACATTGTCCTCCCATCTCCGTCGCAGCCGTCCTGTCGGTCTCTTCCCCGTTAGTTTACCGTCAAGAATTCTATGCACGGTCCTATCATCGCCCATTCGCGCCACGTGTCCCGCCCATCTTAATCTTTGCGACTTGATCACTCTCACTATTGTAGGTTTGTGGTATAGCTCTTCCAATTCATGGTTGTGGAGTTTCCTTCATTGTCCTGACTCCTCGTCATATTTACCACCAAATATACCCCTTAAAACTTTATTCTCGAATACGCGGAATTTGTTCTCTTCCCGTTTTGTGAGACCCCATGTTTCGCATCCGTATAGAGCAATCGGCATGATTATGGTTCTATAGACACGGAGCTTTATATTACGTGATAGCAGTTTGGATTTTAATAGTTTCCTGGCTGCATGCCAACTAGCGTTGCCGGAGTGTAGTCTTTTGTTAAATTCCTCTGACGTTTCGTTTCTGGTCTTCAGTATCGTTCTCAGATATTTAAATTCTTTGACATTTTCAAATATCTTGCCCCTGACGTTTATATGTGTTCTCTGAGGTCCACCTGCTCTCATCGTAGTCATGTATTTCGTTTTGTCTTCGTTTATTTCTAGGCCCACCTCTTCTGCTGCTTGGATGATGGTTTAACAGTTTTTACTTATAGTTTCGAGATTATCGCCCAGAACGGCGATGTCATCCGCATACGCGAGCACTTGTGTGACCCGTTCAGGGATGATCCGGCCGTGTTGTCGTCTTGTACCTTTCTAATAACATACTCGAGGACAAGGTTAAAAAGGCATAGTGGGGGGCCATCCCCTTGTTTTAGTCCGTCCCGGATTTCAAATGGTGCTGAGAGGTGGTTTTCTATTCTAACTCGCCCTTTGTTTTCTTTCATGCACATTTGAATGAGGCCGGCATATTTTTTCGGCATCCCCACCTCAACCACAATATGGTAGAGTCTTTGCCTTGCGACTGAGTCGTAGGCTTTTTTGAAGTCCACGAACAATTGGTGAACCGTCTCTCCGTATTCCCACTTCTTTTCCAGCAGTTGCCTTATTCTGAACATCTGGTCACTTGTTGACCGGTTCCGACGGAATCCGCATTGGTAGTCTCCCAATATTTCTTCTGCGTACGGTGTGATTCTTGCCAGTATGACATTTGTTAATATTTTGTATGTGATTGGGAGCAATGATATTCCTCTGTGATTTTCGCAGTCAGATCTGTCGCCTTTTTTGAAAATGGGGATGACTATTGCGGTTTTCCATTCTTCCGAAATGACTTCCTTGTCCCATATTATTTTAACCAGTTGGTGGATCTTTCGAGCGGTTGCTCCTCCTCCATGCTTCACAAGCTCTGTCGGTATGCAGTCGATTCCGGGGGCCTTGTTGATTTATCGCGTCTACAACTTCGTCGAAAGAGGGCTCTGAGATCTGGGGCTCGGCTGTATATACGTCTACTGCGTTTATTTCTGGTTGATGGGTGCGCACATTGAGCAGGTTTTCAAAGTACTGCTTCCATCTTGTCACGATATTTTTTGTTTCTGCCACCAGACAACCGTTTGTGTCTCGGATTATTTTGGCTCTTCCTCGGTAGCCATTTCTAATTGAATTTATGCCGGTATACATACCTCTGCTGTTCTTTGCTCTGGCATTTTCTATGATTTTTTCGATCCGAGTCTTTTCCCATTCGCGTTTTTTGCGTTTGAAAAGTCTCGTTGTTTCTTTCCGAATTGTCGCGTATCTTACTGCGTTGACTTCATCATATGCTTCAAAGTGGATCATTCTGAGGTGTTTACGTTCTTCGATCTTTGCCCTGCACTCATCGTCAAACCAAGGTTTGGACTTAGTTGTTCTCTTAAATCCTAATACCTCTTGGGCTGTTTGTTTGATTGTGTCTCTGATCGATGCCCATTTAGTTTCCACACTATTGGCTTCCTCTTCCTCACTACTGTCATTCTCTAGGATGCTAAATCTATTCGTTAGTTCGTCTTGATATTTAGCCCTTTTGCGTAGGTCTTTTAGTTTATCAATCTCGAACTTTTTGCTCGTCTCCCGTGACTTTTTTTTTTTTTTGTTTCGGTAGGAAGGTGGAAATCTTCAAAAGATACCTCTAGACCGATCCAGGGGCATGCCGGGTTTTTACCGACTAAAACCACCTCCCGCCAGGCTTATATTCCCGTTGATCCCCGCGGAACTTTCTTTTAGATATTCCATCGCGGGGCTCCCGTGACTGTCCATGTGGGTTTGCTGCAAGCCGACTTCTAATTTTGCCCATCACTAGAAGGTGATCGGAGTCGCAATCTGCTCCTCTATATGATACGTCAATGATATTCGAGTGGTGTCTTTTGTCTATGAGGAAGTGGTCTATTTGGTTACGCGTTACGCCGTCGGGTGATATCCATGTGGCTTTATGGATTTGCTTGTGCTTGAACATCGTGCTCTTCACTACCAGATCTTTTGACGCTGCGAACGTGATAATTCGAATACCATTATCATTTGAAACGTCATGTAGGCTTTCTTTACCTATTGTTGGTTGGAAGGTATTTTCCTTTCCAATTTTCGCATTGAGGTCGCCGAGGAGGATTTTAACATCGAATGATGAGATCCCATCAAATACTTCCTCTAGGGTCTCGTAGAATGTATCCTTCGTTTCTTCGTCGGTAGAATCTGTTGGGGCGTGTACGTTTATAAATACATAATTGTACCATGGGCCCTGTATTTTTAGCACCGACATTCGACCATTAATAAATTGCACATCTTTTACATGTGACGTAATCTTCTTGCTTATGATGAAGCCAGCTCCGAGGTTATGTGTATGGGTACCTCCACACGCCAGTGTAAACCCCTTGGTTTCGATTGCTTTATGTGGGAGTCGAACTTCCTGAAGCGCGACGATGTCCATTTTATATTGTTTCACGTTTTCTACGACCGTCTGTATCGCGCCTGGTTTATATAACGTTCGAACATTCCACGTGCCGACGTGTATATCCTGCTTTTTCCGTTTTTCCCTACGTCTTCTTTTTGCCGAGTCGGTGTTTTGTTGATGATTTTTTCCCTTATGGTAGTGTCGGCTCATCACACCTACGCCTACCGGGTTTTTCGTGGGATTGTTTTTTTGTATATTGGTTATTCATTTTTATTCCCACGAGACCTGGGGTTTCAAATAGTCCGCCACATCAGAGCCCCGTTTTGATGTGGCAAGGTCTGCTTACTGCTCTGATACGACCCGGTGTCAGAGAGGTGCCGTTATAATACCGCCGGTATACCCCTGGCTGCAAACCATCCAATGGGCACGGTGACGCGTAATACCCCGGATTAGGGGTGGTAAATCTTTGTGTGTTACTCCTTGCTAGCCTGTCTGACATGGGTGACCCTACTGGAAGCATATGCTTCCGTCAGCATAGCCTGAGTGATTCATTGTACTTTAAGCCCCCGCACCACGACAAGGTTTCTACCAACCGGGGGATGTCAAGATATGAACGAGTTAAATTTAATGCGTTGATCTTGTGTTTCTCAGGCAGCGGAGTGATTCAAATCTGTTGGCCACAATGGAATTTTCTTAATTCTTTTGAAGAGGTGTTCTTCTTCACTCGCTAAACTGCTGTGGAAGCCATTCCGACTTATCCAACTGACCAATTCCCAAGGAGATGGAAATCAGATGGAATTCAACCAGTTTCCAAAGGAACAACAAAAAATCCCTCTCTTCCTTTCGACCAATAGCACCAACTTCTATATTGCAAAAGGTTAATTTTAAAAAATATCTGGAATCAAATGACTTGCTTAACGAACTTCAGTATGGCTTTCGTTTCATATCCTATAAGGTTATTAGATAGAAATTCCTAGGGCTTAGTTAGTCTTACAATATTTGTACTTTGCATTAGAAAGTGGAAAATTTTGAAACCTTCTGTGAAAGAGAAATAGTAAAAATAGAAACAAAACATAGAAAAAGATAATGTTTATTACGATAAATCCCTGAAATTCGATTGTAGATTTATATTAACAGCTCAATTGAAAAGTCCCCGGCCTGACACATAGATGGTGGCACTAGAATTAAATCCATATGATTTTTAGTTAGCCCTAACCTTCAAAAGACGCGTGTATAAATTTGACAGATGTCGGATCATTAGTTTGTGAATTACAGTATTTTGAGTGAAGCAACTTCTGTTATTGTGATAAAAATAGATAAAAAGGAATTTCGCGTGTTGATAAAATATTGCTTTTTGAAGGGAAAAAATACAGTTGAAGCAAAAACTTGGCTTGATGACGAGTTTCCAGACGCCGCCCCAGGAAAATCAACCATCAAGGTTTTGTATGCTAAGTTTAGACGTGGTGAAATGAGCACCGAAGACGGTGAACGCAGTGGACGCCCAAAAGAGGTTGTTACCGACTAAAACATTAGAAAAATCCACAAAATGATTTTGAATGACCGTAAATTGAAATTGAATGAAATAGCAGGCACTCTAAAGATATCAACTGAACGTGTACATCATATCATTCACGAATATTTGGGTATGAGAAAGCTCTGTGCAAAGTGGGTGCCGCGCGAGCTCACTTTTGACCAAAAACAACGACGAGTTGATGATTCGGAGCAGTGTTTGGAGATGATCAAGCGTAATAAACCCGAGTTTTTGCGTCGATATGTGACAATGGATGAAACATGGCTCCATCATTTCACTCCGAAATCCAATCGACAGTCACCCGAGTGGACTGCACACGATGAACCCGCCCCAAAGCGTGGAAAAACGCAACAGTCGGCTGGCAAGGTTATGGCGTCTGTATTTTGGGATGCGCGCGGAATAATTTTCATTGACGATCTTGAAAAAGGAAGGACCATCAACAGCGACTATTACACAGCGTTATTGGGCCGTTTGAAGGACGAAATCGCCGAAAAACGACCGCATTTGAAGAAAAAGAAAGTGCTTGCTTCACCAAGACAATGCACCGTGTTACAAGTCAGTGAAAACGATGGCAAAAATCCATGAATTGGGCTTCGAACTGCTTCCGCATTCACCGTATTCTCCAGATCTAGCCCCCAGCGACTATTTCCTGTTCTCAGATCTCAAAAGAATGCTCGCTGGGAGGAAATTTTCGTCGAATGAAGAGGTGATCGCCGAAACTGAGGCCTATTTTGAAGCAAAGGACAAATCGTACTACAAAAAAGGTATCAAAAAGTTGGAGGGTCGCTATAATCAGTGTATCACCCTCGAAGGGAACTATGTTGAATAAAAAAAACGAATTTTGCCAAAAAAAATGTGTTTTACTATGGAAGGCCGGGGACTTTTCAATTGACCTGTTACAGTTACCCTGGCACTCGTACGTGTCAATATTTCCATAAAAGTACTTTCACAATCAATTAACGCCCTCTGTGTTTTAATGTACTCTAATCCACAGCCGTCGCTCTAATTACATCGTATGTTAATAAATGCCTTGCGTGTCTCTTGTGCTAAATTCAGCAAATCGCCCAGAAACAACTGGTCAATTATGTTCCACATTATCTTGATTAATTAATCACTTGAATTGAACTAGATAAATGTAAATGGCAAACAGCAGACTACCCTGAGACACGCTCATACGTCGTTAGGTTTTTGTGGAATTACGCACCCAAAATGTCACATTCGATGCAAATACGAGTACATTATCAAAATAATCGTGTGAAATTAAAGTTCAATTAAACTAACTACGTGCGGCTTGAAATAATTTGTTCGTAATCAATTTGGAGATGAGTACACTACGCATTTCGTTTGCTCGCGGGCATGGGAATAAAATGAATTCGAGATAAGTTAACAATTGCACAAATGTAAATGAGTAGTCCACTGTTGTCTGTTTATTCAAGTCATGATTCCAATCCATGCATCCTAGCTAATTTTAAATCAATTGCAGTTGAATCGGAAACGACCCGTTTTAAATTATCATGATTGCCTTATTTGGATAATTATGTTTTGATATTTAATATTTGTACATACGCAGGGAGGCAAAATAATAAATAATCATTATTTCAATTTACAATTCTGAGCTAACGATGTTCATTCTTAAAAGGAGTAATTATAACCCTTATATCAAAAGACACAGAACGGGTGGGTGTTGCCTCCGACCATCATGTGAAACCGCCCATTATAATCCATCCTCTCCGTAAGTCCAGAGCGGAGGTGAGCGAAATGTGAATTAGGATGCTTGAAATGAGCCAGTTGCAAAACGTGTGCCTACCTAGTTTTAACTTGTGGCATTGGATGGATGTGCAAGTTCGATTCGTCAGACCTCTGACGAAGATTGGTCAGGTTTACGTTGGATAACTGCAGCAGTCACTTATGCACTTGGACGGGAAGAGCTGTGCCAAGTCTCACAAACTAGCCTTTAAAGTTTCTCCGTTGAGAAATACTAAATACCGCCTTATGGAGTTTTCGGAGCTCTAAAGATGTCTCCACTTTTAATACTGAATCAAGCCTGAATAAAGAATTCTTGCTATTCCTGTGTCATGCCAGCGTCGTTTTTTACCAACTCGAAATTGAATCAATTTCATAGAAGACGCCAACGGTTACATTATATGTCCTTGGAACGCACTTTATTTGGATACACAACTGTCCGATGAAGCCAAGATGTCGTTCTTGACAACGAGTGAAATGGCTTGTGGTTCCCTTTTGTGTTGATATATCGTCCTTCAACCATGTACTGAAGATACTTTACAATGCTCTATATACCGAGTAACTCTCGGTTGTAGGCTCTGTAACGTCGCTCGGTTTGGCTCAGCATTTTCAAAAAAAACTTGTGGTTCCAACTTCCCACCGCACTCTTGTCGTTTGAGATCTCACACAGTATGCACAATTGGACTCGATAGAATGTCGTTGGCCAGCTTATAATGTTTAGCGAGGCAATGACAAAGTTGGTAAAAAAGGGTAAGAACCAAGTCTTTTCGTCGCGTTACATCAATTCTCTACGCCGCGCAGTGGGACGAATCTATGGGAAAAACGGCAAAATTAATATCTCTGGTTTTAGTAACTAAAATATGAATATTTTGCTTTTAATCTCTTTTTACATGTGATATCTATGCAACGACCTAAAAAAAAAGGTATCAACCTGCAAAAATGGCCTGTCCAGCTTCTTAAAAAAAAAAAGAGTTGAGCAGCGAACTTTATTTTTAAACTGAAAATTTATTTTCTAAGCTTGCGCATGTTTTTTCAAACTTTATTTAAAAATTTAAGTATGTTAACAATTTTATAGTTTAATAAACTTCAAAACATTAATATAAAAGAATTATGTATAGGTATAATAAATTAATTTGAAATAACAAATATGTGCATATGTATGTTAATTATTAATGGCTATCGCTCTCCGATGATGATGTTCCACCTATATCGGCCAAGTCTATTGGTAGCGTAAAACTTTCTGCGCCATTTCGAAGTAGATAATGTTCAATATGTGGATCTATTTTAGGCATATATGAGCTTTTGAATCTTATATTTGAAATGAGAGGATCCGAAGTAATTAATAAGTGATTTATTTAAAAGCGATTGGGGATTAACTTCAACAATTGTTTCCGACGCAACAGCAATTTCGGGTAATAGATCAGATTTATATTTTTTCAATTTATCATCATCATCATCGGCACTACAACCGGGATCCGGTCTTGGCCTTATTTAACAAATCTCTCCACCGGTCCCGATTTCGAGCCGATGTCATCCAGTTTAGCACTCCCAGGCTCTGGGCGTCCTGGTCTACGCCATCCCTCCATCGCAGACAAGGTCTGCCGCGCTGTCTCCTTCCATACATCCTGCCACAAAGGACTTTCCGGGCAGGCTCCTCTTCGCTCATTCGAGCTAGGTGTCCCGCCCACCGGAGTCTACCGAGCTTGATTTTTCGTACAATATGAGCTTCAAGGTAGATTGCGTACAACTCATGGTTGTAGCGTCTCCGGAATCGTCCTCCCTCACATACGGGGCCAACAATTCTCCTTAAGACCTTTCTCTCGAACGCGGCCAAGAGTTCAGAGTGCCTTTTATTAAGTACCCAGGTCTCGGATCCATACATGAGTACTGGTAAGACCATGGTCTTGTACAGTAGTAGCTTGGATGTTCTGGATAAATTTCGGGATTTAAAGAGACTTGATAGACCATAGTAGGCTTTGTTGGATTTAATCAGCCGTTCGCGTATTTCTTCTTCCATATTGTTATCGGCTGATACTATTGACCCAAGGTAGTTAAAGGATTGCACTATTTCAAATTCGTGCTCCACTACCCTGATAGTTTGACCAACGTTAGGTCTTCTCTTCGCAGAAGTTGCCACCATGTACTTGGTTTTTCCCTCATTAATGTGCAGTCCCAGTTTTTGTGCCGCCTGCTCGATCTGGGTGAAGGATTCCTGTACCGCCGATTCGGTTCTACCGATGATGTCGATGTCATCTGCGTAGGCAAGTATCTGGCTGGACTTGGTGACAATAGTCCCTCTTGTTGTAACGCCAGAGTCACGGATTGCTCTCTCCAATGCCAGGTTGAAGAGGAGGCAGGCCAGACCGTCCCCTTGTCGGAGTCCATTATAGATGTTTATTGGTTTGGACAGCAATCCCGCTACTTTTACTTGACTAGTTACATTGGTCATGGTCAACCTACAAAGTCGTATCAATTTATTCGGAATGCCGAATTCTCTCATCGCATTATATAGTTCTACCCTGGCTATGCTGTCGTAGGCGGCCTTGAAGTCTATAAACAGATGATATAGTGGAATGATCAATTGCTGATTTGCCTGGGATGAAGCCACACTGATATTATCTTATAGGCGGTACTCAGCAATGGTATACCCCTATAGTTGCTGCATAGTGTGATATCCCCTTTCTTATGTATGGGGCAAATTATACCACGACGCCAATCTTCCGGCATCTCCTCTTGCTCCCATACGTGCACCACGATCTCGTGAATTGCGTGATGTAACGCTGTCCCTCCTTGTTTGATCAGCTCAGCTGGTATGCCATCAGCTCCAGGGACTTTATTTGATTTTAGCTGTCTAATGGCTTTTAGTGTTTCCTCAATGCTTGGTGGCGGCAGCATTTGGTCTTGGTCTTGCATTGGTGGAGCCTCCAATTCTTCTGTGAGCTGACCATTTAGCAATTCATTAAAGTGCACTTCCCATCGCTCCAGAATGCCTTCAGGATCGGTGATCAGATTACCCTCTTTATCCTTGCAGTAAGTGCAGCGTGGTGTGTACCTCGTCATACTGCGGATTATTTGGTAGAACTTCCGCGCCCGGTGCGGATCTCGCTCTCTACTTTTCTCTATTTCACAGACAAGGTTTTTTTCCCAGGCACTTTTTTTTTGTCTGTGAAGTCTTTTTTCGGATCTTCTGAGCTCTTTGTACTTCTCCTCGCGTACCCGCGTCCTATGAGAATGCAGCATTGCCCGGTATGCAGCATTCTTACGTTCAGTCGCTAGTTTGCACTCATCATCAAACCAGTCGTTCCGATCTCTACGACTACTGCCTAAGATGGAGTTGGCAGTACTAATGACAGTATTCTTAAGGCATGTACATTTCTCTTCTACGCCCGGCATTCTGGCCCCAGGACTTACTTTCCCTACGTCGAGCTCTTCGAGAGCGAGTCTTAACGCATGACCAAAGGTGTTGCTGCTGTTCTCATTGCGTAAGGCAGCCGTGTTGATTCGAACCTGATCCGCGGATGCAATACGTCTCCGTAACGCAATCCACGCTCGGAAAACTGTACCAACAAGATAGTGATCCGAGTCGACGTTGGCACCTCGGTACGTTCGTACCGTCATCAGGCTCGAAGAGTGGCGGCGATCTATCAGCACGTGGTCAATTTGGTTGCGAGTGGCTCCATCAGGTGATACCCAGGTGGCTTTGTGGATATCTTTACGCGGAAACCTGGTACTCGCAACGACCAAGTTTTTCGATGCTTCCAGTTCGATGACTCGTAGTCCATTGTCATTAGTGTTGTCATGCAAACTATGGGAACCTGCGTAGTGCCTGAAAACCGGCTCCCGACCTATTTTCGCATTCAAATGCCCAAGAACGATTTTCACATCGTATCTTGGGCAGGCATTGAGGGCCCGTTCGACGTTCTCATAGTATTCTTCTTTTTCGTCGTCAGGGGACTCCTCTGTAGGTCCGTGAACGTTTATGAGGCTTATGTTCTTAAATTTGTCTCGCACGCGAAGAGTGCATAGCCTTTTTTTAATTTATAGTAACTGGGAAAACAGTCTTTGTGAAGGCCATTTACAACAGATCGTAGAAGAGCGTATTTTCTCTTAGACAAATCCAAATCTAAATACAATGCTAGCGTTTGTTGCAGAGTTAACGTCTTATTCGATTTTTGAAGAGACTTTGAAAACCGATTTGAAATGTTAGCAGCATAGCTTAGTTCCTCTGAACTGTGCTGCGTGGCTAATTCATGAACCCGACGTTTTTTCGTGCGTTCACTGCATTCCTCAAATCTTTTTGACGGTCTACCTCTGCTCGTGCCTGGTGCATTTAAACTATTTTTATTTCTCCAATGAGTTAAAATATTTGCTGGCAATGTCAAATTAAGGTTTAGCCAACTTTCATTAACTTGCATACATTTATTTCGCTTTGGCAATTTTTCCATTTTCTCTTTAATGTCAAACAAAAATACTTGGAAACTCAATATTTTCATCTGACCCTTCTAGACCCAGTAATTCACTTAATTTTTCAGCAACAGCAATTATCTTCACTGGCTTCTCACTCTCAATCCATCTTTGGAAAAGGTCACCGTTTTTGATTGATAGAGTTAAGCCTACAAAAACGTCAAAAAATTGCAGAAGCGCAAATGCGCGCAAAATTTCGCTTACGGATATGATCAATAGACACATAGAACATCACAAAACATCAAAAATCTCAAAAAAGCTTTTTGACGTTTTTTAAAAAATCTTAGCTAAACACAAAAATCACAAAATTTTAAATTTTCCAATTAGACTTGCACTTCAAACGTCACAATACATAAAAATACGAAACAAACACATTTTTCTATATATTAAATATGATTTTCCATACCTTGATCACTATTATTTATCATGATGTAGTTTTTATTTATACGTATAATTAAAACTGACAATAAATTTAATTTATATCAAAAAACACTTGTAATTCAAGATTGCGAAAAAAATGTACTTAGTCAAAGTTTACCGCTCTGTAACATTTGTACCAAATCACAATTCCAAATGATTTCTTTGGTTTTATAAAATATATATATTTATGATGCCTTTCCAATCACTAAAAAGTACCGCTAAAACTGTTGATCTTTTTATTTATTGCTATGGGTCGTCCCACTGTGCGCCGCGCCGCGTGGATGACGGTTTCCGGTGAATTCAAATACTACACCTTCTCCAGGGCTTTGATGGCGGCAACTGACTCGCCTACGTGGCTAGCGACTGTACATATGGCTGTCGTCTTTAGACATGATTTCCAGAAGATTTTTTCTTAATTTCTTTACTCGGTCGATGCAATAACGGCACATAACATTGTGTATTGGTTATTTTTCGTTTTCCAAATAATCCCTCCTAGGAATCGCCTTAGAGAGACCTGATGTGTTACCCTGCGTATGAAGCAAGTGGGACTTAAATTTGCATAAAAAAAGGAGTGACTGGAGTCCGACTTAAACGAGACAAGGACAATTGTGCTCCGCACACTTTATGCTTAGATGACATGCTGTTTTGATTCTTGTAGGGATTTTTATTTTCAGGAAGCGTCTCCTAGTCCTTAAAAGGACGTATGATCTCTTTAATATACCGCTCCTGAGAAAATCGTCCTACAAAGGGGCCGTCACCGTGCTTCCTCTGATCCAAAGGGAAGAGCAACGTCCTGTCGTCGGTTGTGGTTACTCTGCCTTTCCCAAGCCCTAGTCTCCGCTGGGATTTGCCTGAATATTTGGAGGTTTTGGGAGAAAATTAAAGATCAATTTGCTTACGGTAAACTTTTATTGGTCAGCTCGAATATCAGTTGGATCCTGTACAGTTTTTATTAAGCCTGGATGCTGAGAGCGGGATACTTCATGCTGAGAGCGGGATACTTGCTCGATTGATTCAATTGAAATGAATTTAGTGTGCTACTTAAGTGAGCATGGGTGTTGAAGTGAATCCACTTATTCTTTTACCATTCCTTTATAAAGGACAACAAATCGAGAATTGTATCCCGAAAATACACATACAACAATCTCAATTTTTGGTATCCTGAGTGAGATGCTCAGTGTTTATATAAGATAAGAATTCAGTTTCTTGAATTCTTATCATACAGGCCGCAGTCGACAGTGAGAGCTGATAGAAGACACATACATAGTCAACATTAAAAATTTGTTTTTAACAAAATAAATAACAAAAATTTAAAAGTTAAATTTAAAAAAAAAAAGAAAAAAAAGTTAATAAACAAAAAACGAAAAAAAAATTGTGAGTGTGAACGCGAAACAACACTTGGGGTTTGAACATTTTTAATTTAATTTATATTTTATTATTTGTTTTAATTTTATTCACTTAGAAGTGGTTTTTGTTTGTTTCTCTTTTCTTTTCCTTGCGCCCCACACGTTTCTTGTTTCTTTTCGTGCTCGATGTTTACCTACTCGCAATAGATGGACACCTGCTCTTCTCGTGGTGTGGGCCATCAGCCCGATCAGAGCATGATGGCTCTCATAAAGAGATTAAGGGAGGACCTCGAGCCTCTCAAGGCTGAGAACGCTGTCTTGAAAGATAAATTGTCGCGACTGAAAGCCGCCCCACCCGCATCCCCGCCCAGCACCAGTTCGGAGGCTTCTGAGTCGGAATCGGAGCTTGAGCCCGAGTTGGAGAGTGTCACTGAGAGTTCTGACGACTCAATGGGCGACAGTGACTCGCGTACCCCCACCCCAAACTCATCTACGGCCCCAAAGCACAAAACACCACTCCCAACAATAAGCTGTGAAGGAGGACCCTCCAATAAGCGTATGGCCACCGGCTGCCCGTCAACACCACCCCCATCATCATCATCAGCTGTTCCAAAAAGTTGCTGAATCCCGCGATAACTCCAAATCATGTAAAAATCGTACCTCCGCAGGAGCCTTGCCCACCGAGGCCAACTCCGGTAATTAACCCAAAACCAAAGGCCGCTTGTGTTCCCAACACTGTTCAGTCAGGGGTCGGGGACCGCCCACCTGTTTCTAACAAGAAACAGCAACCCGGGGTCTTTGTACGAGACCTCAATTTAAAAAACTTCGTCGGTGACATGAACCGACTAGGGATTTCCAACTTCAAGGCCAAGACCTTAAGCCCATCCCTAAACAAAATCATAACCTACGATAGAGAAACCTACCGCAAGGTTAACGACTTCGGAAAACAGGCCACACAACACTTCATCCAAAATGGATTTACATTTGCCGACATGCTTTAAGGGCAACAAACAAAGAATATAAAAAGTCTCCCAACTCCTCCCCCTCAAAAACATATTCAAGTCCCTAAGCGAGCCCCGGTAAAGGCCAACACGACGCCACAAATTAAAGTGGCGGTGCAAAAGCCTCCGAGGGGGCAATCTTCAATGCTCGAGAAACTACTTAGTTTCTCCCGCCTGATTGAAGATATTCGACCCCGATATGAGAAACTATCAGCCGAGGCTGAGAGGGAGGCACTCCTTTTCACTGCATATGCAAGACATACCCTCCACAATGGATTCCAAAATTAAAGTTATCCTCATAAATGTCAACTCCCTTGTTTCGCATTCCAAGCGTATGATAGTCTCTGACTTCATAAAGGAAAACCGGGCGGACGTGGTACTTGTAACCGAAACTAGGTTGCATCCATGTCACCGTCCCGTATTCCCAAACTTCTCCATGATTCGAAGAGATCGAACTCTCACTGGCGGTCCCACCATCAACGGAGGTGGCACTTGTATACTGGTTAATAGCGGACTTCGCCAAGAAGCTATTGACCTCCCACACTTTGAGTCAATAGAGGTGTCTGGAGTTGAACTACATCTGGCTAATAATGGTAGAGTGAATATATACTCCGTATACCACTCGCATAAAACCAATAATGGCCCCATTAATCCCGAAGATATCGGCAAACTAATAAGGACCTCGGCGCATACACCCTTCATCATAGGCGGTGATTTTAACTCCAGACATCCCCATGGAATAACTCTGTCTCTTGCCCAAGTGGCAAAAAACTGTACCAATGGTATACCGAAAACACGTATGCCCTCAACTTCGAAATAGTCGCACCTACGGTTGGTACTCGAGGTAACTCAATTCTGGACATATTTTTTGTGTCCAAAGACTTACTTCCACAAATCACTCCTCCTCAAGTTTCAGCGGGTGTATCTGACCACAACGCTGTGACCACATTCATTCACGGCTATCGAGTATCCCGGGCTCATATCAGATACATACCCGATTATGGGCGGACAAATTGGGACAACATCAATATTACATTGAACGATAAACTCCACCAATTCTCTCTTCCCACTGACAGGAACCTAACGACGGTCGAGATAAACAACGCTGCAAAACGACTTCACGAGATTCTAGTTGAAACTTCGGAGACTCATGTCCCGAAGTACAAACTTGAAAAGACTTATCAGATTCCCCATGACGACATCACTCTTCGTCTCACCGGGGAGCGTAAAAAGCTCTGCAGAATGAAATATCGTCACCGCTTTACGCAAAGGGAGCCATTATTGCCATCCATTATTCACAATATTGGTACACTGATAAAACACAGAATCCAAAACAATCGTACCCGACAATTGGAAGACAAACTGAAGGGTATTCAGATGGACCAGAACGTTTATAAAAATGTTAAAAAGATATGTGTATTCCCGTATCACTGGGCCAATCATACGCAATGGTGTTGTTGTTAATAACGACGCCAATAAAGCAAATATCATCGGAGAGACCTTTGAAAACAATCACAAACTTACTCTCCAAGATGGCGACCCGGATACTAAAGCGATCATTAGTTCAGAGGTCCACAGTAAGTTGGACGACTTCAACGAGCCAATTGTTGTCTTTAACCCAACTAACAGTACATACTTCGATGACACACGTGATAATGGTCACGGTTTCATCGCCCAAATACCCTACAGAGCCTGGTTAAATCTCAAAACCCTAAGAAGTCACCCGGTATCGACAACATGTCATACCACTCGTTGCGAAGGCTTTCTGCCTTATTCTTTATAAAGCTCTCCATTCTCTTCAACCATGCTTACAACATGCGGTACTTTCCCCAAGCTTGGAGGCACGCTATTATTTGTACAATAGCAAAAGTTGGGAAACCAACGTATCACCCCTCAAGCTTTCGCCATATCTCGCTTCTCACTTGCATCAGCAAAATATATGAAAAATTCATATACAAGAAACTAAATAACTTTGTCAGTGCCAGGCACCTAATACCTGATTTCCAATTTGGATTGCGAAGAGCGCACAGCACCACTATGGCTCTCAACATATTTCAAAACCACGTCTGCGTGCGCCTCTTTAATAAGGAGCCCACCATTGCGGTGAGACTGGACATTGAAAAAGCTTTTGACACGACTTTGATCGAAGGCCTCGCTTTTAAATTATTGAATACTGGCCTCAGTAGAACGCGTAATATCATCTACCAGTTCGTTCTAAACAGAACCTTCCAAGTTAGAGTGAATGGAAAGCTTTCCCGAACTTTTCACGCCGCTGCAGGCGTACCACAGGGCTCCATTCTAGGCCCTATTTTATTTAATATCTACACTTTAGATATTCCTCACCCTGTGGATGGTAGAGTAAACCAGATTTGCTATGCGGATGATGTCCTAGTATACACGTCATCCAAAAGCCCAAAACTCGCAACAAACCGACTCAACCGTCATCTGGACGAACTTTACCAGTATTACAGTCGATGGAAAATTCGACTTAACCCATCTAAAGCAGTAGCTATAATTCTGAGTAGTAAACACTCCCAACCTGCTTCTCGATATTCACAGAATATCCGAATATAAATGGGAGGTACTACGATTAGACCACAGGATAGGATGAAATATCTTGGGGTCACTTATACCCCAAAAATGAATTTCATCAAACATGTGACCCACATTTTTCAAAGGGGCCTCGGTCGGTCTAAGCAACTGCACAACATCTTGAAGTGGAGCAACAAAGTTGACACCAAAGTTAAGCTTCTCTGCTATAAGCAGCTAATCCGATCTGGAATATCGTACGCCTTTCCCATATGGTCCTGCATATCTTCGGCTCAAATGGAAAGACTTCGGGTTTTCGAAAGGAAACTCCTCAGAAGAGGCACCTGTAGCGTTCTACAAACGCACAATTTCACCCAGGTAAGGTTCCTGCCCTTCAAGGAACATGCTTATCTTATCATTACACGTGCCCACAGACACGTGTCCCAAAGCTCCTAAGCATACCTGAAACAAAGGTAAAAGCATCCATTCATCTTATCCCCAAAGATTGAAATTCGCCGCATTCCAGCACTGCACAATCTGAAATCCTGAACGTCTACACGGAATCGCTATCGTCGGTAAATTAGCCGACCAACGGATGCACGTGCGGGTGGTCTGCCACAAAGACCATCAAATTCATCGGCAAACAAAGAAACGACAACTTCATGCAATAAAGCATATCGCCCATTCGCTGCCAAATTGTAAACAACCGTAAGTATCTCAACAAGATAATTCGGAATATTTACGAGAGTAAAGCCAACAAAGGAAATACTCCAGTCCCACGATTCCTTTGTAGAATTTCACACCCATTAGAAGGATCTAATGGATTTTGGTTATGTTTACAAAAGGCAAACAACCACGGACTGTACGCCCGAACATCAACTCCGTTCTGCGCGCCAGATGTTTTGTGCAAATAAAGGCGGCACAAAATCGACAGCCGTCGAACCATTTTCGATCACCACCACGGTTGGTGATAATGACGTTTAAGGATGTACGCGTCGATTGACTTTTTCCTTTTCAGGCACCGAAATTACCCCTGGGACTTAACAACATGCTGCTAACAGAGATTCGGAAATTCTGTTAGCAGAGCAAATAAGGAAATTTTTCCGTATAGATACAGATACCAGTTTTGAATCTGGATATCTGTGTGGGCAGACGGGCAGTCTAATTTTGATAGTCATCGCGACGAGTAGTCTAGATCGAGCACCAGAGAGAACCCCACGGAAGAGGTCGACGGGAAGCTGCGAGGACGTGAGGATCAAGAATTCTTCCGAACTACCACCGACGGCAACATTAAAAATTATATATTCAGTTTTTTTTCAATTCGCGAGCTAACTTTATTTAATCGGACGCGACACAGGAAAAGGAACGAACGGTCTAGGGTGTGTTATCGGCTTACGTGTGCGTCGAGTCTCGCAAAGACTACAATAATGTGTTAATTCGATATAAACACGAAACAATAAAAATTACAATTCAAAATTTCAAAGGAACGTTTTCACGGTGTTTCATTTGTGTGCCGAAATTCTTTGGTGTTAGGTATTGGACAATGTTCGGCGGAACACTTGCGACCGTTTGGAAAACATCCGCCAAACACCAATCATTCTAGAAGGCCTGACGGTCGTCATTACCCCAACTCTCACCTATACGAAGGCGCCTCCATTACCCCTATCGACGAGTACTTGCTTCAATTAGCATACAAGTACCTCGAAAACATTCAGAACAGCGAGAACCTACTTGTACGGGACTCTTGCGTTCTTGACCCTTCCCTCTCTCGATCTCTTCGGATCAAACCCCCACAATTTCTTCTTCAGTACAAAACTGAAGAAAGCACCCTTCCCAACAACATTCCCCTCTATAATAGAGGATTCCTGGATCCATCCCATAGGGTCTACTCTTAACAAACCACACGCACACGGACGCACAGTACAAGACGGCACAAACACACACACACACCGACCAAAGCGCAGATCATTAGACGCCAAAGACGTGATCTGCGTTTACTACCGCACCCAAGACCTACCGGTCTTGTATAATTTCTTTCCCACCATCCCTCTATAAAAGTATGTAGAGAACACCTGGACTAACACTGTCCACGCTATTCTTGGATACCCCCACTTTTTTCTTTTCTTTTCAGATATCGCGAGACCGAGCCCAGCACCCTCACGGATGTGGGTGATTCTGGTTATCGCAAGATGACCAGAAGTCAGAGACAAGATGAAGGACACATCTGTCCTTGTCTCGCTAAAGTCGGCCCTCTCGCCTCCCATTTTTTTTTCTTGAATTCTTATGAAATTATTTCGCAGATGTGGGAATGCATCTGCTTTTGGTTTTCTATTTGTTTTTCTCAATGGAAAATTTTCAGATAGAGATAACGATCTCTGGATTTTGGTTTTCGTGGATGCCGTGGGTCGAATGTAGAACAATAAACGAATATTGGATTCGTTTATGGTGAATTTTAATTTTAATTTTGGTTTTGGATTTTATTATGCCGTGGGGGCAAATGTTAGGCAATAAACGAATGTGTGATTCGTTTATTGCGAATGTTGAATCATGTTTGGGTTTTTTCGGGTTTTGATAGGATTTTGGGTTTTAGGGTAATACGAGGGTTGCCTTTTATATTTCGGGATTAGAGAACAAAAACAAATATTGATCATCGAAAATCACTTTATTGTTTTTCAAAATATTCCCCATGAAGATCTATACACTTTTGCATGCGTTTGAACCAATTGTCGAAGCACTTTTGCCACTCTGATTGAGGTATCTCCAACACATGCATTCTGAATGCAGCAACCGCTTCTTCAGGTGTCGAAAAACGTTGACCTCTCAGTTTGTTTTTTGCGTACGGGAATAAAAAGAAGTCATTCGGTGCCAAGTCAGGACTATACGGCGGATGACCCATCAAATCGATGTTTTGGGTGCTCAAAATGCAGTTGTCGCAGCCGATGTGTGAGAGCTCGCATTGTCGTGGTGAAGAGTGATCCGTCTTCGGCGGTTGGTTTTCCTGATTTCTTGGAAGACAACTGGCAAACAAATGGTTGTGTACCACTCAGAATTGACTGTTCTGCGTTGTTCTAGTGGTGCGGTTGCGACATGTCCACTTTTTCCGAAAAAACAGGCGACGATTTGCTTGGAAGTGCTTCGTGCGCGAACAACTTTTGTTGGATTTGGCTCATCTTGAAACACCCAGACAGTCGACTGCTGTTTACTTTCGGGCTCATTGGCGTAAATCCACGATTCATCACCTGTCACGATGTCATAGAGGTGTTTCGAAGCACCGCGACCGTATTTTTTGAGCATTTCTTTCGACCAATTGACACGAGCCTTTTTTTGGGCGATTGACAAATTGTGTGGGATCCAACGCGAACAAATTTTTTTGACAGTCGAATGTTTATGCAATATTGAATGTATGCTGGTCCCACTAACGCCTAAGGTTGTCTCAATCTCACGATAGGTCACATGACGATCTTCCAATATCAGTTCGCGCACAGCATCAATGGTTTTCGGAACAACAACTGATTTTGGACGACCTTCACGAAATTTATCTTGGAGTGAACTACGACCACGATTGAATTCACCATACCATCGATAAACACTGGTCGTTGATGGAGCTTCATCGCCAAAAATTGAATTAAGTTCATCCATGCACTGTTGCTGAGTTAATCCACGCCGAAAGTTGTAAAAAATAATCGCACGAAAATGTTGACGATTTAATTCCATTTTTGGGCCGAGATGAATCTTTTAAGTTACTGTAAACAACACAAATAGCGCTCGTATATCAAAACGTTCTGAGTGCGTATAACCTCAAAAATGTCCAACTTTAAGACAGATCTGTCAATTGCCGGATTGTAACGCTAGGGTTGCCAAATCCCGAAACATAAGAGTCAACACTCGTATAGCTGGGATTTGGATGTAGGAATGGGGGAAAAGGTGGTAGGGCTTTTTGGAGCACTACAATGCGGCCGCCAAGTGTCCTGAGCCTTGGCATCTTTTGCAATGAATAACGTCTTGTTTATATGGCTTCTCAATCGCAATTTTATGTGTAAATGTGTATTTTATTTGTTTGAGTTGATTAACATCGGCTGGAGGAATTTTTATAATTCGTAGATGCAGAGTCTTGTTAGTCCGCATGTATGGCGTTTGGAAGTAGTCCAGTCTGTTTATTTTCAGTTGCGGACAGATCCTGAATATTTCTCCTGCAAGCTCCTCATTGGTCCACGCTGGATCAATATGTCTTATAATGAAAGTCGCTGGTTTCAACTGTGCATGTTGAAAAGTGAAGAATTCAAGTTTATGTTGCGAACGTTTTTCTACCGCCTTGTTGTGATCAATTAAAGTGGTTGTTGTGGTGGAATTCGAAGCTCCTGTTCTGTTTGTGGTGAAATTGTGGTGGCCTAAGGTACTTTCGAGCATCTTAATTAGCTCCTTGATGTTCGTTATATTTTTAATGTAGATGAGTGGTCGTCTTATATTTTTGGTGTGTGTGTTAGGCATTTGATTCCCGGCTGTCTTCTTTTGTTGGGGAGACGGTGCTTTGGAGGGCAATGATTGCTGCTTTGGAGGACAATGATTGTTGCTTTGGAGATGATGGGGCTTGTCCTGGGCGTTGAGCAGCCGTTTCTTCCATGCAGACGTCATCTTTGTTTTTAGTGGGTGCTTGTAGGGAGTCAATTTCCTACTGAAGTTGTTTCAACTACAGTCTAAGTGTATTTATGTATTCCACGGCTTCCAGATACTTTTTTGGTACTCAATAGCTTACGTTTCTATGGTTGTCGGTTTCTTTGTTGCGTTAAGTAAAATGTATGTGGCTTTTCTTTTTTGCTCTATGATCCATTCTTGGTCATGACGGGGGCCGTCGCCCAGCATTCGTTGCTGTTGGCTTTCACATGCTCTGTTTTATTACACTTTTCTCTTAATATTAAAATAATAAAAGTATTTTGACACGTGCACTTCACACACTTTAAAAGACGTGTGGGTTTCACACACTTTCGCTAACACGTGTTTCATTTATGCTATGAGCAAACATCTGTTCCCTCTGAAGAATGAACAACGATTCACAAATTTTATATTCCTTATATACTAATTGCGCATAGCCATGGTCGCTATGTGCCGGTCGCGTCTTCCCAAGGATCGATCAATTAGTGCTTGAGTAGTTGGCGCCTCCCTGGGAATCGACACGATGTTCCTCTGTTGCAGTGTCTGCCTGAGTAATTGATGGCTGTTGTCCTCCATGCAGCATCTCCCCAGGATAGTTTGTAGGATTTTGTCAATTATTATCCAGCATCTGGTGGTAACTATTTGCTGGCTTTCTTTCCTCAATGCGACGTTTTGCTGTTGTTCCCGATGTGGCGTTTTCCCAGGAATTGGGTAGTTAGTATTCATGAGAATCCCACGATGTATGGGGGCGGCGTCTCTTCTGTACGTAGAGTGACGCGTCGCTAATAGTATCTATAGAAAATAGGTATGAAGATGTTGTGTCGGTTCCGTTGAACGCCACTACTTACCTTCCCATCAGTTATTAGGAAACTTCTTCCTAGTGTGCCTAGAACCCTGAAAAACAAATATTATGGTAGTTTCCATTGAAAGCCATTACTTACCTTTCAAGTATCTATCCAAAAACTTCCACCTAAAACACATAAACCCATATTTTTTCGCTAATGCAATTCCATGAGCACCAAACGGATATTTCCGCCAAGGGTATGATCACATGAAATGCATCATGTTCCTGAAGAGCAAATCGGTTGCAGCACCAATGAACCGACATAAAACTCGAACGACATCAATGTTAATCATCATCGGCACTACAACCGGGAACCGGTCTTGGCCTTATTTAGCAAGTCCTGAGACTTGTCAAATTTTCCATAATGATTTGTTTTTTTCCGGGCAAGGTCATTAAGTCTTGCGCCAGAGGCTCCCGACGGGGAATCGAACCCCGGTCTTCCGCGTGACAGGCGGGTATCCTAACCACTATACTATCGAGGAGCCATCAATGTTAATACCATCCAATAAATGCCGCCACACACGTGCAGAAAATATTACCTTATTTTATCTGCGTACATGTCGACCGATCGTCCAACCAACAGGCATATCATACTTCGCGACTGGCCACCAAAGGAAATCGAATTCTCAATAATGTAAACCTACACACGAGAGTTCGGTCCTTTGAGATGCCAGCGATGTGTGTACGATCGGCGTAGATGCTATACGCAGTTGGCGATCCTATAAACATCCAAACCCCTGTCTATACAAAGTTTTGCCCAGCTGAAAATCATTGCTCATGGTGTTCCCCCTATTGAATTGGTTTATCCACGGTTCGGTTGGTTTATCCATACTCGTGGACACACACCATGAGCAACAGAAGCAAACCTCGTGTGTGTTTCGCGCCCTTGCTGGGGCCAAGGAATAGAAGATCATCCCGACGAGCAAAAATGAGCAAAAATGAAATTTGATTTCCTGCAATTATCATCATAGATTCCTTGGAGGCAAGTCGGGACCTCCACGTAAAACGTCAAATTTCCAGGGAGTCGTCTTTTAACCGTCGTGGTGTTTGCACACGCTGTACAGTTTTTCGAGAAGTATTTTTCGTTACGCACGGTCGGGTTGCAGCAAGTGGTGTTAGACAATTATCGTCCCATTCACAGAACTTTAACAAATAAAACGTGACGCTAACCAGTGCTCATTTAGCCTCATTAATATCATTTAACATGTTAACTGTAACTCATAAATTGAAACAGAAAATATTGTGTTGTGTTATCTACATCAAATTTAACAAATAAAACGTGACGCTAACCAGTGCTCGTTTAGCCTTATTTAACATCATTTAACTCTTTTAACTTGTAAACTCTTAAATTGAAACAGAAGGTAGTGTGTTGTGTTATCCATTTGAAACAGAAAATATTGAGTTGTGTTATCTACATAAACTTAATAAATGTAATTTGAGTAGCGTAAATAAAGACCAGAAAAATGAGTTTTTTTATCTTTTTAAGTGGCGTGTCGAAGGCAAACACCGGTCAAGTTAAGGTAACATGAGCCCTTGCACCCAAAGTAGACATAAAAGCCCACAATGTCACATATCTGTTCTCGAAAGACCTTCTCCTCGTACGGTTCAAATTCATTTGAGGTATGGTACAGAGATGTCAAGTAGAAAACGGATACAGGTTTTCTTCGCCCTACACTAGCCACACACGTTTTCATTAGTAACCCTTTAAACCAACGTATTGACAAATGATTTTTAAAATGATTTTTTCTTTTTCAGGTAAGTCACGAAGTTTCCTATCATTAACACTTTGAAATAGTGGTGAGTTAATAATTCGATGTTTAATTTTTATAAGATACTAATAAACTCGACCAATTGTCAAGTACTTCTCGGAAACAGATGGTTAATTTATTTTCTTGTTTTCAAACCCAGGGACGCAAAGTAAGAACTTCATGCGTCTTGTACAGTTCGTTGATCGTTAGTAGTAGGGATATAGCGGTACTGGCTCACTTTTCTGCCCCAAAAGCTCTTTTCTGCCCCAAAGCTCTATGTGAAGGTGTAGATGTGTGTGTTGTGTGGTGAGTGTTGATAGTGGTATGTGATTAATGGGTGGTGGGATTCTTAAGTGAGGTGTAAATAGTAGTATTTAGTGTATTTCTTATGAGTATTGGTATTAATAGTGATATTTTGTGGTTGCGATTAATGGTTGTGGGTTCTTATGTGGGGTGGAAATAGTAGTATTGGTATTAATTGGGTATAGTTTGTAGTGTTCTTATCGCTGTAGTTGTTGGATTTTGTGCTTTTTTTGTAGGTGGTGTTGAGTATTGAGCTTTTTGTAGGTGGTGGTGAGTATTGCGGCTTGTGGTGATGTCGGTGCTTTTTGTTATGGGTTTATGTTTTTGCTAATGGATTTATGCTTAGGTGGTGATATCGGGGCTGAATGGGTAGTGCTTTAGGCTTTTGTCTCAGTTGTAAGCTGTTAATTGTGGTAGAAATAAAAAAACGTTGTCTTTGGTGTGCTTTTTAATCTTATTATCATTAAGCTGAGTAATATAAACGGGGATTTTGTTGTTTGTGGATTTGTATGGGAAATGGGGTGTTTTTGCTGGAACTTAAACTGACTTCCCCTAAGACGCAGAGCTAAGCTAGTTGACTTCACCTAAGACGCAGACCTAAGCCAGTATTCAAACGAATAATAACAAGGCGAAGGCGGGGGCCGGGGGCTTTTTGCTATTGAACTTTTTGTTGGGGGGTGTGTGTGTGTGTGTGTTTTTGATAATGGATTTGTGCTTAGGAGGTGAATGGTTTTGCTGCTAGTTGACTTCACCTAAGACGCAGAGCTAAGCTAGTTGACTTCACCTAAGACGCAGACCTAAGCCATGATGATGAATGGGTTGTGCTTTAGGCTTTTGTCTCGGTTGTAAGCTGTAAATTGTGGTAGAAACAAAAAAACGTTGTCTGGGTTGTGCTTTTGGCTTTTGTCTCAGTTGTAAGCTGTTAATTGTGGTAGAAATAAAAAAACGCTGTCTTTGTTGTACTTTTTAATCTTATTGTCATTAAACTGAGTAATATATACGAGAATTTTGTTGTTTGTGGGTTTGTATGGGAAATGTTTTGTTGATTCTATCTGCTTTTGCCTTATGTCTCAATACTTGACATGGTTTGTGCTTTTGCTACTGGTTTGTGTCTTTGATCTCTAAACTTTCATCGCTTTCTGCTAATGGTTTGTGTTTTTGATCCCTAATGGTTCTTGTTTTGACTTCTATACAACAATTTTCTAAGTACAAATGATTATTCAAGTCCACATAGAACATAAAAAATGATCTGTTATCAAAAAAAAAAAAAAAAAAAAAAAACATGACTGTGCTTGCCCGATCCCATGACCTTGGATGCTATATCAAATTCTTGATGTCTAAGTGTATTTATGAGAACCAATTATTCTTATCATAGTTTCCATATTGAAGAAAGAATTCATTGCTTCCGCTCTCCACAGACTAATGTTGATTTATATATGCTGTTATCAAAAAAACCAAACATGACTATGCTTGTCCGATCTTATGAGCTTGGATGCTATAGTAAACTCTTTTTTTATTTCTAAGTGTATTTATGAGAGCCAATTATTCTTATCATAGTTTCCATATTGAAGAAAGAATTCATTGCTTCCGCTCCCCCAGACTAATGTTGATTTATATATGCTGTTATCAAAAAAAACCAAACATGACTGTGCTTGTCCGATCTTATGAGCTTGGATGCTATAGTAAACTCTTTTTTATTTCTAAGTGTATTTATGAGAACCAATTATTCTTATCATAGTTTCCATAATGTACAAAGAATGTCTCGTTTTGATATTAGAAGGGGATTTCTTGTATAAAAAGGTCGGGTGTTAAATTTACATTCACTATTAGAAGACTTGACTAGAAGAAATTCACATCTACTCAAAACAATAAAACCGACTACGAAGACGAATCTCAAGGTAAGTCGTCCTATTTGTACTATTTTTTTTCATTTTTTTGATTAATTTTTTTTATTAAAGATGGAACCAACTATTGCTCAGGAGAAAGCAATTGATCGATATTTTGCCAAATATAGGAAGCCAAGACCCATCTGCATAGTAAAACCCCATGTAGAAACATCAAATTATATTCCTACTGAGGATTATTTTATTCATGATGACGAGGACGATGACATCAGACAGCTAGGTTCAGGCCATCCGATTGATGAACCTAACATCGATGATGATATATTCCTGGACCTCAATTATCTCCAAGACGATGTTTTTATAGCAGATTACGATATGGTTAATAGCTATTCCGGGGATATTATATATACCAATGATTATCTCAATTTAAACAACAACGATCGTCTACTCACTGACGAGTTGTTACAACAAAGCTTAATAAATTTCGAGGTAGAGGAATCTACCATCAATGATCTTTTTTCATAATTATATAAAATAAAAAATTAAAATAAAAAACATCAAATTAAAAAAGCAATCTTATTTTTTTTTATTATTAACAGGTACATTGTTCTCCATATCATTGTTTGGGTTCATTTTTTAACCATTGACATCAACATTAGTTTTTTTCCACAGTAATCATCGCGAGTAATAAAGTCCTATTTATAATGATAGACTATCGAATGTATCCAGTTAGTCTAAAACATTCATTCCATGGACACACAAGCGAATCAATAAAGAAAACAATAGTTAATTTTTTTTTCTCATAACGTTATAATTTATTACTTTTTTTTATTTTTTACTACAAATATCTCTTATATCTAACCTATTAGCTACAAAAAATTATTTACATTATTTAAAAAAATATATAACAATCCTATTATTAAATATAAATATGAGTCATAATTTTTTAACTTAAACATTACTTAATCTATTATGCCCCCAAGCATATGTGCTTACGCGATCTTCACAAATATACCTTTTTGTGTCGCTATCGCTTAATGCTAGCTTATTTACAGACTGTGTATAAATATTGTGTAACTTACTTCTAAATATTAACATAGGCTTATACAATAACTTACGTCTTAACAAACAATTTCTATAATCTCTTATATCTAAACTATTGGTAACAGACTTCTTTACCCCCTTGGCCTTTTTTGTTACTTCACTGGTGTCTAAAGCAAAAGAGTACATTTTAGCTCTTAACCCAATGAATTCAGTCATGTTTTTACCGTTGTTCTCATCTTTGAATTTTCCGAGAACTTTTCCATTTATTTGAGGGAAATTATGAATGTTATCTATTGGATATTCCGATGTATCAAACCTAGATTTTTCGGGATCAACAATATCGCTATATATATCCGAATAAAAATCATTAGTTGATATTGTATAGATAAAAGAGTCTGTATCCATGTAATTCAGCTGAATCGCCGTATCAAACTTTTTTCTCATGTAATCATAGTGAAAGTCATACATGAGCCATTTTGATAGTTCTAATACTGCGAATCCTAAATAAATGGGTTTATCAAATACTATTCGCGCCTTGCTCAGTTCAATAGCACACATTTGAGGTGTAAATATTGAGAGGCTATGGAAATTGGGACGAGCAATCAGTTTTCTGGCGCTGTGTGAATTTCTTTCTCCTTCCCATTGAGAGACAATTTTTACATCTCGTCGCTTCTCAACATTCTCCATGGTTTTGCCATACACACTATTGTTCATTAATTTAAAAAAGTCTTTTTCAAACTTATTTTTCGCCTTTTTTCTATACTCCGTGTTGAGGGTTATATATTTTTGCAACCACTCAGATTGTGTAAAAGACAACACTCTATGAACTCTAGTGAGAATCAGCCCATGTTTCAGACATTGTTGTAAATTCTTTAGATGAATTATATACTTTGTCTTTGAATGTAGACTAGCGACAAGCTTAGGAGTTTTGCACCCAGGCGTTATCATATTTTCTGGGCAAAATGGAAGATCATTATGCTGATCGTGAAGATCAATTGGATAAGTTAAATCTACTTCCAATACATAGCCGATTTTATCGTTTCCATCACAATTTAAAATATAATCGGTTGTGAAGATTTGTGGATCACTCCATTGAAAATTTCCATCTGGAAGATGTTGCGACATTGCCCAACCGTACAGGTTATTTGCATCTAAATACATAAGATATTTATTTGGCTTGCTAGCATCGAAATTTTTCAAATATTTATTATTCGCAACGGTATGTCGATGGCTACACTGACATAATCCGCCACGGATGCCATTCTTAAAGAAATTAAGCATCTCAACATCTGTTAGAAGTTCCAGATTGATTTCTGTTGTTTTCAACATTGCATCCCAAGATAAGCCGGGAGATGTATAGTAATGACATGGATCTAACTCATATATATCTAGACAAACCTTACGAAAATTCTCAAATACATCTGCCAGCAACAAGACATCGCTCTGCAGATATAAAAGCATGTACTCTTTTAATGTTTTACAATTGAAATGCTTCCACACTTTTTGAGCATGATCGTAATCTTCAACTAAACAATCTTCATTCGTTAGTCTATTAAAGAATTCTGTAATTGGAGGAAGAGAACAGTCATCTAAACGAGCCCAACAATTAACATATTCATAGGGAAATACCCCCTTCCTCATCATTAACTTCAAAGAGGAATCGTTTTTGTAAAATCCCCTATTAATTATGAAATCGTCTTCGGATAAATTTTTAGTTAGCGAATCTATGCTAGACTGTAGAAATCGACATGAATCTAAAAACCTAATCTCAAATGAATTGTGCTCATCTAAATATATGCGTTTGGATATTGATATATAATTTTCCTTATTTAGTGGAATTATACGTATTTCCCCCTTAATACAACCCAGACTTTTCATAAATAGATGAGAATCATAACCCGTCAAATTATGGAAAAAGACTGGGAAAAAGGTTGGAACGCGAAAATCTAAATTACACTGAGAATGGGCTGGTCCTCTATAGACACCAGTGAAATGGCAATGGTCCCTTACTCTTACATCTAATTCATTAAATCTAACCTTACAAATACTGCAGACTGGCGATGTTATTTGATGTTGATTCTGTTGTTTTGTTAAAGGAGCCATTGGCTTTGGTCGACCAATGACTTCCTTGTGAATATGTATTAAATCGTTGAATAGCATCTGCACAAACCGGTTTGGTGTGTCTTCTCCTGCAAAAAAAGAAAAAAATGTTTTATTAGTTTTATGATTTTTTCTTATTAAACATGTTTTGACTTACCAACAAATATGCGGTGCTTGCTTAAATCATCATCAAAAGAGCATTTGATATGATATGAAAAAGCACACGGGATATGTTGTTGAACGTCTGTCGTTGAAGAAATTTCCGGATTCGGTGCACATTGGCTAATGGGGCGTAGAATGGATTCAAAATCCGCATACACCACAAAAGGAACAATTAATTTGCGATTATGCTTTTTAAATTTAAGTATTTTATTACCTTCATCAGGCATAATTGTTATTATTTTTTTGCATTCGCTCTTATGCATTTGTAGGATAGATTCTGAAGCGAACCGCAGCAAGCAGCCGTTGCATAGATGCATTCGATGTTCATATTTGGTGATCTGAGGTCTCAACAAACGTGAGATGTTTTTAATGTATACATAATGCGTTTTATTCACATCATCACTACTTATGCAATAAAGCAAGTTAATATGCTTTGCTTTTTCCTCACGAGTATGATAGTAGGGTCCAATTATCTTATATTGCCCTTTATCATTAATCTCATAACCAAAAACATTTATGCTAATGGCTGGATTATTTGTTTCGAATATGCTCGTGTCTTCGACTGCTAGAGGAAATTGCATATTCTTGAAACAAAGTACTTGATTATTGTATACTATTGTTTCGCTTGCTATGTTGGCAATTTTATAATGAGATGGTCTATCAGCATTAGTTGTATCATTCGCGAAAGCCGATATAATAGCCCATTTAAAACAGTAATCATCATTGTTTTTCACATTGATACAGGCTTTTTTGGTTGTTATTTGTTCGGGCAAATTAAAATGTGGGGCGTATTCATTCCGACTATGATCCGGAAATTCCTGTATTCTATTTTTTCCCTCGGACATGGTTGTAATTAATTTGCGGCATTCACTCTTGTGTTTTTGCAGTCCAGATTCAGTGGTGAAGTGTTGTAAGCAGTCGTTACATAGATGCAATCGTTTGGTATCTTTGATGATCTGGCTTTTCAATAAACGCGAGATGTTTTTAATGTATACATAATGCGTTTTATTTACATCATCACTACTTATGCAATAAAGCAAGTTAATATGCTTTGCTTTTTCCTCGCGAGTATGATAGTAGGGTCCAATTATCTGATATTGCCCTTTATCATTAATCTCATAACCAAAAACATTTATGCTAATGGCTGGATTATTTGTTTCGAATATGCTCGTGTCTTCGACTGCTAGAGGAAATTGCATATTCTTGAAACAAAGTACTTGTTCATTGTATACTATTGTTTCGCTTGCTATGTTGGCAATTTTATAATGAGATGGTCTATCAGCATGATGTGTATCATTCGCGAAAGCCGATATAATAGCCCATTTAAAACAGTAATCATCATTGTTTTTCACATTGATACAGGCTTTTTTGGTCAATATTTGCTTAGGCAGGCTAAAATGGGAAGAAGCTCGAAGTGGATCGTATTTGTTGATATTAATTTCAATGCTCTGAAATGTTAACAACGTCCATCCGCTCTCTTTTTCTTGAAACTCTTCCAATTTTGTTTTGATATTTTCAATTGCCGTGCTCAAATGTTCCCTTATGTCTTCCTCGTTCTCAATCGTGTACATTTTAGTTTGCATGCTTTTTATATCTATTTGCATTAATTCATCACATTCTTTGGTGAATTTCGCAAACTTAGCAAAAAGCTCCATGCTAAATTTAAAGGTGCTCAAAATTTCCAATTGATTTTTCAATAATTCATTAATCAATGGAATATTTTTTTCAAACAGATTATTCACATTTATCATACTCTCATCTTTGTTGGTGATGGAGAATGTTTTTACACGATTTTTGAACGCGTTTGCTATCAAGGAAACATTTTCATTTAGAGATTGTTGAGCGTTTGCTTTATGGGTATTTTTTCTTTGATGTTGAACCCAAAGCTGCTCTTCAACATTCTCATAGCAAAACAAGCATCTTTTGTATGTCGACTGCTTAGATTTTTTTGCAGGTTGTTCTCCTGACATTGTTGGTTGTTGTTGTTGTTGTCCTGATCGCTTCATATTATTAAATATTTGGTTATATTATTAAATTAAATTTTTTTTATTTTTTTTTGGTTGGTGTTTTTTATCTAAAAAGGAATGAATAAAATTTTATTGTTACTACTACAGTTTTGTTTTTTGTTTAGAAGAGAGGTTGAGTAGGTATTAGGCGATGTCATTTTAGCAATAGGAACCAATAAAAAAGCAGAAAAAAAAAAAATCGCTATTACAAAACATCACTACGATAGACCGCGATTGTCTATTAAAAAGTGATAATTTTTGCTATATATATTTTTTTTCACTATAAATTTCATATTAATATTTACTTCTTCTCTCTCTCTAAAACGATAACACCGTATTATTGTTAAGAACAAAACAATTTTCATTAAATATTGCGCTCTACATTTAAAACCCAGAACAAAATAAATACTAACACCGCATCAAAAAAAAAAGAAATAATAATTAATATATAAGATAACTTACCGTTTTTGATGATGATTTTTTTATCACTAATTCCCCCGTCGATTTTTTCTTTGATGTTGTTGAATATCTATATGGATAAAAAAACTTCATTAAAACAATATTCAAAAAAAGGATAAACAAATTCCAATAGCAAAACACTAGAAACTGCGTAATTGTTAACTAAAAATTTAAACGCGAAACATTATCACCACGTAATTGTTAACTAAAAATTTAATCTAGCACCGCCTAATTGTTAACTAATAATTTATTCGCAAAAACACTAGAACCGCGTAATTATTAAGTAAAATTTACCCGCGAAACATTATCGCCACGTAATTGTTAACTAAAAAAAATTTAACTAATTGTTAACTAATAATTTATTCACAAAAACACTAGAACCGCGTAATTATTAAGTAAAATTTACCCGCGAAACATTATCGCCACGTAATTGTTAACTAAAAAAAAATTTAATCTAGCACCACGTAATTGTTAACTAATAATTTATTCGCAAAAACACTAGAAACCGCGTAATTGTTATCTATATCACCACGTAATTGTTAACTAAAAATTTAGTCTAGCACCGCCTAATTGTTAACTAAAAATTTATCCTCAAAAACACTAGAACCGCGTAATTATTAAGTAAAATTTACCCGCGAAACATTATCGCCACGTAATTGTTAACTAAAAATTTAATCTTGCACCGCCGAATTGTTAACTAATAATTTATTCGCAAAAACACTAGAAACCGCGTAATTGTTATCTATAGCACCACGTAACTGTTAACTAAAAATTTAATCTAGCACCGCCGAATTGTTAACTAATAATTTATTCGCAAAAAACACTAGAAACCGCGTAACTGTTACCTAAAAATTTAATCGCAAAAAACACTAGAGCCGTCCACGTAATTGTTACCTAAAAAATTTTTTTCCATAATTAATATAATTATAAGATAACTTACCTTTTTCCTATTTTGATATGATGATGATGATGTTGTTGATTTTTATCTTTTTTTACACACAGACTTTTTTGACTCACTAAATATATATCAAAAACAAAATGAATATGAAGCTTTGCTTCGTCAAAGTAAACTGATACGCACTGGTTTTAACATTCGACATTTTATAGAAGAAATCCCTTCTAATACCGGAAACGAGACATTCTTTGCTCAATATGGAAAATAAGATAAGGAATAATGACCAGCGACATAGAAATCATTATTTAGTCATATCACCAGACCAGTAAAACATTTTTGAACAATATAACGAAAAAAAAGAAAAAATAAGATAAGAGAACTATGGGATTCAATTAATATTTCTTAGAATTCAAACAATTTTTTATGGTTAAATATGAGATTATTGGACTGGGTAAGCATTCACATTTTTTGATAAGAGAACTGTGGGACTCGATTAATATTTTCTTAGAGCTCAAACAATTTTTATGATTAAATATGAGGTCATTGGATCGGGTAAGTATTCATATTTTTGATAATAGAACTGTAGGACTCGATTAATATTTTCTTAGAGCTCAAACAATTTTTATGATTAAATATGAGGTCATTGGATCGGGTAAGTATTCATATTTTTGATAATAGGACTGTAGGACTCGATTAATATTTTCTTAGAGCTCAAACAATTTTTGTGGTTAAATATGAGGTCATTGGACTGGGTAAGTATTCATATTTTTTGATAAGAGAACTATGGGATTCGATTAATATTTTCTTAGAGCTCAAACAATTTTTGTGGTTAAATATGAGGTCATTGGACTGGGTAAGTATTCATATTTTTTGATAAGAGAACTATGGGATTCGATTAATATTTTCTTAGAGCTCAAACAATTTTTGTGGTTAAATATGAGGTCATTGGACTGGGTAAGTATTCATATTTTTTGATAAGAGAACTATGGGATTCGATTAATATTTTCTTAGAGATCAAACAATTTTTGTGGTTAAATATGAGGTCATTGGACTGGGTAAGTATTCATATTTTTGATAAGAGAACATCAGTTAATTTTAATGTTTAAGCATATTTTTTTTTTTTGATTTATTCTTAGAAAAACATCTCCTCATCCAAGATCTATGAGAATTCAAATCAGTAAACAGGTCTCTATGGATCGGATGTATAACAAAAAAGGGTGGCTTCAAACAGGCGGTTTCTTTAAACAGGGCGGTTCCAAACAGGCGGGTTCTTTAAACAGGGCGATTCCAAACAGGCGGTTTCTTTAAACAGGGCGATTCCAAACAGGCGGTTTCTTTAAACAGGGCGATTCCAAACAGGTCGATTCCAAACAGGCGGTTTCTTCAAACAGGGCGATTCCAAACAGGCGGGTTCTTTAAACAGGGCGATTCCAAACAGGCGGGTTCTTTAAACAGGGCGATTCCAAACAGGCTGTCTCTTCAAGCAGAGTGGTTCCAAACAGGGCGATTTCTTTAAACAGGGCGATTCCAAACAGGTTGTATTATGTACCACCCCTCTCTGATAACTCTTCAATGCTGTAAGCAGGGCTTGTCATATGATGTTATGGTGGACTATATTTGATATTCTAAGACTCCTGGGGGAAAAATAACTGCTCAATATTCGAATAATACAGAACGATTCCAAACAGGGCTGGTCCAAACAGACTGATTCTTCAATCTTATCATATGATGTTATGATGAGCCTATATTTGATACTCTAAGACTCATGGAGGGAAAAAATGAATGACCAGTATTCGAATAATTTTCTCACAAAATTAGCCAAAGTGAAAAACATCAATTAATTTTACTGTTTAAATATATTTTTTATTTATTTCTTATTTGAATTGTAAAAAAATGGCTGCGAATATAAAAATTCTGATTCATCCGTTTCCGATGTTGTGGAATGAAACGTCAATTCGAAGGTATTTCCTACTGCTTGGAGCACCTCCATCTCACTCGAGGTAAGCATCTTCATGGTGTCTTCATCCATCATGTTGAAGCGAATCGGCAGGAACACCTTATTGTTCTCCAGTTCAACCAGTATCCTCGATCCATACTTGGTTTGGCACCTTATCGCTCGAAGTATTTTATATTTCCTATTTAGTATTAGAGTTTTTAAACTCTCTAGTGGTTTAATTTTACCCAATTGATTCAAACCCTCCATTATTATATATAGGCAGAGCTGTTTTACTAGGTTTAATTTTTAAAGTAAACTGATACATACTGGATTAAAAACTCGACCTTTTATACAAGAAATCCCCTTCTAATACCGGAAACGAGACATTCTTTGCTCAATATGGAAAATAAGATAAGGAATAATTGGCTCTCATAAATACACTTAGAAATAAAAAAAAAAAGAGTTTACTATAGCATCCAAGCTCATAAGATCGGACAAGCATAGTCATGTTTGGTTTTTTTTGATAAGAGCATATATAAATCAACATTAGTCTGTGGAGAGCGGAAGCAATGAATTCTTTCTTCAATATGGAAACTATGATAAGAATAATTGGTTCTCATAAATACACTTAGACATCAAGAATTTGATATAGCATCCAAGGTCATGGGATCGGGCAAGCACCCCCACATGTTTTTTTTGATAACAGATCATTTTTTATGTTCTATGTGGACTTGAATAATCATTTGTACTTAGAAAATTGTTGTATAGAAGTCAAAACAAGAACCATTAGGGATCAAAAACACAAACCATTAGCAGAAAGCGATGAAAGTTTAGAGATCAAAGACACAAACCAGTAGCAAAAGCACAAACCATGTCAAGTATTGAGACATAAGGCAAAAGCAGATAGAATCAACAAAACATTTCCCATACAAACCCACAAACAACAAAATTCTCGTATATATTACTCAGTTTAATGACAATAAGATTAAAAAGTACAACAAAGACAGCGTTTTTTTATTTCTACCACAATTAACAGCTTACAACTGAGACAAAAGCCAAAAGCACAACCCAGACAACGTTTTTTTGTTTCTACCACAATTAACAGCTTACAACCGAGACAAAAACCTAAAGCACAACCCATTCATCATCATGGCTTAGGTCTGCGTCTTAGGTGAAGTCAACTAGCTTAGCTCTGCGTCTTAGGTGAATTCAACTAGCTTAGCTCTGCGTCTTAGGTGAAGTCAACTAGCAGCAAAACCATTCACCTCCTAAGCACAAATCCATTATCAAAAACACACATACACCCCCCAACAAAAAGTTCAATAGCAAAAAGCCCCCGGCCCCCGCCTCCTCCTTGTTATTGTTCGTTTGAATACTGGCTTAGGTCTGCGTCTTAGGTGAAGTCAACTAGCTTAGCTCTGCGTCTTAGGGGAAGTCAGTTTAAGTTCCAGCAAAAACACCCCATTTCCCATACAAATCCACAAACAACAAAATCCCCGTTTATATTACTCAGCTTAATGATAATAAGATTAAAAAGCACATCAAAGACAACGTTTTTTTATTTCTACCACAATTAACAGCTTACAACTGAGACAAAAGCCTAAAGCACTACCCAGACAACGTTTTTTTTATTTCTACCACAATTAACAGCTTACAACTGAGACAAAAGCCAAAAGCACAACCCAGACAACGTTTTTTATTTCTACCACAATTAACAGCTTACAACCGAGACAAAAGCCTAAAGCACTACCCATTCAGCCCCGATATCACCACCTAAGCATAAATCCATTAGCAAAAACATAAACCCATAACAAAAAGCACCGACATCACCACAAGCCGCAATACTCACCACCACCTACAAAAAGCTCAATACTCAACACCACCTACAAAAAAAGCACAAAATCCAACAACTACAGCGATAAGAACACTACAAACTATACCCAATTAATACCAATACTACTATTTCCACCCCACATAAGAACCCACAACCATTAATCGCAACCACAAAATATCACTATTAATACCAATACTCATAAGAAATACACTAAATACTACTATTTCCACCTCACTTAAGAACCCACCACCCATTAATCACATACCACTATCAACACTCACCACACAACACACACATCTACACCTTCACATAGAGCTTTGGGGCAGAAAAGAGCTTTTGGGGCAGAAAAGTGAGCCAGTACCGCTATATCCCTACTACTATCGTTTTATCAAATAGATTTCGTGGAGAATTAACTGATACAAAGTAATAAATGTAGGAGTTCTAGTCAACGGTGAACTTGTTTATTAAAATAAACAAATTAAAATACAATTTGTGTCTGTCATATCGACCCCTAAATACTTCGCCGCAGTTTCAGGATACGTGGTCACAACATTGTTCAGCCAGGCTGCTTGTGATTTTTCAATTCGCATGTGTAAAGAATAATTTGTAGAAAAAAATTAGACTTTAGTTGTTTTTTACGATAAATTGACAATAATAATATAACAATAAAATATAACATGTTTTAAGGTAATCCTACGAGTAGACTTTGCAACACCATCTATTAGTCGCTAACCCACTAAATACTTCTTACCTTGATCACCTTGATGGAGACTACAATACTTTAGGATAGAACTGCATTTTTTATTGTATTGATTCGCTATGAAACAAGTGGTGGTAAAAAACCGACTTGCGAGACAAACATGTCCTCTATGGTGTCTCCGTCTTTTACCTGTCTTGCGACCACCCGAATCACTCACAACTATAAGAATGTTAGCATTTGAGATATCTGAACAGGGGAAAAGTTTTCTACAGTGATAGTGCCGTCTCTGACTATAAATACGTAGTCATCTACATTACCACGCCCCGGCCTATGTCGTTTTTCGGGTGACAGGGTCACTCTCTAATATGTCCAATATCCCAGGAGTCTTGCTTTTGTCTTCTGTTCAGCTGTAATGGTTGACGATTGTTATTATAATAGTATTTCTGCCGTTACGTCACTGAAGCACCTAATCTAAACTTGTTAGCGAAGCAATTGGATAAAGTTATTTACCTATTTTTAGTGTTCTTGCAACAATCAGTCTCCAGTTATATTGATTCATAAGCAAAAGCGGCTTCTTCTTTCATCTTCCATGGCTCCTTCTTTCATCTTCATCTTCCTATGCTCGCATATATATATTTTTTTTTGACCTACAGTTTAGTGAACCTCGAGTTTTTGACCGTCCTCATTATGATCAGCTATTTGCCTCTTCTGTGGGCTCCTTTGATCTCCATTTAAAGCCTCTGTGAATCGCCTCTCCAACATTCTGCCCTGCATTCGATACCTATTATCCTGGCGATAGATAGATCTTGGAGTCAGGCGGTGGATCATTCCTATATTATTATTACTCTTGTTATTTATTGGCCTGTAGGAACCCGGAAGTTGATGACCTCACTGATTCGACTGCGCCATGCAAAACCAGAATTTGTGTGGTTCTCTTTGATCCGTGCAGATCCACCAGCACCTTTTTCGAGCAAGCCTTTTCAGCTCTTTTTTTGGGTTTATCGGCTTAATTGGTGGAATGATAAACGGTGTAATACCGTTGGACTGATCTACCATGTTGAGAACATTGACAATTGACAGTGGCTTATCACTCTCCTATCTTCGATTGCTAAAGGCCGCAGACGAGTTGGTGTATATTGGATATAAACCTGTGGCGGTTCCGCCAAACCCCACGGCCCACTTACCTGAAAAACCCCCATAACTACATCCCAATCGGCATAAGTTTTCGCTTGTACAAGCGCATTAGCACCTTAAGTGCTTTACACATCTAGGTTATCAAATTTATAATCTAAAAGCCCCTGTAAAAGAAAACGTACCCTTCATGCATCTCTTCCCATACAAATTCCCTATAAGAAGTCTTTTCTACCTTTTCAGGAATCCCAAAACCTATTCGGTACCTTCGGTTGCCAGGCAAATTCCAACTTTCCCACACCTGCACCGCAATCTCCACCCAGCATAAACATTTCCTACTACAAAGACATTAATGCTTTCAACGCATTACATGAAAATTCCTGAAAGATTCTGTTCACACATCTAATGCATCATTAGAATTCGCTGGAAAATAATTCATCTGCATACATCTATTATAAGTAGGAAAACTATTCCGGCACCATTGTTTGCCAAGCAATTTTGTTTCTCATGTGCACCCTTATCTTCCCACATGCACGTATCTTGCAGACCCTTTGTCCAAGGGACAAAAGCAAATACGCGAATCTAGCGCCTAGTGCCATAAAACCGAATTCCTACGCATGCAAACATGCATAATATCCAACCAATGATTTGTTTTCCCATTAACAAACAATCTCCAATTCCTTTCTCTGCCGCAACGAATCACCCTGCATATACAAATGCAAGCAAGGGATTCGTTCGGCCGCCAACCCATTAACACCATTTCTTCAATGCGTCGCGTCTATTTATTTAGCCGCGACACACATCTCAAACAAAGATCCAATTAGTATCCGACGAGTTTCGGTTTTGTTTGCTTTACCGAACTCGAATCTCATGAATGCACGTATGCCCTTTCTATGTTGTTGATTCGTTCCTATGGCTTTGATTCATAAAATAACCAATGTTCACACATTCATGTGTACCCTGACGATCTTCTCTATGAGATCTGTTTGGTTACCCCACCCGACTTTACGTCTCTCTTGGAATAGGAAAATACGCCCCTTAATTAAGAGAGCCAGTTTTACTGGCCGAATTCCCTTGTCAGCGAGTGAATATTGAGGAGTCCATTTCCATCTGCCGACCACGCTGGTCGCGCGATCACCCGCTCCTCGTCGCGCGCCGAGAACGTGATAATACCTGGAGCCGTGTGTGTAGTAAAATGAAATAAGTAAAAATCATATGCCTCATAGACATAACTCGCATTTTCATAATTTTCATCAAGATCAATATTGTAACATAAGCAGTGGGTTTTGTTTAGTGAATAAAACATCAACGTAACATTCCAGTGTTTTGCTTTTCTCGTAAATTGGTTCCGGTGTTGTGCACTTTTGTCCTGCGTTATTTTCTGTGTTGTCCGCTCCGTATTTTGGTGTTCGGTTTGTCGGCTTGCGAACGATACGTGTCGGAACTCTGTACGAAGTCATGTTGGCGGAGGAAAGTGAACGGAGTGTCCGTGTTTGGCACAATACTTCTTCCCCACAAACCTACAATCATCTGAGCTGATTAGGGTTTTATTTCGGAATCTTTGTTTTTAAGTTAGTTCGTAAGAGTGTACCACTTACACTAAGCGAAATAAAATGAGGGTCCTGCCCTCACTTCATTCACTTCATTCATTCATTCATTCATATCTCCTATTTTTCATTAATAACTGGCTTTCTGGTATTGGAACTTTCGCATATCCAATCGTCTCGTGACAAGCTAAACATAAAGTCTTGTCTTGGCCTCGATTTGCCATAATTTCCTGTATGCGTCGGTGGTTCTTCTTCAGCTCCCAGAACATCTCAGCGGTAGCGAAATCACTGCACGTAAGATTCAACTTCCAAAAAATCGTTGAGAAGTATGAACTCCGGTTGTTCCACATCACAATGACTGTAGTGCTACATTAACCCTCCTACACAATGTGCTTGGTCATTAAAAAAGGATCCAATAATGATACATAATATTCTGCTTTTATTATTTTTTCTTTATCCAAGTAATTGACGGAAACGATTCCTCGTGCTTCTCAAAACACTGCTGCCATCACCTTGCCAGCCGATTTCACCGACTTCACCTTGTTCGGAGCCCGTTCATCCTCAAAAATTTACTGTTTTGATCGTTGCCCCCCCCCCCCCCCCCCCCCCCTCTCTCCCCCCCTCTCTCTGGAAATAGTGTATCCACGTGTCGTCTACAGTTATATATCGGTGCGGAAATTCGTCTGAATTCCGACAAAGAAGCGCCAAAATAACCTCCGAGTGGAACACACGATTGCATTATCCTCCACGAAAGGTAAACGCGGCCCTCACCTTACTAGAATTTTGTTTATAATCAATTTTTTGCACCGCGCCCTAGTGAGTAATGATATTTCTTAAAAACAAACCATGCTCTATTACCAAGGGGGTCACCCCTTGAATATTCTAAGGACTTTTTGAACAAAACTCATATCTCGCCCGAGTCTCCTATGGCTCGTGGCAGATCTTTAAGCTTTGGCTTCCAAAGTGTGTCCACAGTCCCTTCATAACATCCCTCTACTCCTCGACGAAGAATAGAAGGTTTCTAACGGTCTCGATCGCCTTCAGTCGGGAGCTATATTTTCAAATGATCTCTTGATTGCCGGCCATTCCTCACTGGCACCACTGAAATATGGCATCTCAATCATCAGCTAGCTCCAATGATTTTTAAGATAGCTTTGAGTCAACTGTTTGATGTCGGTCTTCTCTTCAGGCATCCTTTGCTCGATTGGCTTCAGTTGGTCTCGATTCGACCGGGAAAGGGTGAAGCTCTTCTTCACCGGTCTCATCCTCTTCCTTTGAAATCTGTTTTCAATAGGCTTATGCCACCCTAGACTTCGTCTAAACGATTTCCAGTTATTGCTTGGTGAGCAGTATGAGTGATTCGGTTCTTCTTCTTAATTATTGGACTGTCTGTGGGGCGACTTTTTCGACATGGTTCCCTTAATTCGGGAATAGGAGCAGCGAATCGTCAGTAGCCGTTCTCTACGCTTCAGTTATGCTAGCCAACAGCCCTTCCTATTGGTGGACCGGATCGATTTTCTTCAGGCAAGAAAGTACCCTTCTAAATTGTTCGTGGGGCTACAAACGTCGTGAAGGAATAGCATCTCTCAATCACGTCTTGGATAGGATGTCCGCAAATCTCTTTCAGTAAATTATAACAAACACAATTTCAGCTCTTTGTGGCAATATAAATGCCAAAATATATATGTTAACACTAATTCCCAAATGTAGTTAAAAATACAAAATAATTTATTATTTATTCGGATAAAAGTTTTACAAGCGGAACTTATTCACTTTGCACCTATGCCTCCCTATTGTGTGTGTTTACATCCCCTTTTGGACATATGCTTCGCCGCAAAGCGTTGCTAACAGGCGTGTAAAAGCCACCACAGACTTTCATACATTTTTTTTTTTATGTTTCGGTAGGGAGGTGGAAACCTTCAAGAAATACCTATAGACAGATTCAGAGGCATGCTGGATTTTTACCGACTATGACTACCTCCCGCCAGACTCATATTCCCGTTGATCCCCGCGGAACTTTCTTCTAGATATTCGATCGTGGGGCGGGACGGAGTTTACCTGTTACTCCGCTCGTCGGATCGCAACTGCTGCATCATGTCACATAGAATATCATTTGCTACGGACTATACCTCTCTGACTCTCTGACTATATTGCATGTATTCTACTACTCCTGCCGGAGTAACTGTCTCTAACTCATATGTCTCTCCAAAATCGTTCGTTGCCTTCGCAATACAAGCAGTATGGCTGATTCAGATGCTTATACTTGTGCAAGTATTGCCGAAAGCATCCATGCACTGATATTGGCTAAGTCAAGTGGTAGTTCAGTTCGTCCTGTTTTCTTTTTACCCATGTTTCTACATCAGATATCATGGTGTGGGTCCATCTACCTTTGATAGAAGAAACCCACCTTCCCTGCCATTCTCTTAGGCTTGAGAGCTCCAATTGTGACCGCATTCTCCGACTATTGTATTGGGAGACCTCATGCAATGCAGCGTTTTCTTTAGTTGCAATATCAAGTGATGTCCTCCCGGCAAAAATATTTATGGCATCTTCGGATACTGTTCGGAATGCACAGCATATTCTTAGTAATGCCAGCCTATGTGCTGAGTTGACTCCCTTCACATACGACTTATACTACGCGGCTCCTGCCCATATGTGAGCTGCATACATTATAATGGAGGTTTTTTTGACACTGGTTATGACTTTCCTTTTGTGGGACCGGGCTCCTCCAATATTGGGTAGCAGTCTCCCCAAAACTTTGCACACTCTTGCCGTTTTTTCACTCGTTTTCCTCAAGTGTTCCTTGAAGCTCAACTTGTTGTCGAGTATAATACCAAGATATTTAATATAGGGACTGGATCGGATTAGCTGTCCTTCTATTTCCAAATCAAGGTGTTCAACTTTCTTGCGGCTGCTTATTAAAACTGCCTCCGTATTATGTCCAGCTAGTTTCAGTCCGGCCATAGTTAGCCAGCATTTAAAGCTCTGGAATGCTGTTCATACACGTAGAAAGCGCCATTTGTGACATCTCTAAGCTATGGTTTTGAATTTGTGTAAGTGGTTCGAATTTGAGGTTCGTAAGAACCACCAGACTCTTCACACAAACAGAAAGCGTCATTTGTGTCGTCTCTGAACTATGCCACTTTGAAAATTTGTGTAACAGGGGTCTGAATTTGTGTGAGTGGTTTCAATTTGGGGCTCATAAAAACCACTAGACTCTTAACACAAGCAGAAAGCGCCACTTGTGACGTCTCTTAACTACGCCACTTTCGAAGTTTTCGTAACACTGGTTTGAAATTGTGTGAGTGATTCGAATTTGAAGCTCCTAAAAACCACCACAGACTCTTCATACATGCAGAAAGCACCATTGGTGACGTCTCCGAACTACTCCGCTTTCGAAGTTTTCACAACAGGAGGCTTGAATTTGGGTGAGTGAACTCTGAAAGAGAACAACAACAAATTTCGTCGAGAGTAGTAAATTTGTGTCTGTCCCCTTACACTCGAAATCTTGAGGATATGCCCGTCAATGAAAATCCACAGATTGGACTACTTTCAAACCCCACACATGAGGGAGAATAATATTAGGAGCTTGCGAATCATACAGATCCCACCGAATGGTGATGTCACCCAACTTAAACAAATAAAATATTTGTTCACACACAAAATCACGATCGAAGAGCCACATAAACAGAGCATTCTCCATTGCAAAAGGTGTCAAGGATCAGGACACCTAGCAGTTGCGTGCCACCTAAGTGCACGATGCGGAAAATGTGCCGAACAGCATATACCAGGAGAGTGCAAAGTGAACCCGCCTGGCACAGAACCATCAATAATTCAGCAAACAAACGCCGATGGATCAACATCCACGAAAAAAAATTACCATAACTTGCTGTAACTGCGGAGGCCCACATCCAGCTAGTTTTTCACAATGCCCCGAAAAGCTACGGATTCTGGAGAGACGTTCGTTACATACGGTAACTAATACGGCCAAACCAGATGCAACGAAACCCTTATCACCACAACCATCCCATCTCAGGGGGTCAGGAACATCATATGCAGAAATTACGAAAAGTTCCCGTAGCTGCCCGAAATCTCAACAACCCAACCCCAACGTTCTCAACCTGGATATCTTGGGATACATCAGGAGCCTGGAGACACGACTACCAACCTTAAAACACAGTTCCGAATTGGAAAAAAAAGGTCAGATCTTAAATTTAATAACTTCCCACATCCTTTCCCTTAACGTATAACTTAACCCTTATCTCCCTCAACTCAGAGTCCATTTATTCCCACACCCGTAGACAACACCTCCGACTGTTTGTTGAAAAGTTCTCCCCAGATATTCTTCTGCTTTCAGAAACTTGGCTGAAATCCACTTCTCGAGTCTACATACCTAATTACACATTTGTGTCCAACCCACGAACCTCTGGCCCTCATGGAGGTACGGGAATCCTAATACATAAAAAATTCCAATTTACTGAGATTAGATTTGCTAATATAACTAGTGTCGAATACACGGCTGTTAAACTTTTCTGCCGAAATAATAAAGTACTGGTCTTGTCCTCCATATACACTCACCCTTCTCGTGAACCAAACTTCCCTAGTGCAGACATCTCACAAATAATTCAACAGTCTCTGCCAGCACCTTTCATAATAGGAGGAGATTGGAACGCACGACATACTGCATTTAATGACATCAAATGCAACAAATACGGCTGCCAACTCCTTGATCTCCTCCGACTTCATCCATATGTCTACGCAGACTGCCCGTTGCAACCTACTCGAATTTGCAGCTCAACCAAGTCAACAATCGATTTCTTCCTAAAGTCTACAGATAGCTATTCATCTAAACCTCCCACAGTGTCCTTCACGTTCCCTTCGGATCATGGCTCTGTCCACACCTCGGTTCAAATCCCCTCGATTGAACCACTCTACACTCTGAATCCTATTCCAAATTTCACCAAAACAAACTGGAAAAAAGTCAATAAGGATATTGCTGCTAGCTTTTCAAAATTTTCTTTACCGGAATCTTCTAACCTGCCCCCTACACAAATTGACCAAGCAGCGGCCCAAATAGAGCAAATACTGGGAAATGCTCTCTTCAGCCATACTCCCACTATCGTTCCTCATAATCACTTAGGAAAACCCCTACCCAACCTACTCACAAAATTATTACGTATAAAAAAACAACTCCGACGAAAATTGCACACTAGCTACTCACCTTTTATTAAACAACAGATCCAGCTATTGACCTCCCTGATAAATGGACAACTAAAAGTTTTCACTAATCAGACCTACACATCCACCCTAAACAGTATCAAACCAAATCGCGATCTATTTAAAAACATAAACAGACTAACGGGTCGCAAACTCAAGCCTCGAACAGATTATCTTATTCACCCAACTAATAATAACATCGTCCAGTCGGACACTGATATAGCAAACTGTCTCGCTGAACATTTCTGCAAAGTCCATAAGCAAAACGATACCCTCCCAGTAACAAATTTCCACGATACCGTGAACGATTACATTCCACGCTCACTGGAGCCATCCCTCACACCATTTATTACCGAATTCACCGAAACCAATAAAGCATCACACCCCGTAGGAATCGACACATTCCTAAGCCTTGAAGAACTATCCGAAGTCATTACTTCACGTAACAATAAAAAATCGACTGGCCTAGATGGAATCCCTAACCTCCTATTCAAAAGACTCCACCCAGGCAACTTGCTCCCGATTCTCGTTCTTCTCAACCACATAATAAACGCTTCACATTTCCCTAAAAGTTGGAAAACAGCGGTGATCGTCCCTATTAGCAAATCTGGGCCCTCCAAGTACCCGGATAACTTCCGTCCGATATCGCAGCTAAACTCGCTTAGCAAGATTCTTGAATGTAAAATCTACAAAAATCTTCTCTCATTTGCCAGGGATAACTCCCTAATTCCGAACTCTCAATTTGGCTTCCGCTCACAACACTCCACTTGTCATGCTCTCTTAAAACTGACACATGATGTGACGACACACCTCCAAAACCAATCCCCAACGGTATGTGTCTCCCTAGACATAGCTAAAGCATTCGACTGTGTCTGGATCGCAGGACTGTTATACAAACTTCATTCAATGTATGGATTAAACATCCACTCCACAAAACTTCTCGCTTCTTACCTCTCTGATAGAAAGTTCATGGTGAAAATAAACTCAACTCTATCGACACCTTATAGCATAACCGCAGGAGTTCCTCAAGGATCCATCCTCGGCCCACTACTATACCTTCTTTATACATCAGACGCACCGCAGCCACTGTTACCCAATACAACAATGCTCAACTATGCCGACGACACCTTAATTTATTCAAGCAACAAGCTTGTCAAGGAGGCAAGAAACTGTATTAACAGATATCTCCCAATCCTGTCAGCCTACTTTACCAAGTGGAGAATTCAACTAAATCCAACCAAAACTCAGCTCATAGTTTTTAAAGGCAGAAATGCGAGTTGTACAAACAACACTATTCGCTGCCATAATAAAATCAGAATTAAAATAAATAACAATATAATTAAACCCTCCAAAACCTTAAAGTATCTAGGTATAACCTTTACCAACAATCTGTCATTCTCCGCCCACATTAAAAATACGATTCGTAAAGCCACAACCCAACTGAACCTCTGCAGAAAAGTCATGTACAAACCGAATGGTCTCTCTCCCAAAGTCAAATCACTTATCTACAAACAAATAATCAGACCCACTCTCACATATGCATGCCCGATATGGTACCATATTACACCCGCCCAAATGGAGAAGCTACGCGTTTTCGAAAGGAAATGCTTCAGACTTATCACTGGCCTCAACCGACATCCTAACTCCCACAAATATTACAACAGTAGTTCGCTCTACTATGCCGCCAATATTGAACGTATAGATCGACGCTTCCTAGAGCTGTCCATCAAATTTATCGAAAATCTTCCCAATAATCCCAATCCGATAATAAATGCGCTCACATCGACTCCGTCAGACAACCGAACTGCCTACCCGAACTGTCTCCACACCAGAACCCTCTTCACCGTTGGCAGGTTGGTCAACAACTCCAATGAGATTGTATACCACAATACTGAACTCTCACCTCACCAGTTTAAATATTGTAATATACAACCCTTCTCTAATATCTTGCGTTTCAACGACCAATCGGAAAGTGTTCCCCCAACCCATATCCCCGACTGATAGTACCCACCCTAACCCAAATCCTACCCATCGACCACTATACCTCCCGCCCCACCCTACTCTAACTTATTGTAATAATAATAGATTTAATAATTAGATAAGCTAGGCTAAGCTGAGTTAAGTTAAGTTAAGCAAATTAGTTATAGGTTAAGTAAATAATTATATCCTGGTTTTCTGACCTTTTCCAGGAAGCCCCACCTACTCCTATCTTGTCCACCCATGAAATATGTAACTTTATAATAATGTTTGAAAAATGTACTAGCAAGTATGTGTAAACGATTAAAGCTAAGCTAATTATAAGTTATCTGTATTACTTATTGTAACAAATCATTTATGGTCAATAAATACAGAAATGTAAAAAAAAAAAAAAAAAAATGTGTCTGTCCTACCTGGTAACCAACGCTTTGGATTTTTTTTTTTTTTTTTTTGTTTTTTTTTTTTTTTGTTTTTTGTACATTCTAACCAGAAAATTTAACTTTTTTTTACACTTCTCTCGGGAGAGGCGAACCTGTAGCGCCGAGTGGGCGCCCCGAGATGTCACCAAATAAATGTTGCAGTTCCTTTTGAAACAGTTGCAGGGTGTAACGCTCCGGGAACACTCACGTGGGAAGGGAGTTCCACAGCAACAACCCGGATCGATCGATTTTCGAGGAAGCTCGTCGTCCAGTCGCAAAGCTTCGGGGAAAGTCCATATGAACGAAGTTTGCTCAGCAATGCCCCATGCCAAGCGCGGTCAAAAGCCTTGGATATATCCAATGCGACCGCCTTTGACTCACCATGCCGCTCAATCGCAGTGTCCAAAGGTCTCCCGTGGACCGCCTGCCACGGAATCCGTATTGACGATCATTCAGAAGTCCGTTGGACTCCAAATACTTAATTAACTCAGTATTGATGACTTTTTCCATCACCTTAGATAACATAGACAGTAATGTTATCAGCCGGTAATTTTTTGGGAAACACTTTTTTTCCGTCTTTGAGATTGGCTGAACTCCAGCCACCTTCCAGCAGGACGGAAATGTACTCCATGCATAAGGTAAGCGAAAGAGTCTGCCAAGAATCGGCGATAGTTTTGGAACACAGTTCTTAAGGAGTATTACTGGCTTCTGTCCGGGCCGGTTGCCTACCTAGAGTCGAGTTCACGTAGAATGCGTTGAATAATGCGCAGACGAAATCTCACATCCCGCACGGAAGACCGTACCGGCGCGATCACAGGTGGCTCCAAAAGACCGGGATCGAGGTTTAAATTCCCGGAAAATAAATTCGTGAACACATCAGATTTATCCTTTGAATTTGTGACTAACGTCCCGCTGTCTGTCACTAACGGAGGGCAAGAGGAGGAAGCGCAGTTACTGCGGACAGATTTTGCCATTGACCAGAAGGAGCGCGAACCAGTCGGGCACCGAAGGAGTTTATTGGTCACTCTGTCGTTGTGAGTTCTCTTTGCGGTATCAATCGCCTGGTTGCACGCGTTTCTGATCCTGACAAAATTCGTTCTGTTAACATCGGTGGAATTGGAGCGTCATTGCTTAAGAGCTCTATTTTTTGCCGCTGTAATCTGCTCGCATTTTTGTTAAACCACGGTTTACCAGGTGAACTTCGTTTGACGGAATGTGGAATGTAGATCTCAATGCCGAGAAGAATAATCTCTGTGGCCCACTCCGCGCAGGCGTTTACATCGGAGTCTCCAAAGCACACCTCCGACCAAGGAAAGGATGCGAAGAAATCTCGCAAATCGCCCCAGTTAGCAGCCATGTGACGTTTCTAACAGATACACACACAATATACAAGCAAATAGTGAAGAACACCGAAAGGAAATCGAATAAAAAATTGCATCAGAGCCGTATACCATAGCGATAACATAACAATTCCACATCAGTTGAGTGTACTTGAGTTTAGATGTCGAATTCGTACACGCGGCAGTGTCCTGGTGTGTTGAGCATTGGTTAAATGTTTAGTGGTTCTAACCGTCATAGCGTCAGTTCGAGTCACACGTTCTTCACCATCGTCGCAAACGCCATAATTGGTGACGCCCACGTGATTTGTATATATCATCATCATCATCATCGGCACTACAACTGGGGGCCGGTCTTGGCTTTATTTAGCAAGTCCTGGGGCATGTCAAATTTTTCATAATGATTTGTTTTTTTTTTCGGGCAAGGTCACTAGTCTTGCACCAGAGGCTCCCCGACGGGGAATCGAACTCCGATCTCCCGCGTGATCTGTATACACAACACACAATCTCCCACATGTAAACAGAACTTTACGACTACGGCCACACTAGCCTGGTCCGACGTTCTCTCGCTCGCTCGTTCGCACACGAAGTTGATCGTAACAAATTTACTTAGGAGGGAGTAGGGTGGCGTTTCTAACAGATACACACACAATACACAAGCAAATAGTGAAGGACACCGAACGAAAATCAAATAAGAAAATGCATCAGAGCCATATACCATAGCGATAACATAACAATTTCATATCAGTTGAGTGCACTTGAGTTTAGAAATCGAATTCGTACACGCGGCAGTTGCCTGATGTGTTGAGCATTGGTTAAATGTTTGGTGATTCTAACCGCCATAGCGTCAGTTCGAATCACACGTTCTTCACTATCGTCGCAAACGCTATAGCCCCATACTTCCATACATGGCGAAGATGCCTAGGCCGGTTTTTCGCTTGAAATGCACTGCGTGACAGATACCAAGCAGTGATCTGAGTTTCCCAGTGGCGCAGAAACCTCTACGGTATAAATATTTGGTTCGGGTGTCTAAAACGGGTCCAGGGTGTTCGCACAATCGCCTCCGGCATCCGGCATTCGCGTTGGTTCCTCCACGAGTTGAGTCAAGTTGTGGCTAACAGCAAACATCTCCCTCAGACTCCCAGCCTCGTCGGTTCTCTTAGAATGTATCAACCAGCTAAAATTGTGCACATTAAAGTCGCAAAGAACAACGATTTCAGAAGCTGGGTGGTTGATCTGTATCCAGTCGACGGTATGTGAAAGATGCTCGAAAAATTTCGCCGATCGATCGTCATTTTGGGAGCGGTAAGGACAACAAAGAAATTTAACGGAATTCCTCAGCACGACCCTCAACCATATGATGTCCTTGTTATTGGGTTCCAACGCCTCCGTCCTCTGGCAAGCTAGATCGGACGCAGACTCCACCATTAAAATGGAATCTCAGATGTAAGTCGTATCCTGAGCAACGAAGATATGTCAAATCAGTTGACGAATCAACCAGGGTCTCAGTTAGGGCAAGGATATCAGGTTTCGTGGTTGCAAATATTAGTGGACGGCGTTTACATTCGTATTGGTGAAACCGATGCCCCTGATGTTACTCAGTCGAGCGTGGGCAGAGCCTCGAGAACGAGCCCGATTATGCGATGACGAACCTCTTAAAGATCGGTTATTTATCATAATATCTGCGTGATGTGTGCAGTTTCTTCAAGGCGCCGAAGAACCGCCCATCGCTTTAACCCCAACTAACCTGCAATTACCATTACCATAACTTACCTGCACCTATTTTACACAGCTTACCTGTATATGAGCCGTTCCAAGCCCTCCTTCGAACGGTCATTCGCGAAACATAAATTCATGACAAGATTACCATCTTGCCATGACATCAAACCATAGCATCAACCGAACTACCTCGGTGCATCCGTCATGAATCGACCGAACTATGGACGGCACATGTCCACCAAACACACGCCAACCTTTCCGTGTGTTATCGTTTCACCAATCCGTTGTCCAAGAAGACATGCCGGGCTACTTGCTGGCTTGCACATCTGCAAACCAGATTTCCAATGTGGATGCCCTACGATCTATTTATCGAAAAGAAAAAAAAAGAACAAATAAACCATTACCCTACCCCTGGACATGGCGAGCAATCCCTTGCTGATTTAACACCACCCTATAACTCTCGACATTATGGCTATAGCCTCCATACCGCATATTTGTTTGCATACCAGCATGACTAATTATACGATCCGTTGCCGTATCGAGGAACGATCACCAGCATCGGTCATGACTAAGGATATGTTACCCAAACAACGAGTAGCCACGATTCTCACGCTGGCTATTGAAACGGCTTTCGTTTACCCGAAGTAAACAGAAGAAAATATTTTTGCCTGACGGCAACATCTCTTGGATTAACGTATCCTAAAATAATATGCACCGATGCATCGTAACCTCGATCGTCTCATCGAGGTCTGTTGATATAAGACCAGCAGAATAGGAAACCAATTCCTATGATTTATGACGGCATGTTCCGCCAGCCTCACTACCCGACCTTTTGTTTGATCGGCTGAGCATCCGAATATTCTTTGTGCACCCTTCGCAACCGCGTTGTCGTTGCTTCCAACGAATGGGTGTGCCACCCGGACTTGTACGGTCCCAGAAGGGTTTCCACGATTGGAATTTCCAACTCGATCGATTGGTCACCCCCAAGAAGAGGATCGAATTGGCTCCTCCCAGATGGATAGAAATCCATCTTCATCACGATGCGTGGAGATTGACGACGAATTCGTCGTCGAGTCAGATTTCAACAGCTTTAGTGTACGCACGCGATCACCGAAATCGAATTTCGTGGATTACAGATTTCATCCTCCGTCGAATACAAAAAGTCAAAAATAGCTTCCCCAAGGAGAGAACTCGAGGTCGTTGCATTGCCAGAGTCGGCACAGCACGATAAGTTAAGTGTTCGGTTCATGTGTAAATTCACCTTTTGTAAAAAGTCTGCGCTTGGAAATTCGCATTCGTTTGGAAAATAGTGTTTTCCGTTTGTGGTAGTTCGTCGCGTCATTTTTCTCTGAATTTCCCAGTTGACTTAATTCGCTTAAAACGCCAATCGGTTGTGATAGTAATAAAAAGAAAAAAAAACATTGTAATAAAATAGCTAGAAGATAAACAAATCTCTTCTTATCGAAAACTGATTCCCACCTTACTCTGTCCACTTTTAAATTAAGTGAAATTAATTCTCAAATAAATATATAAATGAACGAAAAGAAAATCAGTGTGTTTATTTTCTCCGTCCTCGGCGGACTATTTCAGGAAGAATTCATTGGTGGTGTTTTTATTGAATCTGCGTTCGTGCTGACGCACCAATAAAATACCCACAGATGTACCAATGACATAGTCCTGTGGGGTTCACTTTTGGTTCGTTGTAGCGCGTTAATGTTTTTAGTGGTCGTAGCGGAACGCCAACCCAGTCCGGCCACAGTCAGTACATTTTCGCCGTTGTAGAAAAACACTTGGTTACTCTGGTAACGCAAAACAAAAGGTTCTTTATTTCAATATTATGACGAAACAATATTTACTAATCCGACTCCATTAGGTTAATTCAATTTTATCATAAACATTAGTTCTTCATTTGTAGTTAGAATAGTAATATTTTACAAACACTAGTCCTTAGTTGAAGTATATTAATATTATTTTACAAACATTAGTCCTTAGATGAAGTTATATTAATATTATTTTACAAACACTAGTAGTCCTTAGTTGAAGTTATATTAGTATTATTTTGCTAACACTAGTAGTCCTTAGTTGAAGTGTATTAATATTATATTACAAACACTAGTCCTTAGATGAAGTTATATTAATTTTATTTTACAAACACTAGTAGTCCTTAGTTGAAGTATATTAATATTATTTTACAAACACTAGACCTTAGATGAAGTTATATTAATATTATTTTACAAACACTGGTAGTCCTTAGTTGAAGTTATATTAGTATTATTTTGCTAACACTAGTAGTCCTTAGTTGAAGTATATTAATATTATTTTACAAACACTAGTCCTTAGTTGAAGTTATATTAATATTATTTTACAAACACTAGTAGTCCTTAGATGAAGTTATATTAATATTATTTTACAAACACTAGTAGTCCTTAGATGAAGTTATATTAATATTATTTTACAAACACTAGTAGTCCTTAGATGAAGTTATATTAATATTATTTTACAAACACTGGTAGTCCTTAGTTGAAGTTATATTAGTATTATTTTGCTAACACTAGTAGTCCTTAGTTGAAGTATATTAATATTATTTTACAAACACTAGACCTTAGATGAAGTTATATTAATATTATTTTACAAACACTGGTAGTCCTTAGTTGAAGTTATATTAGTATTATTTTGCTAACACTAGTAGTCCTTAGTTGAAGTATATTAATATTATTTTACAAACACTAGTCCTTAGTTGAAGTTATATTAATATTATTTTACAAACACTAGTAGTCCTTAGATGAAGTTATATTAATATTATTTTACAAACACTGGTAGTCCTTAGTTGAAGTTATATTAGTATTATTTTGCTAACACTAGTAGTCCTTAGTTGAAGTATATTAATATTATTTTACAAACACTAGTCCTTAGTTGAAGTTATATTAATATTATTTTACAAACACTAGTAGTCCTTAGATGAAGTTATATTAATATTATTTTACAAACACTAGTAGTCCTTAGTTGAAGTTATATTAGTATTATTTTGCTAACACTAGTAGTCCTTAGTTGAAGTATATTAATATTATTTTACAAACACTAGTCCTTAGTTGAAGTTATATTAATATTATTTTACAAACACTAGTAGTCCTTAGATGAAGTTATATTAATATTATTTTACAAACACTAGTAGTCCTTAGTTGAAGTTATATTAGTATTATTTTGCTAACACTAGTAGTCCTTAGTTGAAGTATATTAATATTATTTTACAAACACTAGACCTTAGATGAAGTTATATTAATATTATTTTACAAACACTGGTAGTCCTTAGTTGAAGTTATATTAGTATTATTTTGCTAACACTAGTAGTCCTTAGTTGAAGTATATTAATATTATTTTACAAACACTAGACCTTAGATGAAGTTATATTAATATTATTTTACAAACACTGGTAGTCCTTAGTTGAAGTTATATTAGTATTATTTTGCTAACACTAGTAGTCCTTAGTTGAAGTTATATTAGTATTATTTTGCTAACACTAGTAGTCCTTAGTTGAAGTATATTAATATTATTTTACAAACACTAGTCCTTAGTTGAAGTTATATTAATATTATTTTACAAACACTAGTAGTCCTTAGATGAAGTTATATTAATATTATTTTACAAACACTGGTAGTCCTTAGATGAAGTTATATTAATTTTATTTTACAAACACTAGTAGTCCTTAGTTGAAGTATATTAATATTATTTTACAAACACTAGACCTTAGATGAAGTTATATTAATATTATTTTACAAACACTGGTAGTCCTTAGTTGAAGTTATATTAGTATTATTTTGCTAACACTAGTAGTCCTTAGTTGAAGTTATATTAGTATTATTTTGCTAACACTAGTAGTCCTTAGTTGAAGTATATTAATATTATTTTACAAACACTAGTCCTTAGTTGAAGTTATATTAATATTATTTTACAAACACTAGTAGTCCTTAGATGAAGTTATATTAATATTATTTTACAAACACTGGTAGTCCTTAGATGAAGTTATATTAATATTATTTTACAAACACTAGTAGTCTTTAGTTGAAGTATATTAATATTATTTTACAAACACTAGTAGTCCTTAGATGAAGTTATATTAATATTATTTTACAAACACTAGTAGTCTTTAGTTGAAGTATATTAATATTAGTTTACAAACACTAGTAGTCCTTAGTTGAAGTATATTAATATTATTTTACAAACACTGTCCTTAGTTGAAGTTATATTAATATTATTTTACAGTACCGCACACGACGTATTTTACAAAATTAATTTGCCTTTATATACGCTTGTTCTTCACGATCTCTTGTGACATCCCATGAGAGATTTTATTAATTTCTATTAAGCGCTGACCGTCTAATAGGATCCACCACCATTGCCTAACTACCCAAGCGACCTAATCCCAAAGCCACATCCATGTCCCGATGACCATATTTGGTAATTTTCTTTTTCGCATCGGTGTGCCACCACAGAAGCGTTTGTACGCACACACAAGATAGTCCCCTTTTCGCTCATCGCATATGTCGCCCAGCATGCGAACCATAGACTTTGTATCAAAGTAAACATAAACACATTCGCAGCTGGGGCGAGTTGTTCTGAACAGGGTTAACTGTTTACACGATCAGTGACTGAGTATAGCATTATTGCTGATCGTGTACATCGCATTTCCATGGTAGGATGTGTTTATTCGACCAGCACTGTGTGGCACATTGGTGCTGATCGGTTTGCGCGTTGCTGGCGTCCGCTTATATTAATTGCCATGCACGTGTATGGGAAAAATCCTTTTCTCTTGTGTGCTTGGACGACGCTTGGTAATTTTCGTCGGTTACGTAATATGTACCGAGTTGTATTTTAGGGGCATTGCACTGGTACTTTCGGGCAGTGTTGATTGCGGCGTTTGCAACCGGATTTGCCTTTGTGGTACATGGTGCCCTTCGTACTATTATGCTTGGTGTAGGCAATGTCTGTTGTTGCTGATGTATGGTTTCGTATCAGCAGACATTGTGCTCCACAGTTTTTAGGTGCTTATTGGTATGCCAATGCAGGTAAGTACTTGCTCTATTGAAAACAGGATGCTCATGCAAAGGGTGTTACCTGGTGTATATTGACAGGTGAGCAGTGGGTTTTCGCAAGAACCGCCACAGTCCCCCTCGGAGATTCGAATGTTAGTTTACCTCCGGAATTCTTTATATCAGAAGGTACCATCATGACTTATGTCCGTGTCAGTTCGGGCCATCAGCCACACATCCGAAACACAGTCGAAGATTTCGAGTGTGACGGGGTGGTATCTCACCTTGGGACCGACTACCACATAAAACAACATTTTCTCGAACCGGTCTATCAGGCAAGCTCCGAAAGGTGGTAGGGGATTTCTCCCGACCATTTCGCGGAGCCTAAAGCTTGAGGGGGTTGTATTTCACCGGGCGACAGGACGTTGGGACCCCACCTACCACTCGGCCTTTAGTCGCCTCTTAAGACGACCCGGCCTAGCTATGAGTATATTCTAACACCCTACTCACAGGGAATGAGCTGAACTACTTCTCCTAATATTCCACTTTTTCTAATTTGCATTAAAATCAATATTTCTTTACAAATCCCCACTGTTCTGTCATTATAGATAGTCGACTCCACTTCTGTATGTGCAAGAACCAAAGCTCAGCACGTATTTGCTTTAATTTAGAAACACGTACTAGATTATAATTCGGTATTATTCACACCACAACATTGTCCATGGTACTTTCCCGGCAATGAAGTAATAATCCCCTTCTTTTCCATAGAACTCATACGCGACCACATATTTATATATTATAATAGAACGTCGTAAACACGTGTTGCACAGAACCTTGCTATCGTTGATGTGGTTCATAATACTTTAGTACCCTGTCGAGAAAATCGTCTGATCCGCATTAAGGATTCATGAATCGCTTTGTGCTAAAAATGTAAATTACACCAAACAAACCGAAGCAACAAACGAGTGTTCTGGATTAAAACACTCAAGCCATGTGCGTCTTCCCTGGCAAAATATTCCAATAAAATTTTGTACCTCGAGAACGTTGTCTTCTTGCCTGAGGTATGGCATGGAAGACGGAAGCAATGAGCCAATCCTAATAAAGTAAAAACGTGATTTCCTTTTGTCGAAAAAATGGCCCAGTAATAATAACTATAATAATAAAAGTCGGTCTGTCCCATATATGCCACGAGTGATGGAGATAAAAAGGTAATTTGCAGTACAGAAGCATGTTGGGATATTTCCATAACTGTATGTGATGTTCTTGTGAAAACGCTGTAAAGCAAGTTTCAAGCACTCGGGCATGAGTGGTATGATTTATTTGTTCAGCACTTCACACCTGGCAGTCACCTGACAAGCAATTGTTTTTGCAAACAAACATTGTCAATCCAAAAGTAGGTTTGGCTTTCTGTAACCGTGTCTAATATTGTCAACTCTGGGCGAGATAATTTGAATTGACTGCAATTATTAGTAGATATTGTTCTTAAAATTGCAGAATTCAGTGGCCCTAGAATAATATCGTTTGCTTGGAATATTAGAACTTTGGAACTCAAAAGAGTTAGACACTATTACGCACTTTTCCAGGCGAGTACTAAAATACAATTCTGAACATTCCAAGGTATAAGCCTAAGGCTCCTTAGTTTTTTTTAAGCGCACATTTATATACAAGAGTACACTTTTATTACACATATTTATTATACAAAAAAATGTACAGCTTTCACGTAAGACTAAACGCCAAGTCTTTTATTCTTCTGATATTAACTTACTGGCTCTTCACAAGCACTCTTGTACAATACGTCTTTTTGTTATGCTTTGTCTTTCGGCGTACAATCATTTTTTAATTAGTATATAATATTTTATGTGGGTATATGTATATTTTTGGATTTTATTAATCAATAAAGAGTAGATATAGATAGTTTACAAAACAATTAGAAGTCTGCTGTAGAGTTGTATAGAAGAGTTGTATCGATTAGCCGGGGATGGCACGTGGCTGGACGTCCGTACGCCGTGGCAGCTGGTTGAGGAAAGGGACCGATGATGTGCACGTACGTCATCAGGAAGCTATTGCAACTTGACGAAATCCAAAATGGTGGATATTCGTCGAGTTCGACCAACTTCGTTGTCGCCGGTGTGCGCATCGGATGTACACTCATGAAGAACATTTGATGTCCAATACTTCCCCTCGATGAGCACACCAGTGCGAAAAACTCACATCAGGTTTAGGAGGTCGAGACACCTCTCGTGCTTCGGTTTGGATAGGGCCTTAGTGAGAATGTCTGCCTTAGTGTGTCATGATTGTAATGGGATCAAGTTGTCATGGGATGATGTGATGACCAACCATATAATGACCTTTTTGTTTCTAAATGATTATCTCAATTTACGTTTGTGTTTTCTGCCGCAGTCCGCAGCGTCAGTTGTAATGTATATGATATTTAATCTTTTTAAAGTCTTTCGAGACGTTTTGATTAACTGAATTTTCCTTTTCTATATGTTCTATGTTTTCCGGTAATTCGGTACGAATCCAGTTAAACGTTGTAGGTGTAGCGATAGCGAATACGTCGAATTGGTTGCGCCCGTTGTGTCGTGTAGAGGTAATTTGGCGGATTATTTCGGAAGGTCCCTGCTGGATGATGTCGTAGTGTTCCGCCGAACACTGCTTACCGTGGAGGAAAAATATACCAGCGGTGCGAACACTGTCAATAAATGGTACACAACACCTTTTAGTTTTATTACTTGTTTATTGTTTATTAATAAGCACACAGTTCACACAAATTGATCAACGCGCGTTTTTTGAGATGCTTTTTATTTTGCATTCGCTGCGACAACCGACACACGTTCGACTCACTTTCTCTTTGAAATTTTATAAGACTAAGTCGCGGTTACTATTGCCACAGAATCTCGACTCCCGTTCGACCTCTTCAAACTTCTCGTCCCGGTGACGATCAAAATCTCTCTGTCCTTCTGCCCACACAGATATCCAGATTCCAAACTGGTATCCGTATCCGTACGGAAAAATTTTTCTATTCGATCTGCTAACAGAATTCCGGAAATCTCTGTTAGCAGCATGCTATTTCATCCCAGGGGTAATTTCCTATTTTCCTGAAAGGAGAAAGTCATTCCTTGCATACATCATTATATCATTATCACCATGGTGGTGGTGATCGATGTTCGGATCGACGGTTGTCGATTGTGTGCCGCTTCTATTTGCATAGCACATCTGGCGCGCGGAACGGAGATGATTGTTCAGGCGTACAGCCCGTGGTTGTTGGCCTTTTGTAAACACAACCGAAATCCATTAGATCCTTCTAATGGGTGTGAAATTCTTACAAAGGAATCGTGGGACCGGAGTATTTCCTTTGTTGGCGTTGGTCTTGTAAATCTTCCGAATTATCTTGTTGCGGTAATTACGGTTGTTTACCATTTTTGGCAGCGGATAGGCGATATCCTTTCTTGCATTTAGCTGCCAGCGTGTGCATCCGTTGTTATCTATCTACCGAAAATGGTAATTCCTGGTAAACATCGTGCAGATGTTTAAGATGGGAGATCTGTATGCGATGCTTTAGCTGTTGGATTTTTGGGATCTTGCACGGAATTAGAGGTGCTAATTGCTTTTAGCTACCCGAGTATGCCTCCCTGGTTCGGTTAATTTACCGAAAATATAATTCCTTGGAAACATCGTGCAGATGTTTCGGATGGAAGATTTATGGCCTGTAATCTGGGATTGTTTTTGCATACTATGAATGGATGCGTTGACTCGATACTGAAAGTTTTTGAACGTTAAGTTCCTTGTTTTTTTTAAAGTCGGGTTCAACATTGTTGCAGCTTCCTATGCCCTTGTTACAGGTCTGATTAGGAGCTTTGGGGGCTCGTGTCTGTGGGTCCGTGTAATGGACAAGGTAAGTAAGTTCCTTAAAGGTTTGGAACCTTACTTGGGCGGAATTGTGCGTTCGTAGGACGCTACAGTAATGTCGGCACAGTGAATATAAACCGTTTTGGCGTCGGATCGACGTTCACACCTAACTGCTCCCAATCACCACCCAATAGTCACCGAATAGCCTTTTGGTTTCTGGGGATGGGAAGTTAGAGATATTTACAGTTTACCTGGGTACACCCGCATCGTCTGGTAAACTGCTGGCGAGCCAAAATACACCGGCTCCCGGCTTCAATCCTTTTGGTAGTTCCAGCACGAACAATGAACAGGGATAACACTTCCAACATGTACCAATATATAATTTTATTAACAGGAACTTAGTACGACGTTTTCTTTCACCGTTTTTTTGGTTTTAAAAAAAAAGGTTTATAGTATTTGGGTTTTTTTGGGTTTGCGACTTTTCTTTCTTTGTTCCTTTTAAACTTCCCGCACATACTCTATTCTTTTACTTCACCCGTTTATTGCTGTGGCACCTCATCGACACTTCTACAGAACTTTTTATCACTCTACCTCCTGTCAATTCCTTATCTTTCTCTCCCATCACCGTTCTTCGAAAATTCATCTTCGACGGCGGTCGACTTCGACTAGCCAAAGCCACCACCGCCGAAAAGAAACTGGGCTTATACGCCGCCAGTATTTATTTTAGGCGATGGGGAAGATAATTACGTAACATTTGTACCAATTTGTGCGCGAAAGCTCGCCGGTAACAAATTCATCCATTTCAATAAAAACAAAGTTACTTTAAGATGTAGAATTTATCGAACTTTGGTTTGCCAACAAATAATACCGGAACGGGGTTGTATACTATTTTACATAGTTGTTTTTGATAAACTCCTTAAATAACTTTACATAATTTTGACTTTATTTCCCGTGTTTTCCCTCCCACCTAAGGGGGGAACCTCATGTAAAATGAAATTTTTTAGCCATTTTTTGTTTTTGCCTAAATTGATAGGAAATTTTCTCAAAAATACGAGAAAAAAAGTTAGAAAGTGATTCGAGACCTTGTACTTTATTTTCAAAAGAAAGTAAACAGTCTAATTAAGCGGATGCCACCAAAGAGGCTCGTACTTTTCGACAACAGGAAAAAACGGCTCAATTAGAACAGTTTGAAGAAGAGGAAGGTCTACTCTATGGCCCTAGAATCGCAGATTAGCAAAAAAACTGCGGTAAGTTAGAACGAATTACGGATTTTTTTCACGATTTTTCTATTACTCAAACTTTAAACGCATTTTTCTCGAAACGCAAAATTTCGCACGCCATGCAACGTAACTCAAAATCTAATCATTCGATCTTTATGAAGTTTGGTATAGAAATTCTATAGATATTTGGCTTCAGCTCCGATTTTTTATTTTTTTATTTAAAACATTGTTATTAACAATTGTTTATAAAAGAAAATCCTTTTTTTTCAAAACTTCGCCATTTTTGCAAATTTTAATAAAAGGGGAACGTCATGCTGAGCGTTTTTGCATAAACTAAAGAACCCATTTTGTATTTTTTGTTTCAGATCATTTTTGTAACCTGTATGCTGCACGGCGCATTTTCAAGACGCTGTTTTCAAGCCGACATTGCACCGTTTTATTGTTAACGATTAGTCTTAAAAAAGTATTTTCTTTAAATATTATAACGGAAATAAATTGTGCCTTAAATTGCAAATTAATCTACGCATTACATTTTTCAAAAAAAAATTCCTGAAATACAGGCTATTTACATGAGGTTCCCCCCCTAAATAGATTTACGTGGTCTCTTCTGTACAAAACGAGAAACTCTCATTATTTATCCATGTTCGTTCTTCAGCCACCCGACACATTGTTACACAAATACTCGTATTTTGAAACAGTAATAATACATAAAGCTTTGACACTTTCATTACCTTCTCTACTTACCCCATACATTGTTTTCGACCGCGATCTGCAAGAACATCTGTAGTGTATGCATATCACTTCACGTGCGTGTAAATTATTACAGCTGACCTACCATATTCATCTATACTCGCAAAGGTCCTTCTTGTTTTGTATTTATCCTCAATATCCGGCATGTGAATGCTGAACTACACCACCATAATCATGTAAATTTCATCTCCTCTCATAATTCCCGCGCACTGGAGGGATTATGAATATCCTGAAAATATCACAGCATAATGTACTGGAAGGTGGAGTAAGATAAAATGACAGGAGTTAGGACGGTAACCTGCCTCATAACAGTATTTTCATCTAAATAATGATTTGAATGACTCTGTTGTGATTTTAGATATAGAATTGTTGTCGTCCCAATTTCAAAATGCTGTCGTCACAATATCCAAGGACTTTTCTACCCAGTAGAAAAATATAAAAGGACGAAAGTAGAACAGAAAAAATGTAGCACAAGTGGATGATAACGTCCTCCTTAAAGCCGGTAGCTCTGTACTCAGCGTCGTCTAGGATTCGAAAATAATAGGAAAAAAAAATAGAAAATAAAAAAAAGAGAATGATGAAAATGGTTGAAGAGAGGAAGGAGACGAGGAAGAATAGCAAAAAAAAAGCAAGAAGATAAAAAGTCATCGGAGATTTGCTGTGACATGCGAATAGGTTTCATAGACAATTGTCAGCGTTGAATGTTCTCCTCGTTGCCTGGTACTGAAACATAAACACTCATTATCCTTGTTGGAGCATTTTTGTTGTTGTTTTGCTGTTTTTTTTTTTGTTTTTTTTTGTGGGTACTGCGCATTGGGGTACTTTCCACTATTTGCGAATTTATGCCATGGGAGACTGTTTTCTAATTCTCAGTCGGTTGGCTTGTCTGCACATCAGGAAAATGCTGTTACCACAGATGAGAGGATCAAAGGTGTAGGTGTAAAAATCAAAGTGAATACGAAAATAAGGGGTAAATATTTCATAAGCAGGAAGGGTAAGGTAATCCCTCGAAACAGAAAGAGAACATTATAGAATGGGATGACAAAAAAAAATTGGGGAAGATGAGAACAAAATCTGCAAATGTTGGATATCAATGTTGTTCAGTATTCTTTTTTTTTTTCTATATCTCTCTCTCATTTCTTCTGTTCATTCTTGGCAACTTCTTCTCAAACCATACTTCTGCGCACGTACTGTTGCTCGAACATAGTAAATGGCAAGTTAGCACGCTGCAAAGTCTCTCCGACACCCTACCTCCGTTCTCCTGGCTTTTCGCATCAACGAGAGCATTTACATGTACAAAAACTACAACCGCCGTCACCCAAATTATATTGCCAGGTTATTTATACCCGGAACCGATACAACAACAGAAGGCGCTTATCATATCACAGACATCGAACGACAAGAGGGACGACGACGACAATGATGACGATGACGGTGATTATGATAATAATGACGGCGACATTTTGCTAGCTTGTTTCCCGATTCGCTCACCTTGGCATCCCCGCCGCGTAGCCCACAAACCGGCCTCTCACATGGGCCAGTGGGTGTTTTGACACCATTATCTTCAGTTTGTTGTTGTTTATGTTGCTGAAAACGAATAACTGTATAGTAAATATATATTTGCACGTTTTTCGTGGCGAAGTATTCTTCGGCGAATTTGTTATGATTACTTAATTATCTAGTTAATGTTTTCTTCTCTGCCTCGACTTCACCACGTTTAGAATTTCTTTCCTATTACTAAAGTGCTCTGTTGCTAGCCTACACCTAGTTAACATTGTTAAAATTTTCGAAGTTTGTTTTGAACCTAATACTTGACAATTTTTTATAACTACTCATTTTCTTAATTATTGTTTCGGTTGTTTTTTTTTTTTTTTTTTTTTTTTTGCTCTTTCTTCTTTCGTCTATTTTCCTAGATCTATTTTCTATGGTGTTTATACTATTCCTGGCGAAACGCGCTTTATAGACACACATCCATCTCTCTTCGAATATGTGCACCCAACCCGCTCAACAAGAATAGCTTTTCAGCATAGACAGCTAAAAGTTCGGTTCGGTTCTGTGACATTTACGTTGAAACATCTCTCTCGCAAAATGGCGTCGTCGTTGTTGTACCGTTTTCATTGTGGATTTCTGTACATAGTGAATCAAAATTTATAAAATAAACAAAATTTAAAAGCGTACAATATTATACCCCCCAGTAAGCAATCGAATTCCACCAAATTTCCACGTGACACAATGATGAAATGTGATTTATCTATCTAGTTCTTAAGTTAAAAAAAAAATCAAAACCATACTATAAACTGCAAGTTCTAGGTTGTGTGTAGATATCGTTAATTCGTAGAGTGCTCCCCATCGTAAAACTCTCTCCCAGTGCGTGATGATTGACCTAAAAAGATATTTATTATCAGGAAAAAAAAATAAAACCCCTCAACGATTTTGTTGATTATATCGAGACCAGGGAAAACAACATAACTTTTGCTTTTTCGCATTTCGCTGCGATCTTACTGTTTATTTGTTTATCATTATTTTGTTTTTCTTGTTTTCGATTATTTATTTTCGGCTAGTGTAATTATGCCGCACATTGTCGAACCACTGCTATCACCGCGACCCACAGGCGACGATGATGAATGTAAATAAACTTTATCTAAGATGTTACTCCACATGTAGTGTTTTCGGTTAACTAACAAACGTGCATGGGAAATATAGTATCGTAATATTGTATTGTGATAACCACTCTCAAAACAACAACGGCATAATAACAGGAATAAGAAAAGATAAATGTTTCTAAATTTCAAAGCAAAGAGTGTAAAGTAAAGTTAAAAAAAAAGTTGTTATATTTAAACTTACGTAAATTCAAAGTAAAAAAAAAAAATACTAATAGAAAACCTAAAACAAAAGGAATATGGAATCCATCACAGTGCTCTCTCCCTCGATGGTTTTTAATATACACCCAACAAAAGCATCACCAGAAACTGTTGACTGCGTTTCCTTCTCAGTGCATTTACATCGGTACACGCACTTCCAAACCTAACAAGTAGCTACACCATCTCGTAAAATCATCTCTCGTTTTGTCGGTTCAAAGAGATATCATCTCGAGTATTCGAAGTTTTCCTTTAGTTTCTTATTTTACATCTTTTCGTGTAGTCTGAGAAGGGGGAGGAGTCTTTTCTGTTCACATTCCGACTTCGATATAATAGGTTTTTCTATTCGGGTGGTAAATGTGTTAATGTGATGTTGAATTTTCTTTAGAGAAAAAACAACCAAAAACGCAAGTTTTCAAATTAATAAATCAATTAAAATCTCTCACTTATCGAACACCATCGACAGAAAACTCTGAAGTCAACGTTAATTAAAATTTAGAAAGAAGAAAAAGAAAAATAAATTAATTTACGAAAAAGTGCAACGGAATGTTAAAAAAAAATCAATAAAAAGTCATAAGAAAAAAGCAATAAACAAACTAACGACATCGTCCCTTCCCCATGTCTTCCGCCCGCATTGACCCCATCATAACCGCCGCAATCATCTCCACAGCCAACAACTTCAATGCCCCTCAGATATTAGTGAATCTTTAAATATAGAATATGATTTCCGCATGCAGTTGACATTGTTGAAACCGCAGAAATACCGGTATGTTGAAACCTATAAGTACACCATAAACTCGGAATCTGATTTTAAATCTAAATTAACCTAACATCGGAATATGTGTGTATCAGTGTAATGCGTTGGTTCTCTTCGTTAATTCGGTAATACATAAACATTACATTGAATTAAACTCGTTAAGAAATCATATCCGGTTATTTTTATTATTATTATGGCCATTTTAATGGTTAATTAATTACACTGATAGTTATTGTAATGCATTAACAAACTTCAATATTTAATCAAACTTCAGTTGAAAATATCCCATTGGATGAAGTAGATCCTCTTCTCCAGCAGGGTAATAGCAATTCTATCTTGAAATCGCTCAATTAACAAAATAATATTAGAGTTCGATAAGGATCAATAATAATAACGTACATTATAAATTAAAAACTTAATAAAGCTTATAATTTATAAACATTATAAATTAAAAACATTATAAATTAAAAACATTTTAAATTAAAAGCTTAATAAAGCTTATAATTTATAAACATTATAAAAACACATTATAAATTAAAAACATTATAAATTAAAAGCTTAATAAAGAATTACAAAAAAAAGTAAATAAAAATTGTATTACGAGCAACACTTTTAATTAAAAGAAAAAGGTACGTACAATTCTCAAAAAAAAACTAAACTAAAAACAAGGTCTAAGAACTGAACATGATTAGAACCAATAAAACCACCGACAAGGCAGTATTAGTACTAAAAACAAAATAAACGAATTAAGTCAAGTATAACAACTAAACAAAGTATAACCACTGAAAACACAATATTAGTACCAAAGCAATAGACCAGCTTTAAGAAAATGAATAAAAGTCGGGGAGGAATAACGCTTTTACAATATTCATTTTATCACAGATTAAGTTAGCAGTGACATAATAAGTGGATTAAAATATAACAATTAATAATATACAGAACCCTTAAATCGCGATCATAAAATTAGAAAAGAAACACAAAGAGAACAGGAATCCTCAAATTACGATCATGAAATTAACAAACACCCACAAAGAGAATATGAAGTTATATATGAAACTAGAAATAAAATAAATAGAAAAAGATAAAAATTATCACTAAAATAGGAAAAGGATGAGAGCATTTAAATCCTTTGTAATTCAGAATGTAACCTGAATATTCCATAAAATTTGTCATAAACTAAACAAACTTCTGTTGGTAAAAAAAAGCAAAAAAAAAAAAAACTACTTCGACAATTTCAGGTGTAAACCAAAAAGAACTAAAAACATTACATTCAAACTAAGGGCATATACGAACCTTTAAAATTCTTTAATGTAGCTACACACAAAATTATAAATGAGCATAAATACATAAAACGAGTATAAATAAGCAAAAATTGTAGAAAAAACAAATGAACACGTTATAAAAACACAAAACACAAATTGTTTAAAAAAACGTTGTTATATAAAAAACTAACTAAACGGAAACAAAAGAATATAAAACAAAAACAAGTACATTTTTTACATAAGAGGAAAAAAAAACCAAGTAGTATTTAAAAATCCTAAGTTACAAAAAAAAAACGAAGACAAAAAAATGGAATAACGCAGATAGACGAGTAATATATATACAGGTAGTCCCCGACTTACGACCGTTCGACTTACGACTATTCGCACTTACGACCATTTTTTTCCAATTTTTTTCATAGAAAATACTTAAAGAAGACAAATATGTAGTTGCGGGGAATCCCTAAAATATATGAGAAAAATAAAAAAAAAAAACCAAGTAAAAAAATTCGATTTACATACATATTTCAGTACAAATAATACATTACATTAGCTAAGTCGGAATGTTTTTTATATGAAATTCGTCTTGCGACTTCATCGACTTACGACCGATGACCAGGAACCTATCTCGATCGTAAGTCGGGGAATACCTGTATACGTATATATATATATATATATATATATATATATATATATATATATATATATATATATATATATATATATATATATATATCATCATCATCATCATCATCGGGATTACAACCGGGATCTGGTCTTGGCCTTATTTAGCAAGTCTCGAGGCTTGTTAAATTTCTCATAATATTTTCCCATAATAATTATTTATTTTTACGTGTAAGGTTATTAGCCTTGCGCCGGAATATATATATATATATATATATGTATATGTATATATATATATATATATATATATATATATATATATATTCCCGATATATATGGGTTTTCCAATAGGTACGATCGGTAAACGAACGTACTATCCGACGTTGGTTTGGAAAGTTCCGTTCGGGAGATTTCAGCCACGAAAATGAACCACGTGGGAAGCTGGAAACGTTAGTTGACGACGATGTTTTAAGACCAACGGTGGATGCGGAATCAACGAAATTGGTGCGGGAGATCGCACAAAGCATGGGTGACCCCCATTCCAATAAGTCGACACGTTTCTCTCATAGGAAGGGTAAAGAAACTTGATAAGTGGGTACCCCTTGAACTGAACGAGTCTCAAAAACGACGGCACCTGGAAATCTGCGCATCAGTTAGATTAAGAAACCAAATTGAACCATTTTTGCACCGGGTACTCAGCTGTGATGAAAAGTGGATTCTGTATTATAACCGTAAAGGACCTGAGCAGTGGTTGGATGCAGGTGAAAAACAAAAAACACACCTCCAAGCCCGATCTTCACCCAAAAAAGTTATGGTAACAATTTGGTGGACATCGAAATGACCAATCCACTTTTCATTTCTTCAACCAGGAGAAACGATAAACATCATCAAATATTGTGAGGAAATCGACATATTGCATGCCAAATTGGCTGAAAAGCTACCTGTGTTGGACAATAGGCGCGGCCCGATCCTTCTGCATGGCAATGCTAGACCCCATACCTCATCAAGAGGCTACAGCCTCGCTCTACACAGAAATCCACAACGCCATATCCCTATATGTCCCATACTCCCGACACACGTTATTATTCTCATCGCCGCCATGGTATAACCACAAACTACGCACCCTTCGTAACAAGAGGAATAAGTTGTGGAACACTTTCTTAACCACGCGTTCCCCCTTGACTACTCCAACTATCTGGGTAAATTTTACCAATTCACCGAGCTTTACAGCTCCCTCTACCACAATTACCTTGCCAAAGCTCAATTCAACCCGATCAACGACCCCAAATATTTCTTCCACTTCATCAACCACAAACGGAAATCTGATGCCTATCCCACCTCCCTTTTCTACGGCTCAACTACTACAACGGACTCCCAAACCATATCCAATCTATTCGCGTCCCTCTTCAAACTATCCTTCACGGACGACTCGTTCGAGCCTAACCCCTCCTACTTTACTGGCACGTCTGAATTCTCCCTCTGCCCTCTCATCCCTCTACACATTCAACAACACTAAGTCATGAAAAAACTTGAAGAACTAAAAGACGCTTTCAGTCCCGGCCCAGACGGACTCCCTGCTATCCTCTTAAAAAAATGTTCCGCTTCTCTCTCTCTCCCGCTCGCGTCAATCTTCAATCTATCCCTTGCACAAGGTCTATTCCCTGACTTTTGGAAATCCTCTTGCATAACCCCCATACATAAAAAGGAAAAAAAAAACGATATATCCAATTATCGTCCCATTCCCAAACTGTTCAAAGGCCTTCTATATGAGGCGTTATGTTTCCGCAGCGCACCCATCATCTCTCCGAACCAGCACGGCTTGCTCTCAGGCAGGTCAATTACTACTAACCTTGTCGAATTTACATCCCACACACTCGTCGTCCTATAAAACGGCCATGAGGTCGATGGAGTCGCTACCGACTTTAGCAAAGACCTCGACAAAATCTCCCATAAACTCATTCTCTTCAAGCTATCCTCCCTCGGTTTCGAACCCCTGCTGATTAAGTGGGTCTCATCCTATCTCAGTTATCGAACCTGCCGCGTGCATTTAGATCTACCCTCTCCTATCGTTTTTCCCCAAACTCAGGTGTCCCCCGGGGCAGTCATCTCGGCCCTCTCCTATTTATCCAAACCATAAACGACATAGGCTCTTGCATTAATCACTCCTTCATCTCGCTTTACGCGGATGATTCCAAAATTGTCAAAACAATCCGCTCTCCCCTGGGCTCCTCACTTCTCCAATCGGATCTTGACAGCTTCTCGACTTGGTACCAAAATAACTACCTAGAAATGTATATCGCCAAATGTCACACAATCACCTCCTCTCGAAACAGTTCCCCCACTCATCCACGCTCCTATCTCTTACTGAACCAACCGATAACATTGGTTGAATTGATTCGCGATCTGGGCGTCCTATGCGACAAGGAGCTCAAATTTACCCCACATTTTGATTACATAATCCTCAAGGCCAACGCCGCCTTTGGGTTTGTCAAACGCTGGTCGAAGGAATTCCTTAACCCCTATTTCACCCGGTCGCTCTACACAACTTTCGTGGGGCCACTACTCGAATACGCTAGTCAGGTCTGGTCCCCGTATCAAGTGACTCACATTCGCAGGATTGGGGGTGTTCAACGTCGTTTCTTGCACTTTGCCCTCCGCGGACTAAACTGGGCAAATCCGCTGATTCTACCACCATACACAAACCGGCTCCCTCTAATAAATCTAAACACACTTGAAGAGCGCAGAGTCCATGCCGACATCATCTTTTCCATCGCCTTCTGTCTGGCTCAATCAATTGCCCAAGCTTGCTCTCCACTTTAACATTGCATACAAACCCCCGTAACGTGCGTAACCCTCGACTGTTATACGTGCCCGCTCATCATACTTCTTATGGCGCTAACGAACCCATCTCGCGTATGCTACGAGAGGCCAACTCTTTCCCCATCTCGTTCGATTTCAACATCTCCACTCCCGCTCTTAAACGACGTCTCAGAATAAGCCCGTCCTAAATCCGCCCCCTCCCTCCAATAAGCCCTCTACCCAGCAATCCTCTCCTCTCCGTCGATCTAACCAGTTTTCCCCTACACCTATCCAACCCCACCCGCAACCCCCCCCCCCCCCCCCCCCCATTTCTGACTAACCCTCGCCCCAATATCAGTTCGAACCCATGCCCTCCACTGCCGCACAAAGGCCGCGTTTACCACCCCCACATACACTCGCTCTTCGCAGGCCTCCTACCTCCCCTATCGCCCAGTAATCTTCAACTTCCCGGTTTTCTTCTCATTTTTTTTCGATTAAATAATCGAATAAAGTCTTAACCACTACTTTAGATTTTAAGATAGGTTGTAAGGTTTTATGTTAAGTTAAATTTTAGCGTGCAGTTAGCTAAATACAAATTGGGGTTCCGCCTTCAATCAATCAATCATCACCACTACAACCAAGATCCGGTCTTGGCCTTATTTAACAAGTCTGAGGCTTTGCGCCAATTAATAATAAAGTAGCACTTTGCATTTCCGTTCAGATGGTTGGAAGGTATTGCAAAGTGTTCAACGATTTTAGGAAACCTCGCACTTCCCAGGGTCATGATATATTAGAATCTCTCGGTGGTATTGTGACGACATATAATACTGCCGCCGGAATGATTTTTAGTGGGTTAGCAACCAATATTCTTAACAAACGCAACTGAACTTGGGTTCGAAATATGACAGTATCAATTTCGATGCACAATCATTTTCTTCATCAAAAATTGCCAATTTCCTATGTTGCGTCTTCTGCAGCGACTGCATCCAAATCGGACATCTCACAAGAAACGATCCAAAAAACTGTTGCAGTTGGGATTTGAAATTCTTCCGCAACCACCGTACTCTTCTGACATTTCCCCAAACGACTACCATCTTTTCCGCAATCTGTATTCATTTTGCCGGCAGAAGGTCTTCCGGAACCGAGCAGAGGTCATAGAAGCCTTTGAAGATTTCATTATCTCAAAAAGTCAGCACTTCTACGGAAAAGGAATATTTGACCTTGTATCACGTTGGAAGAATGTCGTAGATGCCAACGGATCCTATTTTGGTTGAATCAAAAGTTACAGAACAATAATATTGGTTTTTAAATGTTTACTATAAAATCGGACATTTCATGTGGTACAACCCGATATATGTATTTAAATATATTATATATATATATATAAACAAAATTGTGCTTAAAAAAATTCTACGTTACATAAAAAACTTCTTAAAGAAAGTTAAGTTAAAGTTAAAGAAATACACAACCTCTAACTAAAAGAAATGAGTACTTTATATAAAAACAGAAAGAGAAGACCGAGTTGTTGTAACAAATTCTCCGATACATAAAAAACAAAATAAACATAAACGAGAGTAGTAATCGTGATAAATGGGCAATCTATTTAAAAAAAAATGTACAACATTCGCTTAAAAGCAAACTGTAATACTCGTAAAAAGAAATGAATGGATTACATAAAAGCAAAAAAAGGCGTTTAAAGGATACCACGTTATGAAACAAGAAACAAAATAAGGAAAACATCTAATCAAAGCGAACACATTATATAAAAAATAAAATTAAATTATGTCTCAAAAATGTGGTGCAGAAATAACTAAGTAAAACCGAATTCGAGTTGAATCGGAATTTTAAAAGAAAATCGAATAAAACATTGATTGAAGAAAAACAAAAATACCCAAATAAATAAACAAATGAAAAATAAAGGGAGGCTATAGTGGCAAGAAGCGTCTTAAACAGAAAGATTTGAATTAAGCAGAGGAAACAAAACCAATTTTAAAAGAAGCAAAAATGGTATAGTAAAAACAACAAATTGTATAAGGTCTTGAAACTAAATAACTAATATGAAAAAATTCAAATTCGAAAAACAAGGAGTAAAAGAAAAATGAATTACTATATATTTAAAACCAAATACGTAAATAAATAAGAAGATAAGCAATCATTAAATTGAAAGAGAAACACAAATTCATACACATATGGATGAATAAACAAATAAATAATTATATAAATAAATAAATATGTAAATAAATTATATAAATGAATTATGAATGAGGAGCTGTGTCTTCTGTTTGATTGTGTAAATGTAGGTTCAACTGACGACTGTTGCCATTCTGCAGTTCGGCCCAATTACTGAGTGGTAGGTAGGGTCCCAATAGTATAGTGGTTAGTATACCCGCCTGCCATGCGGGAGACCGGGGTTCGATTCCCCGTCGGGGAGCCTCTGGCGCAAGACTAATGACCTTGCCCGGAAAAAACAAATTATGGAAAATTTAACAAGCCTCAGGACTTGCTAAATAAGGTCAAGGCCGGTTCCCGGTTGTAGTGCCGATGATGATGGTGATGATGAGGTAGGGTCCCAAAGCCCGTTCGCTCGGTGAAATACCACCCCATTTAGCTATAGGCTTCGTGAAGTCTTTTGGAGAAATCCTTGACCTTCTTTCGCAGCTTGGCTGACGCAGTTGAAAACAAATATCATCTCAGGGTGCTGCCTCAGCGCCCTGGGTTCGCCTTTTCTGGGAAAAGTAGAATAAATAAATTGTTTGTATAAATAAATGGATCGGTCTAGATGTATTTTTTGAGGATTTCCGTCTTCCTACGAAAAAAAAAAGGGAATAAACAAAGAACAGATAATCAAACAGTTGAATAAATAAATATACATACAACAAAAAAATTAATAAGTAAATAAATATACAAACGAATCAAAATGCTAAATAATTAATTAACATATAAATTAACAAAAAATATGAATTAATTGATTAATGGACATACAAATCGGTAACCAAATAAATAAAAAATAAACAAATAAATCTGGAAACAAATAAATAAATAATTAATTAATTGAATAAACATATGAGTCAAAAAAGCTAAGAAATGAATAAATAAATGAATGAATAAACAAGTAACTAAATAAACAAGCAGTTTAATAAAATAACAAATAAATAAATGAAATTTCACACAAATGAAGAATTAACAAACAAATCTGTAAACAAATAAATAAATAATCAATTAATTGAATAAATATATGAGTCAATGAATAAATTAATAAATAAATGAATGAATAAACAAACAATTTAATAAAATATTAAATATATATTCAAATATTAAATGAAATTTCACACAAATAAGTAATTAAATAGATAAATCAATTATTTAATTTTAAACCACATAAATCAATAAACATATAAATGAATAAGCCCACAAAGGAATAAACATGTAGCTAAAAAAAAAACAAGTTAATGCAATTATAAATAAATAAACGCGTAAATGAATAATTCCGTACATAAATGAGTAAACAATTAAATAGATTAAATAAAAAACACATAACTCATCAATCATATAAATGAATAAGCACAAAATTGAATAAAGAAATAAATAAATAAACGAAAAAGTAAACAATTAATCAAATACGATAATGAATAAAATGTACATATAAATAAATACACAATTTAATAAGTAAATAAATGAAAGAAGGCTTCATAGCAATTGCATCAATCTTCACTGCAACCCTCCGTAATGTACAATTTTCACACGACAATAAGCACTTCGTAAAATGTCCAAAACTAGATATTTTATGTAAATATTAACAATCACTTAAAAAACCAGAATAATGGTAATTGCAATAATGGATTAACAAAAACGAAATATAAACTATAACACAAATTAGAATCTTAACAAAAATATTCACTTGATTGCACTGAGTTTAAATTAAGAAACACAACTGATAAAAAAATAATCATCATCATCATCATCGGCACTACAACCGGGATCCGGTCTTGGCCTTATTTAACAAATCTCTCCACCGGTCCCGATTTCGAGCCGATGTCATCCAGGATGGCACTCCCACGCTCTGGGCATTCTGGTCTACTCCATCCCTCCATCGTAGACAAGGTCTGCCGCGCTGTCGCCTTCAATACATGCTGCCACAAAGGACTTTCCGGGCAGGCTTGTAGCGTCTCTGCAATATGTCGATTTCCTCACAACATTTGACTCTACTGGTTGAAGAAATGAAAAGTGTATTGGTCGTTTCAATGCCCACCAAATTGTCACCATAACCTTTTTTTGGGTGAAGATCGGGCTTGGGGGTGTGTTTTGGTTTTTTTTTCACCTGCATGCAACCACAGCCTAAGTCTTTTATGATTATCATACAGAATCCACTTTTCATCCGTTGCAAAAGCGGATCAGTTTGGTTTCTTAATCTAAGTGATGCGCCGATTTCCGGGTGCCGTCGTTTTGGGACTCGTTCAGTTTATTGGGTACCCACTTATCAAGTTTCTTTACCCTTCCTATGAGAGAAAGGTGACGACTGATTATATTGGGGATCTTCCATGCATTGTGAAATCTCTCGCACCAATTTCGTTGATTCCGCATCCACCGTTGGTCTTAAAACATCGTCGTCAACTAACGTTTCCAGCTTCCCACGTGGTTCATATAGGAGGCTGCAATCTCCCGAACGGAACTTTCCAAACCAACGTCGTATAGTACGTTCGTTTACCACTAGATCGTGAAATACGTCATTAATGTTTTTCATTGCCAATGACGCATTATGTCCCATACTAAATTCATAAAGGAAGAGGGTTCGAAGTTGAACTGCCGACAGCATGGTAAAGAATTCGTGGAAAAAAAACGGTAGTAGTAACGAATTCTCACACGTCAAGCACACGTACCACTTTACTTCATAAAAAAAGGAAATTTAACCTTCTGGCACAGATGTTTGTAGCGTCTCTAACAGATACACACACAATACACAAGCAAATAGTGAAGGACACCGAACGAAAGTCGAATAAGAAAATGCATCAGAGCCGTATACCATAGCGATAACATAACAATTCACATCAGTGGAATATACTTGAGTTCAAAAATCGAATTCTAAGCACGGCCAGTAGCCTGATGTGTTACGCATTAGTTAAATTTTTGGTGATTCTAACTGTCATAGCGTTAGTCCGAATTACATGTTCTTCACTATCATTCCAAACGCCATAGGCTCCTCTTCGCTAATTCGAGCTAGGTGTCCCGCCCACGGAAGTCTACCGAGCTTGATTTTTCTTACAACATTAGCTTCAAGGTAGATCGCATACAACTTATGGTTGTAGCGTCTCCGCAATCGTCCTCCCTCACATACGGGGCCAACAATTCTCCTTAAGACCTTCCTCTCGAACGCGGCTAACAGTTCAGACTGCCTTTTATTGAGCACCCAGATCTCGGATCCATACATGAGTACTGGTAAGACCATGGTCTTGTACAATAGTAGCTTGGATGTTCTAAATAAATTTCGGGATTTAAAGAGCCTTGATAGACCATAGTAGGCTTTGTTGGATTTAATCAGCCATTCGCGTATTTCTTCTTCCATATGGTTATCGGCTGGTACTATTGACCCAAGGCAGTTAAAGGATTGCACTACTTCAAATTCGTGCTCCACTACCCTGATAGTTTGGCCAACGTTAGGTCTTCTCTTCACAGAAGTTGCCACCATATTGTTACGGCTGATACTATTGACACAAGGTAGTTAAAGGATTGCACTACTTCAAATTCGTTCCACTACCCTGATAGTTTGACCAACGTTAGGTCTTCTCTTCGCAGAAGTTGCCACCATGTACTTAGTTTTCCCCTCATTCATGTGCAGTCCCAGTTTGTATGCCGCCTCCTCGATCTGGATGAAGGAATCCTGACCAGCCGATTCGGTTCCACCGATGATGTCGATGTCGTAGGCAAGTATCTGGCAGGACTTGGTGACAATATTCCCTCTAATTGTGACGCCAGAGTCACGGATTGCTTTCTTCACTGCCGAGTTGAAGAGGAGGCAGGCCAGACCGTCCCTTTGTCAGAGTCCATTAAAGATGTTTATTGGTTTGGACAGCAGTCCCGCTATTTTCAGTTGACTAGTTACGTTGGTCATAGTCAACCTACAAAGTCGTATCAATTTGATTGGAATACCGAACTCTCTCATGGCATTATATACTTCTACCCTAGCTATGCTGTCGTAAGCGGCCTTAAAGTCTGTAAATAGCTGATATAATAGAATCTTAAATTCCACACATTTTTCCATCGCCTGCCTAAGCGTCAATATCTGATCAATCGCTGATTTCCCTGGGATGAAGCCACACTAACATTGACCAATGATGACTTTAGCGTATGGGGCTATCCGAACTTGTAGGGTAGTGGAGAGTATCTTATAGGCGGTACTCAGCAATGTTATACCCCTATAGTTGCTGCACAGTGTGATATCTCCGTTTTTATGTATGGGGCAAATTATACCACGATGCCAATCTTCCGGCATTTCCTCTTGGTCCCATACGTGCACCACCATCTCATGAATTGCGTGATGTAACGCTGCCCTTCTTGTTTGATCAGCTCAGCTGGTATGCCATCAGCTCCGGGGGCTTTATTTGATTGTAGCTGTCTTATGGGTTTTAATGTTTCCTCAATGTTTGGTGGCGGCAGCATTTGGTCTTGATCTTGCATTGGTGGAGCTTCCAATTCTTGTGTGAGCTGACCATGTAGCGATTCATTAAAGTGCACTTCCCATCCCTCTAGAATGCCTTCAGGATCGGTGATCAGATTACCCTCTTTATCCTTACAGTAAATGCAGCGTGGTGTGTACTGCGTCATACTGCGGATTATTTGGTAGAACTTCTGCGCCTGGTGCGGACTTCCCTCTCTACTTTTCTCTATTTCACAGACTAGATTCTTTTCCCAGCGACTTTTCTTTTGTCTGTGGAGTCTTTTTTCAGATCTTCTGAGCTGTTTGTAATTCTCCTCGCGTACCCGCGTCCTATGAGACTGCTGAATTGACCGGTATGCAGTATTCTTACGTCCAGTCGCTAGTTTCCACTCATCATCAAACCAGTCGTTCCGATCTCTACGACTACTGCCTAAGATGGAGTTGGCAGTGCTAATGACAGTATTCTTATGGAGTGTACATTTCTCTTCTACGCCTCGCATTCTGGCTCCAGGACTTACTCTCCCTCCAGCGACTTCTTCGAGGGCGAGTCTTAGCACATGACTAAATGTTTTGCTGATGTTCTCATTGCGTAAAGCAACCGTGTTGATTCGAACCGGATCCATGGATGCAATACATCTCCGTAAGGCAATCCGCGCTCGGAAAACTGTACCAACAAGATAGTGATCCGAGTCGACGTTGGCACCTCGGTACGTTCGTACCGTCATCAGGCTCGAAGAGTGGCGGCGATCTATCAACACGCGGTCAATTTGGTTGCGAGTGGCTTCATCAGCTGATACCCAGGTGGCTTTGTGGATATCTTTACGCGGAAACCTGGTACTCGCAACGACCAAGTTTTTTGATGCTGCCAGTTCGATGACTCGTAATCTATTGTCATTAATGTTCTCATGCAAATTATGGGTACCTGCGTAGTGCCTGAAAACCGAATCCCGACCTATTTTCGCATTCAAATCATGAAGAACAATCTTCACATCGTATCTTGGGCAGGCGTTGAGGGCCCGTTCGACGTGCTCGTAGTATTCTTCTACTATATTAATTATATTATTCAGTATAATTTCCCCTACAATAAATATTAATATTTCAATTACCCCCTGCATAGAATAATAGATGGAAATGTTCTATAAAGAAAATACAACAAAATAAAAAGTTTTACAAAGTGTAAAGAGCAAAAGTTAACACGACAAATCTCCTTAGTTTTGAGCATAATCTCAAGTAATATATATATTGCCTGCCATTGGCCAGGAGTAAAAAGAAGAAGAGAGTGAATACAATTATCAGACACAATTATTGATAAAAAAGTAATTATATAATTATTATTATAAAATAATAATTAATAAAATACAAGAAAACATTATTTTTAATCAAATATTTAATGATAAACATATAAGCGAAGCATAATATTTTCAATAACACGTGTAATTAATTAACAAACCAAAAACTTAATTAATTTTAATCGCATCTACAGTTAATAATACAATAATTTATTTATATTAAATATAATTCAAAAGCAATAAAAGAATGAGAAGCTACCAAAACTATTTACATTAAATCACATCTATAATTAAAGTATTTACCACCTACACCAAGTAAAGAACAAAAAACAATATAAATTAATTATTCCGAAAAAATTCGTCGTTTTTATTAGCATAAAAAAAAATTACTACCATAGTTAATTAAAATGCTTATTATATAAATAAATGAAAAACGACGAGAAATGTTTTTTTTTTGTATATAATTAACTCATTTACCACCTACTCCAAGTAATAAAAAGACAATATAAATAAATGATTCCATAAAAAATTATTCCTTATTAGCAATAAATAAAATATTTATCATCGTATTCAATATAAATTGTTCACCTCCCCAGTATATAATACTTTCTTTATGAAGATCGTACCTCGAAAGTGATAAATAAATGCTACGAAAATGTTCACTTTTAATCATATATATAATAAATTTATTTACCGCTTACACGAAAATCATAATCAATTAAATTTATTTGTTCCCCCAGTGTATAATATAATAAACTGTTACTTTTAATCATATCTATAATTAGCCATATTTAATCATATCTATAATTAGCCTATTTACAACCCCGAAAACAATAAACAATATAGATTAATTAATTAATTTATAAAAATCGCCTTTTTAATAAATAAAATAAAATATTTATTATCATGTTCAATTAAAATTATTTATTTCCCCAGTGTAAAGTACAAAATGCAAAAATGGAAAACCAACAAACAAATATATCAAAGTGAAATGAAAAATTAAGCAAATTCTATATAAAATTTTAATATTCTATAATCTGTTGCGTGAAAACCCGTTAATCAATAAAAAAGTGAAAAAAAAAATCTCCTACATTCTTCCTTTTCTTAAAAAAAAAATCGCAACCTTCTAAAATAATCACCGAAAATACAACGAGGATACGAAGTGAAATGCACAATAATTAGCAAGTCAAGTAAAGTTGGTATAGTACAATAAAATTATTAAATTGCATATCATTCCATTTTAGTCTACATTCACATAACTCCTAATTATTTAATATATACATAAAAACTCCCATACCAAAAACAAACGTGAGCGATATAGTAATTAACGATTGTTCATATACTGAGATAAAATCAAAATTTTGTGATAATTTTTTGTTATTGTTATTTTCACATCGTTTATCTAGTATTTTTGTTATTACCATCATCTCGCCGGTAATAGTCGTCGTCGTAGACGTCACCACCATCGTCGTTGCCGTTCTCTCGTCATTCACGTTGTCGTGTACCAAATGAATAATATTTACGAATTAAAGAACAAGAGAAGATGAAAAATTTTAACAGCAATAAACGAAAACAAAAATCATCAAGAAAAAAGAAAAAATTGTTGTTAAAAATTTATGTGATCGTTTTCGTGCTATGAAGTGTTGCTGTTGTCATTTGATCAGAAATTTGATAACTATGTAGGTATAAAATTATCATTATAAATATATATATTTGCTACACTCTACTACAATACATTATATATATATATATATATATATATATATATATATATATATATATATATATATATATATATATATATATATATATATATATGTCCTTACATCAAACATATTCGTGTGAGTCATACAATATAAATAACTTTAGTAACGTCAATAATAATAATAAAAACAAAACAAAAAGTAAATAACAAATAATAGTAATAATAATAATAATTATATCAATAATGATACACGTAATAATAACTGTAATTGTGATAAAAATAATAATACCGACATAATAATAATATTTCATAATTAATAATAAATTTAGTTAAGTTTCAAATTATTATTGCTATTACTATTCAATGTTTTCCTACTTTCTTTCATTCTCTCTCTTGTTGTATTTTGTTTTCGTACTTGTGCATTTTTGTCAGTCTATCACCAATATTCACTTAACACGGTAATTCCTTTATTTTCATATTATGTATAAACTATTACGTATAGGTACTGTCTTTCTTTCCTACATTTTTTTATGAATTCGTTAACTCTAAAAATATTACGTTAACAATTTTCTTATAATTTTAAATTATAAATAAAACAGACGTTGCCTTCAAACTGAACGTTCGTTTTTCATAACCCTTCTACTAAAATGCTTTTGATGAAAGTTACTTTAACTTAGCTGGTGGAATCACATTTAAATATAATATTTTATAATACACTGTCTGTCCTAAAAGTTTTTTTTTTATCAAAAATTCTTTAATTTAATAGTAGATGGCTGGATAGGCTTAATTAATAAATTTGTCACTCCGGCTGATATGGACCAAGTTGTCCTTGACCCCGCTCGACAGTTAAGTCACATTCAATGTAGTCTCCCTGCAATGCAATGCACTTGTTGCGGAGTCTCTGCCACTCCTTAAAGACATATTCAAAGCCATAGTTGGAGAGCAGCTCCAAAGCACCCGCTACGGCTTTTATAGTCGCACTTGCACCAGGAAATCGACGAGCTTTGAATTCTTTTTTGGTCTGTGGATATTAAAAAAATCATTCGGACCTAGAGCCGTTTATAAGGCGGATGTAGTTCACCGGGACTTAATTTCCCATTGGCAACGTGCGGGACAAGCGACGGAGCGTTATCGTAATGCAATTTGCAACGCTAAACGGGATTCGGTCCTATTTTCAGTAGCTGCTTCAGTGAAGTGATGTAATAAGCCGCATTGATAGTCTGCCATTGGATATGTGGCGGTTCCGCCAAACCCCACGGTTCGCCTTCCTGAAAAAATCCCATTAACTGCTACCCAGTCTGCATAAGCTTTCGCTAATGCAATCGCATTAGCATCTTAAATGCTCCACGCATTAAAACAATCAAATTTATATAACCTAAAAGTCCCTGGATGAGAAAACTTACCTTTCATGCATCTCTTTGCATACAATTCCTGTAAGATTTCTTTCTTACCTTATCAGGAATCTCAAACTAATTCGGCACCTTCGGTGTCAAGCTAATCTCCCTAGACGAATTCCTGTAAACAAAAAGATTTGAATTACATATGATGTAACCTTCACCAGGGGCCATAAACATTGCGCTGTCTATTTTTCAGCTTCGCCATGTGTATGATAAATCTCTTAACATACACAATGGTCGGCGACCTTTTTCTCCCAGCAATAATATACCAGCAGCTGCATTCAATCAATCGCTGAAGCCAATTTCTCTAACTCACACCATGAGTAAACAAAAGATCGCTGTCCTTCATCAGGCATTCTGGCGATACGCAAATAATTCAATACCTACCCTTACTAGCGATGCCATAAACATCATTTCTCAGTAACCTAGCTAAAACCAATTAGCACATTTTCACATCGTATCGTCATCTCTTTGTTTAGCCGCGACGCACATGTTCCAACAAAGATCCCATTAGCATCCGACGATTTCGGTTTTATTTGCTTTACCGAAATCGTATCTTATGAATGCACTTTATGCCCTTTCTTTGTTCTAGGTTCGTTCTCATCCATGAAAGAACCATGAACACACACCATTGCACTAAAAGAGTGCATTTCCTACAGCGTCCGCACCCTTAAGAAAAAAGTTTTTCTCTCTCTTCCCTTGTTTCTTAGCCCTAACCTAGGATGGAATTCATGTCAGAGTTCCATCCTCGGTAAGTCCTTTACCATCCGTTGACCACGCTGGTCACATCACCTCCGCTCTCCGCCGGCTGCGGAGATGCGTTTATAAACAGGTCGTTTGTGAAGTGCTGTTTGACTTGATAGCTCGTCTCACATTTTAAGCGGTAGTGAAGACTAAAGTGTTTGGAATTAAATTAACTGCAACTTTTCTTTTAATAATTAAATAAATTGACATCCAACCGTGTAATCCTTAAGTAAAATCAATAAAAGAACATTCGATTCAATAGACCCAAACAGTGCCTTTTATTTACTCCTTGTGATCGGTGTGTTGCGGTTGTTGTTTCTTTTTGACGGATCAGGTTCAGCAGTGGAACTTTCTTTTAGTGACGGTGGGACGAAGTAGGACCCCGTGTCGTACGCCGGCACATTGACTTCGCACCCCACAGATACACCTTATTCCGATAATAAAAAAATGATCACCACCGATAATCAAGACAAAAAAATGATCACCACTTTCTATACAGATTTTTAGGCTCCCCCTGTTTCAACTCATTGTATACCTTGCTTTTTTGTTCAACTGTCATCGGGAGTAATATTGCGGATACATTGGAATCAGGCTTCACACGTTGCCATGATTCTGTTTTTGAAACAGCGACAGGAGCCGCGAAATTAACCTACACGATCGTCAAATGGTATTTATATGCTACATATTGAAATATCAAGCAAAATAGCGAGTTATCTTTCCTTTAAACATGTCCATCATCACAGTTTCCGCGTTAATAATTTTTTCGGTAGGAGCGGTGACAGATTTCCGGGGACATCCTTCCAATTCACACGATTCCGTGTTGTGGCATCAAAAACACCGTGTTTTACTTATCGTAACATTGCTAAGTGTCATGTACAATTCTTTATGAATGTCGGTAGATGTTAACCCACGCAAAACACAACATTTTATTCCACACCGTCATTCGCCTAATGTAAACATCACTAAGTTTTTCAGGCGAAATTTTACACGTGTACTTTATTGCGCAGTTCTCGCAAGGCTGTTCGTGCTGTCGTCGCCAAATTTTGTATGCTTACAGCAAAATCTTCTCCCTTTTCGGATGCATATCATATTATAGCGCAAAAGGTACGTATTCGTACAACGAGTCTTTATGGAACACTCGTCCTATCTATAGAGTACCCAAAAATGGGTACTTGGGCTGATGGAGTCATTCAGCCAGTAATCCGGTACAGTCATTTCTTCCGTCAGACGAAAGAGTTACTAATCAATAATATGCGGTAGAGCTACATTGACGCAAAAGGTTTCACTAATCAATAATATGCGGTAGAGCTACATTGACGCAAAAGGTTTCGACACGCCTATATTAGTGCAGTTTTGGCGATTTCTACTGAGCGTACCACCGAGCACGAATTACAAATCATAAGGTTGAATTTTATGATATCTTCCTTTAACTTTTGTAGAATAGAAAACCAATTTGAACACCACTTAAGTCAAATGAAACTACACTTTATAAAGCACATGCAGCACCGAATCAACGATTACTTGTAAGTGACCGAAACGAACTGGCTTATACCTGGAGGATAAAAACAAAAGCCGACGCCATCGAACATTCTAATTAACTGACGTAGCTCTGCTTTTTTCTCTAACATTCGCAATTTACCCGTAAATATTTGTAACTGACATATGGTACCGCCCAAGAAGTGAATCCTGTAATTTAACGACGCCGTACAATTATTTCACATATTTTGGAACCATGGGGTCGAATATGAGTGCCCCTTCCATAACTAGGAGCATACATCAAAAATACATTCTTTCGTTCTCATATTACGGTACTCAATATTATAATATATCTCACCCCATTGCAATGGTTGCAAGAGTTTCGTATCAAAGTTTCGCTCTCACATTACGGCCCTCAATATATAATATATCTCAATATTATAATATATCTCACTCCATTGCAATGGTTGTAAGAGTTTCGCATCGATCAGTGCAACAACCTCGGATTGAAGTGCAATTTATATGTGAGGTCTGACGACTAAGTGAAACCCATTGAATCTTTGTACTTTTGAGGTCGTATCCCAGTTACATACATACAAAGTTATCTTGATTACACGTATGCCCTATTATCTGAAAACAAAAGAGTTCCGTAATGACCGTAAACTAAGCATATTATTGACCCTGTTCCCTATTTTATATGTGTTCTTACATTAACTTACTGATTCTTCGCAAGCACTCCAAATTAAACAAATATAATTATACACATTCGCTTTTCTTAAGTGATTCTGATGTTTTATGTTGATGATGGCATCTGCCTTCTGACATTACCTTCTTTCGAGCCCACTCGCCATCGCCCCCCCCCCTGTTCATATTCCTGCAATCCTCCTCAAGCTCTCCTCTCACTGATCTTCAATCTCTCACTCAGTCAAGGTGTATTCCCCCACATTTGAAAAACCTCCTTCATCACTCCCATCCACAAGAATGGTCACAAAACCGATGTCACGAACTAACGCCCCCGACGCCGAACAGTCCCACTTACCCAAGATTCTCGTAAGCATTCTATGCGTATCTCTTAGTTTTCGTTGCAAATCTTTTACTTCACCAAATCAACATGGTTTTCTCAATCGCCGATCAACTACAACCAACCATGTTCACTTTCTTTACACTCTCAGCACTAGAGCACGGTAACGAGGTCGAGATGGCCTCAACCGACCTCAGTAAAGCATTCGACAAAATCTCCCACAATCTAATCCTCTTCAAGTTATCCTCCCTCGGCTTCGAAGCTGGATTACTGAAATGGATTTCTTCCTTTTTTTTCGGTTCAGTTTAGCAAAAGGATCGGACCGTGCATATTGACCAATGCGAGTTGTTTTCAGCCAATTTGGCATGCAATATGTCGATTTCCTCACAACATTTGACTCTACTGGTTGAAGAAATGAAAAGTGTATTGGTCGTTTCGATGTCCACCAAATTGTCACCATAACCTTTTTTTGGGTGAAGATCGGGCTTGGGGGTGTGTTTTGGTTTTTTTTTCACCTGCATGCAACCACAGCCTAAGTCTTTTATGATTATCATACAGAATCCACTTTTCATCCGTTGCAAAAGCGGATCAGTTTGGTTTCTTAATCTAAGTGATGCGCAGATTTCCGGGTGCCGTCGTTTTGGGACTCGTTCAGTTTATTGGGTACCCACTTATCAAGTTTCTTTACCCTTCCTATGAGAGAAAGGTGACGACTGATTATATTGGGGATCTTCCATGCATTGTGAAATCTCTCGCACCAATTTCGTTGATTCCGCATCCACCGTTGGTCGTAAAACATCGTCGTCAACTAACGTTTCCAGCTTCCCACGTGGTTCATATTGGAGGCTGCAATCTCCCGAACGGAACTTTCCAAACCAACGTCGTATAGTACGTTCGTTTACCGCTAGATTGTGAAATACGTCATTAATGTTTTTCATTGCTAATGGCGCATTATGTCCCATACTAAATTCATAAAGGAAGAGGGTTCGAAGTTGAACTGCCGACAGCATGGTAAAGAATTCCTGGAAAAAAAACGGTACTTGTAACGAATTCTCACACGTCAAGCACACGTACCACGTTACTTCATAAAAAAAGGAAATTTAACCTTCTGGCACAGATGTTTGTAGCGTCTCTAACAGATACACACACAATACACAAGCAAATAGTGAAGAACACCGAACGAAAATCGAATAAGAAAATACATCAGAGCCGTATACCATAGCGATAACATAACAATTCACATCAGTGGAATATAGTTGAGTTTAAAAATCGAATTCAAAACACGGCCAGTAGCCTGATGTGTTACGCTTTGGTTCAATTTTTGGTAATTCTAACTGTCATAGCGTCAGTTCGAATCACACGTTCTTCACAATCCATCCCAAACGCTATATGTTCACTCGAGAACTTCTTATTTCCGACTGAGCGCAAATCGGACATCTCATGTGGTGCAATCCAATATTTGCAGTCCAATGGACTTCTGAATGATCGCCAATATGGATTTCGTGGCAGGCGGTCCACGAGAGACCCTTTGAAAGCTTGGCATTGGATATCTTCAAGGCCTTTGGCCGCGTCTGGCACGGGTCATTGTTGAGCAATCTCCGTTTATACGGGCTTTTCCCATCAGCTTTGCGACTGGACGAAGACCTTCCTCGAAAATCCGTCAATCCCGGTTGTTGTGGAGAGCGAGTTTTCGGATCTGTATCCAATTAATTTCGTTGTGCCTCAAGGTTCTATTTTGGCTCCAACATTGTTTTTGCTTCACATAAATGATTTGCTGGAAGCAGCGGGTGGCCGGGTGGTCACTTTTACAGATTATAGTACATTTGTTTCCTCTTTATCGAACGGCCGATTAATGCGTCAATGGCGCACGAGTTAAGATGTTGCCAGATCCTCTCTCTGAATACGGTTCTTGATAGTGTCCGACAGAGGGAAAGCGTCGCTCTCGTTAACTTCATTGCTACGAAGATACAAAATACAACTTCACAAAGCAAAGTGGATCATCGGTTCCAGAGCTGGTGATGAATGGGCAGGTCCTCGAATCTAGGGAAAACATAAAATTGCTCGGCGTCACGGTCTGTGGGAATATATCGTGGCGAAAACACGTGTCGAACATCGGCAGGTCCGCCTTAGGAAAACTGAGCTAACTTTTTAGAGCCAAGAAATATTTTACTCCGGCCCAATTTCTTCTCCGGTATAAATCCCAAATTAGACCTGCGCTCGAATACTGCTCTCATGTTTGGAGCTCTACTCCAAAGCATACCCTCGACCTACTTGAGAGCATACAAACATGAGCGATCCGCCTGATCGGGAACACGGCGCGGATGTCGGGATTACAGTCTCTATCATATCGAAGGTGCGTAGCTGACCTCTGACTGATTTACAGATATGGGTACTGTTCTTCGGAGATTCGTGGTATTGTTCTGTGGGGGATCTCTATATCACACGGAGAACCAACCCACAATTCTAACCAACCTTGACCGCTTACAGCGCGTCACCTCAACCCAACTCCCCATGCAAAATCCGCAATAGTATACATTCCAAACTTTGCAATAAAACACACTCCAAAACCCGCAACAGAATACATTCCAAATCCTCCCCGCATACATCATCATCATCATCATCACCATCATCGGCACCACAACCGGGAACCGGTCTTGGCCTTATTTAGCAAGTCCTGAGGCTTGTTAAATTTTCCATAATGATATGTTTTTTCCGGGCAAGGTCATTAGTCATCACCGCATACATTTTCCAAAAATTGCTTCGGTCAATTCTTTACTTAAGTCATATTCCTTCCTTGCGACCAAGCAATCTTAATTTCCCCCGAAATTCATATGCTGTAATAAAACGCATATTCAAACCTACAACGGAATATTAATCACCACCACCAACTACACCGAGCCGCATACATATCCCCGAAATTGCTTCGGTTAATTCTCTATCTAAATTATATCCCTTGCTTGCACCCAAGCAATTCCAATTTCCCCCGAAAACCATTTCGGTTCCTTTCCTCCTTGGACTATACTTCTTGCTTGCAACCAAGCGGCAGCTAATTTTCCGCGAAACAACCATCACAACGATCAAGACCCTCAAGATCATACTTGGCTATGCCGCCGAAACCAATTTCCCTGTACACACAACCAACGAATGCAACTCAGCTTATACGGCGAGGATTCCCCGTAACTAATCCCCTATACAGGCATAGCAACTCTTCTCGAAATTCCTAGTAAGTGGCAGTGAGTTTATTTCAGCTATGACTCAGCCGCCACGACGGGATGAATACATTCTTTCCATTTATTAGTCAGTCGCGATTCAGCCGCCGCCGGGGCCACTCCGCCGCCTGCAAGCATTTTGTTTAGTTCCAAATGTTTCCATTCGATACACTCAGTCGGTGTTGACGTAGTGTATTTCGGGAAAACGTTGTCACTACGTGACGTGCATTTTGGCCACCTTATGTTTGGCAATCCTCGCGTATCAAACAGCCTTTTGTAATATAGTTCGGCACAACGCGGGTCACTGTTGGGAGCATGCGATTTACCCAACCACCAGAGGCGGAAAGTCGTGGAGTGTCTCGAGACGTTATTTTCGAAGGTCCTCATGCATTGTTAATTGAATTCAATCTGCAAAATTTCGCGTTGGAGATCAAACCGGGATTAAGTGCTCGTGGTACCGTGGGTAAGAGAAATATAACACTGAAATAACCTTAAGTAAAAGGGGAGATTAATTAATAAACAAATGTTTAAGTGAATACAAAAAATAAAGAAAAGGCGAATCAAACAACAAGCCGGTACGTTTTATTCCTTTTTCTTCCCCGTTGGTGAACGTTAGCAATTTTATTGGCCCAGTGACGTGTTGGGGGTACAGTGAAACCGCGCCCGTGCTGGCGCACCCTACGTAAACCCCCACAGTTCCACGCAATTCGACTTATATGCGCCTTACAAGACAATCCGACGGATCGCACCAATTTGTAATTCATCTCCGAACGGGGCGAACATCTCTGCATCAGAACTGCTTCCGTACAGAGCGGGAAAGCTTTGGAATACCATTCCCACGCGAGTCTTTCCGGAGCGTTTCAACTTGCGATTGTTCAAGAAGAGCTGTAACGGTTATTTGGTAGCATCTCGGGGCGACTACTCGGGGCAATGACTCGGCGCTATTAAAAAAAAGTTGAGATTTTAGGAAGTGAAAATTGGTGTGAATCACGTTGCTCATTTGTTACAAGTTGGGTGCTGTAAGTCGACCTTAAATACAGACAACGAAAGCACGTGAAGTACAGCGTTGTTTTCGCCCTACGACGTTACTTATAACGCTTTTTCTTTCGCTACATAAGGTCTTGTTCTGAAATCGAACGTCTTTAAGGTGCACAAGGATCCGTCAGCTTTTATTTCAGCAACTACTCTATCGTTTTTGCAGATTCCACATCTATTTTCTTCGAGTATTACATTGAGTTCAACATTCCCCTGCCTTAGGTAATGGTTCTCCTCCATCATTCTAACGTCCCAAATCCTCGATTGAACAAACTCAATTTTGGTTATTATTGGTCACGAGATCATGGGAGAGTAGCTATGTGACACACAAACTCAATAAAATCACCTGATAAAAAAAAATGAAACTGAGGTGCCATATGCAGTGAACTGTTGCACTACGCTGAAAGTTATGACCCTTTAAAATTAAGCAAGCAAACAAATACCGAATAACTTCTATCACATTTATATATGTAAGCTCGTATAAGTCTAAATGACTAAATAAAATATTCCAGTCATAAAAATATCATTTTCCTCCCAGGCGTCTTACAGGAATTTACCTGTAACCAATTTTGATAATATAAGGTGGGCCATAAATTGTTGCAAGCGGCGGGGCGTAATAACCGTATAAACAATTCCAACAACAACGTAATAAATAATCCCCCGCCACTCGCGCGAGTTATGTTTCCGCGAGTATTTCTTTTTCTTTCGCACTGGATCACTCCACAATAATAAATGAAACAAGTCTTTTATAGTTACTTCCTTTATTTTTTCTTTATTTTGCTATCTCTCTTTTCTTCATTTTATTTAATTTATTTTTACACTTTGTCTTAACTCTTTACTTTCATTCAGATATTTTTTTTTAATTTCTTAACAATAATAATCAGAGTTTACAGAAGTCCCTTAACAGTTGTATATATATAATGTTAGTTCAATTCTTAACGTTCGTCCGCTTTTAATTACTTTCTTTACAATCTCTGTAAGACTTCTTTTTGATCTCTCAACACTGACAATCAAGCTTCACTTAAGTTCGTTGGTGGTCACTTATATTTAAGGTTTGGTTAACTTTTGATGATGCAACTGCACTAATATCAAACTTCACTTATACTATTCCAGAAAAACTATCAATGTCACTCTGTCTTTAATTTTACAATAATTATTTTTACTTTTGGGTTTTTCTTTCATTCACTTTAAACATTCACCGGACCTTTCTTTTGTATCGCTCATCCACTTCCAACTGCCCTGACTATCAAATCCCACTATCACTCTACGCTCTCCTTTCAGACTCCCAATTCTATCGATTCACCACCAGAACTAACTCCTACTTTGCTTGTGCCCCTTCTCGTTACCTTGGGGTCAACACCTCCCGATTACGATAATGCAATTTCGATTTGCAATGACCTTAATTTTGATTTTCGATTCCAGTTTGCAATTGCGTTGAATTGTGGTGTCAGCCGATATATCTTCATCGATTTGAGCCACAGTTCAATATCCGCAGTTGCCAACTGAACTAGTTAATTTTCCGTGCAATTACTTGCTTTGCTGAGGTTTATCGGTTGTGCCGAAATGTGCAATTAATTACTTCTTTTGGTTTAATAGTTATACCGAAATGTGCAATAAATTGCATTAACGTTCTGGGGGTTATCCGAGTTCAGAAACGGATAGCGTTTTTTGGTTTGAGTGCAGCAATGACCTCTGTACCTCATCTTTATCTATGATGTCACTGACACCCTTAACACGCGCCTGTCACTCTAACGGTTTTTAAGAAATCAAGTGTTGTCATTTGCAGAAATGTATGGCTCACCCTATATTAGAGAATGAGATTTCCTTTGATTCAGACATGACTTTCTTCTTCATATAGCAAAACCTATCTCACCCATCTGCCGTATTTTCATCTGCTCGCACTGACTTATTGCAGCATCAACTAATTACTATGTCCTTGGCCACAAAACACCACATTCCTAAAGGAGGATTAGTGCACCCAAATTATACCATATCACTGACCAGTCAGAAAATTTCAACTCCTGCAGTTTAACTTTTGAAAATGCCGATGCCTGTACTGGCAGTTCAAAAAATGCGTCCGATATTTATTTACAAAAAATCCTTTGCATAAAATTGTAAAAACCAAAAAAGAAAAACCTGATTTTAAAGTAAAAAGCTAAACTGCTCCCAACCAAGAAATTACAACAAACTTTAAATATCCTATCGCTCTCAGTACCTACATTCCAGTGCAGGGATGCATTTGGTTTATCCTCTTCTTCCCCCCTTTCGGACAACTCCAAACCATCGTAATCTAAATGTCATTTTGCAAATTGTGAATCCTTGTCCGTGTGTCTGCATAGTGTGGTGTCACCGAGAGTTCGTCAGTGCATAAATGTTTTTAATTAAAGTGGTTTCGAAAGAAATCGAATATTCTCTTCGGGATTGAAACGTTCCCAGTAGAATGTGGAACCTGAATTTGAGAAAAAAATTCTTGGATAACTTGAATATTCACAGTTTCTTTTCAACGTTCTTCGAAGGAAAGTTTGGAGATGTCAACTAATGGCGCCATAAATTCCCAGACATCATTTGGGTACTGTGACAAACAAATCGAAGAAATTGAATTTATATTTTATTGCTTTACGAGGAAGTGTGAATGTGGAGACGTTGTCGAGGATTTTTAGGAGCCTAAAGGAAAGATACCTTTTCGTTATATATTTTTTTACATTATTTGCGTTTCTGGTTGGGTTGGTGTTTTCAACTTTTGTTCGGTTTTCTTTATAACAAGTCCTGTAAATAGATCACTTTATTTCACGAATCAGATCAGTTCTAATGTCACTACAATTATTATTATCAAAGAATACCACAAACGTTAATACGAGGGTTGGCTTTTATATTTCGGGATTAGAGAACAAAAACAAATATTAATCATCGAAAATCACTTTATCCTTTTTCAAAATATTCCCCATGAAGATCTATACACTTTTGAATACGTTTGAACCAATTGTCGAAGCACTTTTGCCACTCTGATTGAGGTATCTCCAACACATGCATTCTGAATGCAGCAACCGCTTCTTCAGGTGTCGAAAAACGTTGACCTCTCAGTTTTTTTTTTACGTACGGGAATAAAAAGAAGTCATTCGGTGCCAAGTCAGAACTATACGGCGGATGACCCATCAAATCGATGTTTTGGGTGCTCAAAAATGTAGTTGTCGCAGCCGATGTGTGAGAGCTCGCATTGTCGTGGTGAAGAGTGATCCGTCTTCGGCGGTTGGTTTTCCTGATTTCTTGGAAGACAACTGGCAAACAAATGGTTGTGTACCACTCAGAATTGACTGTTCTGCGTTGTTCTAGTGGTACGGTTGCGACATGTCCAGTTTTTCCGAAAAAACAGGCGACCATTTGCTTGGAAGTGCTTCGTGCGCGAACAACTTTTGTTGGATTTGGCTCATCTTGAAACACCCAGACAGTCGACTGCTGTTTACTTTCGGGCTCATACGCGTAAATCCACGATTCATCACCTGTCACGATGTCATAGACGTGTTTCGAAGCACCGCGACCGTATTTTTTGAGCATTTCTTTCGACCAATTGACACGAGCCTTTTTTTGGGCGATTGACAAATTGTGTGGGATCCAACGCGAACAAATTTTTTTGACAGTCAAATGTTTATGCAATATTGAATGTATGCTGGTCCCACTAACGCCTAAGGTTGTCTCAATCTCACGATAGGTCACATGACGATCTTCCAATATCAGTTCGCGCACAGCATCAATGGTTTTCGGAACAACAACTGATTTTGGACGACCGTCACCATACCATCGATAAACACTGGTCCTTGATGGAGCTTCATCGCCAAAAATTGAATTAAGTTCATCCATGCACTGTTGCTGAGTTAATCCACGCCGAAAGTTGTAAAAAATAATCGCACGAAAATGTTGACGATTTAATTCCATTTTTGGGCCGAGATGAATCTTTTAAGTTACTGTAAACAACGCAAATAGCGCTCGTATGTCAAAACGTTCTGAGTGCGCATAACCTCAAAAATGTCCAACTTTACGACAGAGCTGTCAATTGCCGGATTGCAACACTAGGGTTGCCAAATCCCGAAACATAAGAGGCAACCCTCGTATATACCTGGTTTAAGGGGGTATTCTGGTGTAGATGGCTAAATATCAATGTTTTTTAGAATTGTGTTAAAAAAAAAATATTTTTATTATCAGATTTTTGTCCAATATTTATTTATAACATTTACTATTTTTTTTACTATTTATTGGCCTGTAGGAACCCGAAAGTTCATGACCTCACCGACTCGACTCCGCCATTGTTCCCTGTCCCGTGCGCTCTCCTTCCGCGTTCGACCATCTGATCCGATCTCCTCGAGGTCAAACCTAACATTGTCCTCCCATCTCCGTCGCGGCCGCCCTGTCGGTCTCTTTCCCGTAGGCTTACCGTCAAGAATTCTATGCACGGTCCTATCGTTGCCCATTCACGCCACATGTCCCGCCCATCTTAATCTCCGTGACTTGATTACTCTCACTATTGTAGGTTTGCGATATAGCTCTTCCAATTCGTGGTTGTGGAGTTTCCTTCATTGTCTTCCCTCCTCGTCATATTTGCCTCCAAAGATACCCCTTAGGACTTAATTCTCAAATACGCGGGATTTGTTTTCTTCCCGTTTTGTGAGAGCCCATGTTTCGCATCCGTATAGAACAATCGGCATGATTATGGTTCTATAGACACGGAGCTTTATATTTCGTGATAGCAGTTTGGATTTCAGCAGTTTACTGACTGCATGCCAACTAGCGTTGCCGGAGTGTAGTCTTTTATTAATTTCCATCGACATTTCGTTACTGGCCGTCAGTATTGTTCCCAGGTATTTAAATTCTTTGACATTTTCAAATATCTTGCCCCTGATGTTTATGTGTGTTCTCTGAAGTCCGCCTGCTCTGGCCATAATCATGTATTGCGTTTTGTCTTCATTTATTTCTAGGCCCACCTCTTCTGCCGCTTGCATGATGATTTCACTGTTTTTACTTACAGGGCGGCATATTTTTTCGGGGTCTTGGGCTCTTTTGCGACAAGGAGCTTGACTTGCTCTCTCACATTGATGAAACGATCTGGAAAGTCAATTCTGCCCTCGGTTTCATGAAACGATGGTCTAAGGAGTTCTCCGACCCTTATGTTACTCGATCCCTTTACCTTACCCTCGTCCGTCCACTGCTTGAATATGCTAGCCACGTATGGTCTTCTTATTACAAGATCCATATCTGTAGAATCGAAAGTATTCAAGGTCGCTTTCTTCGGTTTGCTCTCCGAGGGCTAGAGTGGCAAAACCCCTTAATCCCCCCCGTACATTAACCGGCTCAAATTAATCAACCTTAGAACCCTTGAGGCGCGCTGTATCATGGCTGGCATAATGTTCATTCATCGGGACCTCTCCGGCTCGGTCAACTGCGCCTCCCTCCTTAACTTAATTCCTCTGAACACAAACCCCCGAAATACGCGTAATCCCCGCCTTATCTACATTCCCCTCACCTCACCTATTATGGTTTCAATGAACCCCTTTCGCGGATGCTGAGAAATGTTAACTCCAACTCCACCTTGTTCGAATTTGACTTCTCTACCCATATTCTCAAGCACCGCCTCCTAAACCATTCTCACCACCAATTTTAAGCGGCCCTTCCACACTTTATTATAACCTGCCCCCACCTCTTGTCACTAGTCGTGCCTTCTTAATTTGTTCTGGTTACCTTAGGTTAAGCCTACTTAAAATAGTTCTTAAGCTCTCTAATTTGTAGCTTATATGTATATACTTTAGTTTATTATGTTGCTTGAATTAAGGCACTAAATAGGGTACGTATAAATACGACCCTTTCCTTTGATGTTATAATTGGTTAACTGAAATTTGGTTAACACGACATAATAATCTGTCGAGGCGAAAGACAAAGAGACCGCGAAAAGTTAATTAATTTTAATTTTATTAGACTTCTCTCGGGAGAGGCGAACCTATAGCGTCGAGTGGGCGCCCCGAGATGCCATCAAATAACTGTTGCAGTTCTTTTTGAACAGTTGCAGGTTGTAACGCTCCGGGAACACCCGCGTGGGAAGGGAGTTCCACAGCTTCCCCGCTCTGTAATGGAACGAGTTCTGATACAGGGATGTTCGCGCTGTCGGGAGATGAACCACAAACGGGTGCGATCCGTCGGATTGTCTTGTGGAGCGCATATAGACCGAATTGCGTGGAACAATGCCAAGAATCTCCGAAGAACAGCACCCGTGATAATATCTGTAGAACAGACAGAGGTCGGCTACGCGCCTTCGATGTGATAGCGACTGTAGTCCCGACGTCAGCGCCGAGTCCCCGATCAGGCGGATCGCTCGTCTTTGTACGCTCTCAAGTAGGTCGAGGGTATGTTTAGGAGCCGAGCTCCTAAATTCGAGCGCGGGTCTAATTTGGGATTTATATAGGAGAAGTAGTTGGGCCGGAGTAAAATATTTCCTGGCTCTAAAAAGATAGCTCAGTTTTCCTGAGGCCGACCTGGCGATGCTCGACACGTGTTTATGCCATGATACATTCCCACAGACCGTGACGCCGAGCAATCTCAAACTTTCCCCAGCCTCGAGGGCCCGGCCATTCATCATCAGCTGTGGAACCGATGATCCGGTTTTCTTTGTGAATGTTGTATACTGGGTCTTCGTTGCGTTGAAGTCGACAAGATTGGCCTTTCCCCACTGCAGGACTTTATCTAGATCCTGATTCAGAGAGTCAATCTGTCTACATCTCAGCTGGTGCGACGTTGATGCACCAATCGGCCGATCACTCGAAAAGGAGGAAACAAGCGTACTATCATCCGCAAAACTGAACACTTTGTTATCCGTTGTCTCCAACAAATCATTTATGTGAAGCAAGAACAAGGTTGGAGCCAAAATAGAACCTTGGGGCACCCCCGAATTAACAGGATACAGATCCGAACACTCGCCGTCCACCACAACCCGGATCGATCGATTCTCGAGAAAGCTCCTCGTCCAGTCGCAAAGCTGTTGGGAAAGTCCATATGAACGAAGTTTGCTCAGCAATGCCCCGTGCCAGACGCGGTCAAAAGCCTTGGAGATATCTAATGCGACCGCCCTTGACTCACCATGCCGTTCAATCGCAGATGTCCATATATCGGTTATAAGTGTCAAAAGGTCTCCTGTGGACCGCCTGCCACGGAATCCGTATTGACGATCATTCAGAAGACCGTTGCACTCCAAATACTTAACCAACTCTGTATTGATGATTTTTTCCATTACCTTAGATAAAATAGACAGTAATGCTATCGGACGGTAATTTTGTGGGAGACACTTTTTTCCCGTCTTTGGGATTGGCTGAACTCGAGCGATTTTCCAGCAGGCAGGAAAGGTCCTCCGTGCATAAGATAAGCGGAAGAGTCTGCCAAGAACCGGCGATAGTTCTGGAGCACAGTTCCTAAGGACTATTGCTGGTATTCCGTCCGGGCCGGTTGCCTTCCTACAATCCAGTTCACGTAGAATGCGCTGAATAGTGCGCAGACGAAATCTCACATCCCGCATGGAAGACTGTACCGGCGAGATCACGGGTGGCTGCAAAAGGCCGGGATCGAGATTTGAATTCGCGGAAAATAAATTCGCAAACACATTAGCTTTATCCTTTGGATTCGTGACTAACGTCCCGCTGTCTGTCACCAACGGAGGGAAAGAGGAAGAAGCAAAGTTACTGCTGACAGCCTTTGCCATTGACCAGAAGGAGCGCGAACCAGTTGGGCACCGAAGGAGCTTATTGATCACCCTGTCGTTGTGAGCCTTCTTCGCGGTATCAATCGCCTGGTTTCACACGTTTCTGATTCTAACAAAATTCGTTCTGTTAACATCGGTGGGATTGGAGCGCCATTGCTTAAAAGCTCTATTTTTTGCCGCTGTAATCAGCTCGCATTTTTTGTCAAACCAAGGTTTATCAGACGAACTTCGTTTGATGGAATGTGGAATATACATCTCCATCCCCAGAAGAATAATCTCTGACACCGACTCCGCGCAAACGTTAACATCGGAGTTTCCGAAGCACATCTCGGACCATGGAAAGGATGCGAAGAAATCTCGCATATCGTCCCAGTTAGCGGCCCCATACTTCCATACATGGCGAAGCTGCCTAGGCCGGTTATTCGCTTGGTATGCAAGTGCTTGCGCGACAGATACCAAGCAGTGATCTGAGTTTCCCAGTGGCGCAGAAACCTCTACGGTATAAATACTCGGTTCGGATGTCAAAAACAGATCCAGGGTGTTCGCATAATCGCCTCGGGCATCCGGTATTCGCGTTGGCTCCCCCACGAGTTGAGTCAAGTTGTGCCGTACAGCAAACATCTCCGCCAGCCTCCCAGCCTCGTCAGTTCTGTTAGAATGTAACAACCAGTCGGAATTGTGCACATTAAAATCGCCAAGGACAATAATTTCAGAAGCTGGGTGGTTGATCTGTATCCAGTCGACGGTATATGAAAGATGTTCGAAAAATGTCGCCGGTCGATCGTCATTCGGGGAGCGGTAAAGACAACAAAGAAATTTAACGGAATTCCTCAGCACGACCCTCAACCATATGATGTCCATATTATTGGGTTCCAACGCCTCCATCCTCTGGCAAGCCAGATCGGACCGTGCGAAGACGCAGACACCGCCCTTAAAACGGAATCTCGAATGTAAGTCGTATCCTGAGCAACGAAGATATGTCGAATCAGTTGACGAATCGACCTGGGTCTCAGTTAGGGCAAGGATATCAGGTTTCGTTGTTTGCAAATATTGGTGGACGGCGTTTACATTGGTATTGGTGAAACCGATGCCCCTGATGTTACAAAATGCCGTCACCAGTCGAGCGTGGGCCGAGCCTCGAGAGCTAGCCCGGTTATGCAATGACGAACCTCTCAAAGTTCCATTATTTATCATGATATCTGCATGATGTTCCCCCTGACATAGTCCCCCCCGGAGATCCGAATGGGAGACTAGTTTACCTCCGGAATTCTTTATATCAGAAGACACCATCATGACTTATCCCCGTGTCAGTCCGGGCCATCAGCCACACATTCGAAACACCGTCGAAGATTTCTCTCGGCGATATCGCGGAATGTACAGCGTGACGGGGTGGTATCTCACCTTGGGACCGACTACCACCTAACCAACCTTTTCTCGAACCGGTCCATCAGCCAAGCTCCGAAAGATGGCCAGGGATTTCTCCCGACCATTTCACGGAGCCTAAAGCTTGATGGGGTGGTATTTCACCGGGTGCACAGGGCGTTGGGACCCCGGCTACCACTCGGCCTTTAGTCGCCTCTTACGACAAGCTGGCCTAGCTGTGAGTATATTCTAACGCCCTACTCACAGGGCCAATCGTCCAATGTTGTGTATTAGGGTGAGACATAAAACTGCAATATGTTAACGAATGACCGGCAATGGGACTCTGAGTTAAGTTAAATTATACAACGACACACAGTGACCGAGTGCAGACGTGTTTTCGGTTCGGCGATCAAGTTGAATGAAAAAAGTTGCTTCTATGAGTCGCGAGTTGCTGAAGTGTTATAAAAAGACTGTTTATAAACAAATAACTTAGAGTGATAGAAACGGTAAAGACAAAGTAAATATAATTAAATAGAATAAAATAAAAGAGAACGAAGCCACGTGTTGTGGCAGTCAAAACGAAGAACAAGTTTAATACAAAAAGTGTGGGAGTAACACGTTAACGGTGTTTACGTGTGAGTGCGCGAACATTGTGAGTGTGTGCGCGAGGCCACAACCTGTTTGTCCTTCACGCAAAAAAGAAAGAATACTTTCCGTAATACGGACGTAGATCCCAAAATAAAAAAAACAATAAAAAAAGTGAGAACACGCGGTCCAAAATATGGACAGAAAACAAATGGAAGCCAAAATGGTAAATCGGAGAAGGCAAAATACGGACCTAAACCTAAGGGCTAAACGCGTTAACCCAAATGAAAATAAGAATACAGACACGTCGATTGTAAATAGCGATGACAAAGACAACAGCCATGGTGCCCAGTACTCAGGGGCTGGAAACCAATTCAAAGAACTAGCTGTCAGCGAAGCAAATTCAGACGCTAGCAATCAAATCAAGGTCCTCAACAGACTCATCCATGAGATTAGTCGTAAAAAAGAAGAACTGAATAGACATGTGGAGGAAGTTGTTAAACTAAAAAACAACCTGTCCCAGAACGAGCGAAAACCGAAAACGGTAGAACAACAACAGCAAGAACAAAGGCAACAGCAACTCACGAAGGCAAAGAAAACACGACAAGATAAGGAAATTCAACAGAAGGAATCACATCAACCACGACAGCAGGAACCACATCAACAGGAGGAATCACACCAACAGCAGGACACACCTCAGCAGGTGCCAGTCAAAGAAAGGGAGAAAATACCTCCTATATACATTAGCTACATGGAGACAAAGGATTTCATAAAATTGGGTGAGTTGACATGCAAAACTTTTAAAAGAAAACGAATAAATAATTTTAAGATAAGATTAACATGCGAGGATTTGGAAGGGTATAACAAAATTAAATCGGCATTAGGGAAATCGAAAAGCGAGTACTACACGTACACTCCTAAATCGGAGAAAACTGTCTCCATGCTCCTCAAAGGAGTTGACCCTTCCTTTACTCCCGAAGAGGTGCTCGAAGAGCTAAAAAACTTCGAAAACGATAGCCTGACGTTTACTGGTGTGAAACCATTTTCTACAGCAAATTCTAGAAATCGCAACCGTAAGTTGCCTTTTTTCATTGTGTCGCTAAGCCCCAATAGTAAAATTGATGGACTTAGATATATTAAATACATTAATCACCAAACAATAAGTTGGGAGAGAATAAAAAAGTGCGACCGCGTATTGCAGTGTATGCGCTGTCAACGCTTCGGGCATGTGGCAGCGAATTGCAATATGCATTTCAGATGCGTCAAATGCCTAAACAAACATATCATTGGAGAATGTCCATTGAGCAAAGAACAGCTTCCGGATAGAAGTAAACTATTCTGTGTCATCTGTAACAACTCAGGTCATCCTGCTAACTTTAGAGGTTGCCCTAAGTACCAACAACTAAAAACAAAGTTGGATGTCAAAAAGAAGCAAGTTGAAGAAGAGAAACGGATGAAAACTCGCTCTTACAACAACTTCGTGACACCAAGTGTGTCATACGCCCAAATGGCAGGTGGAGTAAAAAATGCACCAATCTTAGAACAATCACGTAATATCATTAAAACGCCTGCTCCAGAGGCACAAACTGATATAACAACAATATTACTGTCCATACAAGGACAGTTTGCTGCGTTTGATAAAAAATTCGAAAAGTTCGAAAAAAAAACTGACGGAACAAGTGGCTCGAACGGACATTATTTATTCGACCCTGTTTCCAGACGAACCCACACTCTAAGCATAACGTTCACCGCGACCGAATTAACCATAAAAATTAATGCTGTGAATGTTAATTCACTAATCCGCATGGAAAGAAGGGATAATCTCAGCAATCAGTGGGAAGCTGAACGCCCAGCTGTGGTTTTGGCTAGCGAAACTAAGCTAAACCAAAGGCACAAATTGGAGTACCCAAATTATAAAGTAATTAGACGGGATCGTCCAAATTCCACCCAGGGGGGCGGAGTCGCTGTTTTAGTTAAAAATAGTCTACGACACGAAGGGATTTGCAGTAGAGGTGTATACAAGTTCCAGGTACTAGAAGCATGCGTTATAGATATTCCTTTGAAAAGTCAAAAGCATCTATATGTGATCTCTGCGTATGCTCGCTAATCTCCACAGTGTCTACACTTTATCAATGAACTTGATACCCTTTTTCGAAGTCTCAAGTTAGACTCGAAAAATAATTATTTCTTTATGGCGGGAGATCTCAATTCCAAGCACAGTACGTGGGGTAACCTTATCACAAACACAAGAGGCAATGTGTTGTTCGACTGGTGGCAAACAAACGCTATCGAACATAAACTAGAATTGTACGCTACAAGTACGCCGTCATATCCAAGAGGAAATTCCTTCTTGGATTTACTGTTGCTCGACGAGCGAATACAATTATTAGATACGGATCTAACTACTCGAAATTGTCTTCGTACAATCGAGTACGATAGCGATCATTACGGACTTGGTGCTGTAACGAAACCAAACGAACATTCACTACTTCAGCAGTACAAACAGATACTTTCTTTTAGTTTCGGGAAAGCGCACTGGTCGCGCTTTGATCGGATAATAAAAAGAGAATTACGCTCCAATGGCATAGATCCACCAACTGACAGAAATCTTCATAATGACGAAATTGATCATTATCTTTCGATGATGAACAACATTCTTACTAATACAATGAATCATTCTATCCCAAAAGTGTCTCACATGGAGAGCCATACATACCGGTACAGAAACGCAACGATCGACGAGCTGTATAGGCAAAAGAGCATTCTGCTCTCTAAGTTAAAAGTGCTCTACAGAAAATTCAGCGATCCAAATAGCCAGGAAATAAAAACAATTAAGTCATTAATTAAAAATTTTCAAAAACTGATCCGTGACAACTATAGATCAGTAATTAATGAAGACTGGAACAAGAGAACTCAAGCCATTAAAGCTAGTGGACCGAATATGTTCCCACAAATAAATAAAGTCTTTCGAAGAAAAGATTATAATGACATCCCATATCTGCGAGTTCCACGGACTCCCGAGAATTGTCAAACACTGCTGAACGCTGGACTTACCTTGGAACACATCAACTCTAACGAAGAGTTCATAATAGTCGAGGATCCGCAAAAAAAGGCGAACTCAATTGGCGTTTGTTTCGAAGCAGAGTATAGATTGAACGAATCGGCTAATTCTAACCTTGACCTGGAAAATCAGCAGCATCAGCATCGGCACTACAACCGGGATCCGGTCTTGGCCTTATTTATCAAGTCTATATCCGGTATCCGGTCCTTATCCCAGACTTGTTAAATTGTCCATAATAATTTGATTTTCCGGGCAAGGTTATTAGCCTTGCGCCATTGACCTGGAAAATAGGAGTCTCCAAAAACATATTTCGCTACGAAATGAACTTAACAATTGGCGTCTCTTAAGTCGAAGTTTCACTATCTTTAGTGAAAATAATAGAGCGGATTCCCCGCTTAAAGATCTAAACACTAGCATATTTGTACACAAAGATGAACTGACGGACATTCTTAGATCGATTAAGAACAAAAAATCTTCTGGAATAAATAGTATTCCAAACATTGTTCTAAAGCATTTACCTCTTGAAGTAGTGAAGGTTTACACTATTTTGTTCAATAACGCTCTAAATAATGCATATTATCCAACCCAATGGAAATCTGCAGTAGTCCATCCCATCCCCAAAAAGGGCAAGGACAGGAGCAATCCAGCCAATCTTCGCTCGATTAGTTTGCACATCAGCAAGATGTTCGAGAAAATTATAAATAAAGCATTGACTAACTGGTGTGAGGAAAATGGTATTATTCCAAACAATCAGTTTGGTTTCCGTTCGCAACATGACACAGTTCATGCTGCGACAAAACTTGTTTCCGACATACAATGGAACAAGGCGAAGCGACAATGCACAGGGGCTTGGTTTGGTTGACTTTGAAGAGGCTTTCGACACCGTATGGCTAGAAGGTCTGGTATATAAGTTATCAAATCTAGGTATGCCCGAATATTTATTATACATTATCTACGATATGATAATGGGTAAACAATTTGTGGTGAAATGTGGAGATATAATCTCTAACAAGACTTTCCACATCAAAAACGGTCTACAACAGGGAGCAGTGAATTCTCCCATTTTATTTAACATTTACACTAGTGGTCTAGTGGGTTCTCTCAACCATGCAATTGCGTATGCCGACGACATTGTGGTGTATAGATCTGGAGAAAAGATTGATGTCATCAACAGACTTCTGCAAGATGATTTCAACAAAATCAAACGTTTTTGCGACGACTGGAAATTAAAAATAAATTTCCAGAAAACAGAGACTATCCTTTTCAGAACGCCACTGTCCAGTGCATCAAGGGATACAAAACGGAATTGGAAAACATTTTCCATTGCAGGAAGTAATAATCTTCCCCTACAAGGAAAAACTGTAGTCAGATACCTTGGAATCTGGCTTGATCAGTATCTTTACTCTGATAAGCATACAGCAGCTGCTCTTACAGCAGCTAAAAGGGCATATGCAATGACACGAAGACTCTTCCGTAGTAGTCTGCTGGACCCCAAGGTGAAAATAATTTCATACTCAGCATTCATCCGACCAATATTGGTATATGGCTGCCCGGTATGGTACAACATATCCCCATTTTACATGGAGAAGTTTCGGGTGTTCGAGAGGCAGTGTTTGCGTTCCTGCCTGGGAATGTACAGAACCCCAGAGTCGCAGTATACGAAATACTATCCCAATAAAGTCCTGTACCACAAATCAGGACTAAACAGAATAGATAACTTCATTATTAAGATTATTCGTGGTCACACAACAAGGGCAATGTGCAGTAAAAATGATCTTATAGCGGGAGCATTCTATCCCAATGATATGTATATGGAGAGTACTCTCCAGAATGGGTTCATTCCCCCAGAAACGTTCCCTTTCTTGGATAAAAAAGGGCTTATCCAAGACAAACGCGGAGTCCCTATTATTTACCACGCTTTCCGTGGTGCCAGGGATAAACGAATTCTCCACGATAACGATATCCCTAATTTTCCAGAGCGCTTGCGTTTTAGTATGGTGATCGGTGAAAGAGATAAATCAATAAAAGATCGATCCCATCCCAACTGGTGGTCGATCACTGATGAAGAAAGGACTACACGTCCCCACACATAGTATGCCTCTTAGGCGCACCGCTTTCCTTCCTCCTATCCCCAATTCCTAATTATTTTTATTTTCGTTTTTAATTTGATTTTAATTTGTTATTTTTAGTTGTATTCCTTGTTTATGTTTGTCCGTTTTGTTTCATTATTTTATTTTTTATTTTTTGCGTGTCAACTCCCTATATGTGTAATTTAAAAAAAAAAAAATTAAATAGTACATGGTGTAGAAAAAAAAATAGAATACATATAAAAAAGAAAACATATCCATTATTGTGACATGTTATAAAAACAGTTCTTGTACGCCGAAAGGCATAAGAAAAATAATACGAGGATTGCCTTTTATATTTCGGGATTAGAGAACAAAAACAAATATTGATCATCGAAAATCACTTTATTGTTTTTCAAAATATTCCCCATGAAGATCTATACACTTTTGCATGCGTTTGAACCAATTGCCGAAGCACTTTTGCCACTCTGATTGAGGTATCTCCAACACATGCATTCTGAATGCAGCAACCGCTTCTTCAGGTGTCGAAAACCTCTCAGTTTGTTTTTTACGTACGGGAATAAAAAGAAGTCATTCGGTGCCAAGTCAGGGCTATACGGCGGATGACCCATCAAATCGATGTTTTGGGTGCTCAAAAATGCAGTTGTCGCAGCCGATGTGTGAGAGCTCGCATTGTCGTGGTGAAGAGTGATCCGTCTTCGGCGGTTGGTTTTCCTGATTTCTTGGAAGACAACTGGCAAACAAATGGTTGTGTACCACTCAGAATTGACTGTTCTGCGTTGTTCTAGTGGTACGGTTGCGACATGTCCAAAACAGGCGACCATTTGCTTGGAAGTGCTTCGTGCGCGAACAACTTTTGTTGGATTTGGCTCATCTTGAAACACCCAGACAGTCGACTGCTGTTTACTTTCGGGCTCATACGCGTAAATCCACGATTCATCACCTGTCACGATGTCATAGACGTGTTTCGAAGCACCGCGACCGTATTTTTTGAGCATTTCTTTCGACCAATTGACACGAGCCTTTTTTGGGGCGATTGACAAATTGTGTGGGATCCAACGCGAACAAATTTTTTTGACAGTCAAATGTTTATGCAATATTGAATGTATGCTGGTCCCACTAACGCCTAAGGTTGTCTCAATCTCACGATAGGTCACATGACGATCTTGATGGAGCTTCATCGCCAAAAATTGAATTAAGTTCATCCATGCAACTCTTCGTTGACTTCAAAAAAGCCTATGACTCAGTCGCAAGGCAAAGACTCTACCATATTGTAGTTGAGCTGGGAATCCCGAAAAAATATGCCGCCCTCGTTCAAATCTGCATGAACGAAAACAAAGGGCGAGTTAGAGTAGAAAACCACCTCTCAGAAACATTTGAAATCCGGGACGGACTGAAACAGGGCGATCGCCTCTCACCATGTCTCTTTAACTTTGTCCTCGAGTATGTGATCAGAAAGATACAAGACGACGACATGGGCGGATCATCCCTGAGCGGGGTCACACAAGTGCTCGCATATGCGGATGACATCGCCGTTTTGGGCGATAATCTAGAAACTGTAAGTAGAAATAGTGAAATCATCATGCAAGCGTTGGAAGACAAAACAAAATATATGATTACGGCGAGAGCAGGTGGACCTCAGGGAACACATATAAACGTCAGAGGCAAGATATTTTAAAAAGTTAAAGAGTTTAAATATCTGGAAATACTGCTGACGGCCAGTAACGAAATGTCGAAGGAAATTAACAAAAGACTACACCCCGGCAACGCTAGTTGGCATGCAGTCAGTAAACTGTTGAAATCCAAACTGATATCACGGAGTATTAAGCTCCGAGTTAATAGAACCATACTCATGCCGATTGTTCTATACGGATGCGAAACAAGGGCTCTCACAAAACGGGAAGAAAACAAATTCCGCGTATTCGAAAATAAAGTTTTAAGGGATACCTTACGCGGTAAATATGACGAGAAGGAAGCACAATGGAGAAACTCCATCCAACGCTAGTTGGCATGCAGTCAGTAAACTGCTAAAATCCAGACTGCTATCACGTAATATAAAGCTCCGTGTCTACAGAACTATAATCATGCCGATTGTTCTATACGGATGCGAAATATCATCATCGTCATCGGCACTACAACCGGGAACCGGTCTTAGCCTTATTTAGCATGTCTCTCCACCGGTATCCGATCCATATCCGAAACTTGTTAAATTGTCCACAATAATTCGTTCTACCGGGCAAGGTTATTTGCTTTGCGCCAACCTTTCTCAGGATGTCGCTACATGCATTGGTTCACTAGTTGGAGGTTGCCAAAGTAGCTATCCAGGGGTGTCACGTGGAGACTGCATGCCAAATTGAATTGAACAGGGACAAGGATTGTCCTGGCCTTCGCTGGGTTGAAAGCAGAGACTTTGCCCTGTATGAGATGAGAAACATTTCGCAAAATGGGAAGAAAACAAATTCCGCATATTCGAGAATAATGTTTTAAGGGGTATCTTTCTCGGTAAATATGACGGGGAGGAAGGACAATGGAGGAAACTCCACAACCGCGAATTGGAAGAGCTATATCGGAAACCTGCAATGGTGAGAGTAATAAGGTTGCGAAGATTAAGATGGGGCGGACATGTGGCGCTGTTACACGCAACGCCTGCGCCCCCCCCCCCCCCCAACACTCAACCTCTTGGGGGTCACCCCCACCATTAACAGGATTCACCTTCCTGTGAAGCCCCATATGTTGATTAATTCAAATCAACATATCCAATCCAATGAGTACCTGTAAAAGTGCATTAGATACAAAATGCATATACGGGCAAATCATGGAATCCAGATACCACATCTGGGAAAAATCCATGACGGCACAAAGAAAATAATGTGCTACTCAAAACAAAGAACAATTCTATGGTAATGAAGCAATAAGGTATACAAAATATCTTTGCCATCGTTGGTTCTAAGAATTGTATACACGCATCCACACAATTAGGTCTCGCAGATCATAAACATTTTCAATGTTTATGATTTTCAGGAAATGTAGTGCGAAGCATACCTCATGTGTATCAAAAAAGATCTATTGTGTGTAAACAATGGATGCATTCCTTCTCTGTCTGCACGATCGAAAGAGATATAAGGGTGTGTGTGTATGAACGTCGTCCGGTTTTGGAGTCTGATACCAATCGTTGTCCCGGACGGACACAGTGACAAAGCCCGTCGCGCTTACAATTTAGTTTTAAAAGAGTCTAAGTCAAACCATCATCCAAAACGGACGTTAAATATAAAGCCGATCGCGTTTCGTGAGTCGTAATTTCCCCGTCGTCATCGGGGTCGTCGAAAAAACCTTCAACCAAGGTGTTTCAAGATGAGCCAAATCCAACAAAAGTTGTTCGCGCACGAAGCACTTCCAAGCAAATGGTCGCCTGTTTTGGACATGTCGCAACCGTACCACTAGAACAACGCAGAACAGTCAATTCTGAGTGGTACACAACCATTTGTTTGCCAGTTGTCTTCCAAGAAATCAGGAAAACCAACCGCCGAAGACGGATCACTCTTCACCACGACAATGCGAGCTCTCACACATCGGCTGCGACAACTGCATTTTTGAGCACCCAAAACATCGATTTGATGGGTCATCCGCCGTATAGCCTTGACTTGGCACCGAATGACTTCTTTTTATTCCCGTACGTAAAAAACAAACTGAGAGGTTTTCGACACCTGAAGAAGCGGTTGCTGCATTCAGAATGCATGTGTTGGAGATACCTCAATCAGAGTGGCAAAAGTGCTTCGGCAATTGGTTCAAACGCATGCAAAAGTGTATAGATCTTCATGGGGAATATTTTGAAAAACAATAAAGTGATTTTCGATGATCAATATTTGTTTTTGTTCTCTAATCCCGAAATATAAAAGGCAATCCTCGTAATGTATAATTTAGAGTGCTTACGAAGAGCCAGTAAGTTAATGTAAGAGTGATATTTGCTCCCCGTCGGGGAGCCTCTGGCGCAAGACTAATGACCTTGCCCAGAAAAAATAAATCATTATGGAAAATTTAACAAGCCTTAGGACTTGCTAAATAAGGCCAAGACCGGTCCCCGGTTGTAGTGCCGATGATGATGATGATGATGATGATATTTGTAAAATAGAAATTAACATTTAGTCTTAAGAAAAATATGTAATTAATTTGTTAAATAAATGTGGATATAAAACAAAAGAAAAGTTAAATTATATAACTTCTTTACGGGTGATTGAAAATTTGTTAAAATTTGCTGATTAAACTTATAAAGAAAAAACGTTCAGTTTGGAGGAACTTCGCACCTAGGGAAATTTGATGAAAATAATTTATGTTTTTATATGTTTCTTACCTTTTCGTTGTGGACTTTTCTCCCATTTCCTAATTGCCACCATTTTTACATGAAGATGGTATGCTTTTACTTTGCAAGTGTTTGTCGTCCCTTAGAAATCATCCCCGTCACACTTTCCACATAAATTGCATTAAATTGTGTTACATCGATGTATTGTTGTATATGTATGTACTGTAGTCCACTCTAAATCAAATCACCTGAATCGCAAATGAATTTACAATTAAAGCACTTTTAAACATAAAATATTTCACCATGGGTCTCAAAAACCAAGAAGTTTGAATACTAGACATTATTAGAACTTATAATCCTTTGACGTAATGACATCTCATTCAAGATCAAGTTAGTTCCGTAATGTTTTCTTGTTAATCGACTCACGAGGATCAAATTTAAAATTACTACAGAGGCTTGTCTGTGACGCATTTCTTCTGCTATGCCACTCAATCAAAGACCAGAATTGATTAGAAACAACCTAACGCACGAACGTATCTTCAACGCATGTTGCTGCGATACCAATACCACCGGTTAATAGACGGTTTACAACACTTTTTTTTTGCTTTTATGTCGTTAATAAAAAACTACAATTTCTTGAATCCTCCTAGTTCCAGAAACACTAACCTGTTCTGCTTTCTATCGCTCTTCTTATCGGTAGCACCGAATATCTATTTTTTTAAATAGAATAAGACAACAAAAGTTTATTAGACAAAAAAAGAAGAACCGAAACTAAGAAGCGAATACTATTCGCGGTTTCTCTGTTTTATCTTTCCACATTTTACTCTATTGGTTTATATGATAAATGTACTTTTACCTACACATAAAATTGAATTCGGCCCGTTTCGAATACGCCTTTAAAAATGAAATGTATAAACATATGAAACATTGCATGGCAAAGGGCCTTTATACCGATTTCAATGACATTCGAGGCACAAAACAAACCGAAATTAATTAATGTTATTTCTAATTGTTTGTTGGGTTGCCGTCGTTAGCTTTTGCCTACTTTGAAATATCGGAACAGACTTGGTGCAGGTCTTTTCTGTTTTGAAATGTTTGTTAACAATTAGTTCCTTTTTTTTCTATTCGTTTTTTCCCTAAATTTTTCAAACATGACGGGAAGTTACCGGCGTTGTATTGAAATATGTCTAAAAACGTGTTTTCTTTTCTAATGCTATTTTCTTTCTATACGTGAAACCAAAATTTAGTCGTTAGGCGTGCGTTTTTTATGGTCATTCAAATGTGTGGCTAGTGTAAGGTATAACGAGGAAAACGTGTGTATTGTGACGTTATTTGAATTTTGTGTTTGTCGCAAACTGCGTTTTAAATTGTCAATTTCAAAAATCAATTTGCTAATTTTAAATCGATTGTATATGTAAATTTTGCATACGTCTAGTGTCTTGTTTTGCTTTTAACAGAGTTGAGCATCTTTTACCAAAAGACCTTTCAACACGCAAAGTTGTCACTGTTTTTCAGTTGTAACGGAAAGAAAAAGAGAAAGAGCAAGAAATCGTTGACTTTTGAATTATATAAAATGGTGAAACTGCGTCATCAATCGAGTGTGCAATAAGGTGTTTTCCAAGTGCAAGATAATCCATTTCAGCGGCTTGCAATACGTGATTAGATTCTGCAGATCCAAAGGGACATCTGTATCGATGTCCTATTACAGGTCAATCAACAGGCTCTCCCCTCGGCCCCAACACCATTATTTCAGGTTTGAGAAGTTTAATAAGCTTCATAATTTTTTTAACAAACAAATTGTACAGAAGGAGTATGACGAATTTATTGGAACACAGAACTTTATCGATATATGTAATCAAATGAAAAATAAAATGGAAGTGACTGGTCCGCAGTCTGTTATACGGTTACATACTGCTACATATATGTATACAGACGCTGTTATTGTTGCTACTGCAGTGCCAGTGCTACCAATGTTCTAACTACGCGAACAAGAGAGATACATACTTAAAAAAGTGATGGCTATATTTACTATTTATTGTCCTGTAGGAACGGGGAAGTTCATGACCGACTCGACTCCCCCATCGTTCCCTGTCCTGTGCACACTCCTTCCACGCTTCACCATCCGATCCGATCTCCTCAAGGTCAAACATAACATTGTCCTCCTATCTCCATCGCGGCTGTCCTGTCGGTATCTTTCCCATTGGTCTACCGTCAAGAATTCTACGCACGGTCCTATCGCTGCCAATTCGCGCTGTTATAAAATTCTTTGTATAGATCACTCTACACACACACACACACACAGAGAGAATGAAAACTCACACACATAGTTAAATAAAACACACGAGTCTTTTTCGGATACACACAATTTAATTTTATTTCATACACTAGTTTTAAATTTATTTTAAGCTCTATGGCTTGTTAAATTGAAATTACACACACGGCACACGACTTTCTTGATGGCACACGTCTTGGTTGACGGTTTTTTCGACGACTCCGATGACGACGGGGAAATTACGACTCACGAAACGCGATCGGCTTTATATTTAACGTCCGTTTTGGATGATGGTTTGACTTAGACTCTTTTAAAACTAAATTGTAAGCGCGACGGGCTTTGTCACTGTGTCCGTCCGGGACAACGATTGGTATCAGACTCCAAAACCGGACGACGTTCATACACACACACCCTTATATCTCTTTCGATCGTGCAGACTGAAGGAATGCATCCATTGTTTACACACAATAGATCTTTTTTGATACACATGAGGTATGCTTCGCAGTACATTTCCTGAAAATCATAAACATTGAAAATGTTTATGATCTGCGAGACCTAATTGTGTGGATGCGTGTATACAATTCTTAGAACCTTGTATTTATACAAGTGTTCATTTATGGTCAACGATGGCAAAGATATTTTGTATACCTTATTGCTTCATTACCATAGAATTGTTCTTTGTTTTGAGTAGCACATTATATTCTTTGTGCCGTCATGGATTTTTCCCAGATGTGGTATCTGGATTCCATGATTTGCCCGTATATGCATTTTGTATCTAATGCACTTTTACAGGTACTCGTTGGATTGGATATGTTGATTTGGATTAATCAAGATATGGGGCTTCACAGGAAGGTGAATCCTGTTAATGGTGGGGGTGACCCCCAAGAGGTTGAATGTTGGGGGGGGGGCAGGCGTTGCGTGTAACAGCGCCACATGCCCGCCCCATCTTAATCTTCGCAACCTTATTACTCTCACCATTGCAGGTTTCCGATATAGCTCTTCCAATTCGCGGTTGTGGAGTTTCCTCCATTGTCCTTCCTCCTCGTCATATTTACCGCGAAAGATACCCCTTAAAACATTATTCTCGAATATGCGGAATTTGATTTCTTCCCATTTTGCGAGATGTTTCTCATCCCCGGGGGGGGGGGGGGGGTGGGGGCGCACATACAAGGCAAAGTCGCTGCTTTCAACCCAGCGAAGGCCAGGACGATCCTTGTCCCTGTTCAATTCAAGCTGGCATGCAGTCTCCACGTGACACCCCTGGATAGCTACTTTGGCAACCTCCAAGTAGTGAACCAATGCATGTAGCGACATCCTGTGAAAGGTTGGCGCAAAGCAAATAACCTTGCCCGGTAGAACGAATTATTATGGACAATTTAACAAGTTTCGGATATGGATCGGATACCGGTGGAGAGACATGCTAAATAAGGCCAAGACCGGTTCCCGGTTGTAGTGCCGATGATGATGATGATATTTCGCATCCGTATAGAACAATCGGCATGATTATAGTTCTGTAGACACGGAGCTTTATATTACGTGATAGCAGTCTGGATTTTAGCAGTTTACTGACTGCATGCCAACTAGCGTTGGATGGAATTTCTCCATTGTCCTTCCTTTTCGTCATATTTACCGCGTAAGGTATCCCTTAGAACTTTATTTTCGAATACTCGGAATTTGTTTTCTTCCCGTTTTGTGAGAGCCCATGTTTCGCATCCGTATAGAACAATCGGCACGAGTATGGTTCTATAAACACGGCGCTTAATACTCCGTGATATCAGTTTGGATTTCAGCAGTTTACTGACTGCATGCCAACTAGCGTTACCGGAGTGTAGTCTTTTGTTAATTTCCTTCGACATTTCGTTACTGGCCGTCAGGAGTATTTCCAGATATTTAAACTCTTTAACTTTTTAAAATATCTTGCCTCTGACGTTTATATGTGTTCCCTGAGGTCCACCTGCTCTCGCCGTAATCATATATTTTGTTTTGTCTTCCAACGCTTGCATGTTGATTTCACTATTTTTACTTACAGTTTCTAGATTATCGCCCAAAACGGCGATGTCATCCGCATATGCGAGCACTTGTGTGACCCCGTTCAGGGATGATCCGCCCATGTTGTCGTCTTGTATCTTTCTGATGACATACTTGAGGACAAGGTTAAAGAGACATGGTGAGAGGCCATCTCCCTGTTTCAGTCCGTCCCGGATTTTGAATGGTTCTGATAGGTGGTTTTCTATTCTAACTCGCCCTTTGTTTTCGTTCATGCAGATTTGAATGGGGGCGGCATATTTTTTCGGGATTCCCAGCTCAACTACAATATGGTAGAGTCTTTGCCTTGCGACTGAGTCGTAGGATTTTTTGAAGTCAACGAACAGTTGGTGAACCGTCTCTCCGTATTCCCACTTCTTGTCCAGTAGTTGCCTTATTGTGAACATCTGGTCGCTTGTTGACCGGTTCCGACGGAATCCGCATTGGTAGTCTCCCAATATTTCTTCTGCGTAGGGTGTGATTCTCGCCACTATGAATTTGTTAATATTTTGTATGTGGTTGGGAGCAATGATATCCCTCTGTAGTTGTCGCAGTCAGATCTGTCGCCTTTTTTAAAAATGAGGACGACTATTGAGGTTTTCCATTCTTCCGGAATGACTTCCTTGTCCCATATTGTTTTAACGAGTTGGTGAATCTTTCGGGCGGTTGCCTCTCCTCCATGCTTCACAAGCTCTGCCGATATGCAGTCGAGTCTGGGAGCCTTGTTGTTTCTCAATCGGTTTATTGCGTCTAAAACTTTGTCGAAAGAGGGCTCTGGGATCTGAGGCTCGGCTGTATGTACATCTGGTGCGTTTATTTGTGGTTGATGGTTGCGCATATTGAGCAGGTTTCCAAAGTACTGCTTTCATCTTGTCACGATATTGTTTGTTTCTGTGACCAGACAGCCGTTTGTGTCTCGGATTATTTTGGCTCTCCCTCGGTGGCCATTTCTAATTGAATTTATGCCGGTATACGTACCTCTGATATTCTTTGCTCTGGCATTTTCTAGAATTTTTCGATCCTAGTCTTCTCCCATTCGCGTTTTTTTGCGTTTGCAAAGTCACGTTGTCTCTTTCCGAATCGTCGCGTATCTTTCTGCGTTGACTTCATCATATATTTCTAAGTGGATCACTCTGAGACGTTTACGTTCTTCGATCTTCGCCCTGCACTCATCGTCAAACCAAGGTTTGCACTTAATTGTTTTCTTAAATCCTAATACCCTTTGGGCTGTTTGTTTGATTGTGTCTCTGATCGATGCCCATTTAGTGCCCAGATTATTGGCTTCCTCTTCTTCACTACTGTCATTCTCTAGGATGCTAAATCTATTCTTTAGTTTGTCTTGATATTCAACCCTTTTGCGCAGGCCTTTAGTTTATCAATGTCGAACTTTTTGCTCGTCTCCCATGACAGCCCATGTCGGTTTGCTGCGAGCCGACTTCTAATTTTGCCCATTACTGGAAGGTGATCGGAGCCGCAATCTGTTCCTCTATATGATCTTACGTCAAGGATATTCGAGTGGTGTTTTTTGTCTATGAGGAAGTGGTCTATTTAGTTACCCGTTACGCAGTCTGGTGATATCCATGTGGCTTTATATATTTGCTTGTGCTTGAACATCGTACTTTTCACTACCAGATCTTTTGTCGCTGCGAACCTAATAATTCGAATTCCATTATCATTTGAAACGTCATGTAGGCTTTCTTTACCTATAGTTGGTTGGAAGATGTCTTCCTTTCCACTTTTTGCATTGAGGTCCCCGAGGAGGATTTTAACAGCGAATGATGAGATCCCATCGAATACTTCCTCTAGGGTCTCGTAGAATGTGTCCTTCGTTTCTTCGTCGGTAGATTCTGTTGGGGCGTGTACGTTTATAAATACATAATTGTACCATTATCATCATCATCAGCACTACAACCGGGAACCGGTCTTGGCCTTATTTAGCAAGTCCTGAGGCTTGTTAAATTGTCCATAATGATTTGTTTTTTCCGGGCAAGGTCATTAGTCTTGCGCCAGAGGCTCCCCGACGGGGAATCGAACCCCGGTCTCCCGCGTGGCAGGCGGGTATACTAACCACTATACTATCGAGGAGCCAATAGTTGTACCATGGTCCCTGTATTTTAGCACCGACATTCGGTCATTAATAAATTGCACATCTTTTACATGGGGCGTAATCGTATTGCTTATGATGAAGCCAGTCCCGAGGTTATGTGTATCGATACCTCCACACGCCAGTCTAAACCCGTTGGTTTCGATTACTTGATGTGGGAGTCGGACTTCCTGAAGCGCGACGATGTTCATTTTATATTCTTTCGCGTTTTCTACGACCGTCTGCATCGCCCCTGGTTTATATAATGTACGAACATTCCAGGTGCCGACGCGTATATCCCGCTTTTTCCGTTTTTCCCTACGTCTTCTTTTTGCCGGGTCGGTGTTTTCTTGATGATTTGTTCCTTTATGGTAGTATCGGCTCACCACACCTACGCCTACCGGGTTTTTTGTGGGATTGTTTTTTGTATATTGATTATTCATTTTTGTTCCCACGAGTCTACAAGTCTTGGGGTTTCAAATAGTCCGCCATATCAGAGCCTCTCTTTGATATGGTAAGGTCTGCTTACTGCTCTGATTCGACCCGGTGTCAGAGAGGCGCCGTTATAATACAGCCGGTATACCCCTGGCTGCAAACCATCCAATGGGCGCGGTGACGCGTAACACCCTGGATTAGGGGTGGTAGATCTTTGTGTGTTACTCCTCGCTAGCCTTGTTACGGCCACAACCACCCATCCCATAAAAAATTACCCTTTTGGAGCTAGTCTCCAACACTAACGGCGATACACGCCAAAAACATCCACTTAAAGGATGTGACATATCTAAATAAAAAACATTAGCCCATACAACAAATGATCCCACATAAATGGATAGCAAGCAAATCGAACTAAACGTTCAATTTGCGCTAATCAATTAAACTCCAAGCAAAGTGAACTAAACGTTCAATTTGCTCACATAAAAAACTTGGAAATATAATCATTGAACCAAGGGTTCACCACAACAACCCCTAAGAGCCAAATGTGCAGGCCAGATGCCGTCCTTCAAACAAAACCACTGAGTATCATAAAAATTGCGCGCCAACAATTTTATGAGACCTCAGAAAAATGGTTATCTAAAACCATTAAAACAACTAGCGCCAGTTTCCGTTTTAACAAAATTAAGTTAAAACAAACAATTTCCCACGGAAAAGATTCTTGCCCATTCGGCTGCAATAAACAACATAGAGAATCAGAAATGTTCATTAGCACAATTCTCTATTTGTATTCCCTATCGTATTCTCACAAAAGGGATCCTTGCCGATTGGGCTAAAACAAACAACAAGTACCATAAAACGAATTGCACATTCGTTTAGCGCCTAACAACATAGAGGATTATAAATGTGCATTAGCACGATCCTCTGTTGATTTTTCCCTTTGTGTTTCCGCTTTTGATCCCAAGCCGGGAAAGATAAAGAAAGGAAATAGCGGCTGGCAAAAGGGCCAAGTAAAGAAAGAAAAAAAATGAGTTATCCTTCGAACTTCAGAATGACGAAAAAACAGGTCTTCGTTTGAGAAGTTGGTTTTTGAATCTCGACCGAGACGGCGAGACTTGAGTGAGTTGGTTAAAGATCTTCAGTGCGGTTGGTTTTTTGATTTTGGCGGAGGAGGTCAGGGTGCTTTTTTTTGAGAAAAGTGGTGCAGTGCGTTCTTGCTTGCCTTCTCGTGTTAAATTTAAAAGTGACGAGAATATTTTCCGTGTAAGTTAAAATAAATCTGAAAGAAGGAAGTGGTTAAGCGAGTGAAGTGAACGAGTGCTAAGTGTATCCTCGTAATACAGTATCTAACCACGATAACAATTAAGTTAGTTGAGTTTAAATAAAGAAAAAAGTGTGTTTTGATTGACAATAGTTTAGTGTACACAAGTGTATAGTGAAGAGATAGATAAAAACATCATCACAGCCTGTCTGACATGGGTGGCCCTACTGGAACCGTGTGCTTCCGTCAGCATAGCCTGAGTGATTGATTGTAGTTTAAGCCCCCGCACCACGTCTAGGTTTCTGGCAAGCGGCGGTCGCATTTTCTACCAACTTTTTAAAAGCTTCTCGAAGCTGTTTGTCAGGTTGTTTATGTGTTTGGTGACTACCTCCACAAGTACTAATACGCATCGATGATACTTGTAATTTTCTCGACCCTTTCCTTCTCCATTCGGTCGAAAATTGCTTTGATATGTAGGGACATAACAAAACCCTCTTTTGTGCGCACGTGTTGTAAACGACACTGTCTTTTAATTATTATGTTATCCTAAATGTTGGTAACCTTGAGGTAAATGTTGAAGAAGATGCCACAGGCCAACTGATGCTACCATCCCAACCTTCATTTATCCGACCGAATAAAATACATTTTCATGTTTATAGGAAGGGTTAAGCATTCACTGGGTTGGTAGGACGGAATTATATGCTACCAGCAAGAATTAGACCATTTGATGAGTGCCTATCCTCTCCTTTCTCCCGATATTACGTTATATCCGTGTAGTTGGTACAGCAAATTGGAACACATAAAACTCATTCCATGTATCATGATCATCGCAGCGAATAAACGCAAGCTGGAACGCCACCTTGATATCACGGATTCAGGGCAATTTATGTGTCTGTCAGTTTCAGTGCTTTACCTGTAATCCTTTAATCTATCCGACGTCAGAGTGAAACAGGTTCTGATGGATTTTTTATAGCCCCTAATTCGCGAATGCTTGCTTCTGAAGACTTGCTTGCTAACAGGCCAAGGATTGCGTCGCATGGTGGCAGGTAATTATAAACGTACGTTATTGGCATGAGTCCTCACTGCCACTGGAGACCATTAGTCGACAGAAAACACAGTCAGGTTGTCATCCCCGGAAATATACACGGAACATCGGGTGGAAGAACACTGTACAGAGTGCGTGTGCCCGAGGTGTGCATGATTTCTTATTCAATTACGCGATATCATTGTTAATTACGAAATGAGTTTTCCTTTCTCTCTCTGTTTTCTATGAACTACTCTCTATTGGGTGTTTTGTGTATGCATCCTTGTATTTCAACACGTTTACTCAGTAAACTAATAAAATTCCTCGTAAGTTAAATTAAGCTCGTGCTGAATAAACACCCGAGATCCAATATGAGAGTCGGTTAATGACTGACACACCGACGAGCAGGTAACATCGGCGATTAAAAACATCAAAGAGGAGAACAATAATTTGTTTGGACAGAAGCTCGAATAGGGAACTGGATGTTAATTTTAGATTAATTCAGTTCTTATCGACTTGTCTCAAGATCGGGGTGATTGCGAGCGGTTTGGTAGAATGATAGTGTTAAGTGACAAGCTAATAGTCACTCTTATCAGAGGCGACGGATTGACAATAAATCGTGAACTTTATCGTTAACGAGACTGAGACGCTAATTGTGCGAGTGTCGTTTCGAGTATTTTATAGAGGGGATGACGCGTGGAATTGGATGTTTAGTTAGCCGTCGCCTAAGAGGTTGTTAAATGTATTTACAGTACTAATCTTTAAAATTGACATCGTTTTATGGTCGAAAGTGAAGGTTCTTTGAATATCTCAACAACAACAAAAAAAAAAAACGGTTGGGCTACGGATGTAGAAAATTGTTAAATGTAAAAAAGAATAATTCTTTTTGTTTTTATTCAGAATCAAACTACACATATTTCTTTATATAGGCCTAAATCCATTCCTATTTTACAGCTATTGTTCTTATGTTAGCCTGCAAGCGGTCTATACAAAATCTAGTTTCGGCGTACAATGAGTTTTGTAATTTTGTTTACAATGAGTAGTCAATATATAAGAGGGCTGACGCAATGTGCATATAGGTTTCGAATTTCATTACACGGGGTGCGCCACACTTTATGTCGGTATGTAAACATTAGATAATTTTGGCATTTATCAACCGATTGACTTGAGTAGACATGTTTTTGAATCGTCAAATCAGTACAATTTTAACCATGAGTCGCTTTAGACCGAACACGCTGAAATAGTCACGCTGTACATTGAAAATGGTCGTTCAGTTTTATTAGTTCAACAACAAGCCAACAAGCACCGTCTGACAACACCATTCGTCGTTTGATGTCGAATTTCGTTGGCAACGGGACAGGAGGAGATCGTCGACATTCAAAGGAACTGGTTGAAGCGGCAAGTGAGAGGGTTGCCGAGAAAGCACATGTGGCATATCGTCACTGCCCTCAGTATTTTGGTTTCAGTGGGAACACCTCGCGGTACATTTTGAAGGATGATTTGCATTGGATCTGTAGCGATTCTAACAGATACACACGATTCACAAGCGAAATAGTGAAGAACACGAACGAAAAATGGAATAAGAAAAATACATCAGAACCGTATACCAAGCGATAAATAACAAAAAAATAATTCACACCAGTGGAATATAGTCGAGTTTGGAAATCAAATTCAAAACACGGTCAGTAGCCTGGTGTGTAACGCTTAGGTAAAATGTTTTTCGTGATTCGAGCTGTCATAGCGTCAGTTCGAATCACACGATCTTCTTCACTATTATTTCAAACGCTATAATTGGTGACTACGGCGTGATCTGTACACACAGCATAGCATACACTTCCCATAGTAAAGCAGAACTTCACACACGGTCACGACTTCCGCATAGAGCACAGCCTCCGACGTTTTCTCGTTTCTCTCTCTCGTTCGTCCGTCGTCCGCATACGAATCTGATCGTAACGAAGTTACTGTGGCGAGACTGGTGTAGCGATTCTAACAGATACACACGATTCACGAGCGAAATAGTGAAGAACACAAACGAAAAATCGAATAAGAAAAATACATCAGAACCGTATACCAAGCGAAAAATAACAAAAAAATAATTCACACCAGTGGAATATAGTCGAGTTTGGAAATCAAATTCAAAACACGGTCAGTAGCCTGGTGTGTAACGCTTAGGTAAAATTTTTTCCTGATTCGAGCTGTCATAGCGTCAGTTCGAATCACACGATCTTCTTCACTATTATTTCAAACGCTATAGATCCATATTGGTAAAGTGGAATTGACTCAAACAACATTTCTGGCAGACCATCCACCTCGCTTCGAATACGGCCAAACAGTCACAACCGACATAAAAAACGGCGCACCCTATATATATATATATATATATATATATATATATATATATATATATATATATATATATATATATATATATATATATATATATGGCGCAAGACTAATGACCTTTCCCGGAAAAAACAAATCATTATGGAAAATTTAACAAGCCTCAGGACTTGCTAAATAAGGCCAAGACCGGTTCCCGGTTGTAGTGCAGATGATGATGATATATATATACATGGCATTTCTTATTTTGAAGTAAATGTCAGAGCACAGTGCGAGTGGATGGCGAGGAAATGGATAAGGAAAGAAGGTGTCGATGTCACAAGGACCTGGAAACATTTGATCAGATAGAACATTCCACATTCGTGTGGTTCGGCTAAAGAATGACTCTCTATGTTTGTTTGTGCGCCTAAAGTTTACTGTCAACGTGAACTGATGCGCATGCACAGATTGACGGGTATCGCGGGAAAATGTCTGAAGGGGCGGAACACAATCAGCAAGTTCAGTTGAACAACGACCGTGGTAATACTTATAGAAAGGAGATAGCCATGATACGTTGCGCCTGTGTTCTAACGACGGAATTGATCGACTCACAGCTCGGTACCCAATAAGTTTCACTACTGGTTTTTGCATCCTGTCGCGCACGTGTAGTGCAGTTTTGGATCCGCCTGACCAAATATGGGAGTTGAACTCCATTTTTGGACGCCTTGTAAATAGTGGCCAGTTTGGATGGAGTGAAGTATCTTTTGCATCTCTTAAGGAACCCCATATATTTGGCTGAACTTTTCGCAGCTTCAAATATGTGGTCATTCCAATTAAGACTCGAATTAATTCGAGTGCCGAGGATTGATAGCTCCTTGGCTTCGTCGATGGAAGTGCCGTTCATAGACAGTATATTTATTTTGGGGTTCGCCTTTCACGACAAGAGGCTGCACTGAGTTTTTAAGGCATTGATTTCTACTCGATTAGATAGTCCCCACTGATATATCTTGTTGAGGTCTGAATTCAACGTTCGAAGAGTTTGGACGGGAGTGTTCGTATGAGTATAAGAAACTCAACGTGCTATCATCAGAAAACGAGTGAATTGGTTTGTGAGTAATTGACAAGACATCATTTATAAAGATGAGGAAGAGAACGGGTGAGAGTACCGAACTGGCTTTGTCGACGTTCGACTGATAACGGTATTTTGTAACATCAGTGGCATCGGTTTCACCAATACGAATGTAAACGCCACCCACCAATATTTGCAAACAGAGAAACCTGATGTGTTTGCCCTAACTGAGACACAGGTCGGTTCAATAATTGATTCGACATATCTTCGTTGCTCAGGATATGACTTATATTCGAGATTCCGTTTTAAAGGTGGAGTCTGAGTCTTCACGCGGTCCGATCTCGTTTGCCAGAGGATGGAGGCGTTGGAACCCAATAACATGATATCCAATGTGATTGAGGGTCGTGCTGAGGAATTCTGTTAAATTTCTTTGTTGTCTGTATCGTTCCCCGAATGGGGATCGACCGGCGACATTTTTCGAACATCTTTCGCGTACCGTCAACTGAATACAGAGCAACCACCCAGCTTCTGAAATGGTTGTCCTTGGCGACTATAATGTGCTCAATTCCGCCTGATTGGTACATTCTAACAGAACCGACGAAGTTGGGAGGCTGGAGGGAGATGTTCGCTGTTACCCGCAATTTGATTCAACTTGTGGAGGAACCTGTGGCGCAAAGCTAATAACAAATTATTATTGACAATTTAACAAGCCTCGAGATTGCTAAATAAGGCCAATACCGGACCGCGGTTGTAGTGCCGATGATGATGATGTGGAGGAACCTACGCGAGTGCTGGATGCCCGAGGTGATTGTGCGAACACCCTAGGTATGTTTTTGACATCCCGGCCGAGTATATATAAAGTGGAGGTTGCTACACCAACTTCAGAACACTGCTTGGTATCTGTCGCAGAGCCACTTGCATCTCAAACGAATGACCGATCTAGGCAGCTTCGCCATGCATGGAGGTATGGGGCTGCTAACTGGGACGATTGACTAGTTTTTTTCGCATCCTTTTTCATGTTTAAAACATTTTTTTATTTTCTTTTTATCTTCTTAGTTTCTAAATTACATGCTAGACAAAAAATGATTAAATTCTAGCTTAATTATCTTATATTATAACTTACTGGTCCTACGCAGACGCTCTAAGCTAAACATTACATAACTATTGTATAATTTGCCTTTTGCCGACAGAACTTTGTTTGTAGATGTACTTATAATAATTTAAATGACAAGGACAAATTTTGAAAACTTTGTGTCGAATTTTTTTTTTGTTTTTTTTTCTTAAAATGTAACCTACTTTTTTTTCTTTTTTTTTTAAACTTAACTTAACTTAACTTAAATCTTATACTACCTTAATTCTAGAAAAGCTAATATAATAATACTGTTATTCTTTACCGACTTTGGTATCCAGGTCTTTATATGCCAGTCAACCACCAGAACTTTTAACGCTGTCTAAAACTCTCGTCGCGGTCTCTGTGGGGGATAGCCCTACTGAAGCGCAGGAGCTCTTCCTCGGTGCGCGTTACTTCCCGGTCGTAGCACAATCGCCCGTCTACGGATGATCTACTTACATGATAGATCAGCGGAATTCCGGATCTATCCTGTATAAGCCCTTTCATGTCCAAATCAAGGAACGCCTCTGGTGGAACAAAGCCGTTGCGACGCACGCTCTCATAGTACAGAGTGTTTGGATAATAGGCCCCGAAAATTGGGTCATTGGAAGAGCTTATTGCTCTCGCAATATGTTCTCTGATTAATTTAATCATAAAATTATCCACCCTATTTATGTACGCTTCATTATATAAGTTTCTTCGCATCCTCTCCGGGGTCGGATGTGTACTTTGAAGACTCCGATGTTAACGCATGCGCGGAGTCAGTCACGGAGATTTTTCTTCTCGGGATGGATATCTACATTACGCATTCCATCAAACGAAATTAATCTGATAAACCTTGGTTTGATAAAAAATGCGAGCAGATTACAGCGGCAATAATTAGAGCTTTTAACCAGTGGCGCTGTAATCCCACGGAGTTCAACAGAACCTATTTTGTTAGCATCAGAAACGCGTGCAATCAGCCGATTGATACCGCGAAGAAGGATTACAACGACAGAGTCACCAATAAACTCTTTGAGTGCCCAGCTAGTTCGCCTACCTTCTGGTCAATGGTAAGGGCTATCACCGGGAACTTTGCTTCCTTCTCTTTTCGTCATTTAGTGAAGGGCAGGGGGACGTTAATCACAAATTCAAAAGATAAAGCTAATGTGTTCGCGATTTAGTTTCCCCGAAGGCAAACCTCGGTGCCGGTCTTTTAGATCCACACGTGATCGTGCCAGTACGGTCTTCGATGCGGGATTTGGAGTTCCCTCCGCATACTATTCAACGCATGCTAGGTGGACTGGAGTGTAAGAAGGCAACCGGCCCGGACGGAACACCAGCAGTAGTTCTTAAGAACTGTGCTCCAGAACTACCGCCGATTCTTGGCACACTCTGCCGCTTATTTTATGCACGGGGGGCATTTCCTACCTCCTGGAAAATTGCTCGAGGTCAGCCGAAAAGAGGGGAAAAAGTGCCTCCCACAAAATTACCGGCCAATAGCATTACTGTCTATGGTATGTAATGTGATGGAAGTGGTCATCAAAGCCGAGATAATTAACTATTTGGAGTGCAACGAACTTCTGAATGATCGTCAATACGGATTCCGTTGCAGGCGGCCCATGGGAGACCTTTTGACACTTATAACCGATATATGAACATCTGCGGTTGAGGGGCATGGTGGGTCAAGGGCGGTCGCATTGGTTATCTCCAAGGCTTTTGATCGCGTCTGGCACGGGGCATTGCTAAACAAACTTCGTCCATACGTACTTTCGCAGGAGCTTCGCGACTGGGTGAAGAGCTTCCTCGAAAATCGATCGTTCCAGCTTGTTGTGAACGGCGAGTCTTCGAGTCTGTACCCTGTTAATTCCGGGATGCCTCAAGGTTCTATTTTGCCTCCAACCTTGTTTTTGCTTCACATGAATGATTTGTCAGAGTCAGCGGTTAACAAAGTGTTCATTATTATGGATGAATGCTTATTTTTTCTTTTTCGAGTGATCGGCCAATTAGTGCATCAACGTCGCACTATCCGAGATGTAGTCGGATCGACTCTCTGAATCCGAATGTGGATAAGGTCATGCAGTGGGGAAAGGTCAATCTCGCCGAATTCAATGCAACGATGACACAATATACAACTTTTGCAAAGAAAATTGGATCATCGGTTCCACGGCTGATGATAAATGGCCAGGCCCTCGAATCTGGGGAAAGCTTGAAATTGCTCGGCATCACTGTCTGTGGGAATGTATTGTGGCATACCCACGTATCGAACCTTGCCAGGTCCGCCTCAGGGAAACTGAGTTATCTCTTTAGAGCTAAGAAATATTTTACTCCGTCCCAACTTATTTTCCTGTATAAATTCCAAATTAGACCCGCGCTTGAATATTGCGCTCAGGTTTGGAGCTCTGCTCCTAAGAATACGCTCGACCTACTTGAGAGCATACAGAGACGAGCGATCCGCCTGATCGTGGACTCGGCGCTGACGTCGGGACTACAGTCGCTATTACATCGAAGGCGCGTAGCTGACCTCTGTCCGTTTTACAGATAGTATCACGGGTACTGTTCTTGGTATTGGTCCACGAAATTCGGTTTATATGCAACCCACAAGACAATCCGGATCGCACAAATTTGTGGTTAATCTCCCGACGGCGCGAACATCCCTGCATCAGAACTAGTTTCGTTACAGAGCGGGACAGCTATGGAATTCCCACCCTGTGCAAGTGTTTCCGGGGCGTTTCAATCTGCAACTGTTCAGGACGAACTGCAACGGTTATTTGGCGGCATTTTTGGGCGCCGTGACGGCGCCATAAGTTCGCCTCTCTTGAGAGATGTATTTATAAAAAAAAAAAAAAAAAAAGTGGGCTGTGTAACGTACGGGTTACCCAAGTCTGATTTAAACCACGACATGAAATGGTTAGTATACCCGCCTGTAACCCGGGAGACCGGGGTTCGATTCCCCGTCGGGGAGCATCTGGCGCAAGACTAATGACCTTTCCCAAAAAAAATAAATCATTATGGAAAATTTAACAAGCCTCAGGACTTGCTCAATAAGGCCAAGACCGGTTCCCGGTTGTAGTGCCGATGATGATGATGATGAAATGGCCAACGAAACTTCATAGCATTTTGAATAGGGCCTCGATTAAGCTTGATATTGTGGACCTATATTTATGGAAAGACGGCTGAAGAAGTGACGGCGTGGGCTTACAATAGAAGAGCATGGTGTTGTAGAGGATATTCACACTGTGTTGACTGGGCGGACTGTGTCTTGTCGCAAATGCCGGCATCCGCTTTATTATTTTTTTTATTGTGGCCTCTATAATAACTCCCACGCCTGCTGGCCAACAGTTTGACCTGCAAATTCAAAGTACAATGTATATGAAAATGCACTTTTTCAAAAATAATCTGAAAGCCTCGTTTAAATGAGTTCTCATTTGACTTGATTGACTTAGCTTGAACTATAACCCCTTTTGGCGGTTCCGCCAAACCCCACGGGGCGCCTTCCTGAAAAAACCCCAATAACTGCTACCCAGTCTGCATAAGCTTTCGCTAATGCAATCGCATTAGCATCTTAAATGCTCCACGCATTAAAACATTCAAATTTATATAACCTAAAAGTCCCTGGAAAAGAAAACTTACCTTTCATGCATCCCTTCGCATGCATCTCCTGTAAGATTTTTTTCTGCCTTTTTAAGAACCCCAGGCAAATTTTAAGTTCCCATACCTTTACCACAATCTCCACCCAGCATACCTGAAACATTTCCTTTTACAAGGACATTTAATGCATACAACGCGTTAAATAAAATTCCTAAAAATAGCTCCTTAATCTGCATATGCACCATAAATACAAAACATTCGGCACCCATTGCTGTCAATTGAAATGCAACGTCAGGCGGCTTGTTTTTACAACTGCAACAAGCCGATCGGCGATTCACCATCAATAGACAAACAATCATCAATTTCGTACGTCGCCACAAACTAATTTCCCTGCATATACAAATGCAGGCGAGGGATTCGTTTCTGCCACCAATCCCATTAGCACCTTTTTTCTTCCCAACGTCTATTATAGCGACGATACACAGCGTAAACATGACCCTCATTACCGGACAAAGCATTTGGTCGCTTCTCCCTTTGTTCTTTTTTTTATCGTTTCAGGTTTCGTTTATCCTTTGCTAAATGCAACGATAAACACGAGCTGAGTCGATTTCTATCCGCCGACCGCCATGGTCGTTGCTGATTCCGCTCTCCGGTGCACACGGAGACGCGAAAATCCACGAGTCGCGTGTGTGTAAAATTCGAAACAATAAAATAAATAACAACTATGTGCCTCATAGACATAACTCGCATTTCCCACGTACAGTGTAGTGTCTTCGAAGATTGCGTTTTTATTGACTTCACATTGTAATTTTCATGTAGTGCTATCGTAAAATACATAAAAATAAACAATAGAAATCCTGTGTTTTAAATGTTTACTTGTCCGGTATTTGGCGTTTTCTGCGATGTCAGTAAGTGCCGCTTCTTCAACTCTGGTGTTATTCCGTGGGGTTTCCTGAACAGTAATATTTTCGCTGGAAATACCAGGTGTATGGTCCTGGCACCGATGTTGTGTATGTGCTGCTATGTGCGCTTTCTAGGATCAGTGCGCTGTGGCTTGTGTCGTATACCAGGATTTTGGCTTGATATGCCTTGTGGCAAAAACTCGACGCTGTGTAGTTCATGGCGTCTTCCAGGATATGCCACGCCGTGGCTTGTGGCCTCCTCTAGAGAGTTTAATGCTGCTAACAATGAACTTTATTTAAACATCTAGTTCTGCTTCCGCCTAGTCTGCCTTGTCATTCGTCAAATTTATTTTCACATCTACACTTTTTCTTTTTCCTTTTGTGCATCCTCCTCCATTCCGACGCATAGTCACAATACTTCAGAGCCAACTTTTGAGAAAAAAAAAACCAATTTATTCTCCCCAACTAAATAAATAAACTAATTACCTTAATTCATCAAGTGTCTTTTGTTTCTCCTCATCCATCTATTAAGTGTTAATCTGATTAATTTCATTGTTTCCCCTACTCAACTTTGAAAAGAATACCATTCTCGATTGCGTAGTTAACCTAAGCTATAATAAGAAGCAGCGAAAACCTCCCTTTTGCCCCCCTTATCTATTTCATATGTATGTTAATTTAGCTCGTGGTCCTTTTGTCGAGCAGTACGTTGAGGTGAATAACCAAATACGTAATGATAGCATTAGCATGTCCAGAGCTTAGTGCTGCAAGGACAAAGTAAATATCCCCCCTTACCGTTTTCCCTACTCATCATTTTCCAGTGTCGTTCGACTGTCTTAAACATTTTCAGTTAAATTTTTTGTTACCCGCTTTGCAACCTTTCTAACCGTGACCTTTGACACAAATAAATTCATTTAATTCGGGAATATAGGGGCATCGTTCATACCGGACTCAACACACAGCTTCACAATATACGAAATAGCAGTTCAATAAATCACTGGAAGCGACAAGAGTCGTTTTTAGAGTTTTTCTATTTTGAGAACACGAGTTTCTTATATTCTGAACTTGGTCCTTCTTCAGCTTTTATTTGCTGCTCAAAAATATCGCTCGATGACCTTTCTTTTTATGTCATTTTAATCATCCTATGGATTTCCATTTGGAATTTGCTAGCTGAAGGTCAACCAGTTCATGACGTACGCACAAGTAAATAAGTTTTTAGGCAGCGAACACCTCTTCGTTTTGCAGGAGTTTTCAAAAACCTAACTTGAACTATTGAAATTAAAAAGTTTGACGAAAATTGAATAAAATTGCCTTCCCAAATGTCAGGGTAATAACAGCAAATAGATGACTTTCAGAGGTCTGGAAACGTGGTCCATAACTTGTAGGTGGAGACAGAGGTAAACGTTTCAAATGTCCCGGAATGTAAACCCTTACGAAGAAATTCAGGATAACACATAAAGCCCGTCACTGGGATACGCTTGGTTCCCTCTTGGAAGCACTCAAAAAAAAAAAAACGAGACAAGTCATCGACAGAAGAACGCACAACCTGCAGGTTGATTGGAAATTAATACCAGAAATCCTGAGAATCTTTCCAGCACGTGGGAACACTTAAAAACGGGGATCAAATTAAGCGGCGGCAGTAGGGAACGCGATTCTAAAAGGTCTATTTATAGAAATTTTAAATAAGGAATAGACATTCGCAGTATACGGAATTTACTCGTACATCACGGCCAGGATTGTGGGGGCTGTAAAGGCGGAATGAATACAATAAAAAAGCAAAGTTCGTCAAACAAAACACCACGTTATGTGCGTGCGGATTGGTCTCAGAATTTATTCCCTTACCGTCCTATTTTATTTTCAGAAGAGGAAAAAAATTCGAGGAATTCAATTTTTCATAAGGATATGAAAGGAATTCCCAGAGAAGCAATTATAGAGAGCGTTCGGTCCCTAGAAAGCTTTACCATAGAAACACCTGACGATGTCGTCAAGAACAAATAGGAAAACGATTTGTTGTTGTTGTGTGTTTGTAATTTGAGCACCAGAGATCCTCACGCCGAGAAAAGTTGGTTGTGTCCTCCTCGATATTAGGTGACCTCTCGGTTAGCAATGACATTTTGGCCTAGTTGTGGTGTACGTGAGGCACACATACACAGTGCATTTGCCAATAACGGATGCAGTAGGAAACCGACTTCACTTCGCAAATGGCCACTGAAAATGGTGCCACTACCATGATAATATCTGAAGCGTTATTTAAGAGTCGTATGGCACGGTCATTGATGGCGTCGTTTTAAGGTTATGCTCGGATTGTGTGCGGAAATGGGTGGCAGGCAAAAAGATGGGCTCGGGTCACAGTTCGTTGTGTGTTGAGGTGAATTGTTGAGGATAAATTGAAATTGGGTTGCTTAGGAATCGTTAGCAGCGAAGACAATTGTATAGAAACCCATCAACAATAAATGAGAGTACTTCAAATATGTAAGACATTTGACGGAGAAACAAGGGAGGTGCCTGGGAAACATTTGACAAGCCAATTGCTATTCCATGGGGTGAAGGGAAGAATTTTTGCGTAAAAAAAAACTTCTTCTGAACAACAGAATTGAAATCGTTAATTGTCACCACCAAATTAAAGTGATTTTGTTTTATGATTTGAAAAACACATTTAATAAAAGAGTAAATTAAATTACATTGTTAGATTAACTGTTGACCCTATTCTACCAATAATATACGGTCGAGGAAAAAGAGTTCTGCGTTAAATAGTAAAAGTTGACATAATTTTGGGTTTTTCTTTATTCCGTTTCGACCACATTCTGCCATTTGGCAGATACAATCAGTATTCCTATATTGTAGAATTCCAGGGGTTTTATTTTTGAAATGTTGTCTCAGGTGCATTTCTCGGTCTTATACGAGTATTGTGTTTAATTTTAACCGAGCAAGAGAATGTTGCAGAGAGCCGAACATGTGATAATCTGATAATCGCAACGTTGCAATGTCACGACTCAGAGATCGGACCAAGAAGTCTGTGGGGGTTCTCTATATCACATGGAGAACCAGCCCACAATCCCAACCTAATTTCGACCGCTAATAGCGCGTCACATCAACCCCTTTTCCACCGTTCATGCTATTCACCTGAAATATCATGTTTTCCAAATAGACGCATAGCTGAATTCATTCTTCTATGCAGATAATCCATAATTGAATTTAGCTACCTTTTTGCCATACGGCAACTGCAATTTTGCTAGCCCATGAGATTTCCATCGGAAATCACATCATGTCGGTTAGCAACAACAAGTCGAAGCAGACGACACTGTCGCAGAGTCATGAAACCGCTGGCGAATTTATCAAAATATTTAATTAGTTCGCACGATAAATTACCCTAGCCAATTTGGTGTCACTTCGGCTTTTCCGCAGATCATCCATGCGGTTGGGATCAATGATCTCTTTTCGCAGGTGAATATCACCAGCTAAATTTTCCTCTCCTTCTGAATTGTACCTCCCCACAGTTCAATGCACTCTGAGGTCACCACATTCGCCGAATTAGGTCAATGGGTTATCATCAGAACTGCATTTATTCATGCACACACAACCACCCCGAGATCATGGTACTTTGTGTTTCTGTTCTCTCATTCTCCCATGTTCGTCGACTATCGAATTAACCGATGTATTCACCACACATCGACGGGCTTGGCAATGACAGAGCAGAAGTATGATCTCTATTGGTTGTCCCGTGTGTAAAAAAATAAAATTACCCATCTTCATCCCTAATTCAAGTCAGTCGTTACACAGTCATCATAGCGGTAGGTTACACCGCCGCTTGGGCCCAAAAATTAATTTCGCGGATTTTATTCAAGTCGATATTCATCCTCCGAAGTGCCCGCATACAGAACGTAGGGAGCAGAGTTCGTTGAGAGTTACTGGTGCTATATCAACACGTTAGCATAAAATTTGCTGTGCAATAATTCGCGGTAAAAGATAGAATGGGCTCCTCGATAGTATAGTGGTTAGTATACCCGCCTGTCACACGGGAGACCGGGGTTCGATTCCCAGTCGGGAAGCCTCTGGCGCAAGACTCATGACCTTGCCCGGAAAAAAAATCATTATAGAAAATTTAACAAGCGTCAGGACTTGCTAAATAAGGCCAAGACCGGTTCCCGGTTGTAGTGCCGATAATGATGATGATGAATAGATAGAACATTTGCTGTGCAATAATTAGTGGTAAAAGATAGAACATTTGCTGTGTAATAATTCGTGAACAAAAAACTTGGATACTCATTGCAAACGAGCACCAGCTTGATCACCAACATAAAAAGGATAATAAAAAGAAAAGAGATATTTTCAAGAACAGTAACTCCCCGTGTTTTAATTTCTCCTGTTTTCTCTGGTGCGATCGGTGTATTGTTCTATCCACGATGGGTGTTAACTGAACCAGTGTCGTACGTCGGCATCTATACCACATCCCCACAAGTCTGTAAACTCTGTTAAATGTTCCTTTATTTATTATTGGTGGACTCAGAGATGGGATCAAGAAGTTCGTAAAATCCTTTGTGATGTAAATCCACTTATCCTTTGAATGGTTAGGGGAAGAGTATCCGAAAGTGTTCTTTAGAACTCAAAAGCAAATATGTGACGGCTTCTTAAAGGGAAATCATATGCATAATTTGGAGTGAGATCAAAGGAAACCGTCACAAAGTTTCATCAACTAAACGATCGTATCAAATTATGTCTTATAGAACTGCTTGTGACATCAAACTTTAAAAATCATTTGCCGATCAGCTTATAATTAACACATAACTTAAAGCACCATGCATTTTAAGAAACATCTGTGTATATAACAATTAATTTATATATAACGCACTTACGATATTTAAAAACTTGTATATTGACAAACGAGTATCTTTACATCATTTTATTAGATTTATTTATTCGATTTATCTAAATATTATAAAAGTGATCACTTAATTTACAAAATTCTTATTTTCTTGCTAAACACCCACAACATCGGGCACAAAAAAGGTTATACTTGCAAAAGAATTTAAGTTACCACAAGAATAGTGGCAATACTGCTCCATGCGGTATTCCATGTCTCTAACAAACCATTGTTTTCATTTTTCTATTTGCTTTTAAATAGAGCTCATGAACAGCTCATATTATACTCATATTTGTGCTCTTAAAATCCTATCATTGCACTCTTGTAAGAATAACAAAATAACAAAAACAAAGTACAACATTTGTAGATCCAGTGATGCACTAAACCAATCTGACCGGTTTTGTAGTGCATGGTACCACCTCCCAGGTGGTGTCGCAAATTTGGTTTACACTCAACCACAGGCTCAGAACTCACTTCAGTTCTGTCGCGTGTGGCATTACGTTGGAGCTTCTAAAATCGCTTTTCATCTATCGCTAGTCCTAGTGCATACGTAGTTTTGTTTTGTGTATCACTACAAAAAGAAAATTGTGTACAAATTCTGATTCGGATAGCCTAATTATAGATATATATGTATATAAAACAGAAACAAAAACAAAAACAAACAATTGAAACGATTGACAACACGATCAGATCAAATGGCAACGCTAACCTCTTAGCTTTTGACCCTAAGCGACATTCTGCATTGATGCCTGCTTCGTATTTACTCATCCTTGTTTTATTTCCGCGTGATTCATGAATTGGTTTTCATTGAATTAGAGATATTTAAACGTTTCAGCATCCCGTGGTGTAATTTTGTAAAGAAGTATATAAACATAAACAAATGAAATAATAAAACTTAGAAAAAACATAGAAGTGCATTACCATTCATCGATATCTTGCATATCTGATGACATATTGATAAGATTCAAATTAATGGATGTGATATGATTGCAACGTTTTTTATACTTTATACGATCTTGCGTTCACTCGGTTTGATCAGACGATTGCCAGAGAACAACGAAATAAATGAGCCAACGATCGCGTCGTCAACTGATCAACCGGACAAGAGCACAATACTGACTGAGCCCAAAATAGAAGCGAAATCCGAACCAACTCTTGCTGCTATCGAAGAGCACACTAGTGAACCTGAATTAACGCATCGCCGGCCTTCGCGACATCGATTCAGTATACAATCGACTCCTCCAACGAACCTTAGAAAATATAGAGATCGCATTGTTTCAGTTAGACCATTAATTAAAACAAGACATGAAGACCAAGATGATGGCGATGAAATTTCTTTATCTCACGTGTTAGCGAATACCGAAGAACGCGAATCCGAAAGACCGACAGATACCCCTGCGAATTATAATGAAAACTATCCCGATCCTGAAGATTTTGATGACATAGATGATCAGAGGGAATTTTATAACACACTTCAAGATTGTAGTGTGAGTCCTTTAATTGGTACGCAAAGTCAACCGCTACCATCGTCCCAACGTAGAAAACGATCTTCGCTGGGACAAGGATCTGTGTTCTCGCGTAGTGATTCGTCGGCTACGACAACCTCATCGACCAGTGGAGGTGGCACATATACCGGTGGCAAACGACGTTCCACGGCATCGATCATATCATCGTCAATGTGCTCGGATATTATGCCGAATGATCGCCGCAGCTCAACAGAATATAGTCGGGCAAGTGGCCATCGCCGTTCCAGCGGCAGGATACGTAGATATATAACGCGTATGACAATAGCGGGAGCCCGTAGACGTACCACTGGCAGGTATATTTTTTTCTTCAATATTATTGCAATTTTCTAATCACATTCAGCATTATGTCATATATGTATATTGAAAGTTTCAAACTGGCATGGCATCGATTAGATACACCGGTATTTAATTATATTGTCATTAACTAACATGAAATGGTCACAAATTAGTTTTATCACTTCTCATTTTATTCCCTTTATCTCGCATTCGCGTTGCATATGTGTGCAAATCAGGCAATCATCTGGTATATTATATTGTAAAATGTTCGACTTGATGAGGGATTAGTTAGCTATGGTAACTTTTCCATAGCCAATCTCTAGATTGCCTAATATGACTCGATTTGAGTTAACATATTTCATTGATTATAAGGTTATCCGTTAAGAAATAAGGGGCACTGGTTTTATATGAAGGTAATTTACATGCATCTATCATCTCCACCTTGTTCCTCGATGACATAATATGAAATTTATTTCATCTACCCTAAGGAAAAACACTGAATATGTTCTTCATTGACATAAATGGGAATTGATCCCATCTACCGTTATCTCAAATATCTGTCATCTTTTTTTTAACGCATTTACTTGCAAAAACACAAGAAATACAGATAAGGTTTGTTTTTACAATATTGGACTTAATGCTAAGCCTATTTTAACTGACACTGTGCGAGCACTATAAATTATTCCACCTACATTTTTTTTTTCTATACAAAGATGTTACCTTTCGCTGTAAAGCATTTTTATTTTTTATTGTTTTTATTTTTATTGCTTTTATTATTAAGTAACATTTAGAGATTATATCAGAGAAAAAAAGATAATCATAATAATGTAACCAGAGTTGAATCTGGTTACATTATTATGATTTTTAAGTTTTTTATTGTTTATATATATTATTATTTTTATTATTATTTACTGGCCTGTAGGAAGCCGGAAGATCATGACCTCACCGACTCGGCTCCGCCATTGTTCCCTGTCCTGTGCGCTCTCCTTCCACGTTCGATCATCCGATCCGATCTCCTCGAGGTCCAATCTAACATTGTCCCCCATCTCCGTCGCGGCCGTCTTGTCGGTCTCTTCCCCGTTATTTTACCGTCAAGAATTCTATGCACAGTCCTATAGCGTTTGAAATAATAGTGAAGAAGATCGTGTGATTCGAACTGACGCTATGACAGCTCGAATCACGAAAATATTTTTACCTAAGCGTTACACACCAGGCTACTGACCGTGTTTAGAATTTGATTTCCGAACTCGACTATATTCCACTGGTGTGAATTATTTTTAATTATCGCTTGGTATACGGTTCTGATGTATTTTTCTTATTCGATTTTTTCGTTCGGTGTTCTTCACTATTTTTGCTTGTGAATTGTGTGTATCTGTTAGAATCGCTACAGCCCTATCATCGCCTATTCGCGCTACGTGTCCGGCCCATCTTAATCTTCGCGAGTTGATCACTCTCACTATTGTAGGTTTGCGGTATAGCTCTTCCAATTCGTGGTTGTGGAGTTTCCTCCATTGTGCTGACTCCTCGTCATATTTGCCGCCAAAGATACCCCTTAAAACTTTATTCTCGAATACGCGGAATTTGTTCTCTTCCCGTTTAGTGAGAGCCCATGTTTCGCATCCGTATAGAGCAATCGGCATGATTATGGTTCTATAGAAACGGAGCTTTATATTACGTGATAGCAGTTTGGATTTTAATAGTTTACTGGCTGCATGCCAAATAGCGTTGCCGGAATGCAGTCTTTTGTTGATTTCCTTTGACGTTTCGTTTCTGGTCGTCAGTATCGTTCCCAGATATTTAAATTCTTTGATATTTTCAAATATCTTGCCACCGACGTTTTTGTGGGTTCTCTGAGGTCCACCTGCTCTCGTCGTAATCATGTATTTCGTTTTGTCTTCGTTTATTTCTAGGCCCACCTCTTCTGCTGATTGCATGATGATTTCACAGTTTTTACTTATAGTTTCGAGATTATCGCCAGAACGGCAATGTCATCCGCATGCGCGAGCACTTGTGTGACCCCGTTCAGGGATGATCCGGCCGTGTTGTCGTCTTGTACATTTCTGATAACATACTCGAGGACAAGGTTAAAAAGGCATGGTGAGAGGCCATTCCCTTGTTTTAGTCCGTCCCGGATTTCAAATGGTTCTGAGAGGTGGTTTTCTATTCTAACTCGCCCTTTGTTTTCGTTCATGCAAATTTGAATGAGGGCGGCATATTTTTTCGGGATCCCCATATGGTAGAGTCTTTGCCTTGCGACTGAGTCGTAGGCTTTTTTGAAGTCCACAAACAGTTGATGAACCGTCTCTCCGTATTCCCACTTCTTTTCCAGCAGTTGCCTTATTGTGAACATCTGGTCGCTCGTTGACCGGTTCCGGCGGAATCCGCATTGGTAGTTTCCCAATATTTGTTCTGCGTACGGTCTGACTCTTGCCAGTATGACATTTGTTAATATTTTGTATGTGATTGGGAGCAATGATATTCCTCTTTAATTTTCGCAGTCATATCTGTCGCCTTTTTTGAAAATGAGGATGACTATTGCGGTTTTCCATTCTTCCGGAATGACTTCCTTGTCCCATATTATTTTAACCAGTTGGTGGATCTTTCGACCGGTTGCCCCTCCTCCATGCTTCACAAGCTCTGCCGGTATGCAATCGATTCCGGGGGCCTTGTTGTTTTTCAGTCGATTTATCGCGTCTACAACTTCGTCGAAAGAGGGGTCTGGGATCTGGGGCTCGGCTGTATGTACGTCTGGTGCGTTTATTTGTGGTTGATGGGTGCGTACATTGAGCAGATTTTCAAAGTACTGCTTCTATCTTGTCACGATATTTTTTGTTTCTGTCACCAGACAGCCGTTTGTGTCTCGGATTATTTTGGCTCTTCCTCGGTGGCCAGTTCTAATTGAATTTATGCCGGCATACATACCTCTGCTGTTCTTTGCTCTGGCATTTTCTATGATTTTTTCGATCCGAGTCTTCTCCCATTCGCGTTTTTTGCGTTTGAAAAGTCTAGTTGTTTCTTTCCGAATTGTCGCGTATCTTTCTGCGTTGACTTCATCTTATGCTTCTAAGTGGATCATTCTGGGGCGTTTACGTTCTTCGATCTTTGCCCTGCACTCATCGTCAAGCCAAGGTTTGGACTTAGTTGTTTTCTTAAATCCTAATACCTTTTGGGCTGTTTGTTTGATTGTGTCTCTGATCGATGCCCGTTTAGTGTCCACCCGATTGGCTTCCTCTTCCTCACTACTGTCATTCTCTAGGATGCTAAATCTATTCGTTAGTTCGTCTTGATATTCAGCGCTTTTGCGCAGGTCTTTTAGTTTATCAATCTCGAACTTTTTGCTCGTCTCCCGTGACTGTCCATGTGGGTTTGCTGCGAGCCGACTTCTAATTTGCCCATCACTAGAAGGTTATCGGAGTCGCAATCTGTTCCTCTATATGATCTTACGTCAAGGATATTCGAGTGGTGTCTTTTGTCTATGAGGAAGTGGTCTATTTGGTTACGCGTTACGCCGTCGGGTGATATCCATGTGGCTTTATGGATTTGCTTGTACTTGAACATCGTGCTCTTCACTACCAGATCTTTTGACGCTGCGAACGTGATAATTCGAATACTATTATCATTTGAAACGTCATGTAGGCTTTCTTTACCTATGTTGGTTGGAAGATATCTTCCTTTCCAATTTTCGCATTGAGGTCGCCGAGGAGAATTTTAACATCGAATGATGAGATCCCATCAAATACTTCCTCTAGGGTCTCGTAGAATGTGTCCTTCGTTTCTTCGTCGGTAGATTCTGTTGGGGCGTGTACGTTTATAAATACACAATTGTACCATGGGCCCTGTATTTTTAGCACCGACATTCGGTCATTAATAAATTGCACATCTTTTACATGGGGCGTAATCGTATTGCTTATGATGAAGCCAGTTCCGAGGTTATGTGTATCGGTACCTCCACACGCTAGTGTAAACCGGTTGGTTTCGATTACTTGATGTGGGAGTTGGACTTCCTGAAGCGCGACGATGTCCATTTTATATTGTTTCCCGTTTTCTACGACCGTCTGTATCGCGCCTGGTTTATATAACGTTCAAACATTCCACGTCCCGACGCGTATATCCCGATTTTTCCGTTTTTCCCTATCTCTTCTTTTTGCCGAATCGGTGTTTTCTTGATGATTTGTTCCCTTATGGTAGTATCGGCTCACCACACCTACGCCTGCCGGGCTTTTCGTGAGATTGTGTTTTGTATATTGATTATTCATTTTTGTTCCCACGAGACCTGGGGTTTCAAATAGTCCGCCACATCAGAGCCCCTCTTTGATACGCTAAGGTCTGCTTACTGCTCTGATTCGACCCGGTGTCAGAGAGGTGCCGTTATAATACCGCCGGTATACCCCTGGCTGCAAACCATCCAATGGGCACGGTGACGCGTAACACCCTGGATTAGGGGTGGTAGATCTTTGTGTGTTACTCCTCGCTAGCCTGTCTGATATGGGAGACCCTACTGGAAGCATATGCCTCCGTCGGCATAGCCTGAGTGATTCATTGTACTTTAAGCCCCCGCACCACGTCAAGGTTTCTACCAAGCGGGGGATTGTTTATATATATATATATATATATATATATATATATATATGTATATATACATGTATATGTGTATGTATATATATATGTATACATGTATATATATATATATATATAAATATATGTATATATATATATATATGTATATATATACATATATATATATATATATATATATATATATATATATATATATATATATATATATATATATATATATATATAGGGTGGCGCAAAATTAATCATCCAATTTTGTTTTTGAATTACTTTTTTACTAAATAAAAAAAAATTATTTTGAGTGATCAACATCATCGGCACTACAACCGGGATCCGGTCTTGGCCTTGTTTAACAAATCTCTCCACCGGTCCCGATTTCGAGCCGATGTCATCCAGTTTGGCACTCCCAGGCTCTGGGCGTCCTGGTCTACGCCATCCCTCCATCGCAGACAAGGTCTGCCGCACTGTCTCTTTCCATACATCCTGCCACAAAGAACTTTCCGGGCAGGCTCCTCTTCGCTCATTCGAGCTAGGTGTCCCGCCCACCGGAGTCTACCGAGCTTGATTTTTCTTACAATATGAGCTTCAAGGTAGATTGCGTACAACTCATGGTTGTAGCGTCTCCGGAAGCGTCCTCCCTCACATACGGGGCCAACAATTCTTCTTAAGACCTTCCTCTCGAACGCGGCTAAGAGTTCAGAGTGCTTTTTATTGAGCACCCAGGTCTCGGATCCATACATGAGTACTGGTAAGACAATGGTCTTGTACGGTTCTAGCTTGGATGTTCTGGATAAATTTCGGGATTTAAAGAGCCTTGATAGACCATAGTAGGCTTTGTTGGATTTAATCAGCCGTTCGTGTATTTCTTCTTCCATATTTTTATCTGCTGATACTATTGGCCCAAGATTGCACTACTTCAAATTCGTGCTCCACTACCCTGATCGTTTTGTGGCGTCTCTAACAGATACACACACAATTCACAAGCAAAAATAGTGAAGAACACTGAACGAAAATCGAATAAGAAAATACATCAGAGCCGTAAACCATAGCGTTAACATAACAATTCACATCAGTGGAGTATAGTCGAGTTTAAAAATCAAATTCGAAAATCGGCCAGTAGCCTGATGTGTTACGCTCCGGTTCCATTTTTGGTGATTCTGTCATAGCGTCAGTTCAAATCACACGTTCTTCTTCTCTATTATTTCAAACGCTATAATTGGTGACTACGACGTGATCTGTACACGCAGCACACATTTCCCGTAGTAAACAGAGCTTCAAACACGATCATGACTTCCGCATAGAGCAACAAGGCACACTCGCTTGCTCCGACATTCTCTCGTTCGCTCCGTCGTCCGCACCAAAGCTGATCGTAACGAAGTTACTGGGAAGGGAGTGGGTTGCCACCATGTACTTAGTGTTTCCCTCATTAATGTACAGTCCCAGTTTTTGTGCCGCCTGCTCGATCTGGATGAAGGATTCCTCTACCGCCGATTCGGTTCTACCGATGATGTTGATGTCATCTGCGTAGGCAAGTATCTGACTTGGTGACAATAGCCCCTCTTGTTGTAACGCCAGAGTCCCGGATTGCTTTCTCCAACGCCGGGTTGAAGAGGAGGCAGGCCCGACCGTCCCCTTGTCGGAGTCCATTATAGATGTTTATTGGTTTGGACAGCAATCCCGCTATTTTTACTTGACTAGTTACGTTGGTCGTGGTCAACCTACAAAGTCGTATCAATTTGTTTGGAGTGCCGAATTCTCTCATGGCGTTATATAGTTCTACCCTGGCTATGCTGTCGTAGGCGGCCTTAAAGCCTATAAATAGGTGATATAATAGAATCTTAAATTCCTGACATTTTTCCATCGCCTGCCTAAGGGTGAATATCTGATCGATTGCTGATTTGCCTGCAATGAAGCCACACTGATATTGACCAATGATGGTTTTAGCGTATGGGGCTATTCGATCTTGTAGAATAGTGGAGAGTATCTTATAGGCGGCACTAAGCAACGTTATACCCGTATAGTTGCTGCACAGTGTGATATCTCCCTTCTTATGTATGGGGCAAAATATACCGCGACGCCAATCTTCGGGCATCTCCTCTTGCTCACATACCTGCACCACGATCTCATGAATTGTGTGATGTGACGCTGTCCCTCTTTGTTTGATCAGCTCAGCTGGTATGACATAAAGGGGCTTTATTTGATTTGAGCTGTCTAATAGCTTTTAATGTTTCCTCAATGCTTGGTGGCGGCAGCATTTGGTCTTGATCTTGCATTGGTGGAGCCTCCAATTCTTCTGTGAGCTGACCATTTAGAAATTCATTGAAGTGCACTTCCCATCACTCCAGAATGCCTTCAGGATCGGTGATCAGATTACCCTCTTTATCCTTGCAGTAAGTGCAGCGTGGTGTGTACCGCGTCATACTGCGGATTATTTGGTAGAACCTCCGCGCCTGGTGCGGATCTCGCTCTCTACTTTTCTCTATTTCACAGACAAGGTTTTTTTCCCAGGCACTTTTCTTTTGTGTGTGAAGCCTTTTTTCAGATCTTCTGAGCTCTTTGTATTTCTCCTCGCGTACCCGCGTTCTATGAGACTGCTGAATTGCCCGGTATGCAGCATTCTTACGTTCAGTCGCTAGTTTGCACTCATCATCAAACCAGTCGTTCCGATCTCTACGACTACTGCCTAAGATGGAGTTGGCAGTACTAATGACAGTATTCTTAAGGCATGTACATTTCTCTTCTACGGCCGGCATTCTGGCTCCAGGACTTACTCTCCCTCCGTCGAGCTCTTCGAGCGCGAATCTCAACGCATGACCAAAGGTGTTACTGGTATTCTCATTGCGTAAGGCGGTCGTGTTAACTCGAACCTGATCCGCGGATGCAATGCGTCTCCGTAAGGCAATCCGCACTCGGAAAACAATACCAACAAGATAGTGATCCGAGTCGACGTTGGCACCTCGTTATGTACGTACCGTCATCAGGCTCGGGGAGTGGCGGCGCTCTATCAACACGTGGTCATTTTGGTTGCAAGTGGCTCCATCAGGTGATACCCAGGTGGTTTTGTGGGTGTCTTTACGCGGAAACCTGGTACTCGCAACGACAAGTTTTTCGATGCTTCCAGTTCGATGACGCGTAGTCCATTGTCATTAGTGTTCTCATGCAAACGATGGGAAGTGTAGTGCATGAAAACCGGCTCCCGAGCTATTTTTGCATTCAAATCACCAAGAACGATTTTCACATCGTATCTTGGGCAGGAATTGAGGGCCCGTTCGACGTCCTCGTAATGTTGTTCTTTTTCGTCGTCAGGGGACTCCTCTGTAGGTCCGTGAACGTTTATGAGGCTTGTGGCGTCTCTAACAGATACACACACAATTCACAAGCAAAATAGTGAAGAACCCCGAACGAAAATCGAATAAGAAAATACATCAGAGCCGTATACCATAGCGATAACATTACAATCCACATCAGTGGAGAATAGTCGAGTTTAAAAATCAAATTCTAAAATCGGCCAGTAGCCTGATGGGTAACGCTTAGGTTCAGTTTTTGGTGATTCAAACTGTCATAGCGTCAGTTCGAATCACACGTTCTCCTTCACAATTATTTCAAACGCTATAGGCTTATGTTCTTAAACTTGCCTCGCACGCAAAGAGTGCATAGCCTTTCATTTATTGCATTAAAGCCGATGATGGCAGGCTTCACTTTTTTGCTGACTAGAAAACCTACGCCGAGCACATGGTGTTTTGCATGGCAGCTGTAATAAATGTCGCACTCATTTCTTTCAATAACACCACTCCCCGTCCATCTTATTTCTTGTAATGCTGTTATGTCAGCCTTATATTCGGACAGGGCATCGGGTAGTTGCTGTGCAGCTCGAGCTCTGTATAGTGAGCGGACGTTCCATGTAAAAATTCTTAAATCGTTTAGCCATTTTCGTTTCCGTGGTCGTCGTCGTGTATCCGGTCCATATCCGAGGCTTGTTACATTTGCTATAATAATTCATTTTTACGGGCCTGGTTATTAGCCTTGCGCCAACCTTTCTCAGGATGTCGCTGCATGCATTGGTTCACTACTTGGCGGTTGCCAAAGTAGCTATCCAGGGGTGTCACGTAGCTATCCGGGCATGTCAACCTGGATTGAACAGGGACAAGGATCGTCCTGGCCTTCGCCGGGTTGAAAGCAATCAGAAACTTTGCCCTGTATGTTCGCACCCATCCCCCCATTTTGAGTGATGGAAACCTTTATTTGGACCTTTACACTTTTTTCTGTTAAGGGAAAAGATGATACCCATCAAGTGGCTGCCGCCAGTGTTGATACACATTTGTACCCGTTTTATCGCATTTTCCATGACTTTCCGCAAGATTTCCGGTGATAACTGTTCGCATTCCTGTCGAATTTTCTCCTTAATGGCTGCGATTGTCTGGGGCTTGTTGGCATAAACCCGCGACTCCAAGCAACCCCAAAGAAAGAAATCTGGAATTGTTAAATCGGGTGATCTTGCTGGTCATGCCAAATCACCAAAACGGGAGATTACTCGACCAGGAAGCGCTTCCTTCACAATATCCATTGTGGCTCGTGCTGTGTGTGCGGTTGCACCGTCTGGAAACCACATGTTCACCAAGCTCCGCTCATCCAATTCCGGCAGTAAGAAGTCGTTTATCGTGGCACTGTAGCGTTCGCCTGTAACAGTGACCGTATTGCCGATGGTGTCCTCAAAAAAATACGGCTCAATCACTCCCTCCGCGTGAACGCCGCGCCATACAGTGACTTTGAGTGGATGTTATGGCTCTTCGTGCATCACACGCAGATTTTCAGTGCCCCAGAAACGAAGATTTTGCTTAATGACGTCACCGCTTAAGTGGAAATGGGCCGCGTCGCTCATGATGATTTTCGACACAAAAGCGTACTCTTCGTTGTTGAGATTAAGGATGGCTTGACAGTAATTCACACGCCCTCCATTGCTTATCTGTGTAATGATTTATTTTACCAAATCACGTAATAATTGTCATGTAATAATTTTGGATGACAAGTATATAAACTTTATCTTGTGACGGTCTATGACTTAACTTCCCTAATGGTGCTGTACAAAGCGCAGCCCGCTAAAAAATCTATGGGGAAGTCGCCGCAGTGTTGAATCAAAAGACGCTGTTGGTTTTTGATTAATTTATTATCAAAAATGCTGGGGTATTTATACTCCCAATCAATCACTCTGTTATTTACAAATTTCTTAATCCACTCATACAAATTTAGCTTAACAAGGTATTTCAGTCTTAACTCATAACTCACTCAATGCAATTTGCTTGTTGTGCTATTCTATTTCCTATCACCAGCTTAGCGCATAGTGTAAGAACAATGACACGAGTTGACCCAATTAATTGTGAATCACCGCTAGCAGTAAGCGGGTGTCATTTGATTCTTTCAAATCGTAACTGGAGCAATTCGTTTCTTTTACTCAATGAAAAGAGTCGACCTTGAATTATTGTCGGCAACGAATGCTGGTTACTTGAAACTTGTTAATTGTGACAAGGGCAATTGATTTATTTGATATAATTGTTCATGGTCATTTCGTGGACATGCTGTTACACTACATTTGTTTGTATTCTGAGGGTGTCTAGTTCACAAATGTCAAATATTATTGACGGCGCCATTTGGAAAAATTGTAACTTCTTCCGATAGGGTGATTAATTTTGCGCCACCTTGTATATATAAACAAAAATTACAGTTTATATCAGAGAAAAGAAAATGAAAACTTGATATCTGTCATTTTTGCAGGCGAATATTATTCTTCTCTGGTATTTAAATTCTTTGATATTTTCAAATATCTTGCCCCTGATGTTTATGTCTGTTCTCCGAGTTCCACCTGCTCTCGCCGTAATCATGTATTTTGTTTTATCTTCATTTATTTCTAGGCCCACCTCTTCTGCCGCTTGCATGATGATTTCACTGTTTCTACTTACAGTTTCTAGATTGTCGGCCAAAACGGCGATGTCTTGCGCATATGCGAGCACTTGTGTGACCCCGTTCAGGGATGATCCGACCATGTTGTCATCTTGTACATTTCTGATGACATACTTGAGGACAAGGTTAAAGAGACATGGTGAGAGGCCATCGTCTTGTTTTAGTCCGTCCCGGATTTCAAATGGTTCTGAGGGGTGGTTTCCTATTCTAACTCGCCCTTTGTTTTCGTTCATGCAGATTTCAACGAGGGCGGCATATTTTTTTCGGGATTCCCAGCTCAACTACAATATGGGGTAGAGTCTTTGCCTTGCGACTGAGTCGTAAGCTTTTTTGAAGTCAACGAACAGTTGGTGAACCGTCTCTCTGTATTCCCACTTCTTTTCCAGTAGTTGCCTTATTGTGAACATTTGATCGCTTGTTTGACCGGTTCCTACGGAATCTGCATTGGTAGTCTCCCAATATTTCTTCTGCTTACGGTGTAATTCTTCCCGGTATGACATTTGATAATATTTTGTATGTGGTTTGGAGCAATGATATTCCTCTGTAGTTGTCGCAGTCAGGTCTGTCGCCTTTTTTGAAAATGAGGACGACTATTGAGGTTTTCCATTCTTCCGGAATGACTTCCTTATCCCATATTGTTTTGATGAATTGGTGGATCTTTCGAGCGGCTGCCTCTCCTCCATGCTTAACAAGCTCTGCCGGAATGCAGTCAACTCCGGAAGTCTTGTTGTTTTACAATCGATTTATTGCGTCTACAACTTCGTGGAAAGAGGGCTCTGGGATCTGAGGTTCGGCTGTATGTACGCCGGGTGCGTTTATTTGTGGTTGATGGGTGCGTACATTGAGCAGGTTTTCAAAGTACTGATTCCACCTTGTCACGATATTGTTGTTTTGTCGTTTGCGTCTCGAATTATTTTGGCTCTTCCTCGGTGGCCATTTCTAATTGAATTTATGCCGGCATACATACCTCTGAAGCTCTTTGCTCTGGCATTTTCTAGGATTATTTCGATCCGAGTCTTCTCCCATTCGCGTTTTTTGTGTTTGAAAAGTTTCGTTGTCTCTTTCCGAATCGTCGCGTATCTTTCTGCGTTGACTTCATCATATCTTTCTAAGTGGATCACTCTGACGCGTTAACGTTGTTCGATCGTCACCCTGCGCTCCTGGTCTAACCAAGGTTTGGACTTAATTGTTTTCTTAGATCCTAAAACCTTTTGGGGTGTTTGTTTGATTGTCTTTCTGATCGATGTCCATTTAGTGTCCACACTATTGGCTTCCTCTTCCTCACTAGTCCTATTCTCTGGGATGCTAAATATATTCGTTAGTTCGCCTTGATATTCAGCCCTTTTGCGCAGGTCTTTTAGTTTATCACGCGACTGCCCATGTGCGTTTGCTGGGAGCCGACTCCCAATTTTGCGTATCACTAGAAGATGATCGAAGTCGCAATCTGCTGCTCTATGTGACCTTATGTCAAGGATGTTAGAGTAATATATTTTGTCTATGAGGAAGTGGTCTATTTGGTTACGCCTTACGCCGTCGCGTGATATCCATGTGGCTTTATGGATTTGCTTGTGCTTGAACATCGTGCTTTTCACTACCAGATCTTCTACCGCAGCGAACGTGATAATTCAAATTCAGTTATTATTTGAGACGTCGTGTAGGCTTTCTTTACATATAGTTAGGTTGGAAGAAATCTTTCTTTCCAATTTTCACGTTGAGGTCCCCGAGGAGGATTTTAAGATCAAATGATTATATCCCATCAAATACTTTCTCTAGAGTCTCGTAGATCGTGTCCTTCGTTTTTTCGTCCGTAGATTGGACGTGTACGTTTATAAGTACATCATTGTACCATGGGCCCTGTATTTTTAGCACCGACATTCGGTTATTAATAAATTGCACATCTGTTATATGGGGCGTAATCTGTCTGCTTATGATGAAGCCAGTTCCGAGGTTATGTGTGTCGATACTTCCACACGCTAGTGGAAACCCGTTGGTTTCGATTACTTGATATGGGAGTCGGACTTCCTGAAGCGCGACGATGTCTATTTTATATTGTTTCGCGTTGTATACGACCGTCTATATCACGCCTGGTTTATATAACGTTCATTCCATAATACTCGCGGTATGGGAATGAGTATGTCCTTTATATATTTTGTTTTTCTTTTTTGTGGGCTTGAAAAAGGGTAAGAGGCAAAAAGTGTGTGATTGCTATTTTTAAGGATTACCTTCTGTCACTCTTATTCATTACTGTACTACTCCTATATTCCCTTGAATACTTTCAAGCAATGGTACAAGACATGGTTGTTCAGACTTGGTAACGATTTTTTAGGGGGTCGCGTTTTTATATTTTCGTTGATATATTCTTTTCACTGTATACTCTATGCCTTTTAATTAATCATAATATATTTTTTCTTTTCTCTTTTATGTTTATATATTTATATTGTTTCGCGTTCTCTACGACCGTCTGTATCGCACCTGGCTTATATAAGGTCCGAAATTCGATTCCATAATACTCGCCGTATCCGAATGAGTGTCCTATACATATATATATATATATATATATATATATATATATGTATATATATATATATATATATATATATATATATATATGTATATATATATATATATATATATATGTGTTTTTTTCTCTTTTTTGGCGTTTCTACAACTTTTCATACTTGACCTGAAAAAGGCTAAGAGGCAGAAACTTAGTGATTGCTATTGGGTTGTACCACATGAAATGTCCGACTTTATCCTCAACATCATCATCATCGGCACTACAACCGGGATCCGGTCTTGGCCTTATTTAGCAAGTCTCTCCACCGTTATCCGGTCCTTATCCGAGACTTGTTAAATAGTCCATAATAATTTGTTTTTCCGGGCAAGGTTATTAGCCTTGCGCCAACCTTTCTCAGGATGTCGCTGCATGCATTGGAGGGTGCCACCGTAGCTATCCAGGGGTGCCGCGTGGAGACTGCATGTCAACTTGGATTGAACAGGGACAAGGATCGTCCTAGCCTTCGCCGGGTTAAAAGCAGAGACTTTGCCCTGTATGTTCGCTCCCACTCCCGACTTTCCGACCTTCTAGTAAAAATTTAAAAGCCAATGTTATTTTGCCGTACATCTTTATTTAATCAAAATAGGATACGTTGGCATCTATGAGATTCTTCCAACGTGATACAATGTCAAATGTTCCTTTTTCGTAGAAGTGGTGACATTTTGAGGCAATGAAATCATCAAAGGCTCTGCTCGGTTCCCGAAGACCTTCTGCCGGCAAAAGGAATCCAGATTGCGGAAAAGATGGTAGTTCATTGGGGAAATGTCAGGAGAGTAGGGTGGATGCGGAAGCATTTCAAATCCCAACTGCAACAGTTTTTGCATCGTTACTTGTGAGGTATGGCTAGCACTGTCATGCAAAAGGATCAGGTTGTGCCTATTGACGCAGGTTGCTTTTCAGCCAATTTTGCATGCAATATGTCAATTTCCTCACAATATTTGATAGCGTTTATCGTTTCTCTTGGTTGAAGAAATGACAAGTAGATTGGTCCTTTCAATGTCCACCAAATTGTCAGCATAACATTTTTTGGGTAAAGATCGGGCTTGGGGATGTGATTTGGTTTTTCATCTGCATCCAACCACGTCCCAGGTCTTTTACGGTTATCATACAGAATCCACTCTTCATCACAGGTGACTATCCCGTGCAAAAACGGTTCAGTTTGGTTTCTTAATCTAAGCGATGCACAGATTTCTAGGTGCCTTAGTTTTTGGGACTTGTTCAGTTCATGGGGTACCCACTTGTCGAGTTTCTTTACATTTTCTATGAGAGAAAGGTGTCGACTTATTGTCATTGGGGATACTCCCATGCCTTGTGCAATCTCCCGCGCCGATTTCGTTGGGTCCCCATCCACCGTTGGTCTTAAAACATCGTCGTCAACTAACGTTTCCGACTTCCCACGTGGTTCATTATCGAGGCTGAAATCTCCCGAACGGAACTTTCCAAACCAACGTCGTATAGTACGTTCGTCTACCGCTACATTTTCAATACGTCATTAATGTTTGTCATTGCCAATGACGCATTATGTCGCATTTTAAATTCATAAAGGAAGAGGGTTCGAATTTGAACTGCCGACAGCATGGTAAACAATTCCCAGAAAAAGAATAACTGTACTTGTAACGAACCCTAAAGTCCTCACACGTCAAGCACATGTACCACTTTACTTTATGAAATAGGAAAATTTAAAGTTCTGACACAGGTGTTCACTCGAGAACTTCTTATTTCCGACTGAGCGAAAATCGGACATTTCATATGGTACAACTCAATATTTTAAAGGATTGCCTTCTGTCACTCTTATTCATTGCTGTACTACTCGTATATTCCCTTGAATACTTTCAAGCAATGGTACAAAAAATAGTTGTTCAGAGTTGGTAACGAATTTTTAGAGGGACACGTTTTTTTTATATTTTCGGTGATATATTCTTTTCACTTTCGCACTTATATTCTATGCGTTTCAAGTAATTATAATATAGTTTTTCTTTTTTTTTATATATTCGTATTATCACAAAACATTTTTCCTTTTTTGAAGCTAACAAAAAATGAATACAAAAATCGATTTTTTGAAAAAGCCAGAGTGGCGTTACCTCTTAAAACGGAACAACTCCTGAAGGTACTCCATACCTCAAAGCCACAGAGAAATAAAGCACTTGCACAATCAAATTCAATGCAATAGAATTTTATTTATATACAAAAGAAAAGTTCCTTTAGAGTGTGCACATAACTAAAGAAAAACCCCATCAAGTTGCTGCGGTTTAAAAAAGGATATTTCTAGAATATTTTGACCAGAAAAACTGGAAAAGTGTCAAAAATGCACGAACTTTTTTCTTCGGGAAATAGCTTACAATGTTTACCTGTCGCATATTTTCATTTACAAGTAATGTCCAAAGTAAATGAAGTGTATTTCGATCGTCCTATTCGTCACGATTATGAGCACGTAGTACAACATTCAAAAACGTCCCCGTTCTGTGAACTGAATTTGCTTTTTTTTTTGTTTTTGTTTTTGTACATTTTCGTCAAGCACCCAAAATTACATTTGCATGAGTAGTTCAAAAATAATTCATCCATTGAGACTTGAACAAACGCCAGGACTGTTAACATCGATGTATATCCGAAAAAGAAAAAACAACACGATTTCCGCTTTGCGAGGACGTCCAAAATTAAAAATAAAAATGTCGCTTAATAAAAGTTTATGGTGAAAGATTTTATATGGCGAGATGAACTTATTTTATAGCAGTTGTTACAATCTGTGGCAAATTTATTTGAGAATATAAATGCACCATCTGTACAGTCTGTTTTTACAAGAATCAAAGATATGGAGACATAAACGGATTGTTTATTAATGTGAATAGGGTTGATGGTAAACAATAAATTTACTGAACACCATAATAAACTTTCGTGATTTTTGCCAATGTCGTGTTCCGTGATTCCTTTTGGAACGCTCAGCAGACGCCAGTCGGTATATGATGCATAATTAGTTAACAATAAACTAAATTTATCTGTACTTTTCGAAATTATAGCAACACACGTCCGTTGTTAGATATCGATTTCAAAAACTTAATATTATCCAGATATAATTTCTTGGGAAGAACATATATGCTCTCAAATGGTACAGAATCGTCAACCTACGTTAAGATCGTTTCTTATAGGTTTCAAAAGGAGCATTTAATTTGCTTTTGTCTGTGTATAAGTTATTGCCAAAGGAAAATTCCGAATATCAAAAAATTATGTCACAAACATTTTCCAACAATCACTTATATCTTAATTGTTTACATCTGGCTTCAGAAATTTATTCTGAGAATTTCAAAATTCACGATTTCTATCCCTGGTCAACAACCGCCTGAGGATTTACCATGAGTCAAATCACCTTAGTCATGTAGCGCATCATTATGATGTAGAATTAAATTGTTCTTTTCAGCAATTTTGCTCTTAGTATTATTCGGTTATTCAAACAAGGCCTCCTACCGCACGATTATATACTATGATTCATATATTGAAAACAAGGTATAATGGTCACTTTTATCATTGATTCAGAGAAACACTCTATTGTGGAGTGGGATGAGGTCTCTATTGCGGGTTTTACCTAGGACAGAATCAACATTTTCGTATTAAAATAAAGAGTTGTATCTCTTGAGCGGGCTAGTACACCCCTTCCATTTAAATAAGGCCATAATAGCCCTAATGAAACAAAAACTGTCTTAAGTTGCAATATCACATTGTGTTCCCTAAATTTCACGTCCTTTTCACGAACGATAGGAAAGACATAGACGTATGAGGTTTTGTGCATATGCGAGTACCAGCTTTTAACTACAAAAACAAAACATGTTTTATTTTAATTTTGCGATACAAAACAATTTCGGACGGTCGATATAGGCGCACCGCTACTGGTCACAATTTTTAATCTGGAACAACAAGCCAAAAGTCTCTTATATAGTCCAAAATCTAGTGAACATCGTAAGATTTTTCCGAAAAATTTATTTAGAAAAAAAGGCATTAATTTGAACTTTTTTTCTCCCATATAAAATCTAAAAAAATCAATTTATCAACAAAAATCATCCGACGATCACTAGAAAATCTTGTTTTCAAGTTGCAGTTATAATTTCAAGTGAATCGGATAAAAATTGAGGGAGCTACTTGTACGCCAAGTTTGAAAAACATGGAGCTGAGATATTTGAACTTAAAGTTTTGAATAGTCAAATGTTGTTGAAATTTTCGCGAGCCTGAACCCTTTTCAGACAATTGTCAGGTACATAAGTTTTTTCCTCCAAGTGATTCCTTCAAGGGTGCGACAAAAAACAGACACAGGGAGACAAGTCTGGGCGATAAGGAGGGTATTCGAGAGTTTCCCCGCCCATTTTTTCCAATGTATCCCCTTGTCAAGGACGGGGTGTGCGGCCTGGCGTTGTCATAAAGAAGAATGACATCTCGGATGGGCATGCCTCGTCTTTTGTTTTGATATGCGGCTTTTGCCGACTGTAACAACTGACAGTAGTAAGCTACATTCATTGTTCGTTGTGCGTGAAGAAAATCAATCATTAAAACTCTCTTTGAGTGGAAAAAATCGTTCCAAGCACTTTTCCGGCTGAGATATGACTCTTGGTCTTCGCTGGGCAGCCTTCATCCTTCCTTCGCCACTCCTTACTTGCCATTTTCATCGCAGGAGTATAATGATTTACCCACGTCTCATCGCGCGTGAAGATACGCTTCAAAAAATCGTCCCCTTCTTGTCGAAATCGATCCAGAAGTCTTCCACTGATCTACAACCTGACCTGTTTTTGATTTACGGTCAATTACCTCGGAACCCATCGAGCAGTAATTCTTTTGAAGTTAAGATCATCACTGATAGTGGATTGAACACTCCCATAGCTGATACCCACTCTGATGAGATTTTTCCAACAGTTAAACGGCGATCACTCTCTATAAGTTCTCATGTGGCAACTCTAACAGATACACACAATTCACAAGCAAAAATAGTGAAGAACACCGAACGAAAAATCGAATAAGAAAAATACATCAGAACCATATACCAAGCGATAAATAAAAATAATTCACATCAGTGGAATATAGTCGAGTTTGGAAATCAAATTCTAAACACGGTCAGTAGCCTGGTGTGTAACGCTTAGGTAAAAATTTGTTTCGTGATTCGAGCTGTCATAGCGTCAGTTCGAATCACACCTTCTTCTTCACTATTATTTCAAACGCTATAATTGGTGACTACGACGTGATCTGTACACGACGCAGCACACACACACTCCCCGTAGTAAACAGAACTTCACACACGCAATCATGACTTCTGCATAGAGCACCAAGGCACACTCGCTTGGTTTGCTCCGACATTCTCTCGTTCGCTCGCTCGTCGCTCGCACCGAATCTGATCGTAACGAAGTTTCTGGGAAAGGGGTGGTGTGGCAACTCTAACAGATACACACAATTCACAAGCAAGAATAGTGAAGAACAACGAACGAAAAATCGAATAAGAAAAATACATCAGAACCGTATATCAAGCGATAAATAAAAATAATTCACATCAGTGGAATATAGTCGAGTTTGGAAATCAAATTCTAAACACGGTCAGTAACCTGATGAGTAACGCTTAGGTAAAATTTTTTTCGTGATTCGAGCTGTCATAGCGTCAGTTCGAATCACACGATCTTCTTCACTATTATTTCAAACGCTATACTCGAACGGCACGGATATTGTTGTCTGTACGACTTGTCCTTGGGCGTCGATCGTGACTTGCGTTTTCGATACGTTCTTGGCCACTTTTAAATTCTCTGGCCCACGTATAAAAACGATTGTGAGACGGTGTATCATCACAAAACTGTGCCTTCAATCGAGAAAACATTTCCGATGGTTTAACGCCTCCATATGTTAAAAATTTTATAATAATCCGTTGTGCAACAGACGTATCTACCTCTTGCTTGCTCATGGCTGTACTGAGTACAAAGTCGAGCACGGCCGCTAGACAAGCTGGTTCCGGTTCACCCTACTCTTCTTAAACCAAACAACGGCCACGCACAAGATTACCTAGCTCGCAATTTGCTGTTAAACTAAAAAGTAACGTTACCGTTTATTTGATTCACTCCCGTGTGAGGATGAGGAAGAGAGCGGGTGATAGTACAGAACCCTGGGGAACAGCTGTATTAATTTGATGGGAGACCGATTTGACACCGCCAAGGACCACTTGAATGGAACGGTCAGAAAGATAGTCTTTTATCCATTGGATCAGGAAAGTGTCCACTCCAAAGGAATGTAATTTCGACAAAAGGTCTGGGATACCAAACTCTGTCGAAGGCTTTTGAAATATCCAATGCGACTACCTTCCTTTCACCGGGTGGTGGATGGAATGGCTCCACTTTTCGGTAAGGTACGCCATCACATCTCCTGTGGACTTGTCGCTACGAAAGCCATATTGGCGGTCATTGAGGATATCATTTGATTCCAGATATTTCGTAAGTTAACAGTTGATAAGTGATTCCATTACCTTGGAGAGAATAGAAGTTAGTGCTATGTGTCGATATGAAGAAAGGGATGATTTGTCACCCTTTTTGGGAATTGGCTGAATGTTCGCTAACTTCCATCTATTTGGGAAACGGCCAGTAGAATAAGACAAATGAAAGAGTTTCCGCAGTGGTTTAGCGAGTGAGGAGAAACGTTTCTTCAAGAGGATTGGGGGAATGCCATCCGGACCAGCGTATTTGTGTGCGTTTAGCTCTTTGAGTGCGGGGGCAACAGTGCGCGTTCGGAACCGAATCTGGCTCATGGTGTGCTGCTTATGCTCAAGTTGAGGTGGATCTGATGGTATCAGGCAGCGTTGAGTTGGCTGCAAAATGTGCGGCCCTGTAGCGACTCTAACAGATACACACAATTCACAAGCAAAAATAGTGAAGAACACCGAACGAAAAAATCGAATAAGAAAAATACATCAGAACCGTACACCAAGCGATAAATAAAAAAATAATTCACACCAGTGGAATATATTCGAGTTTGGAAATGAAATTCTAAACACGGTCAGTAGCCTGGTGTGTAACGCTTAGGTAAAATTTTTTTCGTGATTCGAGCTGTCATAGCGTCAGTTCGAATCACACGATCTTCTTCACTATTATTTCAAACGCTATAGCCCTACACAGAAAACCAATACCGCCTCGGGAAAGGATGCAACTCGGGACCAGCAATAGATAAGCGAAAGCAACTACTCCAGGTGATATGCCCTTGTAGTAGGTGCCCCACCAGGCCCGTGCCGAAATACAAGTCGCATCCCTTTCATGACGAACATTATGCCATTCAGATACCAAAAACTCTTCAAAGATTATAAATCAAGCAAGATTATCGATGCCTGAGGGACGCAAACAGAGGTGCGAAAAAAAGGAAAACAGACACAAGGGATGGAATGAGTAGAGGGTTTTCCCGCACTGCACATTAGTCGCATGTATATTCTCGCACTTTTCACAGCACTAAGACGCGTGTGTCGGTATCTTATGTGTATTTAAGATTCCCAAAACGGATTGCATTATTGATCCGATGACGCGGATCACGAGGCAGAAGCGCACATGGTGTCTCGTTGGCGGTTTTAAGTCGACTCGAGTTATTCGTGTAAAAAAAAAATTAAATAAGTATGATATTCATTCTCACTGTTGCCGCAAGTTTAGTTTAGTTTAGTTTAGTGGGGTACCACCCCATTTATTGGGTTAATTCAAGCAACATAATTACCCATATATCAGCGCACATAACAAAGTAATCTCATTCACAGCACTATGTTGACTAAAACCCTTCATTCTGTCCTAGTACGTACTGTTCATGAGCCAAATTTTATTCATTCTATACCAATTTGTGGGGCGCAAGACTAATGACCTTGCCCAGACAAAATAAATCATTATGGAAAATTTAACAAGCCTCAGGACTTGCTAAATAAGGCCAAGACCGGTTCCCGGTTGTAGTGCCGATGATGATGATGATACCAATTTGTGGAACAGGGATTAGTTTTTAAACTATAATGTACTTGTATTTTCTGGGTTTCGATTTCCACTGTATGCATTTTCTGGGTTTCAATTTCCCCTATATGCATTTCCTGGGTTTCGATTTCCACTATAACGTTTTATCTCTATCTCGAATATTTTATAGGATATTTCTTACGCCTACCGATATAAGAAAGAATTATTAAACATGTCCTGTATGACTACACCATTTTGAAGAAGTTAAAAATAACATTTACAGTCTGTAGTTTTTTAATTCGCCAACAAAAGGGATTTTCCTTTAAATGCCAATTTTAGTTGTTGTTCTTGTCCAACCTGAAGTTATCTGTCCTTCTATAATACTAACCATAAATCTACATAGTTCTTTTAATATATCATATAATAACTCTTATAATAATAATAATCAAAAACATCTGACCAATTCTTTTTGTTTCAGTTTTGATGTAGAAAATGGCCAAGGTGCTAGATCTCCGCTTGAAGGCGGCTCACCCAGCGCTGGATTGGTTCTACAGAACCTTCCTCAACGTCGTGAATCGTTCCTTTATAGATCGGATTCAGACTTTGAGATGTCCCCAAAGTCTATGTCCAGGAATTCTAGCATTGCCAGTGAAAGGTAAGTTTTTCTATATACACTCATAACATTTAACATAACAAACATTTTTTTTCTGTAAATAATTCTTACTTCAGTTTTTCTAATCTAATTATTTTAATTGTTCATTTGTATTATTTATTCATGTATTTATTTATTTTGCCTTCTTTTTATTTACTTTCTTATTATCGTATTTAATGGATTTACAAAAATTTGCCCTTTCTCTTTGTTGTAAAATAATTTTAAGGAGAATGTTAATCTGTTTCTCTTAAGGATTGTTTTTGTATGTATACGAAAGGACCTGCACCCAAGTTTTTTTTTTTTACATTTTTTTTTTCAGTTTTAATACAGAAATTCACGAGACTTCAATTTTCAATGTGTCGTTTTTATAACGTTTTATATGGGATTTTATTTTTAACACAATTTTCTTATTCAAAATTCCTTGTTATTCGTTAAGTGTTTAAATCCTTGCACATGATCCGCTTTTCAGCGATTATCCTCCTTCTTTGAAATCATATCTGTCATGTGTGTGTTTTTTTTAAATTGCTCCTGTAAATTAATATGATTATACATTAAAAATAAATCGTATTATTTTGCATTTTCAAAAATTGGTTTTGATGTCTTATATGAATATTGACATTTCTATAGATATTAAGTCTTTAGGCATTCTGAGTTCAAGAAAAATGTTGTGAATCAAACCTCTTAACAAATTATGATGTACACAGGGGAGTACAGATAATTAATAATGTTCAGTCGAACATGCTGGAGCTTAGGAAAGAAATTGGCTAAATCTGTAAGTTTAACATTAATTTTTATATTGATAATCTTATATAAGGTGTGAGGAGTATATATAGGAAAATGTAAATTCTAATGAAGTTAGCAAAATTGTGCTGAAAATTATTAAGATGAACATTTTGTTTGGTAAATAACAATGTTTACCCAACTAAATCTGTCAATTTGAAAGCTTGACAAAGTTCAGCCCAGTTTTTTTAGAGGTACTTTTTTTTCTTTATTTTTTTTTTTTTTTGTGTCTAACATTTTTTGTTATCATTCTGCAGTTGTCAGGTGCGCTAATTAATACTTCTGGTGTAGTGAATAAATATGCTAGGGAATGTTAGAATTTGCATACATACATGGGTGGGCTGAAAAGTTTCCGATTACAACGTGACGATAGCGGCACTCGTCAATAAAAGCTAGTGAATGTAGTTGTGCATCGTTTGACAGTTACTCATCAAAATTTCAGCCATTTTGGATGCGTAGTTTTTATTTGACAGTCGTTTGAGCCAGCCGATGTGAGTGTTTTTGTGAAAATGGACAAAATTGAGTATCGAGCTGTCTTTAAATTTTTGTTTTTGAAAGGCAATACGCTTACGCAAATCAAAGATGTGTGGCGGATCCGTCAAACCCCACTGACTACTTACCTAAAGAACCCCCATCCCTATCACCCAATCTGCATAAGCTTTCGCTAATGCAATCGCATTATCACCTTAAAGGGGGAACCTCATGTAAATAGCCTGTTTTTCAGGAATTTGTTTTGAAAAATGTAATGCGTAGAATAATTTGCAATTTAAGGCACAATTTGTTTACGTTATAATATTTAAAGAAAATATTTTTTTAAGACTAATCGTTAACAATAAAACGGTGCAATGGCGGCTTGAAAACAGCGTCTTGAAAATGCGCCGTGCAGCATACAGGTCACAAAAATGATCTGAAACAAAAAATACAAAATGGGTTCTTTAGTTTATGCCAAAAAAACTTTTATTAAAATTTGCAAATTTGCAAAAATGGCGAAGTTTTAAAAAAAAGGATTTTCTTTTATAAACAATTTTAATAACAATGTTTTAAACAAAAAAATAAAAAATCGCAGCTGAGGCCAAATATCTATAGAATGTCTATACCAAACTTCATAAAGATCGAATAATTAGTTTTTGAGCTATGTTGCATGGCGTACGAAATTTTGCGTTTCGAGAAATACGCGTTTAAAGTTTGAGTAATAGAAAAATCTTGAAAAAAATCGTAATTCGTTCTAACTTACCGCAGTTTTTTGCTAATCTGCGATTCCAGGGCCATAGAGTAGACCTTCCTCTTCTTCAAACTGTTCTGGTCTGAACCGAAAGGCCACGCGTCCGACGAGCGCTCGACTATACTGGTCCTCCTTCGATCGGTAAGTCGCGCAACTGGAGTGCCCGCCCCCTCCACCAGTCCTAGCGGCAAACAGTTTGCCATACAAACGTATGGACGAAAGCCACCGACTCTGGGCTCGGTTTTCCTCAATTTTATCCACTGACACTTCGTTGCACGATGTCAGTGAGTCACAATAGGTCTCATATCCTGGCACTTCGTTGTACGATGCCAGCGAGCCCCTAATGGGAATTGACCTATTAGACAGGTACAACCTGTTGGCAGATACCGCCAACAACAGGTTAACACCCACAGCGCCTCTATCTGCATCTTTCCACATACGCTACTTCGTCACTGCGGACGCGAGCAGATTCCCGATAGGTTCCGACCTACTCGGCCGATAACCCTGTTAGTCCAAGCGACCTACAACAGGCCAGTGGACCACGCCGCACACCCTTGCCCTTGATGGCATCAACGTGGTAACATCCGCGTCCACCAAATTTATCGACACAGGCCCAAACTATAACCAGGAACTTGTCATCACGGCAGTTCCCTTAACAATTACAGCGCCTCCCGAAGTACCCAGAGCCACCTTGTTTTCCAAGCGTACAGCCCTCTTTCCAGCACGCCTTCAGCCCTACCTTTCCTTTTCGTGACTACGTCGCTAGGGGCGGGAGTACTGTAGTGGTTCCGCCAAACCCCACTGACTACTTACCTAAAGAACCCCCATCCCTATAACCCAGTCTGCATAAGCCTTCGCTAATGTAATCGCATTAGCACCTTAAATGCTTCACGCATCAAATCGATCAAGTTCAATTAGCTAAAATCCCCTAGAAGAGAATTCTTACCTGCATGCATAACTTCGCATTTAAAATCCCATATAAGAATTCTCTCCAAGCTTATCATAAATTCCCTGAAAGAAAATTCATCGGTTCATATATAAAACAACCGTATAACCAGGGTATCTTACCCTTGAGTTGGCTTATCCCAGCTTCATCATGTGTATCATAAATCACCATACGAACACATTGGCTGGCTACCTACGCAACCAAAATAAATATACGCATCTCTTGGTACCAATTAAATCCTACAGCATAAGCAAATGCAAATAGGAATTCAATACCTACCCTTACCAGTGATGCCATAAACACAATATCCGGTTAATCTAGCTAAAACCCATTAACACCAGTTCTTCGATGCGTCGTGTCTATTTATTTATCCGCGACGCACATCTCAAACAAAGATCTAATTAGCATCCGACGAGTTTTGGTTTTGTTTGCTTTACCGAACTCGCATCCCATGAATGCACATTTTCCCTTTCTTTGTTTAGATTCGTTCCCATGGCCTTGATCCATAAAAGAACCAATGTACACACATACATGTGTACTACGACAATCTTTTGTATGAGATCTGTTTGGTTACTCCAAAGAGAGGCTTTACGTCTCTCTTGAAATCGGCAAATGTACCCCTTAATTAAGAGAGCCAGTTTCACTGGCCGAATTTCCTTTGCCAACGTACGAATATCGTTAAGTCGCTTGCCAGCATCCAACCGAGCAAGTCCGTTCGGCTTCCGCTCCTCGTCGCGCGCCGAAGATGCGAAAATATCCTTGTTGTCGTGTGGGTAGTTGTGTAAAATTCTTAAGAATCGATTTAATATTAACAATAACTTTAAGTGAAATATAACATATTCAATAATGGCTGAGAACAGCAAAAAAAAAACTAAAAGTGAAATAAAAATAAAAAGGACATTCACTTCAACAACGTTACCAGTGTGTTTAATTTTCCGGCAGCGGTTCCTGTGTCCTGCGTGATTTTCTGTGTTGTCCGCTCCGCATTTTGGTGTTCGGTTTGTTGACTAGTGCGTACTTTTCATCCTTCCCGGTTTTGGACAAACGTGGCGGCGTTTCGTTTTTTTGTCGGCGGAACAACGGATGTACCTTCGTGCGTGAACAATATATGATGGCGATGGAAGTGAACGGAGTGCCGATGCCTGGCACGAAACTTCCTCTCCACAGATGTGCCGAACTCTGTGTATGGGGACTCTGCACCATCATTTAGCACAGTGACATTTTGGGCAGCTGAATTTAAACGTGGCCGTGAGAGCTTGGGAGACGATGAACGTTCGGGACGTAAAAAAACTGCAACAACTGACGATAACATCGCTAAAGTTCACCAAATGATGCTAGGCGATCGCCGAATTAAAGTGTGAGAGATAGCAGAGGCTATGAAAACGTCCAAAGAAAGTACTTGTCACATATTAAATCAAGATTTAGGCATGAGAAAGCTGTCGCCGCGTTTGCTCACGTTAGACCAAAAACGTGTTCGAGTGAACATTTCCAACGCGCTCGGTTGGCGCAGTTTAGGCGCAATAAATCCGAGTTTTGGCGCCGATTAATTACTGTCGATGAAACTTGGATACATCATTATACGCCTGAAACAAAAATACAGTGAAAACAATGGACTGCAAAGGGAGAATCGGCTCCAAAAAAAGCAAAAAAAATCAACTCGCTCAAACGGCTGTCAAATAAAAACTACCCGTCCAAGATGGCTGAAATTTTGGTGATTAACTGTCAAAAGATGCACAACTATATTTACTAGCTTTTATTGGCGAGTGCCGCTATCTTCTCATTGAGGTCGAAAACTTTTCAGTCCACCGTCGTTTTGATGACACGACCTCGAGACGATAATTGCAGATGAACAGATCAAAATCTGACTTATTTGATCAGTGACAGAGTATAAGGCTGAAGAAACAAGTATACAAAACTAGAACATATATGTTTATCTGGCCCTGTGGCTTGTTGTATGAAAAGCATACAGCTTGGTTTCCGATAAAAATATTACGAATGACTTTGTTTATATTCAGAGTAACATTTCCTTTTCTTTTGCCAATCATTGTATCACAAGTATTTCCGTGTGTGGTCTAAAACATTAATAATTTCGCCAGAGTACCGGATCTTTTGGATTTTGAGGACTTATCGGGTGTATGCATACGTTTTTTTTTTGGTTTATTTCGTAAAAAAAAATACGTAACTTTCTAGGGAAATTAATTTTTTATCCAAAATATTGGCCTTCGGCTTCTACACATTTTTCAGGTAATTTATGAATACCATGCCAGAAAAACTGTTTGCCTTTCGCGGCAAACCATTCGTCGAGCCATTTTCCAACTTCCTCGAAATCACCGAAGTGCTACTCTGGCAGCGTATACCCCATTGATGCGAAGAGGTGATAGTCAGATGGCGCCAAATCTAGGGAGTACAGCGGGTGCAGAATCCAAGCGATTTCGTGGTTTCTCACTAGTTTTGCTGTGTGACCCGGCGCGTTGTCGTGTAACAAAACCACTTTCCCATGTCTTCTGGCCCATTCCGTTCGTCTTTCGATTAATGTGTGGTTTAAATTAATCATTTGTGGACGATAGCGTTGTGTATTAACGGTTTTGCCGGACTTCAAGAGTTCACAATACACAATAGCGCTGTGGTCCCACTAGACACAGAGCATGGTCTTCTTGCCGAAGCGATTTAGCCTTGGTGTTGAAGAACCGGCTTCGCCAGGTGAAAGTCACAATTTTTTCCGCTTCGGGTTTTCAAAATAAATCCATTTTCCGTCACCCATCACAATTCGATACAGAAATGATTTCCTTTCGTTGTGTTGAAGCAGCATTTCACACTTGACTGCGATTTTCCATTTGACGTTCATTCAAACGATGTGGGACCCATTTACCGAGTTCATTGATCTTCCCCATTACTCGTAACCGTCTGCTGATTGTTTCTTGTGACATATGTAATGCTTCTGCTAATTACCGTTAAGTTTGAGTTGGGGCATCATCCAATAACTCCTGCAATTGCTCGTCTTCTCATTTTTGTGGTTTACCAGGGCGCTCACTGTCTTTTACATTGAAATCACCACTTTTAAATTGTGGAAACCATAGTTCACGGGTAATATGTTGATGGAGCGTGTTCATCATATGTTTCTACCCGCAAACGATGACTTTCAACTGCCTTTTTTCTTTTTGTTAAATAAGAAAAGCAATGCGCGCCACAATTGTTCTTTTTCAGGCACAAAACCCGACATGATCACGATAAAACACAGACGCTAGTTTTTGGCGGACTCAACTTGTGTGTGTTTGTAGTTAAATCTCAGACGAACAAAATGACGTATGTGTCAAATTAATACGCTGCGTACTTTACGCTGGCGCCATCTCTTAGTTAAACCGGAAAAAAAGTATGCATACACCTGGTATATGGACTGCAAACGTGTTCTACCGTATATCTATATGTGTGGTTCTTAATTACCAGATAGATTTTCCCTATTCGACATTCATTCGTCAGTTTTTCTCAAATTGTACTGCAAAATGCTGATGTGGCTATGGAATGACCATGAAAGACACCCCAAATCCTAAATTTCAAAAATTTCATTTCTATAAGATGTCGGGCCTTAAATATTTACTTTTCCGGTTCCGCAACCAAGATCCGGTTTCCAAAAATTCATATCTCCATTGATTTGCCTTGCGGGATAAATCCACATCAGATTGAAAATTAACTGCAGACACATGGATGAATACAGAAAATCGTTTTTCGGACGAACAGCACAATTGCCAAAATAAAAGCGAATTTTTGCTTTTGATTTTTAGCTACTTTTTTTCTGTTGATTGGACTTGATTTTCTGCCATCCTTGTGGAGTAGTATTTAACCCCAATTTTTTTTTCGATTTCAAAAAGTTTTGTCAAGTAACAAATGTGCTAGTTTTCTTTAAGGGAGTGTCCTGGTATAACGGCTTCAAAACATCAACTTTTGTTGTTGTCTTAATCGATAGTATACCACTTGTAGAATATGCTCTCAAAGCCCCAAGTATGAATTGTATTTTAGCGGGTCAAAATCAGCTCGAAAAGTACGCATACCCAAGCACACTATACAGTGTTCGGACTCTTTACATCCATTTTTCTCAAAACCATGTTTTTGAAGCGCGTGTGCAAGAAAACTCATAATTATACAGATGAATTCATATGATTTTTGTTTTTAAATAAAAGATTAGTTCATTTGCCACTTAATGAATATATTTTTAGATGTTAAAAATTTGTTTATAAAAACTTATAACCAAAAATAAGTTGAAAATGTTCGCAAAAAAAATCAATTTTTTCAATCGTTTTTAAAAAAAAAAAATTCTAAATACCTTTTAAATACTCATCAATTCACTACACTCATAAACTAAACAATGTTTCCTTTTTTTTCGGCTCACCGACATTTTCTGTTTGTTTTACTTATAAAACTTCCTTGTTTATGCATAAAATTTCATGAAAAAATTAATTTAAACAATACTACGTATACACAATAAAAGCTTAAATTTGCAAAAATATGTATTAAATAATTAAAAAAAAATCGGTTTTTTTTGGCCTTCTACACCAGAAGATTCCTTGAGGAATCATATGGATCACAACATTCCTTCTAAATTCATTTTTAACTATGTATCAGAAAATTGTCACATAATTTAAATTCAAATTTAAATTTATATTTTCATTTTAGTTGTCTGACGCTTTTTTTTCAAATAAGATAAAACCTATTTTATATATATAACCATATTAAATCATGAATATTCGCTGTTTAAATTACTAGCTCTTCACGAGCACTCTAAATTACACAACTTCTACTTTTTACGTTTACTACACCCCTGGCAACTCCCATAACCTCATTCTCTTCAAGCTATCCTCCCTCGGTTTCGAACCCCTGCTGATTAAGTGGGTCTCATCCTATCTCAGTTATCGAACCTGCCGCGTGCGATTTAGATCCACCCTATCCGATCCTTTTTTCCCAACCTCAGGTGTCCCCCAGGGCAGTCGTCTCGGCCCTCTCCTATTTATCCTAACCATAAACGACATAGGCTCTTGCATTAATCACTCCTTCATCTCGCTTTACGCGGATGATTCCAAAATCAAATTTACCGCACATTTTCATTACATAATCCTCAAGGCCAACGCTGGTCCCCTTCCTGAATATGTTAGTCAGGTTTGATCTCCCCACTACTCTTCCCATATTCACAAAACCGAAAGCTTGCAACGGCGTTTTTTGCGTTTTGCCCGCCGAGGATTGATTTGAGAAAATCTTCTAATTCTACCCCCATACACGAGCCGCCTTCACATAATTAACTTTAACACACTTGAAGAGCGTCTGTAACGTAAATCTAAAGAATATGCTGGATGGAGCAGCAGTTCGTAGCCCAATTTATGGATTTTGCTTGATTATGCTAGAGCGAAATTCACTTTTTTCCATTTTCTTTAAATCTACGAAGTTGTCAAACACAAACTAAATGACGCAGCTTGCTCAAACTTTGACAGTAGTCTATTTGTAGATGGTAGTTGACGAGTTATATTATAGATGGTGTTGCATTTAAAGTTACTGCGCGGACTTATCAAAATGTCCTCGTACTAAGTAAGATTTACTAAGTAATGCCCTATGTGAAAATAAAGAGGAACCCTATAACAAAGGGTGTGATAAGTTTGTTGTGTTTCTTAGGGCATTGTCTCATTTTTTAAAACATCCTTTCAAACCCGAGTTTGCTCACAATTAACCTCATCATTTCTAGATAAATTTCTGATTTATTCTCCACAATCCTAAAGAGGATTTGCTACATTTTATTTTTGCTTGATTTTTACATTTATTCTTGTCTTTGTGTAAAGTGCTTATCACCATTCATTTGTCTGACAAACTATATGACCAAAACCTAGGTGGACACATTTGTTGTTGTTTTCTCTTCGGCCAGCATATTGTTCCCTTTCCGTTCGTCATTTCCCAGCACTCAACGAGCATAAAAATATAAAAACCTGCAGAAAGAAAAATATGTATTAATATTTTTCTTAATTTGTATATATTATCTATTATATATATTTAAATTAATATTTAAGAAAATATACATTGTCCTTAGCCAGTGTGTACGATAAATAAGCCAAAATATCTACCTCTAGACCTAAATTGTCAGCGGAATTAATCCAACTACGTTGATTTCATCTATAATTTTATTTTAGAATATAATTGAGTTTGCTATAATTTCACCTTTAAGTTGACTTTTACAAATTTTAATCCAATTAAGACAAACAAATGTTTCTTAAACATTGTCACCCTTTCAGGTTTAAAGAGCAGGATGCATCAACTCTGATTGAGAGATCGTACGTATATTCAAATAAAAACAAAACAACCAAACAAAACCAAAAAATGCAATGTTATATTATTTTTCTGTTTTTGTACATTTGTATTTCGACAAGCTTGTGCTTAATTTAAAAAACAAAAATCCACGTTAGTGTTATGTTTTCATTATAAAGTTTTGTTTCATCGGCTTTTATTAGTTTAGCTTCTGTTTTGTACAGTTTGTTTTTTCTCATCTACGATTTATTTAAATCGCATTTAATGAATAGGACTTTTTTATGCGATTTGCAACTTAGATTTATTTTTCGCTATAGTTGATAATGCCGCTGAATTGCCTGATACATACAAATGGGCTGCAATCAAATTAGAGTGTAACGTAGTACAAGCACTTCTATTGATTTTATTTTAAAGTTTAGAAATAACATTCCGTTTGATTTGTCTTAATTTCATTACTGTTTGTTTTGTTTGTTTCATTGTTAAATAATTTTATTTATGTTTATAGAAAGCGCAGACAAAGCCAGAAAATTGAATGGCATTGTACATGTCATGAAAACATACGTACTCATATGTACATCCCTAAGACCAGCTGTACAATTTTTGGTTCTTAATATTTTTAGCAAGTGTGTGAAATAAAATAATAGCCCTGTTCGTTCAGCTAGGTTTTTGTGTGTCGTGTTGTGTTTTTCTTATAGATAAAAGAATTAAACTAATTATGAATTCAAAAGTATGGATCACAACAATGGATAATCGAAAACAATAAATGTCAAAATTTGACAGTCGTTACCAGCCCGGATTTTTAATATAATGTATGTGTATTTTTTATACTATTATTTGTGATCATCAAAAACTCTTACCACAACCGCTTTAAAAGGGATGACTATACTTTAAGGAACTTTATAAAAAAAAGAACGATACTGACGACCAGAAACGAAACGTCAAAGGAAATTAACAAAAGACTACATTCCGGCAACGCTAGTTGGCATGCAGTCAGTAAACTATTAAAATCCAAACTGCTATCACGTAATATAAAGCTCCGTGTCTATAGAACCATAATCATGCCGATTGCTCTATACGGATGCGAAACATGGGCTCTCACAAAACGGCAAGAAAACAAATTCCGCGTATTCGAGAATAATGTTTTAAGGGGTATATTTGGCGGTAAATATGACGAGGAGTCAGGACAATGGAGGAAACTCCACAACCACGAATTGGAAGAGCTATACGGCAAACCTACAATAGTGAGAGTGATCAAGTCGCGAAGTTTAAGATGGGCCGGACACGTAGCGCGAATAGGCGATGATAGGACCGTGCATAGAATTCTTGACGGTAAACTAACGGGGAAGAGACCGACAGGACTGCCGCGACGGAGATGGGAGGACAATGTTATGTCATCCCTGAACGGGGTCACGCATGCGGATGACATCGCCGTTCTGGGCGATAATCTCGAAACTATAAGTAAAAACTGTGAAATCATCATGCAAGCAGCAGAAGAGGTGGGCCTAGAAATAAACGAAGACAAAACGAAATACATGATTACGACGAGAGCAGGTGGACCTCAGAGAACACATAAAGACGTCAGGGGCAAGATATTTGAAAATGTCAAAGAATTTAAATATCTGCGAACGATACTGACGACCAGAAACGAAACGTCAAAGGAAATCAACAAAAGACTGCATTCCGACAACGCTAGTTGGCATGCAGCCAGTAAACTATTAAAATCCAAACTGCTATCACGTAATATAAAGCTCCGTGTCTATAGAACCATAATCATGCTGATTGCTCTATACGGATGCGAAACATGGGCTCTCACAAAGCGGGAAGAGAACAAATTCCGCGTATTCGAGAATAAAGTTTGAAGGGATATCTTTGGCGGCAAATATGACGAGGAGTCAGGACAATGGAGGAAACTCCACAACCACGAATTAGAAGAGCTATACCGGAAACCTACAATCGTGAGAGTGATCAACTCGCGAAGATTAAGATGGGCCGGACACGTAGCGCGAATAGGCGATGATAGGACTGTAGCGATTCTAACAGATACACACAATTTACAAGCAAAAATAGTGAAGAACACCGAACGAAAAAATCGAATAAGAAAAATACATCAGAACCGTATACCAAGTGATAAATAAAAATAATTCACACCAGTGGAATATAGTCGAGTTTGGAAATCAAATTCTAAACACGGTCAGTAGCCTGGTGTGTAACGCTTAGGTAAACATTTTTTCGTGATTCGAGCTGTCATAGCGTCAGTTCGAATCACATGATCTTCTTCACTATTATTTCAAACGCTATAGGATCGTGCATAGAATTCTTGACGGTAAAATAACGGGGAAGAGTCCGACAGGGCGGCCGCGACGGAGATGGGAGGACAATGTTAGATTGGACCTCGAGGAGATCGGATCGGATGATCGAACGTGGAAGGAGTGCGCACAGGACAGGGAACAATGGCGGAGCCGAGTCGGTGAGGTCATGAACTTCCGGGTTCCTACAGTCCAGTAAATAATAATAAAAAAAAATTACTATTACTATTACTATTACTATTATAATTGTAGTGCTCTGAAAAGCCCTACCACCTCCTTCCCCCACACATACATCCAAATCCCATAATCCCTAACAAAAATTCAAAAAGAAATCATCTAAATTGAAAATTCGCGATAAACGAATCAAGTGTTCGTTTATCGCCCTTGCACCTTATCGCCCATCATCCAACTAATCCAGAAATACGTTATCCCAATCCAGCAAAATTCCTGGTAAACGAATCCAATATTCGTTTAACATCTATATACATCAATTTCCCCAGATCCTCAAACAAAAGCAAACGTCGTAAATTGAACCAGATGTTCAATTTCCATACTCACGCTCATGTGTCCGAGAATTCGCCTAACCGAAGTCTTATCTCAAAAAACAAACATTAGACCCCAACCAAGTATCATTTTTTCTAGATTATGCTCGCATTTTGATGCAATCGGGATACAAAATCCCGATAAGATTTTGTATTAAAGGGCGATGAATTTTGTATTCAAAGATCAGTCTCAATGGGGGTCCGAGGTGTAAGGACGCCAATAAATGTAAATTAAACTAAAGTAAAATTAAATTAAAACAAATAAATTAAAATTCAAAAGACAAATTATTTGCCTTTTTAATTGGGCTTGGCCGATTCCCAGGGCCATAGTTAACGATCTGTTGCTACTCTTCCCCCAGGTCTGAGGAAGCACGGTGGCGACCGCAATGGGTCCCCTCAGGACCGGTCTAAAGAGATCCCTCATCCTTTTTAGAACAAGGAGACACGCTCCCTGAGAGAAGTACCACAACACTATTACTGTTACTATTACTATTACTATTACTATTAATAGCCTAGAATCCCCCCCCCCCCCCCACGTTTTTCGCGACGACGATGTTCGTCGTTCCTGTCCTCACATCCCTTGCCGAGGCGTGCTGCGTGCTATCGAAACGGACTAACATCTTCTCTTATCACCACCTCTTCTTCTCCCAACCTCGACTATGTCGCTATAAAAATTGAACCTTTCTTAAAGTTGTTGTACATCATATGCTTCTACATACCGCCTTCGTAAACTATCGAGTCATACGGACTCGCTATTGCTACAATCGACCGCTTAACAGAGCTGAGTTTTTCCGAAGACGACATTGTTGTCCTTGGCGATTTTAACCTCCCCCATCTCCAATGGACCCTGTCCGACGATAACTCCCACTACATCTCAAACCCCACTACTACCAAGGAATGTCTCTCTGTAGACAGCTTCACCAACTCTAGCCTTTACCAAGTAAGCAATGTCCTAAACCATCTGGGCAAACAATTTGACCTGGGATTCACGACAGACTCCTTTAGTCCCTCACTCCCTCAACTATTCACAACCACCACCCCCCCACTTTTCTTATCCTTATACCACGACTGCTCAGCTCACTTCACACCTTCCCCCTACCAATTTGCTTACAACTTCCAAAAAGCCAGTTTTCGCCTCATAAATGAGTACCTCAGCAATACTGTGGGGATTCTCTAAATACATGGAGAACCAACCCAATTTCCGCCTAATTTCGACCGCCAACAGCGTGTCAAACCAATTACTCCTACTTACCAATTCACCTGAAAAGCATGTTGCAATAACGGACACATAGTTGAATTCATTATTCTATGCAAGTAATGCATAATTGAATTCAGCTACCTACCTGCCATACGGCAACTCCAGTCCTCTAACCACGAGATTTCCACCAGAAATTCCAATCCATGTGGTTAGCAACAACAAGCCGAATCAAACGACGCTGTTGCACAATCATGCAACGGCTTGGGTAATTATCGAAGTCTATAACATGTTTCCCACGTTAATATTACCCTAGCCAAAGTAGCGTCACTTCGACTTTCCCCAGACACTCTATCCGCTGGGGATCAATGATCTCTTTTCGAGGTGAATAGCACCAGCTACATTTTCCTCTGCCCCACAATTCTATCTCCCTACAGGTCAATGCACGCTAAGGTTACCACATTCACCGAATTGGGTCAGTGGGTTACCCTCACAGTTGCATTGATTCATGCACACACAACCAAACCCACCCCGTGATCATAGTACTTTGTGTTTCTGTTCTCTCATTCTCCCATGTTCGTCGACTATCGAATTAACCGATGTATTCACCACACATCAACGGGCGTGGCAATGAGAGAGCAGAAGTATGATCTCTATTGGATGTCATGTGTACAAAAATTAAATTACCCATCTTCATCCCTTTTTCAGTTAGTCGTTATTCAACTACGGCAGCGTGTGCGCGCTGGTGCACACGCTCGAGTCAGAAGTGAAGAGAAGTGTTGTCAGATGAAATAAGTGTCCCGTTAGTCAATCGAGAAAGAGAAACGCGTTGCCCTTTTATAATAGACAGTTTGCAATTATATATTTGCCACTAAAAGTCGGATTAATTATCTTCAAGAAAGCAGTAAATTTCATTAATTTATTTGTGCATAAAAGAAAACATTAACCATCAATAAAACCTCCTGTTCGTTTTAATTTATTCGTAATCCTTGTGGTGCACAATTTTCGTCGGAGCAACATCGATGGGGATAAAGTGAATCCGAGTCATACGTTGGCTAACAAACACAATACCACACTCCGCCTAAACGATATAAGTGTAGAGATCGCTACAGCCTCGCTCTACACGGAAATCTCCAACGCCATATCTCTATATGTCCCATATTCCCGACACAGGTTATCGTTCACATCGTAACAAGAGGAATAAGTTGTGGAACACTTTCCTAAATCCGCGTTTTCCGCTTTCCTAAATACGCATTCTCCCTTGGACTCCAGCTATCTCGGTTACTTTTATCAATTCACCGAGCTTTACAGCCCTCTACCACAATTACCTCACCAAAGCTCAATTCAACCTGATCAACGACCCCAAATCTTTCTTCCACTTTATCAACTACAAACGCAAATCTGATGCCGATCTCAACTCTCTTTTCTACGGCTCAACTACTACAACGGACTCCCAAACTATATCCAATCTTTTCGCGTCCTTCTTCAAACTATCCTTCACGGACGACTCGTTCGAACCTAACCCCTCCTACTTTACTGTCATGTCTGAATTCTCCCTCGGCCCTCTCATCCCTCTACACAATCAACAATATCAAGTTATAGAAAAACTTGAACAACTGAAAGACGATTTCAGTCCCACCCCAGACGGACTCCCTGCTCTTAAAAAAATGTTCCTCTTCTGTCTCTCTCCCGCTCGCTTCAATCTTCAATCTATCCCTTGCAGAAGGTCTATTCCCTGACATTTGGAAATCCTCTTACATAACATCTGATGCCGATGACGATGGCACTACAACCGAGAACCGGTCTTGGCCTTATTTAGCAAATCCTGAGGCTTGTTAAATTTTCCTCTTACATAGCCCCCATACAAAAAAGGGGCCAAAAAACCGATATATCCAATTATCGTCCCATTGCTAAGCTTTCGCACATTCCTAAACTGTTTGAAACTGTTTCATTGTTACTATTACTGATATAGACTCCAGTATCAAGCACTTCTCCATCTCTCTATACACGGACGATACTAAACTCTTCAAGACCATCCGCTCTTCTCTCGACCAGTTCCAGTATGAATCACTCCTTCATATCGCTTTACGCGGATGATACCAAAATTTGCAAGACAATACGCTCTCCCATAGACTCCTCACTTCTGCAATCGGATCTTGACAGCTTTTCGACTTGGTGCCAAAATAACTGACTAGAACTGAATATCGCCAAATGTCACACGATCACCTTCTCTCGGAAGCGCTCCCCCACCCAATCACGCTCCTATTTTTTACTGAACCAACCGATAACATCGGTTGAATCGATTCGCGACCTGGGCTGATGAAGGGTTCGAGATGATCCAAATCGACCGTTGAAAGGGTATGGGCACCCTTTTCGCACAGTGCAGCTCTCCCTCTGCACCCCACCCTTTTTCTTTATATACGACCACTCCACACATCCCTCGACGTAGCATCTGACAAAACTTCGCATCCTTGGAAACCAGTACGTCCTTCTCGGCCTTTCGAGGTTTTTGCCGAATCCGATGTGCGCCGCCTCATCATGACACACCCGGAGAACTCGCCATCGAACTGGTTTCGGTATGACCCACTTTCTTTGGTTGCCGTCACGCCTAAACAGTCTTCCTCCGTCTAGCTGGTATTCCATATGGAGGTTCCTTCCATTCTTCCAGTTCGTCGCTCCTTTAAGTTGGTTTATGATGTCGCGTAGTTTCTCGTCTTGTCATTGCACCAATCCTAGTTGCATGTCCAACAAACGTTGGACAAACAACAATGGTTGTTATTTTGTTGTGGGCCTGAAGAAGCCAGATGTCACCAATGACAGCAGACGATTTAATTTTAATGTTAGCTGATTGTTGACATTTGTTAGGTTGGTGCCACGGGTAGCATTCAGTTGCGAATTCGCTGGTTGTGTCCAGGGCGAATCCGCAACACTAGTCGTCAGTGCATATATTGAGTATATTGGCGGATGCCTTCGCCATGCCCCGTTCTTTTTCTGCCGGGCGACGACTCATGGCATCCACATATCCTGCTTTCCTCCCAGGTTGTAAACTCAAATTCCTGGAGTTTGTGCCACCAACTTGCGAGACGTGGTAGCAACCTCGGTTTGCTCTGAGTTGCTACTATGGCTTCACAATTTGTGATGTCCTTGAATGGTTTTCCCAATAGATATATTCGGAACCTTTCCAGGCTTCCACTATCGCTAAGACTTCCAATTCTTAACTGTAGTATTTTGCTTCGGCCTCCATTACCTTTCTGCTAAAATATACCACAGTGTGTCATCGCTCTTCCCACGCTGCATCAATATACTAACATTCGCAATTTACTCGTAAATATTCGTAACGGACATGTGGTGACGCCCAGAAGGTGAACCCTGTAATTTTATGATGCCGTAAAATTATTTCATAAAATTTGGAACCGTTGGGCCGAATATGGGTGTCCCTTCCATAACAAGGACCATCATCATCATCATCGGCACTACAACCGGATCCGGTCTTGGCCTTATTTAGCAAGTCTCTCCACCGGTATCCGGTCCATATCCGAGACTTGTTAAATTATCCATAATGGTTTGTTTTTTCGGGCAAGGTTATTAGCCTTGCGCCAAGGAGCATAACACCTAGAAAATGTTCTTTCGCTCTCATATTACGAACCTCAATATATAATATATCTCACTATTAGGCAGCGATCCATTGCAATGGTTGCAAGAGTTTCGCATCGATCAGTACAACAACCGCGATTAAAGTGCAATTTATATGTAAGGTCTGACGACTAAGTGAAACCCAGAGAGATATTGTACTTCTGAAATCGTGTCATAGTTACATACGTACAAAGTGATCTTGATTATACGTATGTCCCCACACTTTTATCTGAAAACAAACGAGTTCCTTAATGACCGTAAAGTAAGTCCACTAAGCATATTATTCACCCTGTTCCCTAAGGCCTCACACGCACTTTATTGTTCATGTTTATAAGTAACCTCTTGCCTATTATTCGCAATCGAATCCACCTTTGCTGATGACAGCTAGTTAAAGTTTTTTTACTGCTTTGATCATGCTTAATCAAACCCATGAGACTTCATACTCAAGCGCCAGTGTTTGCTAACCTCATTGAACTGTAATATACCAAAAAGAACTATCAAACCGAGTGGTTTCCAAAACTTCACGTTGTCGTCTGTCATCGAAGAGAATGTCCAACTTAGACCCATTTTTTAGTCATTGCAAAGAATTCCAATCTGCATTTCAAAGAATTCTTCCTCTTCAGCGCTTAACTTAATTCACCTCTCAACTTACATGTGCACATATTATACGAGAAACGTATTGTTTGAGAAATATATACTGGAAATACTTTACTTTACCCGATTTAGTCGCAATTTACAATCAATATCTTCCCCAATAATTGGATTCAATTGCCATATCTGGTCAAGAACATCAAAAATAGCACTGCATGTGCTCGATAAATATATCCCAGATTTCACGCGTTCAATTCTGTCATTAGAACTCAGGCAGATCATCACCCTCTCTCCCTCTTCATGTTCTATGTAACATTTTGCTCAAGGGAACTTGGAAGTTGCGTTCTTCCTTCTCAAGTATTCACCCACTTCCATCAATTGGGCATGATGAATCACACTAAATCCAATTTTAAACCATATTCGTTCTTCAGTCGAACACCACATTGTAGAGCACACTGTATGTGCTTCCACGGGACTACAATCTGCAGAGGACTTAAGAGCAATATACATCATCACCATCTTTCCCGATCACCTCCCTATTCTTCCCCCCAGTTTGTACAGTGAGATTTAAAGATCCTAAACTCCCTTTTATCTGCATATAGAAATTTTAACCTCCCTCCCAAAGTTAAATTGATGTCTGTGAGTAGTTGCCAAAGTCCAAGATTAAAAAATCACCACTAAAATGTAAATAAGTTTACTTCAGACAAGAATGTCGAAGACGCAGAATATTGCTGAATATTTTTATAGGGAATAAGCAAGTATTCCCTAGATATTATTGCAAACTGTTTTTTTCGCTTCGTCGAGATTTTCTTTGGTCGGTTGGTTTGTCTTCTTTCGTTCGGTCGTTTTCACTTTCGATTTGTACTGGGCAAGACTAAAACGCCCGTTTCATCCAGAGAAGAGTCCGGCTCTGGGGGTACAATTCCTCAAATTTGAGGAGAAAGCATCGTTGGCCGGCCAGTGCCGGAAATACAGTCCACTCGGAGAGAGACTGAGGCAGCCCTAGCGAAGCGCCGTTTGTTGTTTCGGTTTTTCTCTTTTCGTTTTAGCAACACAGAATAATATAGTTCTCTTTATCAAACCTCCACTTCATATCAGTACTTTCAGTAACAAACGCCAGTAAGTCATTCACAAACTCCATCTAGTACTTGGAGCTTCCACAAATATTTACTGAACTAATTAGTGTCCCCAAAAGCACTTCAATTCTTGTCCTATTCCTGAAGTAGTCTGCTCTAATGAAGTGACTGCCGATCGACAAATAGATTTTCATCCTCGATAACAGGCCAATACAAAAGTACTTACATCTTTACTGCCGGACACACACCAAGCTTATTTGAGCGCCCAGAGATTCAATTTATCAAATACAATTTAACTATTGACGGCTGTTATCGCAATGACTACGACGCAATGAAGCTTTTCATTGAATTGCAGGTAAGAATGTTACCTTCCCGCACTCGTACACCCAACAACAGAATCGGATACGTCAACCTAACTCTCAACGTCAATCGCACCAATAAACACAAGTGGTTGTGATATTTTATCTCGATGATGGCTTCTGCCTTCTGATGCTACCTGAGATATATCCAGCGATGTACGAGAATGTACCGTGCCCAGAGGGAACCAATTTGATTAAATTAATAGATTTAAATATTAAATAGTATTGGCAATCGATTGTAGAAAAATATTGACTGATGATATTGAATTTATGGGATCCTTTTCACTCGACATGTGCAACGTTGAGAGCACTAGTGATACCTTTGAATGTTGGCCGCTGATGCAGCTCGTACAACATCCTAGCCAAGTTTTCATATTCACATCGCATGCATAATTAATTTCACGGGCATTAATTCTCATCACAGAAATAACGACGTAATTTGTGTTTATTCACGGAATGTTGTACGAAAAAATACTTCTGTGCCATCGAATTCATAATTTGTATAAATTTCTTAATGTGATCCGAAAGAAGACTGTGGGGGCTAATTGGCTTGAGTGGAATCGAACATTCAAATTCAACGAGAAAACTTTTTAATGTTCGCTTTATAATTAGTTTGTACAAATTTGAGCACAGGAAATCTCTCTTACAGACATTACCACTTTTTGTCTACATTTTTATATTGGGTTTGTAACTCATAATTTCGTAATGTTATAGAAGTTGACATGAACTTTTGTATGGCATCGAAGAGCATGGAAAGGATATCTAGTTCTTGATTTCCAGTAGTTGATAATTCATACCTTTTCCACACCAGAAGTGTTTGTATTAAACAGAACTTTTGGAACCTGTAGACACTCAGAGTAATCCATTCAATGTTAATATTAACGAGTTTTCCTGCTAAATTAAATAAAAAATCTTTACTTTAGTTTTCTCATTTCATAATAACAACAAAGTGCGGTGGTTTCTATTTTCCTACTTTTTTTTAATTACAATAATGTTTTGGTGGCATATTATCCAGTTCGGGTCCTTATATAAAATTTTCCTTCGATTCAGTTAAATAACTCCTACACCGGCATAACACCTATAGCGGTCACTTTCACTTATAGATTATGAACCTAAGCATACATCCCATTGCAAGGCCATATAGGCTTTCTGTGCTAATTTGTTGCAGTGACTTAAGAGTTTCGCTTTGAATTGTGTAATATCAGTAAATTGAAATACAATTTCTCTGCTCTGATTGCCTATCTTTCCAGCCACATTAAGCACCTGGTATTGATACGAGGGTTGCCTTTTATATTTCGGGATTAGAGAACCAAAACAAATATTGATCATTGAAAATCACTTTATTGTTTTTCAAAATATTCCCCATGAAGATCTATACACTTTTGCATGCGTTTGAACCAATTGTCGAAGCACTTTTGCCACTCTGATTGAGGTATCTCCAACACATGCATTCTGAATGCCGCAAACGCTTCTTCAGGTGTCGAAAACCTCTCAGTTTGTTTTTTAGGTACTGGAATAAAAAGAAGTCATTCGGTGCCAAGTCAGGACTATACGGCGGATGACCCATCAAATCGATGTTTTGGGTGCTCAAAAATGCAGTTGTCGCAGCCGATGTGTGAGAGCTCGCATTGTCGTGGTGAAGAGTGATCCGTCTTCGGCGGTTGGTTTTCCTAATTTCTTGGAAGACAACTGGCAAACAAATGGTTGTGTACCACTCAGAATTGACTGTTCTGCGTTGTTCTAGTGGCACGGTTGCGACATGTCCAGTTTTTCCGAAAAAACAGGCGACCATTTGCTTGAAAGTGCTTCGTGCGCGAACAACTTTTGTTGGATTTGGCTCATCTTGAAACACCCAGACAGTCGACTGCTGTTTACTTTCGGGCTCATACGCGTAAATCCACGATTCATCACCTGTCACGATGTCATAGACGTGTTTCGAAGCACCGCGACCGTATTTTTTGAGCATTTCTTTCGACCAATTGACACGATCCTTTTTTTGGGCGATTGACAAATTGTGTGGGATTCAACGCGAACACATTTTTTTGGCAGTCAAATGTTTATGCAATATTGAATGTATGCTGGGCCCACTAACGCCTAAGGTTGTCTCAATCTCACGATAGGTCACATGACGATCTTCCAATATCAGTTCGCGCACAGCATCAATGGTTTTCGGAACAACAACTGATTTTGGACGACCTTCACGAAATTCATCTTGGAGTGAACTGCGACCACCATTGAATTCACCATACCATCGATAAACACTGGTCCTTGATGGAGCTTCATCGCCAAAAATTGAATTAAGTTCATCCATGCACTGTTGCTGAGTTAATCCACGCCGAAAGTTGTAAAAAATAATCGCACGAAAATGTTGACAATTTAATTCTATTTTTGGGCCGAGATGAATCTTTTAAGTTACTGTAAACAACACAAATAGCGCTCGTATGTCAAAACGTTCTGAGTGCGTATAACCTCAAAAATGTCCAACTTTACGACAGAGCTGTCAATTGCCGGATTGCAACGCTAGGGTTGCCAAATCCCGAAACATAAGAGGAAACCCTCGTATTTCAGATCTGAAATTCTTTCCATATCAGTCCATATCCAATGTGGACCTTAGATTGCAGTTGCGAGGACGACATCATCGACTTTGGAGATTTTAATCTTCCACAACTCAATTGGGCTTTATCTGATCATTAATCGCCATTCGCCTGCCACCCCACTTCGGCCAAGGAAGAACGGCCCATTCATTGATCGTCTAGATGATTCGTGCCTCTATCAAATCAGCATCGTTCGAAATCTCTTGAGTGGGAACTAAACCTCATTTTTATAACAGACCCTATCAATACTTCAGTCTCACCCAGCCCCTTCTTCCTCACATCTATAATTGACACCCCCCCCCCCCCCCCCCCCCCCCCCCCCCCCCACTGGGCTTACGTTTTCCATCAAGCACTAATTTTCATCAAATCGACGACTACCTACGCCGACGTATATTTTTGACATTTTTTTTGTTTTAACTTCGCAATGCAAGCAGTACGGGTGAATGCCATCTTTATACTTGCACAAGTACTCTCAAAGACAGTCGCCATGTTCTGATATCAACTGAGCCAGGTGGTATCTCAGGTTGCCATGATATCTCAACGTCCAAGTTTCTACATCAGGGTGCGGGTTCATCTTCCGTTTAGGGGGATGTCCCACATTTATGGACATTCCCATTTGTTCATCCATTCTCGAATTGGAAGTGCATTTGTGGCGGTTCCCTTGAACGCCACCAATCATCTTCCCATTACCCCATTTAAAAACTCCCACCTAGAGCATACAAACCTGAAAACAAGTACTCACCTGTTTATAGTTGAACCATAAAACCTTAAAACGCATAAAAGCACAATATTTGCTCATGCTAAATTCATCCGCACCAAACAGGCATATTCCTTATGGGCAATTTGGTTGCATCACCACGCAACCAACATGTACCGAACCAATCCATTGAACATGTCTCGGTTCGATTTCCATCATGTAATAGGCATCCTCCACACGTAAGAGCAATTTGGTTGCACCATCTAACAACCAACATTGCCCGAACAATATCCAGGAGATATACCTTTACGCGCCAGCCGCACACTTGCAGGAAGTATTTTATCTTTCCTTTAGCATATATGCCTACATCGATCGGTCATCCGACCGACAAATACATGAAAGTATTTGGCTGAGCGCCCAAGCAAGTCGAGTTCTCAAAATGGAAAATTACCATCGAGAATTCGAGTACGTGGAGATGCCACCAACACGTACACGATCAGCATAAATGCTTTACGCAGTCGCTGATCGTGCAAACACTACAACCCCTATATCGAAATATTTGCACCAGCTGCAACCTTGTAGATGTGATGTATCCACGGTCCGCTTGCTCATGCACAGCATGAGAAGGAGATGCAACCCCATCTGTGTGTGTGCACATTCTTTCGATGATCATCCCTTATATGGTCATCGTAGCAATGAATAAAAGTTTCGGTATTCTGTCGTTTCAAGTTATACCTTTAATCGCATTCTGAATTCCGTGGAGGCAGGTCGGGCCTCCGCGTTAAATACACGGAAGAGGGAGTCGAGTTGTATTAGCCAAACAGTACGGTCGAGCAATCAAATTAAAGTCGTGCCATCAAAGTAAAATCGTGCCATCGAATTAAATTAAAACAAAAGTTTAAAGTTCAGTGCTCATATATATATAGACGACACGAAGTGTCCACACAGTTTGTGCCGTTTTTTGTAACTTTATAAGGAACATATAATTAAGTTAAAACAATAGTGTAAAGTTCAGTGCCCATATGTATATAGCCGACACGAAGTGTCCACACAGTTTGCACTGGTTTTTGTAACTTTTCAAGGATATTTAAGTTAAAATAACAGTGTGTGTGTCCAACAACCGGGTTTTTTGTTGTGTTGTGGGCTGGGTGCTTGCGTCAGGAACACGGTGCTCTCTTCTCATGCAGCGACGTTGGTTCCGTGGGCTGGAATCAATTGCTAATATTTGCTTTTCAATGGACAAAAGATTACCTGTGAATGCAGAAATAATCCTCCTCCAAATAATCCTCATTCAATGGAATAAATAACACGGGTTGGATCTTATTGACAATTGGTTTGGTTTATTTCTAGGATGAACTGGATTGACAGAGATTAAATATATTGCAACCGTGTCGCTTAAAATGGTTAACGAAGAAGTGAATTTGTTTTTGTCGTTTCACACTACAACCCCTATATCGAAATATTTGCACCAGCTGCAACCTTGTAGATGTGATGTATCCACGGTCCGCTTGCTCATGCACAGCATGAGAAGGAGATGCAACCCCATCTGTGTGTGTGCACATTCTTTCGATGATCATCCCTTATATGGTCATCGTAGCAATGAATAAAAGTTTCGGTATTCTGTCGTTTCAAGTTATACCTTTAATCGCATTCTGAATTCCGTGGAGGCAGGTCGGGCCTCCGCGTTAAATACACGGAAGAGGGAGTCGAGTTGTATTAGCCAAACAGTACGGTCGAGCAATCAAATTAAAGTCGTGCCATCAAAGTAAAATCGTGCCATCGAATTAAATTAAAACAAAAGTTTAAAGTTCAGTGCTCATATATATATAGACGACACGAAGTGTCCACACAGTTTGTGCCGTTTTTTGTAACTTTATAAGGAACATATAATTAAGTTAAAACAATAGTGTAAAGTTCAGTGCCCATATGTATATAGCCGACACGAAGTGTCCACACAGTTTGCACTGGTTTTTGTAACTTTTCAAGGATATTTAAGTTAAAATAACAGTGTGTGTGTCCAACAACCGGGTTTTTTGTTGTGTTGTGGGCTGGGTGCTTGCGTCAGGAACACGGTGCTCTCTTCTCATGCAGCGACGTTGGTTCCGTGGGCTGGAATCAATTGCTAATATTTGCTTTTCAATGGACAAAAGATTACCTGTGAATGCAGAAATAATCCTCCTCCAAATAATCCTCATTCAATGGAATAAATAACACGGGTTGGATCTTATTGACAATTGGTTTGGTTTATTTCTAGGATGAACTGGATTGACAGAGATTAAATATATTGCAACCGTGTCGCTTAAAATGGTTAACGAAGAAGTGAATTTGTTTTTGTCGTTTCCTTGACAACCAAACAACTAACATGTCAACTAGTTGCTGACAGTTGTTATTTCGTTGCGTTGGCTGCGTTTAATTGCGAATTCGCTGGTTGCATCCAGCGAATCCACAACATTCCGCCCGCCTTCGCCAATCATTGGCGAACCATTTGGCCCCAGGGGATGATCGTCCGAAGCTTGGTTGGGGGTTTCCTCCTCCAGTGGAAGGATGCCGATTTTGGGGATGGGTCTCGTGAGTGCGTTGGTAGCAGTCCGGTGCAGTCCACCCTCACGTCGATGATGGTCGATTGGGAGAGATCCGCCCGCCCTGAAGAGTGTTGAAGACGGGCGGGTCTTAGACGGCCTGGGCGGTTCGTGATGGATGGATGGCCCCCTTCGTTGTTGAATGCGGTTATCGTTGCTGGCCATGTGATCTGGGTTGGAGTTGTAAGGTCGCAACCTACGATCAGTGACCACGTGACTGGTGATTGGTCTCACTCCATCGAGACAACTAGTGGTGTTGACGAGTGCTGCGTCCATTGGCGTCCGTCCCCTCGGAAGCGGCCGGAACGATGCGATCGTTTGCGGGTGAGGCCGCAGCGTTCATTCGGATGCAGCGGTTGGGACTCGGTCGGTCCCTGAATACTGGGGAGCGCCGCCCGCCAAACAGGGCATTGCGCGTTCCGTGGTTGATGGTGGTAGCAGGACGTATGTACTGCATTCGGGTGCGTCGGTGTCGACGTCGACGACGTCTCCTCGTTGGCTCCTGCGGGGAGCTGTCAGCAGTCGTATGGTCGACCAGTTCCTCTGGATTGGAGTTGTAAATTCGCAACCCACGAGGACCGGCATTGTGACTGGTCAATTGTTGTTCTCTATTAGAGGTGTCTGTGCCGGGCGAAGCTGCACCCGTCAATATCCACCCCAAATGGGTGTCCTGGGCGATGATGTCCGAGTGGTCAGACTTCCTTAATCCTGCCTTAATGATGGCCGGGTACAGGTCGGCGCCGATGATCACATCCACCTTTTCCCTGGAGGGGATGTCCGGGTCCGCAAGGTCTAGACCTGCTGTGACGGCGAGGTCGCCAGGCAGGAAACGAGGGGGTGGCACGTACTCCGACAGCTGAGGCAGTATAAGAGCGTTGATCGTCCAGCCCCTAGCGCCGTCGTGACGAGGCATTATCGTGATTGAAGACTGGGCCTTCGCAGTGTGGCATAGGGCGCCCCCGACTCCGCGAACTGGGATGAACGATGTGCGACGGCGGAGACGCAGACGCTGAGCGAGAGGTTCGGATATGAACGTTACCTCGGAACAGGGGTCCATCAGGGCACGGGTGTCTAGCCGGCGTTGGTCCCCTGATTTTATGATGACCCGTGCAGTAGCAAGGAGGGTCTCCCGCAGTTGATAGGCGGTTAAGGTATGCCAAGACACTCCAGGAGTCTGGTAGTTGTGTTGATTCCGGCCAGTGTCTACGTTTGGACGTGGCAGTGATGTTGTCGAACTGGCGTGGAGCAGGGTATGGTGTCGTCCTTGGCAATGTCGACATCAGCTGGTGGAGGAACAATCGCGGAACAAATGTGATCCCATGCGGTTGAAACACAGCCGTCGCTGATTGACAAGGCACTTTCACTGGTCCAGATTGAGTTCTTTAAATCCTGCACAGGACCCTAAAGAATGTGATGAGCTGCAATATGGACAGATGAGCCGAGGGCTCTGGACTAAGGTTGAGTCGGTGTAGGCCGAGAGACGCGTCCTTTGGATGTTTGGCTGGTGATCGCTCTTAGGTCGACGAGGGTGCTCAATGGTGCTTCGGGGCAGCTCCACGAATTCTAACGCCTCAATCCTTGTTTTTAAGAAGGCGTCCGACTGTTTGTAGGTCGGTGGTTCCGTTGTGCTGCCCTGGGTGGTCTGCCAAGCACGGCTTGTTCGGGGGTCCACGCGCTGGGTGGTCAAGTAGACCAAGATATCATCCCAGGCAGCTATGGGGCGGCCAAGAGCATCTAGGTTGTCAATCGCGTCGTTTGTGGTCTCGCGGAGTGTGCGCAGGCCTGCGGCTGACTCCTTAGCAAGGACAGGTACGTTGAGGAGCGTCGTCAGGGCAGAGTGAACCAAGGCGCGAGTATTATCATAATGATCCAACAGCTTATCCCAAGCTCGGTGGCAATTTTCCTCTGTCACAGAATTGTTCTGAATGGCTCTTGCAGCCTCGTCCCGGAGGCTGGACTTCAGATAATAAAGCCTTTCGACATCCACAAGGAACAAGTCTTTAAAGGGTCGACATTCCGAATATTTCGCTGAAAATGATGGCATCTGTATCGGGGGATGTTTTCTAACATGGGGCCGACTGAGGGCGTATGTCGCAGCCTTGGACGTGGTCGGACGTTCGACGCTGAAGGCGTGTCTTGCCTCGACGAACTTAGTGGCCTCGTTCAAATACGTCTCCTCTGCCTGGTCGATAAACCCTTCGTCAAAGTATCGATGGGCGATGGCCATCCTTGGGACTACTGAGCTAAGTATGAGTTCGTGCCGATTCCTTATGGCTTCCTATCCTTCATGTAAGCTACGCTCGCGTGCTTCCACAGTGGCTAGCGTTGGTGGCCCTATCCTTTCAAAATTCCGGAAGGCGCTCGACATCTTCTCATGTGCGGCGAACTGGGCCTCTATGCGCTATTTTATCACACCTTTGACATGACTCCTGCGATCCTGGTCATTGCTCTGATCTTCGGCGGGGCAGGGAGCGTCAACTTGGCGTTCAAGTTCTGATTCCATTCGTGTCAGACTTCGACGTTCGGCTAATGCAGCCTTTGCCAGTTTTGATTTGGTGGTACTCGATGATGCAGGCATTTTCGTCGAATTTGCCGAATTTCCTATTCAAATTCAATCTCCTGTCGACGGTGGGTCTTAGCGGCTGGACTCTGGTATGTCCCGCGACCTTTTTATGTACTGCGAGCTGGCAGCAGTGAATTGGATCCACAGACTGGATCCGGCTCGAAGGACCAAATTGTGTGTCCAACAAGCGTCGAACACACCTTCCACTAACACCGGGTTCTTGTTGTGTTGTGGGATGGGTGCTTGCGTCAGGAACACGGTGCTCTCTTCTCATGTAGCGACGATGGTTCCGTGGGCTGGAATCAATTGCTAATATTTGCTTTTCAATGGACAAAAGATTACCTGTGAATGCAGAAATAATCCTCCTCCAAATAATCCTCATTCAATGGAATATATAACACGGGTTGGATCTTATTGACAATTGGTTTGGTTTATTTCTAGGGTGAACTGGATTGACAGAGATTAAACACATTGCAACCGTCTAGCTTAAAATGGTTAACGAAGAAGTGAATTTGTTTTTGTCGTTTCCTTGACAACCAAACAACTAACATGTCAGCTAGTTGCGTATTGTCACCAAGTTCAACCAAATACTTCCCTACGCAGATGACATCGACATCATTGGTAGATCCGATTCGGCTGTACAGGATTCCTTCACACAAATCGAACAAGGGGCACAAAAACTGGGTCTGCACGTTAATGAGGGAAAAGCTAAGTACATGGTGGCAACTTCTGCGAAGAGAAGACCTAACGTTGGTCAAACTATCGGGGTAGCGGAGCACGAATTTGAAGTTGTGCAAAACTTTAAGTACCTTGGGTGAAGAGTATCAGCCGATAACAATATGGAAGAAGAAAAACGCGTTGAAATCCAACAAAGCCTACTATACGGCTGATCAAATCCAACAAAGCCTACTATGGTCTATCAAGGCTCTTTAAATCCCAAAATTTATCTAGAACATACAAGCTATTATTGTACATGCTCTTACCAGTGCTCATGTATCGATCCGAGACCTGGGTGCTCATTAAACGACACTTTGAACTCTTAGTCGCGTTCGAAAGGAAGGTCTTAAGGAGAATTGTTGGCCCTGTATGTGAGGGAGGACGATTCCGTAGACACTACAACCATAAGTTGTACGCGATCTACCTTGAAGCTAACGTTGTAAAAAAATTCAAGCTCAGTAAACTCCGATGGGTGGGCCACCTAGCTCGAATGAACGAAAAGGAGCCTCCCGGGAAGTCCTTTGCGGCAGGATGTATGGAAGGAGACAGCGCGGCAGACCTTGTCTGCGATGGAGGGATGGCGTAGACCCCGAGCCTGGGAGCACCAAACTGGATGACATCGTGGCGGTTCCGCCAAACCCCACTGACTACTTACCTAAAGAACCCCCATCTCTACGACCCAATCTTATAAGTTCGCTAATGCAATCGCATTAGCACCTTAAATGCTTCACGCATCAAATTGATCAAGTTTATTTAGCTAAAAGCCCCTAGAAGAAAATTCTTACCGGCATGCATAACTTCGCATTTAAAATCCCCTATAAGAATTCTCTCCAAACTTATCATAAATTCCCTGAAAGAAAATTCATCGGGTCACATATAATACAACCGCATAATCAGGGAATCTTACCCTTGAGTTGGCTTATCCCAGCCTCAACATGTGTACAATAAAAACTACCAACATACACATCGGCTTTCGAACCTTTTACCCAACGATAAACAGTCCAACGCAGCTGCATGTAATTAGCGCAATAGACGTTGAGACAAATTCCCTAACTCGCACCATGTGCAAACAAAAGAACGCTGTTCTTCAAAGGCTTTCTAGCGATACCATAAACAATCCACATCGTTTGTGGTATCCCAAATGCATTTCTCATTTAATGAGTCCCAGCTTATTTATTTAGTTGACCCTAATCACAGACCGATGCATTAGGTCGCTTCTCCTTTGTTCTTTTTCCCTCGCTGTAGATTTCGTTTTTCCTTGCTGAAATGCATCGATAAACACGGTGATGCGTACGAGCACACATACACACCACTGCACCAAAAGATCGCATTTCCTTGGTGGCCACACCCTTCAGAGAAAAATGTTCTCTCTTTCTTCCGTACCTTAACCCTAACCGAGGATGGAATTCAAATCAGAGTTCTATCCTCAGGGAGTCCAATTACATCCGCCGACCACCACGGTCGTGCCGCTCCCGCTCCCCGGTGCGCACGGGGACGAGATATATATATATATTCGGAGTCGTGGGCGAAATAAATCCGAGTTACTCGGAAATCGCTGTACGTAATTTTGTTCATAATCCATTAAGTCGAGTGGTGGTTTTCTGTTTAGTTGATTACGGAGAGTATTGTTTAAACATACATTTCATAGACGAAACTCTAAAGGAAATACGTTATATCAAGTTCAACATTGTCAACGAAAGTAGTGGTTTTTATTTAGAGAATAAAACTGAACAAATAAATTCCGGTGTTTCATTCATTTGTTCTTTAATGGCTCGTGACGGTGCGAACGGCTTACTTGGTGTGCATTCCTTAGACCAGTAACAATTCGGTTTGGCGGAACCCCTTAGAACTGGCGGAGACGAGGTAGAACTCCGTGTCGTGCGGCGGCACAATGAACTCGTTACCCACAAGATCGGCTCGAAATCAGGATCGATGGAGAGACTTGCTAAATAAGGCCAAGACCGGATCCTGGTTGTAGTGCCGATGATGATAATGAAATTTTAAGTTAATTCGTAAGTTTACTTATGTCGCTTGTAGTAAGCTTATTAAATAAGGGTTCGGCCTCACCAAACTGTTAAGCTGTTAAAGAGCAGGATTTATTGTGCCCACGAGACTTAACTCAGTATATGCTGAGCTCGTTGAATTCCGACCTTAACAAGAAATACCAATGGGAATTACCTAACTGAGTAGAATTCTAATGCCTCTAAAACACAAGGCCACTTCTTGTCATCAGGGAAAAGACGCAACCTAAAGCCAGGGTCTACAAACAGCATTGGTGCCGTCGAAGCCAACGAACTATCAATTCTTGGCACTAAAATTAATTCGGCTCTTAATTGGTACGACCACATAGCTGAAGCTGCAAGAAGTGTGGCCAAATATATGGGATCTCTTAAGAGATGCAGGAATTACTTCACAATTTTCGCCTCAATGACTGAATTGTAAGGAGGTTGTGTCATGCGTCTAATTGTACATGGTTCAATTGGTAACTCTTGCTATTGTAGCACAATTATTGAGTAGTAAGTTGGGTCTCAATACTCAGACCCACGGTGAAAAGCCACCCCCTTATAGAATGGACTCCGTGAATTATTGGAGGAATCCTTACCTATCTTTCGCAACATAGGCGAATCGACAAAAAAAAAGGCATCTCAAGGCTTCCCTTCTCTTCTGGGTCTCAATACTCAGACCCACGGTGAAAAGCCACCTCCTTAAAGAATGGGATCCGTGAATTATTGAAGGAATCCTTACCTATCTTTCTGAACATATGCTAGTGGGGCCGATAGACAAAAACAAAAGGGCAAGGCTCTCAAGGCTTCCCTTCAGTGCTCGTTATAAGTAAAAAAACGAAATCGAAATGTGTCGCATTTTAAAAGTCGTATATTAGTCCTAAAATGGGTTTCAGTTCCTATATTTGGTCAAGCATCTCCAAAACATTACTTCACATTATTTATAGCATACAAAAATGAGCAATGAAGATCACGAGTGTTGGCGCAAGGCAACCTTGCCTGGAAAAACAAAATATTATGGAAAATTTAACAAGCCTCAGACTTGATAAATAAGGCCAAGACCGGGTCCCGGTTGTAGTGCCGATGATGATGATGATCTCAAAAACATTACTTCACATTATAGATAGCATACAAAAATGAGCAATGAAGATCACACAAGTGCAAATAGTTCAATCTACTCAGAACATAAGTGCAACGTATCGAGCCTATCTATTTTCTACAGTTATTACCACGATCGTTGCCCAACTGCACCTGGTCATCTACGTATGCATAATGCACGTCTCCCCTCCAAATACTTTCAGAGTGTTCACATAAGTTCTCCCTAAAAATAAACTTCAGATGTACCAATATACACAGAAAATCATTCTTTTGACGAACCACACGAATCTGGAATGTTCTGTCTAATCATGGTCATTGTAATATCCTGGCACGCAACTAAAGTTAACGATATATTTTATCACGATACCCGGCATTTAAAGATTGTGCATCAGTTCACATTGAAGACTTATGGGGAACGAAGTCTGAGCGCCAGCATGGGCGCAGGGTTCTACTTCGTCCTCACCGATTTAATACAAAGTTCCGCTGACGCGAATCACCAGAGATATCCGAGAAGGCCACGAGAGTCAAAACACTGGTTATTCCTAGTCGGCAAAATGTTATCTTTATTTAATTCACGGATAGTTATATTGTACTTAATTAACTGAACATGGATTAAAAGTCACTTGCAAATATCTTAATCTAAGTATCCTCGTTCGAACGATGGACGTACACAATACACAAACTAAGTAAACTCTCCGCACTATCTATTATGAAGATAAATTACAAGATAATAATTCAAACGAAAACAAGACTCCGGGTTGTACGCGTCCCCGGACGCCACGGGGAGCGGAAGACGCACCGACCGGATCGGTGGTTGGAATACGACTTAGCGATATTCATTCGCTATCAAAGGAAATTCGGCCTGTGAAACTGGCTCTCTTAATTAGGGGGTGCATTTTCCTATTCCCAGAGAGACGTATAGTCTCTCTTGGGGTAACCAAACAGATCTCATAGAGAAGATCGTCATGGTACACATGTATGTGTGTACATTGGTTCTTTCATGGATCACAGCCATGGGAACGAATCTAAAATAAAGAAAGGGAAAATGTGCATCCATGAGATGTGAGTTCGGCTAAGCAAACAAGCCGAATCTCATTGGATGCTAATTGGGTCTGTGTTTGCATATGTGAGAAGGTCAATGGTAAACGGATCCAGGAATATGTAAGAGCAAGGGACCGTTAATGATCGATGTCTACAATATGCATAGCAGCTGTATTGGCAGCCGCGATGCGTCATGAACATTGTGCTAATTGGTTTTAGCTGGTTTATCGGGAAATGGTGTTTATGGCATCGCTGGTACGGGTAGGTATTCAATTCCTATTTGCATTTGCCTATGCTGTAGGATTTAATTGATGCCTTAAGACGCAAGATGCGTATATTTGTTTTTGTCCTTGTTATGATGGTTACATAGTATGTATACCAAATCATTTTGTTCTCAGGAATTCGTCTAGGGAGAAATGCACTTGGTGAGATTGGGATTCCTGATAAGTTAGGAAAGAATTCCTACAGGGAATTTGTATGCGAAGAGATGCATGAAAGATAAGAATTCTTTACAGGGACTTTTAGATTATAAATTTTCTCTATTTAATGCGTGAAGCATTTAAGGTGCTAATGTGATTACATTAGCGAACTTAACGAAGTTGGGTAGCAGTTATGGGGGTTTTTCAGGTAAGTGGGCCGTGGGGTTTGGCGGAACGCCACAGACTAACTTCATATGTACGAATAAACGCAGATCGTTATTTTCTAGCGGAACCATTCAAATGGGGAATGCCACTTGATCATTTGTTTCCTCCCCATTGTAATATGGATGCATTTAACTAGACCAATGTATGCAGCAACATCCTGAGAAATGTTGGCGCAAGGGTAATAACCTTCACCGAAAAAACTAATTATTATGGACTTTAACAAGTCTCTATGGGCCGGATAACGTGGAGAGACTAAAAAGGTTAATAAAGCCAAGACCGGATCCCGGTTGTAGTACCGATAATGATGATGAACTAGAATTGACGATTTTTCCGCGATGCACATCAACCATTAAAAACTAACTTCTGACGTGCGAATAAACACAGGCTGTTGTTTTCTACCGTCAAAAAAAACACGTATTTCCTCTTCATTACAATCTGTAAGCATTTAAATCCAATGTAAATACAAACTTCATTTCCTTTTACTTCCCTCGCATAGTAATTTGACATATAAATCATTCCTTTTGTGTGCTTGGTTCGTATAAAAAAAGTAGTCCTGACTTCGTACTTCAACACTCTCTTGGTGGGATAAAATTGATCTTAAAAAAGGTCTTCGAAAAGAACAAGCGTCAGTGTTTCAAAGCTAAAACCCCAGAAATCTACAATAGGGGAATAATTATTTTAGCCGAAAAATATTTGAAGGTGATCGAAATGTCCCAGAAGGCGGTCGAAAAATACCAGAGGGTAAGAAAACAGAATGAGCGCCCACATTTGATGAATGTGTTTGGTAAAAAGTGCGATTAGTTTTTGTTAAAGAATGCCGAATAAATTTTTATCTTGTTTCTGATCCAATTCCATACCTTATCATTCGACTTCGTATTAGTTGTAGGTAGAGATTGAACAGAGACATTTTCGACTCGAACATTCTATGAAGGTTCGATTGTGAATACCAGTTACCAGTTCAGTTAAATTAATGCCTACCTAAGCCAATAAATTGATTGTGGAATTCGCATAAATTGATTGAAAGACAAAAGTCGTCCGACGAGTGAAAGCAATTCACAAAATTATTTAAATTTAATTCATAGACCGAGTTTTTCAACAACTAAAATTACACATGCGACCGGAGGTGATACATTGTAATAAATAAATTTATGTTACAAGCCCCTGTTTGTTGACACTGTGATATCACGACAACAACACCAAGAATGCGTTGACGTAGATATCGAGAGAAGCTGGGCAGCATCCCCCAATTTCAAAAATGAGCAACAATTTGTTTCTGGTTTTTTGTTTTATTTTATTTTAGTTATGTAAGGCGGAGAGCTAAATAAAATTATTAACCACAACCACGATGCGCGCTTTCGGTCAAGTGGTCTTTGCCCATATTTTCATCGCGATTCTTGTTTTAGATTTGTCCGCGGCAGTAAGGGCACGCAGTTCATATTTTCTGCGACGTTTTATCCGTGTTGTTCAAAAATGTCCCACGTTTGAAGTGTGTTCTAGTATGTTAAACTGCCATCTGAGTGCCATTAAAATAGTCCTAAGGATATATCCGGTTCTGTAAAGGGATCAGCAATTTTTCCTTTTGGATGTTTTCTAAATTCTTTTATATTGTTCTTCGTCGTCGTGCCGTGGGTGTGTAAGATAATATCGAAAAGTTTTCGATAGAATGTGATGTGAAATTGATGTGATAAAATTTAAGATTATATTGAAGTGAAATGTTGGAATGTGGATTCCGTTCCGGAGACGACCCAAATGTATAGTCACGGAAATTATTTAATGAGTGATATGGTTCACAACATGATTCCGACAATTTTTGAGGATGAGGATGACCTAGCTATGGCCATAGCTCATGAACGCAATAATATGTTCCACAGAACTCGATGGTATCACGTTTTCATTTTGTTTTTATTTAAATTATTTGCGCTTATTTATTCAATGTGTGTGTTGCATTTGTTTTTGAGTGAAAAAATATTAATTTGGATCGAACGTGGTTTGGGTATAAAGTAAATAATATTTACATCTAGTAACTGTAGCTGGAATGGGTGCAGATGCTTTGTGCTATATGTAGTCACACGCAATACTACTCAAGTTCATTTGTTAGTCGAAGCACACAAAATGTGTGTCAAGCAATATATTTAATTGATTATTTTTGTAGTATTAGAAGGGTTAATACATTAAGAACAATTTGTTCCCTCAACGCTAGATGCATGATAAAAAATTTCATAAATTCGACTTTATCCACGGGAAAAGTTTCGGAATCTACTCTTTTAAATCATTCGTTTGAAGACAATAACTGGCCCTCCCATCTTTCAGCGCTTATGACCCAAAGCGTAGTCGCAAGTATTTCTGATCTTTCTCTACTAAAATTGATCGCGCTGGTTTGAATACCAGTCGGAATAATAATAGGCGTAGGAAAAAGGAATCCATTACTGTTGCATTAAATTGAAGGCTTTATTTAGCATAAGTACAATGATCCAATTTAGGTTAAATATGCATCGTTTTGTTCGATAACTTCTTGCCATTGCGAAGGTAATTTCATTATGCTTCTCTCATAGCAACCCTCGTCCCTATTGGCAAGGAACTGCGACGGTCGATTTTACAAGCTTCTCTTGAGGCGAATTTTTAATCAGCAAAATCATTCGGCATAGACAAGAACAGGTGTTAATCACTTGGTGCCAGGTCCGGACTATAAGGTGGATGCATAAGACACTCCCAATCAAGTTGCCGGAGCTTCTGGTGAGTCATTATCGATGTGCGTGGCCTAGCGTTGTCATGGTGGAGCACAATTCCTCCTATTAGCCAAAGCTGGCCGCTCTGGGCAAGTGCTTCCTTGACGGTCCAATTGTTGACAGTTCACCTCCGTATTAAAAGTTTGGCCGTAAGGAAGCAGCTCATACTAGATGGTTCCCTGTCAATCTCCCCAAACATACAACAAAACCTTGCTGATCGTCAATCCTGGTTTGCGCCGAACACAACCGTTTTCCCTTGACGGTGTCGTAAGTGGCCCACTTTTCATCACCAGTCACCATCCGTTTCAGAAATGGGTCAATTTTGTTGCAATTCAGAAGCGATTCGCTGATGGAAATTCGCTCCATGAGGTTTTTTGCATCAACTCTTTGTATCTAGCCCTATTCAAGTGGTTCCAAAAGATTTTTTGTGCAGTATTTAACTCCTGGGCAATCAAAATAGTGCTTACATGACAGCCAGACTATTTCCATGATTTTTTTGACATTTTCGACAGTTGGCCTTCCAGAAGGGGTGCATCTTTGACATCAAAACTACCGTTACTGTTACAATATCAAAAACACTATTCTATTTTCGACCACCAGGCTTGCATGTTGGTCTTTATCGAAGAAAAACTGTAAAACATGGCGTATTTTCTCTTTGCTGGTGTCCATTAATGACGCTCGCTCAAGCAGCCAAGCAATCACAAAGCTGTCTGACGCTCAAACAAAACTGAGCCAAGCAATCACAAACTCTCTGAAAAGTTTTTTGAGTATGAAATCTCGACTTTCTAATGCCATCTAGCATAACCAAACCGCGATTATACAATGCGAGATACAGATTACTAAAACCATCTATTGGAAAAATAATGGATTTCTTTCTAATACATCTAATATTTGACTACGATATCATCATCCTCATCATCATCATTATCGGCACTTCAACCGGGATCCGGTCTTGGCCTTATTTAGCAAGTCTCTCCACCGGTATCCGATCCATGTCCGAGACTTCTTAAATTGTCCATAGTAATTCGTTTTTCCGGGCAAGGTTATTAGCCTTGCGCTAACCTTTCTCAGGATGTCGCTCCATGCATTGGTTCACTACTTGGCGGGTGCCGAAATAGCTATTCAGGGGTGTCATCTGAAGACTGCATGTCAACTTGGATTGAACAGGGACAAGGATCGTCCTGGCCGTCGCCGGGTTGAAAGCAAAGACTTTGTCAAACACTTGACTACGATAACCGTCACTATAATATAAACGCAACATATCCTGTATATTTTTTTTTTATGTTGCTTAACGGCAAATCCAAAAATAGACCTGTGGCGGTTCCGCCAAACCCCATGGTTCACTTACCTAAAAAACCCATAACTCTATCCAATCATATAATTTCGCTAATGCAATCGCATTAGCACCTTAAAAGCTTTACGCATCTAAGATTATCTAAGGTATAATCTAAAAAGTCCCTGTAAAAGAAAACTTACCTTCATGCATCTCTTCGCATATAATTTCCTGTAAGATTTCTTTTCAACCTTTTCAGGAATCCCAAAACCTATTCGGTACCTTCGGTTCCAAGGCAAATTTCAATTTCACACACCTGCACCGCAATCTCCACCCAGCATACCTGAAACATTTCCTTTTACAAGGATATTTAATGCATACGACACATTAGATAAAATTCCTAGAAATAATTATTTAAAGTGCATACGGCATCATGAATCCCAAGACAGTCGGTACCCTTTGTCTGTGTTAAAATCCTATGTCGGACAGCTTGTTTTCACAGATGCCATAAACCATATTTCTACGCATGCAAACATGCATAAGATCCAACTCATCGTTTGTTTTTCCACTAACAAACAATCTTCAATTTCTTTCCCTCCCGCAGCTAATTACCCGGCATATACAAAGGCATGCAAAGGATTCGTTCGGCCACCAATCCCATTTGCACCTTTTTTCCCAACGTCGATAATAGCGACGACGCATCGCGTAAATAATGAACCGCATTACCAACGGCGTATTTGGTCAGATCTCCCTTTTGTCTTTGCCGCCTGTCTGCTTCGTTTACCCATTGCCCTCGAGCACGTGTAAACAACTCAGATCTGAACGATCACATACATACCACCATGATCTTCATTACCACAAAGACCAAGGCCTAATTATTATTCCTACTCCTAAACATACCTTCGCCCTACACGATAGTTAACAGGAGCGAGCAGACCGACTAATTGAGACCCCAGCGGCAATGCTACAATCACTCATAATGCAACAACCTGCAACTGCTTGAAAAAAAAAAAAAAAAAAAAAAAAAAAATATATATATATATATATATATATATATATCGTACAGTTAACTATTGACATTTCAGAGCGCTGGCTCGTCTTTTTAAGCTTTGAAAAATAAAAAGTGAAAAAATCCTGTGATGGATATTTTTCCACTTGCCTTTATCTCGAGAGAACAGTGGAAGCTAACACGTATTCACTTTGTTCTCCGCGGAACTGTCTACATTACTACTACCATTTATTGGTCTGTAGAAATCCAAAAGTTCATGACCACTACTAACTACTACTACTAACGCTACCGTTCCCCGCCCTGTGCACTTTCTTCAAGGTCACCCTTTACATTATCCTTCCATCTCCATCGTGGGCTTACCACCGATCTTTCCCCGTTGATATTCCGTCAAGACTTCCACGGACTATTCTTTCGGCACCCATTCTCGCTACATGTCCGGCCCAGATAAATTTTCGCAAACTAATGATTCTCATTAATGTTGGTTTGCGGTATAAATCTTCTCTATATATATTTTTTTTTTTTATGTACTTCCCCATTTCTCTCGGGAGAGGCGAACCTATAGTGCCGACACGGCGCCCCGAGATGCCACCAAATAACGGTTGGAGTTCTTCGTGGACAGTTGCAGGTTGTAACGCTCCCGGAACACTCGCGTGGGAAGGGAGTTCCACAGCTTCCCCGCTCTGTAACGGAACGAGTTCTGATGCAGGGATGATTGCGCCATCGGGAGATGAACCGCAAATTGGTGCGGACCGTCTTGTGGAGCACATATAAACCAGAGGCTGACCTGGCGATGTTCGACATGTGTTTATGCCACGATACATTCCCACAGACCATGAAGTCAAGCAATTTTATGCTTTCCCCAGATTCTAAGGCCTAGCCATTCATCATCAGCTGTGGAATGTATGATCCACTTTTATTGTGAATGTTATATGATGTGTCTTCGTTGCATTGAAGCCTTTCTCCACTGCAGGACCTTATCCAGATTCCGATTCAGAGAGTCGATCTGGCTAGATGTCAGCTGGTGCGACGTTGATGCACTAAACGGCCGATCACTCAAAAAAGAGGAAACAAGCGTACTATCATCCGAAAAACTGAACACTCTGTTACCCATTGACTCCAACAAATAATTTATATGAAGCAAAAACAAGATTGGAACCAAACTAGAACCTTGAGGCACCCCAGAATTAACAGGATACAGATCCCAGCACTCGCCGTCCACAACAATCTGGATCGATTGATTTTCAAGGAAGCTCTTCGTCCAGTCGCAAAGCTTCTGGGAAAGTCCATATAAAATAAGTTTGCTTAGCAATGCCCCGTGTCAGACGCGATCAAAAGCCTTGAAGATATCCAAGGCGACTGCCCTTGACTCGCCATGTCGCTCAATCGCAGATGTCCATATATCGGTTATAAGTGTCAAAAGGTCTCCCGTGGACTGCCTGCCACGGAATCCGCATTAACGATCATTCAGAAGTCCGTTGCACTCCAAATAGTTAACTAACTCCGTATTGATGACTTTTTCATCACCTTAGATAGCATAGATAGTAATGCTATCGGTCGGTAATTTTGTGGGAAACAGTTTTTTCCCGTCTTTGGGATTGACTGAACTCGAGCGATTTTCCACCAGGTACGAAATGTCCTCCGTACATATGATAATCGAAAGAGTCTGCCAAGAACCGGCGCAGTTTTGGAGCACTGTTCTTAAGGAGTATGACTGGATTCCGTCCGGGCCGGTTGAACAGTACGCAGGCGGAACCTCACATCCTGCATCGAAGACCTACCGGTACGATCACAGGTTTTTTTTTTATACTAACGCGCGCGCGCACAAAAGGGGATTTTGAAGTACCCGTAAATGTCAGAGCACAGTGCGAGCGGATGGAGAGGAAGTGGGGGGAAGGTGGCTCCAAGAGACCGGCATCGAGGTTTGAATTCGCGGAAAATAAATTCCCGAACCCATTAGCGTTATCTTTTGAATTTTTGACTAACGTTCCACCCATCACCAACGGAGGAAATGAGGAGAAAGCGAAGTTACTGCTGACAACACTTGCCATTGACCAGAAAGGACACGAACCAGTTGGGCACTCAAGAAGTTTATTGGTCACTCTGTCGTTGTAGGCCTTCTTCGCGGTATCAATCGCCTGATAACATCAGAGTCTCCAAAGCACACCTCCGACCACGGAAAGGATACGAAGAAATCTCGCAAATCGTCCCAGTTAGCAGCCCCATACCTCCATGCATGGCGAAGCTACTTAGGTCGGTTATTCGCTTGAAATGCAAGTGGTTGCGCGACCGATACCAAGCAGTGATCTGAGTTTCCCAGAGGCGTAGCAACTTCCGCGGTCTAAGCGCTCCGCTCGGATGTCAAAAACAGATCCAGGGTGTTCCCATAATCACCTCGAGTATCCGGCGCTCGTGTAGGTTCCTCCACGAGTTGAGTCAAATTGCGGCTAGCAGCGGCCATCTCCGCCAGCCTACCAGCTTCGTCGATTCTGTTAGAATGTAGCAACCAGCCAGAATTGTGTACACTAAAATCGCCAAGGACGAACATTTCAAAAAACGGGTGGTTGATCTGTATCCAGTCGACGGCATGTGAAAGATGTCGCTAGTCGATCGTATTCGGGAAGCGGTAAAGACAAGAAGGAAATTTAACAGAAATCCTCGACACGACCGCAGAAACGACACATGACGCAGAAACCTCTACGGTATAAATATTCGGTTCGGATGTCAAAAACAGGTCCAGGGGGTGTTCGCATAATCGCCTCGGGCATCCGGTACTCGCGTGGGTTCCTCCACGAGTTGAGTCCAGTTGTGGCTAACAGCAAACATCTCCGCCAGCCTCCCAGCCTTGTCGGTTCTGTTAGAATTCAACCAGCCGGAATTGTGCACATTAAAATCCCCAAGGACAACAATTTTAGAAGCCGGGTGGTTGATCTGTATCCAGTCGACGGTATGTGAAAGATGTTCGAAAAATATCGCGAGCGGTAAAAACAAGAGAAAAATGTAACAGAATTCCTCAGCACGACCCTCAACCATATAATGTCCATGTTATTGGGTTTCAACGCCTCCATCCTCTGGCAAGCTAGATCGGACCACGTGAAGACCCAGACTCCACCCTTAAAATGGAATCTCGGTTGTAAGTCGTATCCTGAGCGCCGACGATATGTCGAATCAGTTGACGAATCGACCTGGGACTCAGTTAGCGCAAGGATATCAGGTTTCACTGTTTGCAAATATTGGTGGACGTCGTTTACATTCATATTGGTGAAACCGATGACCCTGATGTTACAAAATGCCGTCATCAGTCGAACGTCGACAGAGCTTCAAGAACGGACTTGATTACGTTATGACGAATTTCTTAAAGTTCGGCTATCCATGAGAATATTTGCATGATGTCCCCCTGACAAACACGTTCTGTCGACCGAACACTCAAAGAGCCGAACCCAAATAAATGGGCAGGCCCGGATGGCATTCCCCAATTCTCTTGAAAAGTTCTTGTTTACTCGTAAACCCTTCCATGTATCCTATTTTACAAGTCGTTTCGCGAGTAGGTGAACAAACAATCAATGAATTCCCAAAAAGAGCTACAAATCATTCCTCACATTTTATTGACCCATAGCGCTAACTCTTTGTCTCTCGAAGGTAATGGAATCATTGATTAACTCTTGAAATATCTGCAATCAAATGACCTCCGTAATGACTGCCAATATGGCTTCCGTAGCAACAGGTCCACAAGAGTTCTGATAACACAACCTTATTAAAAATGGAGCCACTCCATCCAGTACTCGGTAAAAGCAGGATTATCGCACTGGATATTTCAAAAGCGTGTGACAGAGTTCGGCATTGTATCAAAACTGTATTGCTATGAAGTTAACCTTATCTGATGGATAAGAGACTCTTTCTTACCAACCAATCCAACTGGTTCTTGATGATGTTAAATTTGCCTTCCATCAAATTAATACAAGTGTTCCCCAGGGCTCTGTACTCTCACACAGTCTCTTCCTCATCTTTATAAATAATCTCTTGTCCATTACTCACAATCCAATTCACTCGTTTGATGAAAGCACGTTGACTTTCTCATACTGATATGAACATTCCCGACCAAACTCTTCGAACGTCATTTAACGATCTGCAGGTTATGCTTAATACATTGAATTCCGACTTCAATGAGACATATTAACAGGCATGATCTAACCGAGTAGAATTCAATGTCTTAAAAGCCCAGTGCTACCTCTTGTCGTCAAGGGCGAACTCCAAGATAAATATACGGTTGACGACCGCCGCCTGCATCGACGAAGCCAAGCACCTAGAATCCTCGGCATTAGAATTAATTCGACACTACTTGGAACGACCACATATTTAAAGGTGCGAAAAGTGCCGCCAAGTAGATGGGTAGATAGGATATGTAAAAAATATGTGGGGGTTCTTTTAAGCTTAGCCGAAGAACCCCCCACAATTGCAACCCAAACTCCCATTGTTTCCCGCCAATGCAATTGCATTGGCACCTGAAAACATTTCCTTTTCCAAGGACATTTGATGCATACAACGCATTATCTAAATTTCCTAAAAAGAATTCTTTAATGTGCATATGCATCATAAATCCCAAACCATTCGGCACCCTTTACCATCATTAAAATGCTATGTCGGACAGCTTGTTTTTACAGCTGCAACAAACCGACCAGCGTTTCGTTTGTTCAATCGACAAACAATTACCGCATCTCCAGCATTTCCTAAATACAAACAATCACCAATTCCGTGCTTTGCCACAAACGATTTACCCTGCATATACAAATGCAGACAAGCGATCCTGTTCTTCCACCGACCCAAGATACGATATACAATTTTCATTGTATAAAGTATCCCAATCCATTAGCACCTTTTTCTAGTGGCTATGCGTCTATTTACGCAAGGGCATCACTCATCCAAGGCTTTTATGATGCCCTTGTCCCATCTTTCCTTTTATCACCACTTCCTCGATGCATCCCGTCTATTTATTTAGCCGCAATGCACATCATAAACAATGATCTTCACGAACCAATGTGATCTTCACGATCACACATACACCCATACACCATGATCTTCATTACGAGATCTGGTTTTCTATTCCACAAAGAGAGAGTTTACGTTTCTCTTGTGGTAAGAAAACATATCCTTAGCCGAGAGGATATTCACCACACCATTAATTGAGGATTGAATTCAAGTCAGAGTTCTATCCTCGAGGAGTCTTAATCCATCCACTGACTGAGCCGGTTGGCTTTTCTCCCGCTCCCCGTAGCCCTGCGGGGTCGCGAACGCGTATCGAGTCGTATTAATTAAATACAGTATAATGCCATACAAGCAGAGTGCACTGGCTTACTTTTTTTTGTGCATCCGTTTCATCGTCAGTGTAATCAGAATCTGTTTTCTGTAATCTAATTAACTGTAGTAAGATTTGTTGTGAATAAAAAAAAGCTTTAATAATAAACAAAAGTGAGTTTCAATTAACTACTTCTGAGGGACGGTGTGTTGCGAAATTTTCTCTTGGTGTTCGGCGGAACTTGCTTTTAGTGACGATGGAAGTGGAAGGGAACCCAGTGCCGTGCCCCGGCGCAATATACTTCCACCCCACAATATTTCCCTCCACCCATCCTGGCAACTATTTGTAAAGCGTACATTCGTCCAAAAATGGAATTGAATTCTGGCATATCCAAAACTGCGCTGCACGTGCTCGATAGGATACCAAAACGAGCAGTGAAACTTATTGTATTCCGTCGTTTGAACATAGGCGCAACGCATCATGCTTGTCCCTCTTCTATACGTATTATCACGGTCGTTGCCCAACTGCACTTGCTGAATGTATCTCACCTCTCTAAATATTCTTTCGCGGCAATCAGAGAATGCGCACTAGTTCACCTTGAAAGTCCTCTTCAGGCGCACAAATAAACAAATACAGTCAATCTTTAGCCGACTCACACGAATGTGGAATTCTGATTATGTTTTTCCTTGCGGTTGTATTGGGTTGTTCAGAAACCGATAGGGTTTTTTTATTTGATTTTAAAATACGCATACCATATTCAATGTACGAAACGAACTTTAATGAGTAATCTCGTTTTGTTCGATAAGAATCTGCCATGCCTCGGCCAACTTCATAATTCCGCCTTCATAAATCTTCTTGTCTTTCTTTGAGAAATACTTGTCAAGGTGCTGTGTGATGGGGTCTTCAGAAAAAAACATTTTCTGTTCAAAGAGTTTTGAAAGCAGCGAAATAAATGGAAGTGTAATGGCGCATTATCTGGACAATCTGATGGATGTGGCAACGCATCTCGACCAAGCTGCAGGCATTTTTACCGAGTGACAAAACATATGCGTGTGGTCTCTCTCTTGGTAAAACACCACACCCTTACGGTTGATCATCATCATCAACCGGAATCCGGTCTTGGCCTTATTTAGCAAGTCTCTCCACCGGTACCCGGTCCCTATCCGAGGCTTGTTAAATTGTCCACAATAATTTGCCTTTCCGGGCATGCCTACTTGTTCGGATGACACTGTTACACACAATCCACTTTTCCTCGTCCCTGATCATGCGGTTTAAGAATAGATCGTTTTATTCGCGATTGATGAGTTGATCGCAGATGTTTACAAGGTTCGGCAAATGGATATCTTTCAGTTCTTGCAGTGCCTAGGTACTGAGTTTTTTTACGAAGCCAAGCGATTTCAAATGGCCATGAACACTTCCAATCGACACTTTTGGAGTACTGTCAAGCTTTCGAACTATTGAATGTTTATTTACTTGCACTGTTGCGGATTCGCCCTGGATACAGCCAGCGAATTCGCAATTGAATGCTACCCGTGGCACCAACCTAGAAAATGTCAACAATCAGCTGACATTGGAAAATAAAATTCTGTTGGTTGTCAAACGACAACCAATTGTCTTTCCCTTCTACGTTAATCTCTTGATGACACAAGACGCAAATCATTTCTAATTCGTGGAAATCCATTTAATCAAATAGAATAAACCAATTTTGATCACATCAAACCAACCCGTGTTGTTTCTACTTTTGTTTGGGAAGATTCTCTTGGGAATTCCTGCTATACTTTGGATTGCGCTCAGTTTAGAGATTCGTTAAGGAGAAGTCCTGGTATATTCTGGATTGCTTCTCAGTTTAGAGGTATTCTTTGCTATTTTCACATTAATTTCCAAATTATTTTAGCGCCATCATTGCACGCCAGGAGACTTGGGAAGATTCTCTTGAGAATTCCTGCTATACTTTGGATTGCGCTCAGTTTAGAGATTCGTTAAGGAGAAGTCCTGATATATTCTGGATTGCTTCTCAGTTTAGAGGTATTCCTTGCTATTTTCACATTAATTTCCAAATTATTTTAGCGTCATCATTGCACGCCAGGAGACACCATCGTGTTCCTGACGCCAGCACCCAGCCCACAACAAATCAAGAACCCTGTGTTTGTGGAAGGTGTGTTCAATGCGTGTTGAGCACACATGCACCAATACTTTGATTTTATCGTCGTCAATCTCGAAAGTGTTGTCGTCGCAATGTTAGTTTTTCACTGAAAAATCTCCACTACGGAATTGGGCACCGGCGTTTTTCGATGACTCTTGTTTCATTTGCTTTCTTCTCTTTTTTGAAGTGGTAAAGCAAGATTTGGCGAATATGCTCTTCAAAATTCTCCATACACAAATTGAAAGCCCAAAAATCGGCTGAATGGCGTCAACTTTATTTATAATTTTTTAGGTTCAATGTCAAGAAAAAAACGTGCATACAACTTTGAGGTTTATATCAAATCTAAATTTCAATAAAAGTTGACAACACCGTTCATTGAGAAAAAAACGCTATGACTTCTTGAACAACCCAAAAATATCCAAGCATTTAAGACCAATGTACATTAACAGCTTCTTTTTTTTATCCTCTTCCTCTTCTACTCGTAGGGTGCTCTGACACTTAAGGATGCCTGAAAATCCCCTTTTGTGCGCGTGTAACATATGCCGCCAGAAATGGGGAAAAAAACGAAGGCTCACGATTTGAAGTATCGCCACAGATAATCCTTACCGTTTCACCAACACCAAATAAACCGCTGGTGTCACTAACTTCGGGTGGCCTTCGTTCCTTATTCTTACTATTGACACGGCTGTCTTAAACATTGTGATATATTTACAAGTAAACTTTACGCTTGTTGCTTGAATAATATCTTGTAAACCGAAGTGAACACGCTACATTCGTCTCAAAATCAGTACAGAATAATTGTTTACGTAAAACAACGGGTGAAATCTCTCCGATAGTGCTTCCGCACGCCTACATGATTGTTCAAAATATTCCACTACTATCTTCTGGCCTGTAGAACCCGAGAGTTCATGCCCTCCGCTCCGTGCCTTGTGCACATTCCCTCCACATTTCACCACCTGGTCCAACTTCTTCAAGGTCACGCTTTACGGCGGTGCTCAGAAAAGTGTCCGAGCTCAACGTGAAGATAGCAGCACTCGTCAATAAAAGTAAATGTAGTTGTACACCTTTTGACAGTTACTCACCAAAATTTCAGTCATTTTGGACGAGAAGTTTTTATTTGACAGTCGTTTGTCAGTTTAAGTATCTCCTCACACACACACACACACACGCACACACGCAAGAGCAGTGGATGATCACTGAAGGAGAGATACCTCCCGTGACCACCGAAGAGGCTGTTGTGTATACCGGGCGTGATCCCTGTACCCAACAATATTTATTTTATTACTTGCTTACCTCCAGGTCCGAACAAAAGATCTCTTTACTTTTATTAATTATTTAGTTAGGGGGTTTTAGGTAAGGTGGCAGGTAAAGGAGTTGTGATTACGAATCACAACAAGGCACTCTTGGCGACACATATGAGGGACCACAGGAATATAAAATAACAGCGGATGTACCTCGGGGATCTGTATTAGATGGAATATATACACACACCACACACACATACACACACACACACACTTTCCCATAGTAAACAGAACTTTACGAGTACGATCACGAAATCCGCATAGAGCACGGGCACACCCGCCTGCTCCGGCGTCCTCTCGCTCCGTCGTTCGCACACGAAGTTGATCGTAACAAAGTTACTGAGGAGGGAGTAGTGTGACGTTTCTAACAGATACACACACAATATACAAGCAAATTCTGAAGAACATCGAACGAAAATCGAATAAAAAAATGCATCGAGCCCTATACCATGGCGATAACATAATAATTCCACAACTGTTGAATGTACCTGAGTTTAAAAATCGAATTCGTACACGCGGCCAGTAGCCTGGTGTGTTAAGCATTGGTTCAATTTTTGGTAATTCTAACTGTCATAGCGTCAGCTCGAATCACACGTTCTTCACTATCATCTTTAAAACACTATAACATTCACAAAGCCACCTGGGTATCACCAGTTGGAGCCACTCGCAAGCAATTTGACCACGTGCTGATAGATTGCCGCCGCTCCTCGAGCCTGATGACAGTACGAACGTACCGAGGTGCCAACGTCGACTCGGATCACAATCTTGTTGGTACAGTTTTCCAAGCGCGGATTGCCTTACGGAAACGTATTGCATACGCGGATCAGATTCAGATCAACACATTAGTACTGCCAACTCCATCTTAGGCAGTAGTCGTAGAGAACGGACCGATTGGTTTGGTGATGAGTGCAAACTAGCGACGCAAACGCTATAGTTCTATGCTAGCTATTCGGGAAGAGAGAGAGAGAGAAAGGGAGAGATAGCAGCAACGATTCTTGGCTTCCGCTGTTTTCTTGTAGGCGGCTTCAGTGGTAAGCGGAGATTGAAATAAATGCATCATAAACATCAAACAATAATTTTAGAGGGGATTGAAATGAATACGTCATAGACGTCAAACAATAATTCTGGACATCTGTCAAAAAAACGTCTTAGAAACGTTAGTCGACTTGTGTCTGCATAATAAAATTATTTTTAAATGAAAATGTCAATGGACGAGCCGAAATCGAATCATTTGCGGACTATTTGAATTCTCTCCTTCAATATGAAGAAATCTGCAGCCGAAGTTTTATCAAATGCGCTCAAATATTGCACATATAGCCGAGCCGCTATTAGTGAAAGAACGTGTCATAAGTGGCTTCGAATGTCGGCGTAGCAGTGGAAGAAAAGAGACTTTCCAAAATGCAACATTGGATGTATTATTTATCAGGACTCGAAATCAAAAATTAGCACGACCATTGCGACTCATTCCACACCCCTCTAAACCGTGAGAATGATTCAAAACCGAGGAAATTAGGAACTGCATAAGCTAAAGTCGAGAGGTGTTAAACAGTGTTTGTTTGTTTGTAACCAGCTGCTTGAAAGGTATAGACGAAAAACATTTCTGCATCACGCTGCCATTAGAAAAGAAAGAAATTACGATAACCCAACGCGCAGAAAGTTATGAAAAGTTCCCGGCCACTTACTTACTGACCAAACCAAGAGTATGCTCTGTATCAGGGTAGTGTATCATCAGCCGTTAACATCGACTGAACCTAACCCAGACAATCAGTATTGAACGCAAAACTATAAACCTTTGCTTCTACCGTTTTTTTCCTGAACTTGGAGACTTTGCTGATGATTCCATGGGCGGCTATTACTTTCTCCCATGATACTGACAGCACTCAAATTCCGCATTTAAAAAAACGGGTTACTTTTTAAGACACATACAGCAGGCGGTATCGATCCAATTTCTTACATCTTCATAAGAGCAGAAGTAATAGTTAGCCAGGCCTTTTGAACATTTTGACAAATCGGCCTAGCCGTGAGGATATAGTAGGTCCAAACAGTCTAAAAACCTTGGAAAACTACGAGGGTTGCCTCTTATGTTTCGGGATTTGGCAACCCTAGTGTTGCAATCCGGCAATTGACAGCTCTGTCGTAAAGTTGGACATTTTTGAGGTTATACGCACTCAGAACGTTTTGACATACGAGCGCTATTTGTGTTGTTTACAGTAACTTAAAAGATTCATCTCGGCCCCAAAATGGAATTAAATCGTCAACATTTTCGTGCGATTATTTTTTACAACTTTCGGCGTGGATTAACTCAGCAACAGTGCATGGATGAACTTAATTCAATTTTTGGCGATGAAGCTCCATCAAGGACCAGTGTTTATCGATGGTATGGTGAATTCAATCGTGGTCGTAGTTCACTCCAACATGAATTTCGTGAAGGTCGTCCAAAATCAGTTCTTGTTCCGAAAACCATTGATGCTGTGCGCGAACTGATATTGGAAGATCGTCATGTGACCTATCGTGAGATTGAGACAACCTTAGGCGTTAGTGGGACCAGCATACATTCAATATTGCATAAACATTTGACTGTCAAAAAAATTTGTTCGCGTTGAATCCCACACAATTTGTCAATCGCCCAAAAAAACGCTCGTGTCAATTGGTCGAAAGAAATGCTCAAAAAAAGGGTCGCTGTGCTTCGAAACACGTCTATGACGTCGTGACAGGTGATGAATCGTGGATTTACGCGTATGACCCCGAAAGTAAACAGCAGTCGACTCTCTGGGTGTTTCAAGATGAGCCAAATAAAACAAAAGTTGTTCGCGCACGAAGCACTTCCAAGCAAATGGTCGCCTGTTTTTTCGGAAAAACTGGACATGTCGCAACCGTACCACTAGAACAATGCAGAACAGTCAATTCTGAGTGGTACACAACCATTTGTTTGCCAGTTGTCTTCCAAGAAATCAGGAAAACCAACCGCCGAAGACGGATCACTCTTCACCACGACAATGCGAGCTCTCACACATCGGCTGCGACAACTGCATTTTTGAGCACCCAAAACATCGATTTGATGGGTCATCCGCCGTATAGTCCTGACTTGGCACCGAATGACTTCTTTTTATTCCCGTACGTAAAAAACAAACTGAGAGGTCAACGTTTTTCGACACCTGAAGAAGCGGTTGCTGCATTCAGAATGCATGTGTTGGAGATACCTCAATCAGAGTGGTAAAAGTGCTTCGACAATTGGTTCAAACGCATGCAAAAGTGTATAGATCTTCATGGGGAATATTTTGAAAAACAATAAAGTGATTTTCGATGATCAATATTTGTTTTTGTTCTCTAATCCCGAAATATAAAAGGCAACCATCGTATTATATACATATATGAAACTGTATATTTCGTATATGTAATTGTAGGGAGCCTACATTTTATATGAATGCCTTAGAATGTACTGTAGTTACCTTTGATATATATAATTAAGGCGTAATATCATTGTAATGTAAAGCTCTAAATGTTCGTTATTGTGGCACTTCAAATTGTTGCTGTTACGCATACTTGTATGAGTACAAAAGAATTCCTAATTATTTTTCTCGTGCCCAGTCGTAACATTTTATTTTTTTTTATTGTCATTCCCTTCTACTTTTGCTCAGCATCTGCTTTAATTCACACACAGGATAAAATGGCAAGTTTATCATATCCTGTAAAACACTTGAGCATGTCGTAATCAGTATTGAAATTTGTTCATCCAAATACACCTCGGGAAATACTTTCTCCGTAACTCTGAATCTCCTCATTCTCCGACATCAAATTAAGGAAAAATAACCATGCAGATCAATGTATCCTGTATATCATTTCAAGTCTTGTTTTTACATCATTTCCTGAACAAATTAAATTGTATCTACAATAAAAGCCACACGAAAATATCTACCTGTGCTTGTTAACGATGCTCAACACACAACGATGGTACACCCTTTGTAATCTTAAAATAAAAAGAAGTCCGTCCCCTTATCGATGGCACTCGTAACATACAGTACCACTCCCCATTGAGGTCATTAAATGATTAATTAAATTAAGTACCACTCTCAAGTGTACGATGGAAACTCATTAAGGATAAAAACAAATCACGTAAATGCAAGTGAGTGTATCCCGGCTGAATATCTGTGATTCTGTGACCGTGGGCATGTTAGGTATAAATAGATCCAGCCTCGATGTCGATATTTCCAACGATAGTTATTTTAATATGAACAATATCAGGCATCGTGACTGACTGTATCGTACGATTGAAAGCTTCATTTGAATACGAGATGCACAACACATTCGAATTCAAAATAACCAAAAGAAACCAACGGCCAAAAACCATGCTTTTCATTAAATTGTTTGTTGAGTAAACACATGGCGAAACCAGAAATTATAAACAAATACATTGCATAACGCAATCATTTCAGTTGGCATTGTCCGCGACACTTGAGTAATTAAATTCAAGGGTTACGCCACGCTTTCGATAGTCTCGTCGTCTTTCTGCTGCCTTCGTGTCTTTTATAGCAAAACATTCAGAATATGTTTAACAGCATTTTTCTGTGCTGAATCAGCATCGGCGTCGCTAATATTCGCTATTTACTCGAATTTAATCGGATTTGCGTTCAGGAATAATATTAACCCCTAGGCCAGTTGGACTTAATCAGGGTTATAGCCACGATAATTCTGTTTTTTATGGCAAGCTGAGCATTTTTAGGATTTGGGCGCGTTTTCAAGCGACGCATCGAAAAAAAAACTAAAGAGAACAGTTTATGAAGAAGGAACCTGCTTTTTGGAAGGAATCATGTCCGTTTTTGAATAAATGAAATGAAGTTTACCCGTCATACTACTACAATTAGTGGGTACTGGTATACGCAGACCGCTGTCGTAAGTGGAGCATTGGTAACATGCTTTTTCGGTAGTGGGTTCAATGCACGACCTCATGAAACAATAGAGATCCATATTTTTAAAACTTGAGAAGTTTTGAAAATTAACCTCTTGCTAATTTTGTTTTTTAGATACGTTGTATACCTTTTTTTTTATTACACTTCTCTCGGGAGAGGCGAACCTATAGCGCCATCATGGCGCCCTGAGATGCCACCAAATGACTGTTGCAGTTCTTTTTGAACAGTTGCAGGTTTTAACCCTCCGGGAATACTTGCGCAGGGAGGTAATTCCACAGCTTCTCCGCTCTGTACCGGAACGAGTTCACATACAGGGATATTCGAGCTGTTTGGAGATGACCCGCAAACTGGTACGATCCGTCGGATTGTCTTTTGGACCGCATATAAACTGAATTGCGTGGAACAGTGCCACGAATCTCCGAAGAACAGTACCCGTGACAATATCTGTAAAACAGACAGAGGTCGGCTACGCGCCTTCCATATGATAGCGACTGTAGTCCCGACGTTAGCGCCGAGTCCCCGACCAAGCGGATCGTTCGTCTCTATATGCTCTCAAGTAGGTTGAGTGTATGTTTAGGAGCCGATCTCCAAATATGAGAGCTATATTCGAGCGCGGGTCTAATTTGGTATTTATACCGGAGAAGAAGTTGGACCGGAGTAAAATATTTTTTCGCTCTAAAAAGATAACTCCGTGTTTATCCCACGATACATCCCACAGACCCTGACACCGAGCAAGTTCAAACTTTCCACACACTCGAGGGCCTGACCATTCATCATCAGCTGTGGAACCGATGATACATTTTTCCTAGTGAATGTTGTATACTGTTTTTTTTTTTTTTTTTTTTTTTTTTTTTTGGTTTCGGTAGGAAGGTGGAAATCTTCAAAAGATACCTCTTGACCGATCCAGAGGCATGCCGGGTTTTTACCGACTAAAACCACCTCCTGCCAGGCTCATATTCCCGTTGACCCGCGCGGAACTTTCTTTTAGATATTCCATCGCGGGGCGGGACGGAGTTTACCTGTTACTCCGCTCGTCGCGTCGTTTCTGCTGCATGATTTCACAGAGAATACCATATGTTACGGACCATGCCTGTTTTGAACTATTACTCCTCCCGGAGTAACTGTCCGTCTCATATGTCTCTCCAAAATCGTTCGTGTGGTCTCGAATCTCACGCACTCTATGAGTACGTGTTCCGCATTTTCTATTTTGCCTTCGCAATACAAGTTGTATACTGTGTCTTCGTTGAATTGAAATCGACAAGATTGGCCTTTTCCCACAGCAGGACTTTATCCAGATCTCGATTTAGAGAGTCAATCTGTCTACATCGCAGCTGGTGTGATGTTGATGCACCAATCGGCCGATCACTTGAAAAGGAGGAATCAAGCGTACTATCATCCGCAAAACTGAACACTGTGTCATCCGTTGTCTCCAACAAATTATTTATGGAAAGCAAAAACAGAGTTGGAGACAAAATAGAACCTTGGGGCACCCCCGAATTAACAGGATACAGATCCGATCACTCCCCGTCCACAACAACCCGGATCGATCGATTTTCAAAGAAGCTCTTCGTCCAGTCGCAGAGCTGTTGGGAAAGTCCATATGAACGATGTTTGCTCAGCAATGGCCCGTGCCAGACGCGGTCAAAAGCCTTGGAGATATCCAATGCGGCCGCCCTTGACCCACTCAATCGCAGATGTCCATATATCGGTTATAAGTGTCAAAAGGACTCCTGTGGACCGCCTGCCACGGAATCCGTATTGACGATCATTCAGAAGTTCGTTGCACTCCAAATAGTTAATTAACTTCGTATTGATGACTTTTTCCATCACCTTAGATAACATAGACAGCAAAGCTATTAGTCGATAATTTTGTGGGAAACACCTTTTTCCCGTGTTTGGAATTGGCTGAACTCGAGCGATCTTCCAGCAGGTAGGAAAGGTCCTCCGTGCGAAGATAAGCGGAAGAGTCTGCCAAGACCCGGCGATAGTTCTGGTGCACAGCTCTTAAGGACTATTGCTGGTATTCCGTCGGGGCCTGTTGTCTTCCTACGGTCCAATTCACGTAGAATGCGTTGAATAGTGCGCGGCGAAATCTCACATCCCACATGGAAGACCGTACCGGCGTGATTACAGGTGGCTCCAAAACACCGGGATCGAGGTTTGAATTCGTGGAAAATAAATTCGCGAACACATTAGCTTTATCCTTTGAATTCGTGACTAACATCCCGCGGCCAACGGAGAGAAAGAGGAAAAGGCGAAGTTACTGCTGACAGCCCTTGCCATTGACCAGAAGGAACGCGAACCAGTTGGGCCCTGAAGTAGTTTATTGGCCGCTCTGTCATTGCGAGCTTTTTTAGCGGTATCAATCGCCTGGTTGCACGCGTTTCTGATTCTAACAAAATTCGTTTTGTTATCATTGGTGGGATTGGAGAGCCACTGCATAAAAGCTCTATTTTTTTGCCGTTATAATAAGCTCGCATTTTTTATCAAACGAAGGTTTATCAGATAAACTTCGTTTGATGGAATGTGGAATGTAGATCTACATCCTGAAAAGAATAATCTCGGTGACCGACTCCCCGCAAGCGGTAACATCGGAGTCTCCGAAGCACACCTCCGACCTTGGAAAGGAGGGGAAGAAATCCCGCAAATCGTCCCAGTTAGCAGCCCCATACTTCCATACATGGCGAAGCTGCTTAGGCCGGTTATTCGCTTGATACCAAGCAGTGATCTGAGTTTCCCAGTGCGGCAGAAACCTCTACGGTATAAATACTCTGATCGGGTGTCAAAAACTGATCCAGGGTGTCCGCATAATCGCCTCGGGCATCCGGCACTCGCGTTGGCTCCCCCGCGAGTTGAGTCAAGTTGTGCCTTACAGCAAACATCTCCGCCAGCCTCCCAGCCTCGTTGGTTCTGTTAGAATGTAACAACCAGTCGGAATTGTGCACATTAAAATGGCCAAGGACAACGATTTCAGAAGCTGGGTGGTTGATCTGTATCCAGTCGACGGTATGTGAAAGATGTTCGAAAAATGTCGCCGGTCGATCGTCATTCGGAGAGCGGTAAAGACAACAAAGAAATTTAACAGAATTCCTCAGCACGACCCTCAACCATATGATGTACATGTTATTTGGTTCCAACTCCTCCATCCTCTGGCAAGCCAGATTGGGCCGCGCGAAGATGCAGAATCCACCCTTAAAACGGAATCTCGAATGTAAGTCGTAACCTGAGCAGCGAAGATATGTCGAATCAGTTGACGAATCGACCTAGGTCTCAGTTAGGGCAAGGATATCGTTGTTTGCAAATATTGGTGGACGGCGTTTACATTGGTATTGGTGAAACCGATGTTACAAAATGCCGTCACCAGTCATGCGTGGGCAGAGCCTCGAGAGCGGGGCCGGTTATGCGATGACGGGCCTCTTAAAGTTCCATTATTTATCATGATATCTGCATGATGTTCCCCCTGACATAGTCCCCCCGGAGATCCGAATGGGAGACAAGTTTACCTCTGGAATTCTTTAAATCAGAAGGTACCACCATGACTCATCTCCGTGTCAGTCCGGGCCATCAGCCACACACCCGAAACACCGTCGAAGATTTCTCTCGGCGATTTCGCGGAATGTACAGTGTGACGGGGTGGTATCTCACCTTGGGACCGACTACCACCTAACCAACCTTTTTTCGAACCGGTCCATCAGCCAGGCTCCGAAAGATGGTCAGGGATATCTCCCGACCATCTCACAGAGCCTAAAGCTTGATGGGGTGGTATTTCACCGGGCGCACCGGGCGTTGGGACCCCGGCTACCACTCGGCCTTTAGTCGCCTCCTACGACAAGCCAGCCTAGCTGTGAGTATATTTTAACGCCCTGCTCACAAGGCAGAAGCTCAGAAGCCACCTTCATCTCGCAATCCCTTGCCCAACGGCTACGCCTCCCCCAGCAGCCATCGTTCATCCCAGCTTACAGAATCGGAGGCGCGTATATATTTATAAAGTTCTTTCGCCTTTCTTGATGTGACAAAATGAACACTCCAATATAAAAAAGGGTAAACAATTGCAAACACCGGGGGTTTTTGAAAGTTGGCGTTGGTACGTTTGGGCCGATCGTCATTACCTTGCTTTTACGAGCATGCGGCCCGAAAAACGGGGTAGGTGGGTAACACGTCGGAGGTATGACCCACGTGCCATGAATGACCCTATAGCGTTTGGAATGATAGTGAAGAACGTGTGATTCGAACTGACGCTATGACAGTTGGAATCACCAAAAATTGAACCAATGCGTTACACATCGGGCTACTGGCCCCGCTTAGAATTCGATTTTTAAACTCAAGTATATACTGATGTGAATTGTTATGTTTATCGCTATGGTATACGGCTCTGATGCAGTTTTTTATTCGATTTTCGTTCGGTGTTCTTCACTATTTGCTTGTGTATTGTGTGTGTATCTGTTAGAGACGCTACAACCCCTTTGCTGGGCAAAGGGTATCATGGTTTCCTAAGGTTGTGTTGGAATTCCTAGTCACCATATAACGGTCTGATGATATCTCCAGTTCAAAATCCCTCAAAACACAATGTAGGAGCCCTTATTGCTCAGCTATCACTCGCGGACTTCCTAAATCGAAAATTCGATCATTTTGACGCTTAACAAACCCTTTGGATGAAAATGACCCTCAGCTGATTTTGATCGAAAAATCAGCATCCAATTATTAATGATTTACCATAATCTACTCAAAGAACTCTTCGCTAAACGTATTTAGTATTTATTCCTGAACGATCCTATGTCGATTTTCTAAACCCCAAATTTAACAGTGTTAACAATTAACCAAGCTATCAAACTAAAAATGAATGTCGTCATGGAAGATCGTTTTTTTTTTCAACCTGTTATTCCATGATAGGCTTCAGTACAATGAGCCTTTGGCACAATAGCATACCTTTGTATACGAGTGTAAGAGGACACTGTAAAAAGCTCATCAAAACATCCAATTCCTCACATCTGTACCGAATTAATATTCCTAGACTCCGAACAGTCTCACAAAGCGCTTTGATGTTAAACGACAATCAGTATTTAAGACCACTAATCCAGGCTCCTGGATTTTTGGATTAGCCTCCTCACAGTTGGTGAAGTTAAATCACTATTCCGATCATATTTGTATGGAAATTGCGAACAAGCGCAGAAAAACTTTCCTTGTTTATAAAATATTACCTAACTATGAAAACTCTGCTGTCACTTGACAGGCCATTTTTAATAACGCCGAACTGTCAGCTGTCAGTCTGTCCTTTCTTGTTTGCAATTATTTATCGCACAATGTGTGTAAAATTCGTACACACATTTAAACCTTAATGTAAGTCACTCAAAAATTGCAACGAAGTTAAACATCAACATTGTTTTTTATCATTTTTTTATATGTCACTTTTTTAAATTTATTGTATTTTTGTTGGTTGCGGATTACTAGGTTTTGTGAACCTTGTCCCTGGGATTCAAATGTCATTCCCATCCCCACAAATGTAAATTTCTTATTTCACAAACCAACAGACTGTTCATACCGGCGAAGGAATTAGAAACAACATTACCACATTTAATGAAATTGCAACCGAAGGAAAAAAAATCAAAGTGTTGCACTAAACTCACCCATTTCAATGCTATCTTCAGGCTACAGGTCCTGTGAATTCCTTCACTCACACAGGTTGCCATTCGTTCTTCACATACTGATACACACGGTGGTGCATGGCATTATCAAAGCATTCCATCAGTAGTGGAAAGGATATCACGAAATAAAGCATCTTATTTGAACACTCGCTATCACGAGAAATGAGACGACATTACTTTTTATTTCTAATTAGTGGTTCCTATTGAAATAATTTTAGTTGCTTTTAGTTTTGTGTTCCTGCTTTGCTACAATTTTGCTCAGTTTACTTGCATCTTGTTTTCCTTAATTAATCTAACAGAGTTAGTGGTACATAACAATAAAGACAATTTGTATATCTAATTTCAAGCTTAAATCTTTATAGCCATGGAGAGGATCTCATCGTGACACCGTTCGCCCAAATTTTAGCCAGTTTACGTTCAGTGCGTAACAACCTTTTAAGTCTGACGAATGTTCAAGCGACAAACAAGTAAGTCATTTGTTCCGCAAAATTGTATTCCTCTGCCCCGAGTCTTAAATATATTTTCATTCATGTTTTTCTTTTGTTATCTACTTCCCGGTTATGTTATTGTTTCTCCCCGAACCGATACAATGATTACACATCAATCAACACCAAACAACATCAAATATGCCCTAAACATAAAACAAAATAAAAAATGCAAACCTTATTTCCCTCAACTAAATGATTGTCGTTGTCGCTGTTGTTGTTGTTGTTGTTGTTGTTGTTACTGCCATTGTGTGAAACAAATATTAATGAACGAAAGATCCAGGCGGGCCACACCTTCATCAAACGCCAACCGAGTGCAATTAGTCCAAGGAGATGAGGCGTACAATCGTTTAGCCACTGATACCATAGAAGAGCTCGATTGGTGCTTAGATCAACTGGAAACTATTCAAACGCATAGAAGTGTGTCCGATATGGCATCACTCAAGGTAGGTTCCTTAAAATTGATCTCCTGTCCATAATATAAGATGTTTTATATTTCATGATAGTTCAAACGGATGCTGAACAAGGAATTGTCACACTTCAGTGAATCCAGCCGGTCTGGTAATCAGATCTCCGAATATATTTGTTCCACCTTCTTGGGTAAGTTGCGATTAAACTAAACGAATGATTTCGGTAATGTGAAGACGTGTCGGAGATGAGTGTGCTATAAGGGTCTTCGCACATTTAGGGAGTAGCAGGAATTCAAAGGTCGGGTTAGTGAAGTGTGGTCGTCTTGACAAATCACTTTGACCAGCTCTATGTTAAAAATCACTTCAATTTTAACGCCAGTGCAGGGATGTCCGCACATCTACCTGAAAAAAGGAATATAACAAATGCTACAGGAAAGAACAGTAAAATTATAGAAATTAAACATTGGGAGCGCGTAGTTAGATTTGCAGTGAACTCGCTCACCTTATACCTCATAACTCTTCTTTGTAACCTCTTAAACACCTAAGTTTTTAGTTTCTGTATTTTTAGGACACGAATTTCAAAAACAATAGTAAGTCTTAAACTGTTGATTTCCCAGGTGTACCGGTTTGAAGTGAGCGTTTTTTAGGAAAGTAAAAAAACATTTTATTCGAAGTATTGGCCATTGCTTTATACACATTTCGACCACCTTTTTGGCAAGTTGTAGATACCACGCCAATAAAACCGGTCGTCTTTTAAGGCAAATCATTCCGAGACCCAATTTTCGACTTCTTCGTAGGAATTGAAATGCTGCTCAGCCAATGCGTGTCCCATCGATGAAAACAAATGGTAGTCGGAAGGAGCCAAGTCTGGCGAATACGGCGGGTGGGGTAACACTTCCCAGCCGAGAGCTTTTATTGTTTCTTTGACGGGCTTTGCTGTATGACTCGGAGCATTATCATTATTATTATTTATTATTATTATTTATTGGCCTGTAGGAAACCGGAAGTTCATGACCTCACTGACACGACTCCGCCATCGTTCCCTGTCCTGTGCGCTCTCCTTCCACATTCGACCATCCGATCCGATCTCCTCGAGGTCCAATCTAACATTGTCCTCCCATCTCCATCGCGGGCGTCCGGCCGGTCTCTTTCCCGTTGGTCTACCGCCAAGAATTCTATGCACGGTCCTATCGTTGCCCATTCACGCCACGTGTCCGGCCCATCTTAATCTTCGCGACTTGATTACTCTCAATATTGTAGGTTTGTGATATAGCTCCTCCAATTCGTGGTGATGGAGTTTCCTCCATTGTCCTGCCTTCTCGTCATATTTACCACCAAAGATACCCCTTAAAACTTAATTCTCGAATACGCGGAATTTGTTTTCTTCCCGTTTTGTGAGAGCCAATGTTTCGCATCCATATAGAACAATCGGCATGATTATGGTTCTATAGACACGGAGTTTTATGTTACGTGATAGCAGTCTGGATTCAGCAGTTTACTGACTGCGTGCTAACTAGCGTTGCCGGAATGCAATCTTTTGTTAATTTCCTTCGACATATCGTTACTGGTCGTCAGTGTCGTTCCCAGATATTTAAATTTTTTAACCTTTTCAAATATCTTGCCTCTGACGTTTATATGTGTGCCCTGCGGTCCACCTGCTCTCGCCGTAATCATGTATTTTGTTTTGTCTTCATTTATTTCTAGGCCCACCTCTTTTGCCGCTTGCATGATGATTTCACAGTTTTTACTAACAGTTTCTAGATTATCGCCCAGAACGGCGATGTCATCCGCATATGCGAGCACTTGTGTGACCCCGTTCAAGGATGATCCGGCCATGTTGTCGTCTTGTAACTTTCTGATGACATACTCGAGCACAAGGCTAAAAAGACACGGTGATAGGCCATCTTCCTGCTTTAGTCCGTCCCGGATTTCAAATGGTTCTGAGAGGTGGTTTTCTATTCAACTCGCCCTTTGTTTTCGTTAATGCAAATTTGAATTAGGGTGGCATATTTTTTTGGGACTCAGCTCAACTACAATGTGGTAGAGTATTTGCCTTACGACTGAGTCGTAGGCTTTTTTGAAGTCAACGAACAGTTGCTGAACCGTCTCTCCGTATTCCCAGTTCTTTTCCAGCAGTTGTCTTATTGTGAACATTTGGTCGCTTGTTGACCGGTTCCTACGGAATCCACATTGGTAGTCTCCCAGTATCTCTTCTGCGTACGGTGTGATTCTCGCCAGAATGACATTTGTTAATATTTTGTATGCGGTTGGGAGCAATGATATTCCTCTGTAAATTTCGCAGTCAGATCTGTCGCCTTTTTTGAAAATGAGAACGACTATTGAGGTTTTCCATTCTTCCGTAGGGACTTTCTTATCCCATATTGTTTTGGATGAGCTGGTGGATCTTTCCAGCGGTTGCGTCTCCTCCATGCTTCACAAGCTCTGTCGGTATGCAGTCGACTCTGGGAGCTTTGTTGTTTTTCAATCGATTTATTGCGTCCACCACTTCGTTGAGAAAGGGTTCTGGGATCTGAGGCTCGGCTGTATGTACGCTTGGTGCGTTTATTTGTGGTTGATGGGTGCGTACATTGAGCAGGCTTTCAAAGTAATGCTTCCATATTGTCACAATATTGTTTGTTTTTGTGACCTGACAGCCGTTTGCGTTTCGAATTATTTTGACTCTCCCTCGGTAGCCATTTCTAATTGAAGTTATGCCGACATACATACCTCTGATATTCTTTGCTCTAGAATTTTCTAGGCTTTTTTTGATCCGAGTCTTCTCCCATTCGCGTTTTTTGCGTTTGAAGAGTCCCACCGTCTCTCTCCGAATCGTCGCGTACCTTTCTGCGTTGACTTCATCATATCTTTCTAAATGGATCGTTCTGAGGCGTTTACGTTCTTCGATCTTCGCACTGCACTCATTGTCAAACCAAGGCTTGGTCTTAATTGTTTTCTTAAATCCTAATACCTTTTGGGCTGTTTGTTTGATTGTGTCTCTGATCGATGTCTATTTAGTGTCCACACTATTAGCTTCCTTTTCCTCACTGCTACCATTCTCTAGGATGACGTATACAAATGCAATATCGCATGAATTATCTTTGGTGTAGGACCAAGCGCCTATAAACCAAAGACCATACCGTCTGCCTGAGTGCCAGAAACAGGTGATAAACGAGCAAGTTCGGGAAATGCTAGAGAATGATATCATTCAACCAAACAAACGTCCGTGGAACTCACCCCTCCTGGTAGTTCCCATGAAAGTGGGCCCCGATGGAAAAACTGAACGACAAAACCATTGGAGATGCCTATCCCCTCCCTAGAATAGAGGACATTTTAGACCAGCTCGGTCACTCACGCTACCTTTCCACGCTTGATTTAGTCAATGGCTACCAACAAGTCTTAGTCGATCAGAAGGATCGCGATGAGGCGGCTTTCAGCACTAATTATGGGCCTTATGAGTTCAAACGTTGCCATTCAGGCTAAAGGGAGCCCCGGCTACGTTCCAGAGACTCATGAACCATGTCCTAACTGGGTTGAAAGGTATCAAATTCTTTGTCTATATGGACGACATTGTCATCTATGGGAAGAACCTAGAGAACCACAATGACAAACTCCGGAGAGTATTCGAACAATTGAGATATCACTATCTCAAATTGCAACCAGAGAAATGCAGGTTTCTACGGCAAGAAGTAGTTGACCTAGGACATGTTTGTACTGAAAAGGGGCCAATTCCAAATACCGACATGACAGCTAGTGTCAGGGATTTCCCCATTCCCAAGACGGTAAAGAACGTCCAATCATTTCTAGGCTTCGCGAACTACTACCGGAAATTTGTTCCAAATTTCTCGAGGATAGTGCGCCCCTTACCAAATTTGTTAAGGAAGGACGTTAAATTCACCTGGTCAGACAAATACCCACAGGCATTTGATAAAATAAAAGGATTATTGGTTTCGCCGCCAATATTAATCTATCCAGATTTCACCAAACCTTGTAATCTGGCCACGGATGCGAGCAGTGAAGCACTTGGTGCTGTGCTATCTCAAGGCGGAATAAGTAAAGACACATCTAATGCCTACCCGAGTCACACCTGGAAAACAGTGAAAGGAAACCATCTGACTGTGGTGAAGGAGGTTGTAGCCGATTCGTGTGGGCGTTCAAACTTTCAGCCGTAATCAGTAAGGTCGTAGATGTACGGTATACTCCACCATCAAAATAGGGAAAAAGACAGGGTAATTTTGAACAACCGTCCAAAGCCTGATGATGGACAGGACCTATGGACTGCAAGGTGGTCAACCTTATAATGAAGTGGCAATCCAAGGCCCAGTAAATGCGGTCATGAAAATTGGCAAACGAAATGTGGTGGTGCACAATACCCGGCTAAAACTCTATTTTGAATAGAGGGAATGACCCGAGGGTTACAGCATTTTTTTGGGTTTGAAGTTGCTACCAGTAGGGGACCGGAACGGATTAGCATTTCCATACCGTAAGTTTGAGCGATATCAAACAAGGCAAATGGTCATGCGCTACGAAGCGCATATGTTTGTGAAATAGTTAAAAATATAAAATATTAAAACAAACAAAAAATTTCTCTTTCTCGCTGCTCCCATTCTCTAGAATGCTAAATCTATTCGTTAGTTCCGGAGCATAATCATGCAACAAAATTACCTTTCCGCGTCTTTTGGCCCATTCTGGTCGTTTTTCGACTAATACATGGTTCAATTTGAACATTTGTTGTCGGCAGGTTTTAGAAGTTCATCAGAAATTGATTCTTGTGCAACATTTAGCATTAGTTTTTGACTTAAAGTGTCATCTTGATCCAATATTGCTTGCAATTCGGCGTCTTCAAATTTTTTTGGTGGTCTTCCACGTTCTTCATTTTGCACATCAAAATCATTATCTCTGAACCGCTTAAACCATCCTTTGCATGTTGCTTCCGATAGAGCATGATCACCATAAGCCTCAACAAGCATTCGATGCGACTCTGCAGCACTTTTCTTCAAATGAAAACAAAAAATTAATGCTTTCCGCAATTCATCATTTTCTGGTACAAAATTCGATATTTTTAACAGGATGAAAAAAAAAAAGATGTTGTTTGTACAATGACTTGATGCTATCAGACTAACGGCCGCGTGTAGCGATTCGATTGTTACTCTCAAGTACACTCAACTGATGCGGAGTTGCTTTGTCATTGCTATGGTATATGGCTCTGATGCTTTGTTTATACGATTTTCTTTCGTTGCTGTTCTTCACTATTGGCTTATGTGCTGTGTGCGCATTTATTAGAAAAGCCACAAGTGTTCTTTGAAACAAAAGTCACGTGCTAGTTGGTGACAAAAAAATTCAAGACCTTAAATCAGAATGAACCAGAAAGGCCATTTCTCCAGCAATCCTATCATATACAGGGTGAGGCAATTGAATTCTATTCTATTTATTGGTCTATAGGAACGCGGAAGTTCATGACCTCACTGACTCGGCTCCGCCATCGTTCCCTGTCCTGTGCACTGTCCTTCCACGCTTTTTCCGTCAAACTTATTGCTCGTCTCCCGTGACTGCCCATGTGGATTGCTGCGAGCCTACTCCTAATTTTGCCTATCACTAGAAGATGATCGGAGTCGCAATCTGCTCCTCTATATGATCTTACGTCAAGGATGTTCGAGTGATGTCTTTTGTTTATGAGGAAGGGGTCTATTTGGTTACGCGTTACGCCGTCGGGTGATACCCATGTGGCTTTATGGATTTGCTTGTGCTTGAACATCGTGCTTTTCACTAACAGATCTTTTGACGCTGCGAACGTGATAATTCGAATTCCATTATCATTTGAAACGTCGTGTAGGCTTTCTTTACCTATCGTTGGTTGGAAGATATCTTCGGTCATTAATAAATTGCACATCTTATACATGGGACGTAATCTTCTTGCCTATGATGAAGCCAGTCCCGAGGTTATGTGTATCGGTACCTCCACACGCCAGTGTAAACCCGTTGGTTTCGATTACTTGATATGGGAGTCGGACTTCCTGAAGCGCGACGGTGTTCATTTTATATTGTTTCGCATTTTCTACGACCATCTGTATCGCCCCTGGTTTATATAACATTCGAACGCTTCACCTCCCGATGCGTATATCCCGCTTTTTCCGTTTTTCCGTACGTCTTCTTTTTGCCGAGTCGGTGTTTTCTTGATGATTTGTTCCCTTATGGTAATGTCGGCTCATCACACCTACGCCTATCGGGTTTTTCGTGAGATTGTTTTTTGTATATTGATTATTCATTTTGGTTCCCACGAGTCTTGGGGTTTCAGATAGTCCGCCATATCAGAGCCCCTCTTCGATATGGTAAGGTCCGCTTACTACTTTGATTCGACCCGGTGTCAGAGAGGCGCCGTTATAATACAGCCGATATACCCCTGGCTGCAAACCATCCAATGGGCACGGTGCCGCGTAACATCCTGGATTAGGGGTGGTAGATCCTTGTGTGTTACTCCTCGCTAGCCTGTCTGACATGGGTGGCCCTACTGGAAGCGTGTGCTTCCGTCAGTATAGCCTGAGTGATTCATTGTAGTTTAAGCCCCCGCACCACGTCAAGGTTTCTACCAAGCGGGAGAGGAATATTATATATAATTTACAATATTTGATATTGCAATGATAGTGACAATTTTATATGACTTAAAAATAATATTTGCAATATTGATTTATGTGGATGTGGGATTTCTCGCTTTAATTGAGGATAGTAAGGGATATGGTCAGATATGTTCTTGAAGGAGGGGGGTGCCATTCGGTTCTGTGTTAAAAGTAAGAAACTTGGAGAATGGTTGGATGTTGCTGTATTTGAAATGATTGGGTGCCAGTTCGGTGTTGTGGTACACGATCTCGTTTAGATCGTTAACCAGTCTGCCTGGGGTGAAGAGGGTCCTGATTTGAAGTCAATTACGGTAGTGAGTTCCCGTATTGGAGGAGGGTGATGGTAGGTCTGTTATTATCGGGTTGGGATTGTTAGGAAGGTTTTCTATGAAATTTATTGACAGTTCTAGGATCCGTCTATCTAGTCGTTCGATACCTGCGGTGTTGTAAAGATCGTTGTTACTATCTATATGAGTTGGTTTTGCGGTGTAAGCCAGTGATAAACCGGAAACATTTTCGTTCAAAAACTTGTAATTTCTCCATTTGGGGGGGTGAGATGTGGTACCATAATGGACAGGCGTATATAAGAGTGGGTCTGATTATCTATTTGTAGATGAGCTGTTTGACTTTGAGAGAGAGGCCTTTAGGTTTCCACAACACTCGTTTGCAGAGGTTAAGCTGTATTGAGGCTTTATGAAGGGAATTTTTGATGCGGGTTGAGAATGACCAGTCGTTGGAAAGGGTTACTTCCAAATATTTTAGAGTTTTGGAAGGTTTTATGAGGGTATTATTAAGCTTGAGTTTAATTTTGTTGTGGCAACGTTTAGTGTTGTTTATGCAGTGAGCGTTTTTCCATTTGTTAAAGTATGCTGAGATGAGCGGGAGGAAGTTGTTAACGCGGTTTCTTGCCACTTTGACAATTCTACTGCTAGAGTAGATTAAAGTATCGTCTGCATAATTTAGCATTACAACACTAGGAGGACGTTGGGGAATATCGGATGTGTATAGAAGATATAAAAGTGGTCCGAGAATGTATCCTTGGGGAACTCCCGAGGTTATGTTGTGAGTTTGTGAGAGGGAAGAATTTATTCTGACCATGAATTTCCTACCAGAAAGAAAAGATGCTAGGAGCTTTGTGATGTTGAAATTCAGACCAAATAAGCAGTGCAGCTTATAAAGAAGTCCTGGGATCCAGACACAATCAAATGCTTTGGAAATATCGAGAGATATGCATACGGTAGCGCATTGGTTTTCTAGACCAGTTGTGACTTCGTGTGTAAGTTTTAGTAGCGCATGGCAAGTGGAGTGTCGCTCACGAAAGCCAAACTGAGAATTAGGGATGAGAGTTGTTTGATCAGGCCTCTTTTGACCTGAGTTTTATTCGCTGAACCTAACTTTAAGCCCTACTGAACACTAGGGTGCAACACCCTTAGTGTGATATTTTTGTTTGATGTTCGGACGCAACGCCACTAAACATCTAAAAAGAGATCCTGAAGATTCGGGCGCAACGCCACTGAATATTTCAAATGTTAAAAATAGCTGAAAATCAAATAAGAAATCAAAAAATTGAGGATACGGTCGGATGCATTCTGATTTTATTTTACTCTTAATACCGTATATTTACAAAATATCTACACTAATATTACTACACTTAATCGAATACAGAATTCCTGCTCGCAACAGAGCATTACCAATGCATACATGAAAACTTAGATACAAAGCATTACGAGATACACACAAAAAAGGTAGCATCTAAAAATTCTTAACAGAGCGTTATACAATAGCAAGCTGAAAGACAATAGGCATTTACAAAATACACAACAAAATGATCGGATGCAAGGAACGCAAGTTCCTGTACAAAGAAAAAACAGAAGTGGTAAATTTGATGGCGGTCGTTTAGAGTTGGCGGCAATTCAATTATCACCTCTGCTGGCGAGTGTGTTTGCGGATGGCAAATTAGTCCGTTTGGGGACAAATGCAGATCCTGTTGGTGGAATCTGGTGGTGATGGCGGCATGATGTTGAACTAGGTGTTATTACCTATTGTCTTTCAGCTGTGGTGCATCCCCGATGCCGTGTATAGTCAACTTTGCAGAGGTTGTGGCTACTGCTAGTCTCTTTATAACTCGCTCACTGATCAAATTGATTGAGCCAGAGTCCAAAATGGTGCGGCATTCGATTGTTCGGCCATTGTCGCTTGTCAGCTTTAGCCGAGCTGTCCCGAGGACTGTCAGCTTGTTGGCGGATGAGCTTACTGTGGATGCCCCAGAGATACTGACTTCGCCTTGTCCTTGATCTGAGGTTGAGGACTCGACTCCGAGGTCGGGGTTTGTTGAGTGTTGTTTTGTGGGTGCAGCAACGTGTTATGCTTTTGATGGCACTCCTTGCATCTAGATCTCACGCATCTGTCTGCAAAATGTCCTTGCTGGAGACAGTTGCGACGCAATCTTGCCTTGCGTACAATGTCTATCTTCTGATCCATTTTCAGTTGTTGAAAGTGTTGGCAATGATAGAGGGCATGTGCCTTTCCACAGGCAGCACACTGCTGCTCATTATTTGGTGTGGTTTGGGATACCGCTGACGTCAAGATTGTTCGGGACTTGGACTCATCCTTCGTAGGGTCCTTTGACCCAATCGCTTCCAGGGATTGAAACCACACCTCCAGGAATGACAACAGTTCTTTGATGGATGGGATTTCCTTCGGTTTGGCCAGGCTCTGCTCGAATAAGGAATGGGTGTTGCGATCCAGCTTTTGCAACAAGATGTTTCCCAAGAGAGCGTCCCATCTGCTGGTGTCGATATCGAGGTTCTTCAAGCCTAGGAGACACTCCTGAGTGGTGTCATGCATGGCCTTTATATGCGCATAGTTCGACCCAGTCGTTGAATGTGATGGCTGGGACAAAAGTTTGTTGATCAATAAGCCAACCAGCAACCTGTGGTTCTCGAACCGATTTTGCAGCATTTGCCATGTCGCATCGTACAGGTCGTTCGATGTGGTAAAAAGTCGGACCAGTCTTTCGGCTTCTCCGGTTAAATTCGTTTTTAAATACCACATTTTTGGCAGTTGCTTAATGGCTGCTTATGCACCATTTCCCCAAACAGATCGGCAAACTGTCTCCATGTTGAGTAATCCCCATCGAATTTAGGAATGGTGATTTTGTGCAATTGGCCGCTTGGTACCGAGGGGACCTGTCTCTGCTGCTGTTGACTCGCCTCCTGTTGTAAACTACGTAGATTGACCAATGAGAACTCGACTTGTTCTTCCAGCTCTTGGTGGGTGATGCTGTCGTATCCTATTGTCTCAGGATCGTCGACCAGCTCTCCAATCCGTAGCTGTAGCTCTTGCAGATCTGCCCAGAGCCTTTGGATGGTTGAGAATTGGAGCTCCTGATGGAAGCTCATTTATGTCGTTCCTCTCATTGCTCGCGCTCTATCAAACGTCCGAATGAGAGTCTCCTTCTTTAGTTTGTATCGTCTGATACATTTTATGGCTTCTGGGATCCCGTTGTCGGCTTCAATGTCTTGTCCTTCTGCTCGTGGATTGCCCATCGAGTCGTCTGCACCTTCGGAGTGCTGTTTTATTGGCGCTGTCGCCCTCAGTTGCTGGTACATCGATTGTACCTGCTCGTAGGTGTTAAGGCGGATGTAATCGTTATCCACCTTAATATTGTCTATGATATTTCGGTGATTTTCTTCAAATTGAATCCATGCCGCCCTGGCTTCGCTCATCAGTTTTTTCATCAATTTTTTGCCACTGGTTGCCTTGAGCTTCGTCAACTCTTGGTGTAAGGCCTTTTGCCTGGCTAGGACCTTTGTTACTACTCGACCGTCCATGATACTTTTAGTTCGAAGTACGTGGTATGGTTAACATGGGTATGTTTCGCAAACATCCCCGCGGATGTCGTCTGCCTAGGTGGTAGTTGCCTTGGCGATTGTTGATAGCCTAGGGATACGCTGTTCGTGACTAGTGTCCACTGATATTGCTCGTTACCTCGGGTGGAGGGCAGCAACCAATGTGAAACTATCACGTCGGGGTCACCAATGTTTGTTCAGGCCTCTTTTGACCTGATTTTTATTCGCTGAACCTAACTCTAAGCCCTACTGAACACTAGGGTGCAACACCCTTAGTGTGATATTTTTGTTTGATGTTCGGACGTTATCACTGGCAAACAAGAGAAGGTTTTGGTAGATCTTACATTCCAATATTTTGCTTAGGGTGTTTAATAAAGATATCGGACGATATTTGGAGGTGTTATTGGAACTGCCGGACTTTTTAACGGGGATTACTACCGCAATTTTCCAGTTCTCTGGAAAATGTGAATCATTTATGATATGGTCAAGGAGGACGAGAATGGGAAGTAGATTTGGCGGGCGAAGTCTTTTAAATAGAAGGTGTGGTATGCCATCTAGACCGGTAGATTTTTTGTTGGGTCGTGATTTTATGAACTTGATTAATTCATCTGTGGTTAGAAATGTGCTGGTGTCTGAAGGACGTGACTGTTTGTGTCGTTAAATTCTCCAATGAAAGGAGTATAAGATGCGGGTAATCTGTGTGAGATATATTCGTTTACAGTGTTTAGAAAATTAGGGACAGAGAGGGAATGATTTTGTTGATGGATCTTTGAAAAGTGGTCAGCGGGGCAATTGGCTATGTCCGTGGCGGATTGGATAAGATTGTTGCTAAGTGGGTTGATAAGGTGATCGATTCGCGGTTTAAACTTCCGACCAGTTAGTCGGTTGATGTTTTTGAAGAGATCACGGTTGGGTTTGATATTGTTAAGTGTAGAGGTATAGGTCAGATCCGTGAACTTTTTTAAATGTTCATTTATTAGGGTGGTCAGGAGTTGGATCTGACTTTTAATAAAGGGGCAGAATCTTATATGAAGCTTTCGGCGAAGTTGTTTTTTGAGGCTCAGCAATTTAGTTAGGATGCTGGGTAAACGTTTTCCTAAATGAATATGAGGGATGGTGGTGGGTGTACCGCTGTTTGGTCGATGTGGTCGCCTTATATAGCGCCGCAGCTGTCCTCACATTCGCTCGTTTCTTATGCTATTCTTCTCTTTCACTCGTTTTCTCCTGAGCGATGTTCTTTTCTTGAGCTTGTTTCTTGAGCGCCTTTTTCCTCTCGACTGGTTTTCCGCAATCGGTGTGCAGCTGATCGTTGTGCTTCACAGGAACCTGTTTGTTTGTGTTTGTCTTGTCTTTCCTGGGAAATCGCATCGCCAACAGTCTGTTTTTAGTAAGCATCGTTCCTCACTAGATATCCGTCAATTTTCAATTTGTTTCATGTTTCAATTTTGCATAATCAATCGGGTATGAAAAAAAATATCTGCGAGATGGGTGCCGCATTTGCTCTCAGCTGAGAACTTTTGGAGCGTATGTGTCTCAACCCAAATGAGTTTCTGCGCAGATTAGTAACTGTGGATGAAACATGGGTACACCACTACACTCCCGAGGCGAAACAAACAGTGAAATCAGTGGATTGGCAAAGACGGTGAAATCTGCTGGAAAGGTTATAACTACTGTGTTTTCAGATGCATGTGGTATTATCTTCATTGACTATTTGGAAAAAGGACAGACGATAACTGGACAGTAATATGCGTCATTGTTAGGTCAGCTAAATGAGAAAATAAAAGAAAATCGTCCTCATTTTCTAAAGACTTATTGACCTGCCCTCGTACTAGCTATGTAAGAAAATATCCATCATCATCGGCACTACAACCGGGATCCGGTCTTGGCCTTATTAAACAAATCTTTCCACCGGTCTCGATTTCGAGCCGATGTCATCCAGTTTGGCACTCCCAGGCTCTGGGCGTCCTGGTCTACGTCATCACTCCATCGCAGACAAGGTCTACCGCGCTGTCTCCTTCCATACATCCTGCCACAAAGAACTTTCCGGGCAGGTTCCTCTTCGCTCATTCGAGCTAGGTGTCCCCCCCACCGGAGTCTACCGAGCTTGATTTTTCTCACAACATTAGCTTCAAGGTAGATTGCGTACAACTCATGGTTGTAGCGTCTCCGGAATCGTCCTCCCTCACATACGGGGCCAACAATTCTCCTTAAGACCTTTCTCTCGAACGCGGCTAAGAGTTCAGAGTGCCTTTTATTGAGCACCCAGGTCTGGGATCCATACATGAGTACTGGTAAGACCATGGTCTTGTACAGTAGTAGCTTGAATGTTCTGGATAAATTTTGGGTTTTAAAAAGCCTTGATAGACCATAGTAGGCTTTGTTGGATTTGATCAGCCGTTCGCGTATTTCTTCTTCCATATTGCTATCGGCTGATACTATTGACCCAAGGTAGTTAAAGGATTGCACTTCTTCAAATTCGTGCTCCACTACCCTGAAGAACATATTCACCTCAGTAAATAAATTACTGTGTTAAGATTGTGAAATATGTGTACTGTTACACGCAACGCCTACCCTCCCCTAATACTCACCCTTTTTGGGGGCCACCCCCCACCATTAACAGGATTCACCTTCATGTGAAACCCCATAAGTTGATTAATCCAAATCAACATATCCAACCCAATGAGTACCTGTAAAAGTGCATTAGCTACAAAATGCATATACGGGCAAATCATGGAATCCAGATACCACATCTGGGAAAAATTCATGACGGCACAAAGAGAATAATGTGCTGCTCAAAACAGAGAATAATTCTATGGTAACGAAGCAATAAAGTATACAAAATATCTTTGCCATCGTTGACCATAAATGAACACTTGTGTAAATACAAGATTCTAAGAATTGTATACACGCATCCACACAATCAGATCTCGCAGATCATAAACATTTTCAATGTTTATTATTCCCAAGAAATGTACTGCAAAGCATACCTCATGGGTATCAAAAAGGATCTATTGTGAGTAAACAATGGATGAATGTATATTTCGGTCTACACGACCGAAAGAGAGATAAGGAGGTCGATGTATGAACGTCGTCCGGTTTGGATATTCATAAATTGAAAGAGTCTGATACAAATCGTTGTCCTGGACGGACGTAATTAAAAACGCCGATCGCGGTTAAAATTAAAATAAAGTCTGTCGCGACACAAATATTACCCGTCATCGAAGACGGAAGTAAAAGTCGAAACGGAACGAATCGTCGTGGTTGTGTGTCATGTCGATGTACCCAATTTAAAGGGTTTAAAATAAAATTCATTTATAAATAAAGTGTCAGTTAAATTGACAACGTGTGCTTTTATTCTCTGTGTGTGTGTGTAAAAGTGCTAAGGGTGTAGCAAACTTCTTTAACAGTACGTGGGTTCAACAGACGAATCTGTAATCATATGATCGTTAACAAATATATGAACTATTCATTCGTTACCAAACGTGGAATTGAAGGCTTTGAGCCTACATTTTATTTTTTTAATATACCTCTCTCGGGAGAGGCGAACCTATAACGCCGACACGGCGCCCCGAGATCCCACCAAATAACTGTTGCAGTTTCTTTTGAACAGTTGTAGGTTATAACGCTCTGAGAACACTTGCGCGGAGAAGGAATTCTACAGCTACCCCGCTCTGTACCAGAACGAGTTCTGATACAGGGATGTTCGCGCCGTCGGGAGATGAACCGTAAACTGGTGCGATCTGTCAGATTGTCTCGCAGAGCGCATACAAACCGAATTACGCGGAACAATACCACGAATCTCCGAAGAACTGTACCCGTGATAATATCTGTAAAACAGACAGAGGTCAGCTACGCGCCTTCGATATTTTGGCGACTGTAGTCCCGACGTCGACGCCGTGTCCCCGATCAGGCGGATCCCTCGTCTCTGAATGCTCTCAAATAGGTCGGGGGTATGTTTAGGAAGAGAGCTCCAAATATGAGAGCAATATTCTAGGGCGGGTCTAATTTGGGATTTATACAGGGGAAGTTGGGCCGGAGTAAAATATTTTTTGGCTCTAAAAAGATAGCTCAGTTTTCCTGAGGTGGATCTGGCGATGTTCGAGAGGTGTTTATGCCACGATACATTCCCACAGACCGTGACATCCAGCAATTTCATGCTTTGCTCAGATTCGAGGGCCTGGCATTTCATCATGAGCTGTGGAACCGATGGTCCACTTTTCTTTGTGAATGTTGTATATTGTGTTTTCGTTGTATTTGTTATACTTATTTAACAACAATTTATTATAATATGGTAATAATATATATATTGAATATATTTAAATATGTTTAAAAGGTAAGTTAAGGGACTTACTTGGGATAAGCTTGTGCGACCGTAGAGCAGTCGCTGCAGTTGCTGCTGGTTGTCAGCTGCTGGTGGATTCGGCGACTGGGTGCAGGGGGCGTTGAGGTAATGCTCCCCTGTTCAGCAGTAGTGGCTTTCCCCTTCTGTTCAGTTTTGCAATTATTATTTCTTCAGATAATCCTTTTTGTATTATTTATATTGATAACGTGTCGTTCTTGAATTTTAATTTATGACTGCTCACATACACGTTGGAGTAAAAATTCTCCACTGCCGACTTGTGTCTAGTGTAGTTTTACGGCGAATGACTTAATTTTCATTGCCGTTGACGTTTATTTTTTATTCGGCGCCAACGCCGTGGTTTATTGTTTTCTCTACCAAGTAGAATTTGCACAAAGTAGTTTATGCAAATTAGCTACTTGGCGAGTTGTTCTCCTGTTAGAGGTAGAGAGGGGAAACTTACGAAAGGGGATTTGTGGATGTTAGGGGGGACGTGGACGCGAGGTAGGTCCGTAACACATTGAAGTCGACGAGATTGGCCTTTGCCCACTGCAGGACCTTATCCACATCCCGATTCAGAGAGTCGATCTGGCCACATCTCACCTAGTGCGACGCGGGATGCACTAATCGGCCGATCACCCGAAAAAGAGGAAATAAGAGTACTATCATCCGCAAAACTGAACACTTTGTTATCCGTCGACGCCAACAAATCATTTAAGGGAAGCAAAAACATGGTTGGGGCCAAAATAGAACCTTGAGGCACCCCGGAATTAACAGGATACAGGTCCGATCACTCGCTGTCCACAACAACCCGATTCGATCGATTTTCGAGGAAGCTCTTCGTCCAGTCGCAGAGCTGCTGAGAAAGCCCATATGAACGAAGTTTGTTCACCAATGCCCCGTGCCAGATGCGGTCAAAAGCCTTGGGAGATATCCAATGGGACCGCTCTTGACTCACCATGCCACTCAATCGCAGATGTCCATATATCGGTTACAGGGATCAAAAGGTCTCCCGTGGCCCGCCTGCCACGGAATCCGTTCATCGATCATTCAGAAGTCCGTTATACTGCAAATACTTAATCGACATTTATGACCTTTTCCATTTCCTTAGATAATTTATACAGTAACGCTTTCGGGTGGCAATTTTGTGGGTGTCACATTTTTCCCTTCTTTGGGATTGGCTGAACTCGAGCGACTTTCCAGCAGGCATGAAAGTTCCTTTGATCATAAGATAAGCGAAAGAGTCTGCCAAGAACCGACGATAGGTCTGGAACACAGTTCTTAAGGACTATTACTGGTATTCCGTCCGGGCCGGTTGCCTTCCCACATTCCAGTTCACATAGAATGCGTTGAATAGTACGCGGGCAAAATCTCACGTCCTGCATGGAAGACCGTACCGGCGCGATCACAGGTGCTCCCAAAAAACCGGCATCGAGGTTTGAATTCGCAATGTGGAATGCCGTAGGTTTTTTGTTGTGTCTCCTAAAATAGCTATCTAATATGAAAGGTAAACAATAGATAAAGCAAGCTTTGTAATGATAGGTTGATCTATTTAATATTATAGAATGAACTTTGCGGCAAAGGACAAACTAAAAACAATTTCAGTACAACTAATAATTTATTCGAATTTGGTTTGATATAATGTAGTGTTGCTAACCCCCTGTTTATTAGTTCATTATTCATCATCATCATCGGCACTACAACCGGGATCCGGTCTTGGCCTTATTTAGCAAGTCTCTTCACCGGTATCTAGTCCATATCCGAGACTTGTTAAATCGTCTATAATAATTCGTTTTTCCGGGCAAGGTTATTAACCTTGCGCCAATAAGTTCATTATTAGTTAATATTAATTATCAAGTATATTATTTGTTAGTATTAACTAACAACATAAAACTATAATTGAAATAAAATGTTCTGACCTTTTCTTCTCTTTCCATACTTTAGATAAACAACAAGAATTTGATTTGCCATCCTTGCGTGTGGAAGAAAATACCGAACCGCACATAATAGTACATCAACGTGCCAGATCGCCTCGTGGCCCGCCAATGTCGCAAATTTCAGGAGTAAAAAGGCCTTTGTCACACACCAATTCATTCACTGGAGAGCGTTTGCCAACATTCGGTGTCGAAACACCTCATGAAAATGAATTAGGCACACTTCTAGGTGAGCAGGATACATGGGGTATCGACATCTTCAAAATTGGTGAACTGAGTTGCGGCAGACCTTTGACTTGTGTCGCTTACACGATATTTCAAGTAAACATCGAATTGATACTTATATAACAAATACCACAGATTAATGTTGCACTATAATTACAGAGTAGAGAATTACTGACCAGTCTTATGATACCACCGAAAACTTTTATTAATTTTATGACTACTTTGGAGGACCATTACGTTAAAGACAATCCATTTCATAACTCACTACATGCAGCCGATGTGACCCAAAGCACAAACGTGTTACTAAATACTCCGGCTTTAGAGGGTGTATTCACACCATTAGAAATTGGTGGAGCTCTTTTTGCAGCCTGCATTCACGACGTGGATCATCCGGGTCTTACAAATCAATTTTTAGTTAATTCAAGTATGTTTTCATCGGTCATCCATGACAATTCTTTTCTCTTACGTTCGATAACCTTGCAGGTTCCGAATTAGCGTTAATGTATAACGACGAATCTGTTTTGGAAAACCATCATTTAGCTGTTGCCTTCAAATTGTTGCAAAATCAAGGTTGCGACATATTCTTTAACATGCAGAAGTGAGGCGATACAGATTAATCCTTACACAAAGTGCCTTTTCATCACAGTATCTCATCCTATAGGAAACAACGTCAAACCTTGAGGAAAATGGTCATTGATATCGTTCTTTCGACCGATATGTCCAAACACATGAGTCTCCTGGCTGACCTTAAGACGATGGTAGAAACTAAAAAAGTGGCAGGGTCGGGTGTTTTGCTCTTGGATAACTATACTGATCGTATACAAGTAAGTGTTATGTGATTTTACCTTAGGACCACTACAACTTTCGGTTATTTCAAGGTTTTGGAAAATTTGGTACATTGTGCTGATTTGAGTAATCCGACAAAACCGCTGAATCTGTACAAGCGCTGGGTGGCGTTGCTAATGGAGGAATTCTTTTTGCAAGGCGACAAGGAAAGGGAAAATGGAATGGATATAAGTCCGATGTGTGATCGTCATAATGCGACAATTGAAAAATCACAAGTTGGATTCATTGACTATATTGTTCATCCACTATGGGAAACATGGGCTGATTTAGTTCATCCAGACGCACAGGATATTCTAGACACACTTGAAGAGAATAGAGACTACTATCAAAGCGCAATACCTCCATCGCCACCTCCGCAAATTGAAGAAGGTGATGAAAAAATACGCTTCCAGGTAAGTTTACATGTTATTATTATATTGTAGCGAGCTTAGGGTTCGCTGAATTAATTATTTTCATAAAATAAGAACCGAGAAGTCGATTTTCTGTTTAAAACTTTATTCGTCTCTTAATGAGAACCGTGTTTTACTTTTCGCTAATCATTCCGGTGACACTTCTGTCACTGGCGACTTATCGTTTTGTTCTTACTGCTCATAGTCTCCAGTTTTCAAGTACTTTGTTTTGGAGACCTGCCAGATGTCCAGCTGATTGTCATATGCGTCACACTATCTTCCGCCTAGATTAGTTCGTCCCGAACTAAGTTCACTGGTCTTCTGGGTTAGCAAAAAGTTGCCAGTCGGTCACGATGTACCACCTTCATCTTGGCGTTCGGTCTTCGCTGATTCCTATAGACAACGTCGTTAATTCTTGTGAGAATCTTATACGGTCCTTCCCAATGCTGCTGCAACTTCGGAGACCTTCCTTCTTGCCGGTGAGGGTTATATAGCCACACGTTATCGCCTACATTAAATCCGGATGCGTTGGATCGAACGTCGTACATTGTTTTCATCCTGTCACTTGATACCTTGATTTGCTTTCGTACCAACTGATGAATCTCATCGAAGCGATTTCTCCATTCGGCTACGTAGTCTTCCGTCTTATCTATGGCGTCTGGCGGTATTCCGAATCGCAGATCGGCTGGTAATCGTATCTCTCGTCCAAATATAATTCTTACTGGAGAATGGCCTGTCGTATCGTGATTAGTCGATCTATAACTCATGAGAAAGGTTTGTATATATTTGTCCCAATCTCGTTGGGATTCACTAACGACCTTCGATAAATGCTTTTTTATTGTTCGGTTGAACCTTTCGACCATTCCGTCTGAAGGCGGATGTAAGGGTGTGGTCCTGATTTCCCTTACGCCCAGTGCCGCAAAGATGCCTTGAAATATCTGCGATTCGAAGTTTCGGCCTTGATCGGAGTAAAGCTCACAGGGAACTCCATATCTGCTGACCCAATTATTGATAAGCTGCTCAATGACGGTTGTTGCTTCTTGGTTTGGAATTGGAAGAACTTACACCCACTTGCTGAAGTAATCCATGATGACCAACATGTATTTGTTGTTGTTGTTGATTTTTGGGAATTGTCCTGAGATATCAATCGCAATTCGCTCGAAAGGGGCACCCACGTTGTACTGCTTCATAGCGCTCCTTGGTTTTGCTTTCGGTCCTTTGGTGGCAATGCAAGTTGTGCACTTCCTACACCAAGACTCGACGTCATCTCTCATGTGAAGCCAGTAGAATCGGGATCGTAATTTTGAAAGTGTCTTATTAACTCCCAGATGTCGACCGGAGGCCCCGTCGTGCATTTCTGTTAGTACATCCTTCACTTTTGATGGTGGGACTAGAATTTGCATTCGATGGGATTTTCCGTCCGCGGCTTCCCATTTACGCTTTAGAATTCCAACTTCCACCAGCAAGGAATTCCATTTTGCCCAATATGCCTTAATGTTCCACTCTTGTCGCAAATATTGTTCCAAGTTGGCCGCTCGTTCTTTTCTTTGTGTTCCAGGATTAGCGACATATCTTCATCCTGAAGTTGAGCTGCGCGTATAGCATCACTCGTCCACCCATCTAGTACTTCTACTTGTACATTTCGCAGGTCGTACGCCTCTTCTTTCTCTTCCGCTCTATGACAATGTTTTCAATCTGGTTTACATGGTCTTCTTGATAGAGCCTCAGCGTTATTATGCGCCTTCCCTTGACGGTGGGAAATTTGGAAATCGTACGTTTGAAGTCGTTCGATCCATCGAGCTATTTGTCCTTCCGGATTCCTAAAATTTAACAACCATTTCAGAGCGGCATGATCCGTCCGAAGGTGGAATCGACGTCTGTAGAGGTACTTATGAAAATTCTTAACGGCTTCTACGGCAGCCAGCAGTTCCTTTCTTGTTGCGCAGTAATTTCTCTCTGGCTTAGATAGAACTCGACTATAATATGCGACAAGTCTCTCTTTACTATCGACTTCCTGTGACAACACTGCTCCGATTGATACTTCCATCAGTATCCACTATAAATGGGCGATCCGATCTTGGGAATGCCAATGCTGGAGTCTTACATAACTCGGCCTTCAATGTGTTGAATGCTGCCTCACACTTTTGTGTCCAATTGAATTTCTTGTCTTTACCCATTAGTTCATGTAGGGTTTTAGCCACGTTGGCGAAACCTTTAACAAACCGTCGGTAATATGTGGCTAAACCTATAAAGCTTCTTAACTGTTGCTTATCTTCTGGAGTAGGCCACTCTTGGACAGCTGCTATCTTATCAGGATCCATTTGAACTCCTGGAGATGAAACGATGTGTCCCAGGAATTTTACTCTCCTTTGGAAGAGGTCACATTTCTTTGAATTGAGCTTTAAGTTGGCCCGTCTTAGTCGTTCGCAGTCGGAGCGCAGATTATTGATGGTTCTGGTAAATTCCCTCCCACAACGATGATATCGTCCAAGTAGACAAGACACGTCTTCCATGTAAGTCCACGTAGAACACTTTCCATTAATCGTTCAAACGTTGCTGGAGCATTACACAATCCAAAAGGCATTACGTTGAATTGATAAAGTTCGTTTCCGTGTTAAACGCTGTCTTTTCCTTGTCCTCCTCCTTCACTTCCACTTGCCAGTAACCGCTTTTTAGGTCCAATGTTGAAAACCACTGAGCTCCAGAAAGGGTATCTAGTGTGTCGTCGATTCGAGGAAGTGGTTAACTGTCTTTCTTCGTAACGTCGTTTAACCGGCGATAGTCGACACAAAATCTAGTTGTCCTAAGCATGCTGTTACAATAAACATGCTGCGACATACCGCCCGCCTTAAAACGTCAGGTTCAATTTGACGTGGTGATTTCGTCTTCTGCAGGATACTCGATGGGGAGAGGGCAAAGCTTCTTTACGCAGCGATCATACAAGCCACCCCTTGTAAGGAGGGTAACTACTCGTACAACTTCATCCTTGCCCGGGTGAGTAGCCACGACTCAGCCAAGAGCCCATCTCAAGGGTGGTAGATTTTCTTCAGCGATGAGTGCAAATGCGTCTTCCTTTAGTTAGACCTCGGGCCGTCGGGCGCGACCGAATTGAATAAGCTGTTACAGATATTCCTTATGCATGATGCCAGGCGGATAAGTGACTAGCTGGTGTATCTGTGAAGTCGACTTGTGGAATATAAGTTAAAGGGATACCCACTAGGAAATGGGCAGGAGTTAAGAGTTCAAAATCATTTGGATCTGAGGACATGGAAGATATGGGACGAGAGTTCAATATTGCTTCCATTTCGATAACGTAAGTTTCTGATTGCTCATATGTAAGCAGTGCATCACCTACTGTCCGAATTAAATGATGCTTAAATGATTTAACGGCAGCTTCCGAGATTCGTCCGAAATGAGGAGCTCTTGGCGGTATGAAGTGCCAATCGATCCTTTGACCACTACAAAAATCAAATACGGCATTTTGATGCTCCTTGGAATTAAAAAGATTGTAAAGTTGAACGAGCTCGTTTTTAGCCCCGACGAAGTTGGTTCCATTATCCGAATATATTTCGACTGATTTTCCCCGCCGTGAAAAGAAACGCTTTAGTAGTGAAAAGAAACGCTTTAGTCGGCGCGGAGCGGCTTAGCTTTAAAACAGGGCATGCACTTATGAAGTACACGGCGAGTTATGCTGCGACCGCCTATCGGCCAATACTGCTGGCACACCGAATATAACGTGGTTTGGATACCAGCGTGTTTGAGTCTAACATGCTCAGCTTGTATAATTAACTTCGTTATGTGATGCTGAGCTGGCAATAGGATAGGATGACGTTGATCTTCTGAAATGGAAGACTGCGCAAGCCTGCCTCCGACACGTAATATGCTAGCCGGACCCATTATTGGATTCAATGGGATCAATTTGCTTGATGCTGGGAGTGGTTGGCCAGCTGAGAGTGCCTCAAGCTCGCGTGTGTACGAATGCATTTGAACAAGCCGAATAACGGCGTTATATGAGCGCGAGAGCTCGTCAACACGCAATGGGCCCTCATTGCGTTGAGGCTTGTTTTTAGCATTGTGAACGAATCTGAGCACATATCCAACACCTCGTTGTAATTTGCTGAATGAACTGTATCGTTCAAGTATATCCCACTTTCGGATTTCCAGTGACATACAAGTAACCGTGAGTGTCATGGGCTTGAGCTCAGGAATTTCTATTTTAGCGAGAGGTCGACTTGGCCACGACGATTCATCATCCCTTAACCATGAAGGACCATCGAACCAAATGCTGCTTTCCACAAACTCAGAGGGAAGCTGGCCACGAGAAACAAGATCTGCGGGATTATCCTGAGAGGAAATGTGATTCCAATGGCACGCGGATACATTTGTTTGTATCTTGCACACACGATTTGCTACGAAGGTTTTTAGCCTGTGTGCAAGGGTGCTTATCCAGTGCAAAACAATAGTGGAATCCGACCAGAGGTAGACTTCATTAATTTCCGTTGGGATGCCTGCTCTTATGATGTTGTATAGTCGAGAGAGCAATACCGTTGCGCAGAGTTCCAGCCTGGGAACCATTAACGGTTTGAGAGGAGAAACTCGCGATTTAGATGCGATTTAGCGGATATGCACTTGGCCTTGCGGATCGATCGAACGCAAATAAAAACAAGCCCCGTAAGCCTTTTCGCTAGCATCACAAAACCCATGTAGTTGTACATTAACTGCATTTAGTATAGTCACTCCACGAGGAAAATTGAGATTTTCTATCAAATGCACTTGCTCCTGGTAAGTAGCCCATGATGAGTGGATCTCCATTGGGACCGACTCGCCCCAATTAACGCCAGCTCGCCATAATAATTGAATAAGTATTTCGGCGTATACCACGATGGGGCCAAGGAGTCCCATAGGATCAAATAATTTCGAAATTTGAGATAATATAATCCTTTTGGTACTGCCATTTTGTTTATCGAAATTAACAACGTAAAAGAAATAATCCTTGTGAGAATTCCAGCGGATGCCCAAGGTTTTTATGTCCGAATCAGGATCTAGCGACATATGTGAACTATAAGGATGCTCTTGATCTTTGACGAGTAGTGCTGGGTGACTCGAAGCCCATTTTCTCAAGCAGAATCCTCCTCTTTTGAGTAGGGCGAGGAGATCCGGCTGGAAGGACTATGCTGTATAGCACGATTCGTTTACCGTGCCGATTCAATTTTTTTTTTTATTTTTTTTTTATTCGACTTCTCTCGGGAGAGGCGAACCTATAGCGTCGAGTGGGCGCCCCGAGATGCCATCAAATAACTGTTGCAGTTCTTTTTGAACAGTTGCAGGTTGTAACGCTCCGGGAACACTCGCGAGGGAAGGTAGTTCCACAGCTTCCCCGCTCTGTAACGGAACGAGTTCTGATACAGGGATGTTCGCGCCGTCGGGAGATGAACCACAAACGGGTGCGATCCGTCGGATTGTCTTGTGGAGCGCATATAAACCGAATTGCGTGGAACAATGCCAAGAATCTCCGAAGAACAGCACCCGTGATAATATCTGTAAAACAGACAGAGGTCGGCTACGCGCCTTCGTTGCGATAACGACTGTAGTCCCGACGTCAGCGCCGAGTCCCCGATCAGTCGGATCGCGCGTCTCTGTACGCTCTCAAGTAGGTCGAGGGTATGTTTAGGAGCCGAGCTCCAAACATGAGAGCAATATTCGAGCGCGGGTCTAATTTGGGATTTATATAGGAGAAGAAGTTGGGCCGGAGTAAAATATTTCTTGGCTCTAAAAAGATAACTCAGTTTTCCTGAGGCTGATCTGGCGATACCCGATACGTGTTTATGCCATTTGAACGAAAAACAGAAAAAAAGACGACGACCACACAAAATAATAAACGACAATGTTATAATATAATTATCCTTTTATTCGTCCTTATGCGACCGAAACGATGTAATACATATTAAAAACGGCAATTTTCTCTGTACGACACGATTAAAAACTGGAGCTACCGCACGCATGTATATTTACGAAAAAACGAGGGACTTGAAAAAGAACACAATTGCTTTTATAGCGTTTACCTTAGCGCCCTGTGAGTAGGGCGTTAGAATATACTCACAGATAGGTCAGCTTGTCGTAAGAGGCGACTAAAGGCCGAGTGGTATCCAGGGTCACAACGCCCTGTGCGCCCGGTGAAATACCACCCCATCAACCTTTAGGCTCCGTGAAATGGTCGGGAGAAATCCCTGGCCATGTTTCGGAGATTGGCTGCTGGACTGGTTCGAGAAAAGGTTGGTTAGGTGGTAGTCGGTCCCAAGGTGAGATACCACCCCGTCACGCTGTACATTCCACGATATCGCCGAGAGAAATCTTCGGCGGTGTTTCGGATGTGTGGCTGATGGCCCGGACTGACACGGGGATAAGTCATGATGGCGCCTTCTGATATAAAGAATTCCGGAGGTAAACTAGTCTCCCGTTCGAATCTCCGGGGGGGACTATGTCAGGGGGAACATCATGCAGATATCATGATAAATAATGAAACTTTGAGAGGTTCGTCTTCGCATAACCGGGCTCGCTCTCGAGGCTCGGCCCACGCTCGACTGGTGACGGCATTTTGTAACATCAGGGGCATCGGTTTCACCAATACCAATGTAAACGCCGTCCACCAATATTTGCAAACAACGAAACCTGCTATCCTTGCCCTAACAGAGACGCGGGTCGATTCGTCAACTGATTCGACATATCTACGTTGCTCAGGATACGACTTGCATTCGAGATTCCGTTTTAAGGGCGGAGTCTGCGTTTTCGCGCGGTCCAATCTGGTTTGCCAGAGGATGGAGGCGTTGGAACCCAATAATATGGACATCATATGGTTGAGGGTCGTGCTGAAGAATTCCGTTAAACTTCTTTGTTGTCTTTACCGCTCCCCGAATGACGATCGACCGGCGACATTTTTCGAACATCTTTCATATACCGTCGACTGGATACAGATCAACCACCCAGCTTCTGAAATTGTTGTCCTTGGCGATTTTAATGTGCACAATTCCGACTGGTTGTTACATTCTAACAGAACCGACGAGGCTGGGAGGCTGGCGGAGATGTTTGCTGTAAGCCACAACTTGGCTGAACTCGTGGGGGAGCCAACGCGAGTGCCGGATGCCCGAGGCGATTATGCGAACAACCTGGATCTGTTTTTGACATCCGAACCGAGTATTTATACCGTAGAGGTTTCTGCGCCACTGGGAAACTCAGATCACTGCTTGGTATCTGTCGCGCAAGCACTTGCATATCAAGCGAATAGCCGGCCTAGGCAGGTTCGCCATGTATGGAAGTATGGGGCTGCTAACTGGGACGATATTCGAGATTTCTTCGCATCCTTTCCAAGGTCGGAGGTGTGCTTCGGAAACTCCGATGTTAACGCTTGCGCGGAGTCGGTATCAGAGATTATTCTTCTGGGAATGGAGATGTATATTCCACATTCCATCAAACGAAGTTCGTCTGATAAACCTTGGTTTGACAAAAAATGCGAGCTGATTACAGCAGCAAAAAATAGAGCTTTTAAGCAATGGCACTCCAATCCCACCGAAGTTAACAGAACAAATTTTGTTAGAATCAAAAACGCGTGCAACCAGGCGATTGATACCGCGAAGAAGGCTCACAACGACAGGGTAATCAATAAACTCCTTCGATGCCCAACTGGTTCGCGCTCTTTCTGGTCAATGGCAAAGGTTGTCAGCGGTAACTTCGCATCCTCCTCTTTCCCTCCGTTGGTGACAGACAGCGGGACGTTAGTCACGAATCCAAAGGATAAAGCTAATGTGTTCGCGAATTTATTTTCCGCGAATTCAAACCTCGATCCCGGTCTTTTGGAGCCACCTGTGATCTCGCCGGTACAGTCTTCCATGCGGGATGTGAGATTTCGTCCGCGCACTATTCAACGCATTCTACGTGAACTGGATTGTAGGAAGGCAACCGGCCCGGGCGGAATACCAGCAATAGTCCTTAGGAACTGTGCTCCAGAACTATCGCCGGTTCTTGGCAGACTCTTCCGCTTATCTTATGCACGGAGGACCTGTAGGTAACAAAGTCGTTGTGCCGGCGTACGACACGGGTTTTACTTCGTCCCACGAACTGTTCACCGAACACGCACTGAGCAACAATTATTAAAGAAATAAAATACACCTTGTGGGTTTGTTCGTTAATGTTCTTTATTACAGCGGTCACTTATTCACAATTGATGGAATAATAAATCTGTTAATTTTCCAGACACAGGTCCAGATCACAATATGTTCACAACTCGGAATTACCGAAGGTAATATAGAAGATGTCCCTAATTGTTAATTCCTAGGGATCGATAACACAATAGTCACTACTTTGAAATTACCGAAGTTAATGTGATTAATTGTTTATTCTGGTGATACCGATTACACCATCGTCACTGATAGAAATTAGCGAAGGTAATATTAACAATGACAAGGAAAGGAACTATGCAACCGCACTCCGTTGTGTACTCCACGGGGAAAGAAATCTGAATTTTCAAACGCAGCAAGCGATAAAAATTATAATCAAAGGACGCGACTGTCCTCTATAAAGACTGACATCTGACTCCAAGGAAAAAGGCTGACTGACTAATTGGTGCTCACCAAAGAAAAGGGAACCTCAAAGAAACTGAAAAAGAGGAGGAGCCACACGATTAACTCGAGGCAGTTAATCGTGATTGGACCGGGTGAAATAGGCATACATTATGCATGTGTGCGTATGCCTTGCATACGATCGTCCGGCGACCCTGGACGGATGCCAACATCGCTGCAGCATCTTACATGAATGCAACAAAAACATCTGGTCATCCTATGGGAGGCCATAAATCAACATCTCGGTTGACGATGTGAATTCCCTTTGGTCCGCCGACGGGTGGCGGCCGTTATTAGGGATTTTTGTATGCATAGCATTCTGTGGTGCCAATGCTATGTTTAGATATTGCAACGAATATAGGGTGCAGCCATTGCCAGATGTTGAAAGTAAACACTTGCTGGCTGCATCCAATTCGCTGCTTGTTTACGGTCCCTGATCGGTGGAGACCGATAATAGGAAACCAGCGATTGCTGGTAATTAGAGAAATGTTTGGTTTGCCTCAGCCGAAACCTTGTCGGCGGTGGCAAACCAATGGGACCAAATAGCCGCATGCAAGAAGTGCCATGGGCAAACAAATAAAACGAGTCAACAAGGAACTCTTTGTTGATGTTGTTACCATAGCATAAGGCTATGGAAACAAGATGCCCTGGGCGGAATGTATGCCTAAGGATAGGATTTCAAATGCCACGGCAATGTGATAATCTTTGCCGTGGACTTATGTTTTTCTTAGGAATCAATGCCCGGTCGAGGGTGAATTTTCGATGCCACGGCAAGGTGATAAGCTTTGCCGCGGACTTAATGTTTTTTTTAGGAATTAATGCCTGGTCGAGGGTGAATTTTCGATGCCACGGCAAGGTGATAAGCTTTGTCGTGGACTTAATGTTTTTTTAGGAATTAATGCCTGCCCGAGGGTGAGTTCTCGATGCCACGGCAAGGTGATAAGCTTTGCCGTGGACTTAATGTTTTTCAGGGGTGGTGTTGGAGAAAAAGGGGTTTGGAAGGAAAACCCCCCACAGAATAGGTAAGCTGCCTAACGGATATTCAAAACAGTTATCCGATTGGGTAACCGTATTAATTCCAGCGATTTGGCTGGGGGTAAATGCCGTAGCAAGGTTACGCAACCTTGCTGAAGTTCGACCGAGAGGTAAGTCGTTCGCCTGGAATAGTGGGGATCGAGCGATGCATGGCTCTTCGGGCCCTGAAAAGCCCCACAGACCTTTCCTGCCTGCTGGAAAATCGCTCGAGTTCAGTCAATCCCAAGGACGGTAAAAAAGTGTCTCCCACAAAATTACCGTCCGATAGCATTACTGTCTATTCTATCTAAGGTAATGGAAAAAGTCATCAATACAGAGTTAATTAAGTATTTGGAGTGTAACGGACTTCTGAATGATCGTCAATACGGATTCCGTGGCAGGCGGTCCACAGGAGACCTTTTGACACTTGTAACCGATATATGGACATCTGCGATTGAACGGCATGGTGAGTCAAAGGCGGTCGCATTGGATATCTCCAAGGCTTTTGACCGCGTCTGGCACGGGGCATTGCTGAGTAAACTTCGTTTATATGGACTTTCCCAACAGCTTTGCGATTGGACGAGGAGCTTCCTCGAGAATCGATCGATCCGGGTTGTTGTGGACGGCGAGTATTCGGATCTGTATCCTGTTGATTCGGGGGTGCCCCAAGGTTCTATTTAGGCTCCAACCTTGTTCTTGCTTCACATAAATGATTTGTTGGAGACAACGGATAACAAAGTGTTAAGTTTCGCGGATGATAGTACGCTTGTTTCCTCCTTTTCGAGTGATCGGCCGATTGGTGCATCTACGTCGCACCAGCTGAGATGTAGACAGATTGACTCTCTGAATCAGGATCTGGATAAAGTCCTGTAGTGGGGAAAGGCCAATCTCGTCGACTTCAACGCAACGAAGACCCAGTATACTACATTCACAAAGAAAACTGGATCATCGGTTCCACAGCTGGCATAAACACGTATCAGGTATCGCCAGATCGGCCTCAGGAAAACTGAGCTATCTTTTTAGAGCCAAGAAATATTTTACTCCGGCCCAACTTCTTGTCCTATATAAATCCCAAATTAGACCCGCCCTCGAATATTGCTCTCATGTTTGGAGCTCGGCTCCTAAACATACCCTCGACCTACTTGAGAGCGTACAGAGACGAGCGATCCGCCTGATCGGGGACTCGGCGCTGACGTCGGGACTACAGTCGCTATCACATCGAAGGCGCGTAGCCGACCTCTATCTGTTTTACAGATATTATCACGGGTGCTGTTCTTCGGAGATTCTTGGCATTGTTCCACGCAATTCGGTTTATATGCGCTCCACAAGACAATCCGACGGATCGCACCCGTTTGTGGTTCATCTCCCAACGGCGCGAACATCCCTGTATCAGAACTCGTTCCGTTACAGAGCGGGGAAGCTGTGGAACTGCCTTCCCTCGCGAGTGTTCCCGGAGCGTTACAACCTGCAACTGTTCAAAAAGATCTGCAACAGTTATTTGATGGCATCTCAGGGCGCCCACTCAGCGCTATAGGTTCGCCTCTCCCGAGAGAAGTCTAATAAAAAAAAAATGGCGGTGGAACGCAGTGGCAGCGAAACACTTTACATGCTGTTAAAGGATTTAATATGGGATTTCATAATAAAGGCAATATTGAACAAAGTTCTAGAAGAAATACGCGGAATACAATTTACAACAGTTAAAACATGGAAACAAATAAAAGAAAATCCTTAAATGTGTGTATTCTTCAATGAAACGAATTTTGGGTAAAACTAAGCATGCTGTTACACTAAACATGCTGCGACAACATCCTTAAGCTCTTCTGGAGTTTGCACATCACGTAAGCGATCTAGACCATCATCTTTAATTACGCGCATATCATCTGGTATTGGAGCATCTGTCGATTTCATAAGCCTTTCCCACTGGTAGTTCCGCATCTTTTCAAATAACTGGAGAAATTTGTTCTTTCGAGTTGACAGCGTGCGTGGTAGTAATAGATTTTCCATAGAACGTCCCACGTTAATTCTGGTTTCACGTATTCTTCTCTATAGAACGCAATGAACGGCACCTCTAGCTGTTGATTACGCATAAAATCTAGGGCTTGCTTGATCTTTCCCACCGTATGTGGTGGTCTCGACCTCCAGCATCAGTTGATTTCTCTTGATCGGAAACAGTTGATATACAAAACGCCTGTTTGTAAATCTATAGCGTTTGAAATAATAGTGAAGAAGAACGTGTGATTCGAACTGACGCTATGACAGTTTGAATCACCAAAAATTGAACCTAAGCGTTACCCATCAGGCAACTGGCCGATTTTAGAATTTGATTTTTAAACTCGACTATACTCCACTGATGTGAATTATTATGTTATCGTTTGGTATACGGCTCTGATGTATTTTCTTATTCGATTTTTCGTTCGGTGCTCTTCACTATTTTTTGCTTGTGAATTGTGTGTGTATCTGTTAGAGTCACCACAAATCCATTCAGCTTCATCTTTTAGTTCATTGCATCCCTCTGGAACAGGCGCAACCGCAACTTCGCGCAATTGCATTCGCTCAGGAATATCCGTTTTACGGGTTTCATTGTCCAAATCCGTAAAGTGACCTCTTTTCAATTCACTAGCTTCGTATACTTTAAAAATAGTCTTTCGGATAGATTTCTTTTTGGTTGATTTCTTGGGTCGTTTTTCACGTTCCTCAATACCGTCTTCCTCTTCGTAGTCATCACCTTCTGATTCGGATTCATATCCGTCCTCGTCATATTTAGTGAAATCTTCATAGTCGAAATCTACACCGAGAATGTCCTAACCTTCTTGTAATGACGCATCAGTGAATAGAAGTCGTCTTTTCTTCTTCCTCTCAGCACTTGGGCTTCCTTCGTCGTCTACAATAAAATCATCAGCATCAGTTTCCCTGTGACTACGTTCAGAGCGGCGTTCAACCTCGTCTTCGTCGTCGAATAGCTGTTCGGCTATAGCCTCCCGTGCTAAACCTTCATCGACGTGCTGTTCCTCTCCCATTTCATGCTGCCTCGCCTGCAGTCTGGCAGAATTCCCTTCGATGCGCGATAGTTTTTCCTGCAGTTGTGAAGTTTGTTGGGCCAGCTGCTCCTCCATGCGTGCGGACTGCTTTGCCATTGCTGCTAAAAGCACCTTCATGTCAAATGCTGCAGCTCTACCAACTGCTCTTCGACTTTTGATGAAGCTCCTGGAGCATTGTGAGGTACGAGGTCGTGGCACCGACATGGGCGCAGGGTTCTACCTCGTCCTCACAAAAGTATCCTGTCGACCACTAAAAGAAATCTGTTCACCAGCAAGGGGGTTCATAACATAGCACAGCGATTAAAACACACAGGATAGATACTATATGTTGATGGTGTTTATTGTTTTCTTTAGTTAACATTAATTGTGCACTAGTTATAATGTAGAAATTAGTTTAAGAAACGAATACGCATACAAAACTAAGAAACTGCTTTAAAATATTAAGTGCAATGTTGCTGAGAATAAAGGATCACTCGACTGTTATTAACGCGCGTAGAAAATCGCGTGTGTAAACGTACCGTACCGTGTGCACGGCACGGCGAAGGGGTAGACGAACCGACCGACTCCCGTGATGGGTGTAATAAGACTCCCCGAGGGTTGGAATCTGGCTCTTGATTCACCCTGGATTCGGTGGTGGTGAATATCCTCACGGCTTAGGATACGTTTACTTACTGTTGTGGTTCTTCTCTCTGGGAGCGGGTCTCCTTGTCCTGAAAAGGATGAGGGATCTCTTTAGACAGCTCCTGAGATACCCGTTGCGGTCGCCACCGTGCTTCCGGGGCCTCCGGGAAGAGTGACGACCGATTGTTTATAAAAGCGCCCCGGAAATCGGCCAGGTTTAATTAAAAAATGCAAACACTATAAATATACTCCGCTTTAAATTTATTTATTAATTTTAATTTTAATTTCGTTTAGTTTATTGGCGCCCTTACACCTCGGACGCCAATTGAGACTGATCGTCGAATCTAAAATGCATCGCCCTTTTATACAAATCTTCATTGAGATTTGTATGTGAGAAACTGGAGAAAAGGAATGGAATATCTATTTTTAGAATGTACACATCTGGCACAATCCAGATAGAGATAAGGATTTTAGAATTGTGTGTATGGGAACGAAATGAATATCTTTTAATATGGGTTTGTTTGCATATGAAGATATGTATTGTGGTGTTTAGTTTTTAGGAAGGATTTGATATATGAACATTGGATTGTTAGTTTGGGGGTATGGATGCATGATATAGTAGGTGAGTACAAATGTATGTGGGAGGAAAATGGTAGGGCTTCTTGGAGCACTACATTACCACAAGAGAAACGTAGTCTCTCTTTGTGAAATAGAAAACCAGATCTCGTAATGAAGACCATGGTGGTATGTATGTATGGGGTTATCGTGCAGATCACATTGGTTTTCTCGTGCAACGAGGCCATGAGAACGAAACAGAAAAACTGTAAGGACAAAGAGATCGTGAAGATCATTGTTTATGATGTGCATTGTGGCTATATAAATAGACGGCAATGCATCGGAGTAATGGTGCTAATGGATTTTTATTTGCATTTGAATATGCTGGTGAGGCCAAAGCAATTTTGGTGATCGTGTACCGCATTTTGCTGGACAAAAGGGATCGAATATGAGGTTCAGCTATATGAATAGGCTGCATTCCTTAGGTGTGAATGCATTTGAGATACTTCAAACAAATTGAATTGTTTATCGTATCGCCCGAATGCCTGCGGACGAACCGAATTCTTTTGTTTTGCACATGGTGCATGCTGAAGAACTCGGTTTTAGCGTCTTTGCGCTAATTGTATGCAGCTGCGGCCACAAGCTGCTTGGGTGTTGCATTATGTCGTTAGACAAATACGTCGCCAAGCAATGCGCATACAGGAAAAATCGACGAGATTACAAGGTTACATTAAATGTGAACCGTAATGTATTTGGAGAAACGTAATGATGCGTTCATGCAAGGAATCATGATGGCCTTGGTGGTGGACGTGTGGTGCCCACTTGCGTAGTAGGATTGCTTGGCATACAAAGGGTGCCGAGTATGTTTGGGGTTTATGATCCTGTAGGGGTGAAAAGAATTCTTGTAGGGAATTTGAAAGCGAATTGATGCATGGCGGTAAGAACTCTTTTACAGGAACTTTTAGGTTATGCGTTAGATAACCTTGACGAGTGAAGCTTTTACAGGTGCTAATGCAATTGCATTAGCGGGAAAAATGGAGTTTGAGGATCTTCAGGACAGGAAGCTTCGGAGGTAATTGGGAAGATAAGTAGTGGCGTTTAGTGGAACCGCCACGGCATCATGACAAAACTCGTGTCCATCAACATCGATGCCCTCACTCTCCATTGCTTTACGCAATCGTGCTTGTAGATCTGCCTTATTCCCTGACACAGGCAATCCTCGAGACTCCAATTCTTCTCTTAAATGGGGCATTTTCCGGTCAGCAAACTTCACCATGATTTGGGATTATTCCAGGTCCACAGCTACACTTCCAGATGATATAGGATTATTCAGCAATCCCATTTCTGACACCAATTGTTACGTAATTTCGAGTTTACGTTGATCGACTTCCTCGGTTCGATCTCTGGATTGTGAATAATGCAAATAAAATTCCAAAGTTTGTTCTCTTTACTTTTCGTTTTACTTCTTCTTCATCATTTTCTATATTACTTTTCACGCTCGTTAGTTTTTCCAAATCCCCTTATTGAGTGACACGTATTATTCCGCTGTCAATTTGCCTGCTTCTCTATGTCGTCTATCTCGCGCTAGATATCGCGTTTAAATCCTTGCCTGCTATTCACTTCGGTTGTAAATTCGTCACAATATCTTCTTTTTTTCACTTATTTACAAATGAAACTGAACTTAACAAGGCTCTCTGAAAACGAACTCTTTGACCCACAATCACAGATTCCCTCGAACACCCAAATACGGAGCGGTCTTTTTATTTGCTTTTGCTCTTATTCTTACCTTGGGGTCAATAGCATTCGGTCAGGGCGATGTGAAGCTTCCACCAAACAATATCACCTTGTATTTCATGATCATTTGTGAAGTTCAAGGTGTTAAATCATTTTAATTATGAGTGAAATATTTCACCTTACATTGCCGTTCATATTATTGTGACGGAATGCAAGGGGTTCATTAGTTTTCAATGATCAATATCGGCTTGCCTTTCGGTTCAAATAACTGTGAGGAATTGCAAGGGGTTCAATAATATTAACGCACTTCACATTCGTACCCAAGGTTTTGATAATTGGGTAGTGTGTTTTGCATTAATGACGACACCATTAGTATGAGCTTCAATGGGGTCGTCATCCCATTACTTAGCACGCATTTCGTATAAAAAAAAGATGTTCTTATTTCCTTAGATATCATATCATCACATATAACCTCCTTCCACACAAAACCCCTCTGTGCTCAATTTTGGGACATTTTGACCCATTAGTATGCATGACAATAAAATATCACCTTGACATCCCTCTCAATCTCTTTCGCCACCTACGGTTTGGCTTCATCAGTTGTTTGTTGAACCAGTTTTAACTCGCGAATTAAATTCATTGATTGTGTTTTGTTGATTGCACGAGAGAATCAATTCAGTAATGGTGTGCATGACGCCACTACCAACAGCAATGTGCGTTAAATGTAGTTTTTGTATATCCATAAAAAAAGATTTAGAGTTCACTGAAAACGATAAGAAAGTAATCGTACTTACTTATTTAGCCTATAGCCCGGGATGAATTTGTGCTTCCCCAAACAACTCTCTCCAGTTAACCCAATCTTTGGCTAATTGCTTCTAGTTCCGTATACCAACTTTCTTGTGCTCACAATCCACTTACGCCACTTTAAGAGATGCCTTTTTCTGCCTTCGCTGTAAGTGACCTATGGTACGATGCAGGGATGTTCGCGCCGTCAGGAGATGAACCAAAAACGGGTACGATCCGCCGGATTGTCTTGTGGAGCGCATATAAGCCGAATTGTGCGGAACTGTGGCGTTTCTAACAGATACACACAAAATACTCAAGCAAATAACGGGTTTTCCAATATGGACTTGACAACTTCGAATTTAATTTGTGAACGCACCCTTTCACTAATCATCGAACTGTCACTGTCAATTTATTCAGTAAACTCAACATGTTCGTGGTTAAGTACCCGAACGAACAACGTCTGCAAATTACACAAATTTACTACCGAAATTCGGAGTCGGTGACCGCAACTTTAAGAGCGTTAACTCCAATTTTCGGTCGTAATTCTCGCCCTAGTAGACAAGCAATAACAAGTTTAGTGCAAAAATTTGAGTCTACATATTCGTTGTGTGATGTTGCCGTGCCAGTGAGACAACAGGTTGGTCGAAGTGTCGAAAATATCGCTGCCGTTCAGGCATCCGTAGCAAACGATCCAAATCAGTCAATTCCACGGCATTCTCAAGAATTGGGCATCGCTCAGACCACTTTATGGCGAAATTTACGTAAGGATATTGATTTACGCCCATACAAGATCAAGCTGACTCAAGAATTGAAGCCGATGGACCATTTGAAGCGACGTACATTCTCCGATTGGGCCCTGGAAAAGATGCGCCAAGATGATGAATTCCATCGCAAAATCATCTTCAGTGACGAAGCTCATTTTTAACTCAATGGGTTCGTCAATAAGCAAAACATGCGTTATTGGTCGGGTGAAAATCCACATGTGCTTCATGAATCACCACTTCATCCACAAAAAATAAGTGTTTGGTGCGGTTTGCATGCCGGCGGCGTTATTGGACCATATTTTTTTGTTGACGATAACGATCGTCACATTACTGTGAATGGCCATCGTTATCGCGCCGTGATTACCGATTATTTTTGGCCCGAATTGGAAGATATGGACTTGGGCGAAATGTGGTTTCAACAGGGCGGTGCCACAAGCCACACAGCATACGATACAATCGATTTATTGAAGAGTAAGTTTGATCAGCGTGTTATTTCAAGAAATGGTCCAGTCGGTTGGCCGACTCGTTCGTGCGATTTAACGCCTCTAAACTATTTTCTTTGGAGGCTACGCCAAGTCATTGGTCTATGCCAACAAGCCGACGACGTTGGAAGAGCTCAAAGCCATCATTGAACGCGAAATAGCGGCCGAAATGTGTGGCCGAGTCATCGAAAATTGGGTCCAACGAATCGACCGCTGCAAACGTGCCTGCGGTGGCCATATGAACGAAGTCGAGTTACACTCATAAATGTTTTGATTGTACTTATTTTTGAAATAACTCAAATGGTTTGCGTTTTATTTAGAAAAGAAGTTGTCAAGTCCCTATTGGAAAATCCGATAGTGAAGAACACCGAACGAAAATCGAATAAGAAAATGCATCAGAGCCGTATACCATAGCGATAACATAACAATTCCACATCAGTTGAATGTACTCGAGTTTAAAAATCGAATTCGTACACACGACCAGTAGCCTGATGTGTTTCGCATTGGTTCAATTTTTGGTGATTCTAACTGTCATAGCGTTAGTTCGAATCACACGTTCTTCACTATCATCGCAAACGCTATAGAACAATACCACGAATCTCCGAAGAACAGTACCCGTGATAATATATGTAAAACAGCCAGACGACGCCTACGCGCCTTCGATGTGATAGCGACTGTAGTCCCGACATCAACGCCGAGTCCCCGATCAGGTGGATCTCTCGTCTCTGTATGTTCTCAAGTAAGTCGAGGGTATGCTTAGGAGCAGAGCTTCAAACATGGAAGCGATACTCGGCCGCGGGTCTAATTTGGGATTTATATAGCAGAAGAAGTTGGGCCGGAGTAAAATATTTCTTGGCTCTAAAAAGATAGCTCAGTTTTCCTGAGGCTGACCTGGCGATGCTCGATACGTGTTTATGCCACGATATATTCACACAGACCGTGATGCCGAGCAAGATTTCCCTAGATTCGAGAGCCCGACCATTCATCATCAGCTGTGCAACCGATGATCCACTTTTCCTTGTGAATGATGTATACTTTGTCTTCGCTGCATTGAAGACGACAAGATTGGCCCTTCCCCACTGCAGGACCCTATCTAGATCGTGATTCACAGAGTCAATCTGTCTACATCTCAGCTGGTGCGACGTAGATGCACCCATCGGCCGAACACTCGAAAAGGAGGAAACAAGCATAGTATCATCCGCAAAACTGAACACTTTGTTATCCGTTGTCTCCAACAAATCATAACACATTATTATAGGTGTACAAGTAGAAACTCAGCTTTTTTTGTCAAATTCAACTTTATTAGAAAAGTAACTTATACAAAGATTAGTAATCGAAATATTCGCCATTTCTATCTTTAGTCTTTTTCCATTTATCGGGTAGCTGATAAATCATCATCATTATCGGCACTACAACCGGGATTCGGTCTTGGCCTTATTTAACAAATCTAAGGCTTGTTAAATTTTCCATAATAATTGTTTTTCCGGGCAAGGTTATTAGCCTTGCGCCAGTTAGATGATAAATACCGTCGCGATAAAAACTTGGTGTGTTCGAAGCAAAGTTGTCGTCAAGCCATTTTCGCACATCTCCAACTTTCGTAAACCAGTGGTGTTTTCAAATCAGACGACATCGATCTGAATAAGTGGTAATTAGAAGGAGCCAACTCTGGAGAATACGCCGCATGCTGGAGAACTTCCGACCCTAAGAAGAAGATTAGTTCCTGGGTTGGTTTTGCTGTATGTGGACGAGCATTGTAATGTGTTACATAGTAACTCCCCCATCACTTTTATCCGACAGAAAAACGTAAAATTAAAATTTTAAACATAAACTTAAATACAAAACACAATTTACATTTTTTGAATTAAACATATTACATTACTCTTACTATTTATTGGTCTCAGGGAACCCGGAAGTTCATGACCTCACTGACTCGGCTGCGCCATCGCTCCCTGTCCTGTGCACTCTCCTTCCACGCTTGATCATCTCATCCGATCAAGAGCCAAACTTTATGTTGTCCTACCATCCCCGTCGCGCCCGTCCTACCGGTCTATTTCTCGTTGATCTTCCGTCAAGAATTGTACCCATGGTCCCACCGTTCCCCATTCTCGCCACATATCCGGCCCATCTTAATCTTCGCGACCTGATTACTCTGCCTATTGTAGGTTAGCTCTTCCAATTCGTGGTTATGGAGTTTCCTCCATTGCCCTGCCTCTTCATCATATTTACCGCCAAAGATACTCCTTAAAACTTTATTCTCAAATACGCGGAATTTGTAGTTCTTCGCGTTTTGTGAGAGCCCATGTTTCGCATCCCTATGGAATAATCGGCATGATTCATCATCATCATCATCGGCACTACAACCGGGAACCGGTCTTGGCCTTATTTAGCAAGTCCTGAGGACTGTTAAATTTTCCATAATGATTTGTTGTTTTTTTTTTCGGGCAAGGTCATTAGTCTTGCGCCAGAGGCTCCCCGACGGGGAATCGAACCCCGGTCTCCCGTGTGACAGGCGGGTATACTAACCACTATACTATCGAGGAGCGATCGGCATGATTATGGTTCTATAAACAAGGAGCTTTATATTACGTGATAGCAGTTTGGATTTCAGCAATTTACTGACTGCGTGCCAATTAGCGTAGCCGGAATGCGGTCTTTTGTTAATTTCGTTACTGGTCGTCAGTATTGTTCCCAGATATTTAAACTCTTTAAACTTTTTCAAATATCTTGCCCCTGCCGTTTATGTGTGTTGCCTGTGGTCCACCTGCTCGCACCGTAATCATATATTTTGTTTTATCTTCACTTATTTCTAGGCTCACCCCTTCTGCCCCTTGGATGGTCATTTTACTTACAGTTTCTAGATTATCCCCCAAAACCGCGATATCATCCGCATATGCGAGCACTTGTGTGACCCCATTCAGGGCTGATCCGGCCATGTTGTCCTCTTCTACCTTTCTTAAGGATTAGCCTACTTATTTAACTTTCTGGCGACATACTCGAGCGCAAGGTTAAAAAGACATATTAAGAGGCTATTCCCTTGTTTTAGTCCGTCGCTGATTTCAAATGGTTTTGAGAGGTGGTTTTCTATTCTTACTCGCCCTTTTGTTTTCGTTCATGCAAATTGGATTGAGAGCGGCATATTTCTTCGGGAATCCTAGCCCAACTACAATATGATAGAGTATTTGCCTTGCGACTGAGTCGTAGGCTATTTTGAAGTCAACGAACAGTTGGTGAACCGTCTCTCCGTATTCTCACTTCTTTTCCAACATTTGGTCGCTCGTTGACCGGTTCCCAAGGAATCCGCACTGATAGTCTCCCAGTATTTCTTCTGCGTACGGTGTGATTCTCCCCAGTATGACATTTGTAAGTATTTTGTATGTGGTTGGGAGCAATGATGTTCCTCTGTAGTTTTCGCAGTCAGATCTGTCGTTTTTTTTGAAGATGGGGACGACTATTGAGGTTTTGCATTTTTCCCGAGTGACATTATTTTGATGAGTTGGTGGATCTTTCGAGCGGTTGCCTCTCCTCCATGCTTCCTAAGCTCTGCCGGTATGCAGTCTGTAGCGTTCTACGAACGCACAGTTCTGCGCAGGTAAGGTTCCTACCTTCAAAGAACTTACTTACCTGAGAGCGTTGCACGCGCCCACAGACGCGTGCCCCAAAGTTCCACCATAGGGCCTGCAACTCGCAGCCAACGTTGAGACCGACACCAAAAAGCAGGGAACTGAACGTCCCCAAAGCTTTTTAGGTCAAGCTCAACAACTATAATTCATCATGCCTGAAACAAAGGTATAAACATCCATGCGTTCTATTCCTAAAATAACAATCCCCAAAATGCCATACATGCTGCCTACGCCCAGGAACATCTCATCGAACCGGCAATTCCGAAATTCGATACAAAAGAATTGCTATCATCAAAGAATGAGCCGATCAACGGATGCACGTGCGGTAATCTAACGCAAGGACCACCCAAATCCGTTGAACAACAGAAGGCAGCCACGACCTATCGCAATCGAATATATCTCAACGAGATATCCGATAATTTATGAGGAGTTAAGCCAACAAAGGCAATACTCCGATCCCACGGCCACGCTAGAATTTCGCACCATTATAAAGATCTAATGGATTTCGATTCCGGGTACCAAGTTCAAATAAGACCCATGGACTGCACGTCAAAACAATCGCCGAATATCTCTGGTCTGGGCGCCAGATGTTCTGTGCAAACAGAAGGCCGTGGAAATGAAATGAAATGATAATGATGTATGCAAGGAATGACTTTCTCATTTCAGGAAAATAGGAAATTACCCCTGGGATGAAATAGCATGCTGCTAACAGAGATTTCCGGAATTCTGTTAGCAGATCGAATAGAAAAATTTTTCCGTACAGATACGGATACCGGTTTGGAATCTGGATATCTGTGTGGGCAGACAGACAGTGAGATTTTGATCGTCAACGCGACGAGGAGGACAGCGAGCCCCACCGAGGAGGTCGGACATTGAGAAACCTCAACGAGAAGGTCATCGGCATAACGCGTGAATACGATAACGTAAAGAATCGCTGTTTTGCCGTTGTGGGGGTTGTTCCTCAGGAAGCGCGTTTTCTTGTCCTGAAAAGGACGTTGGATCTCTTTATTTGATTGCTCCTGGAACAACACACTTCAGCAAGGGTTCGTTGCCGTGCTTCCTCTGACCCAGAGGGAAGAGCAACGTCCTGATTGTTCGTGGGACGTAACCTAGGGGATAGTGTCCTTATACCCTGCAATCTCAGTACTGGTTCCTGTACCGATTTCTTTGGAGTCGTCCTGGTATATATATATATATATATATATATATATATATATATAAAAAGAATCATCCAACGTTGGGTGCCAGCACAAAATTTCAAAAGTAATGAAAGCAGTTTTATTTATTTAGTTTTATTGATTTGAAAAATAACTGCTCTGTGGCAGGAGGATCTAGATACTGCGGCCCGGAGATAAAAAAAAAAAAAAAAAAAAAAAAATAAAATAAAAAATGTGGCGAGAAGGCCGAATTTGGCGAGACAGGACATATGTGTCCTTCATCTTGTCTCTGACTTCTGGTCACCTTGCGATAACCAGAATCACCCACATCCGTGAGGATGTTGGGCTCGGTCTCGCAGCATCTGAAAAGAGAAGAAAAAAGGGGGGGGTATCCAAGGATAGTGTGGACAGTGTTAGTCCAAGTGTTCTCTAACTACTTTTATAGCGGGATGGTGGGAAAGAAATCTTACAAGACCGGTGGGTCTTGGGTGCGGTAGTAAACGCAGATCACGTCTTTGGCGTCTGATAATCTGCGCTTTGGTCGGTGTGTATGTTTGTATTTGTGCCGTCTTGTACTGTGCGTTCGTGTGTTGGTTTGTTAATTGTAGACCCTATGGGATGGGTCCAGAAATCCTCTATTATAGAGGGGAATGTTGTTGGGAAGGGTGCTTTCTTCAGTTTTATACTGAAGAAGAAATTGTGGGGGTTTGATCCGAAGAGATCGAGAGAGAGAGGGGTCAAGAACGCAAGAGTCCCGTACAAGTAGGTTCTCGCTGTTCTGAATGTTTTCGAGGTACTTATATGCTAATTGAAGCAAGTACTCGTCGATAGGGGTAATGGAGGCGCCTTCGTATAGGTGAGAGTTGGGGTAGTGACGACCGTCAGACCTTCTAGAATGATTGGTGCATCTTCTGAGGAGTTTCCTTTCGAAAACCCGAAGTCTTTCCATTTGAGCCGAAGATATGCAGGACCATATGGGAAAGGCGTACGATATTCCAGATCGGATTAGCTGCTTATAGCAGAGAAGCTTAACTTTGGTGTCAACTTTGTTCCTCCACTTCAGGATGTTGTGCAGTTGCTTAGACCGACCAAGGCCCCTTTGGAGAATGTGGGTCACATGTTTGATGAAATTCATTTTTGGGGTATAAGTGACCCCAAGATATTTCATCTTGTCCTGTGGTCTAATCGTAGTATCTCCCATTTTTATTCGAATATTCTGTGAATATCGAGAAGTAGGTTGGGAGTGTTTACTACTCAGAATTATGGCTACTGCTTTGGATGGATTAAGTCGGATTTTCCATCGACTGTAATACTGATACAGTTCGTCCAAGTGACGGTTGAGTCGATTTGTTGCGAGGTTAGGGCCTTTGGTTGACGTGTACACCAGGACGTCATTGCGGCCCGGAGATCACGAAACCATTCCTTTATAAAGGAAAAGGAATCGAAAATTGTATCTCAAAGATACACATTTTCGTGCAACAATCTCGATCTTTTGGATATTTCGAGCGAGATGCTGTGTTTACACAAGATAAGAAATCAATTTCTTGAATTCTTACGAAACCATTACGCAGATGTGTGAATGTATCTGCTTTTGAGTTTTTGTTTGTTTAACTCAATGGAATTTTTAGGATAGAGATAACAATCTCTGAATTTTGGATTTGGGTGATGCTGTGGAGCAAATATAGAATAATAAACGAATATTGGATTCGTTTATTGTGAATTTTAATTTTAATTTTGATTCTGGATTTAATTATGCCGTGGGGGCAAATGTTATGCGATAAACGAATGTTTGATTCGTTTATTGCGAATTTTGGATAATGTTTGGGTTTTTTCAGGTTTTGATAGGATTTTGGATTAGGAATGGGAGAAAAAGATGGTAGGGCTTTTTGGAGCACTACATCCTCCCCTCCTTGAAAAAAAGAAAATTGATCTTTATGAGATTAATTTTCTGGAAAATGGTGTGATTGGGAATAAGGATGATAGTATCGTGATTCCGTTACATATGCCTGATTTTTTTTTCATTTTAGTTCTATGTATGCAATATTTATTTTCTTAGCTTACAGTACAATTTTTTTTTTGTTTTGATATTTAAAGTGATCAATGATTAAGTTGTAATTACATATATTAAAAGTGTTATTTACAGTGTTTATGTTATATTTTTTTTTCCATTACGTTTAGTAACAATTGTGAGTAATATGTTTTTCTTCTTTTTATATAAGAGGTTTTTTTTTTGTTTTTGTTTATAAAGTATTATTATAGGTTTTCCAATTTGTGGTACAATATATATGTAAGTGTTGCGTAAGATTATTAAGGCTTACTATTACAATTTGTGTATTACATATTAATACTGATTACATATTATTTACAGAGCATTTTTTTTGAGGACTTTTCATTGTCCTTATTTATTTATATAATTTTATTCTAGCCATTTTTAAATTTGTTTTGAGTTATACTAAAATTTTATTAGAATTTATTCATTGCAAAATGTTTTGTACTTATATAAATTCTTATTCTAACATTATTTCGTATCGTAAGTTTTGTTTTATTTATTATTACAAAAATGTTTGTTTGTTTATTTATTTAAGTTAGTGATGGTTGATTAAAATATTTGTATAATACATTTTTCGATAGTCAATATTTGTTTATAGTATAGTTTTGAAACTTCTATTTTTGAAACATATGAGTTATGTGGAGATTTAATTTCTTGTTATATTTTATTTGTTATCTCCTGAATTTATAAATTTTCTTTGTTTATTCTATCTATCTATTTCGTTTTTGAACAATAATTTGTTAAGAGGTGAATTTAACATTATTAGTTGTATATATATTTTTCTTTATAGATATATTTTCTGTTTTGTTTGTTTATTTCGGTTATTTAAAATATTGTATAATATTTACAAGATTATTTATTCGTGTAACAGTATTTGAAAAGAAAAATTTTGCAGGCAAATTTTAAATACATTATCGTGGTATTTTCGTACAGTGTTACTTTATGATTTTTCTAAGGTTTTTTTTTTTTTTTACGTATATCCATTTATTTTTCTTTTTTTGTTTTTGTAAGGTTATAAATACATCTATACATTTACTTTCCTTCAACCTTTATTTTATTTATTTTGGGTTTCTTATTTGTGATTGCCTAATCCACAAATGGTTTTATATTATTGTTGTGGACTATTCGGGTTCCTTTTCCTATTCTGAGGATTGAATTTTCTTCGGATAGGATCTTTACAATTTCGTAGGGGCCTTTCCACAGGGAGGTTAGTTTGTTAGGTCTTGAGTGATTCTTTAATAGAACCTTGTCGCCAACATTAAATTTCTTACGGCCTACTTTTTGGTCGTAGTATGCCTTAGATTTTTGTTTTTTCTCTATCAGTATTCCCTTAGCTGTACGATAACCATGTTGTAATCGCATTTTTAATTCATTTGCGTAATGGTCGTAGTTATAAGTGCTTTCGGGGTTTTGTCTGAGAGAACTGGGTATTTCGGCTGGGAAACCATATAGTAATTCATGCGGCGTGTAGCCTGTATTACTGTGGGGTGTAGTATTGTACACAAACATTGCGTAAGGTATCCAGGTGTCCCAAGTGAGAGGATCCTGGTTTACATAGTGGCGGAGGTATTCCACCAGAGTTCTATGGCTCCGTTCTAGTGCTCCATTCGTTTGTGGATGGTAGGGTGCTGTATTGAGTTTTCTCATTTTAAGTAAGGAACAAATGTCCTTAAAAAGTGCGCTGAGAAAATTAGCACCTCGGTCAGTTAATAGAGAAGATGGTATGCCGTGCTGGCAGACGATATTTTCAACGAAAATTCTGGCCACGTCCTTGGTTTCGGCGCTGGCCAGTGCGTCAGCTCCTGAGAATTTAGTCAAATCGTCTTGAAACGTTAGTAGGTATTTATTTCCATTATAGCTGACTGGTAATGGTCCTACTATATCTAAAGCAATTCTTTCGAAAGGTTTTGAGCTTGTTGTGGTTATCTTCATAGGAATTCTAGGATTCCTTCCACTTTTGTTTATCTGGCAGGAAGCACATTTTCGAATATACGCCGCGACGTCAGCGGTCATTGTGCGCCAGTAATATTTTTGCTTCAATCTATTGATTGTTCGGGTGGCTCCTTGGTGTCCTCCGAAAGGTGAGTTGTGGTATTCCGCGAGTAACTTTTGTATTTCGTTAGGATCTGTTAGAAGCTTCTTTTTATTTGAGAAAACGTACATTGTCACGTTGAGGTGAGCAAAAGTTTCTTTTAGCAAGTTATTAAGTGCTACTTTTGATTCGTTTTCTATCAAGGGCACTAAAATTCCAATGGAATTGAAATTCCGGTCTTCGCAAATCTTCTTCAGATCAATAAGGGAACTCTTAGCGGTTTCCTGGTCGCTTAGGTTTCTGAAAGGCAATGGCAATGTGATGGCGCATAACCCATCTTGCTCATGAAACGTAATTTTACCTACGTCTGGCTTGGTGAAGTTTGGAGTTCTTCCTGCCAGGTTTTCTTCCTCAGCAGAGTCTATCAATGGGAGGATTATGATACGTAGTCCAAGTTTCTCCTTGGTATAGATGGACCCTGTTTGTTCTTGCCATACAAGATTGGTAGTATCTTTGTATGATTGTGCAGCCACATCTTCTTCGAGTTTGGCTTTACTTCGTGTGGTGACGAGGATATTATTTTTAATGGGATTGACTGGGGTAGTCGTTGTTATACGCCTGAGAGCATCAGCATTTGCATTTTGCTTTCCTTTTTTATGGACGATTGTGTACTCATACTCTTCGAGTAGAATTCTCCATCGCATAAGTCTGGATGTAGGATCCTTTCGTCCTATAAGCCACTGTAGAGAGCTATGGTCAGTGACTATAGTAAATTTTCGTCCGTAAACGTATGGTCGGAACTGGGCTAGTGCAAAAACGATTGCTAGTAATTCCTTTTCGGATGTTGTATATCGAGTTTCTGCGTCGTTTAAAGTTCGGCTAGCGAAAGCAATAGGTTTATCTTGTCCTATTGTACCTTGAGATAGCACTGCTCCTAACGCAACATTGCTAGCATCCGTAGTTATTATAAACTCCCGGTTAAAGTCTGGATAAGCCAGTATTGGTGGGGTAATAACCTTTCTTTTTAGAGTTGTGAATGCCTCGTCACAAAAGGCATCCCAATAAAATGGAACATTCTTCCTGAGCAATCTGCTTAAAGGTTTTGCCAGTTCGGCGAAATTAGGGATAAATTTTCTATAGTAGCCTACAAAACCGAGAAAAGATTTTACATCTTTTTGTTTCTTGGGCGTTGGAAACGTTTTCACCGCTTTAGTTTTTTCTGGATCTGGTTTTATACCTTCCTTTGAAATAACATGCCCTAAGTAGGTGAGCTCCTTCCTTATGAAGTGACACTTTTCTGGTTGTATTTTCAGATTGTGCCTTTGTAATCGCTCGAAAACTCTGGTGAGTCGGGAATTGTGATCGTTCAGATCGTATCCGTAAATTACGATATCATCTACATAGACGAAACATTCTATTCCTTGGAGACCCATGAGTACATTATTCATAAGCCTCTGGAATGTGGCAGGTGCGTTTTTAAGTCCGAAGGGCATTCGATTATATTCGTAATGTCCGAAGGGTGTGGTAAACGCTGTTTTTGCCTTGTCTCTACTGTCCATGCGTATTTGGTGAAACCCATTTGCTAGATCCAAAGTGCTAAAATATTTAGCTTTTCCTAGCTGGTCCAAAATATCAGTAATATTGGGCAATGGATATGCATCTCCGACTGTTAATTTATTGAGTGCTCTAAAGTCGACAACTACTCTCCACCGTTTTGTCCCATCAGGTCCTGCCTTCTTAGGTACTAGTAAGAGAGGGGAATTCCAAGGACTGAAACTTGGTTGTACCACGCCATCCTGAAGCATTTCATTCACTTGTTTGTGGATCTCTTGCTTCGAGCTATCTGGGAGGCGATATGGTCTTATGTAAAGTGGGGGCTTTCCTTCTTCCGTGATGATCTGATGCTCTATGGCGTCAGTGTGTGTGAGATGGTCGCCCTCTAAGTAAAAGAGATCGTTAAATCTGCGGCAGATGTCTAGGATAGATATCTTTTCCTCCTGGTTACAATGACGCAACTCTAGGAGTGCTTCTAGTCGTTCAGGCCTATTTTTTATAAAGTTCTTAGTTTCATCCGCCTGTAACACATTGTAGTCATGCAGATCTTCCCATTCGACTTCTATGTCGTTGGTGCTTACTTCTTGATCGGTGTCTAATGTGTTCATTAGTAATACCTTTATTTTGTTGTCCTGTGGTGTTGTCAAACTATTACCCAGATATATCCCTGGCATGATCTCGGATTTTTTAATAATCAGTTCTTGACTGAGTTTTCCTTTAAATGGAATCTCCATTATTTGTTGAGATCGTGAATGCAATTTTATGAAATCGATTTTGGCATTTCGTTTTAAATTTTCTGGGGATATTAGAGTTTCAGGTTCATGTTTTCCTGAACTCAGTTTTTCAGCAGTTTCCTTAACTTTTTCGTTACCACAAACTTTATTTAAATGGGAAGAGGAAGATTCAAGGGTGGTTGGTTTCGTTGTGTTTGTCACAGCATCAGATCCGGCCCGTAGACAAACGGAATCGGATGTTGACTCACGAACGGTGTTATCCAATTTTTCAAGAATGCCTGTATTATCCGTGGAAGACACCTCGTAAGGCGTGGCATTCTGAATATTTTCCTTGACCTCATTTTTGTTCCCTAAAGGCTGCTCGAGTTCTACCATGGTTCTCTTTTTCACAGCGAATTTAAGGAATCCCTTTTCAAAGTTAATGTGGCACTGGTGCTTCGTGAGGAAATCGCTTCCCAGTATGCCATCGTGTTGGAAGTCTACATTGCTTCCCACTACAAATAGATTATGCTTAAAGGGTATGGAGTGCCTATCAGTTCTGAATTCGAACTCCCCCAATACCTTTCCGCATGTGCTGACCGTTTTCCCAGCAATGGTGGATATAGTCACTGGGTCTGAATTGTCTACAGATTGTTCAATATAAAGATTATCTAATTTGATCAGGCTGATGTCGGCGCCTGTATCGATAAGGAAAGTCGAGTATTGTTTATCCGATGGATTAAATTTTACACGTATTACTGGCTCCTTAAATTCAGGGCAGAAAAATACGCGCATTTCAAAATTTACATCGGGGTGGGGTGTATATCGGCGATTGTCTGAACTCGAGAAGGATTGCCGTTGCTCGCTGCCCGAGTGAGTTCGTTTCCCTGTTGTTGATTGGATACCCTGTTAATATTTTGATTTTGTCGTGTATTTCGATTTTCAATCTGGGGCGAGTTTCTCATTGTCCTGTTTTGAGATTGATTGGGCTGAGTTCTGAAAGGATTTCGACTCGTTGAAGGTTGGTCCTGGTTTCGCATATGAGCTAACCTGGTTCTGCACTCTGCCTGGGTGTGATTATACTTTCGACAGTATGTGCATTGGAGACGTTCAGCCTCAGTCTTAATGCGTTGGGGGACGAAATTAGGAAAATTAGTGTTGCGATAGCAAGTCTCAGAAGTATGTCCCCTCTTGTTGCATGTTTGACAAACAATTGGTTGGTTATTTCTCCTAAAATTGTTATTGGAAGTTAGCATTGAGTTATCGTTACCTAATCTTCGAGATTGTTCTAAAGCGTAGCTAATGGCTGCTTTTAAATTTGGGGCGTTGTGAGACTTCACCAAGATTCTGAGGCTGGAATTTCGTATCCCATCCTCAAACGTATTCAACGCGAGTCTCTGATTCTCAGCCAGAAGATAACTTCTGACTGCAGGCTCAGGTGAACTAGCGTATGTGGCGCTGTCCAATTCATGCAGGTGATGTGTGAGTCTATTTGAAAATTCTTTCACACCCTCCTTGCTATCTTGTTTTGTTGCCACTAAGTTATTTTGGGCAGCAGACCTAGAGATGAGAGCTTTAAACTCTCCCTCTAATTCTGAAACAAGATCTTCCCAGGTAGAAATGATTTTATGCCTGATACAATCACGCGCCGGTCCCTGCAATCTGGTTTTGACCACCCTTAGAATAAAAGATTTCTGGTTGTCATCTTGTGCTTGTGAGAACAAAATGTCTCCACAAGAGACGAAACCCTCTAATTCGTCAGGATGACCGTTAAATACCGGCACGAGTCCCAGTATGTCGCTTAATCCGAATCCGTAGTTCATTCTAGAACTTTGTTCGCGTATTTCCGTTCGTAACGTTTCCGAAGTTTCGTCCTCGCGATTTTGTATGAGCTCGGGCTCAGGTCTCTGCGAACGCGTACCCGGTTTATTTTTTTCGCTAACGACGTATTTATGAAATAGACCTTCCCAAATGATGGTAAAAAGAGGTAGAGAACAAAGAGACTCAATTTTCATTTTGTCGTGGTACGATGGCCAAGAGAAAAGATAAGAACAACAAGATTAATGTACCTTCAAACTTAGTTAGTTTGACCCTATTGGGTAAAGTGTATTTTTCCCTAAGATGAGAGAAACAATTTTCCTTTCGTTCGAGGGGAGCAAGGCCTAAAGTGTCACGGGCAAAGAAGAGAAACAGATCCAAGAATGAATTTTCCGATGAGACGCAAATGATACCAAAAGAGAAATCCAAAGGAAAAAATTCAACCTAAGAATGTCCTAAACAGCGCTTAAAGACAAGGACTAATAATTTTAATTTGTCCGCTATTGTTATCACATAAAGAGTGTAAAAATCTTCCCCAAAAAGCAGAAAAAATGTAAGGAAAATATATGTATATATATGTGCTAAATTCAAATAGGTATATAAAAAATAAAAATCAAATTTTGTAGTTTATTTTTGGGGTTTTTATTTGTCCCCTACTTGATAAATAAGTTGTTGCAATTTTGGATAATAAATGTGTATATGTATAGAAAGAATTTTTGATAAATGATTATATATATATTAAAAGAAAAAATGTATTTAAATTTTGCCTCTATTATACAAGTAAACAGAAATTTTCTTCTTATTATATATTTCCCTTTGTATAAAAAATTTGAGTCAAAGAAACATGTATGTCGAGGAAAAATCGTTTGTTTATTATTTTGACCCGGGCATCCCCTTTTGATTACTAAAATGAATTTACTTTATTTTAGGGAGTTGATCACTATTACAAGACCGACATTAAAAATTTCACCTTAATCGGCTTCACAAAAGTTACGTTAATTTCACAAAAGTTACATTAATTTTACTATGAAGAGCTCTCTTAGTCTCCTTGAATTTTTCACTGTATATTAATAAAATGAAATTTTTTACCTTAAATAAACTGGATACTTTTGTCCATGTACTGCTGACGTAGCTGGCAATGTCCACTTCACAAAGATATACCAGCTTTTTCCTGTCGGTGTCGCCGCTGCTGTCGTCGCTGCTGGATGTGGTCGTCTCCGCTTGTCACTTTTATTATTTGGTTTGTTTTTCACTCTGCCGGTGTCTAAGCCCCAGGCGACGCTTTGAGAAATTTTAAAATTTCAAGTCACTTTGCCGGTGTTTAGCCCCGGGCACGCTGTTTTTATCAAAATTTGTTTATTATTATTTTCACTGAAGCGCTTTTTGTTATTTTGTTGCCGATGGTTCTCTGTTGTGTTATGTGCTCTATACTTTTACTGGTAGGGGATATTGGGAATCAGTCCGATTCACTGCTGCCACCAGAATTTTGTTTGTTCTGATCCTCCTTCTGTGGTGAGCGGATTTTGGGTATCCCACGCGCTGCCACCAAAATTTTGTTTTGCCGTTGTGGGGGTTGTTCCTCAGGAAGCGCGTTTTCTTGTCCTGAAAAGGACGTTGGATCTCTTTATTTGATTGCTCCTGGAACAACACACTTCAGCAAGGGTTCGTTGCCGTGCTTCCTCTGACCCAGAGGGAAGAGCAACGTCCTGATTGTTCGTGGGACGTAACCTAGGGGATAGTGTCCTTATACCCTGCAACCTCAGTACTGGTTCCTGTACCGATTTCTTTGGAGTCGTCCTGGTATATATATATATATATATATATATAAAAAGAATCATCCAACGTTGGGTGCCAGCACAAAATTTCAAAAGTAATGAAAGCAGTTTTATTTATTTAGTTTTATTGATTTGAAAAATAACTGCTCTGTGGCAGGAGGATCTAGATACTGCGGCCCGGAGATCACGAAACCATTCCTTTATAAAGGAAAAGGAATCGAAAATTGTATCTCAAAGATACACATTTTCGTGCAACAATCTCGATCTTTTGGATATTTCGAGCGAGATGCTGTGTTTACACAAGATAAGAAATCAATTTCTTGAATTCTTACGAAACCATTACGCAGATGTGTGAATGTATCTGCTTTTGAGTTTTTGTTTGTTTAACTCAATGGAATTTTTAGGATAGAGATAACAATCTCTGAATTTTGGATTTGGGTGATGCTGTGGAGCAAATATAGAATAATAAACGAATATTGGATTCGTTTATTGTGAATTTTAATTTTAATTTTGATTCTGGATTTAATTATGCCGTGGGGGCAAATGTTATGCGATAAACGAATGTTTGATTCGTTTATTGCGAATTTTGGATAATGTTTGGGTTTTTTCAGGTTTTGATAGGATTTTGGATTAGGAATGGGAGAAAAAGATGGTAGGGCTTTTTGGAGCACTACATCGCGTTTCAATGTAACTCGGATGTATTTCAAGTCGTGTGTTGCGGGGTAGCAAAATCCGGGGTGTGAAGTAGTTAGTATGTTGTGCTAGACAAAGTTCGAACTAAAATAAATAACTGGAACCGTGCTTCCAAGTGTTTAACGTAGTAAAATTTAATAATTCAATAAAATTTACAAATAGAAAAACAATTTCTTCCGTGTTTAATTGTGCTTTTTCGCTTTGTGAATTTCCTTGTGTGTTAGCAGTGTACGGCGGAACACTAGGACAAACTAAACAATACCGCCAAAAGTCGACTCCGGGAGCCTTAGTGTTTTTCAACCGGTTCATTGGGTCCACTACTTCGTTGAAAGAGGAATCTGGGATCTGAGGCTCAGCTGTATATACTAGGTGTATGGATAAGTTTTTTGCGGTATTTTTGGTAAACAAAAAAAAACGTAATTTTCTAGGGAAATTAATTTTTTTATTCAAAATACTGGCAATCGGCTTCTACACATTTCGCCCATCTTTCAGGTATTTTATGAATAGCATGCCTGGAAAGTTGTGTGTCTTTCGCGGCAAACCATTCGTCGAGGCATTTTCCAACTTCTTCGAAATCGTTGAAGTGCTGCTCTGCGAGCGCGTGTCCCATTGATGCGAAGAGGTGTAACCAGATCGACCCTATGAGTCTTGATCTGAATAAAAACTTACAATTGGGAACCGTCGGTCTTGCCGACTTCAATGTAATGAAGTTTCTATATACAACGTTCACAAAGAAAAAAAAAGCTCATGATAAACGGCCATTAAATCTAAGGAAAGCACGATTTTTCTCGGCGTTGGGATCTCTGGGAATGTATTGCAGAATGAACATGTAGAATGTCACAAAATCCACCTCCAGAAAACTTAGTTATCGTTTTAGAGCCAAAAACGATTGTGCCTCGGTCAACCTCTTCTCTTCTACAAATCGCTAATTAGGTGCGGACTTGAATATTGTTCTGGCGCAAGGCTAATAATCTTGCCCGGAAAAACAAATTATTATAGACAATTTAACAAGTCTCGGGTAAGGACCGGATATCGGTGGAGAGACTTGCTAAATAAGGCCAAGGCCGGATCCCGGTTGTAGTGCCGATGATAATGATCAATACTGTTCCCATGTTTAGAATTCTACTCCTAAGAAAGCGCTCGACCTACTTGATATCATACAGAGAGGAGCAATCCGACATATAGAAAACACAGCGCTGGCACTCGGACTATAGTCACTATCACATGGAAGGTTCGTAGCAAAATACCGTGTAAATGAAGAACAAAGTAAATTAAAACTACTCGTCTGCTTCAAGCCCCTAAAAGTAAAAAAAAACATTGACAGCCATTTACAATCTTAACCTTTTGACAATTTCTATCAACAATATTAAGCAATGGAAAACTTGTATTTTAGATTTTATTTAAGTATTTTTCAACTGACGATTTACATATTTACACTGATTTAAAGGTCACCCTTGAAGAGTCTGATCAGGAGAACCTTGCCGACCTGCCAGAAGGCGAAGAAAACGAAGGAGCAATAGAAATCAAACCATCGGGTAGTCAAAATCAGTCTCAACACATTGGAATGTGACGGAGAGTCGTGGGACTTTGCAAAAAAATTACTGAAAAGGCGCAAAATTTTTTACTAATACGTTAATATGTCTCTTGAGTGTTTAGAAAATATAAAAAAAGTAGAATATATTAAAAAATGTAACAAAACAACAAATTAACAAACAATATGTGTAAAAACAAACTGTTTTTCTAATGCCGAAAATTGTGTCTACAAAGCAAATACAGGATCTAGAAATTAAATTGTAATCTATAATTAAAAAACAAAAATAAGAAAGAAAAAAAAAACCAAAAAAAAAGAGATTTCATTTAACGTTATTTAGTTTGTTGTTTTATTCTTTCATTTGAAATGCATATTTTTTTCTAATGAACACTTGAAAATTACGTGTAATACAAATTGAAATTTTAAATTAAATAACTAACAATCGTTAATACAAAAGTCTTCATTCATTAATTCTTTATAACCCCTTTACAATAAAAGTTCTGTTTGTTTAAGACATTAACTTGATTCTTCTTAAAAAGATTTTGAAGAAAAGTAAAAACAAAAATATGAATAAAACATGTATGAGAATTAATTTTAACTAACCAAAGTGTGAATTTTACGATAGCTCTGAAAACCAAAGTAATAAACAAATTACATACATAAACTATAACTATAACTATAACTATATAGGTACTGGTGTAATATTAAATTGATTCGTAGCTAGTCATTTCCAATGTTTAAACAAGCAAATAGTGAAAATATATAAACAATTAAGTGATGTGAAGCAATAGCAAATTGTAACAAATGGTATATCGATACCCCGAAAGTTTACTTTACATATTCAATTTCAAATAACAACCTTAAAATAGTTTGTTTTGAGACATTATTGTATAACTTGACTCGAATTTTGAAATGAACACAAAAAGAAAACATTTTAAATAGAAAAGAATATATATAAATATATTAACTTATAAATAAATAATATGTATGCAGCTCTTAGTAATGTTCTCTGCGCCTATTCTTCTTATCTTCTTCCTTCATTATAAGTAAATTGATTATTAAAATAGCAACAAAAAGATGAATAAAAAAAAAGAAAACGAAACACAAACTTTAAGTCTTCGAAAAAAAGAAATGTTGTGATCTACTAACATGTGTTTTTAAGATTTATTTTTATAATTGTTATTAAAATTTAGACGGGGTTTTCAATTTTCATTGTAATTTACGTATAGATTGAGATTGCGATTATATAAATGTATAACACCGTAGAATGAAAAATAATTAACACAATCACCGCAATTTGCTAAATAATTGTCTATTTACAATTACACCGGATGTAATTGCTGACATAATTTTTTTGATTTTATCGGTCATTATTTCCGGTTTTCTTTAGTGTTCTAAAAATATGCCAATCACACATCAGAAACGTAACATGAAAAATACTTCCTACTTGTTGTTATTTTAATTATGATTTCATAAATGTACAATAAAAATCAAATAAACACAAATTTTTGTATATAAGAAAATGAGTGAAAAACAAAAACTTCATAAATGTCATTAGCAAAAAAAAAAAAAGAACATTTAGTAAAATAATAAAACAAACAAATATGTCAAAACAGAATAATACAGAAACACTATTACAATAATAATAAACATAAATGGAACAACATAGTCATGCAAACGTTAATGACAGACAAACTATTATAAATATAAACAAGGATAATTTTATTTATTTATTATATTCTTTATTATAAGGGCAGGATCCCTAATTTTTGCTATTTATGTAGAAGATTATACGAATAGCATAACAATGTGCATTCAGATATGAAAGAAATATATGTATACATATATATATATATACAAAATTTAATAATAACTTAATAGAGAAATTATTATTAATTATGGGTTTTCCGACAATTAAATCCAAAACAAACAAAAAATGAAAAAAACACAAATAATTCTAGCAAGAAATAATTTGTCATTGTGTCGGGAGAAACATTATTAACACAGTATCCGTAATCTTCCTTTTCTCATTAAGTTAATGAATTTTTAATGAAAATTAACATCAAACAATTGTATCTCCATTTATTTATTACATTTTCCCACACTATACTCATCCACTTCTAGAATCAGGCATCTGTCCTGAACCCTTCCTCCCAGCTCCTTACGCATCTTCAATGAAACAATTTCAACAACAGATCCCGTATCTTATCCTTTTATATCTCATTTATAATCGAAGAAAACTCCCTTCGTACAAATCTAATGAAATGAGAAAAGAAATCATGTAACTTAAGAGAAAAAGAAAACAAATTTAATAACTACACTTAAATAAATACATACAATTATCGTAAACATTAACTCATGTATAGTAGAGCAAATCAAATGAATTGTAATGGTACACGTATATATATGAAAAAAGAAAAAAAAAACAAAACCAAAAAAAAAAATTGTCTGCATAAGCAACTACTGAATAACCTTCTTGCCTCCTTTTTGCCAATATCTTAATGTGTGAATTTCGTTTGCTTTCTTTTTATAGTTAATTTTTCTCCTTTTTTTTTCTTTTGTATATTTATAATGAATAGTGTTCAATTCTTCTGTGTTAACAACAAAAACAAAACAACTTCACGAAGAAACGTATCGAATAGGAACAAAAAAAAATAAATAAATAAAAATGTGTATTTGCTCTAACATCTGAACACATCACATATAAAAGTACAAGTGTTCAATAGCAAATGTTTATATATATATATATATATATATCTATGTAAAAAAAATTTACACAAAAACATTGAAAGAAGAAAAAAATCTTAAAACTAACAATACACAAAGTTTACAAAGTTGGCTTACTACAGCAAAAAAAAAAAAAAACAAAAACTAAACTAAAACAAAATTTCTATACGTATTTGTTTTAAATTCTGAACATCGGATACCAGCCAAGTTGCAGATACTTTTAATGCGACTGTAGTTTATTGGATATTTAATTAAAATAATGATGAAATTAATAAAAAAAAAACAACAGGATTGCATATATATAAATATAAAAAAATCAAAAGCGAAAAAACAACAACAAAAACCAACATCATATATTGTGTTGGAATTTTAATTAAACATAAACACATCAATTTTAGTTAATAGAATTGTAAAAACAAACAAATGCAAACAATTAATAATTAACATTACATGTGACGCTGGCGTCAAATGTGTGTGCTGTATTTATTTTAAAGATGTGTATTAATAATTAAAAAAGAAAAATGAAATACAAAATCAGATGAAAAGAAACAAACGGAAGCATATTAATTTTAAATAAATCCAAATAAACAAAATGCGCTTTTACAGCTGTTATTTTATATTCAAAGGAAGATATTCGGAGATACATCTGTAAAATAGTCACAATCAGTTGCAGGTTTCTTTTAACACCGTTTTTTATCCCTGCACTTTCTACAGATGTGCTTTTGTTTGATTAATTCAATACGCACACCTCTATCGATGGCAACACTTAAATGTATTTGACAAGTCAGATCATTTGTTATCATTCACTTCAATCTCGTCTCATATGTCAAATAATCATTCAGTGGTGACCGTCAAACAGTGCGGACGTGCCATCGTGTTTCGTGCTTCAAGGTATAAAATTAAAAAATAATTAAATAGAGTTATTGTGAAATTTTACATTACATTATAATAAAAATTCCACCAATCAACAAAGTTAGTGATAAGAACAATCGAAACAAAAGATAAAATATATGAGTGTTGCAGTACAGCAATAAAGCACAAATACATTCAGTCTATCGATTGCTGGTAATAATAATATATCACCAACTCGTTTGCGGCCTGTAACAAGAAGAGACTTGTGGGGAGGGAGTATAGCAACATAGGCACGGTTAACTTCCTCCGCCGTCATATATATGTTCCTTCGTCGTTCCGCCGGACACAAAAAAGGCAAAGCACCAACAGAAATCGACAACCCCAGCGTACACAACAGAAAAAGAAGCAAAACACACGCGAGCCTTAATAGTTCAAACTGTTTTTTTGTTGTTGTTGAGTACAAAACTAATGATACGCGGGCACTTAGTGTTTTCGATTCATCAAAAATGGTTTACACTTTCATTATTTCAATGTATATTAAAGTCGAACAACACTTAAAACATTCCAATTGATACTTTAAACTAATACCCACACGACTCCGGGTATATATTTGCGTATGTTACTGTTTACGCTTCTCCGCTGGTGGCGGAGAGCGGGAGTGAAGTGACCAGCGTGGTCAAAGGATGGAATAAGACTCAGCGATCGTCATCTCATGCAGAGATGATTTCGCTAAGGAAAAAAAGGAAGAGAGAAAAACTTTTCTCTTAAGGGTGTGAATATATTCTTGCCAAGGATATGTTTTATCTCCCACAAGTGTAACGTAGAGTCTCTCTTGTGGGAACAAGAAAACCAGATCTCGTAGTCGAGATCATGGTTGTCTGTGTGTGGACGTTCAGTTCCGATGCTATTCACACGTGCTCGACAGCAGTGGAACAACGAAACAGATAGGCGGCAAAGACAAAAGGGAAAAATGACCAAATACGCCGTTGGTAATGAGGGTCATTGTTTACACGATACCTCGTCGCTACTTTCGACGTTGGGAGAAAAAGGAGCTAAAAGCAAATTGGATGTTTATGGCATCTCTGGCTGCAGTAGAAACCGGGGTCATGTTTGCATTAGGAATTGCTGGATAATTTGGTTTCAGCGTCTATTGCGCTAATTATATGCAGCTGCTTGGGTTGTTTATTGATAAGACAAACAAAAAAGTTTGCCAGGCAATGTGTATGAAAAGGTGCATGACGCGGCTGGGAAAATAGACGGAGCAATATTTATGGTCCCTGTCATGACGGTTACATTAAATGCAATCCGAATTATTTTGCTTACAGGAATTCATCTAAGGAAATTTGACTGGCGACGTAGATGCCGATATTGATTGGAAATTCCTGGTAAGCTAATAAAGAAATCTTAAAGAGCAATGGTATGCGAAGAGAATGCATGAAGGTAAGTTTTCTTTACAGGGACTTAAAGATCATAGATTTGATCTCTTAAATGCGTGCAGCATTTTTAGGTGCCAAATGTGAATGCATTGGCGAGCACTTGAGCGTCATGGGTGATGATTATGGGGTTTTTTCGGGAAGGTAAACCGTGGGATTTGGCGGAACCGCCACAGACTCTTCGAATAAAATATATTCAAGATTAAGCGCCTAAGCTTATACATCTGAAAATCCAACTATGAGGTTACAACAGAAAATTCGTAACCGCGTTGATGTGTCACCGCGAGTCTTAACACATATTCGAATGTACCTAAAAAATGCTGTGGTTCATGTGTATTCCTGGAAGTTAATTAAACCTCACATGGTTGCAATTATTGAAGTTGTTATATTTCCAGTAATGTTCTTCACGGAGTCTGACCAAGACCTCTGGGAAAATGACCCACATGAATTTATTCGAGTGAATTTCAACATTCAACATTTTTGAAGATTTAGTTTGTCTAGTTCCTGCAGCACAAATGTTTCTATATTCAAAATTTGTTAAGATTTCGTTTGTCCGGTTCCTGCAGCATACATGTTTCAATATTCAACATTTTTTAAGATTCTGTTTGTCCAGTTCCTGCAGCACAAATGTTTCAACAATCATCAGGTTAACCTCGGAAGGGAAGTCTACCGACAACTATGGAAATCATGATGCAGGTTATTACATCACCAAACGCTGATGATAAACAAAAGGATGGAGCACTTCATGTGAATGGGACTCTGGCAGATGTGCTTCTGAAAACGAAGATACCGTGGTCAAGCGGAACACGCTTACCACATATATATTTCCTGAGTTTCAATCGGGTTGGACATATGCGGGCCCGTACTGGTTGGGTGGTTCATTACTCTTATGAAATAAAACTAACTTCTGCTTTTCCGATTCGAGTAATTGTTTTGTTTGTAATCGGCGGAAAATAAAATAAAATAATAAATACTTTCTATTTTTCCCATCTTACAAACTCCAATATAAACAACACCAACATTTCAACGTTAAACACATAGGTAGAACAACAACCTAAATAAAGATATTGATCTCATCATTAACAAACGAAAGCTAGTAATTTTACCAAATGATATTACATTTAACAAATCCAAATTACAGTCCACTTTTTAATATCCAAGGTTGTTTCATTTGTCTTAATGCTGCAGAATTCACCACAGGTAAAACAAGAAGTTTTCTAATCGGTCCCAGAATTTCGGTTGAGGACATCATTCGGCTCCTCTTTTAACGATGTTGCAGGTACTTTTCACGACCTACGCTAAAGAACTTAGATACGTCCCGCGTACAATGAAAGAACCTCAAGAAGAGGACGATGACCCATCGGGAAAAACAGTCAAGAGGACAATGCAATTAAATCTAAGCCGTCAGTACCAAGAAAAATTTTGTCAACAAAGGCACATCCGGTCCTATACTTGCAATGTCAACCCAAAAATCGAATTAAAGATGAACAAATCCAAGAACCCCGGGAATTGCGATTTTCACCGCTTCATCTACATCTGTTCCTGGGGCACCGCTTCTCGAAACCTGGGCGCATCGCTGTCACGCGTCCAGGATTTGCCTCTTCTCGCCACCTGGGCACATCGCTGTCACGTGTCCGGGGTTCATCACTTCTCGCCGCCTGGACGCAACGCTCTGAGGGCACCCTCTTATCACCGCCCAGGCATATCGCTGCCACGTGTCCGGGGCACCACTCTAACAGAGTCGGTGTCTAAGTTGGACTTTCGGTAACAGAAGTAGGGGATATAGAAGATGAGGAACAGGAAAGATGCCGGCACCCCTCGGGAGATCATGTCATCGTAAAGCTGTAACGGATTTGGAGTTCACCGCTTCTCGAAACCTGGACAGCATTACAAGAAATAAGATGGACGGGGAGTGATATTATTCAAAAAAACCAATATGACATTTATTACAGCAATTCAATTCAATTTTATTTGGTAGATAATTACATTTATGGTATATTTTACAACTAGTACTTAAGAGATTTAGGATAGCAATTCCTTTACAACTATAATCTTAAATCCATATTTTTTTTATTTTTTTTATTAGACTTCTCTCGGGAGAGGCGAACCTATAGCGTAGAGTGGGCGCCCCGAGATGCCATCAAATAACTGTTGCAGTTCTTTTTGAACAGTTGCAGGTTGAAACGCTCCGGGAACACTCGCGTGGGAAGGCAGTTCCACAGCTTCCCCGCTCTGTAACGGAACGAGTTCTGATACAGGGATGTTCGCGGCGTCGGGAGATGAACCACAAACGGGTGCGATCCGTCGGATTGTCTTGTGGAGCGCATATAAACCGAATTGCGTGGAACAATGCCAAGAATCTCCGAAGAACAGTACCCGTGATAATATCTGTAAAACAGACAGAGGTCGGCTACGCGCCTTCGATGTGATAGCGACTGTAGTCCCGACGTCAGCGCCGAATCGCCGATCAGGCGGATCGCTCGTCTCTGTACGCTCTCAAGTAGGTCGAGGGTATGTTTAGGAGCCGAGCTCCAAACATGAGAGCAATATTCGAGGGCGGGTCTAATTTGGGATTTATATAGGAGAAGAAGTTGGGCCGGGGTAAAATATTTCTTGGCTCTAAAAAGATAACTCAGTTTTCCTGAGGCTGATCTGGCGATACCGTAAACGTGTTTATGCCATGATACATTCCCACAGACCGTGACGCCGAGCAATTTCAAACTTTCCCCAGCCTCGAGGACCCGGCCACTCATCATCAGCTGTGGAACCGATGATCCAGTTTTCTTTGTGAATGTTGTATACTGGGTCTTCGTTGCGTTGAAGTCGACAAGATTGGCCTTTCCCCACTGCAGGACTTTATCCAGATCCTGATTCAGAGAGTCAATCTGTCTACATCTCAGCTGGTGCGACGTTGATGCACCAATCGGCCGATCACTCGAAAAGGAGGAAACAAGCGTACCATCATCCGCAAAACTGAACACTTTGTTATCCGTTGTCTCCAACAAATCATTTATGTGAAGCAAGAACAAGGTTGGAGCCAAAATAGAACCTTGGGGCACCCCCGAATTAACAGGATACGGATCGGAACACTCGCCGTCCACAACAACCCGGATCGATCGATTCTCAAGGAAGCTTTTCGTCCAGTCGCAAAGCTGTTGGGAAAGTCCATATGAACGAAGTTTGCTCAGCAATGCCCCGTGCCAGACGCGGTCAAAAGCCTTGGAGATATCCAATGCGACCGCCCTTGACTCACCATGCCGTTCAATCGCAGATGTCCATATATCGGTTATAAGTGTCAAAAGGTCTCCTGTGGAGCGCCTGCCACGGAATCCGTATTGACGATCATTCAGAAGTCCGTTGCACTCCAAATACTTAACCAATTCTGTATTGATGACTTTTTCCATTACCTTAGATAAAATAGACAGTAATGCTATCGGACGGTAATTTTGTGGGAGACACTTTTTTCCCGTCCTTGGGATTGGCTGAACTCGAGCGATTTTCCAGCAGGCAGGAAAGGTCCTCCGTGCATAAGATAAGCGGAAGAGTCTGCCAAGAACCGGCGATAGTTCTGGAGCACAGTTCCTAAGGACTATTGCTGGTATTCCGTCCGGGCCGGTTGCCTGTAGCGATTCTAACAGATACACACAATTCACAAGCAAAAATAGTGAAGAACACCGAACGAAAAAAATCGAATAAGAAAAATACATCAGAACCGTATACCAAGCGATAAATAAAAAATAATTCACACCAGTGGAATATAGTCGAGTTTGAGAATGAAATTCTAAACACGGTCAGTAGTCTGATGCTTCACTGCTTCGCTTTTCAATCGTTTCATCGTGTGTTCAATTCACCTTCTTCACTATCCTTGCTTAACGCTATAATTGGTGACTACGACGTGATCTTGTACACACAGCATACACTTCCCATAGTAAAGCAGAACTTCACACACGGTCACGACTTCCGCATAGAGCCCAGCCTCCGACGTTTTCTCGTTTCTCTCTCGTTCGTCCGTCGTCCGCATACGAATCTGATCGTAACGAAGTTACTGCGGCGGGAGTGTGTAGCGATTCTAACAGATACACATAATTCACAAGCAAAAATAGTGAAGAACACCGAACGAAAAAAATCGAATAAGAAAAATACATCAGAACCGTATACCAAGCGATAAATAAAAAATAATTCACACTAGTGGAATATAGTCGAGTTTGAGAATGAAATTCTAAACACGGTCAGTAGTCTGATGCTTCACTGCTTCGCTTTTCAATCGTTTCATCGTGTGTTCAATTCACCTTCTTCACTATCCTTGCTTAACGCTATATGCCTTCCTACAATCCAGTTCACGTAGAATGCGTTGAATAGTGCGCGGACGAAATCTCACATCCCGCATGGAAGACTGTACCGGCGAGATCACAGGTGGTTCCAAAAGGCCGGGATCAAGGTTCGAATTCGCGGAAAATAAATTCGCGAATACATTAGCTTTATCCTTTGGATCCGTGACTAATGTCCCGCTGTCTGTCACCAACGGGGGGAAAGAGGAGGATACGAAGTTACCGCTGACAGCATTTGCCATTGACCAGAAGGAGCGCGAAACAGTTGGGCACCGAAGGAGCTTATTGATCACCCTGTCGTTGTGAGCCTTCTTCGCGGTATCAATCGCCTGGTTGCACGCGTTTCTGATTCTAACAAAGTTCGTTCTGTTAACATCGGTGGGATTGGAGCGCCATTGCAAAAGCTCTATTTTTTGCCGCTGTAATCAGCTCGCATTTTTTGTCAAACCAAGGTTTATCAGACGAACTTCGTTTGATGGAATGTGGAATATACATCTCCATCCCCAGAAGAATAATCTCTGATACCGACTCTGCGCAAGCGTTAACATCGGAGTTTCCGAAGCACACCTCCGACCATGGAAAGGATGCGAAGAAATCTCGCATATCGTCCCAGTTAGCAGCCCCATACTTCCATACATGGCGAAGCTGCCTAGGCCGGTTATTCGCTTGATATGCAAGTGCTTGCGCGACAGATACCAAGCAGTGATCTGAGTTTCCCAGTGGCGCAGAAACCTCTACAGTATAAATACTCGGTTCGGATGTCAAAAACAGATCCAGGGTGTTCGCATAATCGCCTCGGGCATCCGGCACTCGCGTTGGTTCCCCCACGAGTTCAGCCAAGTTGTGGCTTACAGCAAACATCTCCGCCAGCCTCCCAGCCTCGTCGGTTCTGTTAGAATGTAACAACCAGTCGGAATTGTGCACATTGAAATCGCCAAGGACAATAATTTCAGAAGCTGGGTGGTTGATCTGTATCCAGTCGACGGTATATGAAAGATGTTCGAAGAATGTCGCCGGTCGATCGTCATTCGGGGAGCGGTAAAGACAACAAATAAATTTAACGGAATTCTTCAGCACGATCCTCAACCATATGATGTCCATATTATTGGGTTCCAACGCCTCCATCCTCTGGCAAGCCAGATTGGACCGCGCGAAAACGCAGACTCCGCCCTTAAAACGGAATCTCGAATGCAAGTCGTATCCTGAGCAACGAAGATATGTCGAATCAGTTGACGAATCGACCTGGGTCTCAGTTAGGGCAAGGATATCAGGTTTCGTTGTTTGCAAATATTGGTGGACGGCGTTTACATTGGTATTGGTGAAACCGATGCCCCTGATGTTACAAAATGCCGTCACCAGTCGAGCGTGGGCCGAGCCTCGAGAGCGAGCCCGGTTATGCGATGACGAACCTCTTAAAGTTCCATTATTTATCATGATATCTGCATGATGTTCCCCCTGGCATAGTCCCCCCCGGAGATCCGAATGGGAGACTAGTTTACCTCCGGAATTCTTTATATCAGAACGTACCATCATGACTTATCCCTGTGTCAGTCCGGGCCATCAGCCACACATCCGAAACACCGTCGAAGATTTCTCTCGGCGATATCGCGGAATGTACAGCGTGACGGGGTGGTATCTCACCTTGGGACTGACTACCACCTAACCAACCTTTTTTCGAACCGGTCCATCAACCAAGCTCCGAAAGATGGCCAGGGATTTCTCCCGACCATTTCACGGAGCCTAAAGGTTGATGGGGTGGTATTTCACCGGGCGCACAGGGCGTTGGGACCCCGGCTACAATGACAATAGCACAATTTTAATGAATAACAAATAATAAATTAAGGGAAAATTACAATAAAAAACCCTTATTTGAATCTTAAGACTAATATTGCACGGGCTTCCGGTTATTTTATATAGTAATGACCTCGATATAATTTTCATAGACAGAGTACATATGTAGTGATTTAGGATAACGCAAGACGGGAAACGAGAACATTGTCCGAAAAAGAACAATTGACGAAGAAGTTTCGATTGATTTTGTCAATAAGGAACTCTACCGGTTTAACGTAAGCGTTTTCATGTAGTTCATGTGTCGAATAATGTCATGGCAAATTCAGCAACATTTTCAATATTTTATTTTGACACCTTTGCAATTTTATTTTGTTTGTGCGAGCACAATTACACCATACAGGGGCCCCGTACAGGAGTATAGCTTGAAAAATGGTTTTAAATATTATAATTTTATTTTCGATGCTAAGCTTTGACTTTCTACACACTAATGGATACATAACTCTTACGACTTTGTTTATTTTGTCAATTGTGGTAGTGATGTGTTTTTGAAAGATGAGTTTTTTATCTAGAATAATACCTAGATATCTACAGTCTTCGGACCAATCAATATCAACTGCACACATACTGAGTTTAGTGCCATTTGGTAGGTAGCAGTGTTTTCTACATCTCGAAAACCAGACAGCTTGTGTTTTATTACCATTTATTTTTATTTTCCATTTCTTGTAATATACTGCTAGTTTGTCAAGAGCTCCTTGCAATGAGTTGTAGACATTAGTGAATAAGGCACCCGAAGAGAAAATGGCCGTATCATCGGCAAACATAGCTACCTGAATGTTTTCACCTAGACATGGTAAATCTGCGACAAACAATGTAAATAATATGGGACCAAGGACCGAGCCTTGGGGTACACCATGGTGGATTTGGTGAGTAGAGGATATGTCGGTTCCTAAACTCACAACATATCTTCTCGAACGAAGAAAGCTCTGGATAATTTTGATAAGCGGTATTGGCAGCTTAAGTTTTAGTAGCTTATAAATCAAGTCATCGTGCCATACCGTATCAAAGGCTTTTTCGATGTCAAGAAGAACCAGCCCGTTGACTCCTTGTCGATGAATTTACCAGCTATGTGGTTTTTAATGCGCAAGACTTGATGGATTGTGCTGTGAACACTACAGAAACCGAACTGAAAGTTTGGTAAGATGTTATTGTCTTCCACAAAACGATCAATCTTTTCCTTAATGATTTTTTCTAAGAGCTTACTTAGACAGCTAAGTAGACTAATAGGTCTGTAGCTTTCGGGGCTGTTCTTCGGTTTGCCGGGTTTCGGGATAGGTATTACTTTTGCTGTTTTCCAACAGCCCGCAAAATAACAATTCTTAAGACAAGCGTTGAAAATGAACGTTAAATAGTTACTTGCAGCAGGTGGAAGTATAGCGTTTGAAATAATAGTGAAGAAGATCGTGTGATTCGATCTGACGCTATGACAGCTCGAATCACGAAAAAAATGTTACCTAAGCGTTACTCATCAGGCTACTGACCGTGTTTGGTGTTTGATTTCCAAACTCGACTATATTCCACTGAAGTGAATTATTTTTATTTATCGCTTGGTATACGGTTCTGATGTATTTTTCTTATTCGATTTTTTGTTCGGTGTTCTTCACTATTTTTACTTGTGAATTGTGTGTATCTGTTAGAGTTGCCACAGAACTGCTTTGATTAATTTGTTGTTAATATTATCGAGACCCGCAGCCTTTTTTGATTTCGATTTTTTTATCAATTCGTTAACGTTGCTGATATTAGTTGCGTAAGTACTTTCAGCTGGTGTTTGAGAAAGTACATGGATAGTGTTAGCAACTTCAGCTTCAGTATACGCGTCGCTTAGATGCATAGATATGGAGTGGTTCTTACTAAACGTGTTAGCAAGTAGGTTCGATTTCTCCACTGAAGAAATAAACAACTTGTCGTGAACTTTAAACGGAGGAATACTTGACCCTCTCTTTTTCATAATTTTTGATATTTTCCATAACGGTTTGCTTGCTTTGTCAAGAGAGGAAAGGTGTTTATTCCAACACTTGTTCCTATATGCTGAGATTTCGTTTTTAATGATATTATTTAAGACTTTAACATTAACTAGAAAACAATCGATTCTATAACGCAGCCATTTTCTTCTTTCAGAGTTTCGTAGCCTAATCAGATGTAAGATATTTTTAGGAAGCGGTGCCTTATCAACTGGAGCAGTGGAACATTTAGGTATCGCAAGATCGGCCGCTCTATTGATAACAGAAACAAAATTGTTACATAGGATATCAATGTGCTCGCTGCAGGTTATAGAATTTAGGCTGGTATCACCTAGAACCAAGTTCGTGTTTATATATGATTTATAACAATTCCAGTTGGCGGCGGAATAGTTGTGGTATAAACTGGTACGATTTACAGCTACTGTATGATTCACTGTGAGGCTGAGCGGAAGGTGGTCTGAACTTAACGCATTTAGAGTTAATGGTACTGTGCAGTAATTTGGAATATTAGTGATATGTAGATCAAGAGTTGAGGGGTTCTTGTTAGCACTCGCTGGGATATAGGTGGGGAGAAGTGGATAAAGTATGGAAAAACTTGGGCTGGATTCAGTAACATCTAGTAAAATGTTACCCCAGCAGTTTTTCCTAAGACAATTCCACGACTGATGTCTGCAGTTTAGATCACCACCAATAATTACCTTGTTTCTTGTGTTGACTCTATACAATTTTTGCAGATCCCGCTTAAAGTAAGTAGATTTCTCAATGTTTCCATTTCCACCAGGGAAATAGACCGAAAAAAGACTCACCTTGGAGTTATCACTTAATGTTACATCTATACTAATTTCCTCAATTAACTTAAGGTGCAATGAAGGACGCAAGGAATGTTCTATAGATTTCTTCACAAGAATGGCGACACCTCCACCACTAGCATGTACCCTGTCTAGGCGATAACATATGTAATTTTGATGAGAGAAAGAAATGTCTTGTTTGAGCCAGGTTTCTGAAACAAGTGCAATGTCAATATTAAAATTTATCAAGAAACTAAAAAATTCATGCTTTTTGTTTTTGATGCTTCTCGCATTCCAAGTTATGATGTTAAGAGAGTTTCTTAACATGTTTTTTCCGAGTATATGTACATAATAGCTAATGAAGTAATGACGTTAAATTGGTCAGCTTTAGTTTTTTTTTATTAGACTTCTCTCGGGAGAGGCGAACCTATAGCGTTCTTTTTGAACAGTTGCAGGTGCGCTCTGGGAACACGCGCGTGGGAAGGGAGTTCCACAGCTTCCCCGCTCTGTAACGGAACGAGTTCTGATACAGGGATGATCGCGCCGTCGGGAGATGAACCACAAACGGGTGCGATCCGTCGGATCTCCGAAGAACAGCACCCGTGATAATATCTGTAAAACAGACAGAGGTCGGCCACGCGTCTTCGATGTGATAGCGACTGTAGTCCCGACGTCAGCGCCGAGTCCCCGATCAGGCGGATCGCTCGTCTTTGTACGCTCTCAAGTAGGTCGGGGGTATGTTTAGGAGCCGAGCTCCAAACATGAGAGCAATATTCGAGCGCGGGTCTAATTTGGGATTTATATAGGAGAAGAAGTTGGGCCGGAGTAAAGTATTTCTTGGCTCTAAAAAGATAACTCAGTTTTCCTGAGGCTGATCTGGCGATACCCGATACGTGTTTATGCCATGATACATTCCCACAGACCGTGACGCCGAGCAATTTCAAACTTTCCCCAGCCTCGAGGGCCCGACCACTCATCATCAGCTGTGGAACCGATGATCCAGTTTTCTTTGTGAATGTTGTATACTGTGTCTTCGTTGCGTTGAAGTCGACAAGATTGGCCTTTCCCCACTGCAGGACTTTATCTAGATCCTGGTTCAGAGAGTCAATCTGTCTACATCTCAGCTGGTGCGACGTTGATGCACCAATCGGCCGATCACTCGAAAAGGAGGAAACAAGCGTACTATCATCCGCAAAACTGAACACTTTGTTATCCGTTGTCTCCAACAAATCATTTATGTGAAGCAAGAACAAGGTTGGAGCCAAAATAGAACCCTGGGGCACCCCCGACTTAACAGGATACATATCCGAACACTCGCCGTCCACAACAACCCGGATCGATCGATTCTCGAGAAAGCTCCTCGTCCAGTCGCAAAGCTGTTGGGAAAGTCCATATGAACGAAGTTTGCTCAGCAATAGCCCGTGCCAGACGCGGTCAAAAGCCTTGGAGATATCTAATGCGACCGCCCTTGACTCACCATGCCGTTCAATCGCAGATGTCCATATATCGGTTATAAGTGTCAAAAGGTCTCCTGTGGACCGCCTGCCACGGAATCCGTATTGACGATCATTCAGAAGACCGTTGCACTCCAAATACTTAACCAACTCTGTATTGATGACTTTTTCCATTACCTTAGATAAAATAGACAGTAATGCTATCGGACGGTAATTTTGTGGGAGACACTTTTTTCCCGTCCTTGGGATTGGCTGAACTCGAGCGATTTTCCAGCAGGCAGGAAAGGTCCTCCGTGCATAAGATAAGCGGAAGAGTCTGCCAAGAACCGGCGATAGTTCTGGAGCACAGTTCCTAAGGACTATTGCTGGTATTCCGTCCGGGCCGGTTGCCTGTAGCGATTCTAACAGATACACACAATTCACAAGCAAAAATAGTGAAGAACACCGAACGAAAAAAATCGAATAAGAAAAATACATCAGAACCGTATACCAAGCGATAAATAAAAAATAATTCACACCAGTGGAATATAGTCGAGTTTGAGAATGAAATTCTAAACACGGTCAGTAGTCTGATGCTTCACTGCTTCGCTTTTCAATCGTTTCATCGTGTGTTCAATTCACCTTCTTCACTATCCTTGCTTAACGCTATAATTGGTGACTACGACGTGATCTTGTACACACAGCATACACTTCCCATAGTAAAGCAGAACTTCACACACGGTCACGACTTCCGCATAGAGCCCAGCCTCCGACGTTTTCTCGTTTCTCTCTCGTTCGTCCGTCGTCCGCATACGAATCTGATCGTAACGAAGTTACTGCGGCGGGAGTGTGTAGCGATTCTAACAGATACACATAATTCACAAGCAAAAATAGTGAAGAACACCGAACGAAAAAAATCGAATAAGAAAAATACATCAGAACCGTATACCAAGCGATAAATAAAAAATAATTCACACTAGTGGAATATAGTCGAGTTTGAGAATGAAATTCTAAACACGGTCAGTAGTCTGATGCTTCACTGCTTCGCTTTTCAATCGTTTCATCGTGTGTTCAATTCACCTTCTTCACTATCCTTGCTTAACGCTATATGCCTTCCTACAATCCAGTTCACGTAGAATGCGTTGAATAGTGCGCGGACGAAATCTCACATCCCGCATGGAAGACTGTACCGGCGAGATCACAGGTGGTTCCAAAAGGCCGGGATCAAGGTTCGAATTCGCGGAAAATAAATTCGCGAATACATTAGCTTTATCCTTTGGATCCGTGACTAATGTCCCGCTGTCTGTCACCAACGGGGGGAAAGAGGAGGATACGAAGTTACCGCTGACAGCATTTGCCATTGACCAGAAGGAGCGCGAAACAGTTGGGCACCGAAGGAGCTTATTGATCACCCTGTCGTTGTGAGTCTTCTTCGCGGTATCAATCGCCTGGTTGCACACGTTTCTGATTCTAACAAAATTCGTTCTGTTAACATCGGTGGGATTGGAGCGCCATTGCTTAAAAGCTCTATTTTTTGCCGCTGTAATCAGCTCGCATTTTTTGTCAAACCAAGGTTTATCAGACGAACTTCGTTTGATGGAATGTGGGAAATACATCTCCAACCGCAGAAGGATAATCTCTGACACCGACTCCGCGCAAGCGTTAACATAGGAGTTTCCGAAGCACACCTCGGACCATGGAAATGATGCGAAGAAATCTCGCATATCATTCCAGTTAGCAGCCCCATACTTCCATACATGGCGAAGCTGCCTAGACCGGTTATTCGCTTGGTATGCAAGTATTTGCGCAACAGATACCAAGCAGTGATCTGAGTTTCCCAGTGGCGCAGAAACCTCTACGGTATAAATACTCGGTTCGGATGTCAAAAACAGATTCAGGGTGTTCGCATAATCGCCACGAGCATCCGGTACTCGCGTTGGCTCCCCCACGAGTTGAGTCAAGTTGTGGCTTACAGCAAACATCTCCGCCAGCCTCCCAGCCTCGTCGGTTCTGTTAGAATGTAACAACCAGTCGGAATTGTGCACATTAAAACCCCCAAGGGTAATAATTTCAGAAGCTGGGTGGTGGATCTGTATCCAGTCGACGGTATATGAAAGATGTTCGAAAAATGTCGCCGGTCGATCGTCATTCGGGGAGCGGTAAAGACAACAAAGAAATTTAACGGAATTCCTCAGCACGACCCTCAACCATATGATGTCCATATTATTGGGCTACAACGCCTCCATCCTCTGTCAAGCCAGATCGGACCGTGCGAAGACGCAGACTCCGCCCTTAAAACGGAATTGCGAATGTAAGTCGTATCCTGAGCAACGAAGATATGTCGAATCAGTTGACGAATCGATCTGGGTCTCAGTTAGGGCAAGGATATCAGGTTTCGTTGTTTGCAAATATTGGTGGACGCAGTTTTACAAACACTAAGCTTGGTTACAACTTCATTAAGAAGAGAGTTTATCTCGCTAAATGAGAACAAGTTATCATTACTTATAGTTTCAGACGGATTTTTCTTCGTGAGTGTAGTATCACTGTTGGAAGGTTGCTGGGTTTGATGGAGGCCAGCAGCCCAGGTGGATGAAGGAAGTGAAGGTTGACGCACAGATCGGGGTAGTGGAGGAAAATTATCAATGGATAATCGGTCCGGCAGTGGCTGCTGTTTGTCACTCGGAGGCTGTAGGGACGTTGTATTTCCTGTATCACGTCCACGTGGGGATAATTTGCGGCGAATGTCTATGTACTGCTTTCGGCTAATGCATTCTGGATCGGTGGATTTATGTGGCCCACTACAATTTGCACACTTGATGACCTCATTCGTTTTGCAGTCAGATGTTTTATGGTTTCCCGAACAGTTTGCTCAGAAGATATTTATGTGACAATGCATCGAGCCGTGACCGTAAAGCAGGCAATTGTGACATTGTGTGACCTTACCTGGATTATGTTTTTTAAAGTCCCAGCGAACGATGGTTTTGAACAAGGTTGAGTAGTTCCGTTTTAGCTCGTTTAATTGAACAGTACCGCGTTGAATGTAGACGATGTACAAGTAGTGTTTGTACAGGGCTTTTGTTGACGAATTTAATTTGATGGTTTTAACATCTAGGCACTTAATCCCGAGTGCAATTAGTTCATTTTTCTAATCAAGTCTAATCCGGATAACACTACCTTTAATGGACGATTTTCCTTACGCGAGTGGGTAAAAAACTCACATTTTAACCGTAGGAGTTCGGTTCTGATTTTGTTATATATGTCCATTGTTGGGGCACATATTTTTTGTCCAAGCGATATGTTTTTAATTAAGTATTTGTCTATCTTAATGTTGCTCAAAATATCACGCAATTGGCGGAACGGTTTCTTTAGGAAGTTCTGCGCACTGTTCGTCATTGGTCGGATCCATTTCGGGAGAGTCTTCCATCAGACTTTGAAGTGGTTGAAAAAAGTTAGTGTTTGAACACATTTTAGATTTTTCTAGCACTTTATTGTTCACTTTTGAAAGTTTATCGGGAGGAGTTTGGCCGCCAATAACGGGGTCGTAACGCAACCGTTTGCGCTTAATTTTGTTTAACACACGTGGCCCAGGGGCCATAACTTAACGGTTTTAACACTTGTTCAAATTTTTGTATGCGGAAAACGAGGCAAAGAAAACAAGATAATGATAATTAAATTGTGATAATTATTGTGAAAATAACGGTTCATTAAGATAAATAGCACGAGCAAAACTGTGAGACAAGTTGTCTGTTTGAAAGTCAGCCAGGTACTGATTTCATTACAGCTGTCATGCAAAACACCATGTGCTATGCACTCTTCGCGTGCGAGGCAAGTTTAAGAACATAAGCCTCATAAATGGTCACGGACCTACAGAGGAGTCCCCTGACGACGAAAAAGAAGAATACTACAAGAACGTCGAACAGGCCCTCAATGCCTGCCCAAGATACGATGTGAAAATCGTTCTTGGTGATTTGAATGCCAAAATAGGTCGGGAGCCAGTTTTCAGGTACTACGCAGGTTCCCCTAGTTTGCATGAGAACACTAATGACAGTGGACTACGAGTCGTCGAACTGGCAGTATCAAAGAACTTGGTCGTTGCGAGTACCAGGTTTCCGCGTAAAGATATCCACAAAGCCACCTGGGTACCACCTGATGGAGCCACTCACAACCAAATTGACCATATGTTGATAGATCGCCGCCACTCCTCGAGGCTGATGGCGCTACGAACGTACCGAGGTGCCAACGTCGACTCGGATCACTATCTTGTTGGTATAGTTTTCCGAGCTCTGATTTCATTACGGAGACGTATTGGATCCGCGGATCATGCTCGGATCAATACGGCTGCCTTACGCAATGAGATCACCAGCAACACCTTTGGTCATGTGCTAAGACGCCCTCGATGGGCTCAACGGAGGGAGAGTAAGACCTGGGGCCAGAATGCCGGGCGTAGAAGAGAAATGGACACGCCTTAAGAATACTGTCATTAGTATTGCCAACTCCATCTTAGCTATATATAATAGTTGTAGAGATCGGAACGACTGGTTTGATGATGAGTGCGAACTAACGACTGAACGTCAGAATGCTGCATACCGTGCGGTAATGCAGCAGTCTCATAGAACGCGGGTACGCGAGGAGAAATACAAAGAGCTCAGAAGATCTGAAAAAAGACCACAGACAAAAGAAAAGTGCCTGAAAAAAAAACCTGTCTGTGAAATAGAGAAAAGTAAAGAGCGAGGTCCCCACCAGGCGCGGAAGTTCTACCAAATAATCCGCAGCATGGTGCAGTAGACACCACGCTGCACTTACTGTAAGGAGGTAATCTGATCACCGATCTTGAAGGCATTCTGGAGCGATGGGAAGTCCACTTCAATGAACTGCTAAATGGTCAGCTCACAGAAAAATTGGAGGCTCCACCATTGCAAGATCAAGATCAAATGCTGCCGCCACCAAGCATTGAGGTAACATTAAAAGCCATAAGACAGCTCAAATCAAATAAAGCCCCCGGAGCTGATGGCATACCAGCCGAGCTGATCAAACAAGGAGGCGCAGCGTTACATCACGCGATTCATAAGGTCGTGGTGCACGTATGGGAGCAAGGGGAGATGCCGGAAGATTGGCGTCGTGGAATAATTTGCCCCATACATAACAAGGAAGATATCACAGTGTGCAGCAACTGTAGGGGTATAACATTGCTGACTACCGCCTATAAGATACTCTGCTCTCTCCTCCAAGATTGGACAGCCCCACACGCTAAAGTTATCATTGGTCAATATCAGTGTGGCTTCATCCCAGGCAAATCAGCAATTGATCAGATATTCACCCTTAGGCAGGCGATGGAAAAATGTTTCGAATTTAAGATTCCATTATATCATCTATTCATAGATTTTAAAGCCGCCTACGACAGCATAGCCAGGGTAGAACTATATAATGCCATGAGAAAATTCGGCATTCCAGACAAATTGATACGACTTTGTAGGTTGACCATGACCAACGTAACTAGTCAAGTAAAAATAGCGGGATTGCTGTCCAAACCAATAAACATTTTTAATGGACTCCGACAAGGGGACGGTCTGGCCTGGCTCCTCTTCAACCCGGCGTTGGAAAAAGCAATCCGTGACTCTGGAATTACATTATCATCATCATCGGCACTACAACCGGGATCCGGTCTTGGCCTTATTTAGCAAGTCTCTCCATCGGTATCCGGTCCTTATCCGAGGCTTGTTGAATCTTCCATAATAATTTGTTTTTCCGGGCAAGGTTATTAACCTTGCGCCAACCTTTCTCGGGATTGTGGGTTACGTTGTACGGCAGAAATACCGGGTGCCACAGGGGCACAGGTTCACCACGCTTATCCAACGTCTTTTGTACACAATTTTTTTAATATTGAAACCAAACGTTCCGACTCATAAATATCAATTCATTTATTGTACACAACTTTTATAATGATAAATTAAATGTTCGCACTTGCAACTATTCTTTGGTGCACACATTTTATAATGATAAATTAAATGTTCGCACTTGCAACTACTCTTTCGGTGCACAAATTTTATAATGATAAATTAAAAGTTCTCACTTGCAACTATTCTTTGCTGCACAAATTTTATAGGCGCTATTGGCTCCTCGACCAGACTATGTCAACCGCAATTTCAGACTACACGAATAAATTAACTAATCCCTTGGGACGCCCCACGAGGGATGTAAATTAACGTGTGGGCGCAACCTGCCCCCACGGAATCCGAATCGCGATTACCAAGTTCATCGAAGCGATAGAATACCACACATTCGATCATCGCCTCGATGACCATATAAGGTAAAGTATCCCTTTTGCATTTTGTTCAACACAAAAAGGGGTTGAAATGCACACACGATGATTGCTTTTGCTGTTCATCGTGTGTGTCCGCAAGTACACAGACACAGCATAAATCCCATTTAAAGCTCGCAGCAGGTGCGAGTAACTCAGCTAAAAAAGGGATTGAAATGCTTACACGATCAACGTGTGCGTAAAGCATTATTGCCGATCGTGTACATCACATTTCCATAAAGGGATATGTTTATTCGACCATCATGATGTGGAACTTCACGCTGCTTGGGCGCGCTTTGCTGGTGTCCTCTGGTATGAATCGCCATACGCGTGTGTGCGAAAATGCTTTCGTCTTATGCGCATGGATAATGTCAGGCGACTATGTCGACCACGTGATGTTGCATCGAGCCGTATTTCAGGGGCATTTCGCTGGTGCCAACAAATTTGCTTGTCGGTCGGGTGGTCGATCGATGTGGGTATAGACGATCACGAAAAGGAAGAAATATCTCCTGTGGTATGTGGTAGACACATTAGGAGGTATTTCTTTGATACTTGTTGGGCAATGTTGATTGCTGTATGTGCAACCGTATTGCCTTTAAGGAACATGATGCGTTTCGTACGACTATGCCCTTGTGGTGAATGTCCGTTGTTGCTGATGTATTTTTTATATCAGCAAACATTATGTTTCACAGGTTTTTCTGTGGTTATGGTTTTTACTAAGGCAGGTAAGTACATGCTTTTTATGAAGTAGGACGCGCGTGAAAATGGTTACCTGGTGGTAGATGAGCAGGTAAGTAGTGGCGTTCGAAAGAACCGCCACAGGATCTCTCTGCATACAGTGGTTCACTACTTGGCTGGTGCTAAAGTAGTTATCCAGAGGTGTCACGTGGAGACTGCATGTCAACTTAGATTGAACACGCACAAGGATCGTCCTGCCCTTCGCCGGGTTGAAAGCAGAGACTTTACCCCGTATGTTCGTTCCCACCCACTCTGGAATTACAACTAGAGAGAATATTGTTACCAAGTCCAGCCAGATACTTGCCTACGCAGATGACATCGACATCATCGGTAGATCCGATTCGGTTGTACAGGACTCCTGCACCCAGATCGAGCAGGCGGCACAAAAACTGGGACTGCATATTAATGAGGGGAAAAATAACTACATGGTGGTAACTTCTGCGAAGAGAAGCCCTAACGTTGGTCAAACTATTATCATTATCATCCGCACTACAACCGGGATCCGGTCTTGGCCTTATTTAACATGTCTGAGGCTGAGCTAAGAGGAGCCTGTCCGGAAAGACCTTTGTGGCAGGATGTGCGGAAGGAGACAGCGCGGCAGACCTTGTCTGCGATGGAGGGATGGCGTAGACCAGGACGTCCAGAGCCTGGGAGTGCCAAACTGGATGACATCGGCTCGAAATCGGGACCGGTGGAGAGACTTGCTGAATAAGGCCAAGACCGGATCCGGGTTGTAGTGCCGACTATGATGATGAAAAAAAAATGAGCAATCTTCGTGCTAGCTTGTGGGAACTTTAAAATGAAAAGTGTTACATAATTAACAATGTTAATTACCACCCGCCCCTTTCCATCTAAATCAATGCACAAATTCGCGTCCTTATCCGAAAGTCACACACCTATCATATCCAAAAACCACATTATCCTACACTTCAATAGCACTTTGCAAATTCTAATCACATTTTCACCATCCCTTACAATACATTATCCTATCCCAACAGCGATAATTGATGGTCAAAACATTGTATATAACATACAAACATTTTCCAGCCTTTTCGTCCCCTACCTCGAATTTTCGTAATTCTCGAATCAAAAGAATTACAAAATTCTCTTAACGAGGACCTTGAATATTTTCACATTTTAAGTACAATGACCCTTTCCAGCAAATTTACCGCTATCCTATACACCTGGATTCGCTGAAAGTGGTCAGGTTCGCGAGAGCCAATGCACAGGAGATCTGATGGCCTACCTTACCGAAAAGTGGAGCCATTCCACCCACTACCTCGGTGAAAGCAAGGTGGTCGCATTGGTTATCTCAAAAGCCTTCGACAGAGCTTGGCATCCAACCCTTTTGTCAAAATTGCATTTATATGGAGTGGACAATTCTCTGATCCAATGCATAAGAGACTACCTTTCTGGCAGTTCAATTCAAGTGGTTCTTGATGATGTCAAATCTGTCCCCTGTTGAATAGGAATATAAGGTTATACGTAAGGAATATACTCTTGCCATCTGTTTTCGGCAGACATTACAACACACATTGTGGAAGTGATCCGTTTAGTCTCCGTTTCAGTTCCTAGCCCGTTGGCCGCGATATCTGCTAGAGTGTGCTAATCTGATGCGTTCAGTCTATTTTAGATGTATGGGTAGATAATACAGCTGATCGTTCTTCAGCCGAACAGCAACAGTGAGTAAAAATTTTAATTCATCTTGATACCTCGATATCCCTTCAAATATTCCATAACAATGAATGAATGAAGTGAGGGGAGAACCCTCAGTTTATTTCGCTTAGTACAATTAGTATAAACTTATAAATAGACTTACGAACTAACTTAAAAACTAAGGCATGCGGGTTGGGGGTGGGGGTAAAGTAACTTAAAAACTGGAATGGGGAACTAAACAAAGATGGATAGAATAATAGTATAAGTGGTAGAACAGAGAAAGGCGAGGATAAGCCGAATGCTAGGGTGTGAGTATGAGTGCGGGAGAGTGTAGGTGGTAAGCGCGGTGGGGTCAGGGGGGGCAACAGAGGAGAGGACGTTTGAGAGCGGAAGAGGTGAGATTGAAGTAAAAAAAAGTGGAGTGAGAGTTTGCCCACCCCTGCATTCGCGAAATAGGTTCACGAGAGCCGTAAGAATTGTGATGTGCGGGCAAATAGAAGAGTCGAGGGTTTCGCAGGTTTCGGGGATTAATGGAAAATGTGACGGAGGAGAGCAGGCTTGGGCAGTTGATTGAACCTGAGAGTAGACGGTGGGTGAAGAGGATGAAGACGGCTCGGGTGTGGTTGTAGAATCAGAGGATTTTCCCAATTCAATCCTCGGGGGGAATTCTTTTGGCCAGCGTTTCACAAAACCAAGAACAGAGTTGGCCTTGAGAATAATGTCATCAATATGTGGGATGAAGTTAAGCTCCCTATCACATGGGATGCCAGGGTCACGAATAGTTTGTGCAGGTGTTATCTGTTGGTTGAGTAAGACATTGGAACGTAGCAGGGAGGGGAATCGTTTACGGGAGAAGGTGATTGAGTGACATTTGGCAATATTTTGTTTGAGGCAGTTGTTTTGGCACTAAGTTAAAAAGCTGTCGAGATCCAATGTGTACTCCCACCATGTTTGCTCATTCAAGGATATTTAATCCAAAAAGTACAAAAAAGTACACCTTTGACAGAACATACGATCAGGTCGTTTCTGCATTTAAACGAACCTGGGAATGAAAAGTATTGGATTCTGGAGAAGGAAACATCATCATCATTATCGGCACTACAACCGGGATTCGGTCTTGGCCTTATTTAGCAAGTTTCGAGCCTTGTTAAATTTTCCATAATAATTTATTCGTACGGGTAAGGTTATTAGAAGGAAACATAGATGTCTGTTAATTTGAAAATTTTATTCCATGGTTATGTGCACACTACTCATACTAAACTTAATATTAGAAGAACTAAGGGTTCGCTTAAAATTATAATCCAACAGGATGATCAATTTTGTTGTCACTCGCGCAATCTTTGTCGCTCTAGACTAGAAAACATTTACCTCGAATATACATTTTAAAAATACAAGAAGGCTTCAGTTACGCCTCCGATCTCGCCTTCGGTTCATCCTTTTTTCTCTGGCCGGAGGCTTATAAGTAGGTAAATCTATATGCACTCCGCTCCGCACTTCAGGCAGGGGCTTTAAACTTTGTGATTCTGTCACGTCATTGGTGTAATAGGTAACTTCGTTGGTTGAGTGTGGTTCTTCGATATTGGTGCCTTTATTTTTTGGCAACAATTCGAATATGTTTTTATGATTTTTTGATTCCGCTGGTATCAGGTCGTACAACTGTGTGGATTTGGAAATGCTATTCTCCAGCCTGACTTGACGTCGAATATAGTCCTGTTCTACGCGGGGTATATATCTAGGCTTCCGTTCTTCTTTACCCTCTTTACCCTCTTCCTCTTTAGCGCCTAAGTTGAAGAATTTCGGTGCTTGAACTGATATTAATGGTAGTAGGGTCTCCCTAGCGTACCGCTCGGCACGTTCGAAAAGTTCACCGAGCCTAAAGGGTAAAAGTTGCACAGTTGTTGTTTCAGTGTGCGATCGAAAAGTATCGTTTTTAGGCGGTTTCCTCTGACGTGGAGTTGTAGACTTAAGAACTGGCTCAACAATTTCATCGAGCTGTCCGTTTTCTTGTAAATTGCGACCTTTGTTGACTGCCAACCGACGATCTTTTAAGACCGGCTCGAATATCTCAGAGACTTCCGAAACTTCGGAGAAACTTCTACTCGTTTCTCCGGGATCTTTATCTAATGAATTACCTTCAAACCAGGCATTGGCACTTATATCATCTGTTGTTGTGGTGCCATTGTCATTTGCCTGGGATTGTGATTCAAGATTATTTTCATCTTTGCGCCTCTTAATCATTTCTACAGCATCACTTATGTTCGTCTTTTCAGATTGAGGTTTGTCTGTGGTGATCTCCGTGGTAAAACTGCCGTAATCGGATTCATTCGGGATCTCACAGTTTCCTGAATTCAAACGGAAATGGACCGGAATACCGGATGATAACTTAACTTGAGGCTTGCATGTTGAATGAATCCGGCCGAAACTATCTGTGAGAAGAATTTTATCGATATCCCAATGGGGCAAACCTTTAGATAACCAGCCACTATATGACTTGTATTGTAAGCTCAGACTAGTGGGGAAGCCCAGAGCTGGATGCGGAACGATAATCTTTGATACAATATCACCGGCGAAAAATTCCGTATCGCCTTTCCTGAAAACGAGCATTTTGTGGCTTATTTGAAGTTATCTCATCCATTTATTACTTACTCTGATATGAGAAATGTTTCGTTGAGTCCACCCTCTCCTTCCAACGTGGCTTCAATGCGACCTATTGTCCTCAGAGGTAAGTCATTGAATGAATTGAAGATCTGAATCTGAAATTGATGCGCACAGAACGGTTCTTCCTCCCGAGTCACCAGGTAGAGTTGACCTCGGCCGGTCGATTTGTCAGCATAGTATCCCATGTTTCCACATTGCGCTCCGTTACCAGTCGCGTTTGCCTCGTATTTTGAGCACGGAAAGCATTTCCCTTTTAGGAAGACATCATAATTACTACAAGGAAATGCAGGAAATTGACATCTTGGCGCCACAGAGTCAATGAAAAACTTATAAGCTCGCCTATGGTTGCACAACGATCGACCTTCTTCGTCCTCTGTGGTTTGAGCTAAAAGGAAAAATTGATTTCTCGTTATAATTGATTACAAATTCAATGTTATGGAAACGGCGTACACCAAATGAAATCCGTTACGGCTCCAACAAAAAGATTCGAGCAACCTGTCTGGACTCGACCGCCATTCGGGTAAAAGTCTACATGACCCATCGGTTGCCAAGACCCTAATCCGCCTAGAATTAGGTTCTCCCCATTGGAGTGAATCACATCAACAAAACTAGCATCAGCACTATCCAAACGAACTTTGGGATGTTGTGCTTCAAATAGAGGACCAGCTGGATCTAGGCCGGTAATCCGACTAAGACCAGGTAGCTCAGCTCCAGCGAAACCAGAAACATGGGCCCCTAAACTGAATCCAATCAGGTGAGTCTTCCCTAGGTCTAAACCATTATTTTCCTTTAGGTTGCTTATCAACATAGCGACTTGTTTTCCCACCAATCTGGTATTAGCTGCCGCCTTGACATAGTTTGGGAATGTCGCGCCCTTTGACCAGTCGACACATATAACAATGCAATCCTCTACAGCCATTAAGGCAGTTTTCATTTCGTAGATCCAGACGTGAGGACATGCCGAACCAAATCCGTGAATTATGACGCGTATAGAAAGTTTATCTAGTCCTCGTAGGTCGTCCATTGTGAAAGATGACTTCGTCAAGGGTGTAAGTGTATCATTGGTAGCGTTCGATGTAGTTTCCAATTTTTTTGAGAAGGCAGCAGTCATGTTGATGAAGGGCAACTCCATAAGTGGTTGGTCACTCCTGGAAGAGAATATATTAAGTAACTGACTAAAAATGGATGGAAAGATGTGATAATAATTTCTTTAACCATAGACGTTAATTGCGCGAAGATTGCAACTTGCAGCATACCTGTAGGTTCAACTGACGTGTGCTGTTTAATGACAGTTGCGGGTATAAGGTTCTTTACTACATCCTGAAAATTTGTGACAAGCACCCTGAAAATTCAGGACAGTCTATCCAATGAGGAACTATAATGCATTGCTTTTTTACGTCGCTCCTCTTGTTATACATTGTATAGAGTTTATAGAGTTTAAGAGGTTTAGTGGGGCTACCATCCCATTTATTGGCTTAATTCAAGCAACATAAGTCATCATCATCATCTTCGGCACTACAACCGGGATCCGGTCTTGGCCTTATTTAGCAAGTCTCTCCACCGGTATCCGGTCCATATCCGAGATTTGTTAAATTATCCATAATAATTTGTTTTTCCGGGCAAGGTTATTAGCCTTGCGCCAAAGCAACATAAGTATCTACAACTAAAGTATATATAATACCTATTATATATAACTTACAAACTAAAGAGGGTAAGAACTATCTTAACTAAGCTTAACCTAAGGTAAACAGGGCATATTATGAAGGCAAGAGTAGGGGCGGGGGGTGGGGGCAGGTTAGAGAGGAAAGCGTAAAAAATGCTATAGCGTTTGCTACGATACTGAAGAGTGTGTGATTCGAACCGATGCTATCACAGTAAGAATCACTAAAAATTTAACCAATGCTCAACACATCAGGCCACTACCGCGTGTACGAATTCGACTTTTAAACTCAAGTACACTCAACTGATGTGGAATTGTTATGCTATCGCTATGGTATAGGGCTCTGATGCTTTTCCTTATTCGATTTTCCTTCGGTATTCTTCACTACTTGCTTGTGTATTGTGTGTGTATCTGTTAGAAACGCCACAGCGCCGCTTAAGATTGGTGGTGCTTGAGAGTGTGGGTAGAGAGGGCAAGGTCGAACAAGGTGGAGTCAGAGTTGGCATTTCTCAGCTTCCGCGAAAGGGGTTCATTGAAACCATAATAGGTGTGGTAAGGGGGAATGTAGATAAGGCGGGGATTACGCATATTTCAGGGGTTTGTGTTCAGAGCAATTAACTTAAGGAGGTAGTCGCAGTCGACCGAGCCACAGAGGACCTGATGAATGAACACTATGTCAGCCGCTCCTCAAGGCTTCTGAGGTTGATTAATTGAGGCGGTTAATGTACGGGGGCAGGATTAAGGGTTTCTCCACCCTAGCCCTCTGAGAGCGAACTGAAGGAACCGACGTTGAATACTTTCGATTCTACGGACATGGGTCTTATGATAGGGGGACCATATCTGGCTAGCATATTCTAGCAGTGGATGGACGAAGGTAAAATAAAGGGATCGAGTTACGTGGGGGTCGGAGAATTCCTTAGACCATCGTTTCACGAACCCAAGAGCAGAATTGGCTTTCCGGATCATCTCGTCAATGTGAGAGAGGAAGTTAGGCTCCTTGCCGCAAAGGATCCCGAGGTTTCTAATAGATTGAACAATGGTTAAAGGTTGCTTGGGAAGGAAATGGGGACGCGAGAATGGGTGAATATGCATACGGGAAAAGCTTGTAGATGGGTGTTTGGCGATGTTAAGTACAAAGCAAATTTTTGTCGCACCAAGTCGAGAAGTTGTCAAGGTCTGATTGCAGCAGTGCAGAATCAAGTGATGACTCGGTGATCTTGTATAACTTGGTGTCATCAGCGTATAGGGGCAAGCAAGAATTCTTAATGGACTTATCAATGTCATTAGAGGCAAGTATAAATAGGAGAGGACCCAGTTGGTTTCCTCGAAGGACCCCGTTGGCGGCAAGGAAAAGGTTGGATATCGTGGACCTGAACCGAACGGAGTCAACACTATTCTTTAGATAGGAAGGAATCCATTTCAGCAATCGAGGTTCGAAGCCGAGGGCGAATAATTTGAAGAGGATTAGATTGTGGGAGGTTTTGTCGAATGCTTCACTGAGGTCGGTTGAGACCATGTCGACCTCGTTACCGTGCTCTAGTGCTGAGAGTGTAAAGAAGTTGAACTCAATAAGTTTGGTTGTGGTTGATCGGCCATTGAGAAAACCACGTTACCTTGGTGAAATAAAAGATTTGTAACGAAAACTAAGCGATTCGTATGGAATGCTTTCGAGAATCTTGAGTAAGTGGGACAGTTTGGCGATGAGGCGGTAGTTCGCAACATAATTGTTGGGACCCTCTTGTGGATGAGGGTGATCAAGGAGGTTTCCCAAACGTGGGAGAATACGCATTTTTTGAATTACTTATGGCAGCAACTAGCGGTGGTGATATGGATACGAGCGCGGAAAAAACTGTAATGGAAGTGATGACCGCTCTTTGGCTTTCGGACAACTCTGGGACCAGATCGCAAAGTTAACAAAGACGATAAAAATTAAAAAACAAAGGCATATTAATAACGCTGTGTGAGAGTTGGTCGGGATTATTGATTGCCTCTATGATCAGGTAGAGCAAAATCGTCTAAAGAAGCCATCTGCGCCGGGTGAAGCAAGCGGTGGAAACTTGCAAGTCCAACCAAACCAAAACTCGCCCATAAACATAAGCAGGGTTCCGGAGCAGATCAGTGGTGAGTCATGGTTTATAATTGTCCAAAAAGGAAACAAGAGGGATGCGAGGTTAATGCGTGAAGAGGCTCCAAATGATACCGGGAAAGCCAACATAAAAAAAAGTAGCCACGCCCGGACGCTAAAGGATAGTCTTACCTCCGGGCGGGCAAACTCTTTTCCTACCTCCTTCGATTTCTACCTTACATCTCAAACACTCAAACTCCGTCTCCTCTCTTTCCTCTCCTGACCTTGCCTCGCCGACCGTCTATACCCTTACAACCCATACACATTCCAACACATATGCCATTCACTGTCGCTGTCTCACAAATGCCACATTTGCCACCCCCACATACACTCGCTCTTCTCCAGCCTCCTACCTCCCCTACCCTCAAGTTCTCTTCTCCTTCTTTGGTTGTTCTTCCTTTTTTATTATATATATTTTTTAATTCTATATATATATATATATATATATATATTTTTTTTTTTTTTTTTTAATTACTACCTTAATTGTTAAGTTAGTCTGTAAGGTACTATATTTATATTAACTTAAGCTGGGATTAAGCCTAATAAAAGAATTGAAATAAATGAAATGCAATATAATTATATCCAAAACCGGGGAAAAAACATATGCGGATATATTGAAGTTCATGGAGGCCAAATTCCGACCTAAGTGTCCGACTTCACTTCAATAACGTGAATAAAGTTCGAAAGACAGCAAAAGGGGAATTGCTGCTAGAACTGAAACGCCGACCAGAGACACTGAAAGCAAAAATACAACAAGTATTTAAAAAAGGTGCTAGTGTGAAAACAGTGTCACAAGAAATCACGGTCGAGTGTCGTAATTTAAAAGAGCTTACCGCTGTAGAGAAAATCCTGACAGCGATCGCTATAGAGTTCCCTGTACTGAAAGCGATCCCTAAGGAAGCCGTAAGGAGCTTAAGAAAGAAACCAGATGGCACGCAGGCAGCCATGATCCACTTACCAAGAGAAAAGGCTAGCATGTTGCTGGCTACAGGTTTCCTACATTTCGAATGGGAGACATGCAGACTACGAGAACACATCACACCCACACGATGTTTCAGATGTTGGCAATACGGACATGATGCGAAATCCTGCAAATCCGAAGAAGATCGTTCGAAAAACTGTTTGAAATGCGGTGGAAAAGGTCACAAAGCGATGAACTGTAATGCGCAACCCAAATGCATGTTCTGCAACTCAGAGTGCAAAGGCGGTAACGAATACTCAACAGAAAGTTACAAATGCCGAGCTTTTAAAAATGGATAGGTTTAAATGCAATCAAATTAACTTAAACCATTGTGGAGCCGCACAAGATCTCCCTTCGCAAACGGTTAAGGAATTTGGTGCGGATGTGGTACTCATCAATGGGCAGTACAGGATGCCTGGCACTGGTACAATTATATGGGAAGAAGACAGCAGCGGAACAGCGGCCATCTGGACAACTGGGAATTCCCCTATAGAATACAGAAGTGTCCAGCGGCAGGGAGGATTTGCCTTTGCTAAGATTAGAGGAATTCATTCCTACTGTTGTTACGTTCTGCCAAAGTGGAAAATAGTAGAATTCAAATGCTTTTTGGGCAGGGTAACACAAGAAGCTAGAGATAAGACCCCTCTTATAGTTACTGGAGATTTCAACGCTTGGGCAGTAGAATGGGAAAGCACCAGGATCAACAGTAGAGACCAGGCACAATAACACACTATACTATCGAGAAGCCTTTGTCTCCATAGGCGGTACTTTGTCTCTTTTTGCTGACTGGCTGCTGATGTGGTTCCTGCTGTTGGTGGGTTTCTTGCTGTTGATGTGCTATTTTCTGTTGAGGTTCCTTTACTTGTGCTGTTAAAATAGTCTTTGTTCTTGTCGGTGCCGTTGTTCTTTTTTCTGTAGCTGCTCTTTCTGGCTCAACTTCCTTTTTAATTCAAGAACTTCCTCCATTTACTTTTCACGTTCTTGTTTTTTTATGTCAATTTCAGCAATGAGTTTGTGGGGGTACGAAGTCGTGGCACCGGCATGGGTGCGAGTTCTACTTCGTCCCACTACTTCACTAAATGTTCCGCCAATTAATAAGCTGCAAATTGTCAAAGGGACAACGCAAGAGTCACTGAGGTGATTATATGATTTTCTTTTCAATTAAAAGGAAAACATGTATTTTAATTCTAGTTTTATTTAGACGGAGAACTTGACAGAAAATATTTTAATGCACAAGTAATAAGCCTTATACCTTGTAAATTATTTAATATAGGTAAATTTTAACCGACTTCAACTTTTAAATCAATTTAAATTTCTTATGCTTAATCCGCACTGTTAATTCCATTTATTAGGACACGACACGCCATGACTCGGGGAATATTTTAATTACGCTTCTCCGCTGCCGGCGGAGAGCGGGAGTGGTGCGCATGCGACCAGCGTGGTCGACGGATGGAATAAGACTCCCCGATATCCTCTCCAATAAGGATATCGTTTTTACCTACCACCAGGGAAACGTAAAGTCTCTCTTGGTGGCATAGGAAACCAGATCTTGTAATAAAGGTCATGGTGGTATATGTGGGATCGTTCAGATCGATGCTATTCACACGTGCAGTGGAACAACGAAACAGGCAGGCGGCAAAGGCAATAGGGAAAAATGACCAAATGCGCCGTTGGTAATGCGGGTCATTGTTTACACGATGCCTCGTCGCTATTTTCGACGTTGGGAGAAAAAGGTGCTAAAAGCAAATTGGATGTTTATGGCATCTCTGGCTGCAGTAGAAACCGGGTTCATATTTGCATTAGGAAATGCTGGAGAATTTGGTTTCGGCGTCTATTGTGCTAATTATATGCAGCTGCTTGGGTTGTTTATTGATAAGACAAACAAAAAAGGTTGCCAGGCAATGTGTATGAAAAGGTACATGACGCGGGTGGGAAAATAGACGGCGCAATATTTATGGTCCCTGTCATGATGGCTACAATGAATGCAATCCGAATTATTTTGTTTACAGGAATTTGTCTGGTACCGAATTGGTTTAGAATACCAGATAAGCAAAGAAAGAAATCTTACGGAAATTGTATGCGAAGGGATGCATGAAAAGGTAAGTTTTCTTTATAGAGATTTTAAGATTATAGATGGTGATCTATATAATGCGTGAAGCATTTACAGGTACTAATACTGTTGCATTAGCAAACTAAAGGGAGTTGGGTAGTAGTTATGAGGGTTTTTTCAGGTAAGTAGACCGTAGGGTTTGGCGGGACCGCTACAAGTTTATCGAGGACCTCGGCCTGATTGCTGGTGTTTGTAATAAGTTTCGCTGGCGGCCAATTCCTTGAATTGGTTTCCAGCTCCTGAATACTGAATATCTTCGCTGTCACTATTGTAGCTCATAGTGTCTATGTCATTGATTTTGTGAGATTTGCGACGTTTAGTTTGAGGATTCGGCTGTGGAATCTTCCTACTCCGTAGCATGTTTTTGAAATTAGTTTGTTCTTCGTCCATATTAAGGATTACTTGTTCTCGTCTTGTATATTAGTATGGGTCCATACATTGCTCCGTCGAAAACAATGCCATCACACTGGATAAGCCTTCGACAGAGTTTGGTGTCCCATTCTATTATCAAAATTGGACCCATAGAGTTGATGAAAATTTCAGTTAAAACAAGAGATGGTATTTCTGAACCGTCAATTAATGACGTTAAATCCACATTATATACAATAAATGTAAGTATCCCTAAGGGTTCCATACTGGGGCCCATTCTAGCTCTTTTTTTTCATCATGTCCAACATCTTTCGTAATCGTGCATTCGTCCAAGGATCCAAATTCCTCATTTAGTCAAAGTATCAATAACAAAGTACCAATTAGTTGAATGCTAAAACGAGCAAGTAAACTTATAAGAGGACCGCGAATCGTTCTTCTGTCGAACTACAATGGAACGACCTGCCAAGTCATATGTTCCCTTGTGGATACAATACACAAATTCAAAATCAACGTTCATTGGCTCCGCGTTTCCCAATCTTCTTTTTCGCCTTTGACCTTCACAGTGCATTGAAACCTAAGGGTATCAAGAAATGCCCTTTATACGCGCATGATATGAAAAAGCAACCTAATATATTACCATCCCATGCAATCTTCTGCAATCTTCAACCTAATATATTACCATCCATGCAATCTTCATACAGCAGGTAACGAAAGTTTCCAACATTTTCATGTTGTGAGTTCAAACACGAACCTACATTTATGATTCGATTTTGATTTTGGTGGATATAAATCATTTTTTAGAATTAATAAACAAGCTAAGTTTATCCCAACAATCTCGTTGATCTCTTAAACCTGATCTCTGGTTAAAAGAATTTTGATATCCCCATTTGAAATATGTTACTTAATATACAAGCTGGGGCAGAAGTAATGCCATAATGTGAATTCGTTGCCATTAAACAATTGGACTATGTTTACAGACAGAGCGTTATTATTTACACCTTCATTTGAAAGTGTAAATAATAACAATTCTGACTGTTTAGTGCGGAAAAGTTGTCAGGATATTTTACAGCTCACCTACGAGGGTTGCTTCTTATGTTTCGGGATTTGGCAACCCTAGCGTTGCAATCCGGCAATTGACAGCTCTGTCGTAAAGTTGGACATTTTTGAGGTTATACGCACTCAGAACGTTTTGACATACGAGCGCTATTTGTGTTGTTTACAGTAACTTAAAAGATTCATCTCGGCCCAAAAATGGAATTAAATCGTCAACATTTTCGTGCGATTATTTTTTACAACTTTCGGCGTGGATTAACTCAGCAACAGTGCATGGATGAACTTAATTTAATTTTTGGCGATGAAGCTCCATCAAGGGCCAGTGTTTATCGATGGTATGGTGAATTCAATCGTGGTCGTAGTTCACTCCAAGATGAATTTCGTGAAGGTCGTCCAAAATCAGTTGTTGTTCCGAAAACCATTGATGCTGTGCGCGAACTGATATTGGAAGATCGTCATGTGACCTATCGTGAGATTGAGACAACCTTAGGCGTTAGTGGGACCAACATACATTCAATATTGCATAAACATTTGACTGTCAAAAAAATTTGTTCGCGTTGGATCCCACACAATTTGTCAATCGCCCAAAAAAAGGGTCGTGTCAATTGGTCGAAAGAAATGGTCAAAAAATACGGTCGCGGTGCTTCGAAACACGTCTATGACATCGTGACAGGTGATGAATCGTGGATTTACGCGTATGAGCCCGAAAGTAAACAGCAGTCGCCTGTCTGGGTGTTTCAAGATGAGCCAAATCCAACAAAAGTTGTTCGCGCACGAAGCACTTCCAAGCAAATGGTCGCCTGTTTTTTCAGAAAAACTGGACATGTCGCAACCGTACCACTAGAACAACGCAGAACAGTCAATTCTGCGTGGTACACAACCATTTGTTTGCCAGTTGTCTTCCAAGAAATCAGGAAAACCAAGCGCGAAGACGGATCACTCTTCACCACGACAATGCGAGCTCTCACACATCGGCTGCGACAACTGCATTTTTGAGCACCCAGAACATCGATTTGATGGGTCATCCGCCGTATAGTCCTGACTTGGCACCGAATGACTTCTTTTTATTCCCGTACGTAAAAAACAAACTGAGAGGTCAACGTTTTTCGACACCTGAAGAAGCGGTTGCTGCATTCAGAATGCATGTGTTGGAGATACCTCAATCAGAGTGGCAAAAGTACAATTGGTTCAAACGCATGCAAAAGTGTATAGATCTTCATGGGGAATATTTTGAAAAACAATAAAGTGATTTTCGATGATCAATATTTGTTTTTGTTCTCTAATCCCGAAATATAAAAGGCAACCCTCGTATTACTATAACTACTACTATCACTAACAATCATTCTCTATCTGTCTGTAAAGCAAAACACTTGACATTAGACGCTATTTGCAAAAACCATGGCACATTCACATTTTAACGTTAAATACTTTTAATTTTGCCCCAACCTGTACTTAATATAACTTACCTGTGTTTAGTTGAATAGAAATAGAAGCTTGTGTTGATTTCCTCCGGTGATGCAGGGAGCATTTCTAAATAGTTAAATGGACCAGAGTCATCAAAGCAACCCACCTCATTGTAGCACACTCTTTTGACAGCTCGCTTCTTCCTAAGACGGACGAATAACACAGAGAGAAACTAAAATATATTGGTGTTTGACCAAATGCAAACCTGTGATTGGATTGACGGTTCTTCTGCCATTCCTTTACTGAGTCCTGGACGGCTTGCAGAAGTTTTCTGTCGTTTATTTCATCAAGAACCTCTCGACTAGGTCTACGCCAACTAAAGTCGAAATCTGGAAAACAAATCGTTCTAAAATCTGTCCAAAAAGTCTGAAAGTGGCGAAATGTGCTTAGGTGTAAAGAATTGTTTTACCTAAAATCGAATCGCTAAAATTGGAAGAACGCCCAAAGATTGTCCATTTTTTTCTGCAGGGCTTTCTATTTGACATTTATATATTGTTTTCTAAACCATAATTTAAAATAACTTTGGATTTCTTTTCTTGTATATGATTAACAATTTCAATCATATAACTTTTGAACTTCCTTTTGCCTTTACAATAGGGGCGCACAAAAGGCATTTTCTGGCATCCTCGAATGTCAATGCTCAGTGTGGGTAGAAAAAGAAACAGAAGACTAAGTGTTAATGCACTTAGGCCTTAAATAACTAGTGATGATAATCGCGGTGGAAGACATGATCAACGGTAGTGCAATTCGACTGAAGAACGATTTCCGGTCAGTTTAAAATAGACTCTTACAAGCGATTGTCGGTTGCTTTCGCGGACGTACTTTTAAGCACGATGACCACAGAATCCGAGTTGATTTAACAATTTGTATGGTAACACACGAGTTTATAGAACAGAGATAGACATTCGTCCTGAGTTCTAATCAGGGAATTAAACGTGTGGTATCGGGGTCTCCTATGAATTGCATTGATCAGTTATGGATGATTACGCGGACGTTTAGTATTCGGAAGGCTGTATCGCTGTATCCAGCGAACCCAGAAAAGGGGTATGCTTTTTCAGTTCGAAGATTCGGGCGCCGACGCGATACAATATACGGCCGCCATTAGCGAGCTGCTGGGTGAAAAAGCAACCGTGAGATGCCTGACGCATCAAACTACAATCGAGCTCAAAGATGTGGACAACGTTTTCAAGGTTCAAAGATGGACATATGTGAGGGCAGTAGGTTCTTAGCTTGGAATCCACGGCATGTCTCGCACTTGTCACCGTCTCCCTACGCAAAGCATGTGGAGTTACCCAAGCTGCTACGATTAACCTCCTAAAAGCATAAAAGTAAATAAAGGTAATTCGAAAAAAAAGAAGAAAAAAAAGACGAATCTCCCTAACCAAATTTTTCGAATGTATGGTGTTGCAACTAGTGATGATGAGGGTCCTTCATGATAACGTGTTTTTGAAATAACTCTTCACCCTGTTCACTCGAGGTGTTAGCTTGTGTCACAACTGATTAGGTCAGTTGCAATTACGACCAACTATAACGCAAGGAATAATGGGGCTTTGGCGGATATGTTAGTCAAAGTCACTACGGAAAGGTGCTGGAGTGTTCCGCCGAACACTGCTTACCGTGGAGGAAACATACACTAGCGGAGCGAACACAGTCATAAATAATACACGGAGAAGTGGATTTCGAATCCTTATTTATTGTTTCAATATTTGTTTCGTAAGCACTATAAGGGTTTAACATTAATTTTGCTTAGGTGATATTCGACCTTACATTACACACGCGCGATTTACACCGTGCACACTCGACCGTCACAACTTCTCGACCTCTAACGATCGCGATTTAATTATGCTTATCCTTTCTTTCTCGGATTACAACGCGCGGATCGACCTCCTCGTAGGTGTTCTCGAACCCCTGCTCGAAGTAGACTATGTCGTCTCGTTGACGATTGAAACCTGACTAACTATCTGCCCACCCAGATATCCAGATTCAAAACTGGTATCTGTATCTACACGGAAAAATTTTCCTAATTGCTCTGCTAACAGAACTTCCGAATTTCTGTTAGCAGCATGTTATCACGTCCCAGGGGTGATTTTTCATTCCTGAAAGAAGAAACTCGCTCATCATCGAACATCATTATCACCATCCGTGGTGGTGGTCGAAATTCAGTTCGACGGTTGTCGATTGTATGCCGCCTTATTTACATAACACATCTGGCGCGAAGGCCGAAAGATATCCTGCAATTTGCATGGATGTATGGTTCATGGGTTTTGTTTGACTTTTGTCAATACACCCGAAATCCATTAGATCTTTCTAATGGATGTGAAATACAAACAGACACCGTGGGATCGGAGTAGTTCCCTTGTAGGTTTTCAACCTCATACATTTTGAATTATCTCGTTGAGATAATTACAGTTGCCGTTTCTTTTGTTGGGTGATAGATTTGGTGGTCTTTGTGGTAGACCACCCGCACGTGCGTCCGTTATTCGGAGAATTCGCTGGTGATAGCGAATCCTTGTAACATCGTGAAGATATTCAGGATTTTCGATTGTGCAGTGTTGGAGTGCGGCGCATTTCAATCTTTATGGATAAGATGAATGAATGCTTTTACCTTTGTTTCAGGTATGCTACACTCGGCTTGTTGCTTGATATTGAAAGCTTTGGGACGTTCAGTTCCTTGCTTCTTTTTATATCGGTTCGCATTTTGCAGCCTCCCATGACCTTTGTTACAAGTATTGTAATGACTATTGGCCGCGTGTCTGTGGGCACGTGCGCTGCGTTATCAGGTAAGTAAGTTCTTTGAAGGTAGGAACCTTACCTGCGCGGAATTGTGCGTTCGTAGAACGCTACGGGGCGAATTCAAGAGACCAGTACAACAGTATTGCTCTTGATGGTAAACAGCAAAAAAAGCCCTGAAAAGAAGAAGAGCGATATAAAGTGGGGAGAACAAAGAAGATGATGGACGAGCCAGAATCAAACCAAGAGATCGAACGGAAGGACAAAAAGAAGCCATGGTTAAAAATAAACGTTTACAAGGAACAAAAGAATAAATACAAACCTAGCCGGAATTGATCAAACCCGCTTAAGGATTGAAGTAGACCAGGATACAGATTAAAGGATTGCGACGAGTGTCGATTTAAACAACTCCTGAAGTAAACTTGTAGCGGATCTACGAACCGCACAACCAACTATATGTTGAGATGTCCCTTCCGCCAAGGAACATACTTACCTTTATCCATTACACGTGCACACAGGCACGTGTCCCAAAAGTCCTTACTCCCGCCTGAAACGGAAGGTAGCATTTCACACACCAACATTGAATTCTATAGCAGAAATCAATCGAACTAAACGTTCAAAAGCCTCTAATATTGAATTCAACGCATTCAATTCGACGCGTCAATTCAACGCATCCAAGCCAATGCACCCATTCAAGACACCAATGCGTTGCACCCATTAAACGCAATTTTCGGTAAACAAACCGATCAACGCATATCTCCTCTTGTAGCTAATAGCAATTAGCACCTCTAATTCTTTGCAAGATCCCAAACCGAAAAGCGCACCAAACAAAGCCATTGCAGAGAAAAAGCAATTAACTAATACGCTGTTCTCCTAGGGAAAAGCAAATATAATTATCACAACCGAAGATAATTATTGTGGCCAAAAAGGGATCGCTAGGAATAATAAACCACACCACAGATACACCGATCGATTCGACAGGTGTGAACTCCGGGTTCCCAGGAAGCAACATCCGCGTCGGTGTGTGTGGGTGCAACCGCACATCTAGCCTGTGACGAAACAGGAAACCACAGGACAAAGGATAGTCGAATTAGAGAAGAGTCTATCGAGGAGTCTATATCGAGCATCCGTCCAGGAGAGACACTGAGGAACCCCGCCGAGGAGGTCGAAACGAGTACGGTTAGAGAACTCCGGCGAGGAGGTATCCGCGCAGCAAAATTTAGAAAAGACGAAATTAACGTGTGTTGTCGTGCGTAAGAAACTAGAATTTTCGAAAATGGCGTGTGGCTAGGTTAACGTGTGTTGTGGTGCGAAAAAAAAGAAAATATTTGTATATGTGAATACGAGTAGTAAGAATTGAACACAGTAACAGCCAACAAACAACGCTAGAGTGACATACGAATAATCGAGTGTGAATTGCCGTTGGCCTATCCTTAAGTAGGTAAAGCTTAAAGTGAAAAATAAACGTTCTTCCTGGTCACTGACAAAACTCATATCTCCGTCTTTTACTTGTGTGCTGTTTTCCGCTCCGCGTAAATATTGAACATTGTTCGGCGGAACACTCCTACAACTAATAGACCAAAATACCACCGCCAAAAGCTTATTCGGGTGAAGAATAAGGCAAACAAAGGATCGTCAAACTGGCGAGGAAAAAACCTCAAGAGGGTCGCATGGTGTTTTGAAGCATTAAAGAGCAGTATCGAAAAATACATGAATGAATTAAAACAAAAGTTTGTTTTAGTTTCGAGTTGATTGAAGAAAATACAGTCCACTCACACCACGGCACATCACAGTTTGGGCATATGTCCAAACTCTGCAAAAACAAAGACCACTCCCCACTCTGCAGACAGTGCAGAATCAATGGTCATATCGCAAAAGATTGCGTCATCGAGTTCGCATGCATATTTTGCAAAGAAACAGATCCTATACGGCGGTGATTAAAAGCTGCCCGGTGTTAAGGAGAGGAATCAACCAAAATGCACAATGAAGATTATATAAAATAATCTAAACTATCATGAGCCGACCCTGGACATCCTGACACAAATGGCCAAGGAGGAGAAAATCTATATGGTACTGATCAGCGAACCACATAAAGCTTTCGATAGGAACATATAGATCAGTGAAGAGGCCAGACTAGCAGTCATATGGGTATGAGGAAGACTCCCCTTTAAAGATATCGGCGGCCAGTAGAAAACTTTACAGCGTATTACGAGGATAGTGAATACCGTGTGATTCGAACTGACGCTATGACAGTTAGAATCACTAAAAATGGAACCAATGCTCAACACATCAGCCCACTGACACGTGTACGAATTCGATTTCTAAACTCAAGTACACTCAACTAATGTGAAATTGTTATGTTATCGGTATGGTATACGGCTCTGATGCTTTGCTTATTCGAATATTTGCTTGTATATTATGTGTATCTGTTAGAAATGCCACTACTTCATAAGGTCTAAAATAAATGGAGTCAACTTTTATAGCAGTAACTTTCGGCCTAGTTGGACAATGGTAGTGGCGGAGAGTCCGTCGTTATAGTTGAACACATTTACGCACTTGGAAATTGGCACAGCAAATGCGGACAGAAAGAGCACATGCCACAAAGAACGAAGAAGGTCGAACCCCTTTTCTGCAATTGGCTCATAAGACTAAATGGCAGTTTAGAGAAAGATACACTCACAGTGATCACCAGGCCATAATAGTGGAATTAGACGAAAGGAATGACACCCACAACACAGCACAATCAAGTCCTAAGTGGAAGGGCAGTGAGCTCGACGAAAGTACCTTCGAAGTAGTAATGAGGACCTGTGGGGGTAGAAGTCAGTGTGCCAGAACATGGGCACTAGATTCACCTCTTTCCCACAAACATTTTTACTCCGTTCACGTAAATTGTTCACCAACGATGTCCAAAAAAGGTAATAAAAAGGCGTACGATTCTTGAGAAGATTAAAAGAAATGTATGTGAATGCTCCCATAGGTGAATATTGACTCTTAAGTGCGAACTCTCGACGTAACGTGTGTACGTGGTGACGAATGACAAGTGACTGATCCCAATTAGGGATGATTGGGTAATTCTCGATTTGCACAGCTATTAGCCAATCAGCAACGCACTCTCTGATGAATCTTTTCAGTTGCACCTCTCAGTGCGGTGAATAATACTTGCACATCATTCGACTGTCGCTGGACATGCGAAGGATGAAAAGGACAAAAGAGAGAGCGCAATGACTTCGGGGTTGGCTTGTGTGCTTGTATTAATGCAACCTCTGAGGATGACCCACTGCCCTAGTGCGATGGATGTGGTGATTTCAGAGTGCATTGAGCTGTAGGAAGAGAGAATTGTGGAGGAGAGGAAAATGGATCATTGATCACCAGCGAATGGCATGTCTGGGGAAAGTGAATAGGAAATCTGATCATGGAAATTAAATTAAATACTTTGGTAATTTCCCCAGCGGTTGTATGATTATGCAACCGCGTCGTTTGATTAGACTATGCCGTTGCTAACCGACATGATTCGATTTCCGGTGGAAATCTCGTGGGTTAGCGAAATGGAGTTGCCGTATGGCGAAAAGATAGCTAAACTCAATTATGCATTATCTGCATAGGATAATGAATTTAGCTATGCGTCCTTTTGGGAAACATGTTTTGCAGGTGAATTACTGAACGGTGGGACGCGCTGAAAGCGGTCGAAATAAGGCGGAAATTGTGGTTGAAATTGTGGGTTGGTTCTCCATGTAGTATAGAGAACAACCACAGAGCTACACAAGAAACCAAAGAAAATGCGGCTGAAATTGTCTGCGAGTTAATAGAAATGGTGAATACAGCGTGTGATGCAGCAATGTCAAGAAGGATACCAACGGGTGGCAGAAAACCATTCTACTAGTGTACGGGCCAAATGTAAGCTGTAAGAGCACAGGTTTACGTTACCGTCGCAGAATGCACATATTAAGAGGAAGAGCTGGTTTTCAAGAACACCTTAACCTGCAAAAACTAAGTCGCGACCTAAAAATGCCCACAAAAAACAGCAAGACGAGATGCTTCACAAACATGTGTTTTTCCTTGCTTTTTTTTACACTAGCGCGCATAAAAGTTGATTTTGAAGTACCCTTAAATGTCAGAGCACAGCGCGAGCGGATGGAGGATGGATGAGAGGAAGTGAATACGGAAAGGAGGTATCGGTATATATTGGTCTTGAATGCCTGGACATTACAATGACGAGGAAACACATGATCAGGTATAACATTCCACATTCGTGTGGTTCGGGTAAAGAATGACTCTATATTTATTTGTGCCCCTGAAGTTAACTTTCAACGTGAATTGATGCGCATTCACAGATTGACGGGTATCCCAGAAAAATGTCTGATAAGCCGGAACACATTCAGAAAGTTCAGTTGAACAACGACCGTGGTACTACTTATAGAAAACAGTCATGCATAATACGTCGCGCCTATGTTCTAACGACATAATTTCACTAGTCGTTTTTGCATCCTATCTAGCACGTGTAGTGCAGTTTTGGATGCGCCTGACCAAATATTGGAGTTTAAGTCCATTTCGGGACGAATGGATGAAGTGAAGTATTTTTTGCATCTGTTAAGGAACCCCACACATTGGGCTGCACTTTTCGCAGCTTCAAATATGTGGTCGCTCCAAATAAGAGTCGAATTAATTCGAGTGCCGAGGATTGATAGTTCCTTGGCTTCGTCGGTGCAAGTGCCATTCATTGACAGTAGATTTATTTTGGGGTTCGCCTTTGGCGACAAGAGACAGCATGAGTTTTTAAGACATTGAATTTTAATCGCTTAGATAATCCCCATTGATATATCTTGTTGAAGTCGTAAATCAATGTATCGAGCAAAAACTGCTGGTTAGTAATGCCATTCGAAGAGTTTGGTCGGCAATATTCACATGTGTATGAGGAACTCAACGTGTTATCGTCAGCAAACGACTGAATTGGGTTTTGAGTAATTGACAAGAGGAAGCCATGTGAGTAAATGTCACGCGATGAGGCGGGCTGCGCTGCTGAATTATGAAAAAAGACAGGGTAAGACACGGGTTGTGATTGTCGATGATAGACAGAAGAAGATGAGAGGGAGGAATTAGCAGGGCCCGTCGTGAAAATAAGGTCTAGTTGCCTGCCTAGGTGGTTTACGACAATACTAACTTGATATAGGCTTGAATCAGTTACGTGGTCGATGAAGAGGCATTCGTTGACACTGGAGGGGGTGGTGATGTAGAAGAAATGGTCCCCCGTCAGAGTCCATTGTAGGTGTGGGAGATTAAAGTCGCGAAAAACAACGACGTCATCCCGAGAGTCGCTTATCCCGATTATGTGATCGATAGCCTCAACTGCTAGATCGTACGCTTCAGTGGGCTGGGATGGTAAAATGTAGAAGCAGATAACATATATTGAATTGTGGGAATATTTTATTTCGACAGAGACATAATCGAGCTTGGGCGGGCAGGATATAGCGACGAGGGTTGAGTCAAGGTTACTTTGAATGACTGTGAGCACCCCACGGCAGGGAGAGTCAATGGAAGCACGATTAGCAACGTCATCTCGACATACAGTAGTGGAGGGGGGAAATAACTCTAGATTATTGATACTAGGGATTAGGTTGGTTTCAGTTAGGACGTATATTTCCAAACGGGGGGAATGCATCATCTGCAAGATTTGTCGACACTTAAAACGGAGACTTCTCACATTCTGGTAATAGTAGGTAAGAGGGAGTTTATGAGGGGTTATGGTGGGAGAAACCTTACCTGGAAAAACAAATTATTATGGAAAATTTAACAAGCCTCGAGACTTGCTAAATAAGGCCAAGACCGGATCCCGGTTGTAGTGCCGATGATGATGATGATGGTGGAAGAAAGATACGGTGACAGTTCAGGTTCGAAAAAATTTGTTACGATCAGCGCTATTACGTTGAAGATTTAAGTTCATGGAGTGAACGTATTGACCGAAAGCCCGAAGATCCTTAAAAACTTTGTGGGGGTACGAAGTCGTTGTGCCGGCGTACGGCACGGGCTTCCACTACGTCCCACGAATTGTTCGCTGGTTGGTGCACTGCGCTGGAACTCCCTTGCCACGCGAGTGTTCCCGAAGCGTTACAACCTGCAACTGTTCAAAAAGAACTGCAACAGTTATTTGCTGGCATCTCGGGGCGCCATATCGGCGCTATAGGTTCGCCTCTCCCGAGAGAAGTCTACTTAAAAAAAAAAAAAAAAAAAAACTGCTGAGAGATCGAAACACTGATCGCACAAGTGAAAAGTATAAAAGAAGACAGCCAGGAACTGCAGCTTGGAATTAAACACACTGGATTAATGTTCGAATGATTATAGTTTACTGAGGTTCTTTTTATTTAAAACTGATCTTACGGTATTTAATTAGCTTACGGAAAACAGATTCTACTTTCACCGACAATGACACGGATGCACAAAAATATAAGACAGTGTACACTACTTGGGGTGATTATACTTTAGGCACAAGAAAGAATTACTTTTGTATTAATCGTGCGCTTACTCGACTCGACGGCGTATATTCGCGTCCCCGTGCGCATCGGGGAAAGGGGGGTGGTAACGACCTGCTCGGTCGATGGGTGTAAATGTGTCATTCGCTGGCAAAGGAAATTCGGCGGGGGGTACGGGCTCTCTTAACTTAGGGATGCATTTCCTATTACGAGAGAAACGTGAAGTCTCTCTTTGGGGTAAGTAACCGGATCTCATAGAGAAGATCATGGTGATGTACACGTATGTGTGCAAATTGGTTTTTTCATGGGACAAGGCCATGCGAACAAGCTGAAAAATCAAAAGGGATAATGGGCATCAATGAGAAGTGAGTTCGGCTAAGTAAACAAGCCGTATCTCATTGGGTGTTAATGGATTTCTGTTTGCTCATGCCGCGAGATCATGAGAAGCGGATCCAGAAGTTTTGGAAGACAAAGAGATCGTGTAGATCATTGTCTATGCTGTGCATTGCAGCGGTATTGATAGACCGCAATGCATCGTGGACATGGCGCTAATTGGTTTTAGCGTATTCACTGATGATTGGTGTTTATGGCATCGCTGCCAAGGGTAAGTACACAATTCCTATTTGCATTTGCTTATGCTATAGGATTTGGTTTATGCCTTAAGACGCAAGATGCATATATTTGCTTTTGTCCCTTGGGTAATGGTCGCCAGCCAATGTGTATGTAAAGGAATTTATTGTACACATGGTGAGGCTGGGAATAGGCGACGCAATGTTTATTATCCCTGGTTATGATGGTTACATTATATGTGAACCAAATTGTTTCGTTTTCAAGAATTCCTCTAGGGAAAATGCATATGGTAAGATTGGGATTTGCCTGGCAACCGAAGGTGCCGAATTGGGCTTGGGATTTATGATAAGTTTACACAGAATTCTTGTAGGGAATTTTGAATGCGATTTAATGCATGAAGGTAAGAATTCTCTTCCAGGAGCTTTTAGATAAGTACATTAGATACTGGATGCGTAAACCATTTACAGGTGCTAATGCGATTGGCTTAGCGGAAAACTATGAAAGTTGGGTTGTAGTTATGGGGGCTTCTTCAGGTAAGTAGACAGTGGGGTTTGGTGGAACCGCCACAACTTCATGCAGTGATAAGTTCAGATTTCCATGAAATTTAATGAAAAGTTTGCGAAGGCTGGGGACATCAGTTGATATACCTTCTTGTTGAATGGCGACCATAACGCTGGTTTTGGTTTTTCCCTCGAAATAGACTGTGTCCGGTTTATCATGGAGATAGGCCAGGAATCGACGAATATTTTCGTACGTGTTTTTATTTCTCAGTTTAGAGAGAGCGTAGCGACACTCAGCTGAGTGATTTACTGCTGGGGAAAGGAGTGGGTCGAATATTGAGCGAGTGAAACTTGAAGTTGAGGTAGGGTGCGAAGAAGTTAAAATAAGAGGAGATGGAGATGCTCTCAGTTGGGCCGATGAGTGGGAGGATCTTTGGCAGATTGTCGACTGACTGGTAAAGGTCGACGAGGTGATGGTTGGGACAATATATTATGAATTTAGAGAAATTCATGTAGCATTTCCACAGATTAAGTAGGAAGAATAAGTATTCTCGAGGACATGATGGCGTAGCTTAATGTTTTAATGCTTGGTTTCTAGCCTTTTCATAGCATGGGTTTGAATCATGCTCTTTACTACTTTACCGCAAAACGCTAACTTATCTGCATTATATAAACTTGCTTTAACTGCGCTGATTTTGGTGGGCGACTTCAGTGGTGTTGCTATATCTACATCATTTCATTTGCTATATGAGATTGAAATGTTTTAATTAAGGAAATCGACGCTAATATTAATATATTCTGAACAGACAATTATTTTTAAAATTTGTTTCTAAAGGCGTATGTATCTTAAACGTAGAAGTGAAAAGTAATTTACATTATTTTTCAGGCGCAACCTTCGACCACTTCTGCAAATATAAAAAACAATCCAGACAAAAAAAGGCGAACAACTTACCCGTAGATCCATCAGTTAATCTGCTCCATTCGCTCTTCGTATCATTACCCAGAACATGGATAATGAAGAGGCACACCACACTTAGCAAGCTTGATCTGAACATATTATTCCAACGATTTGGAATTTTGGTCAGGTGTTGTTAACCAAACCTTCGGTGAGCTTAACAAAGGCTACCAGACCAAAAACAAGTTACTCAAATCCGATTACAGGTAGCTCTCTATACAAACAACAACTTAGTGCTCTCCAGATATGATTATATAAGATTCACCTTTATTCACCGATACCACGCGATCAGATCACAACTTGTCATCTGGTTTTGGTAACCGACGGAGTGTTAATTTCCAAAAATTTTCACATCTAACCGACAACGAGTCTAGATCCATATGCGAACACGAAGATGAGGCACGCAAATTCAAATATGTTAAGTAAACAGATGAATCTACCACTTCTAAGGTGTTTGGAAAACGAAAGTGTCACTTTCTCGTTATGGAGTTTGGAGCTAAACACTCGAACGTTTGGTCTGTTTGGCTGCATCAACCACTACCGGGCAACGATGTACTTGGCGAATGATGGCTTTCACTAGTCAAGGAGCACTCGAACTTGTTTACTATTTAAGTGCTTGCATGCAATTGGGTGTGAGCCTGAAAATAGGAAAAAATATCAATTAAAAAAAAATGATTAAGTCACTTTCGTTAAGGAAACGTGTTAAGTACACGGGATATTCAAGATAATCCAAAACGGTGTTCCAAGAAGTGTGAAGCAGACAGCTGAAATTGAATGAAAGCCATTGCCTGAAGGAAATCCCATACAAAAAATTGTCCAAGGTTAATTTCCAAAAATGTATGACATCAGACTCAAAGTGTGAAACAGTTTACAAAATAGATTTCCTAAGAATTGTGATATCATGGCAAAACCGAATTCCTAAAAAGTTCATCAATAAACCGCAAACAACATTTTTGAATTCATCGTGACTCTCCTATGCGTCACCACGGACATGTCGCAAGAGAAGATTTAATCTTTGATGTTAGAAAAGGGTACACGAACTTCAAAGAAAAACTGAATCAAAATGAGGACAGCGCACAGCAGCCCAAACGATCGCGTTCAGATGCTTTGATGCCACCAAGGAATTCTGACTATTCCTAGGGTGCTCATGTGATAAGGACAAAAAAGGCGTGACACCTAACTCAGTAAGAACAGAAAGACAGATAAATCGGACTTCCCTGTCGACTTCAAACACAATTCCACGGCGGAGTCATAAAAAGGGAAATACCACCAGTACTAGAAAATGGAGTGAATGGAATCATCGGCTTATACTTAGATGAAGTTGCTATAAAACGCAGGACTTTAATCTCTTCAGGGACGATTTTTAGATCGCAAATAGCTATTACCATTGCAACCAAACCAAAAATTGTTTACTTCTCTTGTTCAGGGATTCTGTAGTGAATAAAGTGTTATCAAATTTTTGTTGACATTAATTATAATTATGAAAAACTGAACGTCCATATATATGGCCAAAGGCGTGAAGAGGTTAAACGAGCAATTCACAAAGGTGGTTATGAGTGCAGAGGCAATAAGAAAGATTAAGAAATCCCGTGCCAACACACCGACTACCACTCTGTCCTTTCTTTATAAAGTCGTTTCACCGCCTTTGGTAGCAGAGATGGGTCATTTGCAGATTAAGGTCACTTTCGTAAGGAATTCGGCCAACTGGTTAGGCGTAATGCAAAAACGGGAGTAACCGAACGGGAACGTGACTAAGACGGTCTGTTGAAGGACATGCAACAAATACATATTCAGATCCATTAAAAATATCCAATGCACTCTTATGGCGCCAAGGTATACATAAATTACGGCGCGTATATCACGGGTTTTTAGTTTCATTCGCCCCTACGTGAATTGTCGGGAGCGTTTTTGCTGTTACGACGACAACAGTATCGTCCGCATAGCCTACGACCTTTATTCATGGTGGTTTGTGGATCTTTAATTCAAGGACTGGATTCGGTGGTATTTTGTAGAACCGGTGATATTAGTTTTCGAGAAAAAATATCAGGCTTTTGCTAGATGGCTGTAGCGATATATATCTTGTAAAGTAAAGTATTGATCAATCGAATTCAGACTTGTGCTCTTCGGAAAAATTGCATTAGGTACAAAAAAGTGCTTTTTTTTGTTAAGGACTTGATTCAGGTAAATGGTGATTCAAAAATATGCTTGATGTCACATGAATCGACGTAAGGAAAAACAAGAACTTTCATCTGCGAAATCGATGGTGGCCGTGAATGAGAAATGTATGATTCGTCTGGAAAGTAATGCATTTAAAAACAAATAGTTGTATTAAACATATTACGAGGGTTGCCTCTTATGTTTCGGGATTTGGCAACCCTAGCGTTGCAATCCGGCAATTGACAGCTCTGTCGTAAAGTTGGACATTTTTGAGGTTATACGCACTCAGAACGTTTTGACATACGAGCGCTATTTGTGTTGTTTACAGTAACTTAAAATATTCATCTCGGCCCAAAAATGGAATTAAATCGTCAACATTTTCGTGCGATTATTTTTTACAACTTTCGGCGTGGATTAACTCAGCAACACTGCATGGATTAACTTAATTCAATTTTTGGCGATGAAGCTCCATCAAGGACCAGTGTTTATCGATGGTATGGTGAATTCAATCGTGGTCGTAGTTCACTCCAAGATGAATTTCGTGAAGGTCGCCCAAAATCAGTTGTTGTTCCGAAAACCATTGATGCTGTGCGCGAACTGATATTGGAAGATCGTCATGTGACCTATCGTGAGATTGAGACAACCTTAGGCGTTAGTGGGACCAGCATACATTCAATATTGCATAAACATTTGACTGTCAAAAAAATTTGTTCGCGTTGGGTCCCACACAATTTGTCAATCGCCCAAAAAAAGGCTCGTGTTAATTGGTCGAAAGAAATGTTCAAAAAATACGGTCGCTGTGCTTCGAAACACGTCTATGACATCGTGACAGGTGATGAATCGTGGATTTACGCGTATGAGCCCGAAAGTAAACAGCAGTCGACTGTCTGGGTGTTTCAAGATGAGCCAAATCCAACAAAAGTTGTTCTCGCACGAAGCACTTCCAAGCAATTGGTCGCCTGTTTTTTCGGAAAAACTGGACATGTCGCAACCGTACTACTAGAACAACGCAGAACAGTCAATTCTGAGTGGTACACAACCATTTGTTTGCCAGTTGTCTTCCAAGAAATCAGGAAAACCAACCGCCGAAGACGGATCACTCTTCACCACGACAATGCGAGCTCTCACGCATCGGCTGCGACAACTGCATTTTTGAGCACCCAAAACATCGATTTGATGGGTCATCCGCCAAATAGTCCTGACTTGGCACCGAATGACTTCTTTTTATTCCCGTACGTAAAAAACAAACTGAGAGGTCAACGTTTTTCGACACCTGAAGAAGCGGTTGCTGCATTCAGAATGCGTGTGTTGGAGATACCTCAATCAAAGTGGCAAAAGTGCTTCGACAATTGGTTCAAACGCATGCAAAAGTGTATAGATCTTCATGGGGAATATTTTGAAAAACAATAAAGTGATTTTCGATGATCAATATTTGTTTTTGTTCTCTAATCCCGAAATATAAAAGGCAACCCTCGTATTACAAACGTTTGAAATTCTTCAATTCTTCCTTGGGCCTTGACACACTTTTTACACCGGCTTTATCATGCACGGCACTCCCCCTGGAAAGCGTCAATGGAAACCCTAGCAAGAACTCTTGTTACGGTAGCTTGGATTTCTTCGAAATTGATCTTTAACCCTAAACCGGTAAACATATTTTTGTAAACTTAATCCGGTAAACTTGTCTTGTAATTTCCACATCTCGGGTATATTTTAACATTAGAGGTTATGAGGGGTGTTACACGCAACGCCTACCCTCCCCTAATACTCACCTTTTTTGGGGGCCGCCCCCACCATTAACGGGATTCACCTTCATGTGAAGCCCCATATGTTGATTAATCCAAATCACATCATTTACATCATGTGTGCCACCATTTGATCTGTGAAATAGCGTTTTTGTTTACTTTGAAACAAAAATCTATTTCGATCCCTGGCGTACATCATCAACGATGTATGGGTACATTGCCACAGCCCCCGATCATCGTACTGTTATGTAATTAATGTCAATTAATTATCACTCCCCCTTGAATTTTTAACATATCGTGTCTTTACGCACATATCCTTCATCCTTCCCATGTCCTTCCCTTCCCTACAAAGTACGAATTGCCTATTCCCTTTACAATAGAATCTAATTTAAACAAACTTAAACCAATTTAAAACCCCATTCACATTGTAATAGTGATCTTCTTTGTATTAGCCATAGTCGCCCCCTATTTGCCAATAGCCAATTGTGCCGCTTCATAGAAATAACTCGTGGAAGCGGAACAAAAGAGGATATGTGCCGTGAAGCCATGAGAGAGTCCTTCTTGTTAAATGTGCGTTGAGTGAGTGCAGTCGGGCGCTCCGCAAAAATATGCAAATTAGCTTCTTTTTTGTTGAATAAATTCGTGTACGCGTGCGGTTGTGATCTCCGTAATTTTAAAACCGGAGAAAAATTCAAGGTGTAAAATTAATTCAAATGATTAGAAACGAAATCGGGTGTGCCGTTAAAGTATTAGAAATTGAAATAAAAATAAATTAAAAAGACAACAAAAGAAATGTGTTTCTAAATGTAATGTCCGTAGTGTTAAACCACTTCTTCCCTTTCCGAATGGAGTAATACTCGATGGTGTTGAAAATACTTTAATACATATTTAATTGGATCTCTGTGAAAAGTTCTTGGAGCATGTTCCTGTATACGTGCTAGTACTAGTAAGACTGCTACCAAGAAGAAAAACGAAGCAACACAAGACCACGCAGGGGTAAGTTTTGTGGACATAATAATAATTGAATACATAATTGTTAAAATTACATACAACAATTTGGCGCAGCCGGCACCCACTATTTGGCTGTGTACTAGTAATCGAAAGATCAACTTTAAATCACAGACATTGGTGGGGAGAGCCCAGAGGCTCTATACGCACTTACGCTCCCACAGCAAAAGAAAATAAATTTAGATTTGCTTGCCGGTAATAAAATAAATAATAGACATAAAATCAACATTAACAACAATACAAAATTTAAAGAATTTTACAAAATTAAACAAAAAAAATTTTCAAAAAATTTCCAAATAAAAAATTTTTCAAAAAAAAGTGAAATTAGAAAAAATTCCAAAAAATTGAAAATTTAACAAAAATTTCAAAAAATCAAAAATTAAGAATGAATAAAATTAAATAAACAAAATTGTTCAAAACGAACAAAATTAGAAAGTTCAAAAATAGACAGTAAAATTTAAAAAATTAACTAAAATACAAACAATTGAAAACAAGAAAAGAAAATAGATTAGCAAACAATTAAATAGATAGTTACAAAAATAAACTAAATTGCAAAAATATAAAAAGGTTATACAAAAATATCAAAAATTCAAAAATATATAAATAAAATAAAATTAAAATTCCCGAAAATCAAAAAATTGCAAAAAATTAAAAATCAACAAAAAATTTGAAATAGAATTAAAATTCCGAAAAATCAAAAAATTGCAAAAAATTAAAAATCAACATTTCCAAAAAATTCAGATTTAACAAAAAATATCCATAGAAAGCTATATCAACCAGTACAAAAATCAAAAATAAGATAGAAATTATACTAACATTGACAAAAATAGGATATTTTAAAAAAATTATTACAAAAATAAATAAAATTTCAAAAATCAAAACAAAAACAGAAATTAAATATTCACAAATTAAAAAATTTAACAAAAACACAAACAATAAAAACGATTAACAAAAAAAGCCAAAAAGTTTTTCTAAAATTCAAAATAAAATAAAAGGTTTTTCTAAAAATCGAAAATAAAACGAAATTTTTCAAGATAGTCAAAATAAAATTGAAATTTTTCCAAAATAAATAAATGAGATAAAATCAACAAAAATTTAAAAAATAGTCAAAAATATATTTAACAACACAAGAATTACATCAAAAATTTCAAAAAATTAATATAAAACAAAAGTTCAAAAAAAAAAAAAACAGACATTTTACAAAAATCAAAAATTCAATAAAACTAAATTTCACAAAAAACAAAAACAAAACTAAAATTGTTTCAAAAAATTCAAAATAAATATAAATTTTCAAAAATATAAAACTAAATCGAACATTAAACAAGAAATTGTTTCAAAAATTAAACAAAAATTTCAAAACGTACCAAAAAATTAACTGTTCAAAAAACATTTTTCAAAAAATCAAACAAAACAAACCATTAATAAAAGAAAACAAAAAGCAAATAAAAACAGAGGAAAAGATAAATAAAAAGGCCACCAACAACCGGAAGAAGAAGAAGACAGGAACAACCGAAGAAAAAATAAGTTAAGAAAAACAAAAAGAAATAAATTTAGTACTAGTCATTAAAATTGATTAATAATAAGGATAACTATATATATAATTTATAACAATTTATTTAAACAGTATTGTCCAACAGTTGTGCTTCGTAGGTTCACAATTTTGGTTCGTACAAATCATCGAACAAATATTGATAGTTGGCCCTTTTCTGTTGGAACATATTCATTGGAAGTGGTACTTTTCCTGGCTAGTCTCTCTGATATTTGTTTGGTTTAATTATAAAATTTTGAGATAGGTATCAAACAGTTTAAAATAATAACAAAATTCGTTTTCGCTGGTCTGATTATTTCCATATTATATACTACACTGTGGGCTTTAGAACCAATCCTCTGGTGCGATATATATTCCACATTCTCATTAGCGTCGGTTAGGTTCCACACTACCACAAGCGGGAAGGTTAGGTTTCCCTGTTTAGCGTCAAGCCTTTCATGAAGACAAGACAATATAAAAAGAAAAGTCAGTTACCATCCGCCAAAAAGATGTCGCGGGAAGAAAACAACTCTTCGGCCGAAAGACCAGACACCAGAGAAGAGAGAAATGCTTCCTCTCCTCAGTCTGACAAATCAAAGAACAGGCTAGGTATTAGCCAAATCATGGACCTGGTACGAACATCAATACCAGTGTACAATGGTTCACGGAGTCCCACCGTAGCTATGGAACTAGAGAAGTTCGTAGATACGTGTAGGAGGACCCTGAGATGTTTGTCCGAAAGTGAGGAGAGGACAGCCATGGAGTGGTTGCCCATGCAATTAGGCGGGGTAGTCTATAGAATATTCCATGAGGCAAACCCAGCATTGTTCTGGGAGTATGAACAACAACTCCGAGACAAACTATTACCACAGTCTTCATACGAAGACGTGTACGAAAAGCTCTCCGAGATGCGACAATTCCGAGCAGAGAACATCACAGGTTTCGTTTCCCGAGTGAAACAGGCTGTGGTACTCTGCAAGGAAGCCGCCGAGCGCTCATACGGAAAGTCAAGCAGCGACATTTGTGCTGCACAAATAGAGAAATTGGCCAAATCCGTATTGATGCGCGGAATACGAGAGGCAGTTATTGGCTATAAAGGAGGAAACTCTCGAGGGCATCATGTCGCAACTTATTTGGATGGTAAGTCGACAAAAAGAACTTAAGGGAAAGAGAGATGCCTACGATATGAGTGACATATCAAGGGCAATTGAATACCCCGAGTCACAGAGGGAAGAAAGACACAATCACCCACAATGTTGCAGAATTAGGGAAATAAAACCCGAAAGGTATACCAGGGACCCTTTTTCGGAAGAAGATTTCATAACACCGGAAGGAAGAAAGGTTCGCGAAGAACGAAGCCCGGCTCGTCAGTAACAGGGGTTGGAAAATAAGGATGACCACCCTGTAAATCGACCAGATGATGGTGATCGCCCAGTACCAAGAAGGCGAACAATAACATGGCAGAGCCCGCCCCGTCATTCACAGGGAATGGAAAATAGAGAAGACCAACCTGTGAATAGACGAGAGGAATTTGACCGCCCGGTACCAGCGAGACGACACATCAAATGGAGCAGCCCACCTCGTCATTCACAAAGAGAGGATGAAAGGGACGAACCCCCAGTAAACAAGCGAGGAGACTTCGAACATCCAGTGACTGGTAGGCGGGAACCAACAAGGCGGAGCCCAAATCGACACTCACAGGGCATGGACTATATAGAGGACCACCCGGTGAGTGGACGATATAGTTATAACCGACCAAGGAGCCCGCCACGAATACAGGATGAAAGAAGTCGCCGAGAGCAAAGGTACAAGGAATATAGTCCGGATCCACGGGAATCGTTCAGTAGGCATCCTCAACCTACGAACGACGCGTCTCGGAGAGATGGGGATTACTATAGCAGGTCAACCGATACAGCTCGACACTATACGGAACAACCCCACCCCGTAAGCCGCCCCCAACCTGCGAGGAACCCGTTCCGCCAGTACGAACCAGCACGCGAATTATGTTTTCTTAAACTCCACTTGAGTGAAATGAAGGAAAACACTTTTCAATAAAGTTTATATTTTATTCAATTTCGAATCTAACAAACCTCTGCTCTTCAGAGTGCCGTTTTCTAAACTAAACTTACTCTAACATAAAATCTTATATCTAGGTTTGTTTCTCTACGTTGCAATATAATATCTTTATCACAATGGATATTATATTGCAATTAGTGTAATATTCATTTTCGTGTTTCCACGAGTTCTTGCTAATTATCTTTGAGTTTGTTCATCTGGATGAAATGTGCAATTAGGTAACATATGTTGTGATATACATTATATTCTAATTTGATTATTCCATATTTTACGTTTCTTAGAATTTTTGTAGTTAGTAACCTTTTGAGTTTTGTTCTTAATAATATTTCTGTCTAGACAAAATGTGTAATTAGGTTACACATTTTGGTTGATGAGTTTTTGTGTCGTCAAGGATTCTTTGACGTAACACGCGCACCACCACAGGACTATCAACCACACAGCGGGACATGGCCCGATGGACCCGGAGTACGAAGGTACCAACGGGACGAGGATGATTATCATCAAGTCCGTGACGCACAACCACACCGGCTAACTGCAGAAGTAGCATGCAGTTTTTGCCACAAAAGGGGGCACCTACGTGACGAGTGCATTACTCGGCGTAACATGCCAATTTGCACCTCGTGTCTTAGGTATGGACACGAAGTAGGAAATTGTCGGGTAAGAGTTGTACCACCAGCGTCACAAAATCCCGCACCACAAACACCAAGGCCACAACCTACACAAAGGCCACAAAATGAACAGAGGGAGTCCCCAAGACAGACAAATCAGGGACAAGCCCAACCCTCTAATTCCAAACAGCCACAACCAACATCAAACCGAAGTGTACAGCGTTCGATGTTGTTGTGAGTATTGTGGCCGAAATGGTCACAAATGGGAGCAGTGTCGTTACAAGATCAACTGGGAAAAAACTCATCCAGCTTGTACGCACACTGCAACGGCTAGACCTGTACGTCCCCGAAAAAATCTGCCAACCTGCACGGTTAACCTAGAATGACCAGAACCACCAACAAATGGCTCAAAGAAAAAGGAACGGAACAATAAAGGAAAAACCTTAAAAGGCAGGAGATACCGACAGAGGAACTCTAGGCGCAAGTCAGGTCGAAGCCGCTCTAGTACGGACAGTACAGAACAGAGCATCGACCGAAGTAACTGCGCCGAGAAAAAGAGTCCCTCCACTAAGACCCAAAATAGCAATCGACCAGAACCAACGGCGGCAACTGGTAAACGAAAAGCTATGGGTAAAAAATCGGGAAACGCCAAATGGTCGGGTGGAACATCCCCAACCCGATCGAATTAAACTCGCAAAATAGTCAGAGCTGTTCTCAGTTTTCGCCGACTGAGGCAATTCGTACTTTGTAGGGAAGGGAAGGATATGGGAAGGATGAAGGATATGTGCGTAAAGACACGAGATGTTAATAATTCAAGGGGGAGTGATAATTAATTGACATTAATTATATTGTGGCGGTTTCCCCCGACGCCACTGCCCGCCTCACATTTTCAACGGGAGCACCCCATAAGAGGGGCATGAACCCAGGCGACGGTGCATTGTCCGAATTTATCGGGCATGCGGTTGATACGCTATGGAGCGTGGTTTTCGTGCCACACCATTGGGGGCGGAAACAACAAAAACCTGGTCGTCGAAAAGCATCAAATTCTATTGGGAATAAGAGCAAAATTTCCTGTAAGGAAGAATCGCTTGTTTGTGCGTAGCACAACATGAAGACCCGATGGAATTTGCCCACCAGCAGCACCACCGGGGAATTTCCAACCGACGCCGACGGCCAACGGAAATATTGCAATTTTGGTTCCCGCCAACATCCACCCCTTCTCGAGTGGAGAAAACGGTCGCATCCTCAACCAACGGATCAATCGAGATATGCGGACAAGAATATCTTCGATCCAACACCGTCACACACAAGCAGCCTGCCCCCTTCTCATCACCGAAACACGGCAGGCATTCCGGTAGCAAAAACCAACCTACAGGCAAGTAATAGCATGCTTGCCTACAAGAGAAACCAACACAAGGAATAGCCACCTGCACCATTTGCACAACGATCGATATGCGATCTACGGTGATCCTGGGTGTGGTCGCGATCGTATAAACATTCGTCGTTCATATGTAAGATTCATCAAGCGAAATGTGCACGATCAGCAATAATGCTTTACGCAGTCGTGATCGTGTACACATTTCAACCCCTGTACGAACTTGCAAACATGTAAATTCATGTCCCATGTCTGCATGCCAGGGGATACACACGTAAGCGACAGAAGCGATTATCGTGTGTATGTTTTCACCCTTTTTTTTTTTTCTTGTGCTTAACCAAAGCTAAATCGCACCATATATGGCCATCGGAGCGATGGATGGAATTTTGGTGTTCTGTCGTTTCGTTGGCCGAGGTTAATCTCGATTCGGCTTCCGTGAGGGCAAGTCGCCCCCTCACGTTAATTTACATCCCTCTTGGGCCGTCTCAAACGATTTATTAAACTCAGTCGTTGAAAAGATTTGAAAAGAGTCAGTAAGACCGTTCGGGCTAAGACTAAAGTGGTGCGTCAATTCAAATGTGTATATAATATTTCCAATTCAAATGTGTATATGAAGAAAAGTCTATTAATTAAGACAGTTTATTTTCAATTCAAATGTGTATATGAAGAAAAGCAAATGTGTATATGAAGAAAAGTCTATTTATTAAGACAGTTTATTTTCAATTCAAATGTGTATATGAAGAAAAGAAATATTAATTAAGACAGTTTATTTTCAATTCAAATGTGTATACGAAGAAAAGAAATATTAATTAAGACAGTTTATTTTCAATTCAAATGTGTATATGAAGAAAAGTCTATTAATTAAGACCGTTTATTTTCAATTCAAATGTGTATATGAAGAAAAGCAAATGTGTATATAAAGAAAAGTCTATTAATTAAGACAGTTTATTTTCAATTCAAATGTGTATATGAAGAAAAGAAATATTAATTAAGACAGTTTATTTTCAATTCAAATGTGTATACGAAGAAAAGAAATATTAATTAAGACAGTTTATTTTCAATTCAAATGTGTATACGAAGAAAAGAAATATTAATTAAGACAGTTTATTTTCAATTCAAATGTGTATATGAAGAAAAGTCTATTAATTAAGACCGTTTATTTTCAATTCAAATGTGTATATGAAGAAAAGCAAATGTGTATATAAAGAAAAGTCTATTAATTAAGACAGTTTATTTTCAATTCAAATGTGTATATGAAGAAAAGAAATATTAATTAAGACAGTTTATTTTCAATTCAAATGTGTATACGAAGAAAAGAAATATTAATTAAGACCGTTTATTTTCAATTCAAATGTGTATATGAAGAAAAGCAAATGTGTATATGAAGAAAAGTCTATTAATTAAGACAGTTTATTTTCAATTCAAATGTGTATATGAAGAAAAGAAATATTAATTAAGACAGTTTATTTTCAATTCAAATGTGTATACGAAGAAAAGAAATATTAATTAAGACAGTTTATTTTTAATTCAAATGTGTATATGAAGAAAAGTCTATTAATTAAGACAGTTTATTTTCAATTCAAATGTGTAAATGAAGAAAAGAAATATTAATTAAGACAGTTTATTTTCAATTCAAATGTGTATATGAAGAAAAGAAATATTAATTAAGACAGTTTATTTTCAATTCAAATGTGTATACGAAGAAAAGAAATATTAATTAAGACCGTTTATTTTCAATTCAAATGTGTATATGAAGAAAAGCAAATGTGTATATGAAGAAAAGTCTATTAATTAAGACAGTTTATTTTCAATTCAAATGTGTAAATGAAGAAAAGAAATATTAATTAAGACAGTTTATTTTCAATTCAAATGTGTATATGAAGAAAAGAAATATTAATTAAGACAGTTTATTTTCAATTCAAATGTGTATACGAAGAAAAGAAATATTAATTAAGACCGTTTATTTTCAATTCAAATGTGTATATGAAGAAAAGCAAATGTGTATATGAAGAAAAGAAATATTAATTAAGACAGTTTATTTTCAATTCAAATGTGTATATGAAGACAAGAAATATTAATTAAGACAGTTTATTTTCAATTCAAATGTGTATACGAAGAAAAGAAATATTAATTAAGACAGTTTATTTTTAATTCAAATGTGTATATGAAGAAAAGTCTATTAATTAAGACCGTTTATTTTCAATTCGAATGTGTATACGAAAAAAAGAAACATTTAATTTTTTTCTACGGAGTATTTTGTTACCTAATAAAAAGTATAACGCTGCGGCAGAAGAAAATCAACGTCCTTGTTTTAATTATTGGAGTCGGATACAAACTGAACCAGTGGGGTTACGTGGTTAACCTGTGCCCCTGTAGCACCCTAATTGCCACGCCACGTAACATTAAACGCAAAGACCCATAATATAACAGTACGTCTGTTTAGTCAGGTGTCCGCCGATCATCGTGCTCATCGCAGGGCATCGTACTTGTCCTATACGAACACATAGAATCTTTCGCTATCGATGCAATTCGCGGCCATTGAATCTGATGGATGTGAGTTGCATCGTGGAGTCAGATCGTAACCACCGCGAAGTGTACACGTACCGGGGACGTGGCGTTTATCAGAGTCTAATTTCAACGGCTACCTCCGGTCCAATTTTTCGGCGACTAGTGTGAAGTGGCAAAATACGAACTGTTTCGGTGATCTACGGAGTATCTTCCTTGTGGAAGTCGGTGAAATTAAGAATATGTTTTGTGAGTTTGATTATTTGAGACAGATCGAGTATGTTTCTAAAACCCCGAAGATCTTTGGAATGTATTGAACCGTCAAATGGGGAATCTTCAGCTTTCGATCGTGAACAAGCAATAAAGAAAAGTTAACCTGTGTAATACAAACTTATTCAATAGTTATATATATAGTGAGAAATAAAAAGTAGTTTAAGTGCACGAGAACTTTGTGGTTCCAGATCATCATTTGTGAAAATAGATTGAGAAGTAACAAAATAAAGAGAACACCTAACACCAAAACAATCCAGTGCGTTTTGACCTTTCACTTTCCTTGGTGCTTCGATTTTTGTGCACGTATATTCAGCGGAACAATCGGTGGTGTTTCTGCTGAACCAGCGTCCGTGTTGACGCACTAGCAGAAACTAGCCACAAAGCAATAAGGTATACAAAATATCTTTGCCACTGTTGACCATAAATGAACACTTGTCTAAATACAAGGTTCTAAGAATTGTATACACGCATGCACACAATCAGGTCTCGCAGATCATAAACATTTTCAATGTTTATGATTATCAGGAAATGTACTGCGAAGCATACCTCATCATCATCATCATCGGCACTACAACCGGGAACCGGTTTCGGCCTTATTTAGCAAGTCCTGAGGCTTGTTAAATTTTCCATAATGATTTATTTTTTCTGGGCAAGGTCATTAGTCTTGCGCCAGAGGCTCCCCGACGGGGAATCGAACCCCTGTCTCCCGACTGACAGGCGGGTATACTATCCACTATACTATCGAGGAACCCGAAGCATACCTCATATGTATCAAAAAAGATCTATTGTGGGTAAACAATGGATGTATTTTTCGATCTGCATGACCGAAAGAGAGATAAGGGTGTGTGTGTATGAACGTCGTCCGGTTTTGGAGATACTATCAGGGAGTCTGCTTAAAACCATCGCCCAAAACGGACGTAAAAGCGAAAGCCGATCGCACGTAAATTCCTTTTAAAAAAGTTAAGTCATTAATACCCGTCATCGAAGATGGAAAAAAAGTCGCGAGTAACTCTTTGACGGTGGTTACCGTACAACTTAGTCGAGTTCCTTTCGTGGATAATATTTATCGCCCCGGAAAATATTCCATTTAAAAACATAGTGCAATAATTCGAATCTTTCGGATACGTTTTCTAAATTCAATTCAGTGTCAGTGTTGTGTTGTCACTCAGAATCCAAACATATAGAAGATTTGTTTAGAAAAACTGAATTTTGCGATCTGGATTCAAAACAAAACTCAAAAACTGCATTTGACTGAATAGTTTGACTGTGTTCGCTGTGACGATCATTCAGTGTTGTGTTTCTCTCAGATTCCAAACATTAAAAAAATTGTTTTAGACAAACTAAATTTTGTGAGTTGAATTATGTACCCAACTCAAAGGGTTTAAAACCAATTTTTTATTTGATAAACAACGTGTCGGTAGATTAAGAACAATTCACACTTTCGCACACACGTGCACTCACTAAAATGAAGCGGGACAGGACAATCCGTATCGTTCGAACGTTAGCTGTTGAATGAAGTCAAATTAACCATGTAATATGTATGCACAACTGATTCGTATCACCACGTCACTGGATCCCGCTACTACACTCAGTTTACAATTCTAGTCATTTGGATGATCGCATGTTATAGTGCACTTGTGAGAATTTGTGCATTTTTTGTCTAGCAAATAAGATAAATAGAAGAAAAAGAACAAAATAAAAGTGTACGTAAATGAAAAAGGGTGTCCTTCGTTCCAAGGACTACATGGGTGGCCTGAAGGGTTTTCGACCTTAACGTGAAGATAGTAGCCACTCCTCAATAAAAGCTAGTAAGTAATTGTGCATCTTTTGACAGCTACTCACCAAAATCTCACCCATTTTAGACTCGTAGTTTTTATTTGACAGTCGTTTGAATGAATCGATGTGAGTGTTTTTGTGAAAATGGACAAAATTGAGTATCAAACTGTCATTAATTTTTTTTTTTTTTTTTGGAAGGCAATACGCCTACGCAAATCAAAGATTAGTTGGACTCTGTGTATGGGAACTCTGCACCATCATTTACCACTATGACATTTTGGGCAGCTGAATTTAAACGAGGCCGTGAGAGCTTGGGAGACGATGAACGTTCGGGACGTCCACAAACTGCAATAACTGAGGATAACATCGCTAAAGTTCACCAAATGGTGCTAGACGACCGCCGAATTAAACTGAGAGAGATAGCAGAGGCTATGAAAATGTCCAAAGAACGTATTTGTCACATATTAAATCAAGATTTAGGCATGAGAAAGCTGTCCGCGCGTTGGGTGCCGCGTTTGCTCACGTTAGACCAAAAACGTGTTCGAATGAACATTTCCAATGCTCTGTTGGCGCAGTTTAGGCGCAATAAATCCGAGTTTTGGGGCCGATTAATTACTGTCGATGAAACTTGGATTATACCATCATCATCATCATCATCGGCACTACAACCGGGAACCTGTGTTGGCCTTATTTAGCAAGTCCTGAGGCTTGTTAAATTTTCCATAATGATTTGTCTTTTTTTCGGGCAAGGTCATTAGTCTTGCGCCAGACACCATTATTCCACCGAAACAAAAATACAATCAAAACAGTGGACTGCAAAGGGGGAATCGGCTTCAAAAAAAGGAAAAACTGTTTTTTCGGTTGGGAAGGTGATGCGGACTGTTTTTTGGTAGTCATGGTGTGGCGGTTCCGCCAAACCCCACTGTCTACTTACCAGAAGAACCCCCATAACTACAACCCAGCTTTCATAAGTTTCTGCTAATGCAATCGCATTAGCACCTGTAAATGCTTCACCCAAGAAATTTACCAAATGTATTTAGCTAAAAGCTCCTGGAAGAGCATTCTTACTTTCATTCATTTATTGGAATTAAAAATTTCCTATACGAATTCTGTTCCAAACATCATAAATCCCAAGCCCAATTCGGCACCTTCGGTTGCCAGACAAATCCCAATTTTACGTACGCATTTTCCCTAGTCGGATTCCTGAAAACGAAACAATTTGGTTTACATATAATGTAACCATCATAACAGGGATCATAAACATTGCGTCGCCTATTCCCAGCCTCACCATGTGTATAATAAATCCCTTTACATACACATTGGCTGGCGACCTTTTTTCTCCCTACTATAAACAATCCATGGTAGCTGCACACAATTGGCGCAAACGACGCTGAAACCAAGACCTATAGCATAAGCAAATGCAAATAGGAATTGTTTACTTATCCTTGGCGGCGATGCCATAAACACCAATTCCCTGTAAATAAGCTAAAACCAATTAGCACCATGTGCAGAATGCATTGCGGTATATCAATATAGCCGCAATGCACATTCATAGACAATGATCTATACTATTTCTTTGTCCTACATATTTCTGATCTGCTTCTCATGGCCAAGCGGCATGGACAAACAGAAACCCAATTAGCACCCAATGAGATTTGGCTTGTTTACTTAGCCGAACTCACATCTCATTGATGCACATTATTCCCTTGCTTCGTTTTCAGATTCGTTCTCATGGCTGTGTCCCATGGAGGAACCAATGTTCACACATACATCTGTACCATACGATCTTCTCTATGAGATCAGGTTACCTACCCCCAAAGAGATACTTCACGTTTCTCTTGGGATGGAAAATGCACCCTTAAATTAAGAGAGCGAGTTTCACTGGCAGAATTTCCTTAGCCAACGAATTGATATCGCTGAGTCTTTTTCCATCACACGACTGAGCCGGTCGTTTTCCTCCCACTGTCCGTAGCGCTACGGGCACGCATTCAGTACACTCCAGAGGCGCGGAATTAAACCAACCCTTTTGTCGTGATAGTGATATTTCGTTTTCCGAACCTGTTACCAAGGATGATATATTCGAATTAAAACTATCGTTTGTTGAGTGTTTGTTGTGGTGCTAAGTCGAGTTTCCGAGTTTTGTTGTAACGTGTAAAGACACCGGTCCTGTTTTAATGACATTTACGTCTAAATAAAAAGATTCGCTGCAATTGGGTGAAGTTGTGAACATAGACAGAATTGTGTACAAAATAAAGATGTATAATGTGAACAAAAATAACAATAAAATACAAATCAGTTGTGACTAACAATAAACCAAATCATGTGTTTTCCTTTACTCCTGGTTGTGAACAAAAGTGGCGGAGTTTCGTTCTTTTGTCGATGTTTTCTTCAACGCAAGCTTTTAGAGATGATGGGGACGAGAAGTGAATCAGCGCCGTAGGCCGGCGCACCATACTTCTTCCCCACAATGGAGTTATCTTAATCGATTATCACCATTACAAGAGATACTACGCATCATTGCTTGACCAAGTGAACGCAGAAATTGCAGAAAAACGACCACATTTGCAGAAAAAGAAAATCCTGTTTCACCAAGACAACGCACCGTCTCACACCTCAGCGGTTGCCATGGCGAAAATCCACGAATTACAGTTTGAACTGCTTGACCATCCGCCTTACTCACCAGATCTAGCTCCAAGCGACTTCTTTTTGTTCCTTAATCTAAAAATTGCGCTCGGGGGACAGAGATTTTCGTCAAATGAGGAGGCAATCACCTTCGTGAACAGTTATTTTGCAGAGAAAAACAACGAGTACTATTTGGACGGGTTAGAGAGATGGGACCATTGCTGGGAGAAGTGTGTAGAGTTACAAGGAGACTATGTAGAAAAATAAAAATAAATTTTAAGAAAAAATGTCTTGTATCTTTGTTAGGTCGGAAACTTTCCAGGCCACCCTCGTACTCCAGTCTCGAGAGGCTGCTACCATTTTACATACTTTGGACGTTTTTCCACCCAATATTGATTTTTTTATATTGTCAAAAAAACAAGCAATCCAAGTGACGCAATCGGCTGCCAAACAAAAACTAGTCTCAAAAACGATTTAGTAACGTTTCGTTTAAGAAACGTCATTACCCCACGATGATGACGACCCTTGTCAGCGGCACCATCCATCGTCAAACACGGGTACTTATTGATCGGTCCTCATAATCATAAAAATCTGAAATAAATTTTCTGAAGCCGTTGACTAGAACGAACGTTAATTTTACAATAGAAAATAAGATTTCAATTCAAGAATTTCAAGTTTTTAATGAGCTTATATATAAAATCAAAAATAAATCGACATCAACTCCTCGAGACATAAAATCTCATAAATCTTCCATAACTTAATAATCAAATTATAAAGACGCTCTGTGTTGCATGCAAATTATTGGATTTCAAACAATTTATGTGCCAATAAATTCAATTAAGTCGGCTCGTTATGTATCTCACATTTCGTGTGTTACCCTTTAACGGCTGTCCCTCACGAATTATACCACTATTGCATAAGCAAAGCTTTATAGCACAGTCTTACCTTCCGGCTGATTAAACTGTGCGCAAAAGCAAAATTCGTAAATGCAATTTTACGAAAAGGTTCATTGCGAGAAGCCAAAAACAGCGTCTTCTTCCCATACTAATCGTTTGAAATTGATGATTAGAAATTCTCCGAGCGTTGCGATGTCTGATTAAATTTGATCGTACGAAAACTCCGATCAACACTTAGGAAATGGGGACTTATTGTGAAACCCACACCACCAGCAATAGTATATGCAATCGTTTGTCTTGCGAATAGGAAATGCAACCGTTGGCTGAGCCAATAACTTGTCGAGGTAGGAATTTATATACTGATCACTGAGTAAGCCATGTGTAAAGAGTTTAGAGCTCTTGGGATCTTCCTGAGGTAGCCATAAACAATTTATCTAAGTCATTTACGGAGATTTTCCTACGAAAGATTGAGATGATGAATGCCAACAGCGATGATATTTGTTCATGTAACTATTGTGGCTGTAAACACCACACAACCACGTTGTACCTAATAATATGAGAGTGACGGATCGTCTTTTAAATAACTTTACCAGTATATTTTAATATACTCCCGAAACCAATTATCAATTTTTTTAGTTTCGATTTATTACCATCTTTAAGGTATTCATTGAATATTTTTTTGTTTTACTTAAAATTAGTAAAGTCTTGGATGGGGTTAAGCCGCTCAAAAACTTGATAATCATCTTAATATCGATCTTTAAATTGTCATAAAATTTCACGACAATTCGTTGGTCCTACAACACTTTCTGGTAAAACAAAAAAGCAGATGTTAATGTTAAAATATTGTAGCGAGCTTAGGGTTCGCTGGATTAATTATTTTTAATAAATAAGAGCCGTTAAATCGATTTTGAATTAATGTAACACTTTATTTAATAACAACCGTTACTTTTACCGTACACTTAACGATTTCTTGACTTATCGCTTCCGTACTTATCGCGTCTTTTGCTGCTTACTTCTTCGTCTTACTTATTTTCCCGATCTGTGTGCGACGTATTTATACCGTTTTTCCTCATTCTGATTTGGTATTTCGTTTCCGCCCGTTCCATAGCCTCGAATTTTCTATTGCTCATAGTCTCCAGTTTTCCAGTACTTTCTAGAATATCCTAGTTCTTCGTTTCGGACATTCTCGGATATTCTAGTACTGATTGTCATATGCGCCACACTACCCTCCGCCTAGATTAGTTCGTCCCGAAGTAAGTTCACTGCTCTCCTGGTTTAACAAAAGTCGCCAGTCGGTCATGATGTACCACTTTCATCTTGGCGTTCGGTCTTCGCTGAATTCTATAGACAACGTCGTTAATTCTTTTGAGAATTTTATACGGTCCTTCCCAATGTTACTGCAACTTCGGAGACCTTCCTTTTTGCCGATGAGGGTTATAAAGCCACACGTTATCGCCTGCATTAAATCCGTAGACGCGTTGGCTCGAACGTCGTACCTTGTTTTCATCCTGCCACTTGATACCTTGATTTGCTTTCGAACCAATTGATGAATCTCATCGAGGCGATTTCTCCATTCGGCTACGTAGTCTTCGGTCTTATCTATGGCGTCTGGCGGTATTCCGAATCGCAGATCGGCTGGTAATCGTATCTCCCCTCCAAAAATAATTCTTGCTAGAGAATGGCCTGTCGTATCGTGATTAGACGATCTATAAATCATGAGAATGGTTTGTACATATTTGTCCCAATCTCGTTGGTGATCACTAACGACCTTCGATAAATGCTCTTTTATTGTTCGGTTGAACCTTTCGACCATTCCGTCTGACTGCGGATGTAAGGGTGTGGTCCTGGTTTTCCTTACGCCCAGTGCTACACAGATACCTTGAAATATCTGTGATTCGAAGTTTCGGCCTTGATCGGAATGAAGCTCACAGGGAACTCCATATCTGCTGATCCAATTATTGATAAGCTGCTCAATGATGGTTGTTGGTTCTTGGTTTGGAATTGGAAGGACTTCCACCCACTTTCTGAAGTAATCCATGATAACAGACATGTATTTGTTGTTATCGTTTATTTTGGGGAATAGTCCTGAGATATCAATCGGAATTCGCTCGAAAGGGGCACCCACGTTGTACTGCTTCATAGCGCTCCTTGGCTTTGCTGCTGGTCCTTTGGTCGCAGTGCAAGTTGTGCACTTCCTACACCAAGACTCGACGTCATCTCTAATGTGAAGCCAGTAGAATCGAAATCGTAATTTTGAAAGTGTCTTATTAACTCCCAGATGTCCACCGGAGGCTCCGTCGTGCATTTCTGTTAGTACATCCTTCACTTTTGATGGTGGGACTAGAATCTGCATTCGATGGGATTTTCCGTCCGCGGCTTCCCATTTACGCTTTAGAATTCCATCTTCCACCAGCAAAGAATTCCATTGTGCCCAATATGCCTTAAATGTTCCACTCTTGTCGGAAATATTGTTCCAAGTTGGACGCTAGTTCTTTTCTTTGTGTTCCAAGATTAGCGACATATCTTCATCCTGAAGTTGAGCTGCGCGTATAGCATCACTCGTCCACCCATCTAGTACTTCTACTCATACATTTCGGAGGTCGTACGCCTCTTGTTTTAAACGATCAATTTCTACTTCCGAATCCTGAAGGCGACGCTTTAGGGTCAAAATTTCAGCTTACATCTCTGCTAGATCAGTTGATAAGCGATTGTTCTCCTCAATGACCTTTTCTCGGCTGGTCTTAAGAACAATTATCTGTTGATGCAAGGATTTACATTCGGTCGTGGCGCTATCCAAGTCTGAATCACGCTGAAGGCTTCTCTTGTGATTAGCGCATGAACAACAATTCTCAATTGATGTTTCATTCATTCGTCAACGTTTCCTACAGTCAACAGAGATGTGGCCGACTTCGCCGCATGTCCAACACTTCATATCAGGTCTTGGGGTTCTCCGTTGTACATGCCCGATTCTTTGGCATTAACATACCTGGACGGACGTTTCTCGGACTCTATATGTACTCCTGGTAGCCATTTTAGCAGATTCATATGCCAATGCGAACACCAGTATTTCATCAGTCGTCTTCTTTCCTGCCAAACGAACGGCTTGTTGCAAGTCCCGAGCTTGGAGTGTGTTTATAAATGCATCCATTGCTACCTCGTTCAGAAATTCCTTAGTCATATTTGAATAAGACAAGTTTGCCAATCGCTCAATGTCTGTCTGCAACTGTTGAAGCTTTTCTCCAGGTTTCTGCGTTCTGCTCCGAAGTTGCATGCGGTAGACCTGCTGCATGTGGTTGTCTCCACACCTAGATTCAAGGTCATCTCTTTTGCTCATCCGACCACTTATTATAATTGGCCGCGGCGTCAAACTGAGGTATAAATACGGAGAAGGGTCCCGTTCCATCGAAGGTTGGCGGTTGTATCCTTGTATCTTTGTACTCATGTTGATTGCTAGGCGATGTCTTATTTCTCTCAACACACTCAAGTCTCTTTGCGATTCGCGTTATTTCATCGGTGACTTTCTTAAATTCAGCTTCGTTTTTTAGATCCAGATTTTCTACTTCGTTTCGAATTTCTTCCTTAAAGTGTTGAAAATAATATTTCATCCATTGCGTTTGGGCATTCAACTTTGCATTAACATCTGCAGCTTGCGCGTCCAATTTCGAGTTAATGTCTGTAGTTTGCGCGTCCAGCTTTGTCATCATCATCCTGAGCATCTCCGAAATGTCCAACTGTGGCGAACTCTTCTCCGTTACATTGGCACCATCTTGACTCGTTGTTTCTTCTCCACCCGTACAGTCTGGCCCAATCGTAAAAACATATGTGTCGACATCAATACCCTCTTCCCCCATTGCTGCTTGCAAACGCTGTCGAAAAATTTGTTTTTGTCCTCTGCTATCCAGATCCCGGTCCTCAAGTTCCTTCTTCAACCCAGGAACGCAAAGATCCTCCAAATTCCGATCTGATATAGTCACAGCACACTTTCACAGACTTATTTACTTCACCAATAATTAATCCCACTTCTGACACCAATTGTAGCGAGCTTAAGGTTCGCTGGATTAATTATTTTTAATAAATAAGAGCCGTTAAATCGATTTTGAATTAATGTAACGCTTTATTAGTCCGTTAATAACAACCGTTACTTTTACCGTACACTTAACGATTTCTGAACTTATCGCTTCCGTACTTATCGCGTCTTTTACTGCTTACTTCTTCTTCTTACTTATCTTCCCGATCTGCGTGCGACGTATTTATACCGTTTTTTCTCATTCTGATTTGGTGTTTCGTTTCCGTCCGTTCCATAGCCTCGAATTTTCTATTGCTCATAGTCTCCAGTTTTCCAGTACTTTCTATAATATTCTAGTACTTTGTTTCGGACTGTCTAGAATATTCTAGTACTGATTGTCATATGTGTCACAATATTTTCGATGTGCAATATTTGATCCACATTTGTAAATAATATTATAACCTAGGAAATGCATGCGTCATTAAATTAAAATAACGAAATTATAGAACCAATATTGCACTTGGTAAGATTGAGTTATCATTTATTGTTGTATCATCATTGCATCAGAGTTCCTTTGAATGGCTATTATGCCCTAACATACGGATAATAATAAGAAAATGAAACTAAAGGTGGTTGATTGACTTTCGAAAAGGTCAATAACATCCATTCAACAAATATATTTCAATGGTATATCTAATCTTCTGACCCCAATTAGATTAAAACTCCCACTGTACAACACCGAACCCGTAAGTAAGCCCCCCTTGTGGAACGAAATACATTCATTATAATCCAAACCTCTTAAGATTGAGTTGAAAACGGCTCCCAAACTCGAAAAACTGTAACAGATCAATTACTGACGCTTAAACTTGCTGCCCTTTTCAAGTTACAATTAATACAAAACAGACACCATGACTGAAAAGTGTGTATGGTAACCCCACCAGGTCGTATCCAGGTTAGAAAAGGTCAATCCTGAAAATACGTAGTTGGACATACAATCAAAGAAGAAAAACTGGCAGCAGTTCAAAATCTCTGAACTCTAATCACAAGCCTATAAAACTCTGTTACCAAAACGGGAGTTAAAACCGCAACAGATTGAGACCTAGATCAGATGTTGGTTCTGGTGGCTGATGTGGCTCTAAATCTTCAATAGAAATCTGCATATTATTATGGATCAAGTCAAAGGCTGTTAAATGTGCGACTTTTGACCTAGTTTCGAGAAGAGAAAAACAGACAAGATGTATGAATGCAATTAAGCGGCTCATCAAGAAAGGCTAATAGAACAAAAGGGCGAATAAAACAATCCAAAAGAAATTTCATTCAGAAATTACGAGGTCAAAAAAAGAAGAAAACAATAAGGTACAGACTTCATCAATGGGCTTAAACCATAACAAAGGCTGTTAAGAATCGGGTGAACAGTTTAAGCTACTTTTACTTAACACCATCGTGGGAAGTAGCACGTTCTAAGGTGTTGAGCGGCCATTTCAAAGAGAAGTAACCAACTTAGGAGTTAACGTGGTTGGATCGGTTCGCATCTAGCCTTTCAAACTGATTTCACATTCATCGTCTTTGCTTACGTACTTGGTTCTAGAACCCTTTTGTGAACATCATAGTCACTTTCTCTCGAATTTTTTCATTATTTTCTGAAAGTAAAAAAATGTACGGTTATCACAAAATGAATTAATAATACTTATACTTTCTTTTCTTCTTTCAAAATCAACGCTCTGAATATATTTTAACACATAAGAAGAGAGAGCGATTAGTTACAAGTAAAAAATTTTCGAGCAGGGGGATTCTTGACCGAGGTCATTGTAATCAATCGAGAGAGAAAAAATACAAATGCTTAATGATTGTTGAGATTTTAAAAAACCGGTTGGCCACTAATAAGAGTATAGCGTTTAGAATGATAGTGAAGAACGTGTGATTCGAACTGACGCTATGACTGTTAGAATCACCAAAGACTGAACCTAAGCGTAACACATCAGGCTACTGGCGTTGTTTTAAAATTTGATTTTCAAACTCAAATATATTCCACTGATGTGAATTATTTTTGGTATCGCTATGGTATACGGCTCTGATGTATTTTCTTATTTGAGTTTCGTTCGGTGTTCTTCACTATTGTATTGTGTGTATCTGTTAGAGACGCCACAGGAGTATTATAAGTAATTATTGTCTCATGATAGTTTGGCGGTTTAATTAGCCGGGGTATAATTGATGCAGTGTTCCGCCGAACACTGTTCGCAGGTGGAAGGAATTAGAACAACCGGAAACGGAGACGATCACACCAATAAAACACGGCGAAAGTTTCGTGGATAGATCTGATTTTATTATTGGACTTTTTTCTTTGGTCTAACTTATATTTTAACCGAACATTATGTAGCAATTTCGGTTTTACTATTACAATTGCGCACACACGACTTTCTTATTCCACGCGATATTATGGATTATTTAATATACGGGTTACTGTTGGTACACACAACGCTTTTTCTACTCGACACATCTCCGGATTAACGTTACCAGCCCACGCCAAAAAGTCGGCGGTATTCGCTCTAAACAAAACCTCGATATTGACTAGGCGTCTCGTCGACGATCAAATTTTGACTAACTCGCTATCCTACTGAAAAATACCCTGATACAGATCGTATCTGTATCTGTGCCGAAAAATTTTCTTATTCCCTCTGCTAATAGAATTTCCTAATTTCTGTTAGCAGCATGTTATCGCATCCCCCGGGGATATTTCATAGATTCCTGAGAAGGGGAAAGTCATCTTGCATAAATTATTCATTGGTGATAGAATTTCCTTTTCCACGGCCTTCTGTTTGCACAGAACATCTGGCGCGCAGGACGGTGATGATTGTTCGGGCGTACAGCCCGTGGTTGCTTGCCTTTTGCAAACACAACCGAAATCCATTAATTTTTACAAAGGAATCGTGGGACCGGAGTATTTCCTTTGTTGGCGTTGGTCTTGTAATTCTTCCGAATTATCTTGTTGCGATAATTACGGTTGTTTACAATTTTGGCAGCGGATAGGCGATATGCTTTCTTGCATTTAGCTGCCAGCGTATGCATCCGTTGTTATCTATCTACCGAAAATGGTAATTCCTTGCAAACATCGTGCAGATGTTTACGATGGGAGATCTGTATGCGATGCTTTAGCTGTTGGATTTTTGGGATCTTGCACGGAATTAGAGGTGCTAATTGCCTTTAGCTACCCGAGTATGCCTCCCTGGTTCGGTTAATTTAACGAAAATATAATTCCTTGGAAACATCGTGCAGATGTTTTGGATGGAAGATTTATGGCCTGTAATCTGGAATTGTTTTTGCATACTATGAATGGATGCGTTGACTCGATACTGAAAGTTTTTTGAACGTTAAGTTCCTTGTTTTTTTTTATGTCGGGTTCAACATTGTTGCAGCTTCCTATGCCCTTGTTACAGGTATGATTAGGAGCTTTGGGGACACGTGTCTGTGGGCACGTGTAATGGATAAGGTAAGTAAGTTCCTTACAGGTTTGGAACCTTACCTGGGCGGAATTGTGCGTTCGTAGGACGCTACAATAGTATATATGACAAATGACAATTTGGTGTTAACTCCTTAGAAAATATTGGATTCTGGATGTTCTGGGAGTCGTCAAACTAATGGTTGGTTTACAAACCTAAAGCGAAGATCAGGTTAAAATGAAAAAGAAAGGTTCGATATTGGATGCAAAAACGTTTAAATCAAACCAACATTGAACTGGTTAAAAAGGTAACAGTTTCGTAAAAAGATCGTAATATGTACAAGGTACACCATCTTTTATGTCGGTTTGTGAATATTGAATAACTTTTAAAAAAAACAACCGATTTGCATATATGAGGTATTTTTATTTAATTTGGAGCTCTACAATTTATTTGGACTAGTTTTTGAATATAACATCAATCAAGTGGCCGCCTCTATTTACCAAATTTACCGACGCCGCCCATGAATAAACAATCGAAACGAGGAAAATAGGAAACGGGGCCATAAGGATACACAATGTAGAAATACCGTATCTATCCATGAGAACCGTACAATACACGACGTGGAAATGCTACGCACAATATGCTATTTACTAACCTCCACTCATTTGGTAGATTTCCTTGAGCAGATTTGAATTTAGCATGGTAATAGTTATCATGACAAATGAGTCCCCAACTTTTTTATCGCAATTCGGAAATGTTTGATAGCAAATCACCATGCAAAGGTTTTCTTCTGGTTTGTTATTAACTTCAATTAACTGACGTACCGAGGTATTTCATGATTCAACTTTCGTATTCATCATAATTCTCTATCTGCTGAAAATTGTTATGTAATATGTAACCACTTTATGTAATATAATCCGCGTTTGATTCGAATTATTTTCCGTCATTAAGTGAATCTTTCTGAACGATTACCGGATGCCTTAAGCCAATACCGAGATGGTTAGAGCTTCCACTAGACTTCCGTCTTGAATTTAGTTTCACTCATACCGAAAGACTCTTATTACACTTTTATTCCCGTCATAAACCTTCTGCTCATAACGTGGCCGCTAGGCGTATAATGAATGAGCTTGTTTTGCAGTACCGCATTGTCGACTTAGTGTTTTTGCCTCTAAAGTAACATGCAGTTTAAATTAAAGATCCGTTGATATATGCCACTGATTAGATTAGGTTACCTAGCCTGAGTCTATGAGTTTCCAAGTTGAATACATTTGGAACTCGTTATCTATGCCAATGTGTTAGCATTAAGTGTGGCACTAGTTAGATTCGATTAACTATATTATCTACAATAGAACTGAAGGATCGCCCAATAAGGACGACATGTTTTTAAAATTAAATAAAATACAAAATAATAAAGATAAAAGCATTTTTTTTTATTCTGCAGTATAACAGGTGTACCGGTGTGAAGTGAGCGTCAAGATACAAATGTATCGATAGGGATGTATTCACGTTTGTTGTGAACGAGCCCATATATTTTTTTTATTTGATTGCTATGACATCTATCAGTTCCTCGATAGTATAGTGGTTAGTATACCCGCCAGTCACGCGGGTGACCGGGGTTCGATTCCCCGTCGGGGAGCCTCTAGCGCAAGACTAATAACCTTGCCAAGAAAAAACAAATCATTATGGAACATTTAACAAGCCTCAGGACTTGCTAAATAAGGCTGTGGCGGTTTGTGCGAACGCCACGATTCACCTGCCTACTTACCACCAGGTAACCCTCTTTTCGCAGGCTTTCGGCGCCAGAAAATCGAATACTTACCTGCATTAGCATGTAAAATAACCACAAGTCCGCTGATACAAGCGTATGAGCAATACATGCATCTTCCTAAAAGTAGAAATGCGTAAAACACGAAAATCATGTCATGAAGACCAAGCACAACGTAGTTGCAATGGTACGAAACTACATGGCATAGGAAAGCATGGGACATCTGCACATCGATCTGGTAAAAACATCAACCAACGATCTGATGTAGCAGAACAACCAAGCAAAACATGATGCGGTTGCGCAAGCCTGCGACTAATTCCTGGAATTACCAAGCAGGCGCGCAAACAGATGAAACCTACAACGCATGCCCTTAAAAGGACACATCTCAACAAATACAAATACGTGAGATATAACGCATGCCCATGTACCTGCATCACATAGCACGTATGAACAATACGAACGTCCCTCCACATAATGACGTACAACGAGCGAACACACGCCATGGCGCGCACCACTGTGCGCATAATAAAAAATGCACACAGGCAGGGGTACGATGTGGTTACCAACACCGATGGAGGTTGATGTGCTATGGTGTGGCGCGAGTCAACCCTTAAGGAAAGTTTTAGTTGGAAAGAGGCAATCAATGTGAATAGTTCTACGTGCGGTTATAGAAATTAGAAATATAATTTAAACAGCGCACGCGCCACAGTGAAAATAATTAGTCCTGCGGCCAACTAATCGATGTGAACAGTTCTACGTGCGGTTATAGAAATTAGAAATATAATTTAAACAGCGCACGCGCCACAGTGAAAATAATTAGTCCTGCGGCCAACTAATCGATGTGAACAGTTCTACGTGCGGTCGTAGAAATTAGAAATATAATTTAAACAACGCACGCGCGAGCGTGGTAAGCATTTATATTCATTACAAGAATAAATATTTTATATTATAATTCATTTGTGTAAAACTAATACCTATATGGTAATTATATACAGAAATACATATAGTAGTAAATACAATATGCATTACAAGAATAAATATTTTATATTATAATTCATTTGTGTAAAACTAATACCTATATGGTAATTATATACAGAAATACATATAGTAGTAAATACAATATTCATTACAAGAATAAATATTTTATATTATAATTCATTTGTGTAAAACTAATACCTATATGGTAATTATATACAGAAATGCATATAGGAGTAAATACAATATTCATTACAAGAATAAATATTTTATATTATAATTCATTTGTGTAAAACTAATACCTATATGGTAATTATATACAGAAATACATATAGTAGTAAATACAATATTCATTACAAGAATAAATATTTTATATTATAATTCATTTGTGTAAAACTAATGCCTATATGGTGATTATATACAGAAATACATATAGTAGTAAATACAATATTCATTACAAGAATAAATATTTTATATTATAATTCATTTGTGTAAAACTACTACCTATATAGTAATTATATACAATTATTGAAATACATATAGTAGTGATCAATATATATACGTACAAGAAGAAATATTGTACTAATTCAATTTTTGTAAAACTTATTAAATACTTATCACATTTCGATGTAAGATGTTAGAGAGCATATGGCATTAATAAAGAAAATAGCTTTAAGAATATAACAGTGGTTGACTTTGATTATATCAACAATACTCCAAGGAAACACCGCAGTGGGGACGTCTTCGGTGAACTAGTGTCCCCCGGACACGCTATCGAGGACCACCAAACCCTACAAGGCCAGGACCAGTCCCCGGCTGTAGTGCCGATGATGATAACATCTATCAAACATATTTAGTATACATCAAGTCATTGTACAAATAACATCATTTTTTTAATCCTGTTAAAAATGTCGAATTTTCTACCAGAAAATGATGATTTGCGGAAAGCATTAGTTTTTTGTTTTCATTTGAAGAAAAGTGCTGCAGAGTCGCATCGAATGCTTGTGGAGGCTTATGGTGATCATGCTCTATCGGAAGCAACATGCAAAAAATGGTTTAAGCGGTTCAGAGATAATGATTTTGATGCGCGAAATGAAGAACGTTGAAGACCACCAAAAAAGTTTGAAGACGCCGAATTGCAAGCAATATTGGATCAAGATGACACTTTACGTCAAAAACAAATGACACAAATGTTAAATGTTGGACAACAAACAAATTCTGACCGTTTAAAAGCTATGGGAAAGACACAAAAGTGTGGAAACTGGGTGCCACATGAATTGAATGACATCATCATCATCAGCACTACAACCGGGAACCGGTCTTGGCCTTATTTAGCAAGTCCTGAGGCTTGTTAAATTTTCCATAATGATTTATTTTTTTTGGGCAAGGTCATTAGTCTTGCGCCAGGGGCTCCCCTGAATGACAGGCAGATGGAAAAACGAAACACCACATATGAAACGTTGCTTCTACGACACGAAAGGAAGTCACTATTGCATCGAATTGTCACTGGTGATGGATTTATTTTAAAAATCCAAAACGCAAAAAATCATGGGTACATCCAGAAGAAGCGTCAACATCGACTGCAAAGCCTGGTCGGTTCGGAAAAAAGACAATGCTCTGTGTTTGGTGGGCCCAGAAAGGGGTGGTGTATCATGGACTTCTAAAATAGGCGAAACTGTTGATGCGCAACGCTACCGACAACAACTGATCAATTTGTACCATGTATGTATGGATCCTCGTCGGGGAGCCTCTGGCGCAAAACTAATGACCTTGCCCGGAAAAAACAAATCATTATGGAAAATTTAACAAGCCTCAGGACTTGCGAAATAAGGCCAAGACCGGTTCCCGGTTGTAGTGCCGATGATGATGATGATGGATCGAAAAACGACCAGAATGGGCCACAAGACACGGAAAGGTAATTTTGTTGCATGATAATGCTCCGAGTCATACAGCAAAACCCGTCAAAGAAACAATAAAAGCTCTCAGCTGGGAAGTGTTACTCCACCCGCCGCATTCACTAGACTTGGCTCCTTCCGACTGCCATTTGTTTTCATCGATGGGACACGTGTGGGGGTTCCGCCAAACCTCACGGTTCGCTTTCCTAAAAAACCCCCATAACTTGCACCCAATCTCCTAATTTCACCAATGCAATCGCATTAGCATCTTCAATGCTTCACGCATTAAAGAGTTCAAATCTGTAATCTAAAAAAGCCCCTGGAAAAGAAAACTTACATTTCATGCATCCCTTCGCATACAATTCTCCGTAAGATTTCTTTCTTAACTTATCAGGCAGAACCCCCATTATTACAACCCAACTCCCATTGTTTCCCACCAACGCATTTGCATGGGCACCTGAAAACATTCCCTTCCCAAGGATGGTTAATGTTTTCAATCCATTACCTGTAAATGCCTGCAAAGAATTCTCTCTCTGCATTAGCGACCCAAAAACCGAATTTCTAATTAGTGTAGTTATTCACACTAGAGTTCGATCGTGGCGTCGCCATAGATGCCATGTTCAATTGGCACAGATGGTATATACAAACCGTCATTGTGTAATCATCTGAAATGCTTCACAATGACTTGCAACTATCGATACAGCTGCAAGTACTTCTCGCTGAAATATTTCTTTGTTTGAATCTTCAAACAATCACCGACGTCGCGCTTTGCCGTCAGATTGGATTCAATAGCATAAACATACGCAAACAAAAGAATCCGATTCTCCCGGTCGGCAGAGAGACGATATACGATCTCTATTGTATAAATTATCGCAATCCCTTTTAGCATCTAATGAGTGGCTGCTATTTAGACAGCTGACCCTCATTACCGAACGATGCCTTATGTCGTTTTCCCTTTGTTCTTTTTTTCCTCGTTGTAGGTTCCGTTTATCCTTGGCTAAACGCATCGGTAAACACGGTGATGTGTACGAACGCACACATACACCACCGCGCCCCAGAGATCGCCTTCTATTGGTCACTGGTCAAAGGAAATTTCATTTCCTTTTCACCACACCACCAAACTCACCCCAAACGTGAGTTGAATCTTTAAGTCGTATTCCAACCACCGATTCGGTCGGTGCGTCTTCCGCTCTTCGTATCGCCGGGGATGCGTAAATATCGTGGTGTCCAATAGTTCGATTAATCAGTAATCTAATTAAATTCAGTAAGATTTGTTGCGAATAAAAAGGACCTTTTTTAAAACATACAAAGTCACGCAATTTTCATCCCCTGAGCCTTATACCCATTGTGACCATTGTAAACCAAATATATGTGCATACAACAATTAACAATAAACTCCATTAATTATAAGCGACTTAATAACTGTGTTTCATTTATTGTGCAGTGAAGGCTTGGTGTTTTATTTGACCGGTTTTGTTTCCTTGCTGTGTCGCAGTGTCCAGGGTTTTTATCTCTCAACCTTTACTCCTGGTTGCGAACAAACGTGGCGGCGTTTCGTTCTTTCGGTTCGGTGTTTAACGCGGCGAACAATTTATGATGGAGGAGGAAGTGAACGGAGTGTCCGTGTTAGGCACAATACTTCCACCCCACACACGCATTGGCTGAGCAGCATTTCAATTCCTACGAAGAAGTCGAAAATTGGGTCTCCGAATGGTTTGCCTCAAAAGACGGCCGGTTTTATTGGCGTGGTATCCACAAATAGCCAGGAAGGTGGTCGAAATGTGTAGAAAGCAATGGCTAATACTTCGAATAAAATGTTTTTCACTTTCCCATTTAAAATCAGTGTGTTATTTTTTAAAGAAAAACATACTTAATTTTTTGAAAGTCTGATTAGTAAGGCCCGAAATTTCAAAACATTGTTTATTAATTAACCGAGTACTTCAAAAATGGTGAAAAAAGGCAATGTTAGAGTTGCGACTATATTTCAATGAAGTTTGAATAAACCCAATTTAAATTGAACGAACAACACTTATCCTTTTTGTCAGAAAGAACGCGACAACCGAACAACCAGATCTACCAGAAACGATTTCCAATAATTGCAATTTGAGCAAATTTGCCCAAAAGGTAACGCGAGACTAAACTCGTTTTGTATTTTTCACCTATTAATGTTTGAGAATTGCTACTATAGAGACTTGCATCCACCGTTCGAGATAAGCTATGAAGAAGCGTAAAAGAACTGCTGCCGAACTATCGAACAGAAAAACCGTTGAGAATTCAAAACCGTGTGGCGCTTAAAACTCTCTCCCTCTATCTATCCCCGACGCGTTGTCAGCTGATAAATGCGAATGTACTAGAATTTTCCACCGGCAAGTTGCGAATCCGCAACAGGTAAGAGTTTTAGAAAATTAGACAATCCGCAATATATACTAACATGTGCATTGCTTCATCATACACTCCATAAACTGGCTCATAAAACAATAATAAGACTGATTCAATCACTTCTATAAGACGAACTTTTACAATGAAAACACGCACGTTTTGAAGAGCAGTATCCAACGAGTTGCCTCAGTGATATTTTATATTTATCTCAGTACGAGGTCGTTATCCGCTAACCACTTTTCCTTTCAAGAACCAATCGTTTCGTTTAACGTCTAGTCGTTAATTTGTGGCTACAGTCGATGAATCCTGTCTGTTTTCTTACTGACCGATACGAGCGTAGTAAACATAGATGTACCTTCGTTTACATTAGCTCAAGAAAGTGAAATTCTGGGCGAACTCTAACAAGTTTGAATGGCCTAGAAAAATAAAAGTTCGCGTTTCTTTCAAAGTATAGATTCTGACCGAACAGCCTTGGGCCATAAAATCAAACTAGTTATGAAAAGAGGTCAATAAAACTGAATAGAATTCTGTAGAAGTGAGGGCAACTTCAAACGAGTTATCGTTGCATCCCAAGGCCAGATAGACGCAAAACGAAAGATTATTGCACCTACCTTACTGAGGAATGTTTGTATGTGAACTTCAAGTATCTATGATTGAAATGTGATTCGTCTAAAGTGAAACTGAGATTTAAACCTCTAATAGCAATCAAGGAGTGTTATGCAGTGTTATTTTACAAAGCCATCAGCATTCAATCTTCGAGTCCGACGTTCATTGCAGAAGTTTTGTAGTAACATAATAATAAACCGTTGCTAATAATCAACTAAGACTTTGACCGACGATGTTAATTACTTTATCTAACTATCGCCCGTTACAGTCGATAAGTCTGTAAGACCAGCTTGTAATTAAATAAAAGTTCGCTAACGAGAATGACTAAGAAGGTAATCACATACTTTATCTGCCAAGGTTTGGTGGTAATTATTGACATTAACATATGTGTATTATTAAATGTCCACTTACTATTATTGAAGTAATTGATACGCTTTTGAGCTTGTAATGTAGTCAAGGATTTTATTTACCACGCTTTCGCTAATCATAACCATAAGGGAATTACACGATGAAATACTCCTGACGCTCTCTCTTTAGGCAGAAGGAATTTTGTGGAAGTCACCACCAAATTAAGTTTAGTAATTGGCAATGGAAGAGTATATATTTAAGCATTTGGAAATGGAGACTTTATCTACCTGATTTGATAATAGATTTAGGATGATAGGATTCGATTGCCATAGCTTTCACTATGATTAACCATGTATATGTGTACATAATGAGCAATAATGTGCTAGACCTCTAAAATAAAAAAAAAGCTAATTGCAAACCTTACCCAGCTATAAATGACCATTAAAACCCATCTTCACATACTTTCTAATACATGTAAGAACCACTTGAAAGAGATAAAACACAGAGGTATATAGAGAATGAGGCTAATTAAATGATATGTGACTATCGAAATTCGAAAGGAAACATTCAATCAGATTAGGGAAGAAAACCTATTACAAAACTAATACATAGTTAAATATTTCATTCGCGTAATTTATTTAGATATCTCCAGGACTCATAGTAAAGTTCAAAGAGAGAAACTTCTGTAGAATAATTAATGTTTGAATACGTATTTCTTCATTGTCGTTTCTTCAAGCTTCGGTAGAACGCCTACTAACAAACCCTTCGGAGGTAGAAATCTTTCTGAGTAGACCGGTCATTGTACCAGGACGCTCAAGAAAGATGACTGGGCTCCCAATAAAAATCCGGGAGGTGGTAATCTTGATACGAGTACCTAGAGTTGTAGTTGATTTCAGAAAACGGTTTAACCATCGGAGATGCCTTTCCTTCCCTAGAATAGAGGATATTTTAGACCAGCTCGGCCACTCACGCTACTTTTCCACACTTGATTTAGCCAGTGGCTACCACCAAGTTTTAGTCGATCAGAAGGGTCGCGATAAGACGACTTTCAGCACCATTCGGGCTAAAGGGAGCCCCGGCTACATTCCAGAGACTCATGAACCATGTCCTAACTGGGTTGCGAGGTATCGAATGCTTTGTCTATGTGGACGACATTGTCATCTATGGGAAGAACCTAGAGAACCATAATTCGAACATTTGAGATATCACTATCTCAAATTGCAACCAGAGAAATGCAGGTGTCTACAAAAGAAGTGTGTTTGTACTGAAAAAGGGCCAATGCAAAATCCCGACACGACAGCTAGTGTCAGGGATTTCCCCATTCCAAGACGGTAAAGAACGTCCAATCATTTCTAGGCGTCGCGAACTACTACCGCAAATTTGTTCCAAATTTCTCGAGGATAGTGCGCCCCTTAACAAACTTGTTAAGGAAGGACGTTAAATTCACCTGGTCAGACAAATACCCACAGGCATTTGATAAAATAAAAGGATTACTGGTTTCGCCGCCAATATTAATCTATCCAGATTTCACCAAACCTTGTAATCTGCCCACGGATGCGAGCAGTGAAGCACTTGGTGCTGTGCTATGAAGGCGAAATAAGCAAAGACACATCTAATGCTGACCCGAGTCACATCTGGAATACGGTGAAAGGGAGCCATCTGACTGTAGTGAAAGAGGTTGTAGCCGGATCGTGTGGGCGGTTCAAACTTTCAGCCGTAATTAATAAGCTCGTAGATGTACAGTATACTTCACCATCAAAATAGGGAAAAAGACAGGCTAATTCAGAACAACCGCCCAAAGCCTTATGATGGACAGGACCTATGGAGTGGTGGTTAGCCTTACAATGAAGTGGCAATCCAAGGCCCAGTAAATGCGGTCATGAAAATTGGCAAACGAAGTGTGGTGGTGCACAATACCCGGTTAAAATTCTATTTTGAATAGAGGGAATGGCTCGAGGGTTACAGCACTTTTTGGGTTTGAAGTTGCTACCAGTAGGGGGCCGGAACTGATTACACACCACAGAACCAGGATTAGCATTTCCATACCGTAAGTTTGAGCGATAACAAACAAGGCAATGGACATGCCCTACGAAGCGCATATGTTTGTGAAATAGTTAAAACTATAAAGTATTACAAACAAAAAATTGTAAAAGCTGTCAAAAGAGTGTGCTACAATGAGGTGGGTTGCTTTGATGACTCTGGTCCATTTAACTATTTAGAAATGCTCCCTGCATCACCGGAGGAAATCAACACAAGCTTCTAGTTCTATTCAACTAAACACAGGTAAGTTATATTAAGTACAGGTTGGGGCAAAATTAAAAGTATTTAACGTTAAAATGTGAATGTGCCATGGTTTTTGCAAATAGCGTCTAATGTCAAGTGTTTTGCTTTACAGACAGATAGAGAATGATTGTTAGTGATAGTAGTAGTTATAGTAATACGAGGGTTGCCTTTTATATTTCGGGATTAGAGAACAAAAACAAATATTGATCATCGAAAATCTGTGGGGCTTTTCGGGGCCCGAAGAGCCATGCATCGCTCGATCCCCACTATTCCAGGCGAACGACTTACCTCTTGGTCGAACTTCAGCAAGGTTGCGTAACCTTGCTACGGCATTTACCCCCAGCCAAATCGCTGGAATTAATACGGTTACCCAATCGGATAACTGTTTTGAATATCCGTTAGGCAGCTTACCTATTCTGTGGGGGGTTTTCCTTCCAAACCCCTTTTTCTCCAACACCACCCCTAAAAAACATTAAGTCCACGGCAAAGCTTATCACCTTGCCGTGGCATCGAAAATTCACCCTCGACCAGGCATTAATTCCTAAAAAAACATTAAGTCCACGACAAAGCTTATCACCTTGCCGTGGCATCGAAAATTCACCCTCGACCAGGCATTGATTCCTAAGAAAAACATAAGTCCACGGCAAAGATTATCACATTGCCGCGGCATTTGAAATCCTATCCTTAGGCATACATTCCGCCCAGGGCATCTTGTTTCCATAGCCTTATGCTATGGAAACAACATCAACAAAGAGTTCCTTGTTGACTCGTTTTATTTGTTTGCCCATGGCACTTCTTGCATGCGGCTATTTGGTCCCATTGGTTTGCCACCGCCGACAAGGTTTCGGCTGAGGCAAACCAAACATTTCTCTAATTACCAGCAATCGCTGGTTTCCTATTATCGGTCTCCGCCGATCAGGGACCGTAAACAAGCAGCGAATTGGATGCAGCCAGCAAGTGTTTACTTTCAACATCTGGCAATGGCTGCACCCTATATTCGTTGCAATATCTAAACATAGCATTGGCACCACAGAATGCTATGCATACAAAAATCCCTAATAACGGCCGCCACCCGTCGGCGGACCAAAGGGAATTCACATCGTCAACCGAGATGTTGATTTATGGCCTCCCATAGGATGACCAGATGTTTTTGTTTGCATTCATGTAAGATGCTGCAGCGATGTTGGCATCCGTCCAGGGTCGCCGGACGATCGTATGCAAGGCATACGCACACATGCATAATGTATGCCTATTTCACCCGGTCCAATCACGATTAACTACCTCGAGTTAATCGTGTAGCTCCTCCTCTTTTTCAGTTTCTTTGAGGTTTCCCCTTTTCTTTGGTGAGCTCCAGTTAGTCAGTCAGCCTTTTTCCTTGGAGTCAACTTGTGTGTGGCGAGTCTTGACATTTTATTCCCGTCGGCAGTTTATTTATTAGTTTTCTATTATTTCTAATCACGCCGTATCGCTTAAGTTATTTTTAAAGGGAACATTCAATTAAAACCGTTTTCAGTGGACTTTCGTCATTTAGTGCGTTTATTATATTTTGCCTTAATATTAACTAATTCACAAGATCGTCGGGATGTTGGTGTTGTTGATGGTGCCTTTGAGCGTTTAAAAACAAATAAATATTGTCCCAGTCAGCGTATCAGCTGTTAAGTAAATATATAAAGTAAGTGTATCAGAAACAGTGTAAATTAATGCAATAAATAAACGTGACCTATCAAACGAAACAATACTGATCGTGTGTTTTTATTTTCCTCTTTCGGAGAACTTTGTGCGGTTTTTCTTTTTTTTTGAGAACTATCGGTGGGTGTTGGCTGAATCCGCGCCGTGCTTGGTGCATAGCCCAACACTAACCACATTGGTGACCGCGACAAAAAACGCGTACCTTTTCGAACATTTGTGCTCATAGTCGCGACATAGTAAGTGTTTTAATCGAGGAACAATTACATCCTGTGCAATTTCGAAAACGCTTAAAGACAGTGACCGGCACTATACAATACACAATACAAGCCACCAAAGAACAATATAAAGTGCGAAAAACACCAGAAATAAAAGTCAATAAAAGGGTGCAACCACCCCAACGTTCAACATAGCTAACACGTGGAGTTACCAGCGACTTACATCTTTAACAAACACCAACATCTCAACAAGCACCCAGGCGACGCAATCAATTCCCGCCCACCGTTAAGCTCCCAACGTTGGACTTCAGGTTTTTCTTTATCATTTATTTTTCCTAAATGTTCAATTCTCCTTGTGACGAGCTCCTTCTGAGCCTCCGAAAATAAGCTTTTAAATATTGTTTACCTTGTTTAGAAAACTGTGTAATTTTCAAGTCATAAAACTCAAACCATTTTTCAAAAATTAAAATTTATACAATAACTTTATTAACTTTAAATAAGGGACAACTATTGCAGAAATATTAAAATTTAATAAGTAACTATAGATGTTACGCAAGTTATAGAAGATCCACCAATGTCCAAGGTGCTTATTCCTAAGTGAAAGCGATTAATTATTCTCCGATGCAGTGATCGTGAGAATAATTAATTTATTATTTTGTTTTTTCTCTTTCTTTTACGATGTGCTGGTTCAAGTTTTTTTTATAAGCGTACAACTCGATTAGTGTTACGGATTATTTATTGCTACACACTCTATTAATAATCGACCAATGCAAACACTTCGTTTATTGTCTTAAAATTTAGAAGCGAATTAATATTTCGAAACAATAGAGACAGACATTCCTCAGACATATTTTCCCTTTGCATACGGTGTTTACTTAGAGTTAATATACAGAAAATTATTGTTGACTATTTGGTGGTTCTACACTTGCACACGTAGATATATTTTTATTTAGAGAATAAATAAGGAAAGCCAATAACCGAATTAATAATTATGTTACATTTTTTTTATACAAATTATACCTAAGATTAAAATTATAAAGATCATTAAACAATATTAAAAATCAAATTAAAAAGAAGGAAACCGAAGCCGAAACACGAATTCAGTATCTACCCGAACTGTAAGGCATGAAAATAAAAATGACTTAACACTTGGTACCATAAATGTACTATAGCCACCAAGAATTTAAACCAAAGAATAAAACATTTGTAAACCCCTTCAGGGTACTAAGTATAGGCAATATACGCCCCTTTTGCCGAAATTGCACCGCTTAAACCTTGTTTTCCTTTCTTTGTCGGATTTTAATTTTAATTTTTTGTTATTATTTGTTTTTACTATCAATTTTAGAACCTTTTTTTCTTTCCTTTAAAAGTAAAATAATTAACGGAACTACACTACCGAAGTCTCATTAGAGAACGGAAATATTAAAATTCCTAGGCAAACGCGTTTCTCATAGCACTATTAATTCGAATAGTTCGCCAATTATCGGTAGTACAGTCAACAGACCTATCGTACGGATCTGGAACTCGTACAATTTTTGCCCTTTTGGTAACACAACGACTGTCGTAAGCCCCTTCAGGGCACAACTAAACGCACAATACTCTTCGCTAACATTCGCGACTCTAAGCTACACCACCCGACTCCGCACGACCACTCTCGACTCCACTCGACCATCTTCGACGCCTTTGACTCTTTTACTTGGCCTCCTTTCACCTTTCTTCGCGTCCTCTTACGCCCTCGACTCCCGTTTCACGTTACAACCTATAATGGTCATCACGAGAAACACCACGGCCAGAAAGGCCCAGGATCAACCCGAGTCCCTTGAATTTCACGACGCCTCCAGCGTCGATTTCCCTGCTGAGCAAGTCAATGCTGACCAAGACTTGCCGGCACAATCTACTCCTCTGGCACCACCCGTTGCCCCCAGTGTCGTTAACCGACCCCAACCTTCTAACGCTCTCCCAACCGCTCCTAACGCCCCTGGTACCGGCCCTTTGGTAAATTCCGGGATTTTAATGCCCACCACTAGTGCCGGTACTTTTCAACAAGAGCATAGGCAATCAGAGCCCCAAGAGTTCCACGATGCTTCCAGCCTCGGGAATGGGACTCGTCCTTCTAATATAGGGCTTCCCCCCTTCGATGAGGAGGACCCAGACCTTTGGTTTGCAGTGGCAGACCGCATCTTCCAGGCCTCAGCCTTGCACGACGAACAACTTCGCGCAGTTGAGCTGTTGAAGGTGCTTGACCGCACTCAGCGACCGCATGTTGCCCACATAATAAGGTCGGCCGGCCGCAACCCGTATAGCAACATGCGTGAAGCTCTGCTCGACGCTTTGGACGAGCCTGGAAGTGTGCGGCAACAACGCTTAGCCGCTGTAACCAACCTTTCTGGGATGAGACCATCTCTTTTCCTGACCCATTTACGCTCTATAGCGGGGACCAGGATTGGGGACGACCTAATAAAGCCTCACTTTTTGAGGTGTCTTCCCCAACATGCCCGTTCGGCACTTATAGCCCAACCCAACCAGAGTTTGGGCTATTTATCCAAAATTGCGGACGCAATTATGGAAAGTTCAGATCAGTATTCTGAGCCTCCTGCGTACCAGGTAGCGGCGGTTTCTCAACACGCCGCCCAGCCTGCACGGCACCCTCGTCTGCCTTTCACAGCCCCTCAATTGGTCCCAACTCTCCACCCTCCTCAAACCCAATTACCTCTTAGAAGGCCCGCCTCAACCAATTTCCCTCAGGGGAATCAGAAGGCAGGCCCCAACGGATTTAACCAAAGAAGTTCGCCACCACAATTAACCCCTGCTGACCTTCGGGCGCTCCAAACCTCACTCCTCCGCGAGATAACTCAATTGCGTGCGGAGGTGAGGAACAATCCTCGAAGCGCCCAGAATCGAGCCATGCCGAGCCGTCCTATTAATCGGCAAAATTACTCCCAAACTGCCCCTCAGAGGGCCTATATCCCTCAAAATGCCCCACAGAGGGCCAATTCCTCTCAAAATGGCCCTCACCGGGCCAACTCCCAGCGAGCTCCGGCTCGACCTCCCCGTAATGGCAATAGCACCAGGCAGAATATACCTGATAATGCCGTTACTCTGCCTTGGTGCGCCAATCACCAACGATATGGTGATCGCGCATTTAACTGCAAAGCGCCTTGTGGTTGGACACAACCTTCCACCAACCAAAGGCGCTCTTTAAACTAATTTTGCCGTCCGACACCCTCGCGCAATCGGCCGGCACCCATACGATAAGTCGCCTAACCATCCGGGATTCGAAACTGAATATCGCTTTTACTGTCGATACCGGCGCCGATATTTCAGTCCTCCCGCGATCGTTTGCTCCGCGTAACCGCGTGCCAGCCGCACTTAAATTGTCAGCTGCAAATAATACGCCGATACTTACGTACGGACGTAAAAAGCTGACACTTCAATTGGGTCTTTGTCGTCCGATCACTTGGCGTTTCGTCATTGCGGACGTAAATGAACCCCTGATAGGTTCCGACCTATTAGGTGCACATAATCTGTTGGTCGATTCGACCCATAACAGACTAGTGGCTCCAACCGCACCCCCCTTGCCCATGACGGCATCACCAGCGGCAACTTCAGGGGCCACAGAGTGCATAGACCCATTTCAGGTTATGGTACAAGAATTTGTTAGTACGACAATTCCTCTACCTAACCAACGCCGACATAAAGCCACGGTGTTTCATCATATAGAAACACGTGGTCCCCCGGTGAGCCAGCGTCCACGTCGACTGGCTCCGGAAAAATTACGTGCGGCGCGCGCGGAGTTCGAGCATATGATCGAACTAGGTATCTGCCAACCGTCGGACAGTCCCTGGGCAAGCCCACTCCACTTAGTGAAGAAACGTTCTGGTGAGTGGCGCCCATGTGGCGATTACAGGCTGTTGAACGCAGCAACTGTCCCGGACAGATACCCAATTGCACACCTCTACGATTTTTCGTACAAGTTACGAGGGTGCAATGTCTTCACTACCCTGGATCTCACCAGGGCATACCATCAAATTCCGGTGGCACCAGAAGACATCCCCAAGACCGCAGTCATTACACCTTTCGGACTCTTCGAGTTCAAAGTGATGACTTTCGGCCTCAGGAATGCCGCACAGACATTCCAACGTTATATCGACACGGCTTTACGTGGTCTTAATTGCTGCCATGCATACCTTGATGATATTCTCATCGCCTCCAAAGACCATGCCGAACATAAGCGCCACTTACGTCAGGTCCTAGAGCGCCTCCGTGAATTCGGTCTTGTCATCAACCCAGATAAGTGTCAATACGCCAAGGAGCAAATCACCTATCTGGGTTATGTCGTTGACAACCAGGGCATTCGCCCACTACCAGACCGTGTGGAGGCCCTCATGAAGTATCCCCGGCCTACTAACGTGAGTGAGCTTCGTCGATTTTTGGGCATGCTTAACTTCTATCGTCCAACCCTGAAGAATGCTGCCCAGATTCAAGCTCCGCTCAATGAATTCTTAAAAGGAGCTAAGCGCAATGATAAGCGCCCCATTAATTGGACAGAAGTCTCAGATCGAGCATTCCAACTGTCCAAAGAACAATTGGCAAATGCCACCTTACTCCGATACCCTCTCGAGGGAGCGGCACTTTCTATCCGATGCGACGCATCGGATACCGCAATCGGAGCCGTCCTTGAACAGGACATTGAAGGCCGCCCGGAACCACTTGGTTTCTTTTCAAGGAAACTGAGTCCCACTGAGCGACGTTACAGCGCCTACGACCGTGAATTGCTCGCGATCTACAGCGCTGTTAAGTACTTCCGTCATATGATAGAAGGTCGCTCACTCTGCATCTTAACAGACCACAAGCCATTGGTCTATGCGTTCCGGAAGAAGTCGGGAAATGCCTCCCCCCGACAAGAGCGTCAATTAGACCTCATTGGGCAATATTCTACGGAGATAAGGCATATCTCCGGTAAACAGAATGTCACGGCGGACGCCCTTTCTCGAATCGATACGATTCATTTGCGTACCGCCTTGAATAACACTGACCTTGCCCTAGCTCAAGAGGAGGACGAACAGCTCAAGTCCCTCCTAACTGCCGATACGGCACTAGAGCTTAAGAAAATTACCCTTCGCGACCCTTTGGGCGAAATCTGGTGTGATGTCTCCACTGGAACCGCTAGACCTTACATTCCCGAGAAACTTCGTAAGGGCGTGTTCCAGGTTTACCACAACCCAGCCCACCCCAGCGGCCGAGCAACAGCCGCTGCTGTCCGTCGTAAATTCATTTGGCTCCGGATGAACAAAGATCTCACCGGTTGGGCCCGTGCTTGTCTCCAGTGCCAGCACTGCAAGGTAGCGCGACATAACGTACTGGAGCCAGCGCAATTCAAGCTTCCCACAGCACGCTTCGCCCATGTCCACATAGACATAGTGGGACCGCTTACTCCATCAAGAGGATTTTCTTATATCCTCACTATGATGGATCGCTGCACGCGATGGCCAGAGGCGACACCTCTCCGGGCAGTTACTGCCGAATCAGTCGCCAAGGCCTTTTATTCAACTTGGGTCACACGCTTCGGTGTACCAACCACCATAACTTCGGACCGAGGTCCACAATTTGAGGCGACAATTTTTAGGCAGCTAACAAATCTTCTCGGCTGCCAAAGAAGTCGTACCACCGCCTACCACCCGCAGTCAAATGGGATGATAGAGCGCTGGCACAGATCTCTAAAAGCCTCACTCATGTGTCATAATGACACACAATGGTTTGACGCCCTTCCAACCGTCCTCCTCGGCCTGAGGACAAGCATTAAGGAGGACCTGGGTGCTTCGGCAGCAGAGCTTACCTACGGTACCAACCTCCTTCTTCCAGGAGAACTTTTCCTGAATGGCGAAACACCGCGTGACCAACTTCGCGAATTGGGACATCTCCGTGACCTGCTACGTAAGGTTAGGGCAACCCCTGTAACCAGGCACGGCTCCAAAAAACTTTTCGTCCACCCTGAACTGCACAGCTGCACGCACGTCTTTGTCAGGGTGGATAAGGTCAAAAAACCCCTCGACCCACCTTATGATGGCCCATTCAAAGTCTTCCGCCGCATCAGTGACCGCGTCTTCGAGATCGACATTAGAGGCAAGCGATCCACGGTCAGCGTCGAAAGGCTTAAGCCCTGTTTTCTGGAAGCTTCCGCTCCAGAATCATCAACGTCTTCAAATACCACTCCTACACCACCGGCACAACCTCCTCGTACTCGCGCTCAAGCGCGCGCTCATAACCAACTAACCACCCCCTAACCTGCCTTACCTGTTTCGTGACTACGTCACTGGGGAGGGAGTGATGTGGGGCTTTTCAGGGCCCGAAGAGCCATGCATCGCTCGATCCCCACTATTCCAGGCGAACGACTTACCTCTTGGTCGAACTTCAGCAAGGTTGCGTAACCTTGCTACGGCATTTACCCCCAGCCAAATCGCTGGAATTAATACGGTTACCCAATCGGATAACTGTTTTGAATATCCGTTAGGCAGCTTACCTATTCTGTGGGGGGTTTTCCTTCCAAACCCCTTTTTCTCCAACACCACCCCTAAAAAACATTAAGTCCACGGCAAAGCTTATCACCTTGCCGTGGCATCGAAAATTCACCCTCGACCAGGCATTAATTCCTAAAAAAACATTAAGTCCACGGCAAAGCTTATCACCTTGCCGTGGCATCGAAAATTCACCCTCGACCAGGCATTAATTCCTAAAAAAACATTAAGTCCACGGCAAAGCTTATCACCTTGCCGTGGCATCGAAAATTCACCCTCGACCGGGCATTGATTCCTAAGAAAAACATAAGTCCACGGCAAAGATTATCACATTGCCGCGGCATTTGAAATCCTATCCTTAGGCATACATTCCGCCCAGGGCATCTTGTTGCCATAGCCTTATGCTATGGAAACAACATCAACAAAGAGTTCCTTGTTGACTCGTTTTATTTGTTTGCCCATGGCACTTCTTGCATGCGGCTATTTGGTCCCATTGGTTTGCCACCGCCGACAAGGTTTCGGCTGAGGCAAACCAAACATTTCCCTAATTACCAGCAATCGCTGGTTTCCTATTATCGGTCTCCACCGATCAGGGACCGTAAACAAGCAGCGAATTGGATGCAGCCAGCAAGTGTTTACTTTCAACATCTGGCAATGGCTGCACCCTATATTCGTTGCAATATCTAAACATAGCATTGGCACCACAGAATGCTATGCATACAAAAATCCCTAATAACGGCCGCCACCCGTCGGCGGACCAAAGGGAATTCACATCGTCAACCGAGATGTTGATTTATGGCCTCCCATAGGATGACCAGATGTTTTTGTTTGCATTCATGTAAGATGCTGCAGCGATGTTGGCATCCGTCCAGGGTCGCCGGACGATCGTATGCAAGGCATACGCACACATGCATAATGTATGCCTATTTCACCCGGTCCAATCACGATTAACTACCTCGAGTTAATCGTGTAGCTCCTCCTCTTTTTCAGTTTCTTTGAGGTTTCCCCTTTTCTTTGGTGAGCTCCAGTTAGTCAGTCAGCCTTTTTCCTTGGAGTCAACTTGTGTGTGGCGAGTCTTGACATTTTATTCCCGTCGGCAGTTTATTTATTAGTTTTCTATTATTTCTAATCACGCCGTATCGCTTAAGTTATTTTTAAAGGGAACATTCAATTAAAACCGTTTTCAGTGGACTTTCGTCATTTAGTGCGTTTATTATATTTTGCCTTAATATTAACTAATTCACAAGATCGTCGGGATGTTGGTGTTGTTGATGGTGCCTTTGAGCGTTTAAAAACAAATAAATATTGTCCCAGTCAGCGTATCAGCTGTTAAGTAAATATATAAAGTAAGTGTATCAGAAACAGTGTAAATTAATGCAATAAATAAACGTGACCTATCAAACGAAACAATACTGATCGTGTGTTTTTATTTTCCTCTTTCGGAGAACTTTGTGCGGTTTTTCTTTTTTTTTGAGAACTATCGGTGGGTGTTGGCTGAATCCGCGCCCGTGCTTGGTGCATAGCCCAACACTAACCACAAATCAATTTATTGTTTTTCAAAATATTCCCCATGAAGATCTATACACTTTTGCATGCGTTTGAACCAATTGTCGAAGCACTTTTGCCACTCTGATTGAGGTATCTCCAACACATGCATTCTGAATGCAGCAACCGCGTCTTCAGGTGTCGAAAAACGTTGACCTCTCAGTTTGTTTTTTACGTACGGGAATACAAAGAAGTCATTCGGTGCCAAGTCAGGACTATACGGCGGATGACCCATCAAATCGATGTTTTGGGTGCTCAAAAATGCAGTTGTCGCAGCCGATGCATGAGAGCTCGCATTGTCGTGGTGAAGAGTGATCCGTCTTCGGCGGTTGGTTTTCCTGATTTCTTGGAAGACAACTGGCAAACAAATGGTTGTGTACCACTCAGAATTGACTGTTCTGCGTTGCTCTAGTGGTACGGTTGCGACATGTCCAGCTTTTCCGAAAAAACAGGCGACCATTTGCTTGGAAGTGCTTCGTGCGCGAACAACTTTCGTTGGATTTGGCTCATCTTGAAACACCCAGACAGCCGACTGCTGTTTACTTTCGGGCTCATACGCGTAAATCCACGATTCATGACCTGTCACGATGTCATAGACGTGTTTCGAAGCACCGCGACCGTATTTTTTGAGCATTTCTTTCGACCAATTGACACGAGCCTTTTTTTGGGCGATCGACAAATTGTGTGGGATCCAACGCGAACAAATTTTTTTGACAGTCAAATGTTTTTGCAATATTGAATGTATGCTGGTCCCACTAACGCCTAAGGTTGTCTCAATCTCACGATAGGTCACATGACGATCTTCCAATATCAGTTTTCGGAACAACAACTGATTTTGGACGACCTTCACGAAATTCATCTTGGAGTGAACTACGACCACGATTGAATTCACCATACCATCGATAAACACTGGTCCTTGATGGAGCTTCATCGCCAAACATTGAATTAAGTTCATCCATGGACTGTTGCTGAGTTAATCCACGCCGAAAGTTGTAAAAAATAATCGCACGAAAATGTTGACGATTTAATTCCATTTTTGGGCCGAGATGAATCTTTTAAGTTACTATAAACAACACAAATAGCGCTCGTATGTCAAAACGTTCTGAGTGCGTATAACCTCAAAAATGTCCAACTTTACGACAGAGCTGTCAATTGCCGGATTGCAACGCTAGGGTTGCCAAATCCCGAAACATAAGAGGCAACCCTCGTATATTTAAATATTATTAAAATATATAACAAAAAATGTCTTTTTTATAAAAATTGTAAATAAATAATATTAAATTATTAAATTATATAATAAAATCAAAAACAATAAAAGTAGTAAGTAGTAGAAATTGTATATAATTGAAAACACCACTGGCACAGTAACACTTACGACGGTTAGCGAGTTTCATTCCTCTGCAAAGAATGGAACTCCATTTTTGCTATATAATTAACTTGAGTTAATTATCACCCCCCCCCCCCCCCACATCCCATTCCAAATACTTGATATTTTGTGGACAAAACTTCCATTGCAGTTCGATGCAAAAAGCTTCTCGATTCCCTACATTAAATCGCTCCTGTCCAACAACCCTAGTCTGTACGTTTTGCCCGAAATACCATTTACAAGTAAAACGACAACACTTCCCCCAATTTGGTTTTGGTTTACCGTTAACATTGACCCTAACATGGGGTAGTCAAGGATTATGAGTTGGTAAGGCGTTAAAGACCAGTACGAAAAAGAGAGTCGTGGGTGTAGGTTCAAAAAAATAATTAAATAAAACTGTGTTAAAGAAGAAGTAAATAAAGATGTTAAAGAAGAAGAAAATAAAGTTGTATTAAAGAAGAAGAAACGGAACATTTATTTGTTATATATATATATATATATATATATATATATATATAATATATATATATATATATATATATATATTATATATATATATATAACATAAAGGGTGGTTAAATTTTAAGGGCCGATGTTGAATGTGAACCACACCTAAACGTCAAGTTTTTTTCTGCATTTCATTTGACATTTCTCAATTTTAGACTAAGTCAATTTGAACCATGGAAAAATACAGGCTTATTATGAAAATGGGCGCTCAAATCAAAATGCATATCGTGCACTCCGTGATTTTTTCGGTCAATTCATTCGTCCAAATGTGCGTACAATCGGAAAAATCGTGCAAAAATTTGAGTAAACCGGGTCTGTAGGAGATGTGAAAACACCAGTGCATGCTCGTACAGCTCGTACTGCAGAAAATATTGCTGCTGTTCGCGATAGTGTGGCTGAAGAGCCATCCACCTCAACTCGTCGTCGTGCCCAACAATTGCACCTCTCACGCTCTTCGTTGATGAACATTATGCATAAAGACTTGCATTTACACGCTTACAAGGTGCAATTGAACTAAAGCCTCTTGACAATTTCAAGCGTCGTCAATGGTCAGAATGGTGGCAAGAAATGGTAACAGCGGATGATAAATTTTCGAAGAAAATCATCTTCAGTGATGAGGCACATTTTCACCTCAGTGGATTCGTCAATAAGCAGAATTGCCGCATTTGGGCGAATGATAATCCAAGAGTGATTGTCGAAAAACCAATGCACCCACAAAGAGTGACTGTTTGGTGCGGTTTATGGGCTGGCGGCATCATCGGGCCGTATTTTTTCCAAAATGAGGCCGGTCAGGCAGTTACTGTGAATGGTGTTCGCTATCGTGAGATGATAACGAACTTTTTATGGCCCGAATTGGATGCGGACGATATGTGGTTTTAACAGGACGGTGCCACTTGCCACACAGCTAACGAAACAATGGCTCTTTTGTGGGACAAATTCAATGGCCGTGTTATCTCACGTGGTGGCGATGTCAATTGGCCGCCAAGATCATGTGATTTGACACCTTTGGACTTCTTTCTTTGGGGTTATTTGAAAGAAAAGGTGTACGTCGATAAGACAGCAACAATTCAAGAGCTAAAGGATGAGATAATTCGGCACATTAACGGCATAGAACCTCAATTATGCCTCAGCGTCATCGAAAATTTGGACCATCGGATGGAGGTGTGCCGCCGAGGTCGCGGCGGCCATTTGGCCGATATTTTGTTCCATACATAATTGAACCACACCAATATTATCATAATAAAAAGAAATGACAATAATTTCCTAAATAATTTGTGTTTTATTCAAAATCAACATCGGCCCTTAAAATTTAACCACCCTTTATATATAGTACGAAAGAAAAGTTGTATTCCGAAAAGAAAAGTCAATAAATTGTGTTGGTAAGACAAACAGCCAGGAAGGTGAGTGAAATTATAACAAAACATTTCAAAAGTAATTGTAAAAATATAAATATAACAAGTTATTAAGTCTAATTTGTTTCTTTGCATTGTGATTATCTTCTACTTTGTTATATCATACCCTTCCTCCTTCGATTTCAATCTCACCTCTCCTGGGTCAGACTTCGTCTCCTCCCTTTCCCCGCCCGATCCCACTCCACCCACCGTCCATACTTTTACTACCCGCACTCATTCCAACTCCCGATCCTCTTATTCTCCCACCCTATCCTTCCCCACCCTATCTCTTGCACTTTCGTCTATCCACCATACCCTACAATTAAGGCAATAAATGGGATGGGAGCCCCATTAAAACTAAACTACATATACCTTTGCCCCCCCCCCCCCCCGCATGCCCCCTTTCGCGTAATTTATTAAATTTATTATACTTTAGTTTTTACGTTAGTTGCTAAGCTTATGTCTTTTTTATATATCGATTATAGTAAGCTAAATAAACCGGGCTTCTGCGCTCAGCAAACAAACAAACAAACAAATGTTTAATATTAAGGACAGTAATATATGGTACAGATATAGCTGTTTGTTTAATTTATTTCCCATCATCATCATTGGCACTACAACCGGGGACTGGTCCTGGCCTTATTTAGCAAGTCCTGAGGCTTGTTAAATTTTCCATAATGATTTGTTTTTTCCGGGCAAGGTCATTAGTCTTGCGCCAGGGGCTCCCCGACGGGGAATCGAACCCCGATCTCCCGCGTGACAGGCGGGTGTACTAGCCACTATACTATCGAGGAGCCAATTTATTTCCCATAATGGGTTTTATTTTCTTGTTTTTGAGTATAACGATCGAATTCGTAACGCGGCAGTGGCCTGATGTGTTGAGCATTGGTTCAATCTTTTACTGATTCTAATCGTCATAGCGTTGGTTCGAACTGCACGTTTTCACTATCGTCGCAAACGCTATACATCTGTGGGAGTTCTTTAAGCCATTTCCCAAGACCTACCCAAAGCCCTTCACCTGTCTCCAACTTCCCAAGCAAGTCTTTCTACTTACCTGGAAAGGGGCAGCGTAAGCTCCCCTGCAGCATCTCCCACCTGACAGCAACCTGGCATGCATATTGGCGCTCAGCAAACAAACAAACAAACAAATGTTTAATATTAAGGACAGTAATATATGGTACAGATATAGCTGTTTGTTTAATTTATTTCCCATCATCATCATTGGCACTACAACCGGGGACTGGTCCTGGCCTTATTTAGCAAGTCCTGAGGCTTGTTAAATTTTCCATAATGATTTGTTTTTTCCGGGCAAGGTCATTAGTCTTGCGCCAGGGGCTCCCCGACGGGGAATCGAACCCCGATCTCCCGCGTGACAGGCGGGTGTACTAGCCACTATACTATCGAGGAGCCAATTTATTTCCCATAATGGGTTTTATTTTCTTGTTTTTGAGTATAACGATCGAATTCGTAACGCGGCAGTGGCCTGATGTGTTGAGCATTGGTTCAATCTTTTACTGATTCTAATCGTCATAGCGTTGGTTCGAACTGCACGTTCTTCACTATCGTCGCAAACGCTATACATCTGTGGGAGTTCTTTAAGCCATTTCCCAAGACCTACCCAAAGCCCTTCACCTGTCTCCAACTTCCCAAGCAAGTCTTTCTACTTACCTGGAAAGGGGCAGCGTAAGCTCCCCTGCAGCATCTCCCACCTGACAGCAACCTGGCATGCATATTGGCGAATTGTTCTGGTTCATGATACTTGAACCATTCAATACCACCTATCGGCTCAGCTTGTCAGCAATTATAATCGACAAATCACCATTGGCCATCGCAAAGTTGAGCCTGTTCGCTCCTCCCACAGCGATGTGATCCACCACCGTTGAATCTGCATCGAAGACTCAATTTTTATTCATTGAAGGGTGCGCACCTTCGTTTACGAATCCCCGCGGAGAGTCGCCGAGAGTTCCTTCTTTACTAAATCATTTCTGTTTGTGTGCGTCTTTTTGCCATGTCGTGTTTAACCAGCGTAAAAGTAATATAATTTAATTAGTTCCCTTAAACAAGTGTATCCCACTAACGTTGATCCCAATTGACTCGTGCCTTAAAACTATAAGTTGTATTAGACTTAAGTGCAGGACCGGATAAATAATTAAATAAAGGAAAGTGAAATAGTTAAAACAAAGCTCCTGCGTTTTATTTTACACCTGTGGTGTACGATTTGGATGAACCTTGGGGAAGAACAATGTGCGTCGCAACAAGTCAGGACATTTCTTAGTGAACAATCAGTGGTGTTTTGCTCAACCTGTGTCCATGCCGACGCCCCTAGCACCATCAACCCACACATCCACAGGCAAACCACATAGGGTTTCACGATCTATCTACTCCTGTTTTGTATTCACAGGTGGGAGTAAATAAAACACCAGTTGACTCTCCATTAGCGCCTGCATGGTACTCTACAAACTCACAGGCGGTTACACAAATTCCATCGGCTCCAGCTGCATACTCCCCCACAGATTGCATGCATAACTTGCAGTTTCTGCAAGAAGAAAGGACACTTATGTGATGAGTGCTCAAAAGCAGAAATACTTCTTTCTTCACGGACTGTCAGCAATTTGCGCATGACATTAAGGATTATCGTGCACTCACAACCCAAGCTAAGCCAAAAACCAATGGGTCTCCAAGAACCGGTCCTCCACCAACCAACCTAAGAGGATCTCAGAAACAAACAACACAGGGTTCCCAAACACCAAACTTCCACCCAGGCGCGCCCCACTCAAAACTACAGAGTTTACAGCTCGGCAGGCAACTCTGAATTCTGTGGCCGTCGAGGCCATATGTGGATAGAATGCCGCCACAAATTAAAGTGGGGACGGGCAGGTCCTTCGACTTTCGCTTCCAACAATATTAAGGAATCATATCCAAAAAATTGGCAACGTCGGTCAATTCCACGGAAACCTACGGTCACATTGACTGTCAACGTGGATCCGGACTTGTTGCCTGAACAAGGGAAACAGGTAAGGCACCCAATTTCCAACTGCGGTATACCGGGGAACCGGGCTCAAAGACAACCCCGTTGAACAAAGCCGACGCAAAAGTCCCGCCCGAGCTCAACAATTCGCACTCAAATCACACGGTGACAGAATGCCGGCATAAGCGAAAATAGGAGAAAAGTTCGGGAAACTCCCTGCGGTCGGGTCGGAATCCCCCATTCCGAACAAACTAAAATCATATAGTACAAAGTGTTCCCATGTGCCGCCACTCATGTCCCCATAGTCCAACTACCTTTGCACATAGGGCGCTGCAAGGAAATAAAATAAGTAAACACTAGCAAAAAGCACTACCACCTACCATTAGTATTTATAGGCCTATAGGAAGTTCATGAGTTCACTGACTTGGCTACGCCATCGCTCCCTGGCCTTTGTACCCCCATTCCACGCCTCACCATGTGATCCGAGATCCTCAAGATCAAACCTTACATTGTCCTCCTATTTACCAAACCTTACATTGTCCTCCTGTCGTCGTCCTACAGGTCTCTTTGTCGTTGGTCTTCCGTCAATAATTCTACAACCCAAATGCTTAATTAGATTCATGCACCCTGCAGACGCCCTTTGGTTCAGGGAAAACTAAGAGGAAGCTGTTTGGGACCCTTCCAGTTGGCACAGAGTATACCGTACGTATTCCAAGTGGTACGTTCTCTGCCAGGGCTCTCAGAAGATGGGGGATGTCCCCAAAAGAGTAAGTATTAGTGGCAGGTTTTGCGTGTAACACAGTGTGCCCCAAAAATCGTTTTCAATTCTTTGTGCTCCCTACATGACTACAACCACTAAAAAATCCAGTCCCTAGCGAGCATGTCACGAAAGTGGAGTGTAGTGAGTGGGCAATTTTTCAAAAAAATTGCTCTGATAATATTGCACGGCGAAAATTTTACAACCTGTACTAAATTCGTCACATTATATTAGGTGCGCAACTAAGTTCCCGCTGTTTTTTCATGAAAATGCAACTTTATTGTGAAAAAATGGTGACAAATAAATCATTCGAAATATTGCCCATCGCTAACTACAACTTTTTCCCATCATTTTGGTAGAGCCGTCACGGTAAAAGTGTTCATCTTTTGAGGCTATCCACGAATCAAGCCTTTTTTTGATGTCTTCATATGAGATGAAGTGCTGATCAGCCAGGCCATGTGCCATCGAACGGAACAAGTAAAAATTGGTCGGCGTAATATCTGGAGAATATGGCGGGTGGGATAGGACTTCCCATTTGAGCGTTTCCAAAGACGACAAGAAGCAGTACTGAGGTCTTAAGGCATTGAATTCTACTCGGTTAGATACTCTCCATTGATATATCTTGTTGAGGTCTGAATTCATGTATTAAGCATAAGTTGCTGGTTGGTAGTGACGTTCGAAGAATTTGGACGGGGGTGTTCATACGAGTATGGGAAACTCAACGTGCTATCTTCAGCAAACGAGTGAATTGGGTTGTGATTAATTGACAAGAGATCATTTATAAAGGTCAAGAAGAGAGTGAGTGAGAGTACCGAACCCTGGGGAACACCTGCATTAATTTGATGGAAGACAGATTTGACACCATCAAGAACCACTTAAATTAACCGGCCAAAAAGATAGTCTCTTATCCACTGTATCAGGGAATTGCCCGATACAGTGGATGGGGGATTCCCATCGTAGGGTCCGCAGCATTTAGTTAAGATCTCTTTGTTGCGTGTGTGGTTACTTCCCACCAGGGAGAGTGTTCCGTTGGCAAATGAAATACTGGGCTTCTATTTTCTTTTTTAAAGTCTCTTCTTTATTTTTCCTTGTTAGGTTATTTTGACTCGGTATCGGACCAGGGGTCCGGCCTTTCAGAACTTTACTAATTATGAATTTATATTCTACTGGCCAGCGGTTCGGCCTCTGGAGATCTACTAATTGTGAAATTGGAAATTACCGCCCTTTTATTGTTTTTTCAGTTGACAATTGTCAACTATTTTAATGTCAAAATTCCAAGAAGCACACACAAGGCTTTGTGTGCTTCAATTGGAATTGTGTTCTGGGAATTGGTTAGAGGTTTGGTTGGGTGGGTTCTCGGAAGGGGAATCATGAAATGCGTTTTGAATTAAGCATTTCATGATGTCAGGATTTTGGGAATTGAGTCAATGTGCGACGAATTAACTTTTGGTTTAATTCGTTGCTCATGTGACTCGATATGGAATTTGGATGTAAGTTAATGGTGATATTGGGGATTTGGATATAGGTTAATGATAATATTGGGGATTTGGATAGGAGTAGCGATTTAGGATCGCTACACCAGAGAGTAAGACAAAAAATACTACACGCTCCCACTGGTAGTAGAAGCTTCTGGGCATTCGTGAAAAACATTCAAAACTCAGTCTTTTCATACATTCCATCGCTTATAGTCGATGACAGACCAGTCACCACTGCAATAGAAAAGGCGAATCTACTTGCTCCGCATTTTGCTGCCAACTCAACGCTGTCTGATACCACATTAGTTCCACCTCAACTTGAGCATAAGCAGCACACCTGGAGCGAGGAACACTTCCGAACGCATACTGTTGTCCGCACACTTAGAGAGCTAAACGCAAATCAATCCGTTGTTCTGGATGGCATTCTACCAATTCTCTTGAATAAATGTTCCTCTTAACTCGCTAAACCGCTGCGGAAACTCTTCCATTTGCAGTGGGCAAATTTGCGATTGCATTGGCGGGAGACAATGAGAGTTGAGTTGCGGATATGGGGGGTTTTTCAGGTAAGTGGGCCGTGGGGTTTGGTGGAACCCCCACAAGTAAACCAGATATGCTACGCGGATGACGTCCTGGTGTACACGTCAACCAAAGGCCCTAACCTCGCAACAAATCGACTCAACCGTCACTTGGACGAACTGTATCAGTATTACCGTCGATGGAAAATCCGACTTAATCCATCCAAAGCAGTAGCTATAATTCTGAGTAGTAAACACTCCCAACCTACTTCTCGATATTCACAGAATATTCGAATAAAAATGGGAGATACTACGATTAGACCACAGGATAAGATGAAATATCTTGGGGTCACTTATACCCCAAAAATGAATTTCATCAAACATGTGACCCACATTCTCCAAAGGGGCCTCGGTCGGTCTAAGCAACTGTACAACATCTTGAAGTGAAGGAACAAAGTTGACACCAAAGTTAAGCTTCTCTGCTATAAGCAGCTAATCCGATCTGGAATATCGTACGCCTTTCCCATATGGTCCTGCATATCTTCGGCTCAAATGGAAAGACTTCGGGTTTTCGAAAGGAAACTCCTCAGAAGATGTACCAATCATTCTAGAAGGCCTGACGGTCGTCATTACCCCAACTCTCACCTATACGAAGGCGCCTCCATTACCCCTATCGACGAGTACTTACTTCAATTAGCATATAAGTACCTCGAAAACATTCAGAACAGCGAGAACCTACTTGTACGGGACTCTTGCGTTCTTGACCCTTCTCTCTCTCGATCTCTTCGGATCAAACCCCCACAATTTCTTCTTCAGTACAAAACTGAAGAAAGCACCCTTCCCAACAACATTCCCCTCTATAATAGAGGATTCCTGGACCCATCCCATAGGGTCTACTATTAACAAACCACACACACGAACGCACAGTACAAGACGGCACAAACACAAACATACAAACCGACCAAAGTGCAGATTATCAGACGCCAAAGACGTGATCTGCGTTTACTACCGCACCCAAGACCTACCGGTCTTGTATGATTTCTTTCTCACCATCCCTCTATAAAAGTAGTTAGAGAACACCTGGACTAACACTGTCCACACTATCCTTGGATACCCCCCCTTTTTTCTTTTCTTTTCAGATATCGCGAGACCGAGCCCAACATCCTCACGGATGTGGGTGATTCTGGTTATCGCAAGATGACCAGAAGTCAGAGACAAGATGAAGGACACATCTGTCCTTGTCTCACTAAAATCGGCCCTCTCGCCACCAACTTTTTTTTGTTTTTTTTTTTTAGAACAGCAGGAGTTGGAAAATCCGACTTAACCCATCCAAAGCAGTAGCCATCATTCTGAGTAGTAAACACTCCCAATCTACTTCTTAAAGTTCACAGGATACTTGAATAAAAATAGGAGGTACTACGATTGAACCATAGGACAGGATAAAATATCTCGGGGTCATATATACCAAAAAAATGTCAAACATGTAACCCAGATTCTTCAAAGGGGCCTCGGTCGCACTAAGCGACTGCACAACATTTTGAAGTGGAGCAACAAAGTTGACACCAAAGTTAAGCTTCTCTGCTATAAGCATCTGATCCGATGTAGAATATCGTACGCCTTTTCCATATGGTCCTGTGGCGGTCCTTTAATACATTCCCAAAGAATCGCCCATCCTCTTTAAATTAACCACTTCCTTTTACCATACAAAGCCATGGTACTTACCTGCAATTAGGGGCAGCGTAAGCTCCCCTGCAGCATCATACCTGAAAAGAAAACCTACCCGACGGCATCCATACATTTTGAACTTTCCTGGTTCATACTCCATGAACCAGTTCTTCTCCTATCGTCTCAGCTTGTCTTCAATTACGTATATACAAACGCTAGCCAGCGTTTTGTTGACACAGCTGGAGCCGATATTCTTTCCATTGTTCACAATTGTATATCGCGCCTATACCCTTAGCTCTGCGACAGTTGCGATAATTCCCCGTTATCAACCGATCATGGAATTTGGGCATGGATAAGATCATTGTTTAGGCAATCTTACCCATTGGCATGCCTATGATGACCGCCTGAAATCTAAATTAAACATACAGTATCTCACTGTGTTCGTTTTACTTACCCACACTTTAGTCCAAACATATAGCCATCCAGCCTGACCCTTTACCGCCGTCGACGAGGTTTCTGCTGACTTATCTCAACAAAATAATTTTCCTCCTTGGGCACTGGAGCCATACGGCTAGATTAGATATTGCCTACATCGGTGATTCCAAGGAATCTTAGGCAAATACAATGACGACCCCTTTGTAACATGGGCACATCATGTACATTATGCGTGCCACCATTTGACCTGCGAAATAGCGTTTTTGTTTACTTTGAAACAAAAATCTATTTCCATCCCTGGCATACATCATCAACGATGTATGGGTACATCGCCGCAGCCCCCGATGATCGTACGTCTGTTTAATCAAGTGTCCACCGATCATCGTTTTTATCGCAGGGCATCGTACTTGTCCTATACGGACACATATAGAATCCTCCCCTATCGATGCAATTCGCGGCCATTGAGTCTGATGGATGTGAGTTGCATCGTTGAGTCAGAAAACATTGTTTCAAGTGCACACACGCACTGAGAGTCTGGGAGCCTTCACCACAATATTGATTTTATTTATAGTCGTTGCCCGCGGAGTTGAATTTGTTCGCCAGTTGAGTCGGCGTTTTGTGTCGGTGTTTAACAACGGATCTGTTGATCAATTGAATTACTTACAACTGGTATAATTCTCGAGTCAAAATTGTAGTAAGTCCGATCGGTGATATAAATGAAGTCATTTACGACTGGTGAAATCGTCTCAAGTTTGTCATTAAATGTTCAAAATGTGTGAACTTGAAACTAGTAGCGGTGTGTTGGGGTACCACAGTGTCAAATTTTATGTAACTTTCATAACCAGTGTTCGTAAGGATATTTACCGATATCAATAAAAAATCAACACCATACAAACTACAGAGTTTTAATTTTCCTTTCCTTTGAAGAATGGTTTCAGTGACACGCAGCGGAGTTTTTGGACACATTAATAAAAGGACTTAGTAAGTGTTTCTGTTTGAGCCATCGTTTCCTGTGCGATTAGTGTTTTGTCTTCGACATCGGTGGTGTTTTTATGGAACCCTGCATCCTTGCTGATGCCAACATAAAAACTACCTACAGTCCTACATATCTTCGGCTCAAATGGAAAGACTTCGAGTTTTCCATAGAAAACTTCTCAGCAGATGCACCAACCACTCTAGAAGGTCTGACGGACGCCATTACCCGAACTTTCACCTATACGAAGGTGGCTCCATTACCCTTATCGACGAGTACTTGCTACAATTAGCATACAAGTACCTCGAAAGCATTCAGAACAGCGAGAACCCACTTGTACGGGAGTCTTGCATTCTTGACACTTCTCTCTCTCGATCTGTTCGGATCAGACCACCACAATTTCTTCTTCATTACAAAACTGAAGAAAGCACCCTTCCCAACAACATCCCCCTCTATAATAGAGGATTCCTGGACCCATCCCATAGGGTATATTGGTAACATATCACACACACACGGGCGCACAGTACTAGACGGCACAAACATACACACACACACACCGACCAAAGTGCAGATTATCAGACGCCAAAGACATGATATGCGTTTACTACCGCACTCACGACCCACCGGTCTTGTACGATTTCTTTCCCACCATCCCTCCATTCAAGTAGTTAGATAACATCTGAACTAACCCTGTCCACACTATCCTTAGATACCCCCCCCCCCCCCCCCCCCCCACCCACTTTCTTTTTCAGATATCTCGAGACCGACCCTAACATCCTCACGGATGTGGCTGATTCTGGTTATCGCAAGATGACGAGAAGCCAGAGACAAGATGAAGGACACGTTTGTCCTTCTCTTGCTAAGGTCGGCCTCTCGTCACCAATTTTTTTTTTTTTTTTAGAACAGCATGAGTCGTCACAGGAACTCCTCATTGAACGTTCTTAACGATGCCATAATTATAAAGAGAACAGGGGAATTTTTATAGATATAGGAAATCAATCATCATCATCATCGGTACTACAACCGGGATCCGGTCTTGGCCTTATTTAACAAGTCTGAGATTTGTTAAATTTTCCATAATAATTTGTTTTTCCGGGCAAGGCTATTAGCCTTGCGCCAGATATAAAATCGAAAAAGAATAGTGAATAAGCTAATGGTACCGCGTTGTTTCGTTTCGTTTTCGTTTCTTTCTTGTTTGCAAAATTGCGGATTTTAGGAGATCGTACTGGGCATACAGTAACGCCAGTTCGTCCAGAGCAGAGTCCGGCTCTGGAAGTACAGTCTACTAATTTAGAAATCCAATCATCGTTGGCCGGCCAGTGCCGGTTTTGCCGTCCACACGACGAAGGGAGGGAAACAATGTGACGTCGTTCGAAAAAACGCCGTCCGCAATTTTCAGTCTGTTCCTTTCAGCAACAATATCTGTTCACTACATTATCGTAGAAATTTTGTTTTGGAAAAACAAACTTATAGGACATCCTGTATGTATCGCGTCCATCGGTGACCAAAATATTAGGTTGGAATAAAGAATTCAGCGTTCTTATATTAACGTTGACAGAATTTTTTTTTATTCAAAATCAGTTTTATTTATTCGAATGTTGCCCAATCCTTTGGACCACCATCTGACATTTTTTAACTAGAACCATTCTACTTTTATCATGAAATTTCGGAGGTTTATCTACACAAAAAACTAACTCATGTGCTTCCCATGACCATTTTTGGGGCCAATTTTACACCAGCGAAAAGAAGTTTTCAGAGATCGGATGATAATCTCTCGGGCTAGCATCAGCAGTAAACAATGAATACATCAAAAACTTCCCAGCAAAGCTTTTTCAATCTTTGCAAGATCAACAAAGATGTGTGTGGCTCAGCGTTGTCTACGAGGGTTGCCTCTTATGTTTCGGGATTTGGCAACCCTAGCGTTGCAATCCGGCAATTGACAGCTCTGTCGTAAAGTTGGACATTTTTGAGGTTATACGCACTCAGAACGTTTTGACATACGAGCGCTATTTGTGTTGTTTACAGTAACTTAAAAGATTCATCTCGGCCCAAAAATGAAATTAAATCGTCAACATTTTCGTGCGATTATTTTTTACAACTTTCGGCGTGGATTAACTCAGCAACAGTGCATGGATGAACTTAATTCAATTTTTGGCGATGAAGCTCCATCAAGGACCAGTGTTTATCGATGGTATGGTGAATTCAATCGTGGTCGTAGTTCACTCCAAGATGAATTTCGTGAAGGTCGTCCAAAATCAGTTGTTGTTCCGAAAACCATTGATGCTGTGCGCGAACTGATATTGGAAGATCGTCATGTGACCTATCGTGAGATTGAGACAACCTTAGGCGTTAGTGGGACCAGCATACATTCAATATTGCATAAACATTTGACTGTCAAAAAAATTTGTTCGCGTTGGACCCCACACAATTTGTCAATCGCCCAAAAAAAGGCTCGTGTCAATTGGTCGAAAGAAATGCTCAAAAATGCGGTCGCGGTGCTTCGAAACACGTCTATGACATCGTGACAGGTGATGAACCGTGGATTTACGCGTATGAGCCCGAAAGTAAACAGCAGTCGACTGTCTGGGTGTTTCAAGATGAGCCAAATCCAACAAAAGTTGTTCGCGCACGAAGCACTTCCAAGCAAATGGTCGCCTGTTTTTTCGGAAAAACTGGACATGTCGCAACCGTACCACTAGAACAACGCAGAACAGTCAATTCTGAGTGGTACACAACCATTTGTTTGCCAGTTGTCTTCCAAGAAATCAGGAAAACCAACCGCCGAAGACGGATCACTCTTCACCACGACAATGCGAGCTCTCACACATCGGCTGCGACAACTGCATTTTTGAGCACCCAAAACATCGATTTGATGGGTCATCCGCCGTATAGTCCTGACTTGGCACCGAATGACTTCTTTTTATTCCCGTACGTAAAAAACAAACTGAGAGGTCAACGTTTTTCGACACCTGAAGAAACGGTTGCTGCATTCAGAATGCATGTGTTGGAGATACCTCAATCAGAGTGGCAAAAGTGCTTCGACAATTGGTTCAAACGCATGCAAAAGTGTATAGATCTTCATGGGGAATATTTTGAAAAACAATAAAGTGATTTTCGATGATCAATATTTGTTTTTGTTCTCTAATCCCGAAATATAAAAGGCAACCCTCGTATAAGACTCAGCTATTCTGTCCTCCATTTTTCAATGTCTGGCTTCAACTATTCGGTAATAGCTCATATTGGATGATACCCGTGCAATTCTTATGTAACTCGTATTCCTGAGCCTTGAGATGCCGTATCTTGCCACAATATTACCCGAACATAGAGTAAGCTTATTGGCAAACCTCACAATAACACAGATACATAAATTAAGTTCACGAATGCCCATTCACCCATATGACGTAAACTCTTTACCGTCATTGGCTTAGCGACATCGTAATGATTTACAGGAAGGACATTGGAGGCAATATCCAAAAGAAAAGTTCGAGTTACAAATTTAACCCAAATGACGAGTGTTGATGCATGCTGAAAGAAATCAAACAAGTTCCCACACACCAACATAAGCTTAATAGAGAAAGATGAAGGTTTTAACACTTTTTTCACAACATTTCTATCAACCGTGTTTTGTTGCTTATACCACTTCAAGGATACGACATTTTTGGATCACCTTAAAGTAACTTCCAGCGTGAATTTATTGAAGCACAACGAAAACGTAATATCCTACTATTAAACAGTATGCCTGACAGCCCGACGTACCATTACAGGCCACCTATCGTTGCTTGAATATACATAACCAAAGTGTAGCCGACTTTAGCAACCCGCAAACCGTTTTCCAGACTTTTTAGGCACAAGACTCTTGCACGAATTCATTGAGGCTCAATGCTTCCACCATCCGTATGTTTTCCTATCAAGCAAAACCCCGCAATTAGGTTGGTCTTTCATGGCTCTTGAACATAATAATGGCTCACACCGGAGTAACCAGGAAATCGGAATGCAGCCCGTAGAATCTCATAATATTTCATAATTTATTTCCACTTTCATTTAGTCGATACAATTCAAGTTGTCGCATGACTTCAAAGAACGAAGACGCTCACGTCAAACCACATTGACCTACATTCAGCCCACAAGACGCACGCTGCTGTTGAGTAAAAGTAATTCAATCCCGACCGTTGTAAGACAATTGTAACTGATCGTGTTCATTTGATACCTGTACACTGTCGCACCAAATCAAATCATTAAATAAGCTACGTACCGTAGATCTAGATGTCTTATTAGTGAAACTCTCTCCATGCACGAGTCTGCGAGCTTTGGAACGTAAACGTAAAATCCAATATCTCGTAAGCACACGACACCGTAACTGCAATAAATCGTATAGCGAATATCAACAAGATGCACTCTTGCGTGTGGGGGCAACTTCACTGGCAACTAAAATCCCTCACAAACAACATAGCAACACTTTTGTTGTTAGGTTGAACTCCGTTTTACCGACACTAATCAAATTTACCTCCGACAGATATCAGGCAGCGAAACGCACAGGTCATACTATGGAAGGTTTCTTTTCGCAAGTCCCTCGACGGCTATGGAACTTTTACAAGCGGACGAATTGTTTGTTACCACGGTCGTTGTGGGTTGTGTTGTCTTCAGCATAAGAGCGAAGCGCACGGGAGCCACTGAGTAACTAACGCGATGAAAGTGGAAACCCAACAATGACTTTACGAGCTCTCCGACGAACTCCAGGCGGCAGAGTGGGGAATTACCAACTGCCTCAAAAGAGTTATGGCTAGCTCCAACCATCAAGCTGCGAGGTGTATCTTATGGCGAACACATCACCTGTACAACATCGTGGGTTACTGGTGTTGCGGAAAAGGGCAAGTGCAGAAAACTCATTAAGGCCATGTAAGGAAGGAAGCCGCTAGAGTATTATAAACAGAATCCGTACTTACTTGAAAGGTGTCTTAATTAGTGTAGCGCTCCACTTTTGTTTAAGATGACTTTTTCGAGATAAATCGAATCTAGTGAGAATCGTTTTTTCTTTTTTTTGTGGCGGTGTAATTTCTACACATCAGGCAAGCGTTAACACGTTGGTGGAATGACGAACTTTCACACAGTTACCATCTACGGAAAACAGAACAAGTACTTCTTATGCCTGTGAACGCTTACCTATAGTAAATTATAGGGGGACTGAACTAATTGTCTCATCATTATGGATTTCAATAGGACAGTGACCATTTCAGGAAGGACTTGTTTTGTACTTATTATGAGGAGTCACAAAGAGGAACTTGGAAATTCTTTTTTGAAAAGCTAACAACATATGCAACCATCTGCGAAGAGCAAACCCCCAGGCGTGTTCCAAAGTTTCTTTTTAGGGCAAATTTTTAGCGTCGGGGAATCGAACTCACGAGCGAATTGTCGGGAAGCGAATCATTACCCATCAGACAAATGGGCGTGAGTTGAGGGTGATTTGCTATTCTCAACTGCTGTTTTTTGTTTGTTTTATCTCCACATTTATTTAACAATTCAATTACAGATTTTACTTAAGACTAAATGGTAACTTCTATTTTACAAATATCACTCTTACATTAACTTACTGGCTCTTCGCAATCACTCTAAATTATACAGCATCATTTTTTTATGCCCGTCGGCGTACAATAACTAATGTTTTTATAACATGTCACAATAATTGATGTTTTCTTTTGAAATGTATTCTATTCTTTCTATATCATGTATTGTTATTAATATTATTATAAACTTTTTTTTTAATTACATATATAGGGGGTTAACAAGAAAAATAAAAAAATAACGAAACAAAACGTACAAATATAAACAAGGAATACAAATGAAAATAAAGAAATATAAAATAAAAATAAAATTAAAAATACAAATAAAAACAAATAATTGGGAATTGGGGATAGGGGGAAGGAAAGCGGTGCGCCTGAGAGTGTTACGTGGTAGCCTCCCCCACCGTCATCGTGCCACCGAGAAGGTATAGAGTATTAAATTTAAACATCTTTTATTTTACACACAATAAAAGTGCATAGATATAAAGCACAATTTACGTTTTGTTGAATTACATATGTCGCGGATTCGCACTGGATGCAACCATCGCAACCATAAATAACAAATGTCAGCAACCAGCTGACAGACGAATAATTTTGGTTGTCAAGCATTTAAAATAAACAATCTCTTCTTCGTCAGCGCTTGGCGACTACAGGTCATTATTCATTTTGTTAATCAATAAAAATCTTGTCCATCAGTTTAAATAAAGCAGAATAATTGTTAGTTAATACTGACAAACTAATGTCATATTCTAGAGAAAGATTTCTGGGAACTATTGTCATATTTTGAAAGAGGTTTTCTGGGAGTGCCACCGACGAACCGAGGTAATCATTTCAGAATTAAAAGGTATTCATTCATTGCTTACAGACAACGATAACCGAGTGGTGCTGCACGCCAGGAGACTACGTTGTACCTGACGTCATCCCCCGGCCCACTAACCAGATCCAGTTGATGGTGGAAGTTGCGTTCGACGCTTGTGGATCGCAAGATTTGGTCCTTCGACCCGGAGCCAGACTGTGAATCCGATCCACTGCTGCCAGGTTCGCGGTGTAATAAAGAGTTGCCCCAAGTGCAGCTACATTACTGTCGCCAGGTTTGTGGTGCATCATCGAGCTGCCCCCGGTGCAGCTACCTTTATACCACACCGCGACCAGTTCGCAACGTAATCCAGACTGTGGAGTCAGTATATCGCCACTCAGTCGTGGCGTAAAAGGCATCTTAGTTAGTATCAACTAACGCCGCCCCAGTTCGCGGCGCAACAGCTGAGCAGACCGCCGCCCAGTTCGTGGCACTGCAAGGGATCCATCTGTGGATCAGACGCAACAGCTGTGCATAACGCCACCAAATCAGTGACGCATCAATAAGCTGGCCCCAGTGCAGCTCCCTTAACGCCACCAGGTTCACGACGCAACAATGAGCTGCCCATATGGTAGTTGCAATACTGCCGCCAGGTTCGTGGCGCAGTAACCAAAGCTGCCCCAACTACAGCTACAGATACCGCTGCCCAGTTCGTAGCCCCAAGGTCCAGCCTAAGGACCGACCACCGTCAATCGCGGCATACTAGAGGATTCAGACGTACGGATCACCCGCGACCAAGTTCGCGGCGTCACTGCAAGGGATCCAGATTGTGGATACATCCTGCCGCCCAGTTCGCGGCGCAACCGAAAGAACGCCGCCAAGTTCGCGGCATATTAGAAGGTCCAGACCTAAGGACCGACCGACATTAAGGTCACGGGACACACCGAGGTCCAGACGCAAAGACCAACTGTCGCCAAGTTCGCGGCAACAGCCAGACCAAAGCCCAGTGCGCACCGATGTCAGCGACGTCAAACATGACAAAGGCTACATTGGCGGAACAGTCCATCAGCGCCCAGTGCGCCTCCCAGGAGCGGATGTCCTGTGCTTTTTTCAACCTCGAGAAGTGAAGGTCGCCAACGTTATTCACAGTGGACATACCCCACCATAACCTCCAGATCACACGGGAACACTTCCGATTTAACCATGAGATAAAACTCCTGGCCACTCCAGACATGACAAGCGGCCACCGCTACTTCGTGGACAGATTCATCACTCAGGCCGAAGAGATATATCTGGACGAGACCACAAAGTTTGTTGAGGAAAGGCACACCCTCACCGCCGACCCTCCGACCGCATCCAAGACTGCGACGGACACCGTTAGTTAACCAAAAAGTCGTTTGCCGCCATTGATGTCGCAGCTACCTTGGCGACCGGGAACCCCTTCAACACCTGGCATGCGAATGTCACCTGGCCATCCATCAAGATTACCATCACGAATGATGCCCCCGGAACACACACCCCATACGGACAACAAAGGCGTGACGACAGACACCGAAAAGCCAGCCAAGGCAGGTGCTGCCGAAAGCAAGACCGTGAAAGGAGGAAAGGTCGAGAAGAAAACTGATCCAAAACCTACAACTAACGCCGCCAAGGACATCAAGAAGCAGCATCCCTTACCGCTAAAGCGACAGCACAAAAGAAGGCTGATTTCAACAAGAAGGCACCAGCAGCTGCCAGTGCACCAGCACCAGCGAAGAAAGATGCCAAGAAATCCGATGCACCGAGCCAAGGAAAGAAGCCTGCTGCAGAGAAATCCGCCGAGCGAGGCAATGATGTCCAACTACCAAGACTACTCGAGGCCCAGTTCGCGCTCGACCCAGTCTCCCCCATTAAGGCGAACAACGCCGACCAAGGCAATGATGCCAAACTATCGAGGCTGCTGGAGGCCCAGTTCGCGCTCGACCCAGCCTCCCCAACTAAGGCGAACAGCGCCGACGAAGAAGTCGCCACCAAACAAGTGGTTAAGGAACCGCACACACTCCCAGTGAGTAAGAACCAGCAGGCCACCGAGCGATGCCTGTCCAGTTAATGAACCGCCTCCCATTCCGCGGAGTATGCGCCAGCAGGGTGCCGACCGGAGTGCCGCCTGCCCAAAGCTCAACCCGGTCCATATCCCGATGCTCGGACCAACGCCGAAGCCCCAACGGAAACAGATGCCGCCCAGGTGTTGTGGGAAACAACATCACATGGTCGTCCCTTATGGGTTGCGACCTTACAACTCCGACCCAGAGGAATTGGTCCACATTGATAATTGCAACAGCAACAACTACAGCAGCAGCAACATTCACCAGGAAATGGCCTAGGAGCAGGCCAAACGCATTTGTCATTCATCAACCTATCGGCGATGTCGACCGACCCAGCCAATTGTAATTCGCTGCACAATTCGGATGGAAGTCTTCCATCAATCGGTAGTCTCTTAGCAACTGTCAGTAGTCCAGGCAACCGACCAGAGACACCAGATGGCCAAACTCCGGCCAATGACTGAAATCATCAAGAACGACCGCTACCACATGTAGCCTCCCCAATAGGGTTAGGAGACCGCAATGCCCCGCTTGGCGGGCGGCGCTCCCCACCATCCATGGATCAACCGCATCCCAACCAACCAGCACGCCTCTCAGTAATCCAGGAGAGGCGGTACTTCACTCAGTCCAGTAGGCACTGGGTCCGCACCTGTCATTCTGCCAGGACCCGCGGACGGTGCCATGGAATAAGCCGCACCAGACAACGTTGCGACCTCACATGCCAATGGCCGCATCCCATCGGTAATCCTCGATGCAGTACTTTCGACCACCAGCCATTACGTGGTCATTGATCGTGGGTTGCGAACTTACAACTCCAACCCCGATCAAATGGTCAGGTCTGCGACCCAGGGTACCGGACACCAGCGACGGAACTCTCGTCGTCACCAATCCTTCACCCGTCACCAATTCAGGGCGGGCAGCTCTGTCCAGACCTCCGCATCACCAGAAGACCACGTCCCTGGGCCTCCGTCCCCTGGAACCAAAGGGTTCGCCAATGATTGGCGAAGGCGGGCGGAGTCTGTGTACTCGGCCATCATTAAAGCAGGACTTAGGAAGTCTGACCACTCGGACATCATCACCCAGGACACTCATTTGGGGTGGATACTGACGGGTGCAGCTTCACCCGACCTCCCTCCTGGCTCCACTGTCGGACATGCCACTCACCCGCTGTACCGCCACAAGGACAACAGGCAATCGAAGAGCCGGGAGCCTGGCCGCTCAAAGGCTTCACCGCAACACACAGCTATCACAATAGACCAAGGAGCGCACAATGCCCCGCCTGGCGGGCGGCGCTCCCCAGTATCCAGCGACCGACCGAGTCCCAATCGCAGCATCCGACTAAAGGCTGCGGTCTCTCACGCCAACGACCGCACCTCGCCGGCCGCTAACTTCGGACGGGCGCCAGTGGACACATCACTCGTCATCACCACTGGTCTCGATGTAGTGAGACCAATCACCAGCCAGCACGTGCTCACTGATCGTGGGTTGTGAACTTACAACTCCAACCCAGATCACATGGCCAGTTCCGTGACCAGAACAGAGAACGGCCTCCAGCGACGAAAGGGACCAATCAGCATCCTTCCATTGGGGGAGGAACCCCCCGACCAAGCTCCGGACGACCATCCCCTGGAGCCAAATGATTCGCCAATGATTGGCGAAGGCGGGCGGAATGTTGCGGATTCGCACTGGATGCAACCAGCGAATTCGCAATTGAATGCAACCATCGCAACCATAAATGACAAATGTCAGCAACCAGCTGACAGACGAATAATTTTGGTTGTCAAGCAATTAAAATAAACAAACTCTTCTTCGTCAGCGCTTGGCGACTACAGGTCATTATTCATTTTGTTAATCAATAAAAATCTTGTCCATCAGTTTAAATAAAGCAGAATAATTGTTAATTAATACTAACAAACTATTGTCATATTTTGAAAGAGGATTTCTAGGATTGCCACCGGCTAACCGAGGTAATCATTTCAGAATTAAAAAGTATTCATTCATTGCTTATAGACAACGATAACCGAGTGGTGCTGCATGCACCATTTTGTTTGATAAACTATATATATATAAAGAACTGTTAAATTATTGAGTTAATAAAGTAAGCTAGTCGGAAGTTGTTGTGTTCGTTTGCGTTTATTATTACGTTGTGTTCGGAGGAGATGGGGGGATGGGTGTGAACATACAGGGCAAAGTCTCTGATTGCTTTCAACCCGGCGAAGGGCAGGACGATCCTTGTCCCTGTTCAATCCAAGTTGACATGTAGTCTCCACGTGACACCCCTGGAAAGCTACTTTGACACCCGCCAAGTAGTGAACCAATGCATTCAGCGACATCCTGAGAAAGGTCGGCGCAAGGCTAATAACCAGGCCCGTAAAAATGAATTATTATGGCAAATTTAACAAGCCTCGGATATGGACCGGATACCCGACGGCGACCACGGAAACGAAAATGGCTAAATGATTTAAGGATTTTTTCATGGAACATACGCTCACTATACAGAGCTCGAGCTGCACAGCAGCTAGCCGATGCCCCGTCCGAATATAAGGCTGACATAACAGCATTACAAGAAATAAGATGGACGGGGCGTGGTGTTTTTCAAAGAAAAGAGTATGACATTTATTACAGCTGTCACGCAAAACACCATGTGCTCGGGGTAGGCTTTCTAGTCAGCCAAAAACTGAAGCCTGCCATCATCGGCTTTAATGCAATAAATGAAAGGCTATGCACTCTTCGCGTGCGAGGCAAATTTAAGAACATAAGCCTCATAAACGTTCACGGACTTACAGAGGAGTCCCCTGACGACGAAAAAGAAGAATACTATGAGAACGTCGAACGGGCCCTCAATGCCTGCCCAAGATACGATGTGAAAATCGTTCTTGGGGATTTGAATGCGAAAATAGGTCGGGAGCCGGTTTTCAGGCACTACGCAGGTTCCCATAGTTTGCATGAGAACACTAATGACAATGGACTACGAGTCATCGAATTGGCAGCATCGAAAAACTTGGTCGTTGCGAGTACCAGGTTTCCGCGTAAAAATATCCACAAAGCCACCTGGGTATCACCTGATGGAGCCACTCGCAACCAAATTGACCACGTGCTGATAGATCGCCGCCACTCTTCGAGCCTGATGACGGTACGAACGTACCGAGGTGCCAACGTCGACTCGGATCTCTATCTTGTTGGTACAGTTTTCCGAGCGCGGATTGCCTTACGGAGACGTATTGCATCCGCGGAGCAGGTTCGAATCAACACGACTGACTTACGCAATGAGAATACCAGTAACACCTTTGGTCATGCGTTAAGACTCGCCCTCGAAGAGCTCGATGGAGGGAGAGTAAGTCCTGTGGCCAGAATGCCGGGCGTAGAAGAGAAATGGACACGCCATAAGAATACTGTCATTAGTACTGCCAACTCCATCTTAGGCAGTAGTGGTACAGATCGGAACGACTGGTTTGATGATGAGTGCAAACTAGCGACTGAACGTAAGAATGATGCATACCGGGCAATGCAGCAGTCTCATAGGACGCGGGTACGCGAGGATAACTACAAAGAGCTCAGAAGATCTGAAAAAAGACTTCACAAAGAAAAGAAAAGTGCCTGGGAAAAAAACCTTGTCTGTGAAATAGAGAAAAGTAGAGAGCGAGGTCCGCACCAGGCGCGGAAGTTCTACCAAATAATCCGCAGTATGACGCGGTACACACCACGCTGCACTTACTGCAAGGATAAAGAGGGTAATCTGATCACCGATCCTGAAGGCATTCTGTAGCGATGGGAAATACACTTCAATGAATTGCTAAATGGTCAGCTCACAGAAGAATTGGAGGCTCCACCAACGCAAGACCAAGACCAAATGCTGCCTCCACCAAGCATTGAGGAAATACTAAAAGCCATTAGACAGCTAAAATCAAATAAAGCCCTTGGAGCTGATGGCATACCAGCTGAGCTGATCAAACAAGGAGGGACAGCGTTACATCACGCAATTCACGAGATCGTGGTGCACGTATGGGAGCAAGAGGAGATGCCGGAAGATTGGCGTCGTGGTATAATTTGCCCCATACATAAGAAAGGAGATATCACACTGTGCAGCAACTATAGGGGTATAACATTGCTGAGTACCGCCTATAAGATACTCTCCACTATCCTACAAGACCGGATATCCCCATACGCTAAAGCCATCATTGGTCAATATCAGTGTGGCTTCATCCCAGGCAAATCAGCAATTGATCAGATATTCACCCTTAGGCAGGCTATGGAAAAATGTCTGGAATTTAAGATTCCGCTATATCATCTGCTTATAGACTTCAAGGCCGCCTACGACAGCATAGCCAGGGTAGAACTATATAATGCCATGAGAGAATTCGGCATTCCAAATAAATTGATACGACTTTGTAGGTTGACCATGGCCAACGTAACTAGTCAAGTAAAAGTAGCGGGATTGCTGTCCAAACCAAAAAACATCTATAATGGACTCCGACAAGGGGACGGTCTGGCCTGCCTCCTCTTCAACCTGGCGTTGGAGAAAGCAATCCATGAATCTGGCGTTACAACAAGAGGGACTATTGTCACCAAGTCCAGCCAGATACTTGCCTACGCAGATGACATCGACATCATCGGTACAACCGAATCGGCGGTACAGGAATCCTTCATCCAGATCGAGCAGGCAGCACAAAAACTGGGACTGCACATTAATGAGGGAAAAACCAAATACATGGTGGCAACTTCTGCGAAGAGAAGACCTAACGTTGGTCAAACGATCAGGGTAGTGGAGCACGAATTTGAAGTAGTGCAATCCTTTAACTACCTTGGGTCAATAGTATCAGCCGATAACAATATGGAAGAAGAAATACGCGAACGGCTGATTAAATCCAACAAAGCCTACTATGGTCTATCAAGGCTCTTTAAATCCCGAAATTTATCCAGAACATCCAAGCTACTACTGTACAAGACCATGGTCTTACCAGTACTCATGTATGGATCCGAGACCTGGGTGCTTAATAAAAGGCAGTCTGAACTCTTGGCCGCGTTCGAGAGAAAGGTCTTAAGGAGAATTGTTGGCCCCGTATGTGAGGGAGGACGATTCCGGAGACGCTACAACCATGAGTTGTACGCAATCTACCTTGATGCTCATATTGTAAGAAAAATCAAGCTCGCTAGACTCCGGTGGGCGGGACACCTAGCTCGAATGAGCGAAGAGGAGACTGCCCGGAAAGTCCTTTGTGGCAGGATGTATGGAAGGAGACAGCGCGGCAGACCTTGTCTGCGATGGAGGGATGGCGTAGACCAGGACGCCCAGAGCCTGGGAGTGCTGAACTGGATGACATCGGGTCGAAATCGGGACCGGTGGAGAGATTTGTTAAATAAGGCCAAGATCGGATCCCGGTTGTAGTGCCGATGATGATGATGATGTGTTCGGAGGAGACCCGCGTTGTCAGAGAGTCCAACCGGGATATTGGAAGGTGGCAGTTTTGTGGGTGGATACCCAAGAACCCCTAAATTGAGGACGACAAGAATACCACATTGTTACAATCCGGTGGACCAGAGCTGAAGAACCCAGAAGTTACGGAGAAGAATATAAATTGGTTACAATCCGGTCGAGGGAGCTAAAGAACCCAGAAGTTTCGAGTAAGCGAGATATATGTTCATCTATATTATTTTGTTACAACATAGTTCCTACAACTGGCACGCCACAACGCCGTTGCAATTAGCCTGTACTTTACATATTGTAACGGTTGTACTTTAAATACAACAATAGCACATTAAATACAACAATTTTAAATCAAATACAACAATTTAACTACACATTCAAATACAACAATTGGCGCAATTTACATAATACAACTATGGGCGTTCTTTTTAGCTTACCCGAAGAACCCCCCATACAACAATACAATACAAATACAACAATTTGCGCAATTTACATAATGCAACAGTGGGCGTTCTTTTTAGCTTACCCGAAGAACCCTCCATACCTACAACCAAACTTCCATAATTCCCCGCTAATTCAATTGCATTAGCACCTGTACATGCTTCGCGCATCAAGGTTATCTAACGCATAACCTGAAAGCTCCTGGAAGAGAATTCTTACCTTCATGCACCAATTCGCATTCAAAATTCCCTACAAGAATTCTGTCCAGCTTATAGGATCATAAATCCAAAACCCAATTCGGCACCTTCGGTTTGCCAGGCAAATCCCAATCTTACCATATGCATTTTCCCTAGATGAATTCCTGTAAAGAAACAATTCGGTTCACACATAATGTAACCATCATAACTAGGGAGAATAAACATTGCGTCGCCTATTCCCAGCCTCACCATGTGTACAAAAAATTCCTTTACATACACATTGACTGGCGACCTTTTCACCCAACGATAAACAATCCAACGCAGCTGCATACAATTAGCGCAATAGACGCCCAAACCAATTTCCTTAGCACGCACCATGTGCAAACAAAAGAATGCTGTTCTTCAGCAGGCATTCCGGTGATACGACAAACAATTCAAATTGTTTCAAGTATCCCAAATGCATCTAGGAGCTAATGAGTTGCAACTTGTTTACTCAGTTGAACTCTCCGCTCATAAATTCCTTTATGTCTTTTAATTTTCCGGATCCGTTTCTCATGAACTCGCGGCATGAGCTAACAGAAATCCAATTAGCACCCAATGAGATCTGACTTATTTACTTAGCCGAACTCACATCTCATTGATGCCCATTATCCCTTTCGATTTTTCCGATTCGTTCTCATGGCCTTGTCCCATGAAAGAACCAATGTTCGCACATACATGCGCACCACTATAATATTCGCTATGAGATCCGGTTACCTACCCCCAAAGAGAGACTTCACGTTTCTCTTGGAATAGGAAACGCACCCTTAATCAAGAGAGCATGCACCACTGGCCGAATTTCTCTTGTTACCGAATGTATATCACGGAGTCGTCTTAGAACACACAGACACGCCGGTTGTATCTTCTCCTGCTCCCCGCGGCGCCGCGGGTACAGATATATTCAAAAGTCGCGAGTCGCGTTCAACAACTACAAAAATGTATTCGTTTGTTACAAGTAATAATTGCCTCCTCAGTTTGCTTCTACAAATTTGTTAAAGTTAAAGAAAGAATCATACGAACATTAAAACTAGCGTTGTTAAGTGTGTTTACTGTACCGAATTGAAATAAAGTTAATAAACAACTTTTAATCAGTGCTTTTTATTTTTGGATATTTCCGACGAACTAAGTGTTGGTGCGGATGTTAAAATTAAATTAAAAATAAAAAGACCAGTTACATCCTCCCCGTGTGTTTCGTATTCCTTTTCCTGGTAAACAGTTTTTTCCCTCTCTGGTCGTGACGGTGGAACTATCATGATGGAGGAAGGAAGTGAATCAGAGTCGTACACGGCATTTTGTAACATCAGGGGCATCGGTTTCACCAATACGAATGTAAACGCCGTCCACCAATATTTACAAACAACGAAACCTGATATCCTTGCCCTAACTGAGACCCAAGTCGATTCGTCAACTGATTCGACATATCTTCGTTGCTCAGGATACGACTTGCATTCGAGATTCCGTTTTAAGGGCGGATTCTGTGTTTTCGCGCGGTCCAATCTGGCTTGCCAGTGGATGGAGGTGTTGGAACCCAATAATATGGACATCATATGGTTGAGGGTCGTGCTGAGCAATTCCGTTAAATTTCTTTGTTGTCTTTACCACTCCCCGAATGACGATCGACCGGCGACATTCCTCGAACTTCTTTCACATACCGTCGACTGGATACAGATCAACCACCCAGCTTCTGAAATTGTTGTCCTTGGCGATTTCAATGTGCACAATTCCGACTGGTTGTTACATTCTAACAGAACCGACGAGGCTGGGAGGCTGGCGGAGATGTTTGCTGTAAGCCACAACTTGACTCAACTCGTGGGGGAACCAACGCGAGTGCCGGATGCCCGAGGCGATTATGCGAACACCCTGGATCTGTTTTTGACACCCGAACCGAGTATTTATACCGTAGAGGTTTCTGCGCCACTGGGAAACTCAGATCACTGCTTGGTATCTGTCGCGCAAGCACTTGCATATCAAGCGAATAACCGGCCTAGGCAGATTCGCCATGTATGGAAGTATGGGGCTGCTAACTGGGACGATATGCGAGATTTCTTCGCATCCTTTCCATGGTCGGAGGTGTGCTTCGGAAACTCCGATGTTAACGCTTGCGCTGAGTTGGTATCAGAGATTATTATTCTGGGGATGGAGATGTACATTCCATTCCACGAAGTTCGTCTGATAAACCTTGGCTTAATAAGAAATGCGAGCAGATTACAGCGGCAACAAATAGAGCTTTTAAGCAATGGCGCACCAATCCCACCGATGTTGACAGAACGAATTTTGTTAGAATCAGAAACGCGCGCAAACAGGCGATTGATACCGCGAAGAAAGCTCACGACAGGGTGATCAATAAGCTCCTTCGGTGCTCAACTGGTTCGCGCTCCTTCTGGTCAATGGCAAAAGCTGTCAGCAGTAACTTCGGATCCCCCTCCTTCCCCCCGTTGGTGACAGACAGCGGGACATTAGTCACGAATCCAAAGGATAAAGCTAATATATTCGCGAATTTATTTTCCGCGAATTCGAACCTCGATCCCGGCCTTTTGGAGCCACCTGTGATCTCGCCGGTACAGTCTTCGATGCGGGATGTGAGATTTCGTCCGCACACTATTCAACGCATTCTACGTGAACTGGATTGTAGGAAGGCAACCAGCCCGGACGGAATACCAGCAATAGTCCTTCAGAACTGTGCTCCAGAACTATCGCTGGTTCTTGGTAGTCTCTTCCGCTTATCTTATGCACGGAGGACCTTTCCTACCTGCTGGAAAATCGCTCGAGTTCAGCCAATCCCAAAGACGGGAAAAAAGTGACTCCCACAAAATTACCGTCCGATAGCATTACTGTCTATTTTATCTAAGGTAATGGAAAAAGTCATCAATACAGAGTTAGTTAAGTATTTGGAGTGCAACGGACTTTTGAATGATCGTCAATACGGATTCCGTGGCAGGCGGTCCACGGGAGACCTTTTGACACTTATAACCGATATATGGACATCTGCGATTGAACGGCATGGTGAGTCAAGGGCGGTCGCATTGGATATCTCCAAGGCTTTTGACCGCGTCTGGCACGGGGCATTGCTGAGCAAACTTCGTTCATATGGACTTTCCCAACAGCTTTGCGACTGGACGAAAAGCTTCCTTGAGAATCGGTCTATCCGGGTTGTTGTGGACGGCGAGTGTTCGGATCTGTATCCTGTTAATTCGGGGGTGCCCCAAGGTTCTATTTTCGCCCCAACCTTGTTCTTGCTTCACATAAATGATTTGTTGGAGACAACGGATAACAAAGTGTTCAGTTTGCGGATGATAGTACGCTTGTTTCCTCCTTTTCGAGTGATCGGCCGATTGGTGCATCAACATCGCACCAGCTGAGACGTAGACAGATTGACTCTCCGAATCAGGATCTGGATAAAGCCCTGCAGTGGGGAAAGGCCAATCTTGTCGACTTCAACGCAACGAAGACCCAGTATACAACATTCACAAAGAAAACTGGATCATCGGTTCCACAGCTGATGATGAGTGGCCGGGCCCTTGTGGCTGGGGAAAGTTTGAAATTGTTCGGCGTCACGGTCTGTGGGAATATATCATGGCATAAACACGTTTCGGGTATCGTCAGATCAGCCTCAGGAAAACTGAGTTATCTTGTTAGAGCCAAGAAATATTTTACTCCGGCCCAACTTCTTCTCCTATATAAATCCCAAATTAGACCCGCGCTCGAATATTGCTGTCATGTTTGGAGCTCGGCTCCTAAACATACCCTCGACCTACTTGAGAGCGTACAAAGACGAGCGATCCGCCTGATCGGGGACTCGGCGCTGACGTCGGGACTACAGTCGCTATCACATCGAAGGCGCGTAGCCGACCTCTGTCTGTTTTACAGATATTATCACGGGTGCTGTTCTTCGGAGATTCTTGGCATTGTTCCACGCAATTCGGTTTATATGCGCTCCAAAAGACAATCCGACGGATCGCACCCGTTTGTGGTTCATCTCCCGACGACGCGATCATCCCTGTATCAGAACTCGTTCCGTTACAGAGCGGGGAAGCTGTGGAACTGCCTTCCCACGCGAGTGTTCCCAGAGCGCTACAACCCGCAACTGTTCAAAAAGAACTGCAACAGTTATTTGAAGGCCTCTCGGGGCGTCCACTCGACGCTATAGGTTCACCTCTCCCGAGAGAAGTCTAATAAAAATAAAAAAACTGATTGTCATATGCGTCACAATATTTATAATTTTACTACATAAGTACACATGTGTAGAATAATATGTGAACATTTTAGTCGGATCGGTTGAATAGTTTTTTCGTAATCACGTCAAGGAAGTCTAAAAACGTTGTTTCAAGAAAAACGTTTTAAAATATTTTTGTTCCAAGTTTGCAGAAAATGGGAAAAAAAAGATACTTATCCTCAATCAGCGATGTCGATAAGATGTTATATACTATTTCTAAAAATATCTAGTATATAAAACTGGGTTTTTTAGAAATTCAATTTTTTGAAGAAAAAAAATATAGCCAGGCTACCCCCTTAAAAATAAAATTTATTTTTCTGCTGCATTGAAAACCTGCTAATATTACGAAAGTGTTATAGTGACGCACGTTTATCAAAATAATAGGTTTTTAGTGGGTAAAATCATCTGGTGGTGGTCGCGAAAGAGTCCTATTATATACTTCAAATAAAATATGCTCGTGAGTTCCACACCGAAGAGAACTCAGACACTAAAACGGGTAACAAACACTCAATTCAGAATAAATTTTGCCTGAACGCATTGAATTGGAGACTTCTTCGGAGACTTCATATAAACTGTCAGTAACCACTGACTTTAGAAAGGCGGCATTTGTAAACAACTTACGGTTTTTAAATTGTTAATTAAATATAACTAAAACGAGTGTGTGAATTTATCAACGTCGTTTAGAGTATGTCGAATTTAAATAGCACCGCATTAGAGAGGAAAGTTCGCATTAGAAACCTTTTGGAGAAAGGAAATGAAATTAGTAAGTACTTCATATTTTGTGGGGAATTTAGCATACTCTTTTTTTTGTGTGTTGTAAATAAAACATAAAATCAACAGATTTCTTTTCGTTGCCCTTTTATTCATTAACAACATTTCACTGCGGTTTTTATACTCCACAGTTAAAAATGGTTTATTATCATCCCGTTTCAAGTTCAAAACAAGTCGAACAGGAGGGTTATCTGGCTTAGGGATGATTACAAAATATATTACATTTGCCTACATATATGAGTAGTCTTGTATACCAATGCTTCTCTTGACCACTTCAAGAAGCCTTATGTAGCATAGTGTGTGGGTATCGCTTCGGGGGGTCACAACAATAATGAAATAAAACATTGTCTATCGGCTAACCGCCGGCCGAATGTGTATTGTATATTCCAATAGGAGGTAATAAAACACATTAAGGGTTTAGCCACAAATATTTTTCAAAAACTGTTTTTTTTTATTGGCTTAGTTGATGGATAAATTAATGACCTTGCCCGAAAAAAAACAAATCATTATGGAAAATTTAACAAGCCTCAGGACTTGCTAAATAAGGCCAAGGCCGGTTCCCGGTTGTAGTGCCGATGATGATGATGATGATGGATAAATTATTGAAAAATGTAAAACAATTATTTTATACCATAGACAAAATTTTATGAGTTCATTTAAACCATTTTATTGAACATAGTCAAGACGTTGACGTACGAGGGCGGGTGGTGAAAAGTTTCCGGCCTTACCTCTCAAATGTATACTAACAAAGCAATTGACCTGAAAATGTATATACAAGCTAATGAAACATAGAATTACAGAATACAAGCCAAAAATTAGGCCTGTTGGCACTATCTATAGGTCAGACCGGAAACTTTTAAACCCATCCTCGTATGCAATTAAACAGAACTTAAAACCCGACCAGGCGGGTCGCTCATCTCTGTATGCTCTCAAGTAGGTCGAGGGTATATTTAGGAGCCGAGCTCCAAACATGACAGCAATATTCGAGCGCGGGTCTAATTTGGGATTTATATAGGAGAAGAAGTTGGGCCGGAGTAAAATATTTCTTGGCTTTAAAAAGATAGATAGTTTTCCCGAGGCTGATCTGGCGATGCTCGATACGTGTTTATGCCATGATACATTCCCACAGACCGTGACGCCGAGCAATTTTAAGCTTTCCCCTGCCTTGACGGCCCGGCCATTCATCATCAGCTGTGGAACCGATGATCCACTTTTCTTTGTGAATGTTGTATATTGTGTCTTCGCCGCATTGAAGTCGATGAGATAGGCTCTTCCCCGCTGCAGGACTTTATCTAGATCCTGATTCAGAGATTCAATCTGTCTACATCTCAGCTGATGCGACGGAGATGCACCAATCGGCCGATCACTTGAAAAGGAGGAAACAAGCATACTATCATCCGTAAAACTGTACACCCTGTTATCCGTTGACCAACAAATCATTTATGTGATGCCAAAACAAGGTTGGAGCCAAAATAGAACCCTGGGGCACAGCCTATCCGAACACTCGCCGTCCACAACAACCCGGATCGATCGATACTCAAGGAAGCTCCTCGTCCAGTCGCAAAGCTGTTTGGAAAGTCCATATGAACAAAGTTTGCTCAGCAATGCCCCATGCCAGACGTGGTCAAAAACCTTGGAGATATCCAATGCGGCCGCCCTTGACTCACCATGTCGTTCAATCGCAGATGTCCATATATCGGTTATAAGTGTCAATAGGTCTCCCGTGGACCGCCTGCCACGGAATCCGTATTGACGGCCATTCAAAAGTCCGTTGCACTCCAAATACTTAACTAACTCTGTATTGATGACTTTTTCCGTTACCTTAGATAAAATAGACAGTAATGCTATCGGACGGTGATTTTGTGGGAGACACTTTTTTCCCGTCTTTGGGATTGGCTGAACTCGAGCGATTTTCCAGCAGGTAGGAAAGGTCCTCCGTGCATAAGATAAGCGGAAGAGACTACCAAGAACCAGCGATAGTTCTGGAGCACAGTTCTGAAGGACTATTGCTGGTATGCCGTTCGGGCCGGTTGCCTTCCTGAAATCCAGTTCACGTAGAATGCGTTGAATAGTGCGCGGACGAAATCTCACCGGCGCGATCACAGGTGGCTCCAAAAGGCCGGGATCGAGGTTCGAATTCGCGGAAAATAAATTCGCGAACACATTAGCTTGATTCTTTGAATTCGTGACTAACGTCCCGCTGTCTGTCACCAACGGGGGGAAGGAGGGGGATCCGAAGTTACTGCTGACAGCTTTTGCCATTGACCAGAAGGAGCGCGAACCAGTTGAGCACCGAAGGAGCTTATTGATCACCCTGTCGTTGTGAGCTTTCTTCGCGGTATCAATCGCCTGGTTGCACGCGTTTCTGATTCTAACAAAATTCGTTCTGTCAACATCGGTGGGATTGGTGCGCCATTGCTTAAAAGCTCTATTTTTTGCCGCTGTAATCTGCTCGCATTTCTTATTAAACCAAGGTTTATCAGACGAACTTTTTTTGATGGAATGTGGAATATACATCTCCATCCCCAGAAGAATAATCTCTGATACCGACTCCGCGCAAGCGTTAACATCGGAGTTTCCGAAGCACACCTCCGACCATGGAAAGGATGCGAAGAAATCTCGCATATCGTCCCAGTTAGCAGCCCCATACTTCCATACATGGCGAATCTGCCTAGGCCGGTTATTCGCTTGATATGCAAGTGCTTGCGCGACAGATACCAAGCAGTGATCTGAGTTTCCCAGTGGCGCAGAAACCTCTACGGTATAAATACTCGGTTCGGATGTCAAAAACAGATCCAGGTTGTTCGCACAATCGCCTCTGGCATCCGGCACTCGCGTTGGCTCTCTCACGAGCTGAGTCAAGTTGTGGCTTACAGCAAACATCTCCGCCAGCCTCCCAGCCTCGTCGGTTCTGTTAGAATGTAATAGCCAGCCGGAATTGTGCACATTAAAATCGCCAAGGACAACAAGTTCAGAAGCTGGGTGGTTGATCTGTATCCAGTCAACGGTATGTGAAAGATGTTCGAAAAATATCGCCGGTCGATCGTCATTCGGGGAGCGGTAAAGACAACAAAGAAATTTAACGGAATTGCTCAGCACGACCCTCAACCATATGATGTCCATATTATTGGGTTCCAACACCTCCATCCGCTGGCAAGCCAGATCGGACCGCGCGAAGACGCACACTCCACCCTTAAAACGGAATCTCGAATGTAAGTCGTATCCTGAGCAACGAAAATATGTCGAATCAGTTGACGAATCGACCTGGGTCTCAGTTAGGGCAAGGATATCAGGTCTCGTTTTCAAATTACTGAATATTGACCTCAGTAGAACACTGTGTAGTATCAGATACCAGTTTGTTCTAAACAGAACCTTCCAAGTTCGAGTGAATGGAAAGCTATCCCGAACTTTCAACACCGCTGCAGGCATACCACAGGGCTCCATCTTATTTAATATCTATACCTCAGATATTCCTCGCCCTGCGGACGGGAGAGTAAACCAGATATGTTATGCGGAAGACGTCCTAGTGTACACGTCATCTAAAAGCCAAAACTCGCAACAAACCTACTCAACCGTCATCTGGACGAACTGTATCAGTATTACAGTCGATGGAAAATTCAACTTCACCCATCCGAAGCAGTAGCTGTAATTCTGAATAGTAAACACTCCCAACCTACTTCTCGATATTCACAGAATATTCGAATACAAATAGGAAGTACTACGATTACACCACAGGGCAGGATGAAATATCTTGGGGTCATCTATACCCCAAAAATGAATTTCATCAAACATGTGACCCACATTCTTCAAAGTGGTCTCGGTCGGTCTAAGCAACCGCACAACATCTTGAAGTGGAGCAACAAAGTTGACACCAAAGTTAAGCTTCTCTGCTATAAGTAGCTAATCCGATCTGGAATATCATACGTCTTTCCCATATGGTGCTGCATAACTTCGGCTCAAATGGAAAGACTTCGAGTTTTCAAAAGAAAACTCCTCAGAAGATGCACCAACCACTCTAGGAGGTTTGACGATCGCCATCACCCAAACTCCCACCTATACTATTGCGCCTCCATTATCCCTATCGACGAGTACTTGCTACAATTAGCATATAAGTACTTCGAAAGCATTCAGAACAGCGAGAACCTACCTGTACGGCAGTCTTGCGTCCTTGACCTTTCTCACTCTCGATCTGTTCGGGCCAGACCACCATGATTTCTTCTTCAGTACAAAACTGAAGAAAGCACCCTTCCCAACAACATTCCCCTCTATAACAGAGGATTCCTGGAGCCATCCCATAGGGTATACTGCTAACACACCACTCACACGCACGCACGCACAGTACAAGACGGCACAAACATGCACACACCGACCAAAGCGCAGATCATCAGACGCCAAAGACGTGATCTGCGTTTACTACCGCACTCAAGACCTACCGGTCTTGTACGATTTCTTTCCCACCATCCCTCCATCCAAGTAGTTAGAGAACACCTGAACTAACCCTGACCACACTATCCTTAGATACCTCCTCACCCTTTCTTTTCAGATATCTTGAGACCGAGCCCAACATCTTTACGGATGTGGGTGATTCTGGTTATCGCAAGATGAGGCTTCTCGCTACTCCATTTTTTTTTTTTTAGAGCGACAAGTTGCCACGGGAACTCTGAGTTCTGGAGAGATAAGTAACTCCATAAGGCCACAATAAAAATCAGTGCATAACAAATAATAAAGAGGGAACAAGTAACTATAGGAGCAGTGTTTTATTTGGAGAATACAACGATCGTACTAGGCAAGACAATAACGCCCTTCGTCCAGAGTAGAGTCCGGTTCTGGAAGTACGGTACGTTAGCCAAAAAATAATAATAGTTAGGTCGGCCGGCGCCGGAATACAATCCACGCAGAGAGAAGGAAGCTGAGACGTCACCGGAGAAGGCGCCGATCGCAGAACAGTAACCGGATGTATGTTGGTAGGATCTTGGCTCTGCTGTTCCTGATATGGGGCTCGTATACTCTGAGCAGAATTCAAGTGTCCAGTTTCAGACACATCAGAGGCAGGGGCTTGGGCGTTAATACTAGACTTACATATTGAAGTCATCATTCTCTAAGGTGTGTACATTTTTATTTATATATATGTTAGTAAGGTACGATTTGTTTTTTATCTTTAACGAGGATGCGTTGAGAGAAGCTATTGGCGCAACAGATTGTTGTGATTACTTGGATGATTTGATTGTAGTTTTGGGCTGAAGAAGTTGTTGGTAGTTGTGAGGGGTTGGTTGGATGGTGTTAGACGAGTTGATGACGTTGGTTTAGTTTATGGTGTTAGTTAAGTTAATGCTGTTTGTTGAGTTGGTGGTGTTTTTGATGAGAATTTGGTGATATTATATTTTATTGCCTGGTCAGGCGATACATTTTTAATGTTGTTTGCTGTATTAGATGTGAAGGGGCCAGTTGGAAGGGCTTCGTTGACTGTTGAGGCTCGCATTATGTTTGGTTTGTTTTGTTCTTTGGCAGTCCCTGCGATAAGTTAAACTTCAGCGTCTCTGCGAAAAGTAAATAACATACTCCCGTCGTTACTTCATTAAACCAAGATTTGCATTACAGTTCATCCCCCTTCTACCCGTTTTTCTTATAATATTCAGACATTCAAGACCAAAATACATCGATAGCTTTTTCCTCTTTCGCTCCCTATGCTTTAACATTTGAGGATACCTCAAAATCCCTTTTGTCAACACCTTGACTTAGACTTCAAGGACTAGAATCTACTCCCTCTTATCCAATCATAATTTAGATGAGTTTTGAATTCACATACACAAAACGTGTTACTTTGTACCCTTAAATGTAATAGTACTCAAGGCGAACTTACATTCCCAGTAAATTTTTTAGATATAATGTAGCGCGTAAGCCCGAAGGGTATGCAGTTGAAAAGTTGCCCTTGCAATTCACCTGGACCACCCAGCAGACCTCAAATACAGGGTGGCGCAAAATTAATCATCCAATTTTGTTTTTTAATTACTTTTTTACTTAATAAAAAAAAAATTATTTTGAGTGCTGGACATCTTTATTTGGACCTTTACATTTTTTTCTGTTAAGGGGAAAAGTTGTTGTGGTTAAATCGGGTGATCTTGCGGGCCATGAAAAATCGCCAAAACGGGAGATTACGCGACCAGGAAACGCTTCCTTCACAATATCCATTGTGGCTCGTGCTGTGTGTGTGGTTGAAACCACATATTCACCAAGCCCCGCTCGTCCAATTCTGGCAGTAAGACGTCGTTTATCATGGCCCTGTGGCGTTCGCCAGTAACAGTGACCGTATTGGCGATGCCGTCCTCAAAAAAACACGGCCCAATCACTCCTCCCGCGTGAACGCCCCACCACACAGTGACTTTGAGTAGATGTAATGGCTTTTCGTGCATCACATGCGGATTTTCAGTGCCTCAGAAACGAAGATTTTGCTTATTAACGTAACCGCTTAAGTGAAAATGCGCCTCGTCGCTCATGATGATTTTTGCTAACACCACCGATCGATTATTGGTCAAAAAAATCGACACAATTATTCCACGCTCTAGCGGAGTATAACCCTCCATTGCTTGTCTGTTTGTATACTGAAGCGGTCTAGTTCACAATTGTCAAATATGATTGACGTACGACGCCATTTGCAAGAATTATAACATCTTCCAATGGGGTGATTAATTTTGCGCCACCTTGTACATGTATCGGGTTCTGCAATAGGGACTTGACAACTTTGAATTTAATTTGTGAACGCACCCTTTCACTAATCATCGAACTGTCACTGTCAATTTATTCAGTAAACTCAACGTCTTCATCGTAGTTAAGTACACGAACGAACAACGTCTGCAAAATATAAAAATTTGCTATCGGAAAAAAGTTGTCAAGTCCCTATTGGACAACCCTAGGGTTATACAATAGGGACTTAACAACTTTGAATTTAATTTGTGAAAGCACCCTTTCACTAATCATCGAACTGTCACTGTCAATTTATTCAGTAAACTCAACATTTTCATCATGGTTAAGTACGCGAACGAACAACGTCTGCAAATCATAAAAATTTCCTACCGAAAAAAAAGTTGTCAAGTCCCTATTGAAAAACCCCATATATCCACTTTAACGCGCTAATTTCAATTTGATTAGATGTGCACGCGGAAACGGAAAATCCTACAGAGACCATAAATGCCATAAGGGATGTCATCATTGAATCCAATCAGATCATTAACGAGGGCGATGTTAATGAACGCGCTGAACATACATCAGAAATGGTGATGGATGCCCAGTTGCTGAAGCTGAGCTACCAAGTCGTCCAAAAAGTTATAGAAACAGGAACCGATTTCAACGAAGGCATCTACCAAAGCGTAATAGTAAGCCGAACTTTACCTCAAACCCCAACTAATGCTTCCAATCTCAAATAGTCTTCTCTTGTTTTTAGGGACGACAATGCAAACTGGGACGCGTTAACCGATATAGCAGTGAAAATATGTCGCACCACAAACTTCTCGATATCGATGCTCGGTTCTTTCGAATCGGGTTTTACAGAAATCGAAAAACGTGTCAAAGAACAAAAACAAAGGGCAAAAAGATCAAAAGTAAATATATTAAGAGTAGTTAAAAGAAATCCATTATTTTTGCATGAAATTGAATGCTTTATTTAGCATAGTTACAATGATCCGATTTAGGTCAAATATCCATCGTTTTGTTCGATAACTTTTTCGTATTTCGAAGGTAATTTCATTACGCCTCTCTCATAGAAATCCTATTGTGCGGGACAGTCGATTTTCACAAGCTTCTCTTGGGGCGAATTTTTCACCAGCAAAATCATTCGACATAAACAGGAACAGGTGGTAATAACATGGTGCTAGATCCGGGGTAAAAGCTGGATGCATAAGAACCACCCAACCAAGCTTCCGGAGCTTCTGGCCAGTCACTATCGATGAGTGTGGCCTGGCGTCCTCCTGGGGGAACACAATTCCTCTCCAAAGCTAGCCGTTTCTGGGCGATTGCTTTTTTCAAACCGTCCAATTGTTGACAGTACACGTCCGAGTTAGGAATTTGGCCTTATTGGGGCAGATCATAGTAGACGATTCCTTGCCAATCCCACTAAACATACAGCAAAACCTTCCTGGCCGTCAATTCTGACTTGGCCACCGTTTGAGCCGGCTTACTGCGAGTCGACCACGACCATTTTCGCTTGGCGCTGTCATAAATGACCCCGTTTTCATCACCAGTCACCACCCTCTTCAGAAATGGATCGATTTTGTTGCACTTTGGCAGCGATCCGCAGATGGAAATTCGGTCCACGAGGTTTTTTTTGCGTTAACTCCTATGTCACCCATACATCAAACTTCTTTTGGTATCCAGCCTTATTCAAGTGCTTCCAAACGGTTTTTTGTGCAATGTTCAGCACCTGGGCAACCGAAACAGTTTCCATGAGTTTATCGACATTTTCGACAATTAGTCTTCCAGGGCGTGGTGCATCTCTGACATAAAAATTACCGGAACGGAAAATAAATGGAAAAATAATGGATTTCTTTTTATTACACTTGACAATTTAAACAATGACAAGTTGATTAATTGAAATTATCTTTTTAGAATGAAGTAGAACAAGAACCAGAGAGTGTTTTGCAGGTGGAAAAGCAGGACCTGGGAGCAAAAAAAGTTAAAATCGTCTTGGAACAGATTAAGAAGGCATGTTGTTACATATTTGTTTACCCAAAACATCATTGATACATTAATGTTATGTATTCTTAGGCGTACCAGAAAAATAACTTCTTTCCAATTCCATTTTTCAAACTAGTTATTGACCCTTCGAATTTCATGAACACCGTTGAAAACGCCTTTCAAGTGTCGTTCTTGGCGCTGGATGGGCAGTTGTCAATAGACACGGGTTCCGATGGAATGCCAGAGGTCACAGTCATCAACCCAAAGGAGGTAACACAAATAAGAGCAGACACCGAACAGTCCATCTGCACTCTCAATGAAGAAACTTGCGAGGTACGTAATAAGCCATTAAAAGTTGAATTTTTTTTAATAATATAATTTCACTGTTTAGAAAATGATCGAATATTATAATATACGTCAACCTATGATCCACATTAATCGTTGAAAGTCAATTGCAGTATCTTCTGGTTGTTATAGTGTTAAGTTTTGTGTTGTAAAAACAGTTCCTGTTAAACTTGAAATTATAAATTTCTTTAATTTTGCTATTCAACTTGTTTTTCTTTTTTACAAAGCACACTCGCCCAAGGGTGATTTCAAAATGTTATTTATCATGAGTTACTTTTGTTGGGGTTCTTAAAGCTCACCTGAAGAACCCCCCATATTCGCAACCCATATTTGCATCTCAATCACCAGCATGCCTGAAACATTTCCTTTCTCAAGCACATTTAATGCATTCAACGCATTATCTGAAAATCCGTAAAAAGACTTCTCACAGCATTCACGCATTTAATACGTTATTCAAATTCCCTGTAAAGAATACTTCACATCATACGGCATCATAAATCCCAAACCATTCGGCACCCTTGTCATCGTTAAAATGCTATGTCGGACAGCTTGTTTATATAGCTGCAATAAACCGACCCGCGATTCGTTTGTCCAATCGACAAACAATTACCGCATCCCAAGCATTATCATCGAAACCGAATCCTCTAGCATTTCCTAGTACAAACAAGAACTCGGTTCCTTCTGCAGTCAGAGATGCCATAAACATTTAAAACCCATTAGCACCTTTTCCTAATGGCGATGCATCTGTTAACGCATCTGCACCACTCATCCACGACTGTAATGATGCTCTTATTTGCTTTTAGCACCATTTCTCCGATGAATTGCCGTCCATTATAGCTACAATGCATATCGTAAACAATGATCTATACGATCCCCTTGTCTTTCGATTTTTTCAGCTTCGTTCCCATGGCCTTGTGCATGAAAAAACTAATGTGATCTTCACGATCACACATACACCCATACCACCATGATTCTCATTGCGAGATCCGGTTTTCTATTCCACAAAGAGAGACTTTACGTTTCTCTTGTGGTAAGTAAAACATATCCTTAGCCGAGAGGATATACACGACCACCCCAAATTATGCCATTAGCGAATGTATATCGTTGAGCCGTAATTCAATCTCCGAAGCGGACGGGTCGCCCGCCATCCACCGTACCACCGCCGGCACGGTGGGTTCTCTAGAAGTCGTTTTACCTTTCCAGTTTTCCGTCCTCTTCGTGACTCGTGTGTGTCCTTAAATGTATTTCGGAGTTCTAACATTGTGTGAATTAAGTTCATTATTATATTATTATTATTTATTGGCCTGTAGGAACCCGGAAGTTCATGGCCTCACCGACTCGGCTTCGCCATCGTTCCCTGTCCTGGGCACTATCCTTCCACGCTTGACCATTCGATCCGATCTCCTCAAGGTCAAACCTAACATTGTCCTCCCATCTCCGTCGTGGCCGTCCTACCGGTCTCTTTCCCGTTGGTCTACCGTCAAGAATTCTATGCACGGTCCTATCGTTCCCCATTCGCGCCACGTGTCCGGCCCATCTTCAACTTCACGACTTGATTACTCTCACTATTGTAGGTTTGCGATATAGCTCTTCCAATTCGTGGTTATGGAGTCTCCTCCATTGTCCTGCCTCCTCGTCATATTTACCGCCAAATATACCCCTTAAAACTTTTTTCTCAAATACGCGGAATTTGTTTTCTTCCCGTTTTGTGAGAGCCCATGTTTCGCATCCATATAGAACAATCGGCATGATTATGGTTCTATAGACACGGAGCTTTATGTTACGTGATAGCAGTCTGGATTTCAGCAGTTTACTGACTGCGTGCCAACTCGCGTTGCCAGAATGCAGTCTCTTGTTAATTTCCTTCGACATTTCGTTACTGGCCGTCAGTATCGTTCCCAGATATTTAAATTCTTTAACTTTTTCAGATATCTTACCTCTGACGTTTATATGTGTTATCTGAGATCCACCTGCTCTCGCCGTAATCATGTATTTTGTTTTGTCTTCATTTATTTCTAGGCCCGCCTCTTCTGCTGCTTGCATGATGATTTCAAAGTTTTTACTTGTAGTTTTGAGATTATCGCCCAGAACGGCGATGTCATCCGCATATGCGAGCACTTGTGTGACCCCGTTCAGGGATAATCCGGCCATGTTGTCGTCTTGTACCTTTCTGATGACATACTCGAGCACAAGGTTAAAGAGACACGGTGATAGACCATCTCCCTGCTTTAGTCTGTCCCGGATTTCAAATGGTTCTGAGAGGTGGTTTTCTATTCTGACTCGCCCTTTGTTTTCGTTCATGCAAATTTGAATGAGGGCGGCATATTTTTTTGGGACTCCCAGCTCAACTAGAATGTGGTAGAGTCTCTGCCTTGCGACTGAGTCGTAGGCTTTTTTGAAGTCAACGAACAGTTGGTGAACCGTCTCTCCGTATTCCCACTTCTTTTCCAGCAGTTGTCTTATTGTGAACATCTGGTCGCTTGTTGACCGGTTCCTACGGAATCCACATTGGTAGTCTCCCAGTATCTCTTCTGCGTACGGTGTGATTCTCGCCAGAATGACATTTGTTAATATTTTGTATGCGGTTGGGGGCAATGATATTCCTCTGTAGTTTTCGCAGTCAGATCTGTCGCCTTTTTTGAAAATGGGGATGACTATTGAGGTTTTCCATTCTTCCGGAGTGACTTCCTTATCCCATATTGTTTGGATGAGCTGGTGGATCTTTCGAGCGGTTGCCTCTCCTCCATGCTTCACAAGCTCTGCCGGTATGCAGTCGACTCCGGGAGCCTTGTTGTTTTTCAATCGATTTATTGCATCTACAACTTCGTTGAGAGACGGCTCTGGGATCTGAGGCTCGGCTGTATGTACGCTTGGTGCATTTATCTGTGGTTGATGGGTGCGTACATTGAGCAGGTTTTAAAAGTACTGCTTCCATCTTGTCACGACATTGTTTGTTTCTGTGACCAGACAGCCGTTTGCGTCTCGAATTATTTTGACTCTTCCTCGGTAGCCATTTCTAATTGAATTTATGCCGACATACATACCCCTGATGTTCTTTGCCCTAGAATTTTCTAGGATTTTTTCGATCGCCATTCGCGTTTTTTGCGTTTGAAGAGCCTCATTGTCTCTCTCCGAATTGTCGCGTATCTTTCTGCGTTGACTTCATCATATCTTTCTAAGTGGATCACTCTGAGGCGTTTACGTTCTTCGATCTTCGCCCTGCACTCATCGTCAAACCAAGGTTTGGACTTAATTGTTTTCTTAAATCCTAATACCTTTTGGGCTGTTAGTTTGACTGTGTCTCTGATCGATGTCCATTTAGTGTTCACACTATTAGCTTCCTCTTCCTCACTGCTCACATTCTCTAGAATGCTAAATCTATTCGTTAGTTCGTCTTGATACTCAGCCCTTTTCCGTAGGTCTTTCAGTTTATCAGTGTCGAACTTTTTGCTTGTCTCCCGTGACTGCCCATGTGGGATTGCTGCGAGGCGACTCCTGATTTTGCCCATCACTAGAAGATGATCGGAGTCGCAATCTGCTCCTCTATATGATCTTACGTCAAGGATATTCGAGTGGTGTCTTTTGTCTATGAGGAAGTGGTCTATTTGGTTACGCGTTACGCCGTCGGGTGATATCCATGTGGCTTTATGAATTTCCTTGTGCTTGAACATCGTGCTTTTCAGTACCCGATCTTTGGACGCTGCGAACGTGATAATTCGAATTCCATTATCATTTGAAACGTCGTGTAGACTTTCTTTACCTATAGTTGGTTGGAAGATATCTTCCTTTCCAATTTTCGTATTGAGGTCGCCGAGGAGGATTTTAACATCGAATGATGAGATCCCATCAAATACTTCCTCTAGGGTCTCGTAGAACGTGTCCTTCGTTTCTTCGTCCGCAGATTCTGTTGGGGCGTGTACGTTTATAAATACATAATTGTACCATCGGCCCTGTATTTTTAGCACAGACATTCGGTCATTAATAAATTTCACATCTTTTACATGGAGCGTAATATTCTTGCTTATGATGAAGCCGGTCCCGAGGTGATGTGTATGGGTACCTCCACACGCCAGTGTAAATCCGTTGGTTTCGATTACTTGATGTGGGAGTCGGACTTCCTGAAGCGCGACGATGTCCATTTTATATTGTTTCGTATTTTCTACGACCGTCTGTATCGCGCCTGGTTTATATAACGTTCGAACATTCCACGTGCCTACGCGTATATCCCGCTTGTTCATTATGACAACCCATAATGACGCGATTGTATTCGCATCCGTGCTATTTATCGTTATTTCATAGAACCTCGCAGCAAATATATCAAATGAGGAACTAAGCATGTATGTCACCAGCATTAAGTTTAAATTGTCGCCAACCATGGTTCATAAATACCGAAACATTATTAATAACATAACAAGAGTGTTTTATTTTTGTTGCTTCTGGGTGCACAGTATTCGGCGGAACTTGGTTTTAGCGGCGAGTGGGTTGATAGTAAAACTCTCGCCCATGCAGGCGTCCCGACTATCTACCCCACTCTTTAAATCATCGAATAAAACTATAGACAAAATTTGTAGTAAAAGTTTTGAAAATCCATTGCTTCAACAACGCCACTGTCAACCCAGGGCCGAAAAAACGATGCTTGCCACATACCTACTATAGGATGGTCAAAGGAACAAACGTACAATCATTGTACAATCAACAAATAGGCACGAATGCTCCCATCCTTTGGGGTTGTTCGTCGTCATCCTTGTTCTCATCGGTCCCTTCCAATACGACGAACCACACGCAGCAAGTCTTTACGGTAAACGTAAACTTAAAAGTATACGATCCGATTGTTAATAGTGACAACCGACTGCGATCCTCGTCAATCGATCGCACGATCTAGTCAATTCGAGCCATCTGCAGATGCTATGATCTTGGCCTGCACCTTTAATATCGGGTTTTCCAATAGGGACTTGACAACTTTGAATTTAATTTGTGAACGCACCCTTTCACTAATCATCGAACTGTCACTGTCAATTTATTCAGTAAACTCAACATTTTTATTACACGAATGAACGAGATCTGCAAATTGTAAAAATTTACTACCGAAAAAAAGTTGTCAAGTCCCTATTAGAAAACCCTATATAAACATACCGGATCACAGCAGAGTGGATCCCCGCTCATGATTCTGCGTTACGTCGTATCTCGTTTCGGTTCTTGCTACGCTGTCGCGTGTATGTGTGCGTCTACAGCCAATTATCAGTGTAACAGTGCTAGTAGTCGTGCCAATCGAATCCAAGAGGACCTTGTGCTGCCTATAAGGAGCCGCGATTTTTAATTGAGTTCATATGCTCGCGGCAAATAGATGTGAAACAGAGAATAGCGCACCTCAGTTTCTATTCTAGTCGAGCTAAGAATTAACAAGTGTGCTTGTGGCGGTTCCGCCAAACCCCACAGCCCACTTACCTGAAAAACCCCCATAAGTTCGACCTAACCTTATAAGTTTCACTAATGCAATCGCATTAGGACCTTAAATGCTTCACGCATCAAATAGTCCCTGTAAAAGAATTCATACATTTCATGCATGTCTTCGCATACAAATTCCCTACAAGAATTCTTTCCATTATACGGGAGCATAAAACAAAACCTATTCGGTACCTTCGGTTGCCAGGCAAATTCCAACCTTCCCACACCTGCACCGCAATGTGCCCGCAGCAAAAAAATTTCCTTCCCAAGGATAATTAATGCTTTCAATGCATTACCTGGAAATGCCTGCAAAGAATTTTTCCTACAAGGGCATTCGTACATGTATCAATGCATCTCTGCATTAGCGACCCAGAACCGAATCTCCAATTAGTGTAGATATTCACACTAGAGTTCGATCCTGGCGTCGCCATAGATGCCATGTACAATTGACACAAATGGTATATACAAACCGCCATCGTGTAATCATCTGAATTGCTTCGCAATGACTTGCAACTATCGATACAGCGGCAAGCACTTTACCCAGAAATACTTCTTTGTTTGAATCTTCAAACAATCACCAACGGCGCGCTTAGCCACCGGATTGGATTCAATAGCAAAAACATATGCAAACAAAAGAATCCGATTTTCCCAGTCGGCAGAGAGACGATATACGATCTCTATTGTATAAATTATCGCAATCCCTTTTAGCATCTAATGAGTGGCTGCTAGTTAGACAGCTGACCCTCATTACCGAACGATGCCTTATGTCGTTTCCCCTTTGTTATTTTTCCCTCGTTGTAGGTTCCGTTTATCCTTGGCTAAACGCATCAATAAACACGGTGATGTGTACGAACACACACGTACACCACCGCGTCCCAGAGATCGCCTTCCATTGGTCACTGGTCAAAGGTAATTTCATTTCCTTTTCACCACACCACCAAACTCACTAGAAACGAGGGTTGAATCGTTAAGTCTTATTACATCCGCAGACCAGCACGGTCGTGCCGCTCCCTCTCTCCGTCGCGCGGCGGAGAAGCGTAGGTCGTGTCGAGATAGGAGTGTTTCACCGTGTTTAAAATTTATAAGAAATCAATTTAATATTAATAATAAGTTTAAGAGGAGGATAAAAACACTAACATATTTGATAATGGCTGAGAACAAAGTGGTTTTTATTAAGAGAATTATCCTTCACAATTTTAAAGATAATAACGAAAGTGAAATAAACTAAAAATTAATTAAGAACAACTTGTGTTTTAATTGCTATCTAGTGGATAGTGTTTTCCCTAACTCCCGGTTGTGGACAAACGTGGCGGCGTTTCGTCCTTTTGGTTCGGTGTTTTACTTGGTGGAACATTATGATGGAGGAGGAAGATGAACGGAGTGCTCATGCCTGGCACAATACTTCATCCCCACATGCTATTTTAGTGTGAAGTGAAAACAGTAACCTAAGTTACCGTAGATCACGAGTGTTCGCGTTATCGTCCGGTTAACCGATAGCCCTTTAGGGTTCATACAGTCGGCAGAATGCACCAAGTTGCTCGGTATCCCACATTCATCACAGGGCACCTCATCTCCGCTGCATGTGCTTGATATGAGTCTATCGCACGACATCATATCAATGGCCGCATTACATCATCATCATCATCATCGGCACTACAACCGGGATCCGGTCTTGGCCTTATTTAACAAATCTCTCCACCGATCCCGATTTCGAGCCGATGTCATCCAGTTTGGCACTCCCAGGCTCTGGGCGTCCTGGTCTACGCTATCCCTCCATCGCAGACAAGGTCTGCCACCCTGTCTCCTTCCATGCATCCTACCACAAAGGACTTTCCGGGCAGGTTCCTCTTCGCTCATTCGAGCTAGGTGTCCCGCCCACCGGAATCTACCAAGCTTGATTTTTTTTACAACATTATCTTCAAGGTACATTGCGTACAACTCATGGTTGTAGCGTCTCCGGAACCGTCCTCCCTCACATACGGGGCCATTCTCCTGAAGACCTTCCTCTCGAACGCGGCTAAGAGTACAGAGTGCCTTTTATTGAGCACCCAGGTGTCGAATCCATACGTGAGTACTGGCAAGACCATGGTCTTGTATAGTAGTAGCTTGGATGTTCTAGATAAATTTCGGGATTTAAAGAGCCTTGATAGATCATAGTAGGCTTTGTTGGATTTGATCAGCCGTTCGCGTATTTCTTCTTCCATATTGTTATCGGCTGATACTATTGACCCAAGGTAGTTAAAGAATTGCACTACTTCAAATTCGTGCTCCACTACCCTAATAGTTAGACCAACGTTATGTCTTCTTTTCGCTGAAGTTGCCACCATACACTTGGTTTTCCCCTCATTAATGTGCAGTCCCAGTTTTTGTGCCGCCTGCTCGATCCGGGTGAAGGTCGAATCGGTTCTACCGATGATGTCGATGTCACCAGCGTAGGCAAGTATTTAGCTGGACTTGGTGACAATAGTCCCTCTAGTTGTAACCCCAGAGTCACGGATTGTTTTCTCCAACGCCAAGTTGAAGAGGAGGCAGGCCAGACCGTCCCCTTGTCGGAATCCATTAAAGATGTTTATTGGTTTGGACAGCAATCCCGCTATTTTCACTTGACTAGTTACCTTGGTCATGGTCAACCTACAAAGTCGTATCAATTCGTTGGGAATGCCGAACTGTCTCGTGGCATTATATAGTTCTACCCTGGCTATGCTGTCGTAGGCGGCCTTAAAGTCTATAAATAGATGATATAATGGGATCTTAAATTCCAGACAGGGCATTACATCATCTGGCATTAAATCCTCTCTGTTATCCAGTCAGTCAGTGTGGAAGGCCAAATGACCCCAATGAACGAACTCCCCCATGACATCACCACGGCCTATATCATCATATCAAAGAAAAATACACTGATTTCAACATGGGCTACAACGATCAATACATCAGTGTTACAAATGATGACGATGACACTCAACAGCATCACCAGCGAATGCCTCCACCAGCCCCGGTAATCAGTTTCTCTATAACCAATATCCTCAGCGATAGATTCGGACACCCACAGAAGTTATCGTCAACACAAACACCACTGCCGAATAAGCAACTACAAACAATGTCAAACAGCATCGTGGCGAGCTACATACTTATACCATTCGAAGTCACTCGTATACCCGAGCGGTCAGCCTTTTCCGCCTAACTCCTCCTGCAGACACCTTCTACTTTAGTCGCCAGCAACACCTGCATCAACCACAATCTGCTGCGGCTGTTACTGCCGTGATGCTAGAGCGGGCTAGCTTCGCCAACTACTTCAATCCAGCGACTTGTCCACGAATCCATAGGAAATTATGGGGCCAAGTGTGAAGCCAAACCTATTACTATACTTTGGTGAATTTTAATGTCGAACGGCTGATGTGTTCCGCCGAACACTGTCCACAAATGAAACACGGAGATATTGTTTAAAAAAAAATTGTTTTATTGTTTCCATTTTTTTCTATAGTAAGTCAATTAAATCGGATTTAAAAATAACTAGGGAAGAACACTCAGGCACTGTACTAGGTGCAATTTGACTATGTTGAAAGTTCTTTTCTTAATGTTTCGAGTTCGCTGTTTTTCCGGCTTCAAATTGAGTTGTAACTTTTTTTTTCTAGTTTTGACATTCTATTAAATTATTCCCGTTTCTATGTGAACTGAATTCGCGATTATTTGCTTTGGAACTGATGCAATGTGCCACTACCGTTTCCTTAGCAAATCAAAAATAAAATCGAATCAAAATGATATCAGGCACACATTCACTTTCGACCGACACGAAAAGTATTGTAAACTTTTTATTATATATTGTTTTGTATTCGCGATCGCGTATCTTAAGTGCGAATTAATTGATTTCTTGCAATTTCCCGTTTCTAACTTAGAAACCACATTTTACAGGGTGAACACGCGACCGTCACAAAAATTATCAGCATCTAACAATCCATGCGCTTCCTTCCGTTCTTACTACTTCCCGTCAACTGAATTAACTTTTCCCTTATGCGGTGATTCGATTCACCCGATAGTTCCCTTCTTGTTTTTCGATTCTCCCTTAATCGAGAATCTCTCTACTAGGGCAGATCGTACTCTTTCTTTTTTTGGTCCTGCGGTTTCCCGATTCGTCGCAGGCCAGATGTGCGGTTTGCACCCACACACACAGACGCGGATGTTGCTGCCTGTGTGACCGGAGGTCGTCCCAGGATCGCCAGAATTTTCATACCTTCTATCGAATCTCTTTTGTATATATTCGGGGGTGTGGTTTATTATTCTTGGCGATCCTGGGATCGTGGTAATTATCGTTGGTTTTGATAATTGTATTTGCATTGCCCTATGGGAACAGCTTTTTAGTTTATTGCTGTTTCTCCGCAATGGCCTTTGTTTAGGCGAAGTGCATTGCGGTAAGGTCAGAGGTTTAGCCGATGGATTGTTTTACGGCAATTTGCTTATCGCCGGGGATTTGATGTTTGTCGACATCTGGCGTACAAATTTTCCATTCTGGTCGTGTCCTTCGATCGCCGTGCAGGCATCAGGAATTGTTTGGGATACGTGGGGTTGTTGAAGCTGGTATGGATGACACCTTTGTTCAGGTGAAAAGGTTGACTTTGGGGGAACGTGTCTGTGGGCACGTGAAGTTAAGTGATAGGTGAGTATGTTCCTTGATGCAACGAAGGTATCTCAGCCTATGGTGGTTTGTGCGGGTCGTGGAACCGCCACAATACTATTTTTTGACCTATAGGAACCCGGAAGTTCATGACCTCACCGACTCGGCTGCGCCATCGTTCCCTGTCCTGTGCACTCTCCTTCACGGTTGACCATTCGATCCGATTTCCTCAAGATCAAATCTAACATTGTCCTCCCATCTCTGTCACGGCCGTCCTACCGGTCTTTTTCCCGTTGGTCTACCGTCAAGAATTCTACGCCCGGTCCTGTCGTTGCCCATTCGCGCCATATGTCCGGCCCATTTTAATCTTCGCGACCTGATTACTCTCACTATTGTAGGTTTGTGGTATAGCTCTTCCAATTCGTGGTTGTAGAGTTATCTCCATTGTCCTGCCTCTTTGTCATATTTTCCGCCAAAAATACTCCTTAAAACTTTATTCTCGAATATGCGGAATTTGCTTGCTTCCCGTTTTGTGAGAGTCCATTTTTTGCATCCGTATAGAGCAATCGGCATGATTATAGTACTCCAAAATCCCCTTTTGTGCGCGCGTTTGTGTAAAAAAATGTGGTCGCTCCAATTAAGAGTCGAAGTAATTCGAGTTCCGAGGATTGATAGTTTCTGGGCTTCGTCGATGCAAGTGCCATTCATCGACAGTATATTTACTTTGGGGTTCCACTTTGACGACAAGAGGCAGCACTGAATTTTTAAGGCATTGAACTCTACTAGGTTAGATAATCCCCATTGATATATCTTGTTGAGCTCGGAATTCAGTGTATTAAGCATTCACCGCTGATTGGTATTGACGTTCGAAGAGTTTGAGCGGGAATGTTCGTATGAGTATGAGAAACTCAAAGTGCTATCATCAGCAAACGAGTGAATTGGGTTGTGGGTAATGGTCAAGAGATCATTTATAAAGACGACGAAGAGAGTGGGTGAGTGTACAGAACCTTGGCGAACTACTACTATTACTATTTAATGGCCTGTATGAACCCGTAAATTCATGACATCAGCGACTCGACTCCGCCATCGTTCCCTGTCCTGTGCACTCTCCTTCCTTGGGGAACATCTGCATTAATTTGATGGGAGGCAGATTTGACACCATCAAGAACCACTTGGATTGAACAGCTAGAAAGATAGTCTCTTATCCATTGGATCAGGGAATTGTCCACTCCATATGAATGTAATTTTGATAAAAGGGCTGGATGCCAAACTCTGCCGCAGGCTTTCGATATATCCAGTGCAACAACCTTGGTTTCTCCGAAGTAGTGGATGGAATGGCTCCACTTTTCGGTAAAGTACGCCATCAAATCTCCTGTCGACCTGTTGCTACGAAAGCCATATTGGCGGTCATTGAGGAGGTCATTTGATTCCAGATATTTCGAAAGTTTATGGTTAATCAGTGATTCTATTACCTTCGAGAGAATAGAAGTTTGTGATATGGGTCGATGGGCTCCTCGATAGTATAGTGGTTAGTATACCCGCCTGTCACCCGGGAGACCGGGGTTCGATTCCCCGTCGGGGAGCCCCTGGCGCAAGACTAATGACCTTGCCCAGACAAAATAAATCATTACGGAAAATTTAACAAGCCTCAGGACTTGCTAAATAAGGGCAAGACCGGTTCCCGATTGTAGTGCCGATGATGATGATATGATGATGATATGGGTCGATAAGAAGAGAGGGATGATTTGTCGCCTTTTTTGGGAATTGGCTAAATGTAGACCAGTAGAATAAGACAAATGGAAGAGTTTCCGCAGTGGTTTAGAGAGTGAAGAGGAACAGCTCCAAAAGAATTGGGGGAATGCCATCCGGACCAGCGGATTTGTATGCGTTTAGCTCTTTGAGTGCGCGGGCAACAGTACGCGTTCGAAAGCGAATCTGGCTCATGGTGTGCTGCTTATGCTCAAGTTGAGGTGGAACTGATGTGGTATCAAGCAGCGTTGAGTTGTTCAGCAAGTAGATTCGCCTTCTCTATTGCAGTGGTGACTAGTCTGTCATCGACTATTAGCGAAGGAATGGATGAGGAGACCGGGTTTTGGATGTTCTTCACAAATGCCCAGAAGTTTCTACTACCTATGGAAGAGTGTAGTATTTTTTGTCTCACTCTCTTGTCATGCAAGAACTTGACGCGTTAAATATACACATGCAGTCATTTCTAGCTCTCTAAAATCTGTTCCGATTTTCCTCAGTATTGTTTGATTTATACAACCGGAAGCTCTACTCTTTAGCCTTAATAGCTTCTCTGCACCCGGAATCGAACCACATATTTCTCTTGGGTTTGATATTCTGTACTATGTGTGAAATAAAGGTTCGCATGCCCAACAGAATCGCGTCCGTCATTGTGTCCGCTATAGACTCAACATCGTTATGGAGGAAAAATAACGACCAATTTAACTTCCCAAGAAAGTCGTTCAGACCTTCCCAGTTGGCTTTCTCATAGAACTATACCGTTCTTTTGGGAGTTTTCTCGTAAGCGTTGCTGTTGGTTAGAGGAAATTTAGCTGACACGACACAGTGGTCTGAAGTGCCCAAGGGCGAATAAACTTCAATTGTATATTTGTGTGGGTGGGAGGTGAGAGACAGATCCAATATGTGGGCGGAATGACCATCTATATCTGGTAACCGTGTTGGCTCATTGACAAGTTGAGATAAGCTATTTGAATCACCAAAGAGCTGGACATACTGACCTTCAGGTGTTGTGTGTGCGAAGCCACTGAGAGTTATGCAGATTGAAATCACCCACAATAACGATTTCAGTGTGCGGATATCGGGTCTAGATCATATCGATAAAATCAGATAGAGCATCAAATTCGTTAAAGGATGCGTTTCTATCCAAGTTTGTGCTTCTGTAAAGAAAGCAGTAATGTATGATATGCCTACGAACGTGAAGTTTTAGCCACGAGAAATTAAATTCTGGATTGGAGCAGACGCCATATTATGGTAGAAGCTGATAAGCAATATAACTTCGTATGTATCTGGCAATACCACGATTTGGAAAGCAAAAAGGCACTAGGTTATAACTGGGTATAGTAAAATCAGAAATATCTGTATTAGTTATTACCTTTGTTTCGCTAAGTGCAAGGATTGCTGGTTTCCGGTTACCGACGTGGGCAGACGCAGAGAGAAATTGCATCTTCGGCCGCGAATGTTACACAGATCGTCGTGAAATTCCCGTTTCATTGAAATGGCCTGACACAGAAAACCAATACCGCCTCAGAAAAGGACGCTGGTTGGACTGGCCGGTAGATAAGTGAAAGCAGCCACTACAGGTGTTATGCCCTTGTAATAGGTGCCCCACTAGATCCATGCCGAAATCCACGTCACGTCCCTTTCGTGACGAATATTACGCCACCCAAAACACCAAAAACCCTCCAAAGATTATAAATCAATCGAGAGTATCGATTCCTGAGGGACGCAACAGATGTGCGAAAATGGAGAAAACAAACATAAGGAAAGGAAAAGGTATGAGTTTTCCCGCACTGTACAGTTCCACACAATTTTCACACTACGGCGCGAATACCATATATATAACTGCACTTCACTCAGACGCGTTTGTGGTGATCCGTTTGTTTACTTCGGATCTCACAGAAGACTTGACGCGAGATAAATGTGTGTTTTATAAATGATGCCACAAAAACACACTTTTAGTTTTTCTTATTAATAGTACTTTATTTTAAAATGACTTAATTTTCTTAAAACTAATCGTATTCTATTTTAAATTGCTCGGAGGCTAGTGGACGACTGACTTCATTTTTCACTTCAAAACTATTCTAACTCGAAAACACAACTAGTGTTTACATATTTGAGATAACGATTCATAAAACGAATTGGATTTGGGTATTGTATACATTTTCGGAATAGCGTAGGATGAAAGGAATTGGGTTTAGGTTTTGTTTGTATATTCAAGATAACATAGGATCGAGGAATTGTGTTTGAGAATTCATTACATTTGAGTAAACATAAGATAGAAGAATAGAACTGAAATATTGCTTACAATGTGTGAATGCAATGTAAATAATATTTAAGATAACGTTACCATTCCTTTGGAGGAAATTATTTCCGTTTTTATTTTCGGCTTGTTTTGCGGTTAGGCTTTTGATGTTCTTATCTTGAGCCTCAATTAGCGGACACTTGGGTGGTAGGTATGGTTGACATAACCCGCGCGAACCGATAGTGCAATTAGGGTATCTTGTGTTTATTTAAGATACCCTAAACGGATTACACAATTGATGGATCACGAGGCAGAGGCGCACGTGCTGAATCGTCTGCGGTTAGTTTTGCACGTTGTGATGTCCAGACGTTCAAGACCAATATACATCGACACCTCCTTTCCTTATCCACTTCCTCTTAATCCGCTCGCACTGTGCTCTGACATTTAAGGGTACTTCAAAAACCCCTTTTGTGCGCGCGTTAGTATAAAAAAAATAACAAAAAAAAATTGCCCAACACCATACCAATTATAGACGACTATTATAGCAATTCCCCAAGGGTGGTGTATCAACGCTGGAAATGTCTTTTCCTCACATATTTAATTTGGTGAGAGCAGAACCCCCATATTTTTAACTTAGTACAAGCTTTCATTATATATATTATTATTATTATTATTATTTACTGGCCTGTAGGAACCCGGAAGTTCATGACCTTGTGGGGGTAAGGTTGTGTGCCTTCCATGGGCACCGGTTAACTCTTATCCCCACCATGAGTTGTTTGCCGCGTAAAACACTGAGCCGAAAGCCATCACTAAGAAATGAACGAACGCCGCGGCAAACTGTTCAAGGATATCCAAAGGATTGGTAGAATTAAAACACACAGATTTAATTGGTGATCACCGCTCTTTTAATTTAATTTATTTTTATGTGAAAATACTAGCTATTTACTTAATCGACTGCAGTTAGACTTTTTACAATTAAAAACACTAAACGACACGAAACTCGACTCGCGTAAGGGACACGACCCGCAGGGGTACAGACTCCGGTGCACACCCTACGGGGGATGATCAAAATCATCGATGCTCACGCGCTGAAGGATGGAAGACGACTCAACGATATTTTATCGTTTGGGGTGAGTTTTTGGTGGTGTGGTGAAAAGGAAAAGAAATTTCCTTTGACCAGTGACCAATGGAAAGCGATCTCAGGTACACGGTGGTGTATGTGTGCGTTGGTACACATCACCGTGTTGATCGTTGCGTTTTGCCTGAAACGAGAAAAAAAGGAACAATGGTGAAACGACCTACAGCATCTTCCGGTAATGAGGGTCGGCTGTCTAAATAGCAGCCACTCATTAGATGCTAAAAGGATCGTATTCATGATTACCTGCGCAGAATTTCGTTTTATGACTCTAGGGTAGGATGCGAGTATTCGCTTTTGTCCGATGGTCAAAGAGCTGCCACGGCCGTAGAAATGCCAAGGACATGTGGTATGCACATGTACGGCAGAATAGCAATGGTGGAACATGGGTGCCTAATGGTCGGGAATTTATGGTGCATAAGCACGTTACAGAATTGTTTTTTAGGGATTTCAGGGTCGATTGCGATAATTGAATGTGGCCGCCGGTATGTTATTGCTGGGCGAAAAAGGTCGCCCGCCAATGTGTACATTAAGAGAATTTATTATACACATGGCAAAGCTGAACAATAGACAGCGCAATGTTTATGGCCCCTGCTGAAGGTTATTTGTATGTAATTCAAATCCTTTTGATTACAGGAATTCGTCTAGGGAGATTTGCTTGGCAAACAATGGTGCCGGAATAGTTTACCTGCGAATTCTAGTGATGCATTGGACTATGAATGCTCTTGTAGATGCAATTCTGTTTCGGAATTTAATGTAATGCTTTTATGCATTAATGTCCTTGGTAAAGGAAATATTTTCAAGTGCCAATGCAATCGCATTGGCGGGATTTAATGGGAGTTGAGTTGCGGATATGGGGAGTTTTTCAGGTAAGTGGGCAGTGGGGTTTAGTGGAACCCCCACAACCTTACCAACTCAGCTTCGCCATTGTTTCCTGTCCTGTGCGCTCTCCTTCCACGTTCGATCATCCGATCCGATCTCCTCGGGGTCCAATCTAACATTGTCCTCCCATCTCCGTCGCGGCCGTCCTGTCGGTCTCTTCCCCGTTAGTTTACCGTCAAGAATTCTATGGTCCTATCATTGCCCATTCGCGCTACGTGTCCGGCCCATCTTAATCTTCGCGACTTGATCACTCTCACTATTGTAGGTTTCCGGAATAGCTCTTCCAATTCGTGGTTGTGGAGTTTCCTCCATTGTCCTGCCTCCTCGTCATATTTACCGCCAAATATACCCCCTAAAACTTTTTTCTCAAATACGCGGAATTTGTTCTCTTCCCGTTTTGCGAGAGCCCATGTTTCGCATCCGTATAGAGCAATCGGCATGATTATGGTTCTATAGACACGGAGCTTTATATTACGTGATAGCACTTTGGATTTTAATAGTTTACTGGCTGCATGCCAACTAGCGTTGCCGGAATGTAGTCTTTTGTTAATTTCCTTTGACATTTTCAAATATCTTGCCCCTGACGTTTATATGTGTTCTCTGACATTCTCTTCTTCTCTCCACCTGCTCTCGTTGTAATCATGTATTTCGTTTTGTCTTCGTTTATTTCTAGGTCCACCTCTTCTGCTGCTTGCATGATGATTTCAAAGTTTTTACTTATAGTTTCGAGATCATCGCGCAGAATGGCGATGTCATCCGCATACGCGAGCACTTGTGTGACCCCGTTCAGGGATGATCCGGCCGTGTTGTCGTCTTGTACCTTTCTGATAACATACTCGAGGACAAGGTTAAAAAGGCATGGTGAGAGGCCATCCCCTTGTTTTAGTCCGTCCCGGATTTCAAATGGTTCTGAGAGGTGGTTTTCTATTCTAACTCGCCCTTTGTTTTCGTTCATGCAAATTTGAATGAGGGCGGCATATTTTTTCGGGATCCCCAGCTCAGCCACAATATGGTAGAGTCTTTGCCTTGCGACTGAGTCGTAGGCTTTTTTGAAGTCCACGAACAGTTGGTGAACCGTCTCTCCGTATTCCCACTTCTTTTCCAGCAGTTGCCTTATTGTGAACATCTGGTCGCTTGTTAACCGGTTCCTACGGAATCCGCGTTGGTAGTCTCCCAATATTTCTTCTACCTACGGTGTGATTCTCGCCAGTATGACATTTGTTAATATTTTGTATGTGATTGGGAGCAATGATATTCCTCTGTAATTTTCGCAGTCATATCTGTCGCCTTTTTTGAAAATGAGGATGACTATTGCGGTTTTTCATTCTTCCGGAATGACTTCCTTGTCCCATATTATTTTAACCAGTTGGTGGATCTTTCGAGCGGTTGCCCCTCCTCCATGCTTCACAAGCTCTGCCGGTATGCAATCGATTCCGGGGGCCTTGTTGTTTTTCAGTCGATTTATCGCGTCTACAACTTCGTCGAAAGAGGGCTCTGGGATCTGGGGCTCGGCTGTATGTACGTCTGGTGCGTTTATTTGTGGTTGATGGGTGCGTACATTGAGCAGATTTTCAAAGTACTGCTTCTATTTTGTCACGATATTTTTTGTTTCTGTCACCAGACAGCCGTTTGTGTCTCGGATTATTTTGGCTCTCCCTCGGTAGCCATTTCTAATTGAATTTATGCCAGCATACATACCTCTGATGTTCTTTGCTCCGGCATTTTCTATGATTTTTTCGATCCGAGTCTTCTCCCATTCGCGTTTTTTGCGTTTGAAAAGTCTAGTTGTTTCTTTCCGAATTGTCGCGTATTTTACTGCATTGACTTGATCATATACTTCTAAGTGGATCATTCTGAGGCGTTTACGTTCTTCGATCTTTGCCCTGCACTCATCGTCAAACCAAGGTTTGGACTTAGTTGTTTTCTTAAATCCTAATACCTCTTGGGCTGTTTGTTTGATTGTGCCTCTGATCGATGCCCATTTAGTGTCCACACTATTGGCTTCCTCTTCTCACTACTGTCATTCTCTAGGATGCTAAATCTATTCGTTAGTTCGTCTTGATAACCCGCCCTTTTACGTAGGTCTTTTAGTTTATCAATCTCGAACTTTTTGCTCGTCTCCCGTGATTGCCCATGTGGGTTTGGTGCAAGCCGACTTCTAATTTTGCCCATCACTAGAAGATGATCGGAGTCGCAATCTGCTCTTCTATATGATCTTACGTCAAGGATATTCGAGTGGTGTCTTTTGTCTATGAGGAAGTGGTCTATTTGGTTACGCGTTACGCCGTCGGGTGATATCCATGTGGCTTTGTGGATTTGCTTGTGCTTGAACATCGTGCTCTTCACTACCAGATCTTTTGACACTGCGAACGTGATAATTCGAATACCATTATCATTTGAAACGTCATGTAGGCTTTCTTTACCTATTGTTGGCTGGAAGATATCTTCCTTTCCAATTTTCGCATTGAGGTCGCCGAGGAGGATTTTAACATCGAATGATGAGATCCCATCAAATACTTCCTCTAGGGTCTCGTAGAATGTGTCCTTCGTTTCTTCGTCGGTAGATTCTGTTGGGGCGTGTACTTTTATGAATACATAATTGTACCATGGGCCCTGTATTTTTAGCACCGACATTCGGTCATTAATAAATTGCACATCTTTTACATGGGACGTAATCTTCTTGCTTATGATGAAGCCAGTTCCGAGGTTATGTGTATCGGTACCTCCACACACCAGTGTAAACCCGCTGGTTTCGATTACTTGATATGGGAGTCGAACTTCCTGAAGCGCGACGATGTCCATTTTATATTGTTTCGCGTTTTCTACGACCGTCTGTATCGCGCCTGGTTTATATAACGTTCGAACATTCTACGTGCCGACGCGTATATCCCGCTTTTTCCGTTTTTCCCGACGTCTTTTTTTTGCCGAGTCGGTGTTTTCTTGATGATTTTTTCCCTTATGGTAGTGTCGGCTCGTCACACGTACGCCTACCGGGTTTTTCGTGGGATTGTTTTTGTATATTGGTTATTCATTTTTGATCCCACGAGACTTGGGGTTTCAAATGGTCCGCCACATCAGAGCCCCGTTTTGATGTGGTAAGGTCTGCTTACTGCTCTGATTCGACCCAGTGTCAGAGAGGCGCCGTTATAATACAGCCGGTATACCCCTGGCTGCAAACCATCCAATGGGCACGGTGACGCGTAACACCCTGGATTACGGGTGGTAGATCTTTGTGCGTTACTCCTCGCTAGCCTGTCTGACATGGGTGACCCTACTGGAAGCATATGCTTCCGTCAGCATAGCCTGAGTGATTCATTGTAGTTTAAGCCCCCGCACCACATCAAGGTTTCTACCAAGCGGGGGATTGAATATATATATATATATATATATATATATATATATATATATATATATATATATATAATCTGTAATATCGTAAAACGAAACAAAGAGAAAGATTGTAAATACCTTTTTTTTTAATTTGTTGTCGTGGCACAACGTTTATATTTAAATATTTTATTATTTTCTTTTTGTACACAATAAGGCTTATGTAGATCCGGTTAGCGTGAAACTTTCTGCAAACAATGCTGCTAGTAGCATCTTCTGTAATAGGCAGATATATGTTTCCATACCATACACCATAATATAGGTATTGAGCGCCTATACTTTTATGTAATTCATTCTTTCTCATTTCAGTTGTGGAAAAGTGCGGTAAATATTCAAAATTTGTCGAAAAGATATGTTAATTTTTTTCGTATCGCGCTTCAGAATCATCAGCGTAAAAATATTGCACCTATGCGGACATATCTGTGAGGTTTAAAAATCACATTATTTTATAGAATTTTACAATTTGTTTACGTGCAGTAAATCTGATCAATTGACTAGGCATACCTTAACAAAGTTACTAATGAAACAGAGGCACCTATCAGTGAGTTACACAAATTTACCTTCATTCACATTTATTATATACCTTAGGACTTGCTGGCTGACCTAACGGCCCCTTTTTCCAGTTTTACCTTCTAATTTCCAACAAGTTTACAACAGTTACTTTTGATTAGTAAGTGTACTCACATTGTCTAGCTTCTGTTGACTATTTTGAACCACCTCATTTTCTCTTTGTTTCGTTTTTATCAACTAGTCCGTTAGTCGACTGGTGGTGAGGTAGCCAATTTTTTCTACAGTTCCCTCGTTAACCAACTTACTGGATCTGATTTCATTTAATTCATTTACTCCACGATACCTCAAAACAGTAAGGTGTTTTAAATGTCTTTATTAAATTGGTACAATTCTTGTCCAGACTCTTGTAAATTGATGTTACACAACAAATGTAATATCTACAACAATCTACAAAGTATGCTGGACATTTTAACCTCAACCAACTATGAATTTGAATGTGGTCCGAACCAGAATTGGTGTAAGAAGACATTTGCTCCTACGACGCAGTCACCAGAAAATCACTCCCATACTCAGTGCGAACTCGGGGTGAACAACAATATGAGTATGAACGACGCAACAAAAGGATTTGAGCCACGAGGACAATTCAAAATGCCCAGGTCCACAATGCCCGTGCCGGGATCTCCTCCACAGCTGACTCCGACGTCCGTGTCGTCACATTCAAGTAATTGCAGTAACGATCCTTGTTTTAATTTTGATCCAGAAGTGTTACAGCAAGGAGCCATCGTAGATCGAAAACATCAGTCGACTGGCAGTGCTCCTTATTTGTGGAATGGAGTTCTTCCAAATCGTAGCAATCGAATAACATCTTACTCGCCAAAGGTATTTATTGGTGGAATACCATGGGACATGAGTGAGCAGGCGTTGTGTAAGTTATTCGAACCTTTTGGAAGAACACGTGTGGAGTGGCCAAGACGCGATAGACATACCATCCAACCAAAAGGGTATGCCTACATTATATTTGAAGCCGAGACGAAAGTAAGAGAGCTGCTTGCTGCATGTACTATGTCCAGCCCTTGTCCAACAAGCCCTGGTAATTATTATTTTCATATATCTTCCGGACGTGCTAGGGCAAAACAAGTTGAAGTCATACCATGGACTGTTTCTGACTCAAATTATGTCACTGCCACCCACCAGAAGTTGAATCCTAGCAAGACGGTATTTGTAGGAGCACTACATGGCAAGCTTACCGCGGAAGGTTTAGCGAAAATCATGAACGACCTTTTCGACGGAGTCATTTATGCCGGAATCGATACAGACAAGTATAAGTACCCAATCGGATCCGGACGAGTGACCTTCAACAACAGCCGTTCCTACATGAAAGCCGTCTCCGCTGGTTTTATAGAAATCGAGACGCCAGTATTCACGAAAACCATTCAAGTCGACCCATATCTAGAGGATACGCTGTGTGCATTGTGCAGCGTTCAACACGGACCATACTTCTGCAGAGAATTAGCTTGCTTCCGATACTTCTGTAAAACTTGCTGGCAGTGGCAACATTCATTCTCCGATTTTAAAACACACAAACCACTAACCCGAAACTCTAGATCGGACAAACTGATTGGGTTTGACATGGACAGCCTCTAAAATCTGTTGAGACTTTTGAAAACCACTCATTCATATTTTTGTCAATCGAAAAGTGTTTATAATTTTCATATATGCTTTCAAAATCTGCGTAACTCCGATTTTGATAAAATTTATTTGAGATATATTGTTTTTTGTACAACATTGTTCAGTCAAAAGGGGGAATCGTTTTAAAACGCATTCATCTATTTTTTGTCAATGGAAAAGTGAATTCACTTGTTTAATTTTATAGTTTGTAGATCTTTGTCGTATTTGAAACAATAATTTGATTTTCAAAAATTGAATTTTGAATATTTAAGTTAAAAACTTTGTAATTTTACTGTATATTTGGTAAATGTACGTGAATTGAATTAGTATGTTCCCCTCAACCGCAAATTGTAGATGCGACTATTTAAACTTTAATTTGTTTTATAAAACAACGTTGTTATGTTTTAGTAATATAAATACAATTTGTTGCTTTACAAGAGCTTTGTTATACTGTTTATCATTCTGATATATTGTTTAAATATGTAAATGAACTTTTCTTATTTACTTTTTTTTGTATCAAATTGTTATGATATTTTGATAATGTACACATTTATAATTATTTACACAAAAAAAGAATATGATTTTGTTTTAGATAAAAAAATATTAATATCAGCTAATAAACATATCTTCATTTAGAACTTGTGCACCCTTCATTTTCTCTTTTGTCATCATGAAATACCTATTTGAATTTCATTATAAATAACTAACAGCTTTATTATAATCTTAAATTTATTTGCTGTATATTTTGTATGGCTCCTCGATAGTATAGTGGTTAGTATACCCACCTATCACGCCGGAGACCGGGGTTCGATTCGCCGTCGGGGAGCCTCTGGTGCAAGACTTAATGACCTTGCCCGGAAAAAACAAACCATTATGGAAAATTTAAGAAGATTCAGGACTTGCTAAATAAGGCCAAGACCGGCTCCCGGTTGTAGTGCCGATGATGATGATATTTAGTATATATTTTACTCCATTAACTTTTTATTAGTATTTAGTTGAATGAGTCTGTCCGGTTACTGAACGGAAAGAGTTGGTTAAAGACAACCTGAACTAGCTATCTATTTGGATTAGTATGACTTCCAAGACTTCCCCACCAACTATAATACAGCAATTCCTCTTTGTAGCACTTTGCCACACGCTAACCGTGCCTCGACTCCCATTAATTTAATCACCGGTAGACCTGCCTTTGGCGCAAGGCTAATAACCTTGCTCGGAAAAACAAATTATTATGGACAATTTAACAAGTCTCGAATAAGGACCAGATACCGCTGGAGAGACTTGCTAAATAAGGCCAACATCGGATCCCGGTTGTAGTGCCGATGTTGATGATGATGAGAGCTGCCTTAATTTTATCATTTCACTTACTACAAATGTCTTCTGAAAAGTTGTCCATCAATACCTCTACGAACTTTTCTTTCATTATTCGCGATCTTACGCCTTTCTTTGTTTTCATGATTTTATTCATCATCATCATCGGCACTACAACCGGGATCGGGTCTTGGCCTTATTTCACAAATCTCTCCACCGGTCCCGATTTCGAGCCGATGTCATCCAGTTTGGTAATCCCAGGCTTTGGGCGTCCTGGTGTACGGCATCCCTCCATCGCAGACAAGGTCTGCCGCGCTGTCTCCTTCCATACATCCTGCCACAATGGACTTTCCGGGCAGGCTCCTCTTCGCTCATTCGAGCTAGGTGTCCCGCCCAGCGGAGTCTAGCGAGCTTTATTTTTCTTACAATATTACCTTCAAGGTAGATCGTGTGCAACTCATGGCTGTACGGTCTCCGGAAACGTCCTCCCCCACATACGGGGCCAAAAATTCTTCTTCCTTCCTCTTGAACGCGGGTAAGAGTTCAGAGTGCCTTTTATTAAGCACCCAGGTCTCGGATCCATACACGAGTATTGGTAAGACCATGGTCTTGTACAGTAGTAGCTTGGATGTTCTGGATAAATTTCAGGATTTAAAGAGCCTTGATAGACCATAGTAGGCTTTGTTAGATTTAATCAGCTGTTCGCGTATTTCTTCTTCCATATTGTTATCGGCTGATACTATTGACCCAAGGTAGTTAAAGAATTGCACTACTTCAAATTCGTGCTCCGCTACTCTGATCGTTTGACCAACGTTAGGTCTTCTCTTCGCAGAAGTTGCCACCATGCACTTAGTTTTCTCCTCATTAATATGCAGTCCCAGTTTTTGTGCCGCCTGGTCGATCTGGGTGAAGGATTCCTGTACCGTCGAATCGGATCTACCGATGATGTCGAAGTCATCTGCGTAAACAAGTATCGGGTTGGACTTGGCGACAATAGTCCCTTTAGTTGTAACGCCAGATTCATGGATTGCTTTCTCCAACGCCAGGTTGAAGAGGAGGCAGGCCAAACCGTCCCCTTGTTGGAGTCCATTAAAGATGTTTATTGGTTTGGACAGCAATCCCGCTATTTTTACTTAACTAGTTACATTGGCCATGGTCAACCTACAAAGTCGTATCAATTTGTTTGGAATGCCGAACTGTCCCATGGCATTATATAGTTCTACTCTGGCTATACTGTCGTAGGCGGCATTAAAGTCTGTAAATAGATGATATAATGGAATCTTAAATTCCAGACATTTTTCCATCGCCTGCCTAAGGGTGAATATCTGATCAATCGCTGATTTGCCCGGAATGAAGCCACACTGATATTGACCAATGATGACTTCAGCGTATGTGGCTATCCGATCTTGTAGGATAGAGGAGAGTATCTTATAGGCGGTTCTCAGCAATGTTATATCCCTATAGTTGCTGCACACTGTGATATCTCCCTTCTTATGTATGGGGCAAATTATTCCACGACGCCAATCTACCGGCATCTCCTCTTGCTCCCATACGTCCACCACGATCTCATGAATTGCGTGATGTAACGCTGTCCCTCCTTGTTTGATCAGCTCAGCTGGTATGCCATCAACTCCGGGGGCTTTATTTGATTTAAGCTGTCTTATGGCTCTTATTATTATTATTATTATTTATTACAATGCAAGTAAATTACATGGTAACTTAAAACTAATAGCACTAGCGACTAAGGCTTTCGGCTAGAATATAAATATTAAATATTGTTTACACTAGATTTTGTAACTTAACTAAGGTTAGTAGTTTGTAGAGCTTATCGATATTAGATGATGATGGTTGGGATATGATGTTGAGGATGTCGTCGTTGTAATGTTGGCGAACGAGGTCTTTTACCCCTGCACATTCAAATAGTATGTGTTTGGAGGATAGGTTGGAGTTGGATGTACAGATGTGGCAGGTAGGGGGATTACTCCTGTTGATGAGATGTTGGTTGGTGATAAATGTGTGCCCAAGGCGCAGCCGCAGGAAGCACCTGATTTTATGTTTTGCGGCTGTTGGTGGATATGTGATGGGTTCTCTTCTGGGGTTTACTACTGCATACATATGCCTGTAGTCTGCCCAGTCCTTTTGTTCTAAGTTGTGGAGCTCACTATTTAAGTATCTATGTAAGTCGTTGCTGTTTTCAACGAAAAAGGTTATTAGGGGTTCCTTGATGGCCAGTTTTGCAGCAGCATCTGCTGCTTCGTTGCCTGCTATCCCACTATGGCTTGGCACCCAGAGTAGCTTTATTTTGTTTTGTTTATAGAACAAACTATGCTGGATCAAGTGAATGATTCGGTTTCTATTGTTTGGGTTCCTTATTGCTTGGATGGTTGATAGGCTGTCTGTACAAATAAGTGTCTTGTCCTTTTTTACTAACTTAATTGCTTCCAGTACAGCGGTTGCTTCGGACGAAAATATGGAACAGAATTCGGGTATAAGTCCCTTTCTGATAACTATTTTTGCGCTGTTGACTATGGCAAATGACGTGCCGTCCTCTGTTTTGGATCCGTCGGTGAAAAGTAGGTTCCACTGGCGGTGTTGGTTTTTGATATGTTGATAGTGTTGTCGGTATTCTAGGAGGTTTGTTCTAGTTTTTGGGAGTAGGCTTAAATCGGTGTTGAATATCTTAGGTGATAATAACCATGGGGGGTGAATTGTCTTTGCCTTTTGTGGTTTAATGTTTATTCGGAATTGGTGCGCAAGTAATATTGCCTGTCCTAGGGCCGACAAGTGCCTTTGGGGCCGTTTCCTCCTAAGGATGTGTTTAATATCCTTCACTATGGGTGTCTCCGGTGTGGCGGTAAGTTTGACAACTAGCTTGGCTGAATGGTACTTCATTCGATTTTCAATCGTCGGGAGTCCACTTTCTGCTAGAATGTTTGTTATTGGGGTGGTTCTGAATGCACCTCTACTTATTCGGGCTGCTGCGTGATAGGGGGATTTCACTAGTTGTAGGTTAGTTTTGCTGCATTTCCCGTATATTGGTAGGCCGTAATCTATTTTCGATAATATAATTGCTCTGGTGATGTTTGTTAGTGTATTAGTATGAACAAAACTCTTTTTTGATCCTAAGTATTTAATTATATTTAACCTTATATCTAAGTTTTTCTTAAGAGCTAGACATTGATTTTTGAAGTTATATTTACTGTCAAGTTGTAGACCTAGAATTTTTAGTGTATTAACATTGCTGATGGTGGAATTTTCAAAGTTAACTGTTAACAATTTATTACAACTGTGTTTTTTACATATGTGTAATATTTTGGTTTTCTTGTTTGAGATTTTGGCTCCGGAATAATGACCCCACATTCTAATATCTGAGAGAATATTTTCAAAAGTTTGACTGATAAGTTCTAAATTGTTGACATTACTGAATACAATGAGATCATCTGCGTAGATACAATATTTTACAACTTTATATTTTGCCAGTATAATACTTAGATCTTCAAACGCTATTTTGAATAAAACTACTGAGAGTGGTGATCCTTGGGGGATACCGGTTTCTAGATTGTGTACCCCGGAACAAACGCCGTTGGATTTTACCCTGAATTTCCTATTAGACAGGAAAGATCTGATAAAATTGAACATATTACCTCCTATTTCCCATTTTTGAAGTTTGTTCAGTATGACGTGGGGGCCGATGCGGTCGAAGGCCTTTTCGAAATCTATTGTTAGAATGGATGTATGCTTTTTGCAGGAAAGTGCAGAAGTAATGTAGTTATCAAGGTGAAGGAGGGCATCCATTGTACCTCGACTTTTTTTAAATCCAACTTGCTGCATACTTATAAGGGTATATTTCTCTAAATACCAGTTGAGCCTTTGTGCGATAATTTTTTCTAACAATTTGCCTAAGCAGGGGAGGAGGGAAATAGGGCGGTAGCCATTGATTGTGTCGGTTTCCCCATCGGACTTTAAAATAGGTATGACAGTGGATGTTTTCCATGTTTGTGGTATGACGCCTGATTTATAAATGTGGTTAAATAGATCTAGCAGACGCTGTTTCATGATCGGAGGGCTGTTTTTGACCATAGCATAATCTATTCTGTCGAAGCCCGGGGTTTTTCCTTTTGCAGAATGCAGACTGGATTCAAATTCTATTCCCGTTATGGGACTTTCTATGGCATTGAGATAGGTGTTCCCTAGGGTGGTTATTCGCATTGGGTGTTCCTGCATTTGTTTTTTTGCTGCGTGGAAGTTTGGATGAAAATTAAACTTTATATTTGCCCAGGATTCGGCTAGATGTTCGGCTATTTTTTGAGGACATGTAAGTATGTTAGTGCCGGTATTTATTGCCGTAATGCCAGGGGGATTATAATTGCCTGTGAGCGTTTTTTATATCAGACCATATCTTTTTTGGGGTGGAATTGGGTGTTAATTTTGCCGTGAAGGATTGAAATGATTTGGCCTTTTCAATTTTGGCAGTTCTCCGAAACTGGGCGTTAAGCCTTTTATATGTTATTAGATGCTGGTCCGTTGGATGTTTCTTGAAGATTTTCCAAGCTGATTGTTTTTCGGTCCGTAATCTTGCCAGTTCGGTATTCCACCATGGGACAACGGTTTTATGGAACCTTCTTGTTGTCTGCGGAATGGACATGTTGGCGGCCGCTCTAGTCATTTTTGTAATAATACCTGCTTCTTGGTTAATATTTTTTTTTACGCTATGGGAGCTAAGGAATTGTGTGGTTAATGTTTGAAATTTATCCCAATTGGCACGGTCAGATTGGAACTTGGGGAGGAGTTTGATCTTTTTCTTATTGCCGTTGCCAGTCGAGACAGAGATTTTAATCGGGAAGTGATCGCTTCCATGCAGATTGTCTAATATTTCCCAGTTAGTTATGGGAGAAAGTTGGGCTGATATTATGGAAAGGTCTACGTTTGTAAAGGTTTTGTGTGTGGAAAAGTGGGTTGGCTTGCCGTTATTCAGTATTGCCAAGTGGGATTGTAGCAAAAATTGTTCAATGATTTTACCTCTTTTGTTTGTTGTTCGTGATCCCCATATTGAACTCCATGCATTGAAATCCCCCACTAGGAGGATTGGTGTGTGTATGTTTTGAGTCATGTTATTCAGATCCGCTAGATTGAATGGTTGGTTGGGTGGGATGTAAATTGAGATAACCGTTAAACTTAATTTCCCTGTAAGTTCGATTGCGGTAACCGAGAAAGGGGAAGTAATGTTGAGGTGTCTATGGTTAAGGGCCCTATGTATTAATATACCGGACCCTTGTTTAGAGGAGTTGTTTCCTGTGAGGTTGTTGAAGTAGGCTTTGTATTCCCGAGGCACCTTAGCATTTGAGGACTGGGGTAAGTGAGTTTCTTGCAGTGCTATGATCGCTGGTTTTAGTTCCTTTATAAGGATCTGTAGTTCGTGATAGTTATTGTGGAACCCATTCAGGTTCCACTGAAGCATTAAAAGATCGTTTGGATTGTTGTTAGTGTTTGTTGTGGTGTTCAAAGTGGGGGAGTCAGTATAACGGTGATTGGTTATCTGACTCCGCGCCACACAGCTCGTTTCACTCAGTTGTCCAATCCGCTCGGATTGGTTTGAGTGAAAGTCGCCCTGTGCCGCGGAGTCAATGTGTTGGTGACAGAGATTAGGATCATATCTTTCCATGATCAGGTAAAGGGAAATTTTCCGTTGAGTCTAAACGGGATTTTTGCATTTCTGCTGGAGTGTGTTTCGGTTTGTTTGTGTGTGTTTGAGTTTGTATGGGAGAAGCGTTTCGTGTTTTGTTTTTTATTGTGTTTTGTTGTACGATAGGGTGTTTTCTCTTTTCTATTTCTTTTAAGGTTGCATAGGAGGTGGAGGGAAGTATATGTGTTTCTTTGGTAGCAGTTTTGTTTACGGGCATTGGGACTTGTATGTGTTTTGTTGGGACTGCATTGACACCAGTTGGTGTTTTTAATGCGGAAGCGGTTTTCTTTATTTGTTCCGAATAGAGATCATTATTTGTTGTTTGGATGGGATTTTGTTCTCTGTATATGCGTTTAGCATCGGATAGGGATGTTTTATTTTTTGTTTGAATTATTAAAATTTGTTGATATTGCATATATTTTGGGCATGTAGAGGAAGATGCCGGGTGGGGGCCGTGACAGTTTGCACAGATTGTTCTTATGCATTCAGTTTCAGGGTGCGGTGGAAGATTGCATGTATTGCATGCCGTTGTATTTTTGCACCATTTTGCCGTGTGGCCTAGTAATTGGCATTGTCGGCAACGCATAGGCCTCGGAATGTATTCCTTGACCTTGGTGTTGTACCAGCCGATTTCAATTGTTGTTGGTGGTTGAAGACGGTCAAATGAAAATAGCATTAGGCCCGTGGGCCTCCTTTCTCCATTCATCATTTTGGTGAATTTAAATACATCAACAATGCCTTGGGAATTCATTTCTGATAATATATCAGGTTCTGGGACGTTTATAAGACAGGGGGCGTAAACGATTCCTTTAGAGATGTTTAGTTTAGGGTGTAGTCTTATGTCGACCGGACAGATTGATTCGAATCGTTTGGATTGGATGAATCTATCTGCTGTATCTTGGTCTTTGACTAGAATTAGTATGGCTCTTAATGTTTCCTCAATGCTTGGTGGCGGCAACATTTGGTCTTGATCTTGCATTGGTGGAACATCCAATTCTTCTGTGAGCTTGTGTCGGTTCTTTAATACATTCCCAAAGAACCGCCCATCCTCTTAAACTAACCACCTTCCTCTTTCCATGCAAACCCATAGTACTTACCTGCAATTAGGGGCAGCGTAAGCTCCTCTGCAGCATCATACCTGAAAGGAAAACCTACCCGACGGCATCCATATATCCTGAACTTTTCTGGTTCATATCCCATGAACCAGTTCATCTCCTATCGGCTCAGCCTGTCTTCAATTACGATAAACAAACGCTGGCCAGCGTATTGTTCACATAACTGTAGCCGATATTCTTTCCACAGTTCACAATTGTATATCGCGCCTATACCCTTATGTTCGCGATAGTTGCGACAATTCCCCGTTATCGGCTATCAACCGATCTTAATTAGGGCAGGTATATGATCATTGTTTAGGCAACCTTACCCATGCCATGCCTATGATGTCCCGCCTGAAAATCTAAAGTAAACATACAGTATCTCACTGTGTTCATTACTTACCCGCATATTAATTCCAACATATAGCCATCCAGTCTGACCCTTTGCCGCCGTCGACGAGGTTTCTGCTGACTTATGTTAACAAAATAATTTGCCTCCTTGTCCACCGGGGCCATACGGCTAGATTGGATGTTGCCTACATCGGTGTTTCCAAGGAATCTTAGGCAAATACCATGACGACCCCTTGGTATCATAAGCACATCATTTACATCAAGTGTGCCACCAATTGACCTGTGAAATAGCGTTTTTGTTTACTTTGAAACAAAAATCTATTTCCATCCCTGGCATACATCATCAACGACGTATGGGTACATCGCCGCAGCCCCCGATGATCGTGTCTTTGTGTAATCAGGTGTCCGCCGATCATCGCCCTCATCGCAGGGCATTGTACTTGTCCTATACGGACACATATAGAATCCTCCCCTATCGATGCAATTCGCGGCCATTGAATCTGATGGATCTGGGTTACGTCGTTGAGTCAGATTTCTTTCGCTGAAGTGTGCGCATCCACTTTACGAGCCGGCCGAGGATCGTGGTAGAACATTCGCTGCCAAGTGTATTATTAAGTATTAATTTATCCAAGTGCGTGTTTCTGTATGGTGTTGTGTCCGCAATTAATTACTGTTGTTATTCCTGTTATTCCTTACGTGTTATCGAATATACCTTGATTAAAACGCAAATCGGTTGTGACGGTGGTAAAAAGAAAAAAAAAAACATTGTAACCAAATATCTAGAAGAAAAACAAATCTCTCTTTTCCGACAGAACCAACCTAAAACGAAGTGTATTATACTAAACTCGAAAGTGTTAAGTAACTAAGAACAATAAAGAACCGATGTACAGCCAAACAACCTCGCCAGTGTTTTACTACTTGACATTTTCTTATCTTCTCTCGTGTGTTTAGTGAATTGTCTTTTCCTTGGAGGAGTTTCAGCGAACAGTCTGTGGTGTTGTGCTCAACCTGCGTCCGTGCTGACGCCTCTAGCATAAAATACCCACAAGTTGACCATTTAGCAATTCATTGAAGTACACTTCCCATCGCTCCAGAATGCCTTCAGGTTCGGTGATCAAATTACCCTCTTTGTCCTTGCAGTAAGTGCAGCGTGGTGTGTAGCGCGTCATACTGCGGAACTTCCGCGCCTGGTGCGGACCTCGCTCTCTACTACAAGGTTTTTTTTCCCAGGCACTTTTCTTTTGTCTGTGAAGTCTTTTTTCAGATCTTCTGAGCTCTTTGTATTTCTCCTCGCGTACCCGCGTCCTATGAGACTGCTACATTGCCCGGTATGCAGCATTCTTAGGTTCAGGTGCTAGTTTTCACTCACCATCAATCCAGTGGCTCCGATCTCTACGACTGTTGCCTAAGATGGAGTTAGCAGTACTAATGACAATATTCTTAAGGCGTGTCCATTTCTCTTCTGTTACGTACGTCGGCCACCACCATCATTTGATAATTTGTGTTTAATATAATTTTGTTTTAAAATAGTACGATGGTAAGGTGGTGGAAGAATTGCACGATCCAGAAGTGAGTTTTTGAACCCGCCCCGATTCGGGTGTGGATCGTGCAGTTCTTCGAGTTCGAATTTGTTTTTCGAAGTGGACGTGAATGGAGAGCGAGAGAGATGGAGGGTTAACCTTTTTCTTGAATACGGTTCGGAATTCCGTTGTTGACGTTTGACAACGGAAAAAGCAGCAGAAACGTTTTGTTCGTAAATGACAGTTGATTTTTACCGCGGAGTCGAAAAGAAAGGAAAAAATATAGAAAGAGCCCGTTCCCTTTTGTCTTTTTTTTGGTAAAAAGTAAAATTAAAAGCATTGTTGTAAAAACAGGAGTTGGGAAATTAAACGTGAATCTAAGAAAAAATGTGGTTTCCGTTTGTACTGCGAATTTGTGTGGCCTCTGTCGTTGCTTTCCTGATGTAATAAGCGCACATTCAATTAACAGCGGTTGTTCAACAAACTAGGAGTAACTAATCAGTGCTGAATCGAGGAAACATCCAGAGGAGCCAACACTGGATGATTTACGGACTACTTATTGCTGGAATCAGGGCAGCAATCATCGATTCAAGTGGGACACCACAGACAGGATTGTGTCTGGGCTGCTGCACTGACCTGGGCCGAGCACAACAAAATTCATCAGCTGGTCACCACGAGGGAGGAACCAGGTAACCACTCTAACTTATTGATAATTATAGAAATTTTTGTGGTTGTACACACGACACTTCTACGCCCGGCATTCTGGCCCCAGGACTTACTCTCCCTCCGTCGAGCTCTTCGAGGGCAAGTCCTAGCGCGTGACCAAAGGTGTTACTGGTACCAACAAGATAGTGATCCGAGTCGACGTTGGCACCTCGGTACGTTCGTACCATCATCAGGCTCGAGCAGGGGCGGCGATCTATAAACACGTGGTCAATTTGGTTGCGAGTGGCTCCATCAGGTGATACCCAGGTGGCTTTGCGGAATCCTGGTACTCGTGACGACCAAGTGATGCTGCCACTTCGATGACTCCTAGTCCATTGTCATTAGTGTTCTCATGCAAACTATGCGAACCTGCGTAGTGCCTGAAAACCGGCTCCCAACCTATTTTCGCACTCAAATCACCAAGAACGATTTTCACATCGTATCTTGGGCAGGCATTGAGGGCCCGTTCGACGTTCTCGTAGTATTCTTCCTTTTCGTCGTCAGGGGACTCCTCTGTAGGTCCGTGAACGTTTCTGAGGCTTGTGTTCTTAAACTGGCCTCGCTCGCGAAGAGTGCATAGCCTTCCGTTTATTGCATTAAAGCCGATAATGGCAGGCTTCAGTTTTTGACTGACTAGAAAGCCTACCCCGAGCACATTGTGTTTTGCATGACAGCTGTAATAAATGCCATACTCGTTTCTTTGAATAACACCACTCCCCGCCCTTCTTATTTCTTGCAATGCTGTTGTGTCAGCCTTATATTCGGACAGGGCATCGGCCAGCTGCTATGCAGCTCGCCCTCTGTATAGTGAGCGGACGTTCCATGAGAAAGTTCTTAAATCGTTTATCCATTTTCGTTTCCGTGGTCGTGGTCATGTATCCGATCCATATCCGAGGCTCGTTAAATTTTCCATAATAGTTTGTTTTTACGGGCAATGTTGTTAGCCCTGCGCCAACCTTTCTCAGGACGTCGCTACATGCATTGGTTCATTACTTGGTGGGTGTCAAAGTAACTATCCAGGGGTGTCACGTGGAGACTGCATGTCAACTTGGATTGAACAGGGACAAGGATCGTCCTGGCTTTCGCCGGGTTGAAAGCAATCAGTGACCTTGCCCTGTATATTCGCTCCAATCCCCCCATCTCCTCCGAACACAACGTAATAATAAACGCAAACGAACACAACAACTTCCGACTAGCTTACTTTATTAACTCAATAATTTAACAGTTCTTTATATATATAGTTTATCAAACAAAAAAAAAAACAAAAACGCGCCTTTCTTCTTTACTGCACAAAGCACAATCTCTTCTTTTGGACTGACTGACTAAGATTGAAAACTAGACACTCTCTCTCCATTCCCCGTTACCTCCGCGAAAAGAACTCTGCCATGACTGTCCGTTCGAAATTAACATCTTAACGATGCAGGTTTGTGCATCTGCTCGTATTTAGTTTTAATTTAAAATGTGGAATGCAGATTAAATGTTTTCTGTATAATTTAGGGTTTTGTGTATTGTTTTTTATGTTATATATGTTCTTTGCGATGCACAAGCGTCGAACGCAACTTCCACCAACAACTGGATCTGGTTAGTGGGCCGGGGGGATGACGTCAGGAACAATGTAGTCTCCTGGCGTGCAGCACCACTCGGTTATCGTTGTCTATAAGCAATGAATGAATACTTTTTAATTCTGAAATGATTACCTCGGTTAGCAGGTGGCAATCCTAGAAATCCTCTTTCAAAATATGACAATAGTTTGTTGGTATTAACAATTATTCTGCTTTATTTAAACTGATGGACAAGATTTTTAGTGATTAACAAAATGAATAATGACCTGTAGTCGCCAAGCGCTGATTTGGGACACAATTTAGCGACTTTTCAATTATGAATTTGTGTGGTTGTCGCTTAGTGCCAAACATTTTTCATAGTGTGCGGAAGCCGGAAGCCTACCCCCTCGATTATTATGTCGAGGAGTATAGCATCTGCGAATCAGGATCGAAACAAGAATGCAACCTTAAGTAGGGAAACAATCAGAAATAGCTACAGTACTAGTTTATTTCGAACGATCACGCACACGTAAGAGTAATTGGATCTCCTCTAACGGCATCTTAAAACAATAAGAAAATATCATAAATTACTAAACCCCAGCTTATTTTTTAAACAAATGCACGAACAAAAGAAAGGAGTGTTACGGACCGACCTTGAGTCCAGGCCCCCCCAACATCCACTAATCTCCTTTCGTTAGTTTCCCCTCTTTACCTTTAAACGGAGAACAACTCGCCAAGTAGTTAATTTGCATAAACTACTTTATGCAAATTCTACTTGGCAGAGATAATAATAAAAACCGGCGTTGGCGTCGAATAATAAAATAAAACGTCAACGGCAAAAAACAAAAATAATTCATTCGACGTAAAACTTTGAAGCCATATAGACGTAAAAATACACTTGAAGAACAAAAGCCGATCAGGGGAGCAACCAGTCAAAGCCCCCTGCACACAGTCGCAGCACACACCAACAACAACAAGCAGCAACTGCAGCGACCGTCAACGGTCAAACCCAAGTAAGTCATCCAACTTACCCATTCAATTACTTTAAATTATAATAATTAACTATATTATAAAATTGCTTATAAATCTACATAACAATTTTGGCGCAGCCGGTTACCACCAGCTGAGGTTGTACCAAATCCGTCGGGGATACAACCCAGTGGTGGAAAGAGCCCCGAGGCTCTAACGTCCCTACGCCGACTACCGGAACTAGCGGCTAGGAAAGATAAAAAAAAGCCGTTATAACAAAATAAAATAAATAAAAATATCGTTTCTATTCTTTCCCCGTTTCGTTTTCCAATTACAGGAAAGAGGAAGAACTCAACGTAGGGAAGAAAATTTAGAATTAAATTATACCCAATTATTTTCTGTTGTTTCTAGTGTCCTTTTTCAGGTTTTGTCTTTTCTTTCCTTACCCACAGGTATCAAGATAGGATCTTGTCCCTCATCGTTGGGACGTTTATTGAAATTGATTTAATCCCTCATCGTTGGACCGTTGTTACGAACCGACCTTGAGTCCAGGTCCCCCCAACATCCACTAATCCCCTTTCGTTAGTTTCCCCTCTTTACCTTTAAACGGAGAACAACTCGCCAAGTAGTTAATTTGCATAGACTACTTTATGCAAATTCTACTTGGCAGAGAAAATAATAAAAACCGGCGTTGGCGTCAAATAATAAAATAAAACGTCAACGGCAAAAAACAAAAATAATTCATTCGACGTAAAACTTCGAAACCGAAAGCACATTGGCGACCCAACAACAGCTTCAGAATAAATGCAAACCAAAATTCGACGGATCACCCATTGTATCCAGTTGAACAGGAGAGCACGACGTTCAACGCCCCCTGCACCCAGTCGCAGCACACAACAGCAGCAGACCCACCAGCAACTGACAAGCAGTTACTGCAGCGACCGCTCAACGGTTGAGTAAACTCACGTAAGTCACCCAAATTACCCTATTAAATTATAATTAATTACCATTAATATATTATTAAATTGTGTGTTAATAACATCATAACACCGTGAAGGATAGTTTGAAGAAGGAGGCGAAAAGATTGGCTATGGTATGGGAGTGAGTTGTAGTAGTTGAGCCATAGAAAAGAGAGGTGGGAAAGGGAACAAATCATCAAGAAAACACCGACCCGGCAAAAAGAAGACGTAGGGAAAAAACGGAAAAAGCGGGATATACGTGTCGGGACGTGGAATGTTCGAACGTTATATAAACCAGGCGCGATACAGACGGTCGTAGAAAACACGAAACCATATAAAATGGACATCGTCGCGCTTCAGGAAGTTCGACTCCCACATCAAGTAATCGAAACCAACGGATTTACACTGGTGTGTGGAGGTACCGATACACATAACCTCGGAACCGGCTTCATCATAAACAAGAAGATTACGCCCCATGTAAAAGATGTGAAATGTATTAATGACCGAATGTCGGTGCTAAAAATACAGGGAGCATGGTACAATTATGTATTTATAAACGTACATGCCCCAACAGAATGCACGGACGAAGAAACGAAGGTCACCTTCTACGAGACCCTAGAGGAATTATTTGATGGGATCTCATCATTCGATGTTAAAGTCCTCCTCGGCGACCTCAATGCGAAAATTGGAAAGGAAGATATCTTCCAACCAACAATAGGTAAACAAGGTCTACACGACGTTTCAAATGATAGTGGAATTCGAATTATCACGTTCGCGGCGTCAAAAGATCTGTTAGTGAAAAGCACGATGTTCAAGCACAAGCAAATTCATAAAGCCACATGGATATCAGCCGACGGCGTAACGCGTAACCAAATAGACCACTTCCTCATAGATAAAAGACACCAGTCGAATATTCTTGACGTAAGATCATATAGAAGAGCAGATTACGACTCCGATCATCTTCTAATGATGGGCAAAATCAGGAGTCGGCTTGCCGGAAACCGACATGGGCAGTCACGACAGACGAGCAAAAAGTTCGAGATTGATAAACTAAAAGACCTGCGCAAAAGGGCTGAATATCAAGACGAACTAACGAATAGATTTAACATCCTAGAGTGCTTAACTCGGTTAGGTTATCTACCGCTTCTATTGCGAGTTCGTATGACACGACGGGTAGTGAAGGAGGTACATAGAAGCAGATAATGTATAAAGACTTAGGGCGCTTGTCGATTTTTATTGCGACGTAGTCAACATCTGGCGCAAGACTAATGACCTTGCCCGGAAAAAACAAATCATTATGGAAAATTTAACAAGCCCCAGGACTTGCTAAATAAGGCCAAGACCGGTTCCCGGTTGTAGTGCCGATGATGATGATGATGATGATGATGTAGTCAACATCGGGAGAAGAAGAGATGGCAATTAGAGACGAAGCGAGTCTGTTATGAGTGGCAAGCAACACTCCACGGCATGGGGAATTGGGGCCTTCTCGATGAACGTTGTCATCCCGAAAAACATTGAAGGAGGGAGGGAATAGTTCAAGACTATTAATAGTAGGGATAAGGTTGGTCTCAGTCAGAGCGTAAATGTCGAAGGGGGAGAAATGTGTCTTTTCCAGAGTCGATTGTGTTTTGGAGCTGAGACCTCTAACATTCTGAGAGTAGATGGTTAGGAGGAGCGTATTGGGGGTATTGAGATGATGAGGGGGACGAGCAGCGACTGATTAGGGTCAAAAAGGCTTGTCATTATTGAGATAGGTCATGTTATTGGCGAAATGCCGAGAGATCTTTTAGCACTTTATTAGGGAGCACATTGAGATTTTTATGGAAATTAACAAACAGGCTGCGAAGGCTAGGAAACTCGGTAGGTAGAGCTTCCTGCTGGATGGAAGCCATTACGCTGGCTTTCGTTTTACCTTCATAACAGACAGAGTCAGATTTGCCGTGGAGGTATGAAAAATAGAGGCGGACATTTTTGTAGTTCAATTTGTTCCTAAATTTAGACAGGGCATAACGATTGTCAGAAGAAGTGATGGTTAGCTGGGTGAGTTTGACAGTTGGGGAGTGGGTCGATTAAAGGTCGGTGGGGGGGGGGGGGGGGGGGGGGAGATGGACGGGAGCGAGATCTGGGTGCGGGAAGGAATGGTGCAAGAAACGGCCTCGAGTTGGGTTCCGTGGATGAGTGGGGCGTGTGAGTGTGTACCCTGTGGAAGTTGGAATACTTCGCGCCTGCTTTTAGGTCGAAGAGGAGGAAGGAATTAGAGATAGGGGCAAAGGGTGGTGTGGGGCGAGCAGGTTTGATATTATTAGGGGGGCTTTACCATATTACGGGCGGATGAGTGAAGGGTCGCCGGTGCATTGGGGCAAAGAAGAAGAGTTATATTATGGATTGGCTTATGATATTTTGTGGCTCGGATCATCTCCTGATTGGGTTGTGGTGAGCGGGATATGCGGGGAGAGGGCCGGGTGCGCGTTGGCTGGGGACGAGCTATAATTGGGGCGACGGGAGCCGCGCGGGGCGGGGAGGCGAGTTGGTGTTGGCGACAGATTTAGGGGCTGGCGGCTAATACTATGTACTAAGAATTTAGGAGCAGGGGCATGGAGTTTTGGTGATTGGTTGAGGTTGTTGTTGCTTATTGACAGCCTCACAATCCTGCAGTAACCGGTTTTGTCGGGTGGAAAATCCAGTCGTACCTGGAGGGAAGAACTACGCAGAAACTGGTCCCGTTTTCGGGGGGAGGAAGCAGGAGGCAAGCTCTTACTGGAATCTTGTAATTTTTCCGAAAGAATTCCGAAATCCATTTTGTTTATTACATAATAGTATTTTCCTTTTTTTTTGATTTACTTCTTATTATTTTACTCATTATTATTTATCTTCAAGCAAGGGGCCCGCTGTTCCGTAGTGAGGCTGCAACCTTTTGCCTGTGTAGTGCTCCAAGAAGCCCTACCATTTTCCTCCCACATATACACAAATCCTACCTATAACAAAATCCATTTCATATCCCCAACACAACATTAAATTCAATGTCAAACCAATTCGAACTAAATGTTCAAATTGTCATTTATTGAATTCAATTAATTTACTCAATTCAATTCATTCATTCAATTCAATTCCCTAAAATCAAACAGCATAATGCATGTATGCTATAAGCAATTAACACCTAAATTTCCTACAAGATCCAAAACCCAAACAAGCAAAGCACGTGTCCAAACAAAGGCATATCTATTCGAACCGCCGACACACAATTCTTGCAATCATAAACATCCTAACGCATATTTTCACATGCCAGATGTTTTATAACTTGCAAATGCACCAATTTTAAAATTAACCACCAATTTCCGCGGATCTTGTGTTACCCATTTGAAATGCACGAAAACTCTTGTTTGCATTAGCCATATGGCTAACACAAATAAAAACCCCAAGAAAGGATCAAGCGATAGGTGGCGATGCGTCTTGACCTTCGAAAGAAGAAAAAGATATGAGGGTCAGAATTTTGAAGTGAGAAAGTGACCACCTTGGAAGAGTGACTTGACTGGGGTCGCTTGAAGGAGTCTGTGAGTAGCGCGCGTGAGGAGAAACTTTTAAACTTAAAATAAAATCAGTTTTTTAAAAGAAGCGGAAGTGTTTGTTTTTCTGACTGCTTAGCAGGAAGTTTTCAGTTTTTAGTTCAGAAACATCTGTATAATCGTGCGGCAACACACGGGTTCGAGACAACCCAAAGAGGACAACCACGGTAGCCTACTCTTCCCGGGAACCAGAAGCACGGTGGTGCACCCAAAAAAAAATTATACCTGGCTACTTAATTCTTACTTATTTATTCAGAGTAAAAGCCCCGCTGTTCCGTTGCAAAACTGCAACCTTTTACTCTGACCGATGAACTCTCTATTTAATTCCGTTGCAACCACTCGTTATATACCCAAATTATGGGTGTAGAAACGCAAACGATGCATCCTCACTTGGACTTCGACCCGAACTTATGACCCATATTGAGTCCCTTTGTAGGGGTATTTCCTAGCGCGTCGACATGGACGCAGGTTCAGAACAATACCACACACTCTATTGGGCGCACTAAATTGATCCTCCAGGTAACTGCAGCACAAGAGAATAAGAAATGAAACGCACGAATTAATTGGTGATCACCTTTTTTACTTTTATTGTTTCTTAACACAAGGTAATTTTGACTTAAGCACAAACAGATTCAATTCAGCGTTGTGGTTGCTGTAATATGTTCACTTAATGTTAAAATAATTGTATTTGGTTTAAACTAGGCACAACGTTCGCGGAATACGTAGTGAAACGAGTAAAAGGATCGTCCCGCAGGGGTGCAGACTCCAGTGCACACCCTACGGGGGATGCTAAGAAAAACAGACTCAATGTGCGCGCGCTGCGGGATGAATGAAGAATGGACCAGGTCGGTCGGTGTGTGGAATAAGACTCAATGATGACTCAAACTCACCCGTTTGGGGTAGCCATTGGAGAAAGGTGCTAATGGATTACAATACTTTATACAATGAAAATTGTATATCGTATCTTAGGTCGGTAGTGGAAACGAATCCCTTGCTTGCATTTGTATATGCAGGGTAATTCGTTTGTGGCAAAGAACGAAATTGGAGATTGTTTATTCGTCTAGACGAGGGATCGTGATCGGGTGTACTCCAGCGGAACAAACAAGCTGCCCGACGCTGCTTTGGCCGTTGGACAATGGAATCGCCAGCCAATGTGTATGTAAGACATTGTTGTACACATGTAAGGCTGGGAATAGCCAACTCAAGATTAAGATTTCCTGATTATGCGGTTACATTGTATGTAAACCAAATTGTTTTGTTTTCAGGAATTCAACTAGGGAAAATGCGTGTGTAAGATTGAGATTTGCCCGGCAACCGATGGTGCCCAATTGAGCTTGAGATTTATGATGTTTGGAACAGAATTCTTAAAGGGAATTTTGAATTCGAATAAATGAATGAAGTTAAGAATTTTCTTCCAGGAGCTTTTAGCTAAATACATTTGATGCACTTAATGCGTGAAGCATTTACAGGTGCTAATGCGATTGCATTAGCAGGAAACTAGGAAGGAGGCGTTATAGTTATGGGGGTGTGGGGGTTCTCTATACCACATGGAGAGCCAACCCACAATGCCAACCAATCTTGACCGCTAACAGCGCGTCACCTCAATCCAACTCCCCATTCAAAACCTGCAATACACACATTCGCAACCATGCAAAATCTGCAAGCGCATCCATCCCAATATGCAACAGCATCCGTCCCCAATCCGTAATTGCATACATCCCCCAATTTACCAGAAACCCATTTCCCAAGCTGAAATAAATGCATATTCCAATTTACAACGGAATATTAATCAGATCCCTCAATTACATCACTCCACATCTTTTCTTATTACGAAAAGGCGACAAAAGCACACAAACCGGGATCGCTCTCATGAAATTGGCTATAATACAAAGAAAAACCATTCAAAACACACCAAAAACACGTAAAACTACAAGGATTACAGAGTTGCTGCTAATGGGACTTGAATTGTGGTGATACAAGCCAGAAAATCCGGCAAACCAGAGTAAAATTAACCAGATTAACTACAACACATCGGACAACCATTCAAAACACACCAAAAACGCGGAAACCGCAAGTATTTGCAGGGTTGCTGCCATAATTCTAACGACACAAACGACAAAATCACACAAAGCGGGATCGATCTTCTAAAATTGGCTACAATTGATAGAGAAACCGTCCACGACACACCAAAAATACGTAAACTACAAGGATTGCACGGTTACTGCTACTTAAACCTTAATTCTAACGATTCAGGCGACAAAACCACACAAACCGACTCCGTCTGTTACGATGGTATTACGAAAACCAGCGTAATGGCCTCCATCCAGCAGGAAGGTCTACCTACTGACGTCCCTAGCCTTCGCAGCCTATTCATCAACTTCCATAATAATCTCGATATGCCCCCAAATAAGGTGCTAAGTGATCTCTCAGCATTTCGCCAGTATATTGACAACAAAATTACCTTTCCCAATAATCAATATTACTTTTGACCCTTTTCAGCTGCCTTTTGGTCCCTCTAATCATTTCAACACTCTCCCCATAACCGTCTACTATCAGACTGTTAGGGGTCTCCGCTCCAAAACACATTCGACTCTGGAAAAGGCACACTCCCTCCCCTTCGACATATACGCTCTGACGGAGACCAACCTTATCCCTAGTATCAGTAGTCTTGAACTATTCCCTCCTTCCTTCAACGTTTTTCGCGATGACGACGCTCATCGAGAAGGTCCCTACTCCCCATGCCGTGGAGTGCTGCTCGCCACTCATAACAGACTCACTTCATCTCTAATTGCCATCTCTTCTTCTCCGGATCTCGACTACGTCGCTATTAAAATTGACAAGCGCCCTAAGTCTCTATTTATTATCTGTTTTTATATTCATCCTTCTCGACCCACCGCGTCATACGAACTCGCAATAGAAGCGGTAAATAACCTTACAGTGTTAAGCACCGCAATAGACGATATCGTCGTTCTTGGCGACTTTAACCTGCCCCAGCTACAATGGACATCAGCTGACGAACTAGCCTTCTACGTCTCTAACCCCACTAGTTCTAATGAACGTATTTTTATTAACGGGCTCTCCGACTCAGGCCTCCATCAAATTAGCAATGTCCCTAATCATATGGCGACACAGCTGGACCTCGTGTTCACAACCGACCCTCTCATGTCCTCAGTTGCCCCTAGCCCACACGCCCTCTCTACCATTGACAATTATCACCCCCCACTGCTCTTATCCTTATATCTCGACCATGAAACCCAGCCCCCTCTACCTCCTGACTGCTTTTCTTACAATTTCCATAAGGCTAATTTCCGCCTCCTAAATGAACATCTTAGCAAAACAGCGTTTCGCTTTAATCATTTGGGTGTAGAAGAAGCCACGGCCACTCTCTATAAGGAGATTTACTATGCCGTCGCCTTATATGTCCCCTATTCTCGCCGCAGGTCATCGGTTTGTTTGCCGCCATGGTACAACCGCAATCTCCGCAATCTTCGGAACAAAAGGAATAACTTATGGAACATTTTCCTCAAAACGCGATCCATTGAAAACTACTCCAACTATCTCGGGGCCTTTTATAAATTTTCCGAACTCTACAACTCCCTCTATTCCAAATACCTTATTAAAACACAATCCAATTTGATTAGCGATCCCAAATCCTTTTTCCACTTTATAAATTATAAACGTAAATCCGACGCCTATCCTAACTCCATCTCTTATGGCACGACTACGTCAAACGACAACCTAACTATTGCCAACCTGTTCGCGTCGTTTTTCAATAAATCCTTCACGGGCATCTCCTTCGAACCCAATCCGTCGTATTTCAATGACTTGCCCGAATTCTCCCTTGGTCCTTTCTCTCCTCAACTTATTCAGCGTCACGTAGTTGAGGAGAAACTAAACTTACTCAAAGACGAGTTCAGCCCCGGACCTGATGGACTTCCGCCTGTATTCTTAAAGAACTGTTCCACTTCTCTTTCTCTCCCGATATCAAAGATTTTGAACACATCTCTATCTCAAGGGACCTTCCCTAGTATATGGAAATCCTCCTATGTCACCCCCATACATAAAAAGGGACCTAAAAATGATATCAGCAACTACCAACCCATCGCCAAACTATCTCATATCCCCAAACTGTTCGAAGGGCTTCTTTACAATGCGTTATCTTTTAGTTGTAAATCCATCATCTCACCCAACCAGCACGGTTTCCTTTCGGGTAGGTCGACCACAACCAACCTGATCGAGTTCTCATCCCATACTCTCCGTGCCTTAGAGAATGGCAACGAAGTTGATGTCATCATCACCGATTTCAGCAAGGCATTTGACAAAATCTCCCATAATCTCATCCTTTTCAAGTTGTCCTCCCTAGGCTTCGAACCCCTATTGATCAAATGGTTATCTTCTTATCTGAAAGACCGATCCTACCGTGTCAAATTCAGATCCTCCCTTTCCGATCCTTTTTTTCCCTCCTCTGGGGTTCCGCAAGGAAGTCATCTAGGCCCTCTCCTTTTTATCCTAACCATCAATGATGTCGACTCTGTTATTAAACACTCATCCATATCCCTCTATGCGGACGACGCCAAACTCTACAAAACAATCATCTCTCCCCTCGACTCCTCACTCCTCCAACAGGACCTCGACAGCTTCTCAACCTGGTGCCATAATAACTGCCTTGATCTCAATGTTGCCAAATGTCACTCCATTACCTTCTCCCACAAACGTCCACCCCCACCTCCTCGCCCCTACTTCCTGCTTAACCAGCAGATCTCATACGTATCCTCAATACGTGACCTCGGAATCTTATTTGACAGGGAGCTCAGCTTCATCCCACATATCGACGATATCATTCTTAAGGCCAACTCCGCCCTAGGGTTTGTGAAACGCTGGTCTAAGGAATTCTCTAATCCTTACGTTTCCCGTTCCCTCTACATTGCCTTCGTCCGCCCCTTTCTTGAATACGCCAGTCAGGTCTGGTCTCCACATTGCTCGTCCCATATCCGCAGAATCGAGAGCGTGCAACGTCGGTTTCTGCGTTTTGCCCTCCGTGGACTGAACTGGGAGAATCCTCGGATTCTTCCCCCATACACAAGCCGACTCCATTTGATCAACCTCAGTATACTTGAGGAACGCAGATCTCTTGCCGATATCCTCTTTATCCACCGTCTCCTCTGCGGCACAATCAACTGCCCTAGCTTGCTTTCCGCCATCACACTCAACACCAACCCCCGCAACCTACGAAATCCTCGTCTCTTCTATCTGCCCTCCCACCACACTTCCTACGGCTGTAATGAACCAATTTCACGTATGCTTAAGCAGGCAAACTCTTACCCCACCTCCTTCGATTTCTATCTCACTTCTATTGCTCTCAAACGTCGTCTTCTGTCTTTCCCCTCGTGACCTTGCCCCACCCACTATCTACACTCTTACTACCCGTATACATTCCTATCACCCCGCCCCTTTATCCTACTACCCGGTCTTCGCCACCCCATCACGTGCACAGCCACCTTCCCACCTTATTATCTTCTTACTTATTCGAAAGTAATTTTTGTAATCCTAATTCTTAAGTTAGTTCGTAAGTTTTTTCTTTTAATTTCTTTTTTTTTTTTTTCCTCAAACGCTTGTACTAAGTGTAATAAACGAGGGTTCTGCTCTCACTAAACTATATACTCACTAAACATACATTTTCCCAAAATTGCTTTGGTCAATTCTTTACTTAAGTTATATTCCTTCCTTGCGAGCAAGCAATCTTAATTTCCCCGAAATTCATATGCTGTAATAAAACGCATAAAACGCAAACCTACAACGGAACATTAACCATCACCACCATCTATACCGAGCCGCATACATTTCCCCGAAATTGCATCGGTTAATATCTTATCTAAATTATATCCCTTGCTTGCACCCAAGCAATTCCAATTTCCCCCGAAAACCATTTCGGTTCCTATTCTACCTAAAAGATGTAAAACCAAATCAATCCCCTACAACCAAACCGTATGCATTTTCCCCAAAAACCACTTCGGTTCATTTCCTCCTTAAAGTACACTTTTCGCTTGCAACCAAGCGACAGCTAATTTTCCACGAAACGATCACAACGATCAGGGCCCTTGACCGTACTTGGCCATGCCGCCTAAACCAATTTCCCGGTATGCACAACCGACGAATCCAACTCAGCTTATACGGCGAGGATTCGCTGGAACTGAATTCCCTATGCAAGTATAGCAATCCCCTTCAACTTCTGAGTAAGTGGCAGTGAGATTATTTAGCTATGACTCCACTGCCACGACGCGATGAACTTTTTCTTGCCTTTAACCGATCAGTCGAGCTTCAATCGCCACCGGGGGCACACGCAGAGTCGAGAGCCAAACGCCACCAGTGCCACACCCCCGCCTACAGGCATTTTGTTCAGTTCCCGGTATTTCCATTCGGTGCACTCAGTCGGTGCTGACGTGGTGTATTTCGGGAGTCCGTTGTCAGTACGCGACGTGCATTTTGGCCACCTAATGTTCGGATAGTTATTGCGTGTATCTAGGACAGTTGTGTATATGCACAAGAATATGTGTGTAGAGAACTAATATTGTTAGCTGGATATATTTAATTTACAATGCACAAGTTTCGCACGAACAATATTTCGGACAGCTATTGCGTGTACCTAGGACAATTGTGTATATATACAAGAATATGTGTGTAGAGAACTAATATTGTTAACTGGATATATTTAATTTATAGTATACAAATTTCGCACAAACAATACTTCGGACAGTTATTGCGTGTATCTAGGACATTTGTATATATGTACAGGAATATGTGTGTAGAGAACTGATATTGTTAACCGAATACATGAGAAATTGAAGAAATAAAAGACTGAGTTCAACGAACCCCGGGTATTTCATTTGTGGTGTTTCCTCCTTGCGGATAACGGTTTTGCATCAGGTTTTCAAGTGCTCGCAACGTGCCCGAAGTGCAATCTTCTAGTGGATGGCCGCCAATGAATAACTTCAATGTATGACCCAATCAGTCAGCCCAGTGGTGACTGTTCCCTGGCTTGCCATTGCCCGCAACTATTCGCCGTTCGCCGAATTTCTGTCGGTGGGTGAGAGTGAACCCCGTGCCGTACGTCGGCACCCATACACCTAACCCTCACAGGGGTTCTTCGGGTAAGTAAACAGTGGAGTTTGGTGGAACCGCCACACTTTCGCCTAGCAAGAGTCGTCCGCATCGCTTAATTACTATCGCCACTTGATTGGCTCGTGTAAGGTGCAGCAGCTTTGGCTTAAGCAATTGTATTGCTTAATTGATTTTTGCACTTCATCGAGCCGTTTAAAGTACAATGACCAACGTTCAAGCCATTCGTATCGCTTAATGGATTGGCGTTTCATTGCTATATCTGTCCTTTTGGAAACTCAGCACTTCGATGGCAACACCGTAAACGGTGAGCATATTGCCTTTGAAGACACTAGCGGCTCGGATACGAGTCAAAAAATTCATTTGCAATGCGATAGCGTGTGAATATGTCTCATGCCAGGTGGAGTGCCTGTTTTTGAATACGAGGCAAAAAATGGATATGCACTAGGATAGTGTGCAGCTGGGAAATGAGTATGCCTCATTGGTGGACAATTAACGAAATGAGTTAATTAATTGTGGGAAGAATTAAATTGGAAAAAAAGGAGTCAATTGATAGTGAAATGAATTAAATTGATTGTGGACTGTGGTAATGCATCGTGTGCGTTAATTATTTAACCAGTAATGAGGATTATGCAACGGGGCTTATGTAGCAGGATGCAACAAACCCGACGTCACCTGTTTTTTTTTTTTTAGTTTTTCGTCGGCCTAAATTGTATATACCAAAATAAATAACAGGAAGGATCAGATATTTAGAACTTCTACCCGGAATCATATCATGTATAATATACTAGTACAGCAGTACCATTTTAATATTAATGTATTGAAATATATTTTTATTGCCCATAATAATTTCACTAATTAAACAAAATCACCTTAGTTTTGTAAAGAGTATTTAATGTATAAATTATCAAAGAAATATCATAACAATCGAATACACAATAGTGAAAATTAGTTTACATATTTAAACGATATATCAGAATAATAAACAATATAACAAAACTTTTGTAAAACGACAAATCGTACTTATATTACTAAAACATAACAAAGTTGTTTTATAAAACAAATTAAAGTTTAAATAGTCGCATCTATAATTTGCGGTTGAGGAGAACATACTAATTCATTTCACGTACATTTACCAAATATACATTTTACTGTATAGTTTCTAAATGAACATATGTTTATTAGCTGATATTATTTTTTTTTTATATAAAACAAAATCATATTCTTTTTTTTGTGTAAATAATTATAAATGTGTACATTATCAAAATATTATAACAATTTGATACAAAAAAAAGTAAATAAGAAAAGTTCATTTACATATTTAAACAATATATCAGAATGATAAATAGTATAACAAAGCTCTTGTAAAGCAACAAATTGTATTTATATTACTAAAACATAACAACGTTGTTTTATAAAACAAATTAAAGTTTAAATAGTCGCATCTACAATTTGCGGTTGAGGGGAACATATTAATCCAATTCACGTACATTTACCAAATATACAGTAAAATTACAAGTTTTTAACTTAAATATTCAAAATTCAATTTTTGAAAATCAAATTATTGTTTCAAATACGACAAAGATCTACAAACTATAAAATTAAACAAGTGAATTCACTTTTCCATTGACAAAATATAGATGAATGCGTTTTAAAACGATTCCCCTTTTTGACTGAACAATGTTGTACAAAAAACAATATATCTCAAATGAATTTTATCAAAATCGGAGTTACGCAGATTTTGAAAGCATATTTGAAAATTATAAACACTTTTCGATTGACAAAAATATGAATGAGTGGTTTTCAAAAGTCTCAACAGATTTTAGAGGCTGTCCATGTCAAACCCAATCAGTTTGTCCGATCTAGAGTTTCGCGTTAGTGGTTTATGTGTTTTAAAATCGGAGAATGAATGTTGCCACTGCCAGCAAGTTTTACAGAAGTATCGGAAGCAAGCTAATTCTCTGCAGAAATATGGTCCGTGTTGAACGCTACACAATGCACACAGAGTATCCTCTAGATATGGGTCGACTTGAATAGTTTTGGTAAACAATGTTGTTTTAATTTCTATAAAACCAGCGGAGACGGCTCTCATGTAGGAACGGCTGTTGTTGAAGGTCACTCGTCCGGATCCGATTGGGTACTTATACTTGTCTGTATCGATTCCGGCATAAATGACTCCGTCGAAAAGGTCGTTCATGATTTTCGCTAAACCTTCCGCGGTAAGCTTGCCATGTAGTGCTCCTACAAATACCGTCTTGCTAGGATTCAACTTCTGGTGGGTGGCAGTAACATAATTTGAGTCAGACACAGTCCATGGTATGACTTCAACTTGTTTTGCCCTAGCACGTCCGGAAGATATATGAAAATAATAATTACCAGGGCTTGTTGGACAAGGGCTGGACATAGTACATGCAGCAAGCAGCTCTCTTACTTTCGTCTCGGCTTCAAATATAATGTAGGCATACCCTTTTGGTTGGATGGTATGTCTATCGCGTCTTGGCCACTCCACACGTGTTCTTCCAAAAGGTTCGAATAACTTACACAACGCCTGCTCACTCATGTCCCATGGTATTCCACCAATAAATACCTTTGGCGAGTAAGATGTTATTCGATTGCTACGATTTGGAAGAACTCCATTCCACAAATAAGGGGCACTGCCAGTCGACTGATGTTTTCGATCTACGAAGCCTCCTTGCTGTAACACTTCTGGATCAAAATTAAAACAAGGATCGTTACTGCAATTACTTGAATGTGACGACACGGACGTCGGAGTCAGCTGTGGAGGAGATCCCGGCACGGGCATTGTGGACCTGGGCATTTTGAATTGTCCTCGTGGCTCAAAACCTTTTGTTGCGTCGTTCATACCCATATTGTTGTTCACCTCGAGTTCGCACTGATTATGGGAGTGGTTTTCTGGTGACTGCGTCGTAGGAGCAAATGTCTTCTTACACCAATTCTGGTTCGGACCACATTCAAATTCATAGTTGGTTGAGGTTAAAATGTCCAGCATACTTTGTAGATTGTTGTAGATATTACATTTGTTGTGTAACATCAATTTACATGAGTCTGGACAAGAATTGTACCAATTTAATAAAGACATTTAAAACACTTTACTGTTCCGAGGTATCGTGGAGTAAATGAATTAAATGAAATCAGATGCAGTAAGTTGATTAACGAGGGAACTGTAGAAGAAATTGACTACCTCGCCACCAGTCGACTAACGGACTAGGTGATAAAAACGAAACAAAGAGAAAATGAGGTGGTTCAAAATAGTCAACAGAAGCTAGACAATGTAAGTTTACGGACACTAGAAGTGATCTTAGTGAAAATCATTGTGGAATTGTTGAAAATGTTTATGTTGAAAAGAGGGAATCGTTAAGTAAACTTCTTGACTCCTTTAAGAGCTTGGGTACAGAGTTAAACGTACCCACCTCACTTATTGGTGATTCTGACCCGTAACATAATTTTCAAGTCATTTAACTTTAATTGAGACGGTGTAACACGATTTAAATAAATTTGTTTGAAATAAATAGATAAATAATAATATTTAATATTAAATGATTGGTATTTTTTGTTTTTTTTTTTTGCTTCTGTTAAACCTTTAAGTGAATTAATTTGGGAATAATTTTTATTAATGTATCGTTGATTTTATCTAAATATTTTACATAGTTTTTGTATTATACATGAAATAATAGCTTATAAAAAGGTACTCGTACATTTTGTAATAGAAATTTAAATGATGCGCTAGTTTAAATTAATATAATTGAGATAAAATATTAAATGACAGCTAATAATCAGCTATAATCTAACATAGGGTGTAAGGTTAATCAATTTTAGATTCGAAAAGTTTAAAAAAACCGTCGAAGAATTAAGATTTCAATGACTTTTTTATTTTACCATATTTTATTGTCTCATGGTCTGCACTAAATGTTTAATGTTACATAATTTATATGTCCTGCACGAACTTACTTGCAACGCTCGATTCTTTTGAAGTAATTTTTGACGACTTTTCCTCAAAATGGAATTGGTACTTCGATCGCGATAACGAATGTTAATTGTCAACTACTCAAAAGTCTTGTAATGAAGTGAGGGCAGGACCCTCAATTATTCTTGGACTTATTTAGCAAGTCCTATTGTTAAATTTTCCATAATGATTTGTTTTTTCCGGGCAAGGCCATTAGTCTTACGCCAGAGGCTCACCGACGGGGAATCGAACCTCGGTCTCCCGTGTGACAGGCGGCTATACTAACCACTATACTATCGAGGAGCCCTTAGAATGAGTAGTATATAAAAATAAAGAATAAACTTACGAACTAACTTAAAAACTAAGGCATGGGGGGGGGGTGCAGTGATTAACCTAAAATTAATTTAAAACTCGGGAATGGGGAACTAACGAGGGTGAAGCGACGAGGGTGTAAGTGGCAAGATAGGCTAGGGCGAGGATAGGCCGATAGCTTGGATGTGAGAATGAGGATGACACACGTGTTGTGTGTTTAGCGAATATATCTTTAGAATTTATTTATTTATTTAGCTTAGTATCAGTGATTTATATAAGCAACGAACTAACTTAAAATCCAAGTTGTAAAAAGAGAAAAAAAAACAAATGAACTGGGTGAGCGGAGAGATAAGAGGCAGGTCAGGGATGAGTGTACGTAAGATAATTGTCAGCCTGAAAGAGCTAGTATATGGAACTTACAAAGGTGGATGGACGATAGTATAAGTGGTAGGACAAGGAAGGGCGAGGATAGGCCGGATGCTACGGTGTAGAGTGTAGGAGGTAGGTGGGACAAGGTCAGGAGCGGTAAGAGAAGACACGAAGTTTAAGAGCGGGAAAAGTCAGATTGAAGCCAAAGAAGGTGGGGTAAGAGTTTGCCCACCGCAGTATCCGCGAAATGGGTTCATTAGAGCCGTAAGAAGACTAACGGGCGGACGAATAGAAGAGACGAATGTTTGCCAGGTTTCAGAGGTTAGTGTAAAATGTGATGGAGGAGAGCAGGCTTGGGCAGTTTAGGTGCATATAATAGACCTTCTACTTCCTGAGAAAACTAAATAAATTTCTTCAAGCTGCTGCTGTTTTTGGGGTGTACGAGCTGTTTTTGTCTCGAAGGGACTCCTTCGGTTCTGGCAAGTTATTCGCGCCTCGTCAGTGTTTTCGGCGCAAATTTTGAAATAGGTGCCAATAATTATATCGAATTTATCCATAACTCTAAGAATAGAAGTGTATCCTTCATTAAATAACCCAGCATCGATGTATCCTAAGAATTCAACAATTCTCAAAACGGAATGCAAGTGTTTCGGAGACAACCACCAAATTGTTGCATTAAAACTTTCTTTAGCGTTCTGGGTATAGCCACCCAAGCATCTTTGGAGTAAATCATCTCTAGATAAATCCTCATAAATTGGTTCTGCCGAAACTAATGGGACAAAAGAATTATACTGTGAAAGAAAGGTTGGTAGTTTACAATATGCGAGCCCGGCTCTTTCGACTATATGCCCGATAACTCCGTAAATATTTAATATTTTGATTTTTCCTGTTGCCTATATGTTACGGATTCACAAGTAAGTGTACTGGAGAATTCTAGTGCGTTCACATGTGCGTGTCATCTGCCAACTGTCACCCACCATCTGACAACGCGTCGGTGACAGCTCGGATTGTAGAAGTCGCCCCATCGCCTAGTCATCGCCGCTTGCACTGCTACTCCTGTTAATCATCACCGCTTGGACTGCTACTCCCGTTAGTCATCACTGCTCAGACTGGTACTCTTGCTAACAGGTCAATTTAAAAGTCCTAGGCCTTTCATAGTAAAACACATTTTTTTGGCCAAATTCGTTTTTTTTATTCAACATAATTCCCTTCGAGGGTGATACACTGATTATAGCGACCCTCCAACTTTTCGATACCTTTTTTGTAGTACGATTTGTCCTTTGCTTCAAAATAGGCCTCAGTTTCGGCGATCACCTCTTCATTCGACGAAAATTTCCTCCCAGTGAGAATTCTTTTGAGATCTGAGAACAGGAAATAGTCGCTGGGGGCCAGATCTGGAAAATACGGTGGATGCGGAAGCGATTCGAAGCCCAATTCATGGATTTTTGCCATCGTTTTCACTAACTTGTGACACGGTGCATTGTCTTGGTGAAGCAGTACTTTCTTTTTCTTCAAATGCGGTCGTTTTTCGGCGATTTCGTCCTTCAAACGGCCCAATAACGCTGTGTAATAGTCGCTGTTGATGGTCCTTCCTTTTTCAAGATAGACAATGAAAATTATTCCGCGCGCATCCCAAAATACAGACGCCATAACCTTTCCAGCCGACTGTTGCGTTTTTCCACGCTTTGGGGCGGGTTCATTGTGTGCAGTCCACTCGGATGACTGTCGATTGGACTTCGGAGTGAAATGATGGAGCCATGTTTCATCCATTGTCACATATCGACGCAAAAACTCGGGTTTATTGATCATCTCCAAAGACTGCTCCGAATCATCAACTCGTCGTTGTTTTTGGTCAAAAGTGAGCTCGCGCGGCACCCACTTTGCACAGAGCTTTCCCATACCCAAATATTCGTGAATGATATGATGTATACGTTCAGTTGATATCTTTAGAGTGCCTGCTATTTCATTCAATTTCAATTTACGGTCATTCAAAATCATTTTGTGGATTTTTCTAATGTTTTCGTCGGTAACAACCTCTTTTGGGCGTCCACTGCGTTCACCGTCTTCGGTGCTCATTGCGCGTTACTCATCACTACTCAGACTGCTACCCTTGCTAGTCATCGCCGGTTGGACTGCTACTTCCGTTAGTCATCACCGCTTAGACTGCTACTCCCATCAGTCATCGCCGCTTGGACCACTACTCCCGTTAGTCATCGCCGCTTGGACTGCTACTCCTGTCAGTCACCATCGCTTGGACTGCCACTCCCGTTAATCATCACTGCTCAGACTGCTACTCCTGCTAGTCGTCGCCGATTGTACTGCTACTCCTGTCAGCCATCGCCGCTTGGACCGCTACTCCCGTTAGTCATCGCCGATTCGACTGCTAGCCCGGTCAGTCATCGCCGGTTAGACTACTACTCCCGTTAGTCATCGCCGATTGGACTGCTACTCCTATCAGTCATCGCCGGTTAGACTACTACTCCCTTTAGTCATCACCGCTTGGACTGCTACTCCCGTTAGTTCTCACTGCTCGGACTGCTACCCCTGTTAGCCATCGCCGCTTGGACCGCTCGTTGCAAGTCTTTTATTTCGAGGCAACATAGTTTTCTCAATGGCCGATGAACTACAACCAACCTCGTGGAGTTCACTTCCTTTACACTCTCAGCACTAGAGCATGGTAACGAGGTCGATAAGGTCTCGACCGAGCTCAGTAAAGCATTTGACAAAATCTTCCACAATAGAATCCTCTTCAAATTATCCGCCCTCGGCTTCGAACCTGGATTGCTGAACTGGATTTCTTCCTATATAAAGAATAGACTCTATTCCGTTCGGTTCAACCCCTTCCTTGTCGCATCTGGGATCCCTCAAGGTAGCCACATGAGTCCTCTCCTATACTTGCCACTAATGACATCGATAAGGTTATTAAGAATTCCAGCTTGTCTCTATACACTGATGATACCAAGTTGTACAAGATCGTTGTCACTGCTGCAATCAGACTTTGACAGCTTCTCGACTTGGTATGACAATAATTGCTTTGTACTTAACATCGCCAAATGTCAATCTATAATCTTTTCCCGTAAGCGTATTCACTCATCCTCACGTTCCTATACCCTTCATAGCCAACCCCAGACCATTGCTCAACGTATTCGAGATCTTGGGATCCTTTGTGACAGGGAACTTAACTTCCTCTCTCACATTGATGAGACGATCCGGAAAGCCAATTCTGCCCTCAAATTCGTGAAACGATGGTCTAAGGAATACCCCTACCCTAACGTTACTCGATCCCTTTACATTACCCTTGTCCGTCCACTGTTTAAATATTCTAGCCAGGAATGGTTTTCTTGTCACAAGATCCATATCTGTAGAATCGAAAGTATTCAACGTCACTTCCTTCGGTTCGCTCCCCGAGGGCTAGGATGGAGAAACCCCTTAATCCTTCCCCCGTACATTAACCACCTCAAATTAATCAACCTCACAACCCTTAAGGAGCGCGGGGTCGTGGCTGACATAATGTTCATTCATCGGGTCCTCTCCGATTATACTAAATGGAGGGCGTTTACGATGAATTCACATATATTGAACTTTACCTTGCACTTCCCTCTTTTCCTTCATATGTGAATCAAGTATTACCAGACTTACGAAACCCACGAAGGGCAGCACAAAGTAACAAGAAATTATTCTCCATATTTTCAGTTCTGGTGATGCATAACGCACAATTGTTGGCTCTATATACTTTCTTTTAGATATGTCTTGATAATAATGCAGGTATCATAAAAAAGATTTTCCACACATTTTCGCGTTCTTATTCTTGTGCTCCACGGCGTCTTCTTACAGTTTACTGTGATTTTGAAATGAAATAGCATAGAATTTATTTTCTAAACTGATATTTGGCGAAACCGCTGTACCGACACGACCTATAATTCCTATAATTCCTCTGAACACAAACCCTCGAAATAAGCGTAATCATCGCCCTCTCTATATTCCCCCTCACCGGACCTCTTATGGTCTCAACGAACTCCTTTCGTGGATGCTGAGAAATGTCAACTCCAATTCCAACTTGTTTGACTTCGACCTCTCTACCCATACTCTCAAGCACCGCCTCCTAAACCATTTTCTTCACCAATCTTAAGCGGCGCCTCTACACTTTACTATAACCTGCCCCCTACTCCTGCCTTCATAATTTGTTACCTTAGGTTAAGCCTAGCTCAGATAGTTCTTAAGTTCTCTAGTTTGTAACTTATATATACTTTAGTTGTAGGTAATTATGTTGCTTGAATTAAGCCAATAAATGGGGTGGTAGCCTCACTAAACTAAACTGAAAACTACTCCTGCTAGCCATCACCGTTTGGACTGCTATTCGTGTCACTCATCACCGCTTGGACTGCTACCCCCTTAGTCATCCCCACGCGGTGGACGCAACCTCCCAAGGGTCGCACCCTCAACACTATATACTCTCAATATATCATGTTTTCGAAATATGAAAAAAAAATCGATTTTTTGAAATTTCTAAGGATTTCCCCCCTATAATGATTTTACCATCCAATGGATTTGTTTTTTATAGCAATCATCAACCCTAAGGCTGAGTGCCTTTTCCATTTTCTCATTGGCTTTTTATCTTTACCAGACATAGCTCGAGACTGAAATTTGATGCTCCAAAAATAAATGGAAAATTGGTTACTCTTTAAAGTGATTCGACGCGGACTGCCGAAAAGTTGCTTAAGATAATTTGTGTCCAGACCATGGAAATGAAAAGAAACAAAGGCGGACTTTCCGTTCGTCGACCCTCGGCAGCGATTGCGCTTCACAACATATCGATAGAATAGGAGGATGTCGCATTGCATTTTATCCATTTCGATGCGGTGGGCCTTTCACACCGAATGTCTGAGGCAACAAGCCTCGCCGCGGATAGCACTTAAACTGTGTATGATGCTTTTCACTATAACATCGGAATAGAGTTATGTACGAATAAATTATTATTCATAATATACTTCTGTTGGCGATGGATCACGAATTCCCGGGAAAGGCAAGGCAAGCGCTAACATACCACTTCCAGGGAAACGACGATCAGCGGCGCACCGATTCCGGGAAGCCACTAAGAAAAGCAGATCCCAGGAAACAAGCAAAGGAGGGGGCGACTGCGGGCCTATATAAGGCGGGCACTTTCGATGGAGCAGCATCAACCCTTCAAATCGGCTATACATCATGACCCTGCTAAACCACATAATAAATGCTGGTCACATACCGGAGTCTTGGAAAACTGCCATAGTCATCCCCATTAAAAAATCAGGCGCATCCCTGATGGCGGCCAATTTTCGACCCATCTCACTACTTAATAATTTAAGCAAATTACTTGAATTAAAAATTCACCATTACCTACTCTCCTTCGCGGAAACTAACTCACTACTCCCTGATTTCCAATTCGGTTTTCGTGCACAACACTCAACATGTCACGCTCTCCTCAAGTTTACTCACGACATCACTATGGCTCTTAACGACCAGTGCCCTACTGTGTGTATCTCACTTGACATATCCAAGGCTTTCGACTGCGTGTGGACTGCGGGTCTTCTGTACAAATTACATTCCACGTATCGTCTCAACAATCACACTTCCAAGTTTCTCTACTCGTACCTATCAAATAGAAAATTCATGGTCAAGATAAATTCCACCCTTTCCCAGACGTACTCAGTAACAGCAGGAGTCCCCCAAGGATCCATTCTGGGTCCCCTCTTATATTTACTATACACATCTGATATTCCTCAACCCCTCTCACCGAATACTCGAATCCTCAACTACGCAGACGATACCCTTGTCTACTCCAGCAGCAGGCTCGTATTATCTGCCAGAAACCGCGTAAATGAATTCCTACAAATTCTTTCCTCCTACTTCCTTAAATGGAAGATCCGCCTAAACCCCAACAAAACTCAACTGATTGTATTTAAAGGTAGAAACGTTCACTGTACCAATAACACGGTACGTAACCATTCAAAAATCCAACTGAACCTCTGCAACACCCTCATAAAACCATCTAAATCACTAAAATACTTGGGCATCACTTTCGAAAATAATCTCTCTTTCACGACTCACATAAACAATGTCATCCGCAAAGCGGGGATACAGCTGAACCTTTGTCGGAATGTAATGTGGAAGGCAGATGGTCTCTCTCAGCAAGTCAAACTTCTACTTTATAAACAAATCATCAGGCCCACACTTACTTACGCTTGTCCCATCTGGTTCCATATTTCTCCCTCTCAAATGGAAAAACTTCGTATCTTCGAAAGGAAGTGTTTCAGACTAATCACAGGGCTACGTCGACAGCGCGACTCCCACAAATATATCAGAAGCCTTACGCTATACCACTCCGTCGGCCTGGAGAGATTGGATAGAAGGTTCCTGGAATTGTCGATAAGATTCATTGAAAACCTGTCAGCCAATCCAAACCCTCTCATCAATTCCCTTAGCCTCCCCAGCCACAATGCATCAAATCCCTATCTTCATGCACTCCATTTAAAAGCTCTCTTCTACGCAAAAAGCTTAGTAAATGATGCGAACGAAATCATCTACCATAACAGGGTAACCGATCTTAACCACTTCAAATACTCAAACATTCAACCCTTTTCTCGGGTTCTTTCCTTTAACGAGCAGTTGGTGGAGAGACCTCCCTCTGCAGCTCCCTTCCCTCCTTAAGTTATGTAAAATATGAAATTTCGACTTAAGCTTAAGACTAGGCTAAATTGTTCTACATTGCTAAATGTGAATTTATTAAACTACCTTAGATATAAACTAGATTTAAGTAGAGGTAAGTAGTTTTTTAAGAATATTTATTCTAAACATAGGTAATCCATCCTGGTTTTCATGACCTTTCCAGGAGTCCTACTAGTAAATTGTATCTGGAATAAATCTCTATAGACGTAAGACCTCCAATTAAATATTACTTGAAAAAATGTTCTAGACATTGTAAGTAAAATTGTCACAACTTAGTTAAGCTAGCTGTAAACTTATGTAACTAAACTTATAATGGTCAATAAAGACAGCGTTATATAAAAAAAAGAAAAAAGATGGAGCAGCAGGAGTCGTCGAAGGAACTCCTAATGAAAAGGTCTTGTTCAAGACCAGCAGTATAAAGAGATCGAACAGAAAATAAATAATAAAATAAACTATAGGAAATAAGCAAAGTATTCCCTAGATATTAATGCAACCTGTTTTTCGCTTCGGTGTTGAAATTTTCCTTCGTCGGTTGGCTTGTCTTCTTCGTTGGTCGCGTAGATTAAGGATTTGTACTGGGCAAGACTCAAACGCCCGCCAATCCAGAGAAGAGTCCGGCTCTGGAGGTACAACCCCTCGAATTAAGAAAACATCGTTTGGCCGGCCAGCGCCGGAATACAGTCCACTAAAGGAGAGACTGCGGCGTCGCTAGAGGAAGCGCCGTTTGTTGTTTCGGTTTCTCTTTTCATTGCAGCAACAACTTCTGTATAATAAATTATTATTCATAATACGCTTTTGTAATACACCTTTCCCACCAATAGCCGTAATTTTAAATGGTGAAGAACAATTCTTTTAAGTGTAACCCTGACTCTGGTGGGTGACGTCTACTTGTGTTCTCGGGCACTGAACGAACGCTAACTTCACTATTCGTTGAGTATGCCGTACAAAAAGAGAGCATGGCGGGCACTCGGTCTCCAACTCGTATAGATACCTTAGTAACAACAATATTTACAGCACCGCAGACATCGAACGACTTGATATACGGATCTTAGAACTGTTGATAAATTTTATAGAAAACCCCCTAAAAATCCCAACCCTACAATAACAGACCTACCATTGTGGCGGTTTCATGTAGTGTCACTGCCCTGTCGCACCTATTGTTGGGAAATACCCCAAAAAGAGACAATAACCAGGGTAACGGGAATTGTCCGAATTCATTAAGCACGCAAAAGGGGCACCTAGTAGCATAAATTTCACGCCATCGCCATGGCAACAAAACATGCAGAAATCTGGCTTTTGGCATTACGTCGCATTTCCTTTCGAGCAAGAATAAAGATCTTCCTACAACGACGAATCGCTTGTCTGTGCGTTGCATAACATTAATTCTCGATAGAGATCTCACAGCTTGCAACGCACACCAAGGAATGTCACCCGGCGCCAAAAGACAACGAAAGCACCCCAACCATTGGGTTCCCACTACCATATGCCATCTACTCGAGTGGAAGAAACGGTCGCATCTGTAACCGACCGATCAAAGTTAGATACATCGCAGACCCCTATCTCCGGTTCGATGCCATAGCACACGGGCAAGCTACGCCAAGGATTAACTACATACAATGTAGGCACAAAGCTTGACTACTCAATGAAGCAGACCAAAGCAACACCACCTGCACCAAGTTACCCTACGAACGATATGCGATCGGCGGTGATGCTGTGTGCGGTCGACGATCGCATGGTTATACATCATCCACTTACTCCGTGTGGCCTGGCTGCAACCCTTTTCAGCGATAGGTACGAAATAAAAAGTAAAGTAAACACCCTCGGGCATGGAGACCTGCTAAAAATTGCAGACGACGCAGTTGAGTGCCATGTATCTTGTCTTCCTTTTTTTCATGTACGGATAAACGATGGTGTGTGTTTCTGGTGTCCGTGAAGTGGGGCCATGGATGTAGTTGGGCAAAAATTTCAGTCAGGTGACCAGTCTGAAATAGCGTTTGGTCGACCCCGGAAGGAGCTTTTAACATTACGAACACGAAACGAGTTGTACTGATTTGGAACCTTATTTAGAAACTTAAACTTGTGCGTTAATTTAATATACAAAATGAACTATACTGATTTGGAGTCTTGTGTGGAAATTTAAACTTGTGCGTTAATTTAATATAGTACAATTTAAATATCAATAAGTGTATATAAATAAATTAAGTATAATACGATAAATAAACTAATAGCTGGTGAGAAGTGTGTTTTTAAAAACAACTCGAGGAAAGATACCAGATAAAGACACTAGTAAAAATCGCCACACCATCAACCTCCTCCAATATGGAACTCACTACCGTAATTGTCTCCAAATCAGAACCCTCTTCACCACAGGCAAACTGGATAACGATCTAAACGGGGTCGTGTAAGTTAATTAATTTTGTACCAGGATTATTAAAAAAAACGTATTTATATTTTCAATACGCAAGACCAAATGTCTTGAACTTTATTTCTTCAACAGATCTATTTACACACTACTTGCTACTTTGAAATGAATACATAATCTAATCTAAAAAGCATACAGAAAATCATTTTATATCTAACTTATTCTAAGTCAACAGAAGGTTGTTGCCAGCTATCGTTGGAGCGATTCGTTGTGTATCGACTGAAGTTATTCTAGGTCAGCAGAATGTTGTTGCCAGCTATCGTTGGAGCCATTGGTCGTGTATCGAATTCGCCAGAAGCTCGGTCGGCGTTTTTGCTCCTAGTGTTCGCACATGCTGTTGTTAAGTAACGATTTTCTGCACATGCAGGAAATGAGTCGCATGTTAAGTTGTACCACAACACCGAACAGGCACCCAATCAATTCAAATACAGCAACATCCAACCATTGTCCAAGGTTCTTACTTTTAACACACAACCGAATGACACCGTCCTACTTCAAGGACACACCTGATCTTGTCCCAACCAAAACGAGAAATCCCACATCCATGTAAATCAAAATTGTAAATATTATTTTTAAGTCATCAAATTGTCACTATCATTGCAATATCAAATATTGTAAATTGTAAATAAGATTAAGTTAGATTCAGTTACGTTAAGTAATTCTAAGTAGGCTAAGCTAAAATAAACAGAGTTCATGTTTTTTTTTTTCTGACCTTTTCCAGGAAATACAAAATTACCAATATGTGGCGGATCAGCACAAACCACAACCGCCACGCAGTCGTCGCAAGCAAAGACTCACACCGAAAGTGGCCTTCGGCTAAATAAGTCAAGCACACTCTCGGTCACCCTCACACACAAAGGAGAGTCACGGCTAAATTGGCGTGGGGTCGATGTGGTACTACGTGGGTCTCGCTCACACGTATAACGAGAACCGACGCCGGATCTTTACCGCCAATTTCGTTTGACACACACCACATGTGTGGACAATTGGCGCGTATACTTCACTTGCAGATCACTCGCCGCCGAGACCGGACGCTTTTGGAAACCCCGACATCACCTGCAACTGCCCGCAGCCTTCTACAACGCCAAAGACAACAGCCGCCACCAGAGATTCCAGCGCCTGCGGCCGCTTCGACGCCAAATACGATTTGGGGACCAGAACCTCAAAAATATATCTAAATCCCATTAAATCCTAAGCACATAAAAAAAACGTTTGGATAATGTTAACAAATAACATGTAAACAATTATTATATAACCAATCGATTATAAGTTAACTGTATTACTTATTTAAACTTAAAATTTTCGGTCTAATAAATGCAGTATATAACGGGTTTTCCAATAGGGACTTGACAACTTTGAATTTAATTTGTGAACGCACCCTTTCACTAATCATTGAACTGCCACTGTCAATTTATTCAGTAAACTCAACATTTCAAATATCATGGTTAAGTACACGAACGAACAACGTCTGCAAATTATAAAATTTACTATCGAAAAAAAAATTGTCAAGTCCCTATTGGAGAACCCATTATAAATAAGAAGATGCAGACGAAAATCGAAAACTGTTCGAGAAGGTACGGAATGTGCCATGCACACATTTCTTCCCTGATACGTCGCTGATGCCAGGGAGTAGAAATATTTGTGTTGCATCCATTCCTTAGCTTTGCCGCCTCATTCATTTATTCGTTCTTAATTAATTGTGACCCTTTAATCGAGTGTAAATCAGATAATATTTATTTCCATATAAATCGGATGCTATTTTTCCTCGTCTTTACAATTTTTCTAAATCAGAAACATTCACAACAAAGGCTTTCTGTGATCTGAATTGTACTAAAACGAACTAAGTATTAAAAGTGTTTTCCGCCGTAGTAATTCTTCACATTCAATTCTTCTAAATCGACGTGATTTGCCAACGACATTTTTTTTTTTTTTTGTACATAATTTGTCTGATATTTGTTTTCTTTACGCAACTGAAACTTATTAACATTAAATAATTTACCAACTAATAGTTTAAGCTTTTGTTGTGCCACTTGACTTCTGATTTGCACGTCACTTTAAATTGTTTTTTAAAGTCTTTTTTAATTACTCTTCGGCTAACATTTTTCATATTGAACACACCCCCTGTAAATGTCAAAGACTTCATCTTGCTTGGTTCGCGGACAACTGAAGACGGTCGTATGAGAAAGCTTAATATTTTCTTAATTCTAATTTAAGTTTATATATTCACCAGCATTTTATTTAATAACCAAATTCTGGAGATTATTGTGGTAATTATTCCATAAACTCAATGTAAAGTTACATTTTATTATTAGTTGGTGCAATTTTTTATCTTTGTCACTGTAAAGATATGATGTGTGCATAAAAGACGCAAAATCCCGACATTGTTTTCTAATAGTAAAATTGGATTTTTTTGGAATGAAATGAAATTATGTGAAAAACTGTATATTGGTGGTCCTTCTGAACTAAATTTATATCCGAAGATCGATAATGGTTCGGCACACCACGGATGACATCACAATCCGAAGGCACAACATATACGAACATTCAGAAGTAGAAAATTGAGTCATCGGACGAGTGGTTTGTAGTAAAGTTAACTTAGATATTCGTTTATTTAGATTATGTTGAAAGGGTTTTGCTTGGTGGACGGTTTGAAAAATGTGTTTGTTATATACCGTTCAAATCAGCGAATTGTTTGACGAGTAAGTGCTGTGTTTACTCCTAACAAGGTAAAACAATCAACCTTACAGAAAATGTAGGATTAGAAGTCACTTCCTGTTGCAGCCAATACTTGCACAACTTATAGAATTTGAACTTTATTATTTAGTTATAGATTAATCTAATACATTATGATCCTTTACCTGAATTTGTTATTCTTTCTGCATCATACGACTAAAAAGTATTTATGATTTATCGATATAGTTGCCCATTCCATCTATTTTATTCTTCAGTATCAGCAATGTGAGACCGGGGTTCGATTCCCCGTCGGGGAGCCTCTGGCGCAAGACTAATGACCTTGCCCGGAAAAACAAATTATTATGGACAATTTAACAAGCCACAGGACTTGCTAAATAAGGCCAAGACCGGTTCCCGGTTGTAGTGCCGATGATGATGATGATTATCGGCAATGTGAATAGTATTTTTTTTTTTTTGCAAATCTTCAAATATTACTTCTGGACCGATCCTGACATATACCGAATTTTCACCGACTAAAACAACCTCCCGCTAGCAAGCATTCTTGTTATTCGCTGGGTGGGATGTAGTTCATCTGTTGATCGTCTCGTCGCAACTGCTACATTATTCATATCATACGTGTCATATGCCGGTCCGATTAACAGCAGTTATCATCGGGATAGGACCAGGCATTCACACAGGGGCTCACATTCTACATTTAATTAACAGCCACGTGACATGGCCCCTTTCTAAACCAGCGTCAATATAACTGGAGATGAAAACCGCGAAGGACAGGAAATACTAGAAGTACAGATTTTACCCCCGGACGAAAATTTTGACGAGATTGTAAACACTACAGAACAGAGCATCTCGATGGAAGATATTAACAACACATAGAATCGATGTAACGAGGCTAGTTTGGGATTCGCTGACAAACCTTGTGTAGAATCGGCGTTTTCACTGATCCTTAGAATCGTTTCCTTCTCGCCAGTGGCGATGGTAATGATGCCGAAGGTGGGATTCCTTCCTGCCGTGTTTCACCACCCAGAACTTACTTAGACTGTTAAAGCGCAGTTGTTAGCATGGACTAGTAGGTGTAAAGGGCTTCTAGTATCATCATCATCATCATCGGCACTACAACCGGGAACCGATCTTGGCCTTATTTAGCAAGTCCTGAGGCTTGTTAAATTTTCCATAATAATTTGTTTTTTCCGGGCAAGGTCATTAGTCTTGCGCCGGACTTCTAGTATCACTAACAGCTAAATTAATTCTCCTGGCGTTGGGGTTATGTGCCTTTTTCTTACGCAGATCCAGCGCACAATATCAAGAATTTTACTGTTGCGAGTAACTGTTCTGCTACTCGTAACCGTGTCCACTTCCGCCTACAGGCTCTTCTACATTATTCAGGTGACAAATGGAGCCAAGGCTGTGGTGGAAACAAGAGGAGATGCTGTCAATTACAAATCCTTGGTACTATACGCCACAAATTTAGTAGACACTCTAATATTTATTCATTACATTGCAGTAGTTCTTCTGGAATTAAGGACCAGACAACCAATGATATTACATAAAAATTATTCGTTCACACGATGGAGTTAGCCGGTCTTATACTCTCGGTCCACTTCGTATTCAGTGCGCTGCAGTTTGGGTATTGCAACGTTATTATGTCTGCTTTCCGGTATACAATCCTTACCTCGAGAGAATTCCTATATTAAAGTCACAACGAAATAAAATTTCAAGTAGTTTTAAATAGTAAAAATTAGATGGCGTAAGCTCGACGACTCAACTCGTGGAGTTACCTACGTGTGTGCCGGATACCCGAGATGATTATGTGAACACCCTGGATCCGTTTTTGACATCAGAGCCAAGCCTTTATTCCGTGGAAGTTGATGCGCCGCTGGGAAACTCAGATCACTGCTTGGTATTGGTCGCGCAGCCACTTGTATTTCAAGCGAATAGCCGACCTGGTCGACTTCGCCGTGTGTGGAAGTACGGGATACTAACTGGTGTGATTTGTGAGATTTCTTCGCATCCTTTCCGTGGTCGGAGGTGTACTTTAGAGACTCCGATGTTGACGCATGGGCGGAGTCGGTCACATAGGTTATTCTTCTCGGGATGGAGATCTACATTCCGCATTCCATTAAACGAAGTTCATCTGATAAGCCTTGGTTTGATAAAAAATGCGAGCAGATTACACCGACAAAAGATAGAGCTTTTCAACAATGGCGCTCCAATCCCACCGATGCTAACAGAATGAATTTTGTTAGAACCAGAAACGAGTGCAACCAGGCGATTGATATCGCGAAGAAGGCTTCCAACGACAGAGTGACCAATAAACTCCTTCACTGCCCAACCGGTTCGTGTCCCTTCTGGTCAATGACAATGGCAATAACTTCGCTTCTTCCTCTTTTCCCCCATTAGTGACGTGGAACGGGACACTAGTCACAGATTCAAAAGATAAAGTTAATGTGTTCGCGAATTTATTTTCCGTGAATTTAAACCCCGATGGTGGTCTTTTGGTGCCACCTGTGATTCGACGCGGGATGTGAGGCTCCCCCCACGTACTATTCAACGTATTGTACGCGGACTGGAGTGTAAGAACGCAACCGACCCGACCAGAATACCAGCAGGAGTCCTTAGAACTGTCACCGGTTTTTAACAAACTCTTTCGCTTATCTTATGCGCGGAGGACATTTCCTACCTGCTTGAAATCGCTCGAGTTCCTAGCAGGCTCTTCCGCTTATCTTACGCACTGAGGACATTTCCTACCTGTTGGAAGGTGCCTCCTAAAAAAAAAAAAGGGGGAAAAGGCATCTCCCACAAAATGACCGGCCGATGTCATTACTGTCTATGTTGTGTAAGGTGATGTAAAAGGTCGTCAATGCCGAGTTAGTTAACTATTTGGAGTGCAGCGGACTTCTGAATGATCGTCAAGACGGATTCCGTGGCAGGTGGTCCACGGGAGACCTTTTGACCCTTACAACTGATATATGGACATCAAGAGCGGTCGCATTAGATATCTCTAAGGCTTTTGGTCGCGTCTGGCACGGAGCATTGCTGAGCAAGCTTCGTTCATACGGACTTTCCTAGCAGTTTTGCGACTGGACGAAGAGCTTCCTCGAAAATCGATCGATCCGCGTTGTTGTAGAAAGTGAGTCTTCGGATCTGTATCCTATTAATTCTGGGGTGTTTCAAGGCTCTATTTTGGCTCCAACCTTGTTGTTGGTTCACATAAATGATTTGTTAGAGTCAACGTATAACCGAGTTTTCAGTTTTGTGGATGATAGTACTTACCTGGTACCTCCTCCTTTTCGAGTGATCGACCGGTTAGTGCATCAACGTCGCACCAGCTGAGATGTGGCCAGAACGACTCTCTGAATCGGGATCTGAATAAGGTCCTATAGCGGTACAACAATTACTAGGGGCTATGGGACACGAACAAGGTGCGAAGGAAAGGGCAGCTATCGATGCCAAGACGCAGCAGACAAGGGGAGTGGGAGACCATAAATGCTAAACCTAAACCACCAACTACAATAATAACACTCAAAAAAAAAAAAAACTACAAAAATGAGGTTAGTACCAATGGCAATAATAATTGTATGTGTTAATGATAAATCAATATAAATTAGGTTAGCAATAATAGTAATTACAATTACGTGTGTTACTGATAAATCAATATAAATTATGTTAGTAATAATAGCAATAATAATTGCGTGTGCTAATGCTAAATCAATATAAATTATGTTAGTACCTCCCCCAGGGGTTCAACCCTAACAAAAAGAAAGAACAAGACAAAGCGAAACAAACGCCGCAACGAATCTGTCCGTAACAAACCACCATCCAATGATAAATTCCTTCAACCTCGCCCCTCGGGGCCAAGCCATTTCTCCCAACGGAAACCATTCTGCGGGTGAGGGATGCCGTGCATCGGTGACCTTCTAGAGAACGCAGCGGAGAGTTTAACAGCCCGCACGATCCGCTTAGGGCCTCCTTCCCACGGGTGAAGAGATCCCCTCTCACCGCACTCAAGGTGCCGCTTGGCAGGCGAATTTGCCTCGCACTAGCGCGACTCCTAACACTGGACCTCATCACTCCCAGTAGGGCTTCAGACGGTTGTTGTGAATTACCACCGTCTTCTTCCTTTAATCGCGGAGTTCACAGTTTACGTTCTTGCTCTCCTCTCGCATCAGGACCCTATCGCCCACATGAGACGTGAAAGGGCGCAACTGGCGGTCGTGGTACCCTTTGGATCTCTGTTTTGAGATCAACAGATTTCACCACGCTATTTCGTAAGTTTTCTGAAGTTTATACTTCAATAGCTTATGGAAGCTCTCGTGGTTATAAACCGGCTCCGGAGGTTATTTAATGTTCGAAGGAACCTCGAGGGTAAAACCAAAGAGACAATCCATCGGCGTAAGCTGGTGTTGTACACGAAAGTGGCCGCCCTCAGGTACTGATCCCAGGATTGGGGATTACTATCCACTATGCTGTGTAGGTATTCTACGAGCGGTCGATGGGCTCGTTCCAAGGCACCATTCGATTGTGGATGGTACGCTGAGGTTTGCAGTTTTCTGATGCGAAGCAGTCTGCACACGCTTTTAAACAGACCGCTCAGGAAATTGCTGCCATGATCGGTGACCAGTTGCGTTGGCACGCCGTACCTCGTAACTATCTGGTCGAAAAAGACCGAAGCCATCGTCTCTGCCTCTGCATTGGGCAGGCCATAGCAATCTATATACTTAGATAGATTGTCCTGGAACGTGAGTGCCGGAGTGCGGTCCAGAAGGCCCACGATGTCCAAATAGACTTTTACGAAGGGCCTCTTTGCAATGTCGGTGATCACCATCGGCATGCGTAAATTTGGGGAAGACTTCAAGCGCTGACATATCTTGCACACCTTAACGTAATGCTTGATGTCATGCATCATATTCTTCCACCAGTAGCGCCTACGTATTTTATTATACGTCTTGATCACCCCCTGAGTGATCGTGGTAATCCCGTAGTAAGTGTTGGGTCTCCTCAGGGTTAGTTATCTCCATTCCCATTTCCGTGCAGGAGTGGATGGGCTCCACTTCCAGAGGCGAGTCGTCGTCGCTAGGACGTCCCTGGGATCCTTCTTAGCCTGGGCGCGAGTCACTACATTGCACCGTGGTGGCGAAGGGGTTTCATCCACCGTTTGCGGGATACGGCTAAGTGCATCCGCATTGGTGTTGTACCTACCGGGTTTGTTCTCGATTGAGTAGTCAAACTCCGATAGTTTGTGATGAAATCGGGTCAGGCGTGGGGTGGAGTCTTTCACGCCAAACATTCCCTTCAACGGTTTGTGGTCCGTGTATACGGTAAAAGGCCGTCCCTGTAAATAGCTGCGGAAGTTCGTTGCCGCACATACGATGGCTAGCAACTTTTTTTCGGTAGTCGAATAATTCCTTTCCGCTCTACTCAGGGTGCGACTAGCATAGGCGATAGGCTGGTCTTTGCCTACCTCGTCTTGGGACAGCACAGCTCCCAGTGCTTCGTTACTCGCATCAGTCGTCAGGTTAAAGGGTGTGGTAAAGTCTGGGTATGCCAGCAGTGACGGCGAAATTAACCTCCCCTTTATTTCCTCAAATGCCTGTTGGCATTTGGGTGACCACGTGAATTTCACGTCTTTCCTTAACAGCTTAGTTAAGGGGCGCACGTCGAACATCCTCAAATGCGTCATTAATGTTTTTCATTGCCAATGACGCATTATGTCCAATTTTAAATTCATAAAGGAAGAGGGTTCGAATTTGAACTGCCGACAGCATGGTAAGCAATTCCTAGAAAAAAAAAAGACTGTACTTGTGACGAACCCTAAAATTCTCACACGTCAAGTACACGTACCACTTTACTTTATAAAAAAAGAAAATTTAATGTTCTGGCACAGATGTTCACTCGAGAACTTCTTATTTCCGACTGAGCAAAAATCGGACATTTCATGTAGTACAACCCAATAACAACGATAATTAGAGGTGCTGAGGCAAACTTTCGATAGCACTCCGACAATTTTTTTGTTGTTGTTCGATTCTTTTTCTCGCCAAAGACTCCAGAATTTAATTTTAAATTTACAGTTTAGCAGTCCAACTCGCAACAGTACATACCCCTCAGCCTGAGTACGTACACTCCCAACCTTCTTACGGTTACTGAGGCGGATAAATTAAAGCTCTGTAAATCTAACAAAAAACTAGACCTTTTTTGATGGTCCGATCGATGATTCATTATCTAGTGAGCTCCATTAGATGTAGATTTCCAACAACTTATTCTACTCAAAATTTAACTGAGAAATATTCGTCTTATTATTTTGCAGATATCTTTAATAAATGGCTGCTGGAACAACCCTTCAGAAGGCCATCGATTTGGTAACTAAAGCAACCGAGGAAGATCGCAATAAAAACTATGCTGAAGCATTACGTTTATATGAACACGGAGTAGAATACTTCTTGCACGCTATAAAATGTAGGTATAAAACCTCGATAATTATGCCAGTGTCTATTTAAGCTACTCAACTCTTATATGTAACTCAGATGAAGCACAGGGTGATAAGGCCAAGGACTCAATAAGAGCTAAATGTTTGCAGTATCTAGATAGAGCGGAAAAATTAAAAGAACATCTTAAGAAGGGCAAAAGGAAGCCCATCAAAGAAGGGGAGTCAGGATCGAAGTAAGTCTGTTATTTTTCCAATGTTTACATCTCCCACATAAAATACCTCCTTAGAGATGACAAGGATAAAAAAAGCGACAGTGACTCAGATGGCGAAGACCCTGAAAAGAAAAAACTTCAAAACAAACTGGAAGGAGCAATTGTCATCGAAAAACCTCACGTAAAATGGTCCGATGTGGCCGGATTAGAATCAGCTAAGGAAGCACTGAAAGAAGCTGTTATTCTTCCTATAAAATTCCCACATTTATTCACTGGAAAAAGAATACCATGGAAGGGTATTTTACTCTTTGGCCCTCCTGGAACAGGCAAATCGTACTTGGCCAAAGCAGTTGCTACAGAAGCAAATAACTCAACGTTCTTCTCAGTTTCAAGTTCAGATTTAATGTCTAAATGGTTGGGAGAATCAGAGAAGCTGGTCAAGAATCTTTTTGAATTAGCTCGTCAACACAAGCCGAGCATTATATTTATAGATGAAGTAGATTCGATGTGTTCAGCTCGTTCGGATAATGAGAATGACAGTGTGAGGAGAATAAAAACCGAATTTCTCGTTCAAATGCAGGGAGTTGGACATGATACAGATGGCATTCTTGTATTAGGTGCCACAAACATTCCCTGGGTTCTTGATTCGGCAATTCGAAGACGTTTCGAGAAGCGAATTTATATTCCGTTACCAGAACAGCAGGCCCGATTAGTTATGTTTAAAATCCATTTAGGGAACACTTCACATGTCCTTACGGAAGAGGATTTGAGAGTCCTTGCAAGCAAAACTGAAGGGTATGATAAAATATTTGAATTGTTCGCATTGAGAATTTTTATTATTTACAGTTATTCAGGAGCAGATATATCGATCGTCGTGCGAGATGCCTTAATGGAACCTGTTCGAAAAGTACAACAAGCCACACACTTCAAGGTGAGTTAACTAGCATTTACTCACTTGGTGTCGTATCAGATTTATAATTACTAACGCTGTTATATTTATATTTAACTTTAAGTAAAAAAAAAACAGATTTGGGAATAGTAAAACAAAGGAGTTGGGCGGTGTGTTGGGGTATGTTTATGCAAGAGCCACAGACAAAGAGAAGTCGGGGATTACGCGTATTTCGAGGGTTTGTGTTTAGAGGAATTTAGTTAAGGAGGTAGGCGCAGTCGACCGAGCCAGAGAGGGCCCGATGAATGAATATTATGTCAGCCACGACCCTGTGTTCCTCAGGGGTTCTGGGGTTGATTAATTTGAGGCGGTTAATGTACAGGGGAAGGATTAAGGGGTTTTCCCATCCTAGCCCTCGGAGAGCGAACCGAAGGAAGCGACGTTGAATACTTTCGATTCTACAGATATGAATTTTGTGATAAAGAGACCATAATTGACTAGCATATTCTAATATTATCGTCCCGGTCTCTGTGTGAGATAGCCCTACTGAAGCGCAAGAGCTCTTCTTCAGTGCGCGTGACTCCCCGGTCGAAGACAGATACGGTCTTGACCTTATGTAGCAAGTCTCTCCACCGGTATCCGGTCCATCTCCGAGATTTGTTAAATTGCCCATAATAATTTGTTTTTCCGAGTAAGGTTATAGCGTTTGAAATAATAGTGAAGAAGATTGTGTGATTCGAACTGACGCTATGACAGCTCGAATCACGAAAAAAATTTTACCTAAGCGTTACCCACCAGGCTACTGACCGTGTTTAGAATTTGATTTCCAAACTCGACTATACGAGGGTTGCCTTTTATATTTCGGGATTAGAGAACAAAAACAAATATTGATCATCGAAAATCACTTTATTGTTTTTCAAAACATTCCCCATGAAGATCTATACTTTTGCATGCGTTTGAACCAATTGTCGAAGCACTTTTGCCACTCTGATTGATGTATCTCCAACACATGCATTCTGAATGCAGCAACCGCTTCTCATCTCATCTTGAAACACCCAGACAGTCGACTGCTGTTTACTTTCGGGCTCATACGCGTAAATCCACGATTCATCACCTGTCACGATGTCATAGACGTGTTTCGAAGCACCGCGACCGTATTTTTTGAGCATTTCTTTCGACCAATTGACACGAGCCTTTTTTTGGGCGATTGACAAATTGTGTGGGATCCAACGCGAACAAATTTTTTTTAACAGTCAAATGTTTATGCAATATTGAATGTATGCTGGTCCCACTAACGCCTAAGGTTGTCTCAATCTCACGATAGGTCACATGACGATCTTCCAATATCAGTTCGCGCACAGCATCAATGGTTTTCGGAACAACAACTGATTTTGGACGACCTTCACGAAATTCACCTTGGAGTGAACTACGACCACGATTGAATTCACCATACCATCGATAAACACTGGTCCTTGATGGAGCTTCATCGCCAAAAATTGAATTAAGTTCATTCATGCACTGTTGCTGAGTTAATCCACGCCGAAAGTTGTAAAAAATTATCGCACGAAAATGTTGACGATTTAATTCCATTTTTGGGCCGAGATGAATCTTTTAAGTTACTGTAAACAACACAAATAGCGCTCGTATGTCAAAACGTTCTGAGTGCGTATAACCTCAAAAATGTCCAACTTTACGACAGAGCTGTCAATTGCCGGATTGCAACACTAGGGTTGTCAAATCCCGAAACATAAGAGGCAACCCTCGTATTCCACTGGTGTGAATTATTTTTATTTATCGCTTGGTATACGGTTCTGATGTATTTTTCTTATTCGATTTTTCGTTCGGTGTTCTTTACTATTTTTGCTTGTGAATTGTGTGTGTATCTGTTCGAATCGCTACACCACTCCCGCCGCAGTAACTTCGTTACGATCAGATTCGTATGCGGGCGACGGACGAACGAGAGAAACGAGGAAACATCGGAGGCTGTGCTCTATGCGGAAGTCGTGACCGTGTGTGAAGTTCTGCTTTACTATGGGAAGTGTATGCTGCGTGTGTGTACAGATCACGTCGTAGTCACCAATTATAGCGTTTGAAATAGTAGTGAAGAAGATCGTGTGATTCGAACTGACGCTATGACAGCTCGAATCACGAAAAAAATTTTACCTAAGCGTTACACACCAGGCTACTGACCGTGTTTAGAATTTGATTTCCAAACTCGATCATATTCCACTGATGTGAATTATTTTTATTTTATCGCTTGGTATACGGTTCCGATGTATTTTTCTTATTCGATTTTTTTGTTCGTGTTCTTCACTATTTTTGCTTGTGAATTTGTGTGTGTCTGTTAGAGTTGCCACAAGGTCATTAGCCTTGCGCCAACCTTTCTCAGGATGGAACCTCGTTACAATATATCCCATAATAGGCCCCACCACAACAAGCACTACAGCAGCCTTAAATTCAAGGCAAGGTCATTAGCCTTGCGACAACCTTTCTCAGGATGGAACCTCGTTACAACATCTCCCATAATAGGCTCCACCACAACAAGCACTACAGCAGCCTTAACCCCTTAATGCACATTTAAACGGTAAACGGTAAACATTGCCCGTATATGTCACGGAGGTGTGTATTAAGCGGTTAAATTCAACAAATCACTTTATCTCAACCCCCACGTGTCAGAGGCTTCAGCAGCTTTTAGATTCGTAAAATCCTTTCAACTCCCGGCAGCCTTAGACATCCAAAGAAAAATCCCAAACATCATCAGTGTACAAAGGCTACATTATGCCCAACAAAAATAGTTACTATTGCAACAATCTACACAACCTCAGTCCCAAAAAACCTTGCCATATAACAATGAATACCTTCAACAACAATGCGAAAACTTCGACTGGTGTAATCTATCTCCAGCTCAAGCAGGGACATCACCCGATTCCAAGGAAATAATACAACCTGCACAACAACAGTTCTAACAAATGGTCCCAAAAGCGCCAGGACGACAAAGCCTTGCAGCAGTCAGCAGGCAGTTTCAAAAAGCCACCAGAATTAGCGAAGAAAATTGGTCTGATTGACTTGAGGCGACGTTTGAGAGCGGGAGGGGTGAGATTGAAGTCAAAGAATCGCGGGGTGACCCATGCATTCGCGAGATGGGTTCATTAGAGCCGTAAGACGTGTGATGAGGGCAAATAAAAGAGGGTTTCGGAGATTTCGGGGATTAGTGAAAAATGTGATGGAGGAGAGCAGACTTGGACAGTTGATTGAACCTGAGAGTAGACGGTGGATGAAGAGAATGTCGGTATGAATTCTGCGCCCAAGTGTGTTAAGGTTAATTAGGTGAAGACGGCGCATATATGGGGGTAGAATCAGAGGATTTTCTCAATTCAATCCTCGGAGGGCAAAACACAAAAACCAACGATGCGAATTTGGGACGAGTAGTGGGGGGACCAAACCTGACTAGCATATTCAAGAAGTGGGCGGACAAAGGCTATATAGAGCGATCTGGAAACGAAGGAATTAGAGAATTCTTTTGTCCAGCGTGTCACAAAACCAAGGACAGAGTTGCCCTTGAGAATAATGTCATAAATATGAGGGATGAAGTTAAGCTCCCTATCACATAAGATGCCAAGGTCACGAATCGCTTGTACAGGTGTTATCTGTTTGTTGAGTAAGACATAGGAGCGTAGTGGGGACGGAGATCGCTTATGGGAGAAGGTTTTTGAGCGACATTTGGCAATATTTAGTTCGAGGCAGTTATTTTGCCACCAAGTTGAAAAGCTGTCGAAATCCACTTGGAGAAGTGAGGAGTCGACAGAAGAGCGGATCGGCTTGAAGAGTTTAGTGTCGTCCGCGTATAGAGAGATGGAGGAGTGCTTTATACTGGAGTCTATATCATAAATAGTAAGAATGAATAGGAGGGGTCCAATATGACTGCCCTGGGAACATTAAGACATTTGTAATTAACTCACTGCCAATATAATTTTGTCTTTTACTATTCATTTTCAGAGGGTCAGTGGTCCTTGTCCTAATAATAAGGATTTAATCGTTGATGATCTACTTACGCCATGTTCTCCAGGCGACGCCGGGGCTACAGAGATGCCTTGGATGGAGGTGCCAAGTGATAAGTTGTATGAACCCCCCGTTACAATGGTAAACATAAATACCATACGAATTTCGTATTAGCTCTTTTAATAACATTATTGTATTTCAGCGCGATATGCTTAAATCATTATCGCGAACTAAGCCAACCGTTAATGAGGATGATTTGAAACGATTGCAAAAATTCACAGAAGACTTTGGCCAGGAAGGATAATCGCGTGTAAGCTCAGATTAACTTGCTGGCGTCTACGAACCCCTGTTTCGTGATTTTTCTTTATGTATTCTTGTCCAAGTTAGGAAAAAATATGTTAGCATTTTTTAAAACACCACACAGCAAAAATTGTTGAGCCTGAATAAAATACAAATAGAAAAACCATTTATTAAACGCTAAAAAAAGAAGATAATAATTTTCAGCATGATTTAATCCAATAGTTTCGTTTTTATTGTATTATAAAATAAACAACAAAACCCTTCTTTGAGTAAAATACGTTAATTGGTAATATTTAATAAAGTTGTATTCCCTTATAACAGTGCGTGTTGTGATTAGAGTTCCTGTGATATTTTTAGGAATAAAACAAAGATTTGTTATGGCTTCGTTGAACGAACGGCTGGCTTTCAGTGGTCCAAAGAACTCCCTACGGTGAAGTGAACTATATTAAAGGTTGGGCAGTAGAATGGGGAAGCACAAGGACCAACAGTAGAGGACAGCTACTACTCGAACCCTTCGCAGTCCTAAATGTGGTGTTAGTGGTGCTGCTCGATTATATACTGGACGATCAAATCGCACAGTTTGACGCAGAGGCCGATGCGAACAGGCAGTCTGAAAAAGTCATGAAGTGGCTAACTACCGCATGTGATTCTTCTATACCACGAGAAAGACAATCAACAGGGGCTAACAAACTAGTGTATTGATGGAGCTCAGAAATCGCCCATGTGCGATTAACCAACGGGTTAAGACGATTGCAACAAAGCGCAATAACCCGTAACACCTACCCACAGTTACACGCGAAATTCGTCAACAAACGGAAAGAGTTGAGGAATGTAATCCGCAAAAGTAAATATAACGCGTTCTGCTCCCTAAGGGATGAATTAAAAAACAACCCATGGGGCAGCGCCTACAGGACAGTCATGAAAAGACTACAGAACAACAGTAGTTAAATGCAAAAAAGTAAAACTGACATGGCAAGAATCGCTGCTGTCGTCTTCCCGTAGTGTGATGAGATGTTGAGAGTGCAACAGGAGTGGAGTATCACTGAAGGAGAGATACCTCCCGTTACCACCGAACAGGTGCTCTTGGTTGCAAGGGTTGTCAAAAAAACAATACCTCGGGACTGGATGGTACCCCGAGTGAAGACTGCTTTAACAAAAAAGCCGGAAGTCTTCAGCAGTCTCTTCACAACCTGCCTTCAAACAGGACAATTTCCTAAACGATGGAAAAAACAGCGGCTTGTGCTTATACCAAAAGGAGTCAAGAATCCAGAAGCGCCGTCGTCTTATCGCCCGTTGTGCGTGCTGGACACAACAGGAAAACTGCTTGAGCGAGTAACTGCCACTCGCCTGGAAGAATTCATTGGGGGAACATCGGAGCTCTCTGAATCGCAGTACGGGTTCCTGAAAGGTAAATCAACCGGTAAGGCACTATCTGTGGTGTGTGACATCGCTCGCAATGCGATAGCTGGAGCACGATGGCTAGGTGGTACAAAAAAATATTGCGCGGTGTTGACGCTGGATGTTAGAAATGCGTTTAAGTCGGTGAATTGGAATCGGATTCTAGAAGCGTTGGGCGATCTACAAGTCTCATCCTACGTGGTGCGTATATTAGCAAACTATCTCTCGGAAAGAAGACTGGTCTATGACAGATGCGGGAGCACAAGAATATAAAATAACAGCGGGTGTACCTCGGGGATCTGTATTAGGTCCGCTGTTATGGAATATCATGTATGATGGTGTGCTCAGGATCAATGTACCAGAAGGGGTTCGACTCATTGGGTACGCAGATGATTTGGCAATAGTGGCCGTAGTTAAACATCTAGATGACCTGGAGAATATTTACTCCCAAGAAATCCAGAGCATTAAATGCTGGCTAGATATGGCCGAACTGAAACTAGCTGGACATAAGATGGAGGTAGTGTTAATAAGCAACCGCAAGAAAGTTGAACACCTTGATTTGGAAATAGAAGGACAAATAATCAGATCCAGTCCCTATATTAAATATCTTGGTGTTATACTCGAGAGCAGGTTGAGCTTCAAGGAACACCTGAGGAAAACGAGTGAAAAAACGGCTAGAGTATGCAAAGTTTTACCGAGACTGGTACCCAATGTTGGAGGACCTCGGCCCCACATAAGGAGACTCATAACCAGGGTCAGCACCTCCATTATAATGTATGCAGCTCATATATGGGCAGGAGCCGGACAGTATAGGTCGTACATGAGGGGAGTGGACTCAGCACATAGGCTGGCATCACTAAGAGTATGCTGTGCTTTCCGAACGGTATCCGAAGATGCCATAAATGCTTTGGCCGGGGGGACAACACTTGACATTGCAACTAAAGAAAACGCAAGAAGACAATCGACGGACAATGCGGTCACAATTAGAGCTCTCGAGCCTAAGAGAAGGTGGGATTCTTCCATCAAAGGAAGATGGACCTATACCATGATACTGGATGTGGAAACATGGGTGAAAAGAAAACATGGCGAGCTGAATCACCACCTGACTCAGCTAATATCAGGATATGATTGCTTTCGGCAATACTTGAACAAGTATAAACATGTGAATCACTCATACTGCTTGCATTGCGAAGGCAAAATATAAAATGCGGAACATGTACTCACAAACTGCCTGAGCTTCGAGACCACGAACGATTTTGGAGCCATATGAGACGGACAATTACTCCGGGAGGAGTAATAGAATACAGGCTGAGTTCAAAACATGCATGGTCCGTAGCAAATGATGTTCTGTGTGACATGATGCAGCAGTTGTGACGCGACGAGCGGAGTAACAGGTAAACTCCGTCTCGCCCCGCGATGGAGTAGCTAAAAGAAAGTTCCGCGGGGATCAACGGGTATATGTGCCTGGCGGGAGGTGGTTTTAGTCGGTAAAAACCCGGCATGCCTCTGGAGGTGTCTTTTGAAGATTCCCACCTTCCTACTGAAACAAAAAAAAAAAAGACCACAGCAGATTATTAGACGCCAACGACGTAATCTGCGTTTACTACGACTCAAGACCTACCGGTCTTGTATGATTTCTTTCCCACCATCCCTCCATCCAAGTAGTTAGAGAACGAACTACCCCTCTCTAGACTATCCTTAGATACCTTTGTGGGGGTAGGAAGTACATGTGCCAAGACACCGGCACCTGGTTCACTTCCTTCCCACTATCGTTCACTCAGGATCGATCGTTTATTCCAGAAAAGTCCCGACCATATGTCGCGATAGCAATCCGTTAAAGTTTTTCCTTCTGTACCAACAGACGCCGCGCAACGTCCGCACACGAATACAACACACCAACGATGAAGGGGAGAAGAAATAAAACGCGCCGGCTTGTGGAATATAGCTTTTTATTATTTTTTTCATTTAAAATAGTTTATAACACCAATTCACTGAAGTTGTTGGTAGATTATATTTACATATAGTATAATTTTGTCCGAATGGACGAGTAACACCGTTATTTACCATCAAATAGGTTATAATGTCAATCCACATGTATATATATAAACGGAATAGCATATCACGAGCCGACAGTAACGCTACACGGCTTTAACCCTTCACGACACCAACTCGACTTTTGTGGCGTGGCCGCCCGCGATGATGATTGTGTAACCACTGTTAATACGCGTGTATAGGCGACGAGGGTTGAAAGACGTCCCCTCTCGTTTCGTGGTTAGAACCCGACTCCGCGTATGCCCGCAACGGTGGTTGTAAAGCGACTGTATGTGTCCGGCCCCGGTGGCGGTTGAATCTCGACTGACTAAAGACTAGCGAGGAAAAGTTCGTCGCGTTGTGGCAGTGGAGTCATGGCTAAAATAAACTCACTGCCATTTACTAGGAACTTTGAAAAGGGCTGCTATGCCTGTATTGGGAATTCAGTTCCGGAGAATCATTGCCGTATAGGCTGAGTTGGATTCTTTGGTTGTGTGTACCGGGAAATTGGTTTCGGAGGCTTGGCCAAGTACGGTCAAGGGTCTTGGTCGTTGCGATGATCGTTTCGGGGCAGGGCGACGCATCATGCAGGTGGCTTGCCCGTAAGAGGGCACTGGTGTCGTTCTACGTGGTTTAGGTGGAATGGGAAATAAAATGATTTTCAGAGGAACTAAATGTTGCTTGGTTACAAGCGAGGAGATAGTTTAAGCAAGAAGTGAGCCGGAATGATTTTCGGGGGAAATTAGAATTGCTTGGTTGCAAGCAAGGGATACAATTTAGATAAGATATTAACCGAAGCGGTTTTTGGCAAAATGTATGCGCCTCGATGTAGTTGATGGAGATGGTGAGTATTCCGTTGTACATTTGAATATGCGTTTATTACAGAATATGATTTTCGGGGGAAATTAGGATTGCTTGGTCGCAAGCAAGGAATATGATTTAGATAGAGAATTAACCGAAGCGGTTTTGGGAAAATATATGCGGCTCGGTGTAGTTGATGGAAGTGGTGAGTGTTTTGTTGTAAATTTGAATGCGTTTATTACAGCTTGGGAAATGGGTTCTTGGTAGGTTGGGGATGTATGCAATTGCAGGTTTGGGGCGGATGCTGTTGCATATTGGGATGTGTTTTTGCATGTTTGGAAATGGATTGCAGATTGGGTTATGGTAACGCGCTGTTAGCGGTCAAAAATGGTTGGAATTGTGGGTTGGTTCTCCATGTGGTACCCCACACCTTCCCCTTCTTTTTCAGATATCTTGAGACCGGCCTCAACATCCTCACGGATGTGGGTGATTCTGGTTATCGCAAGGTGACTAGAAGCCAGATACAAGATGACGGACATATTTGTCTCGCTTAAGTCGGTCTCCCGCCGCTTTTTTTTAATTTCGGAACAGTCCGTCTCTAAGGGCCGAACTTCCGGCCAACGATAACTAGTCAGTCTTCTTGCAAAAGGCCGAACCTTTTTCCCATAAAAAAAGGGGGAAAAAAATAGATTAATTAAAAATACTTCTTTTTTTTTTAATTCAAATCACATCGGTCTACGGTGACAGAAAAACATTGCGGGTACTCATGGGCATTGCGATAAGCCGCATCGGTAGCGCGGTTGCCCCCTTCGGGAAATCAAACAGTCCCCCGATCCGAAAACATTGCGGGTACTCGTGGGCATCGCGATATGTTCCGTCAGTAGTACGATCGCCCGTCTGGAAATCTCCGACACCAACATTCCCCAGCCCAGCACAGCTGGGAATAGGACCAACTCCAACCAGTCCAACCGGTAGGAATTGACACAAAAACAGAAGGCCTCTTGCAACCTGAAGCAGCCAACCCAACTCCAACCATTGGCGGTAATGTAATCACCATCATCATCATCATCGGCACTGCAACCGGGATCCGGTCTTGGCCCTACTTAGCCTCGAGATTTGTTAAATTTTCCATAATACAGGTATTCCCCGACTTACGACCGAGATAGGTTCCTGGTCATCGGTCGTAAGTCGACTAAGTCGCAAGTTGAATTTTATATAAAAAAAATTCCGACTTAGCTAATGTAATGTATTATTTGTACTGAAATATGTATGTAAATCGAATTTTTTTACTTTGTTTTTTTTTTTTAATTTTTCTCATATATTTTAGGGATTCCCCGCAACTACATATTTGTCTTCTTTAAGTATTTTCTATGAAAAAAATTGGAAAAAAAATGGTCGTAAGTGCGAATAGTCGTAAGTCGAACGGTCGTAAGTCGGAGACTACCTATAGTTTATTTTTACGGGCAAGGTTATTAGCCTCGCGCCGGAGGTAATGTAATACCCAAAAGAATAAAAATCGTATAACTTAACAAAATAAAGGAATCGGTATTCACCGAGCGTGTAGTTTTTTTAAAAACCGTTTGGCTTCTCTTTGCCCACAGCTATTTCCCCTTTAGTTTTGCAAAAATAAATCATCCAAATGTTAACGACTCAAAAATGCCGAACATATTGTGACGCATATGACAATCAGTACTAGAATATTCTAGAAAGTCCAAAACAAAGTACTAGAATATTTCTCATGAGTTATAGATCGGCTAATCACGATACGACAGGCCATTCTCCAGCAAGAATTATATTTGGACGAGAGATACGATTACCAGCCGACCTGTGATTAGGAATACCTCCAGACACCATAGATAAGACTGAAGACTACGTAGCCGAATGGAAAAATCGCCTCGATGAAATTCATCATTTGGTTCGAAAGCAAATTAAGGTATCAAGTGACACGATGAAAACAAGGTACGACGTTCGAGCCAACGCATCCCGATTTAGTGGTGCATCGTGACCGAATGGCGACATTTTGTTAACCCAGGAGACCAGTGAACTTAGTTCGGGACGAACTAATCTAGGCGGAGGGTAGTGTGACGCATATGACAATCAGTACTAGAATATTCTAGAAAGTCCGAAACAAAGTACTAGAATATTCTAGAAAGTCCGAAACAAAGTACTAGGATATTCTAGAAAGTACTAGAAAACTGGAGACTATGAACAGTAGAACATTCAAGGCTGTGGAACGGGCGGAAACGAAACCACGAATCAGAATGAGGAAACGGTATAAATACGTCACACACAGATCAGAGAGGGAGAAGTAAGCAGTAAAACACGCGATAAGTACGGAAGCGATAAGTCAAGAAATCGTTAAGTGTACGGTAAAAGTAACGGTTGTTATTAACGGACTAATAAAGTGTTACATTAATTCAAAATTCGATTTAACGACTCTTATTTATTAAAAATAATTAATCCAGCAAACCCTAACCTCGCTACAATATGTTTGACATATCATCGGTTAGTAATATAGCTTTTTAAATAGAACAAAATCATGTAACTTGGCTGTAACGTTATTTCAAGTCTCAGATCTTTACTTGCGTTACGCAAGTTTTAGGTTTTTCACACCGGTTCTGACCAGTGATCGTACCATAGAAAGTCCATATTGAGAATTGGAAAACAATAATTTATTTAAAATTAATTCTTAATTAAAAATCGAAATATTTTATATTAAGCTTTTTTAAGTAATATGTATCTAGAATTTCATGGCGTCTTTCTTTTGACTTTTGACTAAAAAAAAGAATAATAAATAAAAAAAAAATCCAACTCACATACTTTTCCTTGTCTGGAAGTAGTAAGTCGCAGTATCAATAAATATAGAAAAATATATTTAAAAAATAATCAGACAAATGCTAAGCTTTTTCATATAACACTAAACACTAAATTTAAAACAGTAGGATAAAACATGAATCGAGAGAAAACAGAATTAGTTTTAAAGAAGTAAACAAAAATATCAAAAGCGCCGGCTTTTTGTTAACAAAACAAGCATGATTATATATATAAAAACAAGACATTAATATAATCAGCCGTAAAATGATTTCAAGGCATTTGATAATTGTCAGGCTGGTAAAATGTATATATGTTTTATTCAAATCAATTTTGTTATAAGATAAAAAAAGAAAACAGGAAAACTGACGACTTTTTTGAAACAAACAAAAATCTCTTAAGTTTGTGTTGTAACATAATAAGCTAAATAATAAAGCATGTAATTCGGTTGTTTACGAAACTATTTATTTGCAATGATTATAGATTTCGAACAAATATTTAGATGCTATTACTGCGGTTTACTCGCCACAAAAACAAATACAATTAACATTTATTCAAACAAAAACGAAACGTAAAGAAAGGAAAGAGTATGCATCTACATAAATTTGATTGTTTTTCCTTGTTATTTTATTTTCTAAAAAGCATACACTTTAGTTGCTCTTGTAGAAGGTACTTTACTTATTCTTCATAAAGAATTTAATTACTAATTGTGTACGTACACTTAAAACATAAAATAAAAAATATTACAATTGTAGTAAAACGAATTCGATATCATGTGTGTTATCGATAACATCTAATAGACAGACGGAAAAATAGGCAACTCTTTTGAAAGGTAGTTTGAAGAATTCTAGTTATATCCTATGATTCGTTTTTAATGAAATATTTTGAATGCTGAATTCCACTTAGTTCTCAAGTAAAAGTATTGTTTGCTAAACTTCTATTAATTTCTCATAATCAATTTATATAGTCCTAGCACTACCCTTAACAACTAGAGTTTAAGTTGTTTATGGTAGGTAGAGTTTAAGTTTAAGGTAGGTGGTGTATTGTTTTTCGTTCTCTTTGTTTGGTCATATCTCCTTCGTCATGGCACGCAGTGTTTAATAGAAACAAATTTCTTGTAAATAAAACATGAAATGCAAAGCCAGAGAATATTTAAGTTTTATTATTATTATTATTAATTTATTGTTTGTTTGTTTTTTTTTTTAACTGAAGCAATAACAAAAATTAAGACCAGCGACTTTATCATATCTATTGTTGAAAAGTACTTCTCCTACCCATCACCTTGTGAAATTTGTCGTTATGTACACTATATAATCCCGCCACGTTTACTTTAATGAAATATAACAAACATGCACACATCCTACTCATGTGCGTATACACACAAAACATATATGTACGTATGTATATTTATATATATATATATGCATATGCATCTAGTGCACGGCTTTAAAACAATTGCGATTACAATTGAAATGCTAGGAGCACATATATACATACATGCATGTGTAAACATTTGTACATACGCGTGTACTTCTCTTATTCTTAAGCTTATTTTGCTTCACTATAATTATATATAAATTGTTTTCTTTTTAATCCAGGATTTACACAAGAACTTAGTTGAATTTTTGTTTAAGGACCTTCGATTTATATATGCAAACATCTGTATATATATTTTCTGTTTTTTCTTCTTTTCATTTAGGTTTACGGAATAATTGTGTTGTTCTCCTTCTATTTTTGCTTCGTTTCGCTTTCTCTCAGGATTTGTCTAAAAATTATTCTCCCCAGCAATTCTCTTTTAACTTATTTATTATTAACCATTTTTGTTTTTTGTTTTTTTTTTTCACTTATTTATGAGTTTATTAATTAATTTGATATTAATGAATTTTTAATATTTGTTTTCTTTTTTTTTTTTTTTTTCATCAGTAATAACATGTTAAGTTTCGATTAATTCAGAGCAAATATTTGCCCAAAAATATACCAAAAATTGCTGTTACAATAGAGAGCGCTATATAAAATATTGGAATCTGTTTTTCCACCGCCGGCGAATAAGGTTCTTCCATTCTTTGCTGTGGCGTTGTGTATTTTAAGCGCATTAATTGATTCTGTAAAAAAAATGTATATATATATTATATATATATTTCATGTTATAAAACGGCTTCTTGAGAGCCCAGAATAATTTGCAATTACTTTAAGAGAAAGGTTTTCTTCTCTTAGCTCGCTTCCTTCGTTCTTCAGTTGCTTTATTTCTGCCAACAGCTTGTCTGACTGGTAATCGTTTTGCTGAAAATATTAATAAAAGTGTTATAAAGTTTCCGTCGCTGTTCTTGTTTATCATTAGGATTAAAATATCCCTTGTTTTCTTTTTTAATAGACAAAATATAACATAATTTAGTTTTTATATTAAAATTTTGCACTAAAGTTAACAGATAGTCGTTCTCAAGGATATTCAAAATGGCATTTTCATTACATTCTTTAATAAAATTAATTAAAATGTTTTCCAGTTCCAACCGTACGGCATTCTGGGATAAATTATTGAAATGTTTTCAAACATCATTTCTACCATAGTCAAGATCAATCCCATCGTTACCAACATACCACATATAGCATATTCACACTAGAGATATGTGGCATTTCCACTAACGTCACGGCTTGCCTTTTCCAGGAGCGACACAAAAACTTCCCCCTAGAATATCCAAAAACCCTAGGAAGCATTTACTTACCTTTTTGTCATCCACCTAAAATGTCTCCTAACTACCTAAGCCATACTTCTCCGCTAAGGCAAAAACATTGCACCAAACAGACATTTTCCACAAGGGCATAATCACACCAAACGCACCATGTTCCTTTAAAGCAATTTGGTTGCACCACCAGCATCCAACATGACTCGAACCATTTCGGTGCACATATCCCCGAACGAATTCCGCCGGACACAGGCAGGAGATATTTCTTCTTTTCTTTTTTCCTACGAGCACATCGGTCAGTAAATCCAACGACAAGCATTAGCATCCTATAAGCATTTCCGTTAGGGGCATGCCTGCATACAACGCAGCATGTTCCTAAAATCTAATTCGGTTACGACATTACGTAACCGACATAAATCGTCGAACTTGTCCATACATACAAGAAGAAAGTATTCTCCCCACAAACGTGCAGGGCAAGACATATCAGCAGACGCCAGCGATATGTGCACAATCAGCGTAAATGCTGTACGCAGTTACTGATCGGGTAAACACCCCAAGTATCGTCTTCATGATACTTGCCCAGATGCAAACATTTCCTTTTATAGAATTCGAATATTCATGGTTCGCATGTTCATGGACATACAGCATGAGCGTGCTAAGCAATCATATCTGTGTGCGTGCACATGCCTCACCGTGACCTATTGGTCACCGAAACGATGGATGAAATTTGGTATTCTGTCGTTTCGATGGAAATCTTCAGTGGTAACTCAGATTCCGTGGAGGCAAGTCGCGCCTCCACGTAAAACATAAAGAGAATCAAGATTTGTTTTCTGTGGAGTTCGGTCGATACACGGGTGTTTGTTGGAGCCGATTGATTATTAAACGTAACAGTCCAAACACGGAGTTTGTTAAAGAAATCGAACTATGTATATATTAAACGCAAGAGTCCGAACACCGAGTTTGTTTAAAGAATCGAACTAAGTTAAATTTAAATTAATTAGCGATAAACCGACTATACAAGGGCACCTTTAAGTTAAAGCATTTAGTGTAAGACAAACAATACTTTTGTAACTTACAGTTCAAATTAATTAGTGATAAACTAACTATACAAGTGCACCTTTTAAGTTAAAGTAATTAGTGTTAAGACAAACTATACATGTGTAACCTATTATTTAGCGTTACTAGCGAAGTATGCTAAACCTTTATGTTATATGTTTCGAATCTTAACTGTTACATTTTAAGATTTCAAGTAGTACGTCGTTGAACACAGTATCACCAATAAAGTAATCCTCAAAATGATAGACAGTGTTTTTCAATTTCTTTTGTAATGACGTGGTGATGTGATATAGACCGCACCCAGGACTAAACAAAACACCACAGATATATAAAGTGAATTGGCAACGACGTTGAAATGTCAAGTATTTATTATTATTTTGAATCACTTTTTTCGAGCACTGCCGCAAATATTGTATCATGAATATCTCAAATGCAGACCCAATTTTCTGAATGTAGACTCCATTACCGTCAGGATCTTTTGCGGATTTGTCTCACATCTACTTTACTATTACTATTCATTGGCCTGTAGGAACCCGGAAGTTCATGACCTCACCGACTCGACTCCGCCATCGTTCACTGTCCTGTGCACTCTCCTTCCATGCTTGACCATCTGATCCGATCTCCTCAAGGTCAAACCTAACATTGTCCTCCCATATCCGTCGCGGCCGTCCTACCTGTCTCTTTCCCGTTGGTCTACCGTCAAGAATTCTACGCACGGTCCGATCGTTGCCCATTCACGCCACATGCCCGACCCATCCTAATCTTCACGACTTGATTACTCTCCCTATTGTAGGCTTGCGGTATAGCTCTTCCAATTCGTGAATGTGGAGTTTCCTCCATTGTCCTGTCTCCTCGTCATATTTACCGCCAAAGATACCTCTTAAAACTTTATGCTCGAATACGCGGAATTTGTTTCTTCCTGTTTTGTGAGAGTCCATGTTTCGCATCCGTATAGAACAATCGGCATGATTATGGTTCTATAGACACGGAGCTTTATGTTACGTGATAGCAGTTTGGATTTCAGCAGTTTACTGACTGCGTGCCAACTAGCGTTGTAGGAGAGCAGTCTTTTGTTAATTTCCTTCGACATTTCATTACTGGCCGTCAAGTATCGTTCCCAGATATTTAAATTCTTTAACTTTTTCAAATATCTTGCCTCTGACGTGTATATGTGTTCTCTGAGTTCCACCTGCTCTCGCCGTAATCATGTATTTTGTTTTGTCTTCATTTATTTCTAGGCCCACCTTTTCTGCCGCTTGCATGATAATTTCACAGTTTTTACTTACAGTTTCTAGATTATCGCCCAGAACGGCGATGTCATCCGCATATGCGAGCACTTGTGTGACCCCGTTCAGGGATGATCCGGCCATGTTGTCGTCTTGTACCTTTCTAATGACATACTCGAGCACAAGGTTAAAAAGACATGGTGAGAAGCCTGTTTAAATCCATCCCGGATTCCAAATGGTTCTGAGAGGTGGTTTTCTATTCTAACTCGCCCTTTGTTTTCGTTCATGCAGATTTGAATGAGGGCGGCATATTTTTTCGGGATTCCCAGCTCAACTACAATATGGTAGTCTTTGCCTTGTGACCGAGTCGTAGGCTTTTTTGAAGTCAACGAAGAGTTGATGAACCCTCTCTGCGTATTCCCATCTCTTGCCGGCATACATACCTCTGATGTTCTTTGCTTTAGAATTTTCTAAGATTTTTTCGATCGCCATTCGCTTTTTTTTGCGTTTGAGTCTCAGTGTCTCTCTCCGAATCGTCGCGTATCTTTCTGCGTTGACTTCATCATATCTTTCTAAGTGAATCACTTTGAGGCGTTTATGTTGTTCGATCTTCGCCCTGCACTCATCGTCAAACCAAGGTTTGAACTTAATTGTTTTCTTAAATCTTAATACCTTTTGGGCTGTTTGTTTCATTGTGTCTCTGATTGATGCCCATTTAGTACCCAGATTATTCGTTTCCTCTTTCTCACTACTCCCATTCTCTAGGATGCTAAATCTATTCGTTAGTTCCTTTTGATATTCACCCCTTTTGCGTAGGTCTTTTAGTTTATCAATGTCGAACTTTTTGCTTGTCTCCCGTGATTGCCCATGTGGGTTTGCTGCGAGCCGACTTCTAATTTTGCCCATCACTAGAAGGTGAGCGGAGTCGCAATCTGCTCCTCTATATGATCTTACGTCAAGGATATTCGAGTGGTGTCTTTTCTCTATGAGGAAGTGGTCTATTTGGTTACGCGTTACGTCGTCGGGTGAAATCTATGTGGCTTTATGGATTTGCTTGTGTTTGAACATCGTGCTTTTCACTACCAGATCTTTTGACGCTGCGAACGTGATAATTCGAATTCCATTATTATTTGAAACGTCGTGCAGGCTCTCTTTACCTGTAGTTGGTTGGAAGATGTCTTCCTTTCCAATTTTCGGATTGATGTCCCCGAGGAGGATTTTAACATCGAACGATGAGATCCGATCAAATATTTCCTCTAGGGTCTCGTAGAACGTGTCCTTCATTTCTTCGTCCGTAGATAATGTTGGGGCATGTACGTTTATAAATACATAATTGTACCATGGCCACTGTATTTTTAGCACCGACATTCGGTCATTAATAAATTTCACATCTTTTACATGGGGCCTAATCTTCTTGCTTATGATGAAGCCAGTTCCGAAGTTATGTGTATCGGTACTTCCAAACACCAGTGTAAGCCCATTGGTTCCGATTACTTGATGCGGGAGTGTCGGATTTCCTGAAGCGCGACGATCTCCATTTTGTCCATTTTATATTGTTTCGCGTTTTCTACAACCGTTTATATCGCACCTGGTTTATATAACGTTCGAACATTCTACGTGCCGACGCGTATATCCCGCTTTTTCCGTTTTTCCCCACGCCTTCTTTTTCCCGAGTCGGTGTTTTCTTGATGATTTGTTCCCTTATGGTAGTGGCGGCTCATCACACCTACGCCTACCGGGTTTTTCGTGACATTGTTTTTTGTATATTGATTATTCATTTTTGTTCCCACGAGTCTTGGGGTTTTAAATAGTCCGCCACATCAGAGCCCCTGTTTAATATGGTAAGGTCTGCTTACTGCTCTGATTCGACTAGGTGTCAGAGAGGCGCCGTTATAATACAGCCGGTACACCCCTGGCTACAAGCCATCCATGGGCACAGTGGCGCGTAACACCCTGCATTCGGGGTGGTAGATCTGTGTGTTACTCCTCGCTAGCCTGTCTGACATGGGTGCCCCAACTGGAAGCGTATGCTGATTTGTTGTTGCTGCACACTGTGATATCTCCCTGGGGCAAATTATTCCACGACGCCAATCTCCCTGCATCTCCTCTTGCTCCCATACGTGCATCACGATCTCATGAATTGCGTGATGTAACGCTGTCCCTCCTTGTTTGATCAGCTCAGCTGGTATGTCATTAGCTCCGGGCGGTTTATTTGAGTTAAGCTGTCTTATGGCTTTTAATGTTTCCTCAATGCTTGGTGGCGGCAGGACTTGGTCTTGATCTTGCATTGGTGGACCCTGCAATTCTTTAGTGAGCTGACCATTTAGCAATTAATTGAAGTGTACTTCCCATCGCTCCAGAATGGCTTCAGGATCGGTAATCAGATCACCCTCTTTATCCTTGCAGTAAGTGCGGCGTGGTGTGTACCGCGTCATACTGCGGATTATTTAGTAGAACTTCCGCGCCTAGTGCGGTCCTCGCTCTGTACTTTTCTCTATTTCACAAACAAGGTTTTTTCCCATGCACTTTTCTTTTGTCTGTGAAATCTTTTTTCAGATCTTCTGAGCTCTTTGTATTTCTCCTCGCGTACCCGCGTGCTATGAGACTGCTGCATTGCCCGGTATGCAGCATTCTTAGGTTCAGTTGCTAGTTTGCACTCATCAGCAAACTAGTCGCTCCGACCTCTACAACTACTGCCTAAGATGGAGTTGGCAGTATTGATGGCCGTATTCTTAAGGCATGTCCATTTTTCTTCTACGCACGGCAGGACTTACTCCCCCTCCGTCGAGCTCTTCGAGGACGAGTCTTAACGCATGACCAAAGGAGATGCTGGTGTTCTTATTGCATAAGGCAGCCGTGTTGATTCGAACCTGATTCGCGGATGCAATACGTCTCCGTAAGGCAATCCGCGCTCGGAAAACTGCACCAACAAGATAGTGTTCCGAGTCAACGTTGGCACGTCGGTACGTTCGTACCGTCATCAGGCTTAAGGAATGGCGGCGATCTATCAATACGTGGTCAATCTGGTTGGGAGTGGCTCCATCAGGTGATACCCAGGTGGCTTTGTAGATATCTTTACGCGAAAACCTGGCACTCGCAACGACCAAGTTTTTTGATGCTGCCAGTTCGATGACTCGTAGTCCATTGGCCTTAGTGTTCTCATGCAAACTATGGGAACCTACGTAGTGCCTGAAAACCGGCTCCCCACCTATTTTTGCATTCAAATCACCAAGAACGATTTTCACATCGTATCTTGGGCAGGCATTGAGGGCCCGTTGACTGTCTCATAGTATTCTTCCTTTTCGTCGTCAGGGGACTACTCTGTAGGTCCTTGAACGTTTATGAGGCTTATGTTCTTAAAATTGCCTCGCACGCGAAGAGTGCATAGCATTTCGTTTATTGCATTAAAGCCGATAATGACAGCCTTCAGTTTTTGGCTGACTAGGACAGGGCATCGGCTAGCTGCTGTACATCTCGAGCTCTGTATATGGTAGTGAGCGGACGTTCCTTGAGAACATTCTCATATCGTTTAGCCATTTTCGTTTCCGTGGTCGTCGTCGTATAGTGGTTAGTATACCCGGCTGTCACGCGGGGGACCGGGGTTCGATTCCCCGTCGGGGAGCTGCTGGCGCAACTCTAATAACCTTGCCCGGAAAAAAAATCATTATGGAAAATTTAACAAGCTTCAGGACTTGCTAAATAAGGCCAAGACCAGCCCCCGGTTGTAGTGCCGACGATGATGATGATGATGATGACGATGATGAGATGATGATGATGTTGATGATGATGTTGATGATGATGATGATGATGATGATGGTCGTCGTCATGTATCCAGTTCATATCCGAGGCTTGTTACAGTTTCCATAATAATTTGTTTTTCCGAGCAAAGTTATTAGCCTGCACCAACCTTTCTCGGCATGTCGCTGCATACATTGGTTCACTACTTGGCGGGTGCCAAAGAGGTGTCACGTGGAGACTGCATGTCAAGTTGGATTGAAGAAGGATCGTCCTGGCCTTCGGCGGGTTGAAAGCAATCAGAGGCTTTGCCCCGTATGTTCACTCCCATACCCTTTCAAGATTGGGATGACTAAAATCTTGTGGGTAACATGGATCATTATCTAATAATTATAGAGCATTGTTGCTCAAATTTTTCCGTTTTAAGTAATTTTCAACATCTGGCACAAAGCAATTTAACAACCAGTCTTTAAATAAATTTCCAGTCACCCAAGGTCTTGGATTTTCTTTCCAATGTACTAAGATAATGTATTTTTGAAGCCTTTAAAAGCCTATGATGGCGCTCGTAGCCTCACTTATAGTCTGTTTTTAAGTAAAGCATCATTTCTCACTAGATATCTGTCAATTTTCAATTCGTTTCATGTTTCATTTTTGCATGACTAATTGGGTGTTGAAGACGGAGCAGCACACGACTGCCGACTGGCGGACCGAGGAGCTATTTATACCAATTGCTCCCTTCGTTCCATTTGACAAAGATGCGAACGGAGGAACATGGACACATGAGAGAATATAAGCGGCGGTAGTTAGGGAGTTGACGATAGTACAACAAGCGTCCTGGGCAAGACTACAACGCCCGTCATTCAGAGCAGAGTCCGGTTCTGGAGGTGCGCTACTTGAGCAAAGAGATCCCAACAAATTGGACGGGGTTTGCTCTATTAATATTTATTGAGTCCGAAGTTGTTCAATAATTGTATTTAAATTTTAATAAATAGTCGAAACAAATAAAAAGGAACATTGGGTATGAAAAAACTATCTGCGAGATGGGTACCGCATTTGTTTCTCAGCATGCGCCCCAACCCAGATGGGTTTCTGTGCAGATTAGTAACTTTAGATGAAAAATGGATGCACCACTACACTCCTGAGACGAGGGAACAGTCAAAACAATACATTGTTAAAGGCGAACGGGCTCCAAAGAAGGCAAAGACTTTAAAAAATGTATCAATATACTTTCTTGTAAAAAGACTACAGTCCATTATTCCTCCCCATCATTGTTTTATGGTAATTTAGTTTTCAAATATGTGAAACAAAAATCATGTTATCTAGTGCTGTAGAAGTACATATAGGGTTGTACAACGGTTTTCGTAATATTCTTATAGTGTTAGAGCGAAACAGTGTTGTACGAGAGTTTCCGCAATTTATCTATCGTGTTAAGCCGAAACCGTGTTGTATAAATGCCATGTTGTAGGAGGGCTACATGGGATTCACTTTTGGTATTTTAGTAGGAGTACCCAAGACTACAAAAATTGGACGACGGATGGGATCTGACAAGCATCGGCGATCGTATCTTCCACTGGTTCCATTAATAAATAAATCATAAATGATTCCTTATGTGAAGTGCACGAAAATATTAGGTTCAACTACCTGTACTAAGTTAAATTTTGATAACAATATAAACTTATATTACACATACCTTCTCTTCACCTGTTGGAAGTGGCAAAGCTTCATTGACAATCGGGTCCTTTTTAACTGTAATTAAAAATACAAAAAGGAATGAATAATTAAATCACACATTGTATAATACTGTTAGATAGAATTAGCCAAATGTTATCAGTAAAACGGAATGTCATTTCCTGCTCGCTGTTTGAAATTTCTTAAAAGGATACTTTAATAATCATGAATGGGCTCACGCTTGAACAATGCTACCGAACTATCCTAATTCAGTTTGAAAATCACTCTTCGACTCGCGAAATAGAAAGACGACTCGTTAATATAATCCGATTTTCAGCGATAAGGTTCTTTTTCGGTTTAATAGGTTTGTTAATAAACAAAATTACCACATACGATGTGAGACAAATATCAAGACGAACTAACGAACAGATTTAGGATTCTAGAGAATGGAAGCAGTAAGGAAGAGGAAACCACTAATGTGGACACTAAATGGGCCGACACAGTTAAAGAAACAGCCCAAATGGAATTAGAATTTAAGAAAACAATAATGTTCAAACCTTGATTTGACGATGAGTGCAGGACGAAGATCGAAGAACGTAAACGCCTCAGAGTGATCACACTTACAAAGATATGATGAAGTCAAGGCAGAAAGATACGCGATAATTCGGAAAGAGAGAAAGAATCTTTTCAAACGCAAAAAACGCGAATGGGAGAAGACTCGGATAGAAAAAATCCTAGAAAATGCCAGAGCAAAGAACATCAGAGGTATGTATGCCGGCATAAATTCAATTAGAAATGGCTACGGAGGGGGAGCCAAAATAATTCGAGACGCAAACAGCTGTGGTGGTCACAGAAACAAACAATATCGTGGCAAAATGGAAGCAGTACTTTGAAAACCTGCTCAAGTGCGCACCTATCAACCACAAATAAACGCACCAGACGTACATACAGCCGAGCCTCAGATCCCACAGCCCTCTTTCAACGGAGTTGTAGACGTAATAAATCGATTGAAAAACGACTCCATACCGACAGAGCTTGTGAAGCATGGAGGAAAGGCAACCGATCGAAAGATCCACCAACTGATTAAAATAATATGGGATAAGGAAATCACTCCGGAAAAATGGAAAACCTTAATAGTCGTCCCCTTTTAAAAAAGGCGACAGATCTGACTGTGAAAACTACAGAGGAATATCATTGCTCCCAACCACACAAAATACTAACAAATGTCATACTGGCGAGATTCACACCGTACGCATAAGACATATTGGGAGACTACCAATGCGGATTCCGTAGGAACCGGTCAACGAGCGACCAAATGTTCACAATAAGGCAACTACTAGAAAAGAAGTGGGAATACGGAGAGACGGTTCATCAACTGTTCGTTGACTTCAAAAAAGCCTACGACTCAGTCGCAAGGCAAAGACTCTACCATATTGTAGTTGGGTTGGGAATCCCGAAAAAATATGCCGCCCTCATTCAAATCTGCATGAACGAAAACAAAGGGCGAGTTAGAATAGAAAACCACCTCTCAGAACCATTTGAAATCCGGGGCGGACTAAAACAGGGGGATGGCCTCTCACCAGGTCTCTTTAACCTTGTCCTCGAGTATGTCATCAGAAAGGTACAAGACGACAACATGGCCGGATCATCCCTGAACGGGGTCACACAAGTGCTCGCATATGCGGATGACATCGCCGTTCTGGGCGATAATCTAGAAACTGTAAGTATAAACAGTGAAATCATCGTGCAAGCGGCAGATGAGGTGGGCCTAGAAATAAATGAAGACAAAACAAAATATATGATTAAGCCGAGAGCAGATGGACCTCAGGGAACACATATACACGTCAGAGGCAAGATGTTCGAGGGGGTTGAAGAATTTAAATATCTGGGAACAATACTGACGGCCAATAATGAAATGTGGAAGGAAATTAACGAAGGAACACACGCCGGCAACGGTAGTTGGCACGCAGTCAGTAAACTGCTGAAACCCAAACAGCGATCGCTCCGTGTTCTATACGGATGCGAAACATGGGCTCTCAACAAAACGGGAAGAAAACAAATTCCGCGTATTCGAGAATAAAGTTTTAATAGGTATCTTTGGAGGTAAATATGACGAAGAGGCAGGACAATGGAGGAAACTCCACAACCACGAATTGGAAGAGCTATACCGCAAACCTACAATAGTGAGAGTAATCGGGTCGCGATGAATAAGATCGGCCGGACATGTGGCGCGAATGGGCAACGATAAGACCGTGCGTAGAATTCTTGACGGTAGACCAACGGGAAAGAGACCGACAGGGGGGTCGTATCGGAGATGGGAGGACAATGTTAGGTTTGACCTTGAGGAGATCGGATCGGATGGTGAAGCGTGGAAGGGGAGCGTACAGGACAGGTTACGATGGCAGAGTCAAGTCGGCGAGGCCATAAACTTCCGGGTTCCCACGGGGCAATAAATAGTAATAGTAAAGTAGATGTGAGAAAAATCCGCAAAAGATCCTGACGGTAATGGAGTCTACATTCAGAAAATTGGATCTGCATTTGAGATATTCATGATACAATATTTACGACATATTTGCGGCAGTGCTCGAAAAAGTGATTCAAAATTGGGCGTCCAGTATACACTTGGTCAAGAACAGTGGGGATACCCATATGCGTTTTCAAAATCTACAATCTTTATCTTTCGAATGAATAAAACAATTTGATTAAGATTCAATTTTTTTTTTTGTTTGCTGGTAGAAACATAGTGTGAACACGCTCCATCAATTACAACATGTGAGACATGGTTTCGACCATTTAATAATGGTGATTTGAATATGTGAAAGACAGTGAGCGCTGTGGTAGACCACAAAAATGTGAAGAGCAGCAATTGCAAAAGTTATTGGATGATGACCCAACTCAAACTCAACGGCAATTAGCGGAAGCATTACACGTGTCACAAGAAACAATCAGCAGACGTTTACGAGCAATGGGAAAGATAAATAAACTCGGTAAATGGGTCCCACATAATTTGAATGAACGTCAAATGGAAAATCGTAAAGTCGCTAGCGGCTTCAACGCCACGAAAGGAAACCATTTTTGGATGGAATTGTGACGGGTGACGAAAAATGGATTTATTATGAAAACCAGAAACGGAAAAAAAGTGACTTTCGTCTGGCGAAGCCGGTCCTTCAACATCAAGGCCAAATCTCTTCGGCAAGAAGACCATTGAGTGTCTGATGGTACAAGAGCGGTATTGTGTATCATGAACTCTTGAAGCCCGGCGAAACCGTTAACACACAACGCTATCGTCAAGAAATGATTAATTTACCGTACATTAATCGAAAGACGACCGGAATGGGCCAGAAAACATGGCAAAGTGATTTTGTTACACGACAACGCGCCGTCTTACACAGAAAAACTAGTGTGAGACACCTTGAAATCGCTTGGATGGAACATTCTTCTGTACCCGCCGTACTGCCCAGACTTGGCGCCATCTGACCATCACCTCTTCGCGTCAATGGGACACGCGTGTTAAGCGTGTCAGTGACATCATAGATAAAGATGATGTGTGTTGTATTCCAGAATACTACCCTTATTAAATTTAACACTGAATCTCCTAACACATCCTTAAAAACTTCACTTAACATATATTACATTCTCACTTAATACATACCATTCATAAACATTCACAATATTACCAGTTACAGCACACTTAATAACCTGCACCTTTTTATTTATTGAAAACATAGCAACTTGGATTTTCGTTCGAATTGAATGTGAAAAGTCAAAAAGAAAAAATAGAAAAGAAAAAATATTCAGTTCAAAAAGTTCGTTTGAGAAAAAAAATTCAGTTCATAAAGTTATGTGTTTCGGGGAAGAATCTCTCAAGAAAAGTAAATAATAAAAAGCAGTATTACTAGATACAAAAGAACAAGAACATCTAGAAGAAATTCAAATAAGAAGAAATTAAACAATAAATACAAATTAACTTAATAATGACAAATAAAGTTAAAAATAAATTAAACAAGACGAATCTGTAAATGAGTGTTTATAAAAGGTCCAAAGGAAATTAAAATGGATAAAAAATAAAGAAATAAACAAAAAAGAAGAAAAGGAATAATAATAAGTCCACGCTCTTCCCTCATACCGAGGAAGCACGGCGTCCGGACCTCAACACTGGTGGCAGCGGTGGGATCCAACCAAAGGATCCCAAATAAAAAGAAGAAAATAAGAAGAAGAAAAATACGTATGAAGAAGATACAGAGAAAAATTGAATCGAGACGGAGTGTGATTTCAATAACAAATGAAAAAAAGGTGAACGTCAAAGGAAAAAAGTGAAAATAAAATGAAACCAGATGAAAATAATGAAAAGAGTTAAATTTTAAACATTTTAATTAAAACTTTCATATGTATACAAATTTAAATAAAACCAGAAAAAAGTTAATATGGAGTGAAAATTGGATCTAGTCATCACTAATTCAGTGCGTTGCAACCGGTTTTGTCGGAGTGATATAGAAAATATTAATAAATCTTCGCCAGTGAAAACGGACATACAACAAAGAAAAAAAAAAACAAGAGAAATAACCAAATAAGAAGAAGAAAAAAAATTTTTCAAGAAGAAAAGAGAAAAAAAAAAACAGGAGAAATAACCAAACCAAAATAAGAAGAAAAAAAAAAAAAAACCTCGACATAAAACAACGAAATAAAAAGAAAAAAAAAGGAAAGCAGCAAAGACCAGGATGAGCAATCAACTTTAGGACGTGAAGTCTGCCTGGCGTCAAAGAAAAAAAAAAATCTAAAAAGAAAGGAACACAAAGAGGAACTCTACGACACAACAAAGAAGAAAAAAAAAGGACAACAATAAGAAACTCAAGACAAAGACTTCTATCAACATTACGTATGACAGCAATGAACATTTAGTGGAGTAAGAATTTTTTTTTGCGACTTTTCTCTCTAATTTTTTTTTAGTAATATTTTCTACTTGGAAGCTTTCCTTTTTACTTTACATACATTTTTTTTGGATAGAAATTTCTATCTAAATTATTTGCAAATTCTCATTTCAGTATTTCGAAGACATTTCCGTTTCTTTTCTTTCTTTCTCGTCGAATTTTCTTTCTTTTCAGTTTTGGGACCAATTTATTTTTCTTTCCTATATATATATATATATTGAATAACCAAAAGAAAGGCCAATTTTTCCATAACCATATTTTTAAGTTAACCATATTTTACGAATTGAATTTTCGCCATACATTATTTTAAACTTTCACTATTACGAGTCCATATTACACGAGACAGGCGGCTAGGCAGGGGGAAGAACAAATCCACTATCAACCGATACACATTAAAACCCCTGAAATGGCTCTGTCTGTCGGAATTTCTGATGTTTTCAGAATCGTCCCTACCTTTGACGGGAAACCCTGCGACTTAGGTAAATTTATTTCCGGGGGAGACGTTTTATTTAGATCCATAAAGAAGGCAGACCCGGATATATACGAGACATTTTTAGATCTAGTCAAAAATAGACTAGAGGGCCATGCTTACGATCTGATTAGGTATAGCCAAATCGCTAAGTGGGAGGATTTAAAAGATAAACTCGAATCGGAATATAAAGAGGAGCAATCTCGGTCGACGGCACACAATGAGTTGATTTCTCTGAAACAACGCTACAGAGAAACCGTCCGGGAATACGGCGATAGAGTCGCGAATGCTCTAAGGACTCTAAACTCTGCCACGTGTGAAATAACAGCAGTTAAAGCTATGGACAATGACAACACTAAGCCGAAAACAATAAATATTTTAAACAACGAAAACAAACACAAACACTTACTCAAACACGAAATAATAAAAAATGAAAATAATAATTTAACTAAAATAGGTACGGAAAAGGAAAACCATATAAGTACATTACAAATTCTTTTTTTCAACAATAAACATTTATTCAAACACAAAATACAAAAAAATAAAAAGTTACACAATCATTTAGGACATTTGAAATCAGTTCTTAAGAAGATTTTTGGTATTATGCATTTCTATACAATAATCATAGTAATAGGCCCAAAAAGGTTTTGGAAAATTTTCCATAAATTTAAGGAAAAGATAAACACATAACAAATGGCCTTTGTTTTATTATTCAATATATATGAAATAATCTAACAATTGTAGGAAATGACGGAAATGAAAAAAAAAAAAAAAAAAAAAAAAAAGTTAATGAGGGGGACGAAAGAAAGGAAATTTTAGAATTCATATATATTCGAACGGAAAAGGAAAGAAAGGAAATTTTAGAGGTAATATATGTATTGGAAATTTTGGAATTAATATATATATTCGAACGGAAATGAGAATTTTGAAACAATAATATTAATATTATATAATTAATATAATAAGTAATAATAACTTTTGGATAAGAAAACAAAAGGTTCCAAGGAGAAATATTTAAATTTAGTTAGGTAATATGTAATGTAAATAGACTATTTTGACTATTTTTCTAGTGTTAAGAACTTTTTGATTATTGAAAAAATTTAGTTAATATATAATGTAAATAGATTATTTTTCTAGTATTAAGAACTTTTTGATTATTGTAACCTTTGATGAAAGATTAATTTTGAAAACCTTTGTAATGTAATTGAACGAAAATCCAAGTTTTTAATTAATCTTAATTTAATATATAGTTACTAGAAAATTATTCTCTTCAAGGATAATTTTCTTTCTCGAAGAAGGGTGGGATGTTGTATTCCAGAATACTACCCTTATTAAATTTAACACTGAATCTCCTAACACATCCTTAAAAACTTCACTTAACATATATTACATTCTCACTTAATACATACCATTCATAAACATTCACAATATTACCAGTTACAGCACACTTAATAACCTGCACCTTTTTATTTATTGAAAACATAGCAACTTGGATTTTCGTTCGAATTGAATGTGAAAAGTCAAAAAGAAAAAATAGAAAAGAAAAAATATTCAGTTCAAAAAGTTCGTTTGAGAAAAAAAATTCAGTTCATAAAGTTATGTGTTTCGGGGAAGAATCTCTCAAGAAAAGTAAATAATAAAAAGCAGTATTACTAGATACAAAAGAACAAGAACATCTAGAAGAAATTCAAATAAGAAGAAATTAAACAATAAATACAAATTAACTTAATAATGACAAATAAAGTTAAAAATAAATTAAACAAGACGAATCTGTAAATGAGTGTTTATAAAAGGTCCAAAGGAAATTAAAATGGATAAAAAATAAAGAAATAAACAAAAAAGAAGAAAAGGAATAATAATAAGTCCACGCTCTTCCCTCATACCGAGGAAGCACGGCGTCCGGACCTCAACATGTGCATGAAGTCATTGATTCACCTAAACCAAAAAACGCTATCCATTTCTGAACTCGGATAACCCCCAGAATGACAATGCAATTAATTGCACATTTCGGCGTAACCATTTAACCACAAAAAGTAATCAATTGCACATTTCGGCATGACCAATAAATCAAAAGAAAAAAAAAGTAATTAAATGCACATTTCGGTGCAATCAATGAACCACGATAATTGCACAAGAATTAACTAGGTCAGTTCGCAATTGCGGATGCTGAACTGTGGCGCAAATCGACCAAGATATATCGGCTGACACCACAATTCAACGCAATTGCAAACTGGAATTGAAAATCAGAAATTAGGTCTCTGCGAAATGAAATTGCATTGTCGTAATCGGGAGGTGTTGACCCCAAGGTAACGAAAAGGGGTACAAACAGAATAGGAAGTAGTGAAGATTGAGGAGAGTTGCCAAAAAGGTCTTCGGTGAGCGGTCCAATAAGATATAGATTGTGTGAAAAGCTCGGTAGTGCAGTTGACTATGAGACAATTGTTATTGATGAGTATTTGAAAGAAGTGTCTTAATAATAATAAAGGAAACTCTCTGAACTATGATGGTTATTGATAAGTAATTGAAAGAAGTGTCTTAATAATAATAAAGGAAACTCTGTGAACTATGATGGTTATTGATAAGTAATTGGAAGAAGTGTCTTAATAATAATAAAGGAAACTCTGTGAACTATGATGGTTATTGATAAGAAATTGAAAGGAAGTGCCTTGATAATAATAAAAGCAATAATTAAAGTGTATGAGAATTAAGAGTAAAGCAAACAATAAATGTATGTAACTACTAAGACACACTGTGAACTATATTTGTTATTGAAAAGTAATTAAAAGGAAGTGCCTTAATAATAGTAAAGGCAATGATTAAAGTGAATAAGTGTTCAAAGACAAAGACAACCATTAAATATCTGTAACGGGTAAGAACCACTGTAAGTGAAGGGAAGTTTTTGTAAACTAGAGTTAAGGGAATATGTAAAGGTAAATAAAATAGAAAAAAGAGAAAAAGTAAGAGATAGGAAATAAAAAGAAAAATAAATAACTATTATAGACTTGTTTCCTTTACTGTTGGGAGTGATCTATTTATATAAATAAAAAAAAAAAAAAAAAAAAAAAAACGCGGAAACATAACTTGCGCTCGCCGAGCAGCACTTCAGCGATTTCGAGGAAGGTGGAAAATGGCTCGACGAACGGTTTGCCGCGAAAGACAAGCAGTTTTTCTCGCACGCTATTCATAAATTACTTGAAAGATGGGCGAAATGTGTAGAAGCCGATGGCCAATATTTTGAATAAAAAAAAATAATTTCCCTAGAATATTACGTATTTATTTTACCAAAAAAACCGGAAAAAACTTATTCATACAACTGATATGTACCAACCTACGAAACCACTGTATAGAAATAAATGTAAAAGATCGAATACCAAATTCTATTGAAGGGAAGGAGATTATATCTCCTGAAGACCTTTTGCTGCGAAAACTATGAGATCGTGTTTCAAGTTATTTCAAAAGTTGACGATTGTTTAACATGTCTTACGAAATAAGAGAGGTGATGAAAAATCACCTCTAATGGGAATTGGTGAAATATTCACGCAAAAGATCCTGACGGTAATGGAGTCTACATTCAGAAAATTGGATCTGCATTTGAGATATTCATGATACAATATTTACGACATATTTGCGGCAGTGCTCGAAAAAGTGATTCAAAATTGGGCGTCCAGTATACACTTGGTCAAGAACAGTGGGGATACCCATATGCGTTTTCAAAATCTACAATCTTTATCTTTCGAATGAATAAAACAATTTGATTAAGATTCAATTTTTTTTTTGTTTGCTGGTAGAAACATAGTGTGAACACGCTCCATCAATTACAACATGTGAGACATGGTTTCGACCATTTAATAATGGTGATTTGAATATGTGAAAGACAGTGAGCGCTGTGGTAGACCACAAAAATGTGAAGAGCAGCAATTGCAAAAGTTATTGGATGATGACCCAACTCAAACTCAACGGCAATTAGCGGAAGCATTACACGTGTCACAAGAAACAATCAGCAGACGTTTACGAGCAATGGGAAAGATAAATAAACTCGGTAAATGGGTCCCACATAATTTGAATGAACGTCAAATGGAAAATCGTAAAGTCGCTAGCGGCTTCAACGCCACGAAAGGAAACCATTTTTGGATGGAATTGTGACGGGTGACGAAAAATGGATTTATTATGAAAACCAGAAACGGTAGAAAAGTGACTTTCGTCTGGCGAAGCCGGTCCTTCAACATCAAGGCCAAATCTCTTCGGCAAGAAGACCATTGAGTGTCTGATGGTACAAGAGCGGTATTGTGTATCATGAACTCTTGAAGCCCGGCGAAACCGTTAACACACAACGCTATCGTCAAGAAATGATTAATTTACCGTACATTAATCGAAAGACGACCGGAATGGGCCAGAAAACATGGCAAAGTGATTTTGTTACACGACAACGCGCCGTCTTACACAGAAAAACTAGTGTGAGACACCTTGAAATCGCTTGGATGGAACATTCTTCTGTACCCGCCGTACTGCCCAGACTTGGCGCCATCTGACCATCACCTCTTCGCGTCAATGGGACACGCGTGTTAAGCGTGTCAGTGACATCATAGATAAAGATGATGTGCATGAAGTCATTGATTCACCTAAACCAAAAAACGCTATCCATTTCTGAACTCGGATAACCCCCAGAATGACAATGCAATTAATTGCACATTTCGGCGTAACCATTTAACCACAAAAAGTAATCAATTGCACATTTCGGCATGACCAATAAATCAAAAGAAAAAAAAAGTAATTAAATGCACATTTCGGTGCAATCAATGAACCACGATAATTGCACAAGAATTAACTAGGTCAGTTCGCAATTGCGGATGCTGAACTGTGGCGCAAATCGACCAAGATATATCGGCTGACACCACAATTCAACGCAATTGCAAACTGGAATTGAAAATCAGAAATTAGGTCTCTGCGAAATGAAATTGCATTGTCGTAATCGGGAGGTGTTGACCCCAAGGTAACGAAAAGGGGTACAAACAGAATAGGAAGTAGTGAAGATTGAGGAGAGTTGCCAAAAAGGTCTTCGGTGAGCGGTCCAATAAGATATAGATTGTGTGAAAAGCTCGGTAGTGCAGTTGACTATGAGACAATTGTTATTGATGAGTATTTGAAAGAAGTGTCTTAATAATAATAAAGGAAACTCTCTGAACTATGATGGTTATTGATAAGTAATTGAAAGAAGTGTCTTAATAATAATAAAGGAAACTCTGTGAACTATGATGGTTATTGATAAGTAATTGGAAGAAGTGTCTTAATAATAATAAAGGAAACTCTGTGAACTATGATGGTTATTGATAAGAAATTGAAAGGAAGTGCCTTGATAATAATAAAAGCAATAATTAAAGTGTATGAGAATTAAGAGTAAAGCAAACAATAAATGTATGTAACTACTAAGACACACTGTGAACTATATTTGTTATTGAAAAGTAATTAAAAGGAAGTGCCTTAATAATAGTAAAGGCAATGATTAAAGTGAATAAGTGTTCAAAGACAAAGACAACCATTAAATATCTGTAACGGGTAAGAACCACTGTAAGTGAAGGGAAGTTTTTGTAAACTAGAGTTAAGGGAATATGTAAAGGTAAATAAAATAGAAAAAAGAGAAAAAGTAAGAGATAGGAAATAAAAAGAAAAATAAATAACTATTATAGACTTGTTTCCTTTACTGTTGGGAGTGATCTATTTATATAAATAAAAAAAAAAAAAAAAAAAAAAAACGCGGAAACATAACTTGCGCTCGCCGAGCAGCACTTCAGCGATTTCGAGGAAGGTGGAAAATGGCTCGACGAACGGTTTGCCGCGAAAGACAAGCAGTTTTTCTCGCACGCTATTCATAAATTACTTGAAAGATGGGCGAAATGTGTAGAAGCCGATGGCCAATATTTTGAATAAAAAAAAATAATTTCCCTAGAATATTACGTATTTATTTTACCAAAAAAACCGGAAAAAACTTATTCATACAACTGATATGTACCAACCTACGAAACCACTGTATAGAAATAAATGTAAAAGATCGAATACCAAATTCTATTGAAGGGAAGGAGATTATATCTCCTGAAGACCTTTTGCTGCGAAAACTATGAGATCGTGTTTCAAGTTATTTCAAAAGTTGACGATTGTTTAACATGTCTTACGAAATAAGAGAGGTGATGAAAAATCACCTCTAATGGGAATTGGTGAAATATTCACAATTCGAATGTAAAGAACACCTCTTGTAAGGAGAAATGCAGAATATTTGAGCAACGATATGAGTTCAAGAGAAATTTGATTCATCGAGCGTCCCTTCCACAGGAGTAGAGCTGGAGCAGGTATATCAGGAAGTGCTATCTTGACTGTGAAATGTTCAAGTAGGTAAGCTTCGTCAATCGCGTTCGTGTTTGGACGGTTAGTAATTGCAAGCGATGAAATATTATTGTGACGCATATGACAATCGGTACTAGAATATTCTAGAAAGTACTGGAAAACTGGAGACTATGAGCAATAGAAAATTCGAGGCTATGGAACGGACGGAAACGAAACACCAAATCAGAATGAGGAAAAACGGTATAAATACGTCGCACGCAGGTCGGGAAGATAAGTAAGAAGTAAGCAGTAAAAGACGCGATAAGTACGGAAGCGATGTCAAGAAATCGTTAAGTGTACGGTAAAAGTAACGGTTGTTATTAACGGACTAATAAAGTGTTATATTAATTCGAAATCGATTTAACGGCTCTTATTTATTAAAAATAATTAATCCAGCGAACCCTAAAAGCTCGCTACATTATTTTCCGAATCTACCGAACCGATTTCAATAAACTCTAGTGTGTTTTTTTCATGAACACTTAATGGCCGGCCACTAATAGTTGTTCCGGCTATGGCACATGTGTTGTGTGAAGAGCCGTTAAAGTTGTTAACATGTCGTACGTAATAATTTACCACAATTTGGCCAACAAATCAGTAATCAACAATGGGACACGGACTTTTTCGAGGAATTGGCTTAGGCGGGCGAGGAGCATTTAAAAAAATTGTTGAACTCTCAGAGAATGTACAAATGATTTTAAGTTCACAGGTATACCGCAAACCTACAATTGTAAGAGTAATCAAGTGGCGAAGATTAAGATGGGTCGGGCATGTGGCGTGAATGGGCAACGATAGGACCGTGCGTAGAATTCTTGACGGTAGACCAACGCGAAAGATACCGACAGGACGGCCGCGACGGAGATGGGGGGACAATGTTAGGTTTGACCTTGAGGAGATCGGATCGGATGGTCAAACGAGGAAGGAGAGTGCACAGGACAGGGAACGATGGCGGTGTCAGTCGGTGAGGTCATGAACTTCCGGGTTCCTACAGGGCAATAAATAGTTATAGGAATTATCTAGTATATGTAGTAATAGGAATATAAATAATAGGAATTATCTAATAAAGCAGCGGAGAAAACAGAATTCTTGACAATGTGTATTGTTAGTCCTTCTACTTTGTAGGCACTCAGAAGACACTGAAATCTAGCACTCTGAGAGGTTAATAGACACGTTTTTTTTTTTTTTTTTTGAACAATTGCAAATAATAGAACTTTGGAAGGGTGGAGTTTTAAATAATTCGTGTTCTGTTTTTGAAAAGCAGCCCCAGATTATTTCTGTTTTGAGTGCGTACCATTGGGCGCTGAATTGCAAATTAATCGGGTGGTCATGTGAGACACCAATAAATTGAATTTTTGAAAACATACAACGAATATGAAAGTAAATCAGCAATGGTTGAATAAAAAGAACCGCTATAGGAGTTACCTATTATAATAGCGACCCCACGGAATAGTCTAGTTGGCTGCGAATAAGCGTTAACGAACTGATGGTATGTCATCATACCACTGTGGCTTTTGGCCTCATTTACCGTAGCCGGGTAAACAAACTGCGAAAACTGCGGGTTTTTTTTTTATTTTTTTTTATTAGACTTCTCTCGGGAGAGGCGAACCTATAGCGCCGGGTGGGCGCCCCGAGATGCCATCAAATAACTTTTGCAGTTCTTTTTGAGCAGTTACAGGTTGTAACGCCCCGAGAACACTTGCGTGGGAAGGGAGATCCACAGCTTCCCCGCTCTGTAACGGAACGAGTTCTGAAGCAGGGATGTTCGCTCCGTCGGGATATGAACTACAAACGGGTGCGACCCGTCGGATTGTCTTGTGGAGCGCATATAAGCCGAATTGCGTGGAACAATACCAAGATCTCCGAAGAACAGTACCCGTGATAGTATCTGTAAAACAGACAGAGGTCGGCTACGCGCCTTCGATGTGATAGCGACTGTAGTCCCGATGTCAACGCCGAGTCCCCGATCAGGCGGATCGCTCGTCTCTGTATGCTCTCAAGTAGGTCGAGGGTATGTTTAGGAGCCGAGCTCCAAACATGAGAGCAATATTCGAGCGCGGGTCTAATTTGGGATTTATATAGGAGAAGAAGTTGGGCCGGAGTAAAATATTTTTTAGCTCTAAAAAGATAGCTCAGTTTTCCTGAGGCTGATCTGGCGATACTCGACACGTGTTTATGCCATGATAAATTCCCACAGACCACGACGCCGAGCAATTTCAAACTTTCCCCAGCCTCGAGGGCCCGGCCATTCATCATCAGCTGTGGAACCGATGATCCACTTTTCTTTGTGAATGTTGTATGTTGTGTTTTCGCTGCATTGAAGTCGACGAGTTTGGCCCATCCCCACTGCAGGTCCCTATCTAGATCCTGATTTAGAGAGTCAATCCCTCTACATCTCAGCTGATGCGACGCAGATGCACCAATCGGCCGAGCACTCGAAAAGGAGGAAACAAGCGTACTATCATCCGCAAAACTGAACACTTTGTTATCCGTTGTCTCCCACAAATCATTTATGTGAAGCAAGAACAAGGTTGGAGCCAAAATAGAACCTTGGGGCACCCCTGAATTAACAGGTCATAGATCCGAACACTCGCCGTCCACAACAACCTGGATCGATCGATTCTCGAGGAAGCTCCTCGTCCAGTCGCAAAGCTGTTGGGAAAGTCCATATGAACGAAGTTTGCTCAGCAATGCCCCGTGTCACACGCGGTTAAAAGCCTTGGAGATATCCAATGCGACTGCCCTTGACTCACCATGCTGTTCAATCGCAGATGTCTATATATCGGTTATAAGTGTCAAAAGGTATCCCGTGGACCGCCTGCCACGGAATCCGTATTGGCTCATTCAGAAGTCCGTTGCACTCCAAATACTTAACCAACTCTGTATTGTTGACTTTTTCCATTACCTTAGATAAAATAGACAGTAATGTTATCGGGCGGTAATTTTGTGGGAGACACCTTTTTCCCGTTTTTGGGATTGGCTGAACTCGAGCGGTTTTCCAGCAGGCAGGAAAGGTCCTCCGTGCATAGGATAAGCGGAAGAGTCTACCAAGAACCGGCGATAGTTCTGGAGCACAGTTCTTAAGGGCTATTGCTGGTATTCCGTTCGAGCCGGTTGCCTTCCTACAATCCAGTTCACGTATAATGCGTCGAATAGTACGCGGACGAAATCTCACATCGCGCATGGAAGACCGTACCGGCGCGATCACTGGTGGCTCCAAAAGGACGGGATCGAGGTTTGAATTCGCGGAAAATAAATTCGCGGGTATTGTGTTAATAACTTTTTCTGTTCATCAATTTTCTTACTAAAGTTTTCAGCTCCAATAACTTATCGAATCATATCGAGCTTAACGGAATAGGGAGACTGATATGGGTATATGAAGGAATCCTTGCAAGCGGTTTTTTTTTTTGTTTCTACTTCCGAAATAAATACTCAATTTAAATTAAATGCGGTGTATCACCATTGTTGCCGCAGGGCTAATAACCTTGCCCGGAAAAACAAATTATTATGGAAATTTTAACAAGCCTTAGACTTGTTATATAAGGCCAAGACCGGATCCCGGTTGTAGTGCCGATAATGATGATGATGTATCACCATTCACCCAAGACTCTTAGGTCGGCATCCGTTTTCTTGTCCGTAAATAATAAAGTCAAATTTTATCCGTCGTACAAAACGACTACTTTACCTGTAACACAATACATTACACACAACTGTCCAAAGAAACATTTTACCTAACATACCTTTCAGATTGATGCAGTATAACTTTCATATAATAAATATTAAACAATCAACAATAGACCTTACCTATGTTCTCTGCATCTTGCTCAGCAGGCACTTCGAAAACGCATTTAAGTTTTGCATCCATTAATTGCTCGGACTTAGCCTCTCTCCACTGTAATGGGTAATAAAATAAAAACGTATTACATACATTTAAAAAAGATCATCTAATTAATATTTAAATTTACCAGTTTGGCATAGTCTGTATCACCTTCTGGAGCTACTAAACTTTGCACCATAAACTTATGTTTATTTTTTTCACTTGGATCATAAACAAATGCTTGCAGACAAACTGTAAATTTAATTTGTATTGTAAATTTTAAATTTTATAAGTATGTTAAATGTTAAAAGGAAAACGTGTAAAAGCAAATACTCACTTTCTACTTTTGTATTAGACCTCGGCAAAACAGTTCCAAAATTTGGACGAACACAGTATTTTTTAGGAGCGGTAGTTTTAATTTTGAAGAGAACAATATAGTCTGTTGGATTCGTTAATTTCATTACTGTTATAACGGGCTTCGTAAAAGGACCTAAAAAAAAGAACAAGTATTAAAAAACAATGTCTGCATATTTCAAATCGGCAATTGTTATCTAAAATTATTATGTTATAAGGTTGATAATATCTTTTCTTCCTTTTTCCACCATTTAGCGCAACCTTTCAAGGGGTCCTACGAAAACTGCGGATATTGTGCCAATAACTTTCTGCTTCTCAATCTTCATAATAGAATTTTCTGTTCGAGCAACTTATTGTACCATAGTGATCTTAATGGAATCTGCATTAATTCATATGTGGCCTGTTATCATACGAATAGAAAGAGCAACATGGGTATATAAAACAATGCTATAACCATGCCAGATGTTGAAAATGACTTAAAACGGAAAAATTTGAGCACCAATGCTCTATAATTATTAGATAATGCTCCATGTTACCCACAAGATTTGAGTCATCCCAATGTTAAAAAGGGATGGGAGCGAACATACAGGGCAAAGTCTCTGATTGCTTTCAACCCGGCGAAGGCCAGGACGATCCTAGTCCCTGCTCAATCCAAGTTGACATACAGTCCTTACGTGACATCCCTGGATAGCTACTTTGACACCCACCAAGTAGTGAAACAATGCATGCAGCGACATCCTGAGAAAGGTTGGCGCAAAGCTAATAACCTTGCCCAGAAAAACAAACTATTATGGCAAATTTATCAAGCCTCGGATATAGACCGGATACACGACCACGACCACGGAAACGAAAATGGCTAAACGATATGAGAATTTTCTCAGGGAACGTCCGCTCACTATACAGAGCACGAGCTGCACAGCAGCTACCCGGTGCCCTATCCGAATATAAGGCTGACATAACAGCATTACAAGAAATAAGATGGACGGGGAGTGGTGTTATTCAAAGAAACGAGTATGACATTTATTATAGCTGTCATGGAAAACACCATGTGCTGGGGGTAGGCTTTCTCATCATCATCATCGTCATCATCGGCACTACAACCGGGACCGGTCGTTGCCTTATTTACCAAATCTCTCCACCGGTCCCGATTTCGAGCCGATGCCATTCAGTTTGGCACTCCCAGGCTCTGGGCGTCCTGGTCTACGCCATCCCTCCGTCGTAGACAAGGTCTGTTGCGGTGTGACCTTGCACGTGCTCGTAGTAGGCTTTCTAGTCAGCCAAAAACAGAAGCCTGCCATTATTGGCTTTAATGCAATAAACGAAAGGCTATGCAGTCTTCGCGTGCGAGGCAATTTTAAGAACATAAGCCTCATAAACGTTCAAGGACCTACAGAGTAGTCTCCTGACGACGAAAAGGAAGAATACTATGAGAAAGTCAACGGGCCCTCAATGCCTGCCCAAGATACGATGTGAAAATCGTTCTTGGTGATTTGAATGCAAAAATAGGTCGGGAACCGGTTTTCAGGCACTACGTAGGTTCCCATAGTTTGCATGAGAACACTAAGGCCAATGGACTACGAGTCATCGAACTGGCAGCATCAAAAAACTTGGTCGTTGCGAGTGCCAGGCTTTCCCGTAAAGATATCCACAAAGCCATCTGGGTATCACCTCGCAACCAAATTGATCACGTGTTGATAGATCACCGCCGCTTATCGAGCCTGATGATGGTATGAACGTACCGAGGTGCCAACGTTGACTCGGAACACTATCTGGTTGGTATAGTTTTCCGAGCGCGAATGGCCTTACGGAGACGTAATGCATCCCCGAATCAGGTTCGAATCAACACGGCTGCCTTACGCAATGAGAATACCAGTAACAGCTTTGGTCATGCGCTGAGACTTGCCCTCGAAGAGCTTAACGGAAGAAGATTAAGTCCTGGGACCAGTATGCCGTGCGTAGAAGAGAAATGGACACGCTTAATAATACTGTCATTAGTACTATCAGCTCCATCTTAGGCAGTAGTCGTAGAGGTCGGAGCGACTAGTTTGATGATGAGTGCAAACTAGCGACTGAACCTAAGAATGCTGCATACCGGGCAATGCAGCAGTCTCATGGGACGCGGGTACGCGAGGAGAAATACAAAGAGCTCAGAAGATCTGAAAAAAGATTTCACAGACAAAAGAAAAGTGCATAGGAAAAAACCTTGTCTGTGAGATAGAGAAAAGTAGAGAGCGAGGTCCGCATCAGGTGCGGAAGTTCTACCAAATAATCCGCAGTATGACGCGGTACACACCACGCTGCACTTACTGCAACGATAAAGAGCGTAATCTGATCACCGACCCTGAAAGCATTCTGGAGCGATGGGAAGTGCACTTCAATAAATTGCTAAATGGTCAGCTCACTAAAGAATTGGAGGCTCAAACAATGCAAAATCAAGACCAAATGTTGCCGCCACCAAGCAGTGAGGAAACAGTAAAAGCCATAAGACAGCTGAAATCAAATAAAGTCCCCGAAGCTGATTGCGTACCAGCTGAGCTTATCAAATAAGGAGGGACAGCGTTACATCACGCTATTCTTGAGTGCTACGGTAGACTCCGGTGGGCGGGACACCTAGCTCGAATGAGCCTGCGCGGAAGGTCCTTTGTGGCAGGATGTATGGAAGGAGACAGCGTGGCAGACCTTGTCTGTGATGGAGTGATGGTGTAGACCAGGACGCCCAGAGCCTGGGAGTGCCAAACTGGATGACATCGGCTCGAAATCGGGACCGCTGGAGAGATTTGTGAAATAAGGCCAAGACCGAATCCCGGTTGTAGTGCCGATGATGATGATAAGTGTACTGCATCGGAAGGGACTTTATTTTAAGGCGATAAAAATAAATGTTGATGATTCATTCAAATTTGTTGTTTTATTGAGAAATTCCGGGGAGACAATTGACGGAATGTATAGGCTGTAAGGCGCAAATAAAACTCACATGCTAAGGAAACCTTCTCGTCACTTACTACTTATTTGTTATTTCGGGTACATTGCTTGCCTCCACCCACAGTAAGGGGCAAATCAAACGGAATGAATTTCTTTTTACTTTTAGGTATTGCGAACCGTTTCCCCCACTGGTGGTAAGGAACAGTTCGCAAAATGTAGAAACCTAGGTGGATCGGTAAAGATATCGCAGTACATTGAACCGGCGGTTTCCTTTGGCTGAACGGATAGAGTACTCAGCTCAGTGAATCTTCTGCTCCAGCCAGAGAACCCTTAATGCCATCTCCTAGGGGATCAATGGAAAACCCCACTGATTAGTATCCCTTTTATGTGCTCCCTTCCTGTAAAACTGAAGTATTACTTTACCATTTTTGATTTCTCTTGAATTTTCATGCCGATGAAACGATGTTTTCCAATAGGGATTTGACAACTTATTTGTGAACGCACCTTTTCACTAATCATCGAACTGTCACTGTCAATTTATTCAGTAAACTCAGTAAACTCAACCTTTTCATCATGGTTAAGTACACGAATGAACAAAATTTACTACCGAAATTTGGAGTCCGGTGACCGCAACTTTAAGAGCGTTAACTCTCATTTTCGATCGTAATTCTCGCCCTAGTAGACAGGCAATAACAAGTTTAGTGCAAAAATTTGAGTCTACATATTCGTTGTGTGATGTTGCCGTGCCAGTCAGACAACGGGTTGGTCGAAGTGTCGAAAATATCGCTGCCGTTCAGGCGTCCGTAGCAAACGATCGAAATCAGTCAATTCCATGGCATTCTCAAGAATTGGGCATCGCTCAGACCGCTTTATGGCGAATTTTGCGTAAGGATCTTGATTTACACCCATACAAGATCAAGCTGACTCAAGACTTGAAGCCGATGAACAATTTGAAGCGACGTACGTTCTCCGATTGGGCTCTGGAAAAGATGCGCCAAGATGATGAATTTCATCGCAAAATCATCTTCAGTGACGAAGCTCATTTTTGGCTCAATGGGTTCGTCAATAAGCAAAACACGCGTTATTGGTCAGGTGAAAATCCACATGTGCTTCATGAATCACCAATTCATCCACAAAAAATATCTGTTTGGTGCGGTTTGCATGCCGGCGGCGTCATTGGACCATATTTTTTCGTTGACGATAACGATCGTCACGTTACTGTGAATGGCCATCGTTATCGCGCCATGATTACCGATTATTTTTGGCCCGAATTGGAAGAAATGGACTTGGGCGACATGTAGTTTCAACAGGACGGTGCCACAAGCCACACAGCACACGATACAATCGATTTATTGAAGAGTAAGTTTGATGAGCGTGTTATCTCAAGAAATGGGCCAGTCGGTTGGCCGCCTCGTTCGTGCGATTTAACGCCTCGACTATTTTCTTTGGGGCTACGTCAAGTCATTGGTCTATGCCAACAAGCCGACAACGGTAGAAGAGCTCTGAGCCAACATTGAACGCGAAATCGCGGCCGATATGTGTGGCCGAGTCATCGAAAATTGGGTCCAACGAATCGATCGCTGCAAACTCGTCCGCGGTGGCCATATGAACGAAGTCGAGTTCCATTCATAAATGTTTTGATTGTACTTCAAGCCGATAATTAAGTTTTTTGAAATATCTCAAATGGTTTGCGTTTTATTCAACAAAAAAAAGTTGTCAAGTCCCTATTGGAAAACCCGATAGTAAACCATGTCAACCTTAATACCAAAGTTTTTTTCTTTTTTCTTTTTTGGTACATCGATCTTACATGGACCTGATTGCGGTCTCAATGAACTGGTCCTGGAGTGCGGCAACAATTCAAAGGGAATATTTGAGTTCCGTCACAACCTCACTACTAACGCTACAAACAGCTACCACACCTCGCGCAACGAGTTCGAATATTTCAAACAAAGAATTATTGTAAACTAAATGTAAAACTACTAATAAAGTCATAGTTATATATTGAGCTTCGATTAAAATTATTAATGAAAAATGAACTATAAAAGATATCAAAAGAAGTGGTTTAACATTCACCCGCTAAATGTCAAACTTCTGCCAAATGGCAAAATGTCATCAATTAAAAGGATAATTATTTGGTGACCAAAGACCTACTGCAAGGCCTGGAAAGTGAATTTGAATTTTTAACTAAATTCGATATTAAAAAACTTTGTTTGTTTTGCGAGAGCAAGGATTTCGTAAAGGAAACAACGGTCGAACATAAGCAACAGTACAAGGAAATTGATCGAAACAAAATATTTTTGGCAATTAAAAGTCAGCACAAAAATATAATCCCTTCGTCCAATATTTCGAAAAGGAACGCACAACATTGTGATAAAAACGAAAACCGAAACTACTATGAAATATGATTTGTTAAACAGGATACGTTTATATAAATAAAAACTCCCTTATTCCCTCTCGCTTCCTCTAATATCTTGATAGATAATCCAGAGCCCATAAAACCTCGTCCAAATATCGAACTGACATCATCCACAACGAATAAGGAAAAAGACGCAATCACCTGCAGGCAAACGAAAAACTAAATTGCGCGTAAGTGCAATAAATAACCTTCGTCGAGCCACTAACCCGATTTCGGTGTAGCCCTTTTTTACATTCACAAAACTGTACACAATGCAACACACAAGGGACGCCTGAATTAGAGACCAGTAGTAAACGTCTTTGCGTATCCTTAAAAATAGTCTTTCTACAAAATGTGTGTCAATATATTTGTAGTGTTTTAGGAAAATGTATCCCATACAAAATATTGTTCTGGTTTCTATTCTGTTTCGAATGCAGAGAATCATACCATCAAATGCAACATCAAATTTCATGAATTAATTGCCACCAAATCTGAAAATCGATTTTCTCCCCGAAAATAGAAAAAACCAAAACCAAAGTCCCAGCTGCACAGATGGGCCAACACAAGTATAAGAACAACAAAAATGAATGCATACTTTTTAATTAGTTTTTCCACAACTAAACGAGGATTTTATTCAATGTTCGATAAACTATCATTTTCCAAATCCATATAACAAAATACTTGTAGTACTTGTCGAAGACACAATTTGATTTGTGGGTATTATGGTTCTCATCGAACGATACGAATTATTGAACTTTGTCAAGGGGCGAGGCGAGGTAACAAGAATTCCCATTGGAACCAAAAACAAAAAGTAAACCACAGTGGAAAAAGCGATAAAATTATTTTTTTTTAGATATTGGAATTGGTGAATTGACATGAGTTAATGAATTGAATGAAATTGTTACATACCACGGAATCGCAATTCGTTGGCTGGCTCAATAACTAAGATACCTTCAGTTTTTTCCATTTTAGATTTGTTTCGTTTTTTTCTTTCAGCTCAAGTCTGTTTGCAGGTATTCTTATTTATATAGATTAATTCAAAACGCACGGAATATACTATTTTACACTCTAAAGAAAGCTTCAAATTAATAACTTTTCGTTTAATTTCGTTAGTTTTTTTATTGATGAAATTTGCCCCGGTCTTCCGCTATATGCTCCAGCTTTTTGGCAAGAAATTTAACGCATGCGTCATATTTTGAGAAGAAATTCGAAATTGATGGACGTGTGACGTCAAAAACCAATATGGAGAGTAATATATTCGAATTAGACAAATATATTGGTGGTGCCAGACCGTGGTAATACAACTGCTTAAAAATTCTGGATTCAATAATTTCAAAATATATATGTTACTAATTTTATTCAATAATTTCAAGGCCTAGGTTGTTTTGGAAAGAGTAAAAAATTTTTGCAAACGAAAATTGACAAAATGTATTGTACTTGAAATACTTGATTTGATAACTGAAATATTTTACTTAGTTTTATTGACCGGTTAATGTATTAATAACTCCAATGTTAATTTTCAAGTAATACGTATTTTTAACGACATACTTATCTAATAAGTTTTTATATTTCAAAACATATAGAAGCATAATCAGATTTTGGGTGTAATTCTTTTTAGTACTTACCTCTGATTTTTTTATTATTATTTTGAAACCAGGAATAATTAGGTAAAGTGGCAGTTTGATAAGTCAGTGACTTTTTGAATGTCCCACCCAGTAACTTTAAATACAGGCAGGGGTGGGGGCGAACGTACAGGGCAAAGTCACTGATTGCTTTCAACCCGGTGAAGGCCATGACGATCCTTGCCCCTGTGCAATCCAAGTTGATATGCAGTTGTGGCGTGGAAGTATTGTGCCTAACACGGACACTCCGTTCACTTCCATCCCCATCGATAAAAAGTTCAGCCGCAGCATGAATGAACGAAACGCCGCCATGTTTGTTCACAACCAACAAACTGAACACCAAAATACGGAACGAACAACACAGAAAATAACGCAGGGCACAGGAACCGCTGCCGGAAAATTAAACACACTGGTTTGGTTTAATAGTTCAGGAGCACTGTTTATTTATTTTAAGTTATTAATGGTTTGGCGCAAAACAAGCTACTTTAAAAAAATACGCACTATTAATGTCTCCGCTAGTGTAGACATCACACTTTATCGGACTACGGACGGAGGATATTGGCGTTTGCCATTTTGCACACACACGACCGGGGCTGAAAACCTGGCTACGAGATGTACGCATCCTCGGCGCGCAACGAGGAGCGGAAGACGAAGACCCGACCGGTTCGGTCGGGTGATGGAAAACGACTCAATCGAGGGTTAGAATCTGGTTCTTGATTCACCCTCGATTCGGTGGTGGTGGATATCCTCTCCACTAAGGATATGTTTTACCTACCACAAGAGAGACATAAAGTCTCTCTTTGTGGAACAGAAAACCAGATCTCGTAATGCAGATCATGGTGGTGTGTGTGATCGTTCAGATCTGTGTTGTTTACACGTGCTCGAAGGCAATGGGTAAACGAAGCAGACAGGCGCTAAAGACAAAAGGGAGAAACGACCAAATGCACCGTTCGGTAATGCGGGTCATTGTTTACGCGATGTATCGTCGCTACGATCATCTGTTAGTTGAAGTGGTACGCGTTTCGTTGGCCGCCGATGGACGGTCACAACGAACAATGCTGTCGCAAAGGAGAGAGAGCAGCGCGGTCAATGTAGAAGAGCATGTCACAAATTGAACTGGAACCAATTAATACTCGTAATAACACGTTGTCCTCTATTGTAATGTCAAGTTGTTCTTTATTTCTTAAGGAACGCTATTATGCACAATGAATGGTATTTTGCGGATGGCAACGACTGGAAATGGTTTACTATTCCGTTTGGCGGTGTGAGCGCCGCGAAGGTTGATTGCAGACTGACTCATTGGGTATAACTGCCAATTCAAAAAGGGACGCTATGACCTCATCGATGGTGACAATCGGCTAGCTGGTGCCAGCTGCTGCGCAACTGGTATACACTGCGAATGTACTAGATTTCTCCAGTACATTCCAGCACATTCAATTGCCAATCCGCAACACATCATCATCATCGGCACTACAACCGGGATTAGCAAGTTATTATTTAGCAAGTTGATCTGGGTCGGATTTGTAAGGTCGCAACCCACGATCAATGGCCACGTGATGACTGGTGATGGGTCTCGCTATGTCGAGGCCAGTGATGGTGAAAGGTGATGCGCCCGTTCGAAGTTAGTAGCCGGCGGGATGCAGCCGCTGACGTGTGAGGCTATCGCGTGGAGTGTGGTGCGATGTCGTCCCTGGCACTGTCCGCGTGGCTTGGCGGAATGGCAGTCACGGGCCAAGTGCCGTCCGGAGTCGTTGGGGTGCAGCCTCTGTTGATGCCCTGAGAGGCGTGCTTTCTTGTTGGAGTTCGAGAGACCGCTGGTTGCTGAAGAGCGCCGCCCGCCAAGTGGGGCATTGCGCGCTCCCGGTCCTGTTTTGGTGGCTGCACGTAGCAGCGGTTGGCCTGGGTAGTTTTGGACCCGAGCAGGAGCTTGACCAAGTGGTGTCCTGGGTGTGGTGGGATGCCTTGAAGTGTTCGAGTGGGTAAGCTCCTGATTCCTCGATTGCCTCTTGCCCCTGCAATGGTTCAGCGGGTCTTGTAGTTGGGTCGCGCAAGTGATCGGTGGCTGGTAGTTGCATGGGCCTCGTAGGTGGCCTCTGGGGCCGATGCCGGCGAGACCTCCTTTTGGTATTCTGATGGGAGCTGTGATCATCAGTCGTAGGGTCGGCCAGTTCCTCTGGGTCGGAGTTGTAAATTCGCAACCCACGAGGAATGGCCATATGGTAGCTGGTGACAGGGCTTGTCAACTTAGGCTGGATGATATGGTGGGTGCTGCGCCTGTTAGCACCCATCCCAGTTCAGTGGACTGCGCGACGAGGCCGGAACGTGGGTCCTTCCTTAGACCCTCCAGAATGAGAGTGGGGTACATGTCTCCCCCAATAATCATGTCCAACTTATCGGCGGAGGCGATGTTTGGATCTGCAAGTTCCAGATCCACCACGAACGAGTGATCCCTCATCGTTGATTGTGGTGGTGGCTCATACGCTGATAGCCCTGACAGGACGAAGGGCCTCAGTGTCCATTGTTTGGAGCCGTGGGGGCGAGGAGTGATGTTGATGGCGGTTTGAGTCCTTGTGGCAAGGCCACGGGTACCCCTAACACCGTAGATGGGAACGGATGATGCTTGGCGTCGGAGGTGCAACCTTCGGGCTAGTGACGACGAAATGAAGGTGCCGCTGGAGCAGGGGTCCAGGAGTGCACGGACTTCAATTCTCCGTTGGTTCTCCGACTTCACAGTGACTTTCGCTGTTGGTAGCAACGCGGAATGCTGTGAAGGGGTGCTGACTGTGTGTGCCCAGGCCCCTTCATGACGGTCGATCCGGGGGGCGGATCCTTTGGCCCGGGGCGGAGGTGAGATTGTCCCGTCGATGGCGGTAGTCAAGACATGCAGCAGAGTGTGATGTCTCCGCCGGCATCGACGGCACGTCTTGCTGGAATGGCAGTCGCGTAAGCGGTGGCGACCCAAACATTTGGTGCACAGGTTTCTTTTGTGTGCGAAGGACATCCGACGGCCAGGTGTGAGTGATACGAAGCCCTCGCAAGCGTAGATAGGGTGTGAGGCCCCGCAGAATGTGCATGGAGCCTGTTGCCTTAGGGATTCCGGCGGTAGTCCGTGTATCGGGACACGGGTCTGGTTGATCATTGGGCCGGCGGCATTCTGGTCTGTTTCTTGGTCGGGGCTCATCGGTCTGGGGTGCGGTTCCTATCCACTGGCTTGGTGGAGACCATTGACAGCTGCACTGGGGGCAGCTCGATCGGGTGGCGGCGATTGGCACTGTTGGCCATGATTGTGGAGGCTGAATCGAGAGCGTGCTGGGCCTCGAGGAGCTTCGTCTGTTCCTCGAGGTATACTTCTTCGGTCTCGCCGATGAAGTCCTCCGCGAAGTAGTGATGCTGTTGGTACTCAGGGGGCGCCATGTAAATGATTTGGTTATGCTACCTGCGGATGGCTTCCCATTCGGTGTGGAGGTCTCGTTTTGTGGTTTCTATGCTGGTAGTCGTTAGTTGTCCCTTTTCCTGCATGTTGAGGAAGGTGCGAGCGATGGTAGTCTGTGCGCGAACTGAGCGGCGATGAGTTCCTCAATCGTGATTTGTTCATTGATAGGTTGGTTGGGTTCATTGTCCTTCTGGGGTGGTTCCGCAATGGTTGTCATTACGGCTTCGGTGTCCCTACGGGGGGAATTTTCCGGGTGCATCATCCGTGATGACGATCCGGGTGGGGGGCCGGGCGACATGCGCATGTCAGGTGTTGGTGGTGTTTCCGGGCGCCGTAAAGATGGCCGGAACATCATTGGCGGCGAAAGACTTGCTGGCGGGGAGATGGTCGGTGCACCAGTGCGAGGAGCATCGTTATCAGGTTTCGGCGTCGAATCACTTTCCCCGTCACCGGTTTCACTCGATGTATCACTTTCTTCCTGCTTGTCACTCTCACTGTGGTTAGGCTTAGAGTCCTGTTCCTTTCCCCGTTTCCTTTGAGCACTCTCCGTTTCCTTCAAGGATTCACCAGCATTTTGTCCGGATATCGCCAGCATTCGCTGCTGCACTGGGCGCAGCTTCGGTAGATCGGCTTCTACCTTTGCCTGTGGTTTCCTTTCACATATTTTTGTTGCCAAGTCCTTTTGACTCAATCCTTTCCCTTGTCGTCCCTGTTGAATGATCTTGCCGACTTTTAAAGGTATTTTTTCATGTTGAAGTTCTTCAGTTTCCCTGTCCAATTTAGCCGAGTTTTTAGTGTTGATGTGCTGCTTATTAGTACCGGCACCAAATTTCTGTTGAGTATCCGCTTGAACGCCCTGACGACGTGCCTGATTAATAGCACTTTTCGTTTTTAGGGCAGGTAATTTCGGAGCCCGTTTACGTAAAACCGTAACTGTGTCCCAATCAGACATCTTGTGTTTGTTTCACAGACGATTGGATTGAAAATTAAATTGATACTTCAGCAAATTTTGCTGCTTGCTTGATTATGAATAACAGATACAAAACGTTTAGTAATACCTTCAGATCCTACAGATATTATGATTTCAGGAATGTTTCAGCTTCAGTTCCTTGATTTGTGTCGAGGTGACTGGCAGTTGTCGATCTAGTTGCAGTGTCTAGGACTGATGGTGCACTATCTGTAGTGTGTTGTGGTTTTGGCCCTCTTTTGGCGGCGATGATGTCCAATTTTCAATGCTCGTTCTATTTTCAGGTGACGTAACCTTTCCTTTCAGTTTTGTATGGATAGATACATCTGTATGTACTTTATTTAAGGGATGATATTAAAGTGGTCAAACTTTAAGGGCACTTCGAAGTTTTAATGATCTTCTGACGTATGTGCCTGTCACAGGTATGTTGGGCCGCGAACTGGGCGGCGATGGTGTAGATCCAAATAGGCACTGGATCCGGCTCGAAGGACCAGAAAATGTTAGTTGAAGTGGTACGCGTTTCGTTGGCCGCCGATGGACGGTCATAGCGAACAATGGCTGTCGCAAAGGGGAGAGAGCAGCGCGGTCAATGTAGAAGAGCACGTCACCAATTGAACTGGAACCAATTAATAATAACACGTTGTTCTCTATTGTAATGTCAAGTTGTTCTTTATTTCTTAAGGAACGCTATTATGCACAATGAATGATATTTTGCGGATGGCAACGACTGGAAATGGTTTACTATTCCGTTTGGCGGTGTGAGCGCCGCGAAGGTTGATTGCAGACTGACTCATTGGGTATAACTGCCAATTCAAAAAGGGACGCTATGACCTCATCGATGGTGACAATCGGCTAGCTGGTGCCAGCTGCTGCGCAACTGGTATACACTGCGAATGTACTAGATTTCTCCAGTACATTCCAGCACATTCAATTGCCAATCCGCAACACATCATCATCATCGGCACTACAACCGGGATTAGCAAGTTATTATTTAGCAAGTCCTGAGGCTTGTTAAATTTTCCATAATGATTTGTTTTTTTTCGGGCAAGGTCAATAGTCTTGCGCCGGAGGCTCCCCGACGGGGATTCGAACCCCGGTCTCCGGTGTGACAGGCGTGTATACTAACCACTATACTATCGAGTCGCTACAATAGACGTTGGGAAAAGGTGCTAATGGGATTGGTGGCCGAACGAATCCCTTGCATGCCTTTGTATATTCCGGGTAATTAGTTGCGGCAGGGAAAGAAATTGAAGATTGTTTGTTAGTGGGAAAACAAACGATGAGTTGGATCTTATCCATGTTTACATGCGTAGAAATATGGTTTATGGCATCTCCGACTGGTACAGGAACCTAGTCCTTGTTTGTACTAGAAAATTATAGAGGATCCAGTTCCGATGATAATAATTGGGATGCGGGAATTATTTGTCGATTATACAAACGAATCGCGGGTCGGTTTATTCCAGCTGTAAAAACAAGCTGTCCGACATAGGATTTTAACACAGACAAAGGGTGCTGACTGGCTTGGGATTCATGATGCCATATGCACTTTAAAGAATTATTTCTAGGAATTTTCGATAATGTGTTGTATGCATTAAATGTTCTTGTAAAAGGAAATGTTTCAGGTATGCTGGTTGGAGATTGCAGTGCAGGTGCGGGAAAGCTGAAATTTGGCTGGGGTTCCTGAAAAGGTAGAAAGAAATTCTTACAGTGAATTTGTATGCGAAGGGATGCATGAAAGGTAAGTTTTCTTTTCCAGGGACTTTTTTGATTACAGATTTGATCTCTTTAATGCGTGAAGCATTTAAGATGCTAATGCGATTGGATTAGTGAAATTAGGAGATTGGGTGGAAGTTATGGGGGTTTTTCAGGAAAGCGAACCGTGAGGTTTGGCGGAACCGCCACACAGTCTCTACGAGACACCCCTAGATAGCTACTTTGGCACCCGCCAAGTAGTGAACCATTGCATCCAGCAATATCCTGAGAAAGGTTGGCGCAAGGCTAATAATCTTGCCTGGAAAAAGAAATTATTACGGACAATTTAACAAGTCTCTGATATGGACCGGATACCGGTGGAGACTTTTTTTTTTATTAGACATGACATTTTTTTTTATTAGATATGACCCCAACGGAGATTGCCCAAGTAATCGACAAATGATTGAACCACAAAAAAACGCAAGGTGTGTACAAGGAATTTTTTTTATTAGACTTCTCTCGAGTGAGGCGGGCCTATAGCGCCGAGTGGGCGCCACGAGATACCACCAAATAACTGTTGCAGTTCGTTTTGAACAGTTGCAGGTTGTAACGCTCCGAGAACACTCGCGTGGGAAGGGAGTTCCACAGCTTCCCCGCTTTGTAACGGAACGAGTTCTGATGCAGGGATGTTCGCGCCGTCGGGAGATGAACCGCAAACTGGTGCGATCCGTCGGATTGTCTTGTGGATCGCATATAAGCCGAATTGCGTGGAACAATACCACGAATCTCCGAAGAACAATACCCGTGATAATATCCGTAAAACAGGCAGAGGTCGCCTACGCACCTTCGATGTGATAGCGGTTGTAGTCCCGACGTCAGCGCCGAGTCCCCGATCAGTCGGATCGCTCGTCTCTGTATGCTCTCAAGTAGGTCGAGGGTATGTTTAGGAGCCGAGCTCCAAACATGAGAGCAATATTCGAGCGTGGGTCTAATTTGGGATTTATATAGGAGAAGAAGTTGGACCGGAATAAAATATTTCTTGGCTCTAAAAAGATAGCTCAGCTTTCCCGAGGCTGACCTGGGGATGCTCGACACGTGTTTATGCCATGATACATTCCCACAGACCGTGACGCCGAGAAATTTCAAGCTTCCCCCAGCTTCGAGGGCTCGGCCATTCATCTTCAGCTGTGGAACCGATGATCCACTTTTCTTTGTGAATGTTGTATATTGTGTCTTCGCCGCATTGAAGTCGACGAGATTTGCCCTTCCTCACTGCAGGAGCTTATCTAGATCCTGATTCAGAGAGTCAATCTGTTTACATCTCAGCTGACGCGACGGAGATGCACCAATCGGCCGAACACTCGAAAAGGAGGAAACAAGCGTACTATCATCTGCAGAACTGAACACTTTGTTATCCGTTGTCTCCAACAAATCATTTATGTGAAGCAAAAACAAGGTTGGCGTCAAAATAGGACCTTGATGCACCCCAGAATTAACAGGATACAGATCCGAACACTCGCCGTCCACAACAACCCGGATCAATCGATTTTCAAGGAAGCTCTTCGTCCAGTCGCAAAGCTGTTGGGAAAGTCCATATGAGCGAAGTTTGCTCAGCAATGCCCCGTGCCAGACGCGGTTAAATGATATCCAATGCGACTGCCCTTGACTCACCATGCCGCTCGATCGCAGATGTCCATATATCGGTTATAAGGATCAAAAGGTCTCCCGTGGACCGCCTGCCACGGAATCCGTATTGACGATCATTCAGAAGTCCGTTGCGCTCCAAATACTTAACTAACTCAGTATTGTTGACTTTCTCCATTAACTTAGATAAAATAGACAGTAATGCTATCGGATGGTTATTTTGGGGGAGACACTTTTTTCCCGTCTTTGGGATTGGGTGAACTCGGGCGGTTTTCCAGCAGGCAGGAAAGGTCCTCCGTGCATAGGATAAGCGGAAGAGACTGCCAAGAACCGGCGATAGTTCTGGAGCACAATTCTTAAGGACTATTGCTGGTATTCCGTCCGGGCCGGCTGCCTTCCTACAATCCAGTTCACATAGAATGCGTTGAATACTGCGCGGATGAAATCTCACATCACGCATGGAGGACCGTACCGGCGCGATCACAGGTGGCTCCAAAAGGCCGGGATCGAGGTTTGAATTCGCGGAAAATAAATACGCGAACACATTAGCTTTATCCTTTGAATTTGTTACTAACGTCCCGCTGTCTGTCACCAACAGAGGGAAAGAGGGGGGTGCGAAGTTACCACTGACAGCCTTTGCCATTGACCAGAAGGAGCGCGAACCAGCCGATCATTGAAGGAGTTTATTGATCACCCTGTCGTTGTGAGCCTTCTTCGCGGTATCAATCGCCGGTTGCACGCGTTTCTGATTCTAACAAAATTCGTTCTGTTAACACCGGTGGGATTGGAACGCCATTGCTTAAAAGCTCTATTTTTTGCCGCTGTAATCTGCTCGCATTTATTGTCGAACCACGGTTTATCAGATGAACTTCGTTTGATGGAATGCGGAAAATACATCTCCATCCCGAGAAGAATAATCTCTGACACCGACTCCGCGCAAGCGTTAACATCAGAGTCTCCGAAGCACACCTCCGACCATGGAAAGAATGCGAAGAATTCTCGCAAATCGTCCCAGTTAGCAGCTCATACTTCCATGCATGGCGAAGTTGCCTAGGCCGGTTATTCGTTTGATATGCAAGTGCTTGTGCGACAGATACCAAGCAGTGATTTGAGTTTCCCAGTGGCGCAGAAACCTCCACGGTATAAATACGCGGATCGGATGTCAAAAACAGATCCAAGGTGTTCGCATAATCGCCTCGGGCATCCGGCACTCGCGTTGGCTCCCCCCACGAGTTGAGTCAAGTTGTGGCTTACAGCGATCATCTCCGCCATCCTACCCGCCTCGTCGGTTTTGTTAGAATGTAACAACCAGCCGGAATTGTGCACATTAAAATCGCCAAGGACAACAATTTCAGAAACTGGGTGGTTGATCTGTATCCAGTCGACGGTATGTGACGCTAGACGCGCGATGCGTGGACTGCTTTTGTCGGTTGGACAAAAGGCCGCCGTGAATGAGGATAAGCCAGGAAAATGTGCTGCGCACGTGTGTGGCAGGAAACTCTGGGTGACAGGGACGCCGGCGAGTTTCCCTATGTATGTTGCATGTTAGGAGTTCTTTTCAGGGAAATTATGATGCATTATCTGCATGAATTGATGAATTCTGCGATGCATTATCTGCATAATATGACCTCCTTGGGAAATGTAATATTTGCAGGTGGTGTAGATTAACAAAAGGAGTAGGGGTTGACGTTGTGTGTGGTTCTTGTGGTTAGAACTGTTGTTGCATAGTTTTAAGGAACCCGCACAGGCTTATGTTCTTTAACTTGCCTCGCACGCGAAGAGTGCATAGTCTTTCGTTTATTCCATTAAAGCCGATAATGGCAGGCTTCAGTTTTTGACTGACTAGAAAGCCTACCCCGAGCACATGGTGTTTTGCATGACAGCTGTAATAAATGCCATACTCGTTTCTTTGAATAACACCGCTCCCCGCCCTTCTTATTTCTTGCAAGGCTGTTGTGTCAGCCTTATATTCGGACAGTGCATCGGCTAGCTGCTGTGCAGCTCGCCCTCTGTATAGCGAGCGAACGATCCATGAGAAAGTTCTTAAATCGTTTATCCATTTTCTTTTCCGTGGTCGTGGTCGTGTATCCGGTCCATATCCGAGGCTTGTTAAATTTTCCATAATAGTTTGTTTTTACGGGCAAGGTTATTAGCCTTGCGCCAAACTTTCTCAGGACCGTATCGCAAGTCGCTAACTGCGAAATCGCCCGGTGCAGGCATGGTTAATTTATCCTTTCGAGGTTGGAAGCTATGTTATCGCCTTTATTCGTCGTTTTTATCCCTTCGCCGTCGTCTTTGGGCTTTCTTTGTTGTCTTTATTCCTTCTTTGTAGTCTTTATTCCTGCGATAAAAACTCGGCTGAGCCCCTAAATGTAGTATAAAAATATTCGCTTTAAAACTTTCAGTTTATGAATTCATATTAGAACTAACTATCACTTTAAGCAGACAATTAATCACAAACTGGCTTTTTATTTTCACATGTATCTGCCCAGCAAGAGTACCCTGCTCTGATTAACTGTGAATTATAAGACAAAAAGAGATTCGGCCTGTCTCCGTTGTCACGATGTGACTGTGAACTATAAGACTAAACAAAATTGGCCTGAGTCCACTGTCGCGATGTGACTGTGAACTATAGATTTATCTCAAATTCACCTCCGTCATTTCCATTCCACTCAAATAACGCAACAATTTTATCGATTCTATGAACTGATTCTCCCAACCGTATCCACCTAATTTAGATCCCCATTGTTTCCTTTCTATCCGCTGTGTATCTTAATGTTATGAAAACATCAGTAACCTCAATATTACAGCATCGGAACAATAAACCTATTAGATATTCCTGTAAAATTGCTTGAAATTACGAAAGTTAGAATTTCAAGTAAATTGTATGTAGGACTGTCAAGCCATTGATCATCAATTTTTTTTTTTAATAACATCCTTTATTGGATATGAATAGTACAATCTTAACAATTTAAACTAATACTATGTTTGAATTGTACTTAATTTAGTTTAATTAAGTAAAAGGTATATGGGTTTATTGGACCAGCGTTCAGCTACAAGTCGATGTTAGTATGTTCGATTTTAACATATTAATTCATGAGGTATCGTCCGTTTTAGCCTTCTCAATACGTGGACAATATCCAACATCTGAATACCTTCTACGTTGGTGTGATTATGTAGGCGTTTTTCGTGTTTGACAGCATATTATTGGATAACTTTATTACTCCATTTGATCTCTAGGTCATCATGTATTTCCTGATTTGTCCCAAACGCATAGGTGATAATGCGAAGGAATTTGTTCTGGCTTCGTTGAATTATTTCTCTATTGGATTGCTTTGTGCAGCCCCATAATTGGATTCCGTACATCCAGATCGACTGAATGATCGTTTGATAGATCAATCTATTACAATAGAGAGTGAGACGTCAAGAAAGACAGCTGGTCAGTATTTCTTTTCTTCGAAAGGCTTTTCTGTGACTGTGGTCACACGGTGAACCTGTGGGGAAGGAGATGTAGGTTGCACCGGCGTACGGCGTAGATTCACTTCTTCCCCATCATGTACTGATCGTTCTGCCGAACACTAAATGATTACGATGAAGCAGAGGAAACACCAACGAAAGTAAAACACACGGCTATTGAATACGATTTTTATTGTTCGGCTATTAAGTTCTTATGCAGCTTGTTCTTATTGCAAATTTTATAAAACATTTATGAACACGTACAACAATAAGGAAAAACACAGCCAGAAAAACAAAAGAAACTCAACTCGCGTAAGGCAGTTTAAGATGGACTCAATGGTGTGAGCATCCCCCGTACGTACTTTACGGGGGATGATCGCGACTTCGTGTGCTCGACTCGACGGTTGTAATAAGACTCAGCGATATTCAATCGTTTGGGGTGAAGATCGTTGGTAGTACACATGTATGTGTGTACATGGGTTCTTTCATGGACACACCATGACAACGGATCTGAAACACATAATGTACATTCATGATAAGTGAATTCGGCTAAGCAAACAACCCGAATCTCATTAGATGCTAATTGGGTTTGTGTTTGCTTATACTGCTGCTGATGAGAAGCAGATCCCGAAATATGAAAAGACAAAGGAAACGTTTGGGTCTTTGTCTGAGATGTGCCTTCCTGCTAAATAAATAGGCGGCAATGCAATATGGAAATGTGCTAATGGGTTTTAGCTAGATTACCGTGAATTGGTGTTTATTGCATCGCCGCCAAGGTAAGTATACCATACCTATTTGCATTTGGTTATGCCGTAGGATTTACTTGGTGCCAAGAGACGCGATATGCGTATATTTGTTTTGGTCCCTTGGGTGTAGGTCGCCAGCCAATGTGTATGCATTGTGATTTATGATACACTTGGTGAGGACGGGAAATAGGCGACGCAATGTGTATGGTCCCCGTTATGGTGGTTACATTGTATGCGAACCAAATCATCTTGTTTTCAGGAATTCGTCTAGGGGGATTTGCTTGGCACTGAAGGTGCCGAATTGGTTAGAAATTCCTGATAAGGTAAGAAAGAAATCTGACAGGAAATTATATGCGAAGAGATGCATGAAGGTAAGTTTTCTTTTACAGGGACTTTTTAGATTATACCTTAGATAATCCTAGATGCGTAAAGCATTTAAGGTGTTAATGTGATTGCATTCGCGAAATTATATGATTGGATGGAAGATATGGGGGTTTTTAAGGAAAGCGAACCGTGAGGTTTGGCGGAACCGCCAAAAACCTGTTCAATAGTTGAGTGTTTATTCCTAAAGCCAAATTGAAAGTCTGGAATATTGATGAGTGGCGTAAGTCGCTTGAGGAGTATTTTCTCAAACAGTATTGAAATGGACGGCAGTAGCGATATTGGTCTATAAGACATTACTTCTTCGGTTTCTTGAGCATTATTATCTGGGCTGTTTTGAATGAATTCGGAATGTATCTTAGTCGAAGGCAAGCATTAAACAAATATGTTAGCATAATGACAGATTTTCGAGGTAGCCCCGTGAGTTAGGCGTTATAATATACTCACAGCTAGGCCGGCTTGTCGTAAGAGACGACTAAAGGCCGAGTGGTAGCCGGGGTCACAACGCCCTGTCGCCGGGTGAAATTCCAACCCATCAAGGTATAGGCTCTGTGAATGGTTGGGAGAAATCCCTGGCCATCTTTCGGAGCTTGGGTGATGGACCGGTTCGAGAAAAGGTTGGTTTGGGTGGTAGTCAGTCCCAAGGAGAAATACCACCCCGTCACGCTGTACATTCCGCGATATCGTCGAGAGAAATCTTCGACTATGTTTTGGATGTATAGCTAATGCCCCGGACTGCCACGGAGATAAGTCATGATGGTGCTGTGGCGTTTCTAACAGATACACACACAATATACCAGCAAATAGTGAAGAACACCGAAAGGAAATTTGAATAAGCAAAACATCAGAGCCGTATACCATAGCAATAACATAACAATTCCACATCAGTTGAGTGTACTTGAGCTCAGAAATCGAATTCGAACACGCGGCAGTGGCCTGGTGTGTTGACCCTTGGTTCAATTTTTGGTGATTCTAACTGTCATAGCGTCAGTTCAAATCACACGTTCTTCAGTATCATCGCAAACGCTATAGTACCTTTTGAGAGGTAAACGGGTTTCCCATTCTGATCTCCAGGGTGGGGGACTATGTCAGAGGGAACATGATGCAAATATTTTAATAAATAACCCAACGTTAAGAAATTCGTCATCGCGTAATCGGATTCGTTCTCGAAACTCTGTCGACGTTCAACTGATAACAGCATTTTGTAGCATCAGGGGCATCGGTTTCACCAATAGGAATGTAAACGCCATCCACCAATATTTGCAAACGGCGAAACCTGATATCCTTGCCCCAATCGAGACCCAGGCCGATTCGTTAACTGATTCTACATATCTTCGTTGCTCAGAATACGGCTTACATTCGAGATTCCGTTTTAAGACCCGAGTCTGCATCGTCACGCGGTCCGATCTGGTGCCAGACGATGGAGGCATTGGAACCCAGTAACATGGATATCATATGATTGAGGGTCGTGTTGAGGAATTCTGTTAAATTTCTTTGTTGCCTTTACCGCTCCCCGAATGAAGATGGACCAGCCACGTTTTTCAAACATCTTTCACGTACCATCGACTGGATACAGATCAACCACCCGGCTTTTGAAATGATCGTTCTTGGCGATTTTAATGTACACAATTTCGGCTAGTTGGTGCATTCCTACAGAACCGACGAGGCTGGGAGGCTGGTGGAGATGTTCGCTGTTAGCCACAACTCGACTCAACTCATGGAGGAATTTACACGAGTGCTGGATGTCCGAGGTGATGATGCGAACACCATGGATCTGTTTTTGACATCTGAACCGAGTATTTATACCGTAGAGGTTTCTGCGCTACTGGGAAACTCAGATTACTGTTTGGTATCGGTCGTGCAACCACTTGCAAACGAATAACCGACCTAAGCAGCTTCGCCGTGTATGGAGGTATGGAGTTGTGCCGTTTCTAACAGATACACACACAATATGCAAGCAAATAGTGAAGAACGCCGAAAGGAAATTCGAATAAGCTAAGCATCAGATCCGTATACCACAGCGATAACATAACAATTCCATATCAGTTGAGTGTAGTTGAGTTTAGAAATCGAATTCGTACACCCGGCAGTGGCCTGATGTGTTAAGCATTGGTTCAATTTTTAGTGATTCTAACTGCCATAGCATCAATTCGAATCACACGTTGTTCATTATCATCGCAAAAAACGCTATAGGGTTGCTAACTGGGACGATTTGAGAAAATTCTTCTCATTTTTTCCATGGTCGGACGTGTGCTTCGGAGACTCCGATGTTAACACTTGCGCGGAGTCGGTCACATAGGTTCATTCATGAGCATTCCATTAAACGAAGTTCATCTGATGAGCCTTGGTTTAATAAAAAATGATAGTAGATTACAGCAGAAAATACAGTTTTTAACCAATGGCGTCCCAATCCCACCGATGGGAACAGAACAATTGATTTGTTAGAATCAGAAACGCATGCAACCAGGCAATTGATACCGTGAAGAAGGCCTACAATGACAGAGTGACCAATAAACTCCTTCACTGCCCGACTGGTTCGCGCTACCTCTGGTCAATGGCAAGGGCTGTCAGCAGTAACTTCGCTTTCTCCTCTTTTCCTCCTTCGGTGACGGGCGGCAAGACGTTAGTCACAAATTCAAAGGATAAAGCTAATGTGTTCGCAAATTTATGTTCCGCAAATTCAAACTTCGATGCTAGTTTTTTGGAGCCACCTGTGATCGCGCCGGTACGGTCTTCGACGCATTCCGCGTGGACTGGACTGTAAGAAGGCAACCAGCCCGAACGGAATGCCAGCAATAGTCCTTAAGAACTGTGCTCCTGAACTATCGCCGGTTCATGGCAGACTCTTATTTATCATACGCACGGGGAAACTTTCCTACCTGCTGGAAAATCGATCGAGTTCAGCCAACCCCAAAGAGGGCAAGGTCATTAGTCTTGCGCCAGAGGCTCCCCGACGGGGAATCGAACCTGGCATGGGACATTACTGAACAACCTTCGTTCATATGGACTTTCCCAACAGCTTTGCGACTGGACGGAGAGCTTCCTCGAAAATCTATCGATCCGAGTTGTTGTAGATGGCGAGTGTTCGGGTCTGTATCATGTTAATTCTGGGGTGCATCAAGGTTCTATTTTGACCCCAACCTTGGTTTTGCTTCACATAAATGATTTGTTGGCGGCAACGGATAACAAAGTGTTCAGTTTTGCAGATGATAGTACGCTTGTTTCCTCTTTTCGAGTGATCGGCCGATTGGTGCATCAACGTCACACCAGTTGAGATGTAGACAGATTGACTCTCTGAATCAGGACAAGTCCTGCAGTGGAGAAAGGCCAATCTCGTCGATTTCAATGCAGCGAAGACACAGTATACAACATTTACAAAGAAAAACGGATCATCGGTTCCACAGCTGATGATGAACAGCCTTCGAATCTGGGAAAGCTTGAAGTTACTCGACGTCACGGTCTGTGGCGATCTATCATCGCATAAACACGTGTCGAACATCGCCAGATCCGCCTCAGGAAAACTGAGTTATCTTTTTAGAGACAACAAATATTTCTCCGGTTCAACTTATTCTTCTGTATAAATCGATTTTAAACCCGCGCTTGAATATCGCTGTCATGTTTGGAGCTTTGCTCCTAAACATACCCTCGACCTACTTGAGAGCATACAGAGACGAGCGATCCGCCTGTCGGGACTCGGCGCTGACATCGGGAGTTCAATCGCTATCGCATCGAAGGCGCGTAGCCGACCTCTCTTTATTTTACAGATATTATCACGGGTACTGTTCTTCGGAGATTCGTGGTTGTTCCGCACAATTCGGTTTATATGTGCTCCACGTGACAATCCGACAGATGACATCACTTGGCGGTTCATCTCCCGAAGGCGCGAACATCCCTACATCAGAACTCGTTCCGTTAGAGAACCGGAAAGATGTGGAACTCCGGCGCGAGTGTTCCCTGAGCGTTACAACCTACAACTGTTGCAACAGTTATTTGGTGGCATCTCGGGGCGCCCCCTCGGCGCTATCGGTTCGCCTTTCCCGAGAGAAGTGTAATAAAAAAAAATTCCTTGTAAATACCTTGTTTCTTTGTGGTTCAGTCTTTTGTCGATTTCTTGGGCAATCTCCGTTGGGGTCACTGGTTTGATTGTTTGCTCAGTTTGACACCTGGGTAAAGGATCAATACTAGTGTGGATGTTGTGTGGTTTGAACACTGAAGCCACGTGTTGGGCAAAAATTTCAACTTCATCTTCAGTACTGCGTACCCACTGTCCCTGCGCATTTTTTATAGGTGGCACTTATTGATCATCTATGATTGAACATTCGATTAACTCCTAACTCTGCAATCTAAGAATAGATATATCCATTGCGCCGTATTTCTGAGTCGTTGCATTCGTACACGTAGCAAAACAAAATGAAAACGACTTTTGAGGCACCCTATAATATCTTATTAGTTAATTAAAATAGGACTTTGATCTACAAAATATCGTTTTATTTAGCGAAGATTTTCGATTACTAAAGTCTCGAAATTCTTCAATAACAGCTCCTTTCCCCTGCAATCCTTCATCTTTGTGATTTGTTTTCGAATTGAAGACGTAAGGGTTTCATCCACCGGTTTGGCACATTTCTTCATCAGATCAATAAACAATGATTCGAAGTGCAGGAATATTTCGTCGTAAACAGACACTGGAGAATTGGCCACAACTTTTAACAGTTTCACTACGATTTCCACAATGTACACCGTATTACCGATAACTTTCGGAAACACACAATTCTTGAGAACACTTGCGTAATTGAACACGCAATGACGATAAATGGCTTCAGCGTTCGGGATGTCGGTGTCGTTAACAACTGTTCCTAATGTGAGGAGCATATTAGGCATGTGACATAAAAGACGATCGGATCTGCCCAGCCAAACAGTTTCCTTTGCTGTACAGCGGATATATATCTGTAAAAAAAAAAATTTTTTAATCGTTAAATCGAAAATGAATTTAGAGATCAGTTTTTACATGTTTAAATTTTATATATGTGGCAGCACTTCCCAAAAGAAAAAAAGGAAAACAAATCAGATGTTATCAACCTTACCGGCCGACGAGCTGAATGAGGAAAGACTGCCGGTTAGGTAGTAGAAAACGTCAAGAAAGAGAGTAGTCGATGACGACAAGCGAAGGAAAAAAGACGTACGTTGATGCGACAAGTAAAGGAAAGTTAATAGAATACAATGAGGTTTAGTTGAATATTGAAAGAATAACGAATGTTTTATTCAATTTAATACCCCCCTTTTTTGATCTTACAAATAATAGAAATCGTGATGGATTAATACAAGACGAGGGTTCTTGACCACGAACTTTTTTATACAGAAATTGAATATAATATAGTAAACTTGGAAATTGTTGATGCGCCAGATTAGTCAACAAATAAACTAATACAATGAAAATCTTCTAATAGGCGGTCAAGATATAATTTATACACATTTTAAAGATTTACTGGAAGCCGCAAAAAATCCGACTAAATTGAACAGTGGTTGTAGGTAGACGTCGTCTTACATAACTGGACCAACGTGTTAAAACACCCAGCGATGGTTGCTTCTCATAGCCACCAATTCACCTCCGGTGGGTAATCATGGAACACAACTTCGAGTTCCACCCGCCCCGTATTCGACCCGATTCTTCGCCCAGCGGTAAAAATCACTCAGCAAACAATAAACTCGTCAGATTGTCGCTACACGCTCTCTAAACTGAGGAATAAAAACACGTAAATATATATCTCTTCCTGGTTTATCTCCATGACAAACCGGACACGGTCTGTTTCAAAGGAAAAACTATAACCAGTGTTATGGTAACCATTCAGCAAGAAGACTTACCCACTGATGTCCCCAGTCTTCGTAAATCTCAACTTGCTACCACATAAAGTGTCTAAGGACCTCCCGGCTTCCGGTCAATACGTGCACTCGATGAGGATTTTACATCTTCAACGTGTTACCCTTTACCACCACCTCCCTTCCCTCCACTATTGACAGGATTCACCTTCATGTGAAGACCCATATGTTGATTAACCCTAATCAACGTGTCCAATGCAATGAGTACCTGTAAAATTGCATGATATCCTAAATGCACACACAGGCGGATCATGGAATCCAGATACCACATCTGGAAAAAACCTATGACGGCACAAAGGAAATAATGTGCTACCCAAAAAAAATAACAGTTCCATGGTGAGGAACAATAAGACATACAAAATATCTTTGCCATCGTTGACCATAAAAAACACTTGTGCAAATACAAGGTTCTAAGAACTGTATCACACGCATCCACACAATCAGGTCTCGCAGGTCGTAAACATGTTCAATGTTAGACAAACAAAAAATGTATTGCAAGACACACATATGTTGTGTTGGAAAAACATATTATGACGCATATGACAATCAGTACTAGAATATTCGAGAAAGTCCGAAACAAAGTACTAGAATATTCTATAAGGTACTGGAAAACTGGAGACTAGGAACAGTAGAACATTCAAGGGTATGGAACGGACGGATACGAAACGCCGAATCAGAATGAGGGAACGGTATAAATACGTCGCACATAGATCATGGAGACGAGTAATAAGTAAGAAACTGAAGCAAGCGATAAGTAAGAAGTAAAAGACGCGATAAGTACGGAAGCGATAAGTAAAGAAATCGTTAAGTGTACGGTATAAGTAACGGTTGTTATTAACGGACTAATAAAGTGTTATATTAATTCAAAATCGATTTAACGGCGCTTATTTATTAAAAATAATTAATCCAGCGAACCCTAAGGGATTAATTACTGTTTAAGTGAGTAAATGTATGAAAGTGTGTTTTGACGATGTCAGATCGACATTTGGAGGGTCTTCGCGTTCCTGAGTTGAAGAAGGAACTTGAGGACCGGAATCTGGATAGCAGAGGACAGAAGCAAATTCTTCGACAGCGTCTACAAGCAGCAATGGAGTAAGAGGTTATTGATGTTGACACATATGTAGCGCCAGACTGTCCGGATGGAGAAGAAACACGAGTCAAAATGGTGCCAATGTAACGGAGAAGAGTTCGCCACAGTTGGACATTTCGGAGATGCTCAGGATGATGATGATAAAATTGGACGCGCAAGCTGCGGATTAATGCAAAATTCGTCGCCCAAAATTCAAAATTGGACGCACAAGCTACAGATGTTAATGCAAAGTTGGATGCCCAAACGCAGTGGATGAAATGTAATTTTCAACACTTTAAGGACGAAATTCGAAACGAAGTAGAAAATCTAGATCTAAAAAACGAAGCTGAATTCAAGAAAGTCACCGATGAAATAATGCGAATCGAAAAGAGACTTGAGTGTGTTGAGAGGAATAAGACATCGCCTAACAATCAACATGACTACTAAGATACAAGGATGCAACCGCCAACCTTCGATGGAACGGGACCCTTCTCCGTATTTATACGTCAGTTTGACGCGGCGGCCAATTATAATAAGTGGTCGGATGAGCAAAAATCAACATCACTAATCTTGCCACTCCGCGGGGCGGCTGCAGAATTGCTACAAACCATACCAGCAGAGAAGCAAGCAGATTTCCAAGCGGTAAGAGACGGCCTTGAAGCTAGGTATGGAGACAACCACATGCAGCAGGTCCACCGCATGCAACTGCGGAGCAGAACGCAGAAACCGGGAGAAAATCTTCAACAGTTGCAGCCAGACATTGAGCGATTGGCAAACTTGTCTTATACAAATATGACTAAAGAATTTCTGAACGAGGTAGCAATGGATGCATTTATAAACGCACTCCAAGATCGGGACTTGCAACAAGCCGTTCATTTAGCGGGAAAGAAGACGACTAATAAAATACTGGCGTTCGCATTGGCATATGAATCTGCTAAACTGGCTACCAGGAGTACATATAAAGTCCGAGAAACGTCCGTCCAGGAATGTTCCTGCCAAAGAATCGGGCATGTACAACGGAGAACCCCGAGACCTGTTATGAAGTGCTGGACATGCGGCGGAGTCGGCCACATCTCTGTTGACTGTAGGAAACGTCGACGAATGAATGAAACATCGAGTGAGAATTGTTGTTCATGCGCTTGTCATAAGAGGAGACTATCAACGGAACAACCTGAGTTGAAAAAAAACATTGTACCTGACAGAGTACTAAATGCGTCCGAAGAGCCGGTCGTAATAAGAAAAGGAGAGTTAACCGCAGAATGTGCACCCGTATCAATGATAAGCTCAATTCAGCAAGGGAAGGTGCATAATAACGCTGATGCTCTATCAAGAAGGCCATGTAAGCCAGATTTTAAACATTGTCAAAGAGCGGAAGAAAAAGAAGAGGCGTACGACCTTCGAAGTGTACAAGTAGAAGTACTAGATGGGTGGACGAATGATGCTATACGCGCAGCTCAACTTCAGGATGAAGATATGTCGCTAATCCTGGAACACAAAGAAAAGAACGAGCGCCCAACTTGGAACAATATTTCCGACAAGAGTGGAACATTTAAGGCATATTGGGCACAATGGAATTCCTTGCTGGTGGAAGATGGAATTCTAAAGCGTAAATGGGAAGCCGCGGACGGAAAATCTTATCGAATGCAGATTCTAGTCCCACCATCAAAAGTGAAGGATGTACTAACAGAAATGCACGACGGGGCCTCGGGTGTACATCTGGGAGTTAACAAGACACTTTCAAAATTACGATCTCGATTCTACTGGCTTCACATGAGAGACGACGTCGAGTCTTGGTATAGGAAGTGCACAACTTGCACTGCGACCAAAGGACCAACAGCAAAACCAAGGGGCGCCTTGAAGCAGTACAACGTGGGTGCCCCTTTTGAGCGAATTGCGATTGATATCTCAGAACCATTCCCAAAAACAAACGGCAACAACAAATACATGTTAGTTATCGTGGATTACTTTAGCAAGTGGGTGGAAGGCCTTCCAATTCCAAACCAAGAAGCAACAACCGTCATTGAGCAGCTTATCAATAATTGGATCAGCAATATGGAGTTGCCTGTGAGCTGCATTCCGATCAAGGCCGAAATTTCGAATCACAGATATTTCAAGGCATCTGTGCGGCACTGGGCGTAAGGAAAACCAGGACCACACCCTTACATCCGCAGTCAGACGGAATGGTCGAAAGGTTCAACCGAACAATGAAAGAGCACTTATCGAAGGTCGTTAGTGATCACCAACGAGATTGGGACAAATATGTACGACTACCAGCCGTTCTGCGATTCGGAATACCTCCAGACGCGATAGATAAGACCGACGACTACGTAGCCGAATGGAGAAATCGCCTCGATGAGATTCATCATTTGGTTCGAAAGCAAATCAAGGTATCCAGTGACAGGATGAAAACAAGGTACGACGTTCGAGCCAACGCATCCGGATTTAATGCAGGCGATTACGTATGGCTTTATAACCCTCATCGGCAAAAAGGAAGGTCCCCGAAGTAGCAGCAACATTGGGAAGGACCGTATAAGATTCTCACAAGAATTAACGACGTCGTCTATAGGATTCAGCGAAGACCGAACGCCACGATGAAAGTGGTACATCATGACCGACTGGCGACTTTTTGTTAACCCAGAAGATCAGTGAACTTAGTTCGAGACGAACTAATCTAGAATATTCTAGAAAGTCCAAAACAAAGTACTAGAATATTCTAGAAAGTACTGGAAAACTGGAGACTATGAACAGTAGAAAATTCGAGGCTACGGAACGGACGGAAACGAAACGCCGAATCAGAATGAGGAAAAACGGTATAAATACGTCTCACGCAGATCAGGAAGATAAGTAAGAAGAGTGAAGTAAGCAGAGTAAACAAGCGATCAGTAAGGAAGCGATAAGTCAAGAAATCGTTAAGTGTACGGTAAAAGTAACGGTTGTTATTAGCAGACTAATAAAGTGTTACATTAATTCAAGATCGATTTAACGGCTCTTATTTATTTAAATAATTAATCCAGCGAACCCTAAGCTCGCTACAATTGGTGTCAGAAGTGGGATTAATTATTGGTGAAGTAAATAGTTCTCAAAATACCAACCAAAGTAGCAGTCAGGTGAGTACCATTTCTTTGAATTTTGATTATGAACTAAGCAGCAAAGGGAGCGAACCAGTGGTGTTTTCCAAACTTTTTGGTCCTACGGGCTGCTGGGGTGGAGAGGGAAATTGCCTTTAGGGGCATTTGCATAAACGTAAAACAGGTCCATTTATCTGCTGCCAAGACATCGAATTCAGAATCAACGGAACAACGGGTGCTAGAAGTAAATTGCTTACCTGAATCTTAGATAGAGTTACCGATTGGAGAACTTAGACGGTTCACAGGATTCGCATGGAACGACTGTTACATCGCTTACCTGAAGGATGATTATTTGGATTTATTGTCACTACTTATTTTAGTAAAGCCTTCGATAAAACCTCCCACAAATACTTGATACTATTCAAACTATTCTCCTTGGGGTTCGCACCCGTGTTAACAAAGTGGATTTCTTCATGATCGGCTCTACAGAATACGTTTCAGATCTGTTCTCTCATATCCTTTTCGTTGCACCTTTGGAATCCCTCAGGGCAGTCTTTTAGATCCACTTTTATTCATATTAATAATAAGCAGCATCGACGTGATCATCAAGCATTCCTGTATCTCCCTTTACGCCAACGATACCAAATTCTTCAAAAAAATTTGTTCTTCGGTTGATTCTTACTCTCCCCACACAAACCTTGACAATTCTTTATTATGGTGCCAGAAAAATTGTCTGAAGCTTGACGAAAGCACACCCCCTCTTCCAATTCAAACAACCTTTATCCTTTGTTGACTCGATCCGAGACCTTGGCATCTTATGTGATAGTTAGCTAAACTTCCTCTCACACATTGAGAACATGATCCTCAAGGCCAACTCAACTCTCAGTTCATGATGCTTCAATGCTTCACTTCTCATCCGCGTCATCGTGTGTTCACTACGATCATGGCATCCGCATAGAGCACCGGCACACTCGCGTGCTTAGACATTCTCTCGCTCGCTCGATCCTCGCTCCGTCGTTCTCTTCGTGTTTATAGAACGGTGGCGGTTCTGCGAACCTCATAATTCACTGGGGTTAAATACCTTTTCGCCCAGCTAAAGAGGTCACACATACTGGTGTCCTCAACCCCACGTATCCACCGACATGTGGGCCCAATTCCTCATGCCTGCATGGTTATTGAAATTACTGAGGAGGGAGTAGTGTGGCGTTTCTAACAGATACACACACAATACACGAGAAAATAGTGAAGAACACTGAAAGAAATTCGAATAACAAAAATGCATCAGCCGTATACCAAGCAATAACAGCAATTCCACCTCAGTCGAATGTACTTGAGTTTAGAAATCGAATCGTACACGCGGCAGTGGCCCGATGTGTTGACCATTGGTTAGACATTTTAATGATTCTAAATAGCGTCGATTCGAATCACACGTTCTTCACTATCATCGCAAACGCTATAGACTTAAGACACTTTTGTCTTCTGATGGCTACCAGCATTTTTGTTTAAATATACTTCTCTCGGGAGAGCGAACCTATAGCGCCGACAAGGCGCCCCGAGATGACACGAAATAACTGTTGCAGTTCTTTTTGAACAGTTACAGGTTGTAACGCTCCGGGAACACTTGGATGGGGTGGGAATTGCACAGCTTCCCTGCTCTGTAACGGAACGAGTTCTGATGCAGGGACGTTAGCGTCGTCGAAAGATGAACGGCAAATTGGTGCGATCCGTCGGATTGCTTTGTAGAGCGCAAATAAACTGAATTGCGCGGAACAATACCACGAAGCTCCGAAGAACAGTACCCGTGATAATATCTGTAAAACAGACAGAGGTCGGCTACGCGCCTTCAATGTGATAGCGACAGTAGTCCCGATGTCAGCGCCGTATCCCCGATCAGGCGTATCGCTCGTCTCTCTATGTTCTCAAGTAGGTCGAGGGTATGCTTAGGAGCAGAGCTCCAAACATGAAAGCAATATTCGAGTGCGGGTCTAATTCGGGATTTATAGAGGAGAAGAAGTTGAGCCGGAGTAAACTATTTCTTGGCTCTGAAAAGATAGCTGTTTTCCTGAGGGGGTCTGGCGATGTTCGACAACTGTTTACTCCACGATACATTCCCAAAAACCGTGACGCCGAGCAATCTCAAGCTTTCCCTAGATTCGAAGGCCTGGCCATTCGTCATCAGCTGTGGAACCGATGACCCACATCAACGATCTTTAGGGCTCAGCCTTAGGGTATATGAAAGTGATAGGCTTATTTATATTGTCAGTTTCTTCGGGGTTAGTCCAGAGAAATATTTGACTACAAAATGCGAAAGGATCGCAACAGCGAGCGAGGGTAATACACACAAATTAACATCTAACAATCAGTATTCATTGTAGAATTAAAGAAAATGAGGTATATATATGGTACTTACACTGATCAGAGCGGTTTCAGCTTCGGAAGCACCCAGTATTTCATTCGGAATTAAGAACTCATCAAACATTTTTTTATCTGGTACTGGAAAGTATTTTTGGAAATAAAATTGTGTAATAGGTCGTAATGATTCCTTTACATTCTTGCTCAGCCATTTTCGATCTAAAGATTGGAACACAAATCTAGTTAACTGTTGATATGCAGACTTTCATCAAAAAATGACTCACCTTTCTCTGTTGCCACAGGAGGGAATGTTCTATTAGTATTCTGAACAAAGATAATACAATTCTTAAGCAACTCATCCCTGTCTTCCGAAAAAGTTAGAAGATCCCAGCGAACATTGTCCATTATTTGTGCAACCATAAACAGAACAGGTGCAGTTGCTTCCGCAAAATTTTGTAGTCCACGACGTTTGTCGGAAGATATTAAATTCAATGCTTTAACGATGGGCAGTAAATTTTTGTAATCCTGTGTTTCCAGCATTCGGTTAACATTCGAGTTTATGAACGTTTTCAGGAACTCAGTTTTTTCTTGGAAAAATATTTCAAAATACACGCTGCACAGTAGTCTGCTGAATTGCTTCTCTTTGACTTTATCGCTAGCTAGGGCTTCTGTGAGAAGGTTGCGTAAGTAGTCCATTGAATGGGCGCGCGTCAGTTTTGCCATAGAACAAAAGTGTGGGATATGAATTTCTGAATTGCAGGCAAATTCAAATGTTTTTGTCCACATAGTTTGTGGATTTTCAAAGCACAAACTAAGAAAGGCTTTTGAATCCAATTGATCAGAAATTTTATTCAGGAACTCCGTCGCCCTTTCGAGATATGATGGGCATTCGAACTTGTCCACTTCTTTTCCAAACTTCTCTACTTCGTACGCAATTACTTGAATTATTTGGTCTTGACTTAAATGTGGAAAGGATAATATCAAGATTGAAGCCAGCTCCTCCACAGAATCAGTGTCTACTTCCATGTCATCTTCGGAATCTGAATCATTGGCCTGATCATACACGGCATATACATAGTCTATTATTTTCGTTATGGCTTCCAAAGACATAAAATTGACGTTGCTCCTAATTGATTCGAGACATTCTTCGTTGCCTAAGGCGATTTGTCTACCAACTAATCCGTCTAACCACTTCTTTTTCTCAACATCAGTCAATGGCTCATCTAACTTGCGGAGGATATCACCAATTGTGGCCTCTTCAATAGTTTCATCAAGAGTCTTTGGGCGTATTGAGATTGATTGCAGCTGATTGCGAACATCGTGATTGAAGTCGGGATTCGCCAGAATTCTCTCACAAACCAAATAAGACTTTGCTCCTATAACCGATTGCAGTGTTTCAGTATTATTCAAGTCTACATCAGCCCAATGGATGAAGACATCGATCCTCACTTGCATAACATTGTACTGCAGACCATTGAGTAAAACATTTATTATCTTCAATAGATGCTCCTTAATCACATCTCCAATTTCGCTTTGAGATGCCACTTTTTGGTCAGACATCTCAGCTAGTTGTGTATAAATGCCGGCATCAAACGTTGGTTCCAAAGATGCCTTACTCTCATACACATCAAAAGCAAACAAAACCATATCCAAAAGGGAACCAATGGCGTGCCCACAGTATTTAAAAAATTCCAATTTTTTAAATGACTGAAATTTTTCCGCATCCGGGGTGTAAAATTGGCGCATAAAACTCATCGCAAAGTTGTTTAATTTATTCAAAATTATCTTCTTGTCGACTAAATTGATATTGTCGTCTTTTGATGTGGCAATGCTGACAATAATAGCCTTTAATAGTTGTTCGACTTTTTCCAGAACTTCATAAGGATCTTCGATGTACTTGAGAGAATCAGTAGCGGTCTCAAAGTATTGATATGTGAACCAACATGGGCAATATCTTATTACCTCATAAAAGTATTGCTCGAGATTTAAATTCCAAATAAGAGCAACGAGAAGAAATTTTGGCAATAAGGGACAAATCTCCGTTACATGGGCTAGTCCCTCGTGAAGATTGAATTTATAAGTTGCATCGGTGTTTAATAAAAGAAACATTACGATTTTCCTTAGATCACCATCGGCTTTAGATAATGGTTTCATTGTCGTTTGATCGATGTAATCTTGGCTTATGAAATGTTTCCGCAAACGGTTGCAGATATTCTCTATAATGTTTTCATTCCCTACAAGAAGCGCGTTATTGTTGTCACCCATTTAAATGAATTGTACAGTTCTTACCACCACGGAAACCAATTTTATTTAACGGTTTCACATTTTGATTACAATATTCGAGAACGGATTTAACCGCATCAAAATCCTCGCAATAATCCATCGGATCCTCTTTGGAGAACAAATCCAATATTTTATGGAAATCTAGCATTACCGCGAAAACAATTACACGCTAAGTTTTTGAATTGCTTGGCTGTCAAATTTGACGTCGTCGATTGGGATTTTATAGCGCACGTACTCGGTTTATAGCTTACTACTGCGTTATTTCTTCACATATTTATGCATATATGCTTTACTTGCTTCTCCATTAAACAATTGTCTATTAAATAATAGGAATTATGTGTTTTCATTTATATTTCCATTAAATTGCAATGTGCTTCAAGAAGGAACATTGAATTATTATTTTCTTAGGTATATCCTTTTTTCTGTAACCTTTCTCGGGGGAAACCGAATTTATAGCATTGAGTTCATCGGCCTGCTGCGCTTTTAGATAAATATTTTAGTTTCCATTGAGAAGTTACTAATTGTAGCCCCCGGGAAACATTATTTTTTCTCCTATTGTAATTAAACGAATTTTAATATAGAAGCGAACATGCTGCTGAGAGATGAATTACAAATTGACCCAAACAAACCGAATTCCTTGTGCTTTAGAATAAAATAGTAAACTAAAAACTAATAAAAGATATAAAAATCCAAGAGAAAATACGTTTTTAACTCTCCGCTTACTCGATGTACATATATCCCGCAACCAACCGTAAAAATTAAACAAATAACGAAAGCGTGCTTGGAGCTAACCACAGGCAACAGTGCAAACAGTTCATTACAAATGAATAAAAAAAGAGCAACATCCACCGGCCAGAAGCAGACACACCAAGCACAAATTGTATCGACACATGTAAACGGACACGGAGAGGGGATGGGAGCGAACATACAGGGCATAGTCTCTGATTGCTTTCAACCCGGCGAAGGCCAGGACGATCCTGTTAAATCCAAGTTGACATGCAGTCTCTACATGACACTCCTGGATAGCTACTTTGGCACCGGCCAAGTAGTGAACCAATGCATGCAGCGACATCCTGAGACAGATTGGCGCAAGGGTAATAAACTTGCCCGGAAAAACAAATTATTATGGAAAATTTAACTAGCCTCGGATATGGACCGGATACACGACGACGACCACAGAAACGAAAATGGCTAAACGATATGAGAATTTTCTCATGGAACGTCCGCTCACTATACAGAGCTCGAGCTGCACACCAGCTAGCCGATTACCCGTCTAAATATAAGGCTAACATAACAGCACAAAAAATAAGATGGACGGGGAGTGGTGTTATTCAAAGAAACGAATATGGCATTTATTACAGCTGTCATGCAAAACACCATGTGCTCGGGGTAGGCTTTCTAGTCAACCAAAAACTGAAGCCTGCAATTATCGGCTTTAATACAATAAACGAAAGACTATGCCACTGTGGCGGTGCCGCCAAACCCCACGGTACACTCACCTAACAACCCCCATTACCTCATTTCTAGACGCATAAGTTTTCGCCAATGCAATTGCATTAGGCACCTGAAAATGCTTCACGCATTAAAGAGATCAAATCTATAATCTTTAAGTCCCTGTAAAGAAAACTTACCTTTCATGCAATCCCTTCGCATACCAATTATCTGTAAGATTTCTTTCTCAGGAATATCAATTAATTTGGCACCTTCAGTGCCAAGCAAATCCCCCTAGACGAATTCCTGCAAAAAAATGATTCGGCTTACATACAATGTAACCTTCATGACAGGGATCATAAACATTGCGCCGTCTATTTTCCCAGCCTCGATGTGTGTACAAAAAACTATCTACACACACATCGGCTAGCGACCCTTTCAGCCAGCGATACACGGTCCAACGCAGATGCATGTAATTAGCACAATTAGGCGTAACTTAAAACCTATAGTGCGGCACCAAATTTAATATGCAATAGTCCCATAACATAAATAACGTTAAGTCCATACAAAAGTGTTCCCTACTGTTGTGAAACCAAATAAACCTCACTTAAACAATAACAAGGAAGTATTTAAATAAAGAACATTTAATACAAAACATACCTCCTAGTGTTTTATTTTTCTCGTCTCTTTGGTGATCGTTTTCCTGCGGACAGTTTACGGCGGCGCAATGGGCGACTGTAAGTGGATGTTGGAGAAGGAAGTGAACGGAATACCCATGCAGGTACATACTTCCTCCCCACACCACCTTCGCGTGCGAGGCAAGTTTAAGAACATAACCGGATCAGGTTCGAATCAACACGGCTGTCTTACGCAATGAGAATACCAGTAACACCTTTGGTCTTGCGCTAGGACTCGCCCTCAGACAGCTCGACGGAGGGAGAGTAACTCCTGGGGCCATAATGCCGGGCGTATAAAGAAGGTAATCTAATCACCGATCCTGAAGGCATCCTGGAGCAATGGGAAGTACACTTCAATGAATTCCTAAATTCTTTTTATTACACTTTTCTCGGGAGAGATGAACCTATAGCACCGAGTGGGCGCCCTAAGATGCCACCAAATAACGATTGCAGTTCTTTTTGAATAGTTGCAGGTTGTAACGCTCCGGGACCACTCGCGTGGGAAGAGAGTTTCACAGCTTCCCCGCTCTGTAACGGAACGAGTTCGTATGCAGGGATGATCGCGCCGTCGGGAGATGAACCGCAAACTGGTGCGATCCGTCGGATTATCTTGCGGAGTGCAAATAAACCGAATTGCGTGGAACAATACCACGAATCTCCGAAGAACAGTACCCGTGATATAATCTGTAAAACAGACAGAGGTCGGCTATGCGCCTTCGATGTGATAGCGACTGAACTCCCGATGTCAGCGCCCAGACCCCGATCAGGCGGGTCGCTCGTCTCTGTATGTTCTCAAGTAGGTCGAGAGTATGTTTAGGAGCAGAGCTTCAAACACGACAGCAATATTTGAGCGCGGGTCTAATTTGAGATTTATACAGAAGAAGAAATTGGGCCGGAGTAAAAGATTTCTTGGCTCTGAAAAGATAACTCAGTTTTCCTGAGGCTGACCTGGCGATAGTCGACACGTGTTTATGCCATGATACATTCCCACAGACCGTGACGCCGAGAAATTTCAAGCTTTTCCCAGATTCGAGGGCCCGGCCATTCATCATCAGCTGTGGAAGCGATGATCCACTTTTCTTTGTGAATGTTGTGTATTGTGTCTTCGCTGCATTGAAATCGATGAGATTGGCTCTTCCTCACTGCAGGAGCTTATCTAAATCTTGATTCAGAGAGTCAATCTGTCTACATCTTAGCTGATGCGACATTGATGCACCAATCGGCCGGACACTCGAAAAGGAGGAAACAAGCGTACTATCATCCGCAAAACTGAACACTTTGTTATCCGTTGTCTTCAACAAATCATTTATGTGAAGCAAAAACAAGGTTGGAGCCAAAATAGAACCTTGGGGCACCCCCAAATTAACAGGATACAGATCCGAACTCTCGCCGGATCGATAGATTTTCAAGGAATTTCTTCGTCCAGTCGCAAAGCTGTTAGGAAAGTCCATATGAACGAAGATTGCTCAGCAATGCCCCGTGCCAGACGCGGTCAAAAACCTTGGAGATATTCAAGACGACCGCCCTTGACTCACCATGCCGTTCAATCGCAGATGTCCATATATCGGTTATAAGTGTCAAAAGGTCTCCCGCGGACCGCCTGCCACGGAATCCGTATTGACGATCATTCAGAAGTCCATTGCACTCCAAATACTTAACCAACTCTGTATTGTTGACTTTTTCCATTACCTTAGATAAAATAGACAGTAATGCTATCGGACGGTAATTTTGTAGGAGACACTTTTTTCTTGTCTTTGGGATTGGTTAAACTCGAGCGATTTTCCAGCAGGCAGGAAAGGTCCTCCGTGCACAAGATAAGCGGAAGAGACTGCCAAGAACCGGCGATAGTTCTAGAGCACTGTTCTTAAGGACTATTGCTGGTATTCCGTTTGGGCCGGTTGCCTTCCAACAATCCAGTTCACGTAGAATGTATTGAATGGTGCGCGGACGAAATCTCGCATCCGGCATGGAAGACCGTACCGGCGCGATCACAGGTGACTCCAAAAGGCCGGGATCGAGGATTGAATTCACGGAAAATAAATTCGTGAACACATTCGCTTTATCCTTTGAGTTCGTTACTAACGTCCCGCTGTCTGTCACCAACGGGGGGAAAGAGGAGGATGCGAAGTTATCGCTGACAGATTATGGCATTGACCAGAAGGAGCGCGAACCAGTTGGGCACCGAAGGAGCTTATTGATCACCCTGTCGTTGTGAGCCTTCTTCGCGGTATCAATCGCCTGGTTGCACGCGTTTCTGATTCTAACAAAATTCGTCCTATTAACATCGGTGGGATTGGAGCGCCATTGCTTAAAGGCTCTATTTTTTGCCGCTGTAATCAGCTCGCATTTGTTATCAAACCAAGGTTTATCAGACGATCTTTGTTTGATGGAATGTGGAATATACATCTCCATTCCCAGAAGAATAATCTCTGATACCAACTCCGCGCATGCGTTAACATCGGAGTTTCCGAAGCACACCTCGGACCATGGAAAGAATGAGAAGAATTCTCGCAGATCGTCCCAGTTAGCAGCCCTATACCTCCATACATAGTGAGACTGCCCAGGCCGGTTATTCGCTTGATATGCAAGTGCTTGCGTGACAGATACCAAGCTGTGATCTGAGTTTCCCAGTGGCGCAGAAACCTCTACGGTATAAATACTCGGTTCGGATGTCAAAAACAGATCCAGGGTGTTCGCATAATCGCCTTGGGCATCCGCGCTCGCGTTGGTTCCTCCACGAGTTGAGTCAAGTTGTGGCTAACAGCAAAAATCTCCGCCAGCCTCCCGGTCTTGTCGGTTCTGTTTGAATGTACCAACCAGCCGGAATTGTGCACATTAAAATCACCAAGGACAACAATTTCAGAAGCTAGGTGATCTGTATCCAGTCGACGGTATGTGAAAGATGTTCGAAAAAAGTCACCGGTCGATCGTCATTCGGGGAGCGGTAAAGACAACAAAGAAATTTAACGGAATTCCTCAGCCCGATCCCCAACCATATGATGTCCATGTTATTGAGTTTCAACGCCTCCATCCTCTGGCAAGCCAGATCGGATCACGTGGAGACCCAGACTCCACCCTTAAAACGGAATCTCGAATATAAGTCGTATCCTGAGCAACGAAGATATGTAGAATCAGTTAACGAATCGACCTGGGTCTCAGTTGGGGCAATGGTATTAGGTTTCATTGTTTGCAAATATTGGTGGACGGCGTTTACATTCATATTGGTGAAACCGATGCCCCTGATGTTACAAAATGCCGATACCAGTGGAGCGTAGGCAGAGCCTCGAGAGCGACCCCGGTTATGCGATGAAGAACCTCTTAAAGTTCCATTATTTATCATGATATCTGCATATGTTCCCCCTGACATAGTCCCCTCCGGAGATCCGAATGGGGGACTAGTTTACCTCCGGAATTCTTTATATCAGAAGGTACCATCATGACTTATCTCCGTGCCAAACGGCCAACTCACAGAAGAATTAGAGGCACCACCAATGCTTAATCAAAACATTAAAAGGCATAAGACAGCCCAAATCAAATAAAGCCCCCGGAGCTGATGATATACCAGCTGAGCTGATCAAACAAGGAGGGACAGCGTTACATCACGCAATTCATGAGAGAGTTCGGCATTCCAAACAAATTGATATGACTTTGTAGGTTGATCATGACCAATGTAACTAGTCAAGTAAAAATAGCGGGATTGCTCGTCCAAACCAATAAACATCTTTAATGGACTCCGGCAAGGGGGCGGTTTGGTCTGCCTCCTCTTCAACCTGGCGTTGGAGAAAGCAATCCGTGACTCTGGCGTTACAACTAGAGAGACTATTGTCACCAAAGTCCAGCCAGATACTTACCTACGCAGACGACATCGACATCGTCGATAGATCCGATTTGGCTGTACAGAACTCTGTCACCCAGATCGAGCAGGCGGCGCAAAAATTGGGACTGCACATTAATGAGGGGAAAACTAAGTATATGGTGACAACTTCTGCGAAGAGAAGACCTAACGTTGGTCAAACTATCAGAGTAGTGGAGCACGAATTTGAAGTAGCGCAATCATTTAACTACCTTGGGTCAATAGTATCAGCCGATAACAATATGGAAGAAGAAATACGCGAACGGCTGATTAAATCCAACAAAGCCTACTATGGTCTATCAAGGCTCTTTAAATCCCGAATTTATCCAGAACATCCAAGCTAACTACTGTACAAGGCCATGGTCTTACCAGTACTCATGCACGGATCCGCGACTTGGGTGCTCAATAAAAGGCACTCTGAACTCTTAGCCGCGTTTGAGAGGAAGGACTTAAGAGAATTGTTGGCCCCGTATGTGAGGGAGGACGATTCCGGGGACGCTACAACCATGAGTTGTACGCAATCTACCTTGAAGCTAATGTTGTAAGAAAAATCAGGCTCGGTAGACTCCGGTGGGCGGGACGCTAGCTCGAATGAGCGAAGAGGAGCCTGCCCGGAAAGACCTTTGTGGCAGGATGTATTGAAGAAGACAGTGCGACAGACCTTGTCTGCGATGGAGGGATGGCGTAGACCAGGACGCCCAGAGCCTGGGAGTGCCAAACTGGATGACATCGGCTCAAAATCGGGACCGATGGAGAGAATTGTTAAATAAGGCCAAGATCGGGTCCCGGTTGTAGTGCCGATGATGATGATGATGTATGTATACAGTGCTATGAAAAATTATAGACTCAAACGTAAATTTTCTGTTTCCTTGGAATGAGTAATAAACTTTTATGACTAGTTTTGTGACAAACTATTGTCAACCGACACCAACTCAGAGAAAACTTTTTAATGGCTTAGTTGTTTTTTTTACTAGGGATAGAAATTAATTTTTTACCTATAGTCCTAAATTTTATGTATAATGGAAATGTATTGTGTCTTTGTGTTTTCATTGTGTATATTTCGTTTGACTTCATCTTCTTATGTGCTGATTCTATCGTGTACTTTCATTTTCTTGGGCGCTAATTCTACCGTTCGACTTCATCCTTTTGGACGCTGATTCCATCGTTTGACTTCATCCTCGGAACGCTTTCTCCTGGACGCGACCTCACTATCGGCCGCCCCTATTACAACAATAGTGTCTCGTCATTTTTTTTCTGTTCAAACTGTAATTATTAACCGTAATTTTAATTTTAACAGTGACTTAAAATTAATTTTGTAACAACTGTTTACATGTTATTATTATAATAAGACATACATTTTCCAAACAATGTTTCAGGAGTTACAGGATAGATGTGTGTTTATATATTTAGTAGTTTTTCGTCTTCCTGGAAAAGGTCAGAAAATCAGGAATTTCTTATTTTTACTTTACTTAATCTAAACTTAACCTTAATTATAAATATAACTTAACATAGTCTGATCATTATAAATGAGCTATAAACAAAACAAAGTTTTATAATTAAGGGGGTATAAGAATTAGAGGATGTGGAGTGAAGTCAGTTATAGTTAGACGTAGAGTATTTCTTTCCGGTTGTTCGTTGGAAAAACATAGAATGTTGGAAAATGGTTGAACGTTACAGTATTTAAACTGGTTGGGGGTAAGTTCAGTGTTGTGGTATATGATGTCGTTTGAATCATTTACCAGTCTGCCTGAGGTTAACATAACTCTTGTGTGGAGACAGTTGGGGTAGTTAGTGCTTATATCTAGAGAATTCGCTAAGAGTGAGGTTATTATGGGATTGGGATTATTTCGTAGATTTTCGATAAATTTGATAGACAGCTCGAAGTAATGTCTGTCGAGGCGTTCTGTTTCAGCGGTATTGTAGAGTTGGACGTTACTATAGTACTTATAGGAGTTAGGACGACGATGGAATCCAGAGGCATACCTAAGGCATTTTCTTTCGAATGCTCGCACCTTCTCCATTTGGGAGGGAGTGATATGGTACCACAATGGGCACGCGTACGTGAGTGAGGGTCTGATAATTTGTTTGTAGATGAGCAGTTTGACTTTGTGAGAGAGACTATTAGGTTTCCACATGACCCTTCTACAGAGATTAAGTTGAATTGTGGCTTTATGAAGGGAATTTTTCATGTGGGAGGAAAAAGACAAGTTATTAAAAAAAATTATTCCCAGATTTTTTAGGATCTTGGAGGGTTTTATCAGAGTATTGTTTAGTTTAATTTTAATTTTTTTGTGGCAGCGTCTAGTGTTGTTCGTACAGTACTCGTTTTTGCCCTTGAACACTATGAGTTGCGTTTTATTTGGGCTAAAGTGAATTTTCCATTTATTGAAGTAAGTTGATGGCTTAGGGAGGAAGATGTTAATGCGGTTTCTTGCAGCCTTAACAAATTTGCTGCTGAAGTAAATTAATGTATCAACAGCATAATTCAGCATCACAACATTAGGAGATACGGGTTGAGGAATATCTGAGGTATATAGCAGATATAAGATTGGCCTTGGGGAACACCCGCGGTTATGTTGCTAGCTTCTGAGACAGAAGAATTTATTCTCACAACGAATTTTCTGTCAGAAAGATAAGAGGCTAAGAGCTTTGTTGTGTGAGAGTTTAGACTATGTATGGAGTGCAGTTTGTACAGAAGCCCTGCGATCCAGATGCAATCAAACGCCTTTGAAATATCGAGAGATATGCACACGGTAGGGCTTTGGTTTTGGAGACCAGTTGTAACATCGTGTGTAAGTTTTAGTAGAGCAAATTAATAAGTTCAAGTGCTTCTGGGTTAAAAAAAAATATTTATTTTAAATCCATATAAGCACTGAGGCTCTTCTACACTCTAATTCTAACTTAATGTTAAATGCAATCACAGTGGAAAAATGACCACTGGTTGACTGTTGTTATTCTATTTATATTCTAGTGGTTATCTCCGATTGGTTATCGGCATGGGCTATTAACAGTGTGATGAGTTATTATTGTTGTCGTCATTGGCTATCGGCAGTGTGATGAGTTATCATTGTTATCTGTAGGTTTTTATGGTTGGTGATGTAACGTCTCCAACGCCGTGCTTCCTCTTTTTATCGAGGGAAGAGCGTGGAGGTTTTAATAAATGCGTTTAGTTTTATTTTTAGTGTTCATATTTATTTACACAACTCAAACTATAGTTAATTTATAATACAACTCTACAATCAAAACTCTTGATTCAAAACTCTTCTACTTCAACTAACTTCCTCGACTGTATTTCTCAACTAACTGATTCACTTCAACTGCTTCAACTCAACTACTTTTGATTTTAACACAAGACTTAACTGAACTAAACTTCCACTACTCTCTAACTTCCAATCTCAAACTTATTTTACAAATGAATTTTTTCTCTACTTATAGAACATTGTGTTCTAATTTACTGGAAATTATAACATGAACAAAACAAATTTTAACAAAGTCTCTGTGACTTTTAACTTGAATCAAATTTGGACGAAAATCAAAGTTACTATGTTTTGAATGAAATAAAAAGGTGCAGGTTATTAAATGTGCTGTAACTGGCAATATTGTGAATGTTTATGAATGGTATGTATTAAGTGAGAATGTAATATATGTTAAGGGAAGTTTTTAAGGATGTGTAAGGAGATTCAGTGTTAAATTTAATAAAGGGTAGTATTCTGGAATACAACAGTGATGTATCCAAATTATGAATTAGTGGGGTTCTTTGGCTGTTAACTAGCATGACATGTGGATTGTCGCTTACGGAATCCGAACTGAGAGTTAGGGATGAGAGCATCCTCATTGGCAAATAAGAGAAGATTTTGATAGATCTTGCGTTCAAGTATCTTACTTAGTGTATTTAATATTGGGATATTGGACGATAATTGCAAGGGTTATTACTACCACCGGGCTTCTTAATAGGTATTACTATCGCAGTTTTCCAGTTCTCTGGGAAGTGATGTTTCGTCATTAGTGGCAAAACAGTTTACATATTCAATTTTCTTCCAAACAGTCTAACAAAATAAATGTCGTACTCTGTATTCATAGTTTAATTATTTCCATATAAATACCATCTAATTTTTATGGGGTAATAACATTGTGGCGCAAGACTAATGACCTTCCCCGGAAAAAAACAAATCATTATGGAAAATTTAACAAGCCTCAGGACTTGTTAAATAAGGCCAAGACCGGTCCCCCGTTGTAGTACCGATGATGAAGATGATGATGATGAATAACATTGTAGATATCTAAAATAAAGTGGTTTTGTGTGTTTTGTATTGATGGAATATAAGGTAATAGAATAATAATTTTCATCATCATCGGCACTACAAGCAGGATATGGTCTTGGCCTTATTTAGCAAGTCTCTCCACCGGTACCCGATCCTTATCCGAGACTTGTTAAATTGTCCATAATAATTTATTTTTCTGGGCAAGGTTATAAGCCTCGAGCCAACCTTTCTCAGGATGTCGCTGCATGCATTGGTTCACTACTTGGTGGGTGCCAAAGTAGCTATCCAGTGGCGTCCTATGGAGACTGTATGTCAACTTGGATTGAACAAGGACAAGGATCGTCCTGGCCTTCGCCAGGTTGAAAGCAGAGACTTTAGCCTGTATGTTCGCTCCCGTCTCCCCAATAGAATAATAATTTTTTTTATTATTATTATTATTTACTGGCTACTAACCTTGCCCAGGAAAACAAATTATTATGGAAAATTTAACAAGCCTCATACTTGTTAAATAAGGCCAAGACCGGATTTCGGTTGTAGTGCCAATGATGATGGTGATTATTTGCTGGCCCGTAGAAACCCGGAAGTTCACGACCTCACCGACTCGGCTCCGCCATCGCTCCCTGTCCTGTGTGCTCTCCTTCCCCGTTCGATCATCCGATCCGATCTCCTCGAGGTCCAATCTAACATTGCCCTCCCATCTCCGTCGCGACCGTCCTGTCGGTCTCTTCCCCGTTAGTTTACCGTCAAGAATTCTATGCACGGTCCTATCATCGCCCATTCGCGCTACGTGTCCGGCCCATCTTAATCTTCGCGACTTGATTACTCTCACTATTGTAGGTTTGCGGTATAGCTCTTCCAATTCGTGGTTGTGGAGTTTCCTCCATTGTCCTGACTTCTCGTCATATTTACCACCAAATATACACCTTAAAACTTTATTCTCGAATACGCGGAATTTGTTCTCTTCCCGTTTTGTGAGAGCCCATGTTTCGCATCCGTATAGAGCAATCGGCATGATTTTGGTTCTATAGACACGGAGCTTTATATTACGCGATAGCAGTTTGGATTTTAATAGTTTACTGGCTGCATGCCAACTAGCGTTGCTGGAATGTAGTCTTTTGTTAATTTCCTTTGACGTTTCGTTTCTGGTCGTCAGTATCGTTCCCAGATATTTAAATTCTTTGACATTTTCAAATATCTTGCCCCTGACGTTTATATGTGTTCTCTGAGTCCACCTGCTCTCGTCGTAATCATGTATTTCATTTTGTCTTCGTTTATTTCTAGGCCCACCTCTTCTGCTGCTTGCATGATGATTTCACAGTTTTTACTTATAGTTTCGAGATTATCGCCCAGAACGGCGATGTCATCCGCATACGCGAGCACTTGTGTGACCCCGTTCAGGGATGATCCGGTCGTGTTGTCGTCTTGTACCTTTCTGATGACATACTCGAGGACAAGGTTAAAAAGGCATGGTGAGAGGTCATCCCCTTGTTTTAGTCCGTCCCGGATTTCGAATGGTTCTGAGAGGTGGTTTTCTATTCTAACCCGCCCTTTGTTTTCGTTCATGCAGATTTGAATGAGGGCAGCATATTTTTTCGGGATCCCCAGCCCAACCACAATATGGTAGTCTTTGCCTTGCGACTGAGTCGTAGGCTTTTTTGAAATCCACGAACAGTTGGTGAACCGTCTCTCCGTATTCCCACTTCTTTTCCAGCAGTTGTCTTATTGTGAACATCTGGTCTCTTGTTGACCGGTTCCGACGGAATCCGCATTGGTAGTCTCCCAATATTTCTTCTGCGTACGGTGTGATTCTTGCCAGTATGACATTTGTTAATATTTTGTATGTGATTGGGAGCAATTATATTCCTCTGTAATTTTCGCAGTCAGATCTGTCGCCTTTTTTGAAAATGGGGATGACTATTGAGGTTTTCCATTCTTCTGGAACGACTTCCTTGTCCCATATTATTTTAACCAGTTGGTGGAAGTTTCGAGCGGTTGCCCCTCCTCCATGCTTCACAAGCTCTGCCGGTATGCAATCGATTCCGGGGGCCTTGTTGTTTTTCAGTCGATTTATCGCGTCTACAACTTCGTTGAAAGAGGGCTCTGGGATCTGGGGCTCGGCTGTATGTACGTCTGGTGCGTTTATTTGTGGTTGATGGGTGCGCACATTGAGCAGGTTTTCAAAGTACTGCTTCCATCTTGTCACGATATTTTTTGTTTCTGTCACCAGACAGCCGTTTGTGTCTCGGATTATTTTGGCTTTCCCTCAGTAGCCATTTCTAATTGAATTTATGCCGGACTACATACCTCTGCTGTTCTTTGCTCTGGCATTTTCTATGATTTCTTCGATCCGACTCTTTTCCCATTCGCGTTTTTTGCGTTTGAAAAGTCTAGTTGTTTCTTTCCAAATTGTCGCGTATCTTACTGCGTTGATGATCATTCTGAGGCGTTTACGTTCTTCGATCTTTGCCCTGCACTCATCGTCAAACCAAGGTTTGGACTTAGTTGTTTTCTTAAATCCTAATACCTCTTGGGCTGTTCGTTTGATTGTGTCTCTGATCGATGCCCATTTAGTGTCCACAGTATTGGCTTCCTCTTCCTCACTACTGTCATTCTCTAGGATGCTAAATCTATTCGTTAGTTCGTCTTGATATTCCGCCCTTTTACGTAGGTCTTTTAGTTTATCAATCTCGAACTTTTTGCACGTCTCCCGTGACTGTCCATGTGGGTTTGCTGCAAACCGACTTCTAATTTTACCCATCACTAGAAGGTGATCGGAGTCGCAATCTGCTCCTCTATATGATCTTACGTCAAGGATGTTCGAGTGGTGTCTTTTGTCTATGAGGAAGTGGTCTATTTGGTTACGCGTTACGCCGTCGGGTGATATCCATGTGGCTTTATGGATTTGCTTGTGCTTGAACATCGTGCTTTTCACTACCAAATCTTTTGACACTGCGAACGTGATAATTCGAATACCATTATCATTTGAAACGTCATGTAGGCTTTCTTTACCTATTGTTGGTTGGAAGATATCTTCCTTTCCAATTTTCGCATTGAGGTCGCCGAGGAGGATTTTAACATCGAATGATGATGAAATACTTCCTCTAGGGTCTCGTATAATGTGTCCCTCGTTTCTTCGTCGTAGATTCTGTTGGGGCGTGTACGTTTATAAATGCATAATAGTACCATTTTTCTGCGAGCCGACTTTTGATTTTGCCCATCACTAGAAGACGATTGGGGTCGCAATCTGCTCCTCTATATGATCTTACGTCAAGGATATTCGAGTGGCGTCTTTTGTCTATGAGGAAGTGGTCTATTTGGTTACGCGTTACGCCGTCGGGTGATATCCATGTGGCTTTATGGATTTGCTTGTGCTTGAACATTGTGCTTTTCACTACTAGATCTTTTGACGCTGCGAACGTGATAATTCGAATTCCATTATCATTTGAAACGTCGTGTAGGCTCTCTTTACCCATAGTTGGTTGGAAGATATCTTCCTTTCCAATTTTCGCATTGAGGTCCCCGAGGAGGATTTTAACATCGAATACTTCCTCTAGGGTCTCGTAGAATGTCGCCTGCGTTTCTTTGTCAGTAGATTCTCTTGGGGTGTGTACGTTTATAAATACATAATTGTACCATGCGGGCCCTATATTTTTAGCACCGATATTCGGTTATTAATGAATTGCACATCTTTTACATGGGGCGTAATATTCTTGCTTATGATGAAGTCAGTTCCGAGGTTATGTGTATCGGCACCTCCACACACCAGTGTAAATCCGTTGGTTTCGATTACTTGATGTGGGAGTCGAGCTTCCTGAAGCGCGACGATGTCCATTTTATATTGTTTCTCATTTTCTACGACCGTCTGTATCGGGCCTGGTTTATATAACGTTCGAACATTCCACGTGCCGACGCGTATATCCCGCTTTTTGAGTTTTTCCCGACGTCTTCTTTTTGCCGAGTCAGTGTTTTGTTTCTTGATGATTTGTTCCCTTATGGTAGTGTCGGCTCATCACACCTACGCCTACCGGGTTTTTCGTGGGATTGTTTTTTGTAAATTGGTTATTCATTTAATAGAATAATAATAATAAAGTTTATTAACAGTCATGTTATGCAGTGTCCAAATAAAATGCTGTATTAAGGAATACTACCAAATGAGCAAATTTGCGGTGCTGAAGCCGATCCGGTGAGCTATCTTCGAAGCGCGCTTTTTGTCTCTACATGAACAACCGAAAATAATGAAAACATTAATTATTATTAATTCACATTAAAAAAAAGTTTAATTTTTACCATAAAAATGGGCAATCATTTATTAATAAAAAATCCTCTACGTATTTCGGACTGGAATATAGTTCTAAATATGCCGTAAAAAATTTAAATTGAATGGAAATGGTTTTAGTTATGTTGTGCGTTTTTTTAATGATGTTTTGAGAAAGACGCATTTTAAATTTTTAGTGGTCGTTTCAGAACAGTACGACGCACTTGAAAAAAAGTCCCGAGTTTCACAGAAAAAAAGTTTAATGTATAAAATAGTTTTCCTTTTACTCCAAAGGTTCATAGCATCTTTATAGACAATACAAAAACGATTTTTTCAAGATTCTTTGGTGATATTATTCTCTAAGGCTCTTTATGTGACAAAGAAGTAAAAAAACAACACATGACATTAAATTATTTGGAATTTTTACACTAACCTTAAATGCAACAATAAATGACAATTGCAATCAAGAAGACATCCCTGCTTTCGAGATTGTAAGAAGGCAAACGTAACAAGCATCATTGTAAACAAAGAGAAGAAGGACTAGACTCTGCAAAGAGTTGTCATGTTATCAAGAAAATGTCGTCAAGCGATAACCAAGTGATACGTGTTTATAATTACAAAACAAGTTTATTTGAGGAATTTCCTTACTATCCAAATTTAACATGTGAAGAGATTTGTATACTTTGTTGTAAAAAGTTCGAAATCCTCCCCACCGCCAGGTTGCTGTTCGGTCTTCGTGTATCGGCATCCAGAAAATGGATAATCTCCTGCCAAAATCTTAAATCAACAGTTCAATATGAGTTCCGAATGCGTTTCAAAGTGCCTGACTTGGATAGTTTACACAAAATTGATCCAAATGCGTATGACTACTTGTATGCCCAGATACGGTATGATTTGGTTAATGATAATATTAGTGATATTCGCTATCCTGCCAACAAGGATAAAGTAGTTGGTTTGGGTGCTACGGACATGAGCATTGATTATATGCAACATCAAATACCAGAAGATGTATTGGTTAAGAATTATAAGCATTATATGCCCAAACAACTCGTCAAAACCCACAGATTCTTTGCTAAGAAGAAAATCCGTGAAGGTTTCCAAACTATAAATAAGAATAATTATGAACTCTCTTACGTAAAACGCAGTTATCTGCATTCAATTACGGCTCTAGCGCCCAACTACTTAATGGAAGAGTATAGTGCCATTGCTGAGAAAGTTCCCGATGAAGATGGAAGTGAAGAATGCCATGCTGTTACTATTAATGTCGATCCTTTTGATCCAGAGGGCCCAACAGTAAAAGTTAAAACCAAGTTTAAAAAAGACGTAAGTTATGGATGATGTTATTTTGGAACCTTTTGATTATTGTATTTGTATTTTAGTGGATAGTTATCACAAAATTAGAAAATATTTACGCTTTATATAGAGAAGGTAAGAAATTTGTTAGGTTAGATATAAGTGGATCTCCGAGAGGCTTCCGATTGGAATTTGCCAGGCCATTTGAACTTAAATCGTTTATGACTTATGTGTCAGGATATTTTAGGTAAGTGCTAGAAGATTGATATAAAAATTGTTTACTGAATTGCTACTTTTTCGTTTAGGCTGATGATTAAATGGATGTGTGATCCGTGTGTGCAATTTATAACTCCGTCCTTGCAGGATTTGAAAAATCTTCGGTGCCATGGACCTGTTGGGTGAGTAATGTCGGATAGTTTGCTAAGATATTGATGAATAGCTTCATAAAAGTATTGAATTACATTAAACCGAGGAAAATGCAATTGCTTCGAAGGAAATTGAAATGAATTCGATATCATTATTAAACAAATAACTCAATTTATTATCTTATTCATGCAAAAGTCGACTGAGTCGGATCAATGTTGAATATTATATCTATTACACAACGGTGTGTGCGGTAAGAATAAAAGATCTTACAATAATAAGAAATAGGTTGCTGTGAAATATCATCCCAGAGGTAAAGGAATTCAACTATAGACATATCCTTGTGTATTCGCCCTTGAGACTGGGATTTATGTCATGTATGAGTTACTTGATACCACAACTTGTTGGACATAAATTCTATGCATTCAAATTCGAACGTAAGATATGGCAAATAATGTTTCTCCTAAAATAGTAACTGATACGGTCATAAACCTCAATATCTCTAATGGCTTAGGAATAAATAAAAAAAAGACGAATCTAAAACGTAATAACAGTCACTGAGTTGTGGAACAGTCCGCATATCATTTTCGCCATTTTTTGTTGCTTCAAGGGATGACCTCATCTAAGATTGTGTGATTGAATTACTCTTATGATACGCCGTCGTCCACATAGTTTTCTCCGAATTCTCGGTTGCCAAATCCCCTTTCTTTTTTTTAGTTACGTATACCTCCAAATATTTTTGTTTTCATTTCCATGGAACTAGTTCTCATATTTTTTGAAGAAGGATGTCGTAAAGCAACAGTAACAACTATTTAACCGCCAACATAGTAGCACGTGCATGAATTCGTTATCGTTTAGAGTGTGCATTCACCGATTCTTTTGCATTGTTAAATAGCAGTTCACGCGTTAAATAATGTGGAATCCCAAGGGAACAAACGATTCTCCTCTTGCGTGTGCATCTGACAGCGATTGTTTATTTGGGTTCTCGAATACAGTGCGAGAAAAAAATGCATTCCGTTTCCCGTCAGTTGTGGCCCTCAAATTCCGACTCATTATTTTAATGGGTCAGCTTTGTGGTGTAGGACAAATATGATATTCAAAAAGGTTGTAGCTTCTGCACAAATTCAGTGTTTCAATTCTATAATGGGATAACTCCAGTAGCCATGAATTCCGTTTATCAATTGGGGACTGTAAATACATTCGACGCCGGGAGTGTTGTAATTTTTTGAACGGAGCAGTTCTAATGACGCAAAAATGTAACCTCAACAAATGTAGCGTCAGAGGCTAGAGGTTCATTTTCTGTGTTATATCTAGCCATCTAGCAAAACACCGACCAGCTATGATATAAAGGAAAATCCAAATAATTACAGATTTCAACCTGTGGAGATATTACGCTCTCGACAGTTTTTATCAAACACATCTGATCTTCGACGTTTTTATTTTAGTTGGTACTGCATTAATTCCGGCCCCTAGACCAGTGTTGTATCAGCTAAATTCTCTACAGAACCCTTCACAAAACACCCCCAACATGTAGTAGAATAGCTCTTCGGAAAAGTCAACTGGAAGGGTTTAAACGGTTTTTTTCGGGAAGCTAAGTTATTAGTTATTTTTCTTCTCCTTAGAAGTACCGCCGTGGACAACGATACTGCTGCTGACAATTCAATAATGATGTTAATGATATAGCGCTCACATTAACAGATATGGCTCTACTCGGTATGCTGACCATTATTTCTTACACACTAAACAACAACCAAGACGATTATGTCTTGAAGGTCGATTAGTCGTCAACATCTTAGAGGAAGTATATCTTCTTCGCATTCACAATCGACTCAACGTTGTCTGTTTTTTTTATTTACATATATATATATATATATATATATATATATATATATATATATATATATATATATATAATATATATATATAATATATATATATATATATATATATTTTTTTTTTTTTTACACTTCTCCCGGGAAAGGCGAACATATAGCGCCGTTAAGGCGCCCCGAGATGCCCAAAAAAACGGTTGCAGCTTCTCTTGAACAGTTGCAGGTTGTAACGCTCCGGCAACACTCGTGCAGAAAGAGAGTTCCACAGCTTCACCGCTCTGTAACAGAACGAGTTCTGATACTGGGATGTTCACCCCGTCGGGAGATGAACCGCAAACTGGTGCGATCCGTCGGATTATCTTGTTGAACGCATATAAACTGAATTGTGTGGAACAATACCATGAATCTCCGAAGAACAGTAGCCGTGATAATATCTGTAAAACAGACAGAGGTCGGCTACGCGCCTTTGAAGTGACAGCGACTGTAGTCCCGATGTTAACGCCGTGTCATCGATCAGGCGGATCGCTCGTCGCTGTATGCTCTGAAGTAGGTTGAGGGTATGCTTAGCAGCCGAGCTCCAAACATGAGACCAATATACGAGCGCGGGTCTAATTCTGACATCGGGTTGAATCACAGCTGTAAGCAGACCTTACCATATCAGAGAGGGGCTCTGGTATGGCGGACTATTTGAAACTCCAAGACTCGTGGGGACAAAAATGAATAATCTATATACGCAAACAATCCCACGAAAAACCCGGTAGGCGTAGGTGTATAAGCCGACACTACCATAAGGGAACAAATCATCAAGAAAACACCGACTCACGAAAAAGATGAATTAGGGACAAATGGAAAAAGCGGGAAATATGCGTCGGCACATGGAATATTCGGAAGTTATATAATCCAGTCACGATACAGACGGTCGTAGAGAAGGTGAAACAATATAAAATTGACATCGTCGCGCTTCAGGAAGTCCGACTCCCACATCAAGTAATCGAAACCAACGGATTTACACTGGCGTGTGGAGGTACCCATACACATCACCTCGGGACCGGCTTCATCATAAGCAAGAATATTACGCTCCATGTAAAAGATGTGAAATTTATTAATAACCGAATATCGGTGCTAAAAATATAGGGCCCGCATGGTACAATTATGTATTTATAAACGTACACACCCCAACAGAATCTACGGACAAAGAAACGCAGGAGACATTCTACGAGACCCTAGAGGAAGTATTCGATGTTAAAATCCTCCTCGGGGACCTCAATGCGAAAATTGGAAAGGAAGATATCTTCCAACCAACTATGGGTAAAGAGAGCCTACACGACGTTTCAAATGATAATGGAATTCGAATTATCACGTTCGCAGCGTCAAAAGATCTAGTAGTGAAAAGCACAATGTTCAAGCACAAGCAAATCCATAAAGCCACATGGATATCACCCGACGGCGTAACGCGTAACCAAATAGACCACTTCCTCATAGACAAAAGATGCCACTCGAATATCCTTGACGTAAGATCATATAGAGGAGCAGATTGCGACCCCAATCGTCTTCTAGTGATGGGCAAAATCAGAAGTCGGCTCGCAGAAAAACCACATGGGCAGTCACGGGAGACGAGCAAAAAGTTCGGCAAAAGGGCTGAATATCAAGACGAACTAACGAATAGATTTAGCATCCTAGAGAATGGGAGTAGTGAGGAAGAGGAAACCAATAATGTGGACACTAAATGAGCATCGATCAGCGACACAATCAAACAAACAGCCCAAAAGGTATTAGGATTTAAGAAAACAATTAAGTCCAAACGTTGGTTTGACGATGAGTGCAGTGCGAAGATCGAAGAACGTAAACGCCTCAGAGTGATCCACTTAGAAACATATGATGAAGTCAACGCAGAAAGATACGCTATGATTCGGAAAGAGACAACAAGACTTTGTTTCGCCAGCTGGGAACCGCAACTCCGTTGTTGCCGATGGTTCGCCAACTGGGAAACAGCAAAAGGGTGTTTCTGCGTCGATTAATTCCTCGACGAGACAACAAAAATAACTGCCGCATTGGGCACAAAAGAAACACAATTTTTTGACATTATAATTTTAACCTTTTATTACGCGAATTTAAATGTCACATTAAAAAAAGCACAGGTGCTGAAGGCAACGTAAACAATTTCAATTTTTACAACGTTAAAATATCTACTGTGTCAAAAACAATACAACAAAAATCATAAACCTCTATCAAAACAGTAACAGTTTAACAGTTGAATGAGAAGTCTCTTATTTCAGCAATTGGTGGCATTCAGTGCCACCAGAAATTTAAGTTGTCAGCTCTTTGGTATGTTTCTTTCAGAGTATACGCTCAGGCGCTTAATGCAGGCAAGAAACTGTGACAATTGATTGTTATTGTGCCGAGCAGTGAAACTTAGATAAATTTGTCGTTTCGAATCACTGCTGTCATTTCTGAATAACATTTAGGATTCTTCTGTTCTTGATGTTTTGTTGCTGTACTGCAACACTTTTCAAACGCAAAACACGCGAATGGGAGAAGACTCAGATTGAAAAAATCCTAGAAAATGCCAGAGCAAAGAACATCAGAGGTATGTATGCCGGCATAAATTCAATTAGAAATGGCTACAGAGGGAGAGCCAACATAATTCGAGATGCAAACGGCTGTCTGGTCACAGAAACAAACAATATCGTGACAAGATGGAAGCAGTACTTTGAAAACCTGCTCAATGTGCGCACCCATCAACCACAAATAAACGCACCAGACGTACGTCAGATCCCAGAGCCCTCTCTCAACGAAGTTGTAGACGCAATAACTCGATTGAAAAATAAGGCTCCCGTGGTCGACTGCATACCGGCAGAGCTTATGAAGCATTGAGGGGAGGCAACCGCTCGAAAGATTCACCAACTCATCAAAACAATATGGGATAAGAAAGTCACTCGGGAGAATGGAAAACCTCAATAGTCATCCCCATTTTCAAAAAGGCGACAGATCTGACTGCGAAAACTACAGAGGAATACCATTGCTCTCAACCACATACAAAATACTAACAAATGCCATACTGGCGAGAATCACACCGTACGCATAAGAAACACTGGGAGACTACCACTGCGGATTCCGTAGGAACCGGTCAACAAGCGACCAAATGTCCACAATAACGCAACTGCTGGAAAAGAAGTGGAAATACGGAAAGACGGTTCATCAACTATTCGTTGACTTCAAAAAAGCTTACGACTCAGTCGCAAGGCAAAGACTCTACCATATTGTAGTTGGGTTGGGAATCCCGAAAAAATATGCCGCCCTCATTCAAATCTGCATGAACGAAAACAAAGGGCGAGTTAGAATAGAAAACCACCTCTCAGAACTATTTGAATTCTGGGACGGACTAAAACCGGGCGATGGCCTCTCACCATGTCTCTTTAACCTTGTCCTCGAGTATGTCATCAGAAAAGTACAAGACGACAACATGGCTGGATCATCCCTGAACGGGGTCACACAAGTGCTCGCATATGCGGATGACATCGCCGTTCTGGACTATAATCTCGAAACTGTAAGTAAAAACAATGAAATCAACATGCAAGCGGCAGAAGAGGTGGGCCTAGAAATAAATGAATACAAAACAAAACATATTATTACGGGGCGAGCAGGTGGACCTCAGGGAACACACATAAATGTCAGAGGCAAGATATTTGAAAAAGTTAAAGAATTTAAATACCTGGGGACAATACTAACGGCCAGTAACGAAATGTCGAAGGAAATTAACAGAAGACTGCATTCCGCCAACGCTAGTTGGCACACAGTCAGTAAACAGCCGAAATCCAAACTGCTATCACCTAATATAAAGCTCCGTGTCTATAGAGCCATAATGCCGATTGCTCTATACGGATGTGAAACATGGACTCACAAAATGGGAAGAAAATAAATTCCGAATAAAGTTATAAGGGGTACCTTTGGCGGTAAATATGACGAGACACAATGGAGAAAACTCCACAACCATGAATTGGAAGAGCTATACCGCAAACCTACAATAGTGAGAGTAATAAAGTCCCGAAGATTAAGATGGGTCGGACATGTAGCGCGAATGGGCAACGATTGGACCGTGCGTAAAATTCTTGACGGTAGACCAACGGGAAATAGACCGGCAGGACGGCCGCGACGGAGATGGGTGGACAATGTTAGGTTTGACCTTGAGGAGATCGGATCAGATGGTCATGTGTGGAAGGAGAGTGCACATGACAGGGGACGATGGTGGAGTCGAGTCGGTGAGGTCATGAACTACTGGGTTCTTACAGGCCAATAAATAGTAATAGTAGAGTCTAATTTGGGATTTATACAGGAGAAGAAGTTGGGCCGGAATAAAATATTTCTTGGCTCTAAAAGGATAGCTCAGTTTTCCTGAGGCGGACCTGGCGATGCTCGACACGTGTTTATGCCACGATACATTCCCTCAGACCGTGACGCTAAGCAATTTCAAGCTTTCCCCAGATCCGGGGGCCTGGCCATTCATTTTCAGCTGTGGGACCTATAGCGTATTACGACGATAGTGAAGAACGTGCGATTCGAACTGACGCTATGACAGTTAGAATCACTAAAAATGTAACCAATGCTCAACACATCACGCCACTACCACTTGTACGAATTCGATTTCTAAAATCAAGTACACTCAACTGATGTGGGATTGTTATGTTATCGCTATGGTATACGGCTCTGATGCATTTTCTTATTCGATTTTCGTTCGGTGTTCTTCACTATTTGCTTGTGTGTTGTGTGTGTATCTGTTAGAAACGCCACAAACCGATGATCCACTCTTCTTTGTGAATGCTGTATATTGTGTCACTGCTGCATTGAAGTCAACGAGATTGGCCCTTCCCCTCTGCAGGACCTTATCCAGACCCTGTTTCAGAGGGTCAATCTGTCAACATCTCAGCTGGTGCGACGTTGATGCACCAATCAACCGGGCACTCGAGAAGGAGGAAACAAGCGTACTATCCTATCATCCGCAATACTGCGGATAATGTGTTATCACATAAGCTCCGTCTTAAGTTGAGCACAAGCGGCAAACCTTGAGACAGATTCGCTTTTGAACTCTTAATGTAGGCCTCAGTCAAAAAGCAGTACATTAACAGCGATGGTTATATTAACAATTGATATTTTAAGATTAAAAGATAACAGATATGGTAAACTTACTTGATGACTACCATCGGACCGCTTCTCGGTCGACACTGCAGCATTCCTGGTTGCAGGGGGTGCAGGATTCTTGATACCCCTGTTTATTATCTGGTGGGATGGGAGCGAACATACAGGGCAAAGTCTCTGCTTTCAACCCGGCGAAGGCCAGGATGATCCTTGTCCCTGTTCAATCCAAGTTGACATGCAGTCTCCACGTGACACCCCTAGATAGCTACTTTGGTACCCGCCAAGTAGTGAACCAATGCATGCAGCGACATCCTGAGAAAGGTTGGCGCAAGGCTAATAACCTTGCCCGGAAAAAGAAATTATTATGGACAATTTAACAAGTCTCGGATAAGGACCGGATACCGGTGGAGAGACTTGCTACATAAGACCAAGACCGGATCCCGGTTGTAGTGCCGATGATCATGATGATGATTATTATCTCCTTATTACACTGTTTATCCACTCGCGGCAGGTGACTGTTCTCGATACGGGGTTTTACTTTTCTTCACACAACCGGAATTAATATTAAATGCGACCGTTCGCAATCAAGGGTTTTAATTTTCTCTTTTTTTTTTTACTAGATAGTTACGTTTATTAAAAAATGTACAAATGGACATTGAATTATGATCGTGTGATTATTACATGAAATACTGTTTTGTTCTTTTTTCCATTTACAATTTTAGACAGCATTACGAATTATTGAAATCCTCATTTAGGGTCCGTCTCGTGGTTCACGTTAACAAAATTAAGTATATAGTTCAAAGAATAGTGGAACAAATGGATATAAGTGTGGGCATACGATATACGGATTATTTTAGACGTTTATATCGGATTTAGTTCCCACAGGAACTTTAGATGGGATACACTTTGTTTAATTAATAAAAACCCTGCGACGGCTACAATGTACATTACTGTTCTAACCATGAACCTGATGCCGAGTTTGGTGTCTTCAACTTGATGTTAAATTGCTTAAGGGTATTCTAAAGATCAGTTGCATTCCCCGAAAAATAAGCAGCGATTGCATTATGCAGCAACACCAATTGTTTGTGCATTACTTTGATTCTGTTTTCATCCAAGAACTGCATTTTAACACCCACATCCGCTCTTAGTTTCCCATAAAGTTATTTTTGTCGCAGAAAATTTGTTTGTGCCTCCTCCGATATAGGACCTTGTATTAGTTCAGGTTTAGCATTTTCTAAGTCCATACCATAAGCTTCGAATTCTACCCTGGCTATCTCGCACAGACGGTTAACAGTGTATCGTCAATAGTCTTATTGCAGAAAGTATTTACAGAGGATATGAAAAAATTCAGAGCACAGTTCGCCGTTCTTCGTTAGATCCCTTTGTGCTTCTGAATTACAAGTAAACTTCTCTTGTAATTCGGGACTCTTCTGAGCCAAATCAGAAAACGTTTCAGCTAACGCATGTTGTGTTACAGCCACATGATGGAAATGTGAACTAAATGCTCTAGTCAAACGTAGTATAGATAAATATTTCCTCTGTTTCTCTTAACTGCTTAATCTGGGCTTCCAGTTTTGAATCAACAGTCCTTTGTGATTTACCCAATTTCTCCAACATAATTTATCGTGTACATTTGTAAGTTGATATACTCCAATTTTTAATTGTATCAATTTTAGATGCACCCGTTTTTAATAAAATCGAATCAAGACCATTTTGTGGAGCATTCTGACTCACCGGTGTGGCTGGCGCTGAATGGTTGCGCAGCGGCAAATTATTTGGTGGCTTAAAAGGTCTTCCTTCTGTACCCGAATGTATTGCACTATCACTTTCATTCATCGGCGGGGTGTCCTTAAGCATCTCATATATACTTCTTTCTGCGTGTACCGAGCGCCTCATGATCGATGAGTACATGAGATGCTTAAGGACACTCCGCCGATGAATGAAAGGGTTTTAATTTTCTGAAAACTTTTCTCAAGTTTTCTGACGTCTTTTATTTTCTCGCCAACTTTTTAATTTGATTATGGCCAAGTAGTTTATGCGGATATGTATAAAGTAGTTTATGCAAATTTACTACTTGGTGCATCAACAATGGTTTTGTCGTTCAGTTTCCTGAAGTCAACCACAACTCTCCATCGGGGTCCGCTTTCTTTGGAACTAACAAGAGGGGTGAGTTCCACGGACTCTTGCTTAGTTTATTGATATCATTCTCCAGCATATCCTGTACTTGCTCATTTATCACCTGTTTCTTGCACTCAGGCAGACGGTACATTCTTTGGCTTATGGGCGCTTGGTCCTGTACCAAAGGTATTTCGTGTGTTATCGCACTGGTATACGCACCTTTGAGGTGGAAAATGTCGTTTAACTCCTCATATATTTCCACTATGGATTGACACTCTTGACGACTTAGGTTTTCTCCTAAGTGGAGTTCCTTATATAGTCGTGTCAATCTTGAATCTTTTGGTGATTCAATAGATGACGCCTCTTCCGCGAATAGGTGGCGAATGTATTGGAGTTGTTCTCCATCCGAAAGTTCTTTACCAGAATTAATCTCCGCTAATGTATTTACACGCCCACCGGTATGAATATTCTCCCGGTTTTCCAACGGAAAGATGGAAAATTCCCTTGTTGGAAGCAACTCCACCTTGATTCGGTCGACGGTTTGAGGGTAATTTGTGATATTGAGTGCCTCTATTTGGACACCGATGGCTAGTAACTCTTTCTCAATGGTAGAGTAATTCTTTTCCGCTTTATTCAAGGTTCGGCTGGCATTTGCGACTGGCTGGTCCTTACCGATTTCGCCTTGCGACAGTACGGCTGCCAGTGTTTCATTACTAGCATCCGTGGTGAATTAAAGGGTTTGGTAAAATCTGGTTAGATTAACAGTGGTGGCGAGACCAATAATCCCTTTATTATATCAAATGCTTGTTGAGATTTGTCTCACCAGGTGAACTTAACGTCGTTGCATAACAAGTTTGTTAAAGGGCGTACTATCCTCGAAAAATTGGGAACAAATTTTCGATAGTAATTCGCCAAGGCTAGAAACGATTGGACATTCTTCACCGTCTTGGGAATGGGTGAATCCCGTTACGGGTCGCACACCCGAACCCTCACCCAAGGTCCCCAAAACTCCCCCTCTCTACCTCTCTAAATTTATATAATCTCGCCAAGTAGTAAATTTCCATAAACTACTTTATGCAAATCCACATAAACCACTCGGCAAAATCAAATTAAAAAGTTGGCGAGAAAATAAAAGACGTCAGAAAATTTGAGATAACAATGGTCCCGATGGCATTCCCCCAATCCCTTTAAAGAAATGTTCCTCTTCACTCGCTAAATTGGTACAGAAGCTCATCTGTGTGTTTTACTACACTGGTCAATTCCCAACTAGATAGAAGTTAGCCAGTAATCAACCACTTCTCAAAAAAGGCTTTAAACTATCGATTCGTAGTACCAACATTTATTCTGTCGAAAGTTTTAAAGTTTAACCATCATATTTCGAACTATTCGGAATCAAATGATCTTAACGACGATAGCACTAGGTTCACGAGATCTAATGACGTATCCTACCAAAAAGTGAATCCACTGCAATCACTACTTCAGTGAAAGCAAAATGGTCTCACTGGACATCTCGTGAAAACCGCCAACGAGACAGCACGTGCGCTTCTGCCTCGTGATCCGTACCATTGGATCAATTGTGCAATCCGTTTTAGGATTCTTAGATACACATAAGATACCCAATTGCACTATCGGTTCGGGCGCGAAGTCTTACTGCGAGATCCTAAACAAACAAACGGATCTTCACATACGCGTCCGAGTGCAGTGCAAAGTTTTCTGTGCGATCCTATGCAAACAAACGGATTTCCGCACACGCGTCTTAGTGCTATGAAAAGTGCGAGAATATACACGCGAGTGATGTGCAGTGCGGGAAAACTCTCTACCCTTTCCATCCCTTGTGTCTGTTTTCCTTTTTCGCACCTCTGTCTGAGTCCCTCGGATATCGATACTCTCGATTGATTAATAATCTTTGGAGAGTTTTTTGTGTCTGAGTGGCATAATGTTCATCATGGAAGGGATGTGACCTGGATTTCGGCACGGATCTAGTGGAGCACCTTCTACAAGGGCATAACACCTGTAGTGGTTGCTTTCGCTTATCTATTACTGGTCCCGACTTGCATCCATTCCCGAGGCGGTATTGGTTTTCTGTGTGGGGCCATTTCAATGGAGCGGAAATTTCACGTTGATTTGTGTAACATTCGCGGCTTGAGATGCAATTTCTCTTCTGTGTCTGCCCATGTTTCTAACCAGAAACCAACTATCCTTGCACTTAGCGAAACCCAGGTGATAACTGATACAGATATTTCCGATTTTAATCTACCTGGATATAACTTAGTGCCACTGTTCTTTCCATATCGTGGTATAGCCACATACACACGAAATGATATTGCTTATCAGCTCCTTCCACAATATGGGCCCTGTTCCAACCCTGAATTTAATTTCTCTTGGCTAAAACTACGGTCGTAAGCGTATCATACATTACTCCTTTCTTTACAGAACCCCCAAACTTGGATAGAAATGCATCCTTTAACGAATTTGATGCTCTGTCTGATTCTATCCATAGGATCTTGACTCTATATCCGCACACTGAAATAGTTATTGCGGATGATTTTAATTTGCACAACTCTCAGTGGCTTCGTCACTCCGGACCCACAACACTTTAAGGTCAATATGTCCAGGTTTTTGCTGATTCAAAAGCTTAACTCAACTTGTCAATGAGCCAACATGGGTACCAGATATATATGGTCACTTCGCCAACACACTGGACCTGTTTCTCTCCTCCCACCCAAACAAATACACAATTGAAGTTTCTTCGCCCTTGGGCACTTCAGACCACTGTGTCGTGTCAGCTAAATTTCCTCTAACCAACAGTAACGTTAATGAGAAACCTCTCAAAAGAACAGTATGGTTCTACCAGAAAGCCAACTGGGAAGGTCTGAACGACTTTTTTGGGAGGTTAAATTGGTCGTTATTTTTTCTCCATAACGATGTTGACTCTATAGCGGACACATTGACAGACACGATTCTACTTGGCATGCGGACCTTTATTCCACACAGAGTAAAGAGTATCAAACCAAAGAGAAATATGTGGTTTGATTCCGGGTGCAGAGAAGCCATTGAGGCCAAAGAGTTGAGCTTCCGGTTGTATAAATCAAACAGTACTGAGGAAAACCGGAAAAGATTTAAGAGAGCTCCCACAGGTAGTAGAAACTTCTGGGGATTCGTGAAAAACATTCAAAACTCAGTCTCTTCTTCCATTCCATCGCTTATAGTCGATGATAAACTTGTCACCACTGCAATAGAGAAGGCGAATCTACTTGCTGCACATTTTGCAGCCAACTCAACGCTGCCTGATACCACATCAGTTCCACCTCAACTGAAGCATAAGCAGCACACCATGAGCCAGATTCGCTTCCGAACGCGTACTGTTGCTCGCGCACTCAAAGAGCTAAACGCACACAAATCCGCTGGTCCAGACGGCATTCCCCCAATCCTCTTGAAGAGCTGTTCCTCTTCGCTTGCTAAACCACTGCGGAAACTCTTCCATTTGTCTTATTCTACTGGTCGTTTCCCAAATAGATGGAAGTCAGCGCACATTCAGCCAATTCCCAAAAAGGGTGACAAATCTTCCCTTTCTTCTTATCGACCCATAGCACTAACTTCTATTTTCTCCAAGGTAATGGGATGTCTTATCAACCGTCAACTTTCGAAATATCTGGAATCAAATGACCTCCTCAATGGCCGCCAATATGGCTTTCGTAGCAACAGGTCCACAGGAGATCTGATGGCGTACCTTACGAAAAGTGGAGCCGTTCCATCCATTACCTCGGTGAAAACAAGGTAGTCGCATTGGATATTTCAAAAGCCTTCGGCAGAGTTTGGCATCCAGCCCTTTTGTCAAAATTGCATTCATATGGAGTGGACAATTCCCTGATCCAGTGGATAAGAGACTATCTTTCTGGCCGCTCAATCCAAGTGGTTCTTGATGGTGTCAAATCTGTCTCCCATCAAATTAATGCAGGTGTTCCCCAGGGTTCGGTATTCTGATCCACTCTCTTCCTCATCTTTATAAATGATCTCTTGTCAATTACTCACAACCCAATTCATTCGTTTGCTGATGATAGCACGTTGAGTTTCTCATACTCATACGAACACTCCCGTCCAAACTTTTCGAACGTCACTACCAACCAGCAACTTATGCTTGATACATTGAATTCAGACCTCAACAAGATATATCAGTGGGGATTATCTAACCGAGTAGAATTCAATGCCCTAAAAACTCAGTGCTGCCTCTTGTCGTCAAAGGTGAATCCCAAAGTAAATATACTGTCTATGAACGGCACTTCCATCGACGAAGCCAAGGAATAACGAATCCTCGGCACTCGAATTAATTCGACTCTTAACTGGAATGACCACATATTTGAAGCTGCGAAAAGTGCAGCCAAATGTATGGGATTCCTTAAGAGATGCAAAAGATACTACACTGCATCCAACCCAGCCACTATTTACAAGGCGTATATTCGTCCAAAAATCGAGTTCAACTCCCATATTTGGTCAGGCGCATCCAAAACTGCACTACACGTGCTCGACAGGATGCAAAAACGAGCAGTGAAACTTATCAGGGACCCAGCCGTAAGTCGATCAATTCCGCCCTTAGAACACAGGCGCAACGTATCATGCCTATCTCTTTTCTATAGGTATTACCACGGTCGTTGCTCAACTGAACTTGCTGAATGTGTTCCGCCCCTTCAGACATTTTCCCGTGATACCCGTCAATCTGTGAATGCGCATCAGTTCACGTTGAAAATGGACTTTAGGCGCACAAATAAACATAGAGAGTCATTCTTTAGCCGAACCACACAAATGTGGAATGTTCTGCCTGATCATGTGTTTCCTGGCCGTTGTGATGTCCAGACATTCAAGACCAATATACATCGACACCTCCTTTCCTTATCCACTTCCTCTCCATCCGCTCGCACTGTGCTCTGACATTTAAGGGTACATCAAAATCCCCTTTTGTGCGCGCGTTAGTGTAAAAAAAAAAAATATATATCTAAACCTTATTGTTTCCACCACTGTAGGTACTATCACGGTTGTTGCTCAATTAAAATTAGCGAATACATTCCATTCCTCCGAACATTATCCTGCGACACCCATCAACCAGTTCACATTAAATGTCAGCTTTTGACGTAAAACTAAACACAATCATTTTTAGCCAAACCACATGAATACTATACCTGATCATGTGTTTCCGCTGCGTTGTAATATCCAGGCTTTCTAGACCCATTTCTCTTCACCTCTTCCTCCTCTTCCGGTCGGACTGTGCTTTGACATTTAAATGTATTTCAAAATCTTCCTTTGTGCGCAAGTTTATATAAAAAATATATTGCCTGTCCAGCACTAATTCATAACCTTTCTTATCCACCCTCTTAACTTCAAAACCCTTCCATTGAACTAGTTGCATTCCGTTCACAATTAATCGGTTCCTCGATTGTTGCGTAAATGACATGATTCCGTGAAAATATTTGACTCCCATCTTCCAAAGACAATAATTTCTGCGCCTTACATCTTAGATTATTAATTTTTGTGAATTAGATGTCAAACTATAAAAAGTATTATTGTAGTACTTTGGGACTTGTATTAATTGTATTAAGTTTAATGATTAAATAAACGTCTTTACCAATTCAGCCACCGATGCCCGTCTTTAGGTATCGGAGTTAAAAACTGCAGTTGCAAATTGATATCAGAGGTTATGCGGACACATCATGGTGCCTCTAACTTTGTATTTTAAGTAAACTAGGATAACCATTAATTTATTAAGCTTAATTTAGTTGGTTCTAGTATGTTGGTTGTTTATTTAACCTCCTCAATTCCCCTTTTTCAGAGCGGATTTTTCGTATTCGAAAATTCGAGATAAATCCGGCAAATGTGGAAGTTACATCGTTCGACAATGTGAAAGGGAATACGATGTTTATTACATCGATATAAACACGAAAGGGTAAACTATCGAAAATTATAATTGGATTACATGTTAATCACTTTATTTATCTATTTATTTTTATTCGTAGCATTCAGACGGAGACCTTTAAAATACTCAGAAATGGGAACCAGTGGCAATTAGAGGATAACGAACGCTTATTCCATGATTTAACTGAATTAGCTTTAGCAATACCGACAGCGTCCGACAACAAATTTCGAATATCCCCTACAGAATATGGTAATATAATTTTTCGTATATATTTCTTTACTTAAGTCTTTGACTGCTGAGGGCTTTCAAAGTCTTAAGTCTTTGACTGTTGAAGCCTTTCACAAGTCTATCAACATGTATGATACTTTATATGAAAGGCGTAAATCTACGTTCGCTGTATTAGGTTAAGTATTAGGTGTACTTCCTTGCTTCCGCCGTTGCTATAGATATAAGTTAACTTTCTTTCTTTTATATTACTTATAAAAGCCGTGTTTATAGGTTTGAAGTGATCTGCTTTATTTTCAACTTACAACTCAACTCATTCATCAAACCACACATGCTTTAATAATTTCCAATTCGGCAGTGATGTTTGTGTTTACAATAACTTCTGCGGGTGTCCGAATGATCGATCAGGATATTAGTTATATAGAAACTGATTGCGGGGGCTGCTGGAGTCATTTGCTGGTGATGGTATTGAGTGCCATCGTCATCATCTGTAAATATGTCTTGATCGTTGTCACCCTTGCTGGAATCGGTTTCTTCGGTAGTTCCGTTGGTCATGGTCAATTTACTAAGTCGTATCAATTTGTTTGGAATGCCGAACTCTCTCATGGCATTATATAGTTCTACCCGGGCTATGCTGTCGTAGGCGGCCTTAAATTCTATGAATAGATGATATAATGGAATCTTAAATTCCAGACATTTTTCCATCGCCTGCCTAAGGGTGAATATCTGATCAATCGCTGATTTGCCTGAGATGAAGCCACACCATTGACCAAAGATGACTTTAGCGTATGCGGTATCCTATCTGGTGGGATAGAGGAGAGTATTATAGCATTTGATAGTGAAGAACGTGTGATTCGAACTGACGCTATGACAGTTAGAATCACCAAAAATTGAACCAATGCGTAACACATCAGGCTACTGGCCGTGTTTACGAATTCGATTTGTAAACTCAAGTACATTCGACTGATGTGGATTTCTTATGTTATCGCTATGGCATACGGCTCTGATGCATTTTCTTATTCGATTTTCGTTCGGTGTTCTTTACTATTTGCTTGTGTACTTTGTGTGTATCTATTAGATACGCCACAGTATCTTATAGGCGGTACTCAGCAATGTTATACCCCTATAGTTGCTGCACAGTGTGATATCTCCCTTCTTATGTATGGGGCAAACTATTCCACGACGCTAATCATGCGGCATCTCCTCTTGCTCCCATACGTGCACCACAATCACATGAATTCCGTGATGTAACGCTTTCCCTCATTGTTTGATCAGCTCAGCTGGTAATGTTTCCTCAATGCTTAGTAGCCGCAGCATTTGATCTTGATCTTGCATTGCCTCCAATTCTTCTGTGAGCTGACCATTTAGCAATTCATTGAAGTGCACATCCCATCGCTCCAGAATGGTCTCAAGATCAGTGATCAGATTACCTTCTTTATCCTTGAAGTAAGTGCCGCGTGGTGTGTAGTGCGTCATACTAAGCAAGAAGATTAAGCCCGACGTAAAAGATGTGAAATTTATTAATGACCGAATGTCGGTGTTAAAAATACAGGGCCTATGGTACAATTATATATTTATAAAAGTACACGCCCCAACAGAACCTACGGACGAAGAAACGAAGGACACGTTCTACGAGACCCTAGAGGAAATATTTGATGGAATCTCATCATTCGATGTTAAAATCCTCCTCGGGGACCACAATGTGAAAATTGGAAAGGAAGATATCTTCCAACCAACTATGGGTAAAGAAAGCCTGCACGACGTTTCAAATGATAATCATCATCATTATCGGCACTACAACCGGGATCCGGTCTTGGCCTTATTTAACAAATCTTCCCACCGGCCCCAATTTCGAGCCGATGTCATCCACTTTGGCACTCCCAGGCTCTGGGCGTCCTGGTCTACGCCATCCCTCGATCGCAGACAAGGTCTGCCACGCTGTCTCCTTCCATGCGTCCTGCCACAAAGGACTTTCCGGGTAGGCTCCTCTTCGCTCATTCGAGCTAAGTGTCCCGCCCACCGGAGTCTACCGAGCTTAATTTTTCTGACAACATCAGCTTCAAGGTAGATTGGTTACAACTCATGGTTGTAGCGTCTCCGGAATCGTCCTCCCTCACATAAGGGGCCGACAATTCTCCTTAAGACCTTCCTCTCGAACGCGGCTAAGAGGTTAGAGTGCCTTTTATTGAGCACACGGGTCTCGGATCCATACATGAGTACTGGTAAGACCATGGTCTTGTACAGTAGTAGCTTGGATGTTTTGGATAAATTTCGGGATTTAAAGAGCCTTGATAGACCATAGTAGGCGTTGTTGGATTTGATCAGCCGTTCGCGTATTTCTTCTTCCATATTGTTATCGGCTGATACTACTGACCCAAAGTAGTTAAAGGATTGCACTACTTCAAATTCGTGCTCCACTACCCTGATAGTTTGACCAACGTTAGGTCTTCTCTTCTCAGAAGTTGTCACCATGTACCTTGTTTTTCCCTCATTAATGTTCAGTCCTAGTTTTTGTGCTGACTGCTCGATATGGGTGAACGAATCCTGTACAGCCGAATCGGATCTACCGATGATGTCGATGTCATCTGCGTAGGCAAGTATTTGGCTGGACTTGGTGGCAATAAACCTCAGAGTCACGGATTGCTTTTTCCAATGCCAGGTTGAAGTCCATTAAAGATGTTTATTGGTTTGGACAGCAATCCCGCTATTTTTACTTGACTAGTTACGTTGGTCATGGTCAACCTACAAAGTCATATCAATTTGTTTGGAATCCCGAACCTTCTCATGACATTATATAGTTCTACCCTGGCTATGCTGTCGTAGGCGGCCTTAATGTCCTATGAATAGATGATATAATGGAATCTTAAATTCCAGACATTTTTCGATCGCCTGCCTAAGGGTGAATATCTGGTCAATCCTTGATTTGCCTGGGACAAGGCCAACATGATATTGACCAATGATGGCAAGAGCTTATGGGGCTATCCGATCTTGTAGGATAGTGGAGAGTATCTTATAGGCGGTACTCGGCAATGTTATACCCCTATAGTTACTGCACTCTGTGATATCTCCCTTCTTAAGTATGGGGCAAATTATTCCACGATGTCAATCTTCTGGGATCTCTTCTTGCTCCCATACGTGCATTACAATCTCATGAATAGCGTGATGTAACGCTGCCACTTCTTGTTTGATCAGCTCAGCTGGTATGCCATCAGCTTCGGGGACTTGATTTGATTTGATGTGTCTCATGGCTTTTAATGTTTCCTCAATGCTTGGTGGCCGCAGCATTTGATCTTGATCTTGCATTGGTGGGGCCTCCAATTCTTCAGTGAGCTAACCATTCAGCAATATATTGAAGTGCACTTTGCATCGCTCCAGAATGCTCTCAGGATCAGTGATCAGATTACCCTCTTTATCCTTGCAGTAAGCGCAGCGTGGTGTGTAGTGCGTCATACTGCGGATTATTTGGTAGAACTTCCGCGCCTGGTGCGGACCTAGCTCTCTACTTTTCTCTATTTCACAGACAAGTTTTTTTTTCCAGGCGCTTTTCTTTTGTCTGTGGAGTCTTTTTTTAAATCTGAGCTCCTTGTATTTTTCCTCGCGTACCCGTGTTCTATGAGACTGCTGCACTGCCCGGTATGCAGCATTCTTACGTTCAGTCGCCAGTTTGCACTCACCATCAAACCAGTCGCTCCGATCTGACTACTGCCTAAGATGGAGTTGGCAGTAATAATGACAATATTCTTAAAGCGTGCCCATTTCTCTTCAACGCCAGGCATTGTGGCCCTAGGATTTTCTCTCCCTCCAACGAGCTCTTCGAGGTCGACTCTTAACGCATGCCCGAAGATGTTACTGGTGTTCTCATTGCGTAAGGCAGCCGTGTCGATTCAAACGTGATCCGTGATGCAATTATTATTATTATTGTTTATTGGCCTGTAGGAACCCGGAAGTTCATGACCTCACCGACTCGACTCCGCCATCGTTCCCTGTCCTGTGCACTCTACTTCCACGCCTGACCATCTGATCCGGTCTCCTCAAGGTCAAACCTAACATTGTCCTCCCATCTCCGCCGCGGCCGTCCTACTGGCCTCTTTCCCGTTGCTTTACCGTCAAGAATTCTACGCACGGTCCTATCGTTACCCATTCGCGCCACGTATCCGGCCCATCTTAATCTTCGCGACTTGATTACTCTCACTATTGTAGGTTTGCTCTATAGCTCTTCTAATTCGTGGTTATGGAGTTTCCTTCATTGTCCTGCCTCCTCGTCATATTTACCGACAAAGATACCCCTTAGAACTTTATTCTCGAACACGCGGAATTTGTTTTCTTCCCGTTTTGTGAGAGCCCATGTTTCGCATCCGTATAGAACACAGCTTCGGTGATGTAAAATCGATTGTCACCGGGATCACTCTCGAGACTGGTCCAAATTACCGAGCCTGAACGAGCTGGGATATCATCCTACTCACGCACATAACATTTTAGTCTTCGCAATTGTTCGTCCTACAGGGTACTAGCAACCTCCAAGTTACCAATTCACAGTGTTCTTAGACCGATATCTAGAACAACTTGATGCTCCTTCATGAAATCTATTCCAAGAATGCATTCGTCCGTAATATGGGCAACCAAAAATTGGTGGGAGATGGAAATATTGCCCAGCACAATTATGCTCTCGACTACTCCGTAGACTGTAGAACGTTCTCCTGTGACTGTCTTCAAAGCGTATCTTCTATTTTTATTAAGGGCTATTTTGCCCACGACATCCGGCCGAATTATGGATCTCGTTGCTCCAGTGTCGATACTCGTATTAACAATCGTAGTTATAACGAAACTTTGGTTATCCCGTTGGAGTTGTGATACAGTTACGATGCTGGGGCTGCACATTCCACCAGGCGACTTTCGCCCCGTAAAGTCTGCCCTTACAAGTTTCCCGAGCTATTGACCTCAGGTTGGTCCGTTGATAGTCTCCTCTTATGATTAGCGCATGAACAACAATTCTCACTTGATGTTTCATTCATTTGTCGACGCTTCCTACAGTCAACAGAGATGTGGCCGACTTCGCCGCATGTCCAACACTTCATATCAGGTCTCGGTGTTCTCCATTGTACATGCCCGATTCTTTGGCAGGAACATTCCTCGACGGACGTTTCTCGGACTCTATATGTACTCCTGGTATTTAGCAGATTCATATGCCAATGCGAACACCAGTATTTCCTTAGTCGTCTTCTTTCCCGCCAAACGAACGGCCTGTTGCAAGTCCCGATCTTGGAGTGCATTTATAAATGCATTCATTGCTACCTCGTTCAGAAATTCCTTAGTCATATTTGTATAAGACAAGTTTGCCAATCGCTCAATGTCTGCCTGTAACTGTTGTAGATTTTATCCAGGTTTCTGCGTTCTGCTCCGCAGTTGCATGCAGTAGACCTACTGCATGTGGTTGTCTCTACACCTAGCTTCAAGGCCGTGTCTTACCGCTTGGAAATCTGTTTGCTTCTCTGCTAGCATGGTTGATAGCAATTCTGCAGCCGCCCCGCGGAGTGTCAAGATTAGTGATGTTGACTTTTGCTCATCCGACCAGTTATTATAATTGGCCGCGGCGTCAAACTGACGTATAAATACGGAGAAGGGTCCCGTTCCATCAAAGGTTGGCGGTTGTATCCTTGTATCTATGTAGTCATGTTGATTGCTAGGCGATGTCTTATTTCTCTCAACACACTCAAGTCTCTTTTCGATTCGCGTTATTTCATCGGTGACTTTCTTAAATTCAGCTTCGTTTTTTAAATCCATTTCTTCCTTAAAGTGTTGAAAATTACATTTCATCCACTACGTTTGGGCATCCAATTTTGCATTCAGATCTGCAGCTTGTGCGTCGAATTTTGAATTTTGGGAATCCAACGTTGCATTAACATCTGCAGCTTGCGCGTCCAATTTTGAGTTAACATCTGTAGCTTATGCGTCCAATTTTGCCATCATCGTCCTGAACATCTCCGAAATGTCCTATTGTGGTGAACTCTTCTCCGTTACATTGGCACCATCTTGACTCGCTGTTTCTTCTTCATCCGGACAGTCTGGCTCAATCGTAAAAACATATGTGTCGAGATCGATACCCTCTTCCTCCAATGCTGCTTGCAGACGCTGTCGAAGAATTTGCTTCTGTCCTCTGCTATCCAGATTCCGGTCCTCAAGTTCCTTCTTCAACTCAGGAAAGCGAAGATCATCCAAATGTCGATCTGACATCGTTACAACACACTTTCACAGACTTATTTACTTCACCAATAATTAATCCCACTTCTGACACCAATTGTAGCGAGCTTAGGGTTCGCTGCATTAATTATTTAAAAAAAATAAGAGCCGTTAAATCGATTTTGAATTAATGTAAACACTTTATTAGTCTGTTAATAACAACTGTTAATTTTACCGTACACTTGACGATTTCTTGACTTATCGCTTCCTTACTTATCGCTTGCTTCACTGCTTACTGCTTGCTTTTTACTTATCTCCCTGATCTGCGTGTGACGTATTTATACCGTTTTCTCATTCTGATTCGGTGTTTCGTTTCCGTCCGTTCCATAGCCTCGAATTTTCTGCTGCTCATAGTCTCCAGTTTTCCAGCACTTTCTAGAATATTCTAGTATTTTGTTTTGGATTTTCTAGAATATTCTAGTACTGATTGTCATATGCGTCACAATATTATAATAAGTTAAACACTTATATTTATTTTTTGCCTTAATATTTATAATAATAATATTTATTTTGCCTTAATAGACAAATCGCCATTGCTGTTAATATGTCTACCCAAAAACCTACTTACAAAAAATGTTAGTAATGAATTAACCGAGGCTCAATTACAAAGTAGGCGTGTCCAAATATTCGATTTGAAAGAAGACTTACAGTGGTATAAAAGTGAGTACAAACTATTTCGATTGAACTTTCTGACTTTCTAAATTATTGTATAAATAATTTTACATTTCAGATTCAGAGCGAGAATGTGAGGATGGGAAACTGATATGTTTGTTGGCGGACTGGATACAACCAAAAAATGTGAAAGATGTTAGGGTAACTTTAAAGGTGCTAAAATCGGAGATGGAATGTGGGGTGAGTTACTTAATCTATTATTGATACTTCGCGAGAACATATCTTGATGTGATACAGAATAATTAAGTCTTAGGATATGACATTTAAGTGCAATCGTAGTTCATTGAAAGAATCGCCGTCTATTCTTGCGTAACCTAGAATTGATTTCCATGGGTTGAAACCTTCATTTCTTGTCTTCATAATTTTGTGAACTCGTATATTGTTTTTCTTTTTCTTTAAATAACAATTTGGTGGTAATATACTCGAGAACCATGTTTGATGGTTCATTTGATAGTTGTATCATTGACAAAAAATATATATTTTTATAATTAATATTTAAACAATGAGTCTCTTACTTTCAATGCAGTACAGATTGATTAGGCCTACAGCCAAAATAGCAGACAACATATAACTTTTTGACTACTGAATGATCGATTCGTCAGATTTTAGACAGCGCTGATGATTTTTTTTTGTCAATCTTGGTTGGCAGTGTGTTCTTCACTACATTTTTTTTTAATAACGTCCTTTATTGGATATGAATAGTACAATCTTAACAATTTAATTTAATACTAGGTTTAAATTGTACTTAATTTAGTTTAATTAAGTAAAACGTGTAAGGGTTTACTGAACCAGTGTTCAGCTCCCAACTCGATTTTAGTATGTTAGATTTTAACATGCTTATTCATGAGGTTTTGTCCGTTTTAGCATTCTCAATTCGTGGATAATATCCAAGAGCTGAATAGCTTCTACGTTGGTATGATTATGTAGGCGTCTTTCGTGTTTGACACCGTATTCTTGCATAACTTCATAAATCCGTTTGATCTCTAGGTCTTCGTGAATTTTCTGATTTGTCAAAAGGGTAGGCATTAGTGATAATGCGAAGGAATTTATTCTGGTTTCGTTGAATTATATCTCTATTGGATGGCTTTGTACACCCCCATAATTGGATTCCATATATCCAGATCGGCTTGATGATAGATTGATAGATCAATCTTTTACAATAGAGATTGAATTGAAAGTGATTCCCGATTAACCAATACATCTGTCTACGTTTCAGCTTTTTGTTTCACATGATGTCGCCAGTATACCCGTCTGTCACGTGGGAGACCGGGGTTCGATTCCCCGTCGGGGAGCCTCTGGCGCAAGACTAATGACCTTGCCCGGAAAAAAACAAATCATTATGGAGAATTTAACAAGCCTCAGGACTTGCTAAATAAGGCCAAGACCGGTTCCCGGTTGTAGTGCCGATGATGATGATGTCGCCAGTTTAGTCTGCTATCCAAATGTATACCGAGATATTTCGCTAAATCTGATTTGAGAACTGGAATTCCGTTGAGATATGTAGAAATATTGTTATCTGACCGTCGCAATGAAAATGTTACGTGAATAGATTTCATCTCGTTGAGTTTAATTTTCCAATCAGTGGTCCATTGGCTAATTTCGTTGAGTGCTTATCGTCAGCTGATATTATAACTGTATCATCTGCAAAGGTGCCTATGAATGTGTTCTTGGTTGTTGGGGTATCTGCTGTGTATAGTAAGTAGAGGAAAGGTCCCAGGACACTTCCTTGTGGTACACCTGCTTCTATTGGATAGAAACTAGAGTGAGCTCCTTCGTGTGTTACTTTGAACGTTCTATCAGACAAGTATGCTTCGAGTAGATGGAAATAGTTTGCTGGAAACAGTTTACTCATTTTATATATAAGACCTTCATGCCATACTCTGTCGAATGCTTGGGAAACATCAATAAAGACAGCTGGGCAATATTTCTTTTCTTCGAAAGCCTTTTCTATTGCTGTGGTCACACGGTGAACCTGTTCAATAGTTGAGTGTTTATTCCTAAAGCCAAATTGAAACTCTGGAGTATTTTCTCAAACAGTTTTGAAATGGATGGCAATAGCGGTATGGGTCTATAAGGCGTTACCTCTTGATTGTTTGCTCAGTTTGATACCTGGGTGAAGGATCAATACAACTGTGGATGTTGTGTGGTTTGAACACTGAAGCCAGGTGTTGTGCAAGTATTTCAATTTTATCTTCAGTTCTGCGTACCCACTGTCCCTGCGTATCTTTTATAGGTGGCACTTGGATAAGGGGACGTTTAAATTTACGTGTTGCCTTCCAGAGAGAGCAATCCGTATCCGCTGACGGACTTAGTTCACTTAGATACTCATCTATACAACTCTGTTTATGGTCTTTAATTAATTTGTTAACTAAATTGCTCACCTTGTTGAATATTTTTGTATCGTTAGGGTGTCTGGATCTGTGCCAGGTTCGTCTAGCTTTGCGCCTGTCTTTGATTAGATCTCTAATCTCAATAGGGTATGTGGTTGCTGGTTCTGGTTTATCACTTGGCACCGGAGTTGCTGTTGCGGCTGCGCTTTTCAATGTTTCGATAAATTGTTGTACTTGTTGTTCCAATTCTTCACAATCTTGAAGTTTAACGTTTAATTCAATCTGATTGTCAAGCTCTTTTCGGAATATTTCCCAATCTGTATATTTGTTTGTAAGATTTAGTTTTCTATTCTTTCTTGGAAAACAGCTGCATTCAGTTTTAGTAGCACTGGAGTGTGGTCAGACGTTAAATCAACTAAACTATCCGTTTCAATATAATTCGATGACACTTCTTTCGAAACAAAGAAATCGATCAGGTCAGGAGTTTTGTTGCTATCAGTAGGCCCGTATGTTGGTGAACAAGACGATTGAAATTCGCACTTTGCTTCTTTGATGGCTGTAAGCAATTCTTTTCCCGTGCCTGAAGTAATCAACCTTGACCCCCAAGCAGTGTGTTTGACATTGAAATCTCCACCAATTATAAACCTTGGTTCGAGCTTCTTGAAGACATCCGTGAATTGTTGTTTTGAGATTGTGTGTCTAGGTGGGCAATATACAGCACCTACATTTAAATCAGCTCCATTAAGGTTGATAGTAGTAATGGAGGCTTGAATAAAAGTTTATTTTATTTCTTCTTGTTGGAAGTGATGTATATTTTGTTTTATTATCAGAGCTGTTTCTCCACGGGCACGGTCGCTGGGGTGCGTAGTCCACTAGGCCATATAACCCCTGATTTTTATGAAGCTTTTATGAAGATGGAGGACTCGTAATAGATTTCGAGAGATCAGTGTTTGTTTTATTTACAAAAAGGATTTTTGTTATTTGATTATTTTTATGTTTTGTTATAAAGGTTGCTATGAACTTGTGTTTATTCTTTAACTGCAAAGGTTTAGCATATGGGTTGTTTGCTGGAATTTGTTGGTTCTCAGTCTTCTGCTTTGCTGGGACTCGTTGTTCCGCAGTCTTGTGCTTTGCTGGGACTTTTTGTTCCGCAGTCTTGTGCTTTGCTAGGACTTTTTGTTCCGCATTCTTACATTTTGCAGATATTGTTTGTTCCTCGGGCTTACATTTTGTCAGCGAGAAAGTTTGTTGTTTTTCAGTACTACGTTCTGCTGGGACTCTGTTCCGCAGGCTTACACTCAGCTGAGATTATTTGTTCCTCGGGCTTACATTTTGCTGAGAGGTCTTGCTCCTCAGTCCTACTTGTTGTAAGTTGTTGCATGTATTCACGTCTTCGCGGAATTTTTTTTCATAGTCAATGTGTTTTCCTTGACTTTCCATATTTGTGTCTTTCTTTGCTGAGTTTTGAAGAGTTTCCATGGATCTTCTCTTCCGTTCTAATATGTAGTCCCGGCTAGTGCTCAGACCGTTATCTGGTATCTGTGAAGACAGATTTCGACTACGACATCCAGCGAAAATTACATGTGTTTATTGCAATTAGAACTTGTCGCAATATTCACGAACAAACGCAATATATCACACAAGAATTACACAAAGTCACAAGGTTCGATGTGAACCGCGATAGATCGACGACGACTTAACGCCGACGAATTCAATTATATTTATGAACGAGCACACGATGAATATGACTGACTGAATGAACGATCGGCGAGTGAAATGCGTGCTGTTCAAAAAAAAATGGGTGGCGAGAGGGCCGACTTTGGCGAGACAAGGACAGATGTGTCCTTCATCTTGTCTCTGGCTTCTGGTCATCTTGCGATAACCAGAATCACCCACATCCGTGAGGATGTTGGGCTCGGTCTCGAGATATCTGAAAAAGAAAAAAGGGGGAGAAGTATCTAAGGATAGTGTGGACAGGGTTAGTTCGGATGTTCTCTAACTACTTGGATGGAGGGATGGTGGGAAAGAAATCGTACAAGACCGGTAGATCTTGAGTGCGATAGTAAACGCAGATCACGTCTTTGGCGTCGGATAATCTGCGCTTTGGTCGGGGTGTGTGTGTGTGTGTGCTTGTGCTGTCTTGTACTGTGCGTGCGTGTTTGTAGTGTGTCAGCAGTAGACCCTATGGGATGGGTCCAGGAATCGTCTATTATAGAGGAGAATGTTGTTGGGAAGGGTGCTTTCTTCAGTTTTGTACACTGTGTGCTGTTCTGCCGATGTGCTCGCCTTATATAGGCTCTATTATTGGCTGGTCTTCTCTTTCACTCGTTTTCTCCTCAGTGCTGTTCTCTTTTTGAGCTCGTTTCCTGGAGTAGTTTCCTGCAATCGGTGTACAGCTGTGTGAGATCGTCGTTTCCTGAGTGCTTGTGTGCTGGCGCTTTCCTTGCTCTTCCTGAAAGTTCGTGTCGGCGTGATTGTATCACCAACAGTGGCAGATGTCTTTGAACATTTGTATCATGTCCTGTCTTAAGAATGTTCGTAATCTCCCGTAAATTTAGAGCGACCGGTCATTTTCGACTAGTGCCTCCAAATTGCTCGAATCAATCTCGCTGCGGGGCCCATTTTCGAGACCCATATCTAGGGAACAAAATTTGGCAAACCAATTCTGTGCTGTACGTTCTGTCAAGGTAACGTCTCCACTTATGCTGCAAATCTTTGGTGGAACGACCCAAAATATAGGAATATATTGGAGTTTCCGGGATAACAAGTGGGATATCTATGACTTATACAGATATCTTGTTGCTTTATAGAGAGACCTCGCCGTCTCACAGTTATAGAAATACCGTAGTATTTCTGGAATGGCATGAGTAAAAAGTACCGATACTTTGGAAGAGTAGCGATAAGAATACACTGGTGTCTTATTACGGGATACCTAGGTCAGCGATATCTTGATGTTTTATAAAAGTATACCTTGGTGTTATACAGTGATATTTTAGTGTCTTAAGAAGGGCTTCTAAAAAAGGATAACACGATGTTTTAAAAATGAATAACCGCTTTTATGCCCGACCTGGACCTTTTTGTAAGTGTTAAAATCTCTAAAATGTGCACATTAATAAAAAAAAAAAAAACCGCCTTGTTCCGGTCGCATTATGTTTAAGCTTTCAACGATACTACAACACTTCTTTTGTTTTTATCAAAAACATAATGACACTATCAATTCGTTCCAATTAGCAATTAGTAGATGGTTTTCTTTTTCTTTAGTATCATTGGTACATTGATACAACATACTTCTTAGTTTCATAAATTTGTTTTATAGACGCAAGCATTTTGTCTCTCATATGGAAGGAAGGGCAATTTGGGGAAGCTTCTCCACTGATCGACTGAATAAAAAATGTATTTATATATACATATAGATTAGTTGTTTAGTTTTAACCCGATGAGAATATTTTATTAATACAATTACTCAATGAACTGTGGAAATAAAATAAATCCAAATTTGGTAAACTAGATCAGCCTGAAACATTAACTTTTACAAACTTATATTTACGTGATAAGGATTGAATTTATAAAATGGTTAAAGTCAAATTTATTGCTTTTCTTTCAGGAATTCATTAAATTGGCAAATATCTGGAGTCGAATATATTCACCAGAGTTTATCAAACTGTACGGAATAACATTATCCCCTCCGTATATGATGGTCATGGAAAACGCTAGATTTGGACCTTTAAATGAATTTTTGTATACACAGAGTGACAAGGTGCCAACGGAGTGTCTATTGGACGCAATACATGGATTAGTTTGTGCGATTGCCTACATGGTATACGGACGAAGATTATTTTCCTTGTATTTAATGTACTAAAACTACATTTTTATTTTTGTTTTTTTAGCAAGAGAAAGGTTTCTTTCATGGATATATCCGATGCAGTAATCTTCTGGTAACAAAGTATGATTCTCGAAAGCAATTACTAATTGCAAAAATTGCTGATCCTGGACTCTCAGCTTCTTATAAACTGCATGAGTAAGTTATATATTTTTCTTAGTGAGAAATTGGTTGCAGTTGCTTTTCAGATGATGTGAATCACATGTTTTGGTTCTTCTTCTTCTTTCGGTGGCAAAGTAGAAATCTGTTCCGATATTAAATAACAATTTAAATCTAAGCTATGAAAAGGTGTAAACTAAAGGTGTAAGTAATGAATGTGACTTATTTGATTTAGTGTTGACTCGTTGGACCGTTCTCGCTGCTTCCTAGTTGCAGGGGGTGAAGAATCTTGATCACCCTGTTGTATTGAATTTGTTTTCTTATTGTAGGACGATCCGGATGATGGGGTTCGCCAAATTCACCGCCAATATCCTTGGGTAACTGCACTGGGCGCTGCTCTCTTCAAGTAGATCTCTTGGGAAAATGTAGAGGTGCTAATACCTCATAGATACCACGTCCGTGTGCATCAACACATAATATCACAATTTCTGATTGAAACTTCTCTAAAAATCTACGAATAGTGCGTAACGCTATATGAGCTTCTAGGTCAGATGGAAAATTTCTCTGAATTGTACTTATATTACATAAAGCGATTGTTTTTAGTTTCAGTTCTCTAGCCTTGTGTAGAACTTTTTTTTTTTGCCATTGACGTTCTTATTTTTTATTCGGCGTCAACGCTGTTTATTATTATTTTTTTTTTTGCCAAGTAGAATGTGCATAAAGTAGTTTATGCAAATTAGCTGCTTGACGATATTTCCAATTTACCGGTAGAGAGGGCAAATTCGTGGCTTATATTGTGTTGAGCGAGGACATGAACACAAGGTTTCTAACAAATCTACCAGAAAAGAAGTAAATTGTAAATTCAAATGTCTGCCATATTTTTACCGATTAAATCTACTTCCTGCCAGCACATCTACTCGTAGTATATCCAAGACTGATCTGTTTGTATGATTTCTTTCTTACTATCTCTACATCTAGATACTTTCTTTGCGCTTAGCCAGCAAAAATGATTAAATTAAATTATCTCTCGCCCTTTTACATATTCGAAAACGAACCTAAGGTACTCATGGATGCGGATGCTTTACTTTTTGGCAAAAGAAACAAAAGTCAGAGACAATGACGAGAGAGATACTTGTCTTCCAAGTTGGCTTTCCTAACACCCGATTTCACAAATCGCCATTGTTATTGCCGAACACTTTGCCTATATTTTCCACGTGATTAGGAAAGTGAGAAAATTATTCGCAGCGATTTAGCAAAAAAGAGAGTACTTTCTCCTTACACGGGTAATACCATCTAAGCCAACGGATTAATGTATACATTCAGTTCTTTGATTGTGGTAGCAACAATTCTGCTTCGAAATATTTAACGAGTATTACAAGTATACATTTGAAATAGTGGAATACATTCATCGGGTTAGTGTCCGTGACAATGGAGATAGAAAAGAGGTATGCAGGATACACATATTTTCTATTAACGGAATTGAAGGGCTTATAGCGTTTGGGATGATAGTGAAGAACGTGTGATTAGAACTGACGCTATGACAGTTAGAATCACCAAAAAATTGAACCAATGCGTAACACATCAGGCTACTGGCCGTTTTTTTTTTTTTTTTTTTTTTTTTGAATTCGATTTTTAAACTAGTATATTCAACTGATGTGAATTGGTATGTTATCGCTAAGGTGGCTCTGATGCATTTTCTTATTCGAATTTCGTTCGGTGTTCCTTACTATTTGCTTGTGTATTGTGTGTGTATCTGTTAGAAACGTCACACTACTCCCTCCTTAGTAACTTTGTTACGATCAGCTTCGTCTGCGAACGACGGAGCGAACGAGAGAACGTCGGAGCAGGTGTGTGTGTGCCAGTACTCTATGCGGAAGTCGTGATCGTGTCGTGAAGAACTGTTTTACTACGGGAAAGATGAAGAGAGCGATGAAGATGATTGTTCCTCTTTATCTGGAGTATAATTGGCAAACCCTTCGACAGATGAACTTGGTATTTGTTCTATCAGACTCTGGCACGTATGCTCCATAGTTGAGGTTTTCCGTAGACACAATTCATGTAACACCATAAGAGGATATGTTATTTTCAACGGAATAAGAAAAACTACAAAATGAATTGATATCACTTTACCAAGTCAGTACCACCAGGTATCCTTTGTTCTTTTAGAATAGTAGTTTGTTTTTCGTTCTCTTTTGTTTGTTTACATTTTACTTATATCATATATCACCGGAAGTTGTCGATGTTACTGTAATAGAATTGCCCGAAGCATTTCTCAATAGATTGTATGGCGAATCCGCAACACCTTCCCTCGCTTACGCTTTTGAAATCGGCGTAAGGGAACGTGAAAACCCTCAAGTAGTGGAGTTGTAATAGTTCCAACTTGTCATAATATAATTGACTTAAATGGAGGGTGAGTTCACAAATACATGTCATAAGGGAGAGTTCTAATGAGTCCAATTATTGATAATGATGTGGATATTGGCGGAACCTCGGTGCGTTAAAATTGCCCTCTTGGTGTTATTATAATTTATCTGCCTTCTGGTAGTAATATTGAAATACGTAGAGTGTGCGTTCACAAATATTGCTTATTTTGGGAAGCTGTAACTTCATTGGTTCGATGATTGAGTTTCATTCAAGTATTCTTGAAAATCACCAAACTCCCCATGAAGTATGGTTAGAGTGATTTGCCCCTTAATAACGCTACTGGAATAGCTCTCACTAGATGGTAGTATAATGCGTCTAATTATAGCTGCTAATTTTAAAGCAGGTGGTCATGTTTTCACCAGTAGTGGGATTGTAGTGGGTCCGGCGCTTGAAAATACTATTGAAAAAAGTGGGCGCTAGGTTCACAAAACCCTGCCATATATTTTTCTTCCGTCTATCCATACATTCCTTCACGTGGCAGTGTGGAGTTTTTTTATGTAACTGCTTATCTCGTCACATTTGCTGTAATATTCCACATTTGTTGTTTTCACCAGTAGTGGGTCCGGCTCTTGAAAATACTATTGAAAAAAGTGGGCGCTAGGTTCTCAAAACCCTGCCACATATTTCACATTATTTCACATATTCATACATTATTTCACGTGGCAGTGTGGAGTTTTTTTATGTAACTGCTTATCTCGTCACATTTGTTGGCGACCATGCTTCACGTGACCTCAGGTAATATCCTCCAACTCTTGCTGGGACAACTATCCGCTTTATAAACCGTTCCAATATGCTTTCTGTAGAATCAAATATCAACAACTTTGTGAGTACATTTTCCGCTTTCTCGATCTTTCCTTCGTAATATGTTACAACCAGTATGGATGAATGACATGCTGTATAGAGTTTTCCAACAAGAGGGACGCAGACTCTCTGTCATATATAGTAAAACACCCAGGGGTTTAAATAAATGATGACACTTTTATTTCCAACAAAGTTCATTAGAGACTATTAGTTATACCATGAAACATCATTGAAATGACCTCCAAGTGAATGGGTATATGTGGGAATCCGTTAAACCCTATTTACTATCACTTTTCCATATGAATGAGATGATATTCCGCCAATTTCATGAGCAATATTGACCCTTCAAATAGAAGAAGAAGATCATCCATTGTGTCATGATTGATTGACAATTCAAACTGTTATATAAACTCTACACAAGCATCAGACATCACTGATTGCAATTTCATGAGCAACTTTGACCCTTCAAATAGAAGTAGAATATCATCCACCGTGGCATGATTTTATTGTCAAACAGTTGTATAAATTCTACACAAACATCAGACATTACTGAGAAAGCCCTTTTGGAAACTCCATCACATTAAAACAACTCTTGATTTGTGCAACTATTGTCAGAGGCATCCATGGGCAGGTGAGTCAGGTGGTAGTTCTATAGCGTTTGGAATGATTGATAGTGAAGAACGTCTGATTCGAACTGACGCTATGACAGTTAGAATCACCAAAAATTGAACCAAAGCGTAACACAGGCTACTGGCCGTGTTTTGAATTCGATTTTTAAACGCAAGTATATTCCACTGATGTGAATTGTTTTGTTATCGCTATGGTATACGGCCCTGATATATTTTCTTATTCGATATTCGTTCGGTGTTCTTCACTATTTGCTTGTGTATTATGTGTGTGTGTATCTGTTAGAAACGCCACACTACTCCCTCCTCAGTAACTTTGTTACGATCAGCTTCGTGTGCGAACGGCGGAGCGAACGAGAAAACGTCGGAGCCGGCGTGTGTGCCAGTACTCTATGCGGAAGTCGTGATCGTGTCGTGAAGAACTGTTTTACTACGGGAAAGTGTGTGCTGTGTGTACACAGATCACGTCGGGGTCACCACTTTAGCGTTTTTTATCATTTTGTTGTATGTTGATACAGTGTTCCGCCAAACACTGTCCGCGGCAAAAACAAAACCAAACGAAACCAGAGTGAACGATGTCACTAATCAAACACAGAGATATTAGTTTTTTTTATCTTTATTTTATTTATTAACACAAATTGATTTGATTTTTCACAATACAATGATCTCGTAAAAAGGTGTATGCCACAAAAATAATTCGATAGTCACTTGGAAGCAGACAGCTCACAGTTTCAATTAATATTTGTTCTTAAGAAAAATAACACCACAGGATCTTACTATCCGCGTCAAATTTTCTGCGATCGTTACTTTTGAGGTTCACGGACGCTTGAACACAATTTTTTTATGATTGTTGTAATTGAAGTTAAGAAACAACGAAAGAAACACAAGTTACTGAGGTAAAACTTTAACACACATACGGCGCGACCTTCTCGATTAACCTTCCTGTACCTCTTCTCAGAGTAGACTGTTCTAATCAATTTCCCTCTCCATTTCCAATTCTCCTCCCCTCATCTGAAAAGTAAATTTTCCATCATAATAATTCTCATCCTCTTTTCTGTAAAAGAAAATTTCCCATCTCGATTCTCATTTACAACTTCTTATCGGAAACTTGTTTCGATGGATCAAGCGTACCGCCACTTATTTCTCGATCCTTTCATGGGGTTTGTTTGCGTTACCCATCTGGTTTAAGACAACAAGAGTTTTCGTACGCTTCAGATGGGTAACAAGGGAACCGTGGAATTTAGATGTCGGTTTCTAGATTGTATTTCCTAGTCATAAACCATCTGACGTGAGATAAGCTTTAAGATGTTTATGGTTGCAAGAATTGTGTGTCGGCGTCGAATCGCTATGCCTTTTATTTGCGCAAACGCGCTTCTGGGTTTTGGAATCTTGCAAGGAATTTAGTGTGCTAATTGCTATTAGCTATATGAGGAGATGTGCATTATTCTGTTTGCTTTTAGAAAAATGCGTTTAATTGGATGAATTGAGTAAATGGGGGAATCGCATTGAATTGAATTGAGTGGATGAATTGAATTCAATATTAGGAAATTTTGAACGTTTAGTTCGATTGGTTTTGACCCTTGAATTCAATGTTGGGTATTGGGTGTTCAGATCACGTCGGGGTCACCAATTATAGCGTTTGGGATGATAATGAAGAACGTGTGATTCGAACTGACGCTATGACAGTTAGAATCACCAAAAATTGAACCAATGCGTAACACATCAGGCTACTGGCCGTGTTTTAAATTCGATTTTTAAACTCAAGTATATGCAACTAATGTGAATTGGTATGTTATCGCTAAGGTGGCTCTGATGCATTTTCTTATTTGATTGTCGTTCGGTGTTCTTCACTATTTGCTTGTGTATTGTGTGTGTATCTGTTAAAAACGCCACAGGCTTATGTTTTAAAAGTCTCACAGTTACACTGTCAATTTATAATACTCCTGATAAAATCCAATATTGGACGAATCTAAGCCTTGTAAATTGTGGCCACATTGGGTGAGGTAAAGTCTTTCTTGCCTCTTTTAAGACCTCGAATTTGATTCATCGGACTTCAAAAAGTGTTGTGTTGAGCTGGTAATGGAATGTGCAGTAAGTAGATACGACTTTAGTTGCTACGTAGACGACGGGAGCGATGGGAAGGATGAGCATGTACAGTTTTTGATATCATTCACAAATTCCGAATTCTGGTCTTGGAGGCACATTTTACGTACATCTTTTGTTATTTTGTTCTTTTTCTTATATTTATCTTATTTGCTAGACAAAAAATGCTTAAATTCCAACTTATATAAATCATATTCTAACTTACTGGTCCCCTCCGGACACTCGAAGCTAAACTTGGAGTGACTATTGTCATGTATTCGTATTGTCATGCCCTTCGGGTTTGTTTATTTAATTTCAATCACAATCTTCATTTATGATTTACCAAACAAAGAAAATTTAGAACAAAAAAGAAACGTAAATTTTGTCTCTTTTCATCATCATCATTGGCGCTACAACCGGGATCCGGTCTTGCTCTTATTTAACAAGTCTGAGGTTTGTTAAATTTTCCATAATACAGGTATTCCCCGACTTACGACCGAGATAGGTTCCTGGTCATCGGTCGTAGGTCGATTAAGTCGCAAGTCGAATTTCATATAAAAAAAATTCCGACTTAGCTAATGTAATGTATTATTTGTACTGAAATATGTATGTAAATCGAATTTTTTTACTTTGTTTTTTTTTTTTAATTTTTCTCATATATTTTAGGGATTCCCCGCAACTACATATTTGTCTTCTTTAAGTATTTTCTATGAAAAAAAATGGTCGTAAGTGCGAATAGTCGAACAGTCGTAAGTCGGGGACTACCTGTAATTTGTTTTTCTGGGCAAGTTTATTAGCCTTGCGCCACTTTGTTTCTTTTAGACCTAATTACAGTTACTTCACTCAGTTAGTTGATACAAAGTACGTGACAAATGTTTCAATGATACTTTACCCCAACTCTGTCACAGAATACAGATTTTTTTTTAAACCAAGGGAAATTCTTTTTAGCGGATATATAGATTAACCTATTTTTTTAAATATTATTTTTAAAACTTACTTAACACTACCCTAACCTAAGAAAAGCTAAATCTATGTAAGCTTGCCATTGCTTTGAGATGTCATTTACTATGCTCATTTAGTTGCCATTCACCCAACAGAAATGCTGGCGTTGTTTTTTAACTTCTCTTTGGTATCTGTGAAATATCGCCCTACTGTACCGCAGACACTCTTCATCTGTGTGTGCAACTTCCCGCCCATAATCTATCCACTTATCTACGGTCGATCAACGCACGTGGAAAACCAATGATATTCCGGATTCGTCCTGAATGAGGCCAATCATATCAAAGTAAATAAATGTGTAAAGGTTATATATGTTGTGTTATATAATTATTATTAATTGTATAATGTTTTTCCCTTACCGCACGGTGTAATCGTGTTGATTCCAGTTGATGGGCCAAGGGTCCAGGTGAACCTTCTTTAGTGGAAGCCTCCCTGATGAGCCTCCTAGCGTAAGTTCCTCCCGCTTGCTTATTTCCGGAATTAGTCCCATGGTAGGGGGTGGACTTCCTTGTTGGCCGACTTCCAGCCTCGGCCGTCTTTGAGGAGTTAGTGGATAAACAAATGAGAGGCTTTAAGTTTTGTTTTATTGGACTTTATTCTTCCTTCTGTATCCTTAATATGGTTGGCCGTAGGTTCGGTCCTCGAAATTGACTGATCCTCGATACTTTAGGGAGACAAGGACAAATCTATCCTTCATCTTGTCTCTGGCTTCTGGTCGTCTTGCGATAACCAGAATCACCCACACCCATGAGGATGTTGGGCTTGGTCTCAAGATATCTGAAAATAAAAGGGGGAGGAGGTACGTAAGGATAGTGTGGGCAGGGTTGGTTCAAGTGTTCTCTAACTACTTGGGTGGAGGGGTGGTGGGAAAGAAATCGTAAAAGACCAGTGGGTCTTGAGTGTGGTGGTAAACGGAGATCACGTATTTGGCGTCTGATAATCTGCGCTTTGGTCGGTCTGTGTGCGTGTGTGTGTATCTGTTAGAAACATGACAACATCGATAAGGTCATTAAGAATTCCAGCTTGTCTCTATACGCTGATGATACCAAGTTATACAAGATCACCGAGTCACCTCTTGATTCTGCACTGCTGCAATCAGACCTTGACAGCATCTCGACTTGGTGTGACAATTGCTTTATACTTAACATCACCAAATGCCAATCTATAACCTTTTCCCGTAAGCATATTCACTCATCCTCACGTTCCTATACCCTTCATAACCAAGCCCTGACCATTGTCCAATGTATTCGAGATCTTGGGATCCTTTGCGACAGGGAGCTCAACTTCCTCTCTCACATTGATGAGACGATCCGGAAAGCCAATTCTGCCTTCGGATTCGTGAATAAATGGATGAATGAATAGAGAACCCTCATTTTATTTCGCTTAGTACAAGATGCATAAACATATAAACTTATAAATAGATTTACGAACTACCTTAAAAACTAAGGCATGGGGGTGGGGGGCGGGGGACTAACTTTAAAGTAACTTAGAAATGGAATGGGGAACTAAACAAAGATGGATAGAATAATAGTCTAGGTGGTAGGACAGGGAAGGGCGAGGATAAGTCTAATGAATTTTCCGACCCATAGTTACTCGATTTGAGGCAGGGCTAATAACTTTGCCCGTAAAAATAAATTATTATGGAAAATTTAACAAGCCTCGAGACTTTCTAAATTGGGTCAAGACCGCATCCCGCTTGTAATGCCGATGATGATGATGATGATAGTTACTGGATCCCTTTACCTTACCCTCGTCCGTCCACTGCTTGAAATGCTAGTCAGGTATGGTTTCCTTGTCACAAGATCCATATCTGTAGAATCGAAAGTATCCAACGTAGCTTCCTTCGGTTCGCTCTCCGAGGGCTAGGATGGGAAAACCCCTTAATCCTTCCCCCGCACATTAACCGCCTCAAATTTATCAACCTCAGAACCCTTGAGGAGCCCAGGGTCGTGGCTAACATAATGTTCATTCATCAGGTCCTCTCCGGCTCGGTCGACTACACCTACCTCCTTGACTTAACTCCTCTGAACACAAACCCTCGAAATACGCGTAATCCCCGCCTTCTCTACGCTCACTTAGCTTGTACGCAGATTCCCAACGTCTCGTCGGTCGATGTGTCGGGTGTGTGTTTGTATTAAAACAACACTTGAAATTCCTGTTCACGGCCAGCAATGGGGTGCGCTGTAAGTTGTTGCTTGGGCGATCGACCGATGGCTCAGCAGTGGTGAGGTTGAACATGTCATGCACATGTATGAGAAAATGCTTTTTAGCATTGCGCATTGACATGTTCATGGATAAATGCTGATTACCTGATAAGGTAACCAAATTAGGTTTCGGGGACATGATGCGTTGGATGCAAGCCTGCCCCGAGATGAACATTTGATGTCACGGCTAGATGATAGTTTTGCCGTGGACTTATGTTTTCCTATGGGAGGTAATGCGGAGTAGCTTACGCTGCTCATTTGCAGGTAAGTAGAAGACAGGTAATTAACGGAAATGGGTGGTTCGTAGGGAATACCTATAGAACCCCCACACCTGCCCCCTCCTCTCGCCCCTACTCATCATCATCATCGGCACTACAACCGGGAACCGGTCTTGGCCTTATTTAGCAAGTCCTGAGGCTTGTTAAATTTTCCATAATGATTTATTTTTTCTGGGCAAGGTCATTCCCGACGGGGAATTGAACCCCGGTCTCCCGAATGACAGGCGGGTATACTAACCACTATACTATCGAGGAGCTTCGCCCCTACTCATTCCTTCTTAATTTGTCCTGGTTACCTTAGGTTAAGCCTAGTTAGGATAGTTCTTAAGTTCTCTAATTTATAACTTATATATACTTTAGTTGTAGGTAATTATGTTGATTGAATTAAACCAATAAATGGGTGGTAGCTCCATTAAACTACGGTGGATCCAGCCCAAATGGGTAATCGACGTTCCTTCTGTGATGGGGTCCGTGTTGTCAGGACCCAACTCGAAGAAGCAAAAATGTTGTGAGAGGACGGAGTCACTCAGTACATCAAACCGGGACGCCCCCAAGCTTCTTCCAGTGGAACGTAACAGTTGCTGTTTGGAAAAATATAAATACCAAACTACATATTATGTTTACCTATTTCTTTTATAAAATTGGTGTTTCCACGTAACATCTTGTCTTTAATTACTGACTGGGCCCCCCATACTTCAACCCATTTTGTATTTAGTACCTGATTTTCTCCAACGTGGCCGGATAACATATGTCAACGCTATTACCAGATACCTAAATTTGTTTTCGTCATCCTGGGGGTTATTACTTAGTCGAGTCAAGTTTATGTTCTGTTCCTCTATTTCCTTTTGTAGAACCAGATTTTCATCATTTTAGCTTTTTTCATTCTATAAAAATGACCAGATCGATGAAGACTCCATTTTATTTCAGTTCCTTAGATCGTTATCTTTACAAATTGAACAATTTCATTTCAGTTTACCATGGATCCCTCTCGAATATCATAAAAATCTCAATGGAGCAAAACAAGATCCTCTAACAGACATCTGGGCGTTTGCAACAACTGTTTGGGAAATTTTTGCTCGTGGCAAGCCATTACATAATCTCACACCAGAAATACTTTACCAAAATTACAACCGTTACGGTGGGATCTTGCCAAAACCAGTTGATTGCCCGGAAGAGCTCTACCAAGTGATGATGGATGGATGGAGCATTGATCCTGATAAGCGATTCAATCAATTATCCATACTAAAATTATTGAACTCCATAAAAGAAGGTCTGGCCGGCAATTATTCCACCATTGATATTACAGAATCGGTGTCTGACATGTCGTCCATAATGTCCGACTTTAGCAACACGACCGAGGATACATGTAAGTTGGATAATGACTGATGGTGACATTATATCCATGTACAATTTTTTTAGTTCAAACTCTTTTGAATGGAAACAGCAGCAGTAGCACTTTCTCAGGTAACTCGACGGTATGTGAAAGAGGTCCCCTACTCCGCACTCACAATGGATTCAGTCAATTTCATTCAAATTTATTTGAAAACACAACGTCGGTTTTAGCGATACCAAATGGTAAAATAATTTATAAGGAAAAAATAGGAGAGGGCCACTACGGGACAGTTCACCGAGGAGTGATTCATTATCACAATAACAGCAATCCGGTGCAAGTTGCAATAAAGACACTTAAATGTAAACGCTTCAGCCAAGACTTTCTCAGGGAAGTTAAAATTATGCAGGTAAGAATGACTATGCAATTTCAGCAAGTACAATTAAACATGGTTCTCCGACATGGCTACGCCACAATTCTTCTCCCTTTGTGTTAATAATATATAAAGATAATTTACATATTTTTATTTCCCTTTAGGCGTTAGACCACCCAAATATAGTCAAAATCAAAATGTATGTAGAAGCACCTCATATTTCGATTATCATGGAGTACGTTGAATGTGGATCGTTCATTGTGTACTTATCTTCAATGAAGTCAAATTTGACCGACCACAAATTACTCCAATTTGCTTTAGACATTGCAAAGGTAAGTGACTCATATGTTTTGTTATCACTAAACCAACAGCCACATATTTCAGGGCATGGAGTACTTACGCAGTAAAAAGGTGATCCATCGAGATTTAGCTGCACGGAATATCCTAGTCGATAGGGAACGAGTAAAAATCTCAGACTTCGGGTTGGCTCAGTTAGCTAATCACGACGGTTATTACTTTGCTCAAAGTGAAAGAGAAATACCTATTCGATGGTATGCACCGGAATCGATAAAGACCACCAAATTTTCGTTCCAATCAGATGTTTGGTCATACGGAGTTACTCTTTTTGAGATGTTTTCTCGAGGAGAAATGCCGAATTTGGATCCCAGTACCGATTTGAGTCAGGTCGAATTTTTAAATCGTCTAGAAAGAGGAGAAAGGTTGGTATAATTTGATTGACTTAAGGCCCCAGATTTTAATAGCTTTAGAGTGTTAAGACAATTTACATTTCCCCCCTCAAAATCAAATTGCGTTCCTTCTCGCCCATAATTCGCCCATGAATGTCGTTAACCATGGCAAATTTTAGACGGACAAATTCAAAGTGGGAATTGTTCTTCAGTCGAACTACACACGTTTTGTCAGGTCATGTGTTCCCGCGATATTCAAGACCAATGTGCGTCAACATCATATTCTCCCTCTTCTTACGCCAGCAATGAAAATTGTAATTTAAGAGTACTAAACGACCCGTTTTGTACACGAATATTTTAAAGCTGTGTAGTAGTGTGTCAGATTATTCGGCTGAGTTCCTATTAAAGGCGAATTATAACCAAAAACACCGGAGCCAAAAGTCCACGCTTGTTTAGCTTAGACACTTTCAGCATCGCTTGATGGTTTTTTTTTTCAATAACGTTTGGCTGATAGGGTTTGGGCGGTGACAATCTAACAATAAATAACTTGTTAGTGATCACTATGTGAACCAATTCACTTTTTTGGAAAGGGGAAATACAAAATGTTCGGAACAGCTTGTGTTGGACAACTCTAATCCGTTTTAATCATCGGAATTGTTATTTTTTATAATAAATTGCGGAGTGAAGACAGAATAAACTAGGGTAGTCCCAGAAATATCCGACTTGATAATGATGATGATGTATAAATGATGGTCCTTTGAAAATGATGAGCATGGTAAAGGGCACCAGGCCTTGAAAGCTTAAATTTGACAATTGACCATGCTACGTTATTTGGTATGTGTTCAGTTGCCATCAATAGTGAGCGTCCTTGGTGAATTTGTAAACATGACGAAAATTGGAAACGGGAATTGCCAAAATCAATGAGTTAAAGTTCGAACTGCTTTCTCTTTACTCTATTCGCCAGATTTAGCCACATCCGATTTCCGAATTTGAAAAAACTTGCCAATCCAATTTTTTCTTTCGTATAGTGAAAGAATATACGGAATGAATGCCTCTATTCAGACAGGATTGATCATCTGAATATTGAAATCCCAGATGAGTAAATGACCAGTCAAAGCATTCAATCTACGTGTATTCAGTTGAAGAAGGGTTCTACGTGTCTATCTGTCCGTTTAATATTGGCTACTAAAAAAGGTGCCAAATTTGAGAGCAAGAGAAGTGAAGTTGAGGTAAGAAGTGTGGGGTAAGAGCTGGCCTTCCATAACATTCGCGAAATGGTGTTACGACGGCCAACCTTGCTTCCTTTACATTAAAGGGGAGAGTTGGTTCGCCGAGATTTATACGTAAAAAGAGAGGCGTTCTTCTTTTGATTATCTTCACTTATTTATTTCTTAACTCCTACTTTTTACTTTTCAATTCAATTCAATGTTTATTTGGTAGATAATTACATTTATGGTATATTTTACAACTAGTACTTAAGAGATTTAGGATAGCAATTCCTTTACAACTATAATCTTAAATCTATATAACGACAATAGCACAATTTTAATGAATAACAAATAATAAATTATAAATTAAGGGAAAACTACAAGAAAAAACCCTTATTTGAATCTTAAGACTAATATTGCACGAGCTTCCGGTTATTTTATATAGTAATGACCTCGATATAATTTTCATAGACAGAGTACATATGTAGTGATTTAGGATAACGCAAGACGGGAAACGAGAGCATTGTCAGAAAAAGAACAATTGACGAAGAAGTTTCGATTGATTTTGTCAATAAGGAACTCTACCGGTTTAACGTTGGCGTTTTCATGTAGTTCATGTGTCGAATAATGCCATGGCAAATTCAGCAACATTTTCAATATTTTATTTTGACACCTTTGCAATTTTATTTTGTGTGTGCGAGCACAATTACACCATACAGGGGCCCCGTACAGGAGTATAGCTTGAAAAATGGTTTTATATATTATAATTTTATTTTCGATGCTAAGCTTTGACTTTCTACACACTAATGGATACATAACTCTTACGACTTTGTTTATTTTGTCAATTGTGGTAGTGACGTGTTTTTGAAAGATAAGTTTTCTATCTAGAATAATACCTAGATATCTACAGTCTTCGGACCAATCAATATCAACTGCACACATACTGAGTTTAGTGCCATTTGGTAGGTAGCAGTGTTTCCTACATCTCGAAAACCAGACAGCTTGTGTTTTATTACCATTTATTTTTATTTTCCATTTCCTGTAATATACTGCTAGCTTGTCAAGAGCTGCTTGCAAAGAGTTGTAGACATTAGTGAATAAGGCACCCGAAGAGAAAATGGCCGTATCATCGGCAAACATAGCTACCTGAATGTTTTCACCTAGACATGGTAAATCTGCGACAAACAATGTAAATAATATGGGACCAAGGACCGAGCCTTGGGGTACACCATGGTGGATTTGGTGAGTAGAGGATATGTCGGTTCCTAAACTCACAACATATTTTCTCGAACGAAGAAAGCTCTGGATAATTTTGATAAGCGGTATTGGCAGCTTAAGTTTTAGTAGCTTATAAATCAAGGCATCGTGCCATACCGTATCAAAAGCTTTTTCGATGTCTAGAAGAACCAGTCCCGTTGACTCCTTGTCGATGAATTTACCAGCTATGTGGTTTTTAATGCGCAAGACAGTGGATTGTGCTCTGACCACTACGGAAACCGAACTGAAAGTTTGGTAAGATGTTATTGTCTTCCACAAAACGATCAATCCTTTCCTTAATGATTTTTTCTAAGAGCTTACTTAGACAGCTAAGTAGACTAATAGGTCTGTAGCTTTCGGGGCTGTTCTTCGGTTTGCCGGGTTTCGGGATAGGTATTACTTTTGCAGTTTTCCAACAGTCCGGAAAATAACAATTCTTAAGACAAGCGTTGAAAATGAACGTTAAATAGTTACTTGCAGCAGGTGGAAGTGCTTTGATTAATTTGTTGTTAATATTATCGAGACCCACAGCCTTTTTTGATTTCGATTTTTTTATCAATTCTTTAACTTTGCTGATATTAGTTGCGTAAGTACTTTCAGCTGGTGTTTGAGAAAGTACATGGATAGTGTTAGCAACTTCAGCTTCAGTATACGCGTCGCTTAGATGCATAGATATGGAGTGGTTCTTACTAAACGTGTTAGCAAGTAGGCTCGATTTCTCTACTGAAGAAATAAACAACTTGTCGTGAACTTTAAACGGAGGAATACTTGACCCTCTCTTTTTCATAATTTTTGATATTTTCCAGAACGGTTTGCTTGCTTTGTCAAGAGAGGAAAGGTGTTTATTCCAACACTTGTTCCTATATGTTGAGATTTCGTTTTTAATGATATTATTTAAGACTTTAACATTAACTAGAAAACAATCGATTCTATAACGCAGCCATTTTCTTTTTTCAGAGTTTCGTAGCCTAATCAGATGTAAGATATTTTTAGGAAGCTGTGCCTTATCAACTGGAGCAGTGGAACATTTAGGTATCGCAAGATCGGCCGCTCTATTGATAACAGAAACAAAATTGTTACATAGGATATCAATGTGCTCGCTGCAGGTTATAGAATTTAGGCTGGTATCACCTAGAACCAAGTTCGTGTTTATATATGATTTATAACAATTCCAGTTGGCGGCGGAATAGTTGTGGTATAAACTGGTACGATTTACAACTACTGTATGATTCACTGAGAGACTAATGACTAATGACCTTGCCCGGAAAAAACAAATCATTATGGAAAATTTAACAAGCCTCAGGACTTGCTAAATAAGGCCAAGACCGGTTCCAGGTTGTAGTGCCGATGATGATGATGATGATTCACTGTGAGGCTGATCGGAAGGTGGTCTGAACTTAACGCATTTAGAATTAATGGCACTGTGCAGTAATTTGGAATATTAGTGATATATAGATCAAGAGTTGAGGGGTTCTTGTTAGCACTCGCTGGGATGTAGGTGGGGAAAAGTGGATAAAGTATGGAAAAACTTAGGCTGGATTCAGTAACATCTAGTAAAATGTTACCCCAGCAGTTGGCCCTAAGACAATTCCACGACTGATGTCTACAGTTTAGATCACCACCAATAATTACCTTGTTTCGAGTGTTGACTCTATACAATTTTTGCAGATCCCGCTTAAAGTAAGTAGATTTCTCAATGTTTCTATTTCCTCCAGGGAAATAGACCGAAAAAATACTCACCTTGGAGTTGTCACTTAATGTTACATCTATACTAATTTCCTCAATTAACTTAAGGTGCAATGAAGGACGCAAGGAATGTTCTATACATTTTTTCACAACAATGGCGACACCTCCACCACTAGCATGTACCCTGTCTAGGCGATAACGTATGTAATTTTGATTTGAGAAAGAAATGTCTTGTTTGAGCCAGGTTTCTGAAACAAGTGCAATGTCAATATTAAAATTTATCAAGAAACTAAAAAATTCATGCTTTTTGTTTTTGATGCTTCTCGCATTCCAAGTTATGATGTTAAGAGAGTTTCGTACCATGTTTTTTCCGAGTATATGTACTTAAAAGCTAATGAAGTAATGACGTTAAATTGGTCAGCTTTGGTTTGACAAGCTTGGTTACAACTTCATTAAGAAGAGAGTTTATCTCGCTAAATGAGAACAGGTTATCATTAGTTAATGTTTCTGACGGATTTTTCTTCGTGTGTGTCGTATCACTGTTGGAAGGTTGCTGGGTTTGATGGAGGCCAGTAGCCCAGGTGGATGAAGGAAGTGACACAGATCGGGGTAGTGGAGGAAAATTATCAATGGATAATCGGTCGGGCACTGGCTGCTGTTTGTCACTCGGAGGCTGTAGGAAGGTTGTATTTCCTGTACCACGTCCGCGTGGGGATAATTTGCGGCGAATGTCTATGTACTGCTTTCGGCTTATGCATTCTGGATCGGTGGATTTATGTGGCCCACTACAATTTGCACACTTGATGACCTCATTCGTTTTGCAGTCGGATGTTTTATGGTTTCCCGAACATATTCCACAGAAGCTATTTATATGACAATGCATCGAGCCGGGACCATAAAGCTGGCAATTGTGACATTGTTTGACCTTACCTGGATTATGCTTTTTAAAGTCCCAGCGAACGATGGTTTTGAACAAGGTGGAGTAGTTCCGTTTTAGTTCGTTTAATTTAACAGTACCGCGTTGAATGTAGACGATGTACAAGTAGTGTTTGTACAGGGCTTTTGTTGACGGATTTAATGTGATGGTTTTAACATCTAGGCACTTAATCCCGAGTGCAATTAGCTCATTTTTCACTATATCGTTGCTAATTAAGTCTAGCCCGGATAACACTACCTTTAATGGACGATTTTCCTTACGTGAGTGGGTGAAAAACTCACATTTTAACCGTAAGAGTTCGGTTCTGATTTTATTATATATGTCCATTGTTGGGGCACATATTTTTTGCCCAAGCGAAATGTTTTTGATTAAGTATTTGTCTATCTTAATGTTGCTCAAAATATCACGCACTTGAGCACTAGTTGTTTTTAATACCACAATTGGCGGAACGGTTTCTTTAGGAAGTTCTGCGCACTGTTCGTCATTGGTCGGATCCATTTCAGGAGAGTCTTCCATCAGACTTTGAAGTGGTTGAAAAAAGTTAGTGTTTGAACACATTTTAGATTTTTCTAGAACTATATTGTTCACTTTTGAAAGTTTATCGGGAGGAGTTTGGCCTCCAATAACGGGGTCGTAACGCAACCGTTTGCGCTTAATTTTGTTTAACACACGTGGCCCAGGGGCCATAACTTAACGGTTTTAACACTTGTTCAAATTTTTGTATGCGGAAAACGAGGCAAAGAAAACAAGATAATGATAATTAAATTGTGAAAATAACGGTTGATTAAGATAAATAGCACGAGCAAAACTGTGAGACAAGTTGTCTGTTTGAAAGTCAGCCAGGTACTGGTTTTTTACTTTTTATTCAGAATAAAAGGCCGAGGCTGGAACTTTTTCTCTGTATAATTAATTCTGCTCAATTCCCTTTGCAACCCCTCTTTTTAATCCAAAATTAATAATCGCGAACAATGCGGCTAATTGTTCTGACACCAAGCGCCAGTAACTTACCGGGCCGCATTTTCACTCATTTGAGTGCAATTGCCCGGCAAAGTCATACGCTTCGCTTAACTGATATTCACTTAAACGATATTTCACTTAATTGCTCCACTTAAAGTGCGGTGACCTTGGTTCAGGCAAATTCGTATCGCATAATTAATATTGCCAGTGGCGTTTGGTTGTTATGCATGTGCCTGCCTTTCGTAGGCGTAAGCATTTTGATGGGTAGTCTGTTAAACGGTATCAAACGGGTAAATCGACTCTTAATTTGAGCGACGACATTTTTAAAGCTGCGAAAAGTGCGGCCAAATGTATGAGGTTACTTAAGAGATGCAAACGATACTTCACTCCATCCAACCCAGCCACTATTTACAAGGCGTATATTCGTCGCAAAATGGAGTTCAACTTCCATATTTGGTCAGGCGCATCCTAAACTGCACTACACGTGCTCGATAGGATGCAAAAACGAGCAGTGAAACTTATTGGGGACCCAGCCGTAAGTCGTTTAATTCCGTCGTCAGAACATAGGTGCAACGTATCATGCCTATCTCTTTTCTATAGGTATTACTACGGTCGTTGCTCAACTGAACTTGTTGAATGTGTTTCGCCCCTTCAGACATTTTCCCACGATACCCGTCAATCTGAGAAAGCGCATCAATTCACGTTGAAAGTAAACTTCAGGGGCACAAATAAACATATAGTCATTCTTTAGCCGAACCACACAAATGTCAAATGCCCTACCTGACCAAGTATTTCCCCGTCGTTGTAATGTCCAGGCATTTAAAAACAATATACATCGACACCTCCTTTCCTTATCCACTTCCTCTCCATCCGCTCGCACTGTGTTCTGACATTTAAGGGTACTTCAAAATCCCCCTTTGTGTGCGTGGTAGTATAAAAAACGAATGTTATCTTCAAGAAGTGTGTAAAATTTGATCAGGATCGGTTCATAACTTTTTGAGAAATCATGACAACAATCGACTTCAAGAATAGGGTTTCGAGACAAACTGATTGAAGTTTTTAACTGAAATCACATGCAGAAAAAAATGTTGTTTTCCAACTTACATAGGATCGTCGATTCCGGCACCATACAGTTATTTTATTTATTGTTATTGTTCAAAACTATATGCCTTCAGAAATTAAAAGCAAGCAAGAGAGACAGACAAAAAATAGCTATGGGCTGCCTCAATATATTTGTGACGCGCTGGGCTAACGTGACCTGATGGGCGGAACTTCCGAAGGCTCTGTCCCTTAGAATTTCACTCAAATCAATTTAAAATGTTGGGAGAATATTCTAGGTATATCGTAATATTTAATAAAAGAAATAAATCGAATTTTCGCAATTTTCAAACCCACCTAACACCTTAACCGCCAACACGATATTTCATCGTCATCATCGGCACTACAACCGGGATCCGGTCTTGGCCTAATTTAGCAAGTCTCTCCACCGGTCCTGATTTCGAGCCGATGTCATCCAGTTTGGCACTCCTAGGCTCTGGGCGTCCTGGTCTACGTCATCCCTCCATCGCAGACAAGGTCTGCCGCACTGTCTTTTTCAATACATCTTGCCACAAAGGACTTTCCGGGCAGGCTCCTCTTCGCTCTTTCGAGCTATGTGCCCCGTCCAGCAGAGTCTACCAAGCTTGATTTTCTTACAACATTCGCTTCACGGTAGATTGCGTACAACTCATGGTTGTAGCGTCTCCGGAATCGTCCCTCGTCACATACGGGGCCAACAATTCTCCTTAAGACATTCCTCTCGAACGCGGCGAAGAGTTCAGAGTGCCTTTTATTGAGCACCCGGGTCTCGGATCCATACATGAGTACTGGTAAGACAATGGTCTTGTACAGTAGTAGGTTGGATGTTCTGGATAAATTTCGGGATTTAAAGAGCCTTGATATACCATAGTAGGCTTTGTTGGATTTGATTAGCCATTCGCGTATTCCTTCTTCCATATTGTTATCGCCTGATACTATTGACCCAAGGTAGTTAAAGAATTGCACTACTTCAAATTCGTGCTCCACTACCCTGATAGTTTGACCAACGTTAGGTCTTCTCTTCGCAGAAGTTGTCACCATGTACCTTGTTTTTCCCTCATTAATGTGCAGTCCTAGTTTTTGTGCTGCCTGCTCGCTATGGGTGAAGGAATCCTGTACAGCCGAATCGGATCTTCGGATGATATAGATGTCATTTGTGTAGGCAAGTATCTGGCTGGACTTGGTGACAACAGTCCCTCTAGTTGTAACACCAGAATCAGGGATTGCTTTCTCCAACGCCAGGTTGAAGAGGAAGCAGGTCAGACCGCCCCTCTGTCTCTGTGGGTTTGGACAGCAATCCCGCTATTTTTACCTGACTAGTTACGTTGGTCATGGTCAACCTACAAAGTCGTATCAATTTGTTTGGAATGCCGAACTCTCTCATGACATTATATAGTTCTACCCTGGCTATGGTGTCGTGGGCGTCCTTAAAGTCTATGAATAGATGATATAATGGAATCTTAAATTCCTGACATTTTTTCATCGCCTGCCTAAGGGTGAATATCTGATCAATCGCTGATTTGCCTGGGACAAGGCCAACGTAATATTGACCAATGATTGCTTTAGCGTATGGGGCTATTCGATCTTGTAGGATAGTGGAGAGTATCTTATAGGCGGTACTCAGTAATGTTATGCCCCTATAGTTGCTGCACACTGTGATATCTCTCTTCTTATGTATGGGGCAAATTATTCCACGACGCCAATCTTCCGGCATCTCTTCTTGCTCCCATACGTGCATCACAATCTCATGAATAGCGTGGTGTAACGCTGTCCCTTATTGTTTGATCAGCTCAGCTGGTATGCCTTTAGCTTCGGGGGCTTTATTTGATTTGATCTGTCTTATGGCTTTTAATGTTTCCTCAATGCTGCAGCCTCCAATTCTTCCGTGAGCAAACCATTTAGCAATTCATTCAAGTGCAGTTCCCATTGCCCCAGAACGCCTTCAAGATCGGTGATCAGGTTAACCTCTTTATCCTTGCAGTAAGTGCAACGTATGTGTAGTGTGTCATACTGCGGATTATTTGGTAGAACTTCCGCGCGTGGTGCGGACCTCGCTCTCTACTTTTCTTTATTTCACAGACAAGTTTTTTTTTTCCAGGCACTTTTCTTTTGTCTGTGGAGTCTTTTTTCAAATCTTCTGAGCTCTTTGTATTTCTCCTTGCGTACCCGCGTCCTATGAGACTGCTACATTGCCCGGTATGCAGCATCTTACGTTCAGTCGCTAGTTTGCACTCATCATCAAACCAGTCGCTCCGATCTCTACAACTACTGCCTAAGATGGAGTTGGCAGTACTAATGACAGTATTCTTAAGGCGTGCCCATTTCTCTTCTACGCACGGCAGGACTTACTCCCCCTCCATCGAGCTCTTCGAGGGCGAGTCTCAGCGCATGACCAAAGGTGTTACTGGTATTCTCATTGCGTAAGGCAAGCGTGTTGATCCGAACCGGATCCGGGGATGCAATACGTCTCCGTAAAGCAATCCGCGCTCGGAAAACTAAACCAATAAGATAGTGATCCGAGTCGACGTTGGCACCTCGGTACGTTCGTACCGTCATCAAGCTCGAGGAGTGGCGGCGATCTATCAACACGTGGCCAATTTGATTGCGAGTAGCTCCATCGGGTGATACCCAGGTGGCTTTGTGAATATCTTTACGCGGAAACCTGGTACTCCTAATGACCAAGTTCTTTAATGCTGTCAGTTCGCTGACTCCTAGTCCATTGTCATTAGTGTTCTTATGCAAACTATGGGAACCCGCGTAGTGCCTGAAAACCGGCTCCCGACCTATTTTCGCATTCAAATAACCAAGAACGATTTTCACATCGTATCTTGAGGAAGCATTGAGGGCCCGTTCGCGGGGGACTTCTCTGTAGGTCCGTAAACGTTTATGGGGCTTATTTTCTTAAACTTGCCTCGCACGCGAAGACTGCATAGCCTTTCGTTTATTGAATTAAAGCCAATAGTGGCAGATTTCAATTTTTGGCTTACTAGAAAGCCTACATGGTGTTTTACATGTTTTACCAAATTGTGACGAACGACATCGTAGCCACAGCAACCGTTCGCCGGAAGTCCGTCAGAAATACAAAAAATACAAAACGGGGCCGTTCGACGTTCTCGTATAATAGTTCTTTTTCATCGTCAGGGGACTCCTCTATAGGCCCGTGGCCGTTTATGAGGCTTATGTTCTTAAACTTGCCTCGAGTGCACAGCCATTGGTTTATTGCATTAAATCCGATAATGGCAGGCTTCAGTTCTTGGTTGACTAGAAAGCTTACCCCGAGCACATGGTGTTTTGCATGACAGCTATAATAAATGCCATACTCGTTTTTTTGAATAACGCCACACCCCGTCATTCTTATTTCTTGTAATGCTGTTATGTCAGCCTTATGTTCGGTAAGGGCATCGGCTAGGTGTTGTGCAGCTCGAGCTCTGTATAGTGAGCGGATCTTCCATGAGAAAATTCTCATATCGTTTAGCCATTTTCGTTTCCGTGGTCGTCGTCGTGTATCCAGTCCATATCCAAGACTTGTTAAATTTGCCATAATCATTTGTTTTTCCGGGCTAAGTGATTAGCCTTACGCCAACCTTTCTCTGGATGTCACTGCATGCATTGGTTCACTACTTGGTGGGTGCCAAAAATAGCTATCCAGGGGTGTCACGTGGAGACTGCATGTCAACTTGGATTGAACAGGGACAAGGATCGTCCTGGCCTTCGCCGGGTTGAAAGCAATCAGTGACTTTGTCCTGTAATGATGGGCAGCTTCATAGAATTAAGGTGACTCCTTGACGTCACACTTAGTGAGAATGTAACGTTGAAGCAATTGGCGAGTCCGCCTGCAGGAAATTGACTTATTCTTTGGAACAGAAGATATTTTACTCCGATCCAACTTCTTCTTCTCTAAAAATCCGGAATAAGGCCCGCATCCGAATCATCATCGGCACTACAACCGGGGACCGGCCTTGACCTTATTTAGCAAGTCCTGAGGCTTGTTAAATTTTCCATAATGATTTGTTTTTTTCCGGGCAAGGTCATTAGTCTTGCGCCAGAGGCTCCCCGACGGGGAATCGAATACTCTTCACATATTTGGAGCCCTGTTCCTACGCATAACGTACTCTCATCCGCCGCGAATGTTTCCAGAGTCCTGTAATATATTGTACAACTGTGAAAGAACAAGTCTAACCGTTATCTAATAGCATTTCAGGGCGTTGACTCAGGGCTATAGGGTCCTCTTTCCTGAGAAAAGCATACAGAAAAAAGCACTTGATTCCGGAAGACGCATAGGTCCTAATGCGAAGATAGTATTCTTCGACATCTTTTCTTGACTTTAAATCTAATTATTATCAAAAAGAAAAAGTAGAACCAGCAATGAAATTGTCTGAGAGTGTCCGTAATATTTTTTACATAACAATCATAATTTTTTCAATACTGAAAACCATTTATAGTCAATTTATATAATCCAAATATAATGAATGTGTGGGGTACGAAGTATGTGTGCCAAAACACGGGCACTGTTTCATTTTCTTCCCCAACGCAGTCAAACGAAAATGGTCCAGCACAAAGGAAAAGAGACAAAAAAAATGCACTGGGTTGTAGTTTAATTGTCAATGTTTTTTTTTATTTGCTTTAACTTAGATTTATCTCTAACACTTTATACAAATAGATGCAAGGTGGACGTGTCAAATTAATATCTCGTCTTTTCGCCAAATAAGTAATTGCAACCAGTCTATTTTGAAGGGCAACGCGTTTCTCTTTCTCGATTGACTAACGGGACACTACGTTCGTCTGACAACACTTCTCTTTTACTTCTGACTCGAGCGTGTGCACCAGCGTGCACACGCTGCGGTAGTTGAATAACGACTGAATGGAATTAGGGATGAAATTTGGATTTTTGATTTGCACAACGATCGGCCAATGGCAATCGCGCTTCTCCTTCAATTATCTACGCTCATCGAGGTGGATAAAAATACTTGCGTATTCGTTCGACGTCGATGGGCGTAGAAAGGATGTAGAAATCAAAAGGAAAAAAGCGATAACCCAGGGTTAATCTGGCTTGGTGTGCGTGTATTAAGGCAGCCTCCGAGGGGATTCCACTGACCTAATGTGGTGACTGTGGCGATCTCGGAGTGCATTGAACTATAAAAAGACAGAATTGTGAAGGAGAGGAAAATGTAGCTGGTGCTATTCACCTGCGAACAGAGATCATCAATCCCCAGCGAATGGAGTGTCTGTGGAGAGTGAATAGGACGCCGAATTGGCTAGGGAAATCTAATCGTGGGAACGAGCGCTAAGGAGTGCGGTAATTACCCAAGCCATTGCAACAGCGTCGTTTGATTCGACTTGGTTGTTGCTAACCAATATGAATGCGATTTCCGGTGGAAATCTAATGGTTAGGGTACTGGAGTTGCCGTATGGCAGAAAGGTAGCTGAATTCAATTATGCATTATCTGCATAGAATAATGAATTCAGGTATGCGTCCATTTGGGAAATATGATATTTCAGGTGAATTAGCTTGAACGGTAGGATAGGGGTTGATGTGACGTGCGTTAGCGGTCGAAATTAGGTAAGGATTGTGTGTTGGTTTTCCATGTAATAAAGAGAACCCCCACAAATGTCTTATGAATTCTAAAGAAACATAAAACAACCTTCATCAATTTATATTAAATATCTCACTTAGCTTGGAATAAATATTCTAACTTATTTTTTAATTGATTTTTAGACTCCGGCGACCTGAACTCTGCCCAGACTACATTTATGACAAGCTGATGATGCCCTGTTGGCACGAGAATCCAAAAATGCGTCCAGACTTCAGAAAGATTGTAGAAATTATAAATTGTATTCGGAACGAAAGTGGGGAACGCATTCGTAATTTGAATGATCCAAATGATTTACATTCACAGAAGCCGGAATTATCAAAAATCTTTTAAATGGCGCTTGGTTTAAATAATTTTACGTACCTTAAAGTTTATTAAAGTAAACATATTATATAAGTTTTATTATAACTTAGGTTTGTTAAATATTATAGATTACATCTTTATGTAGATACTCTTTTTACAAATGTATTTTAGCAAAATTTTTAACCTATCAGGCTTTATTTTCTTATACTGTTTACTGTGTAACTGAAAAGTTTCTTGCCGTCTCTCATTTCTCGTGTGAATATACTTGCTAAATATAATATAAATAAATTGATTGTTTTGATGGATTATATTGTTAGTTAATAACTCATTGTTTTTCGATTTTCCGTATCACTTATATGGGTAATTCGAACCCACAATATGACAGAACGAAAGCATCGACGCAACCACGACCGTGTGTGAGCGAGAATGTTAATTAATGTACAGAAACTTTGGAGAGGCAGAGATTAGTTAAAGTACGTAAGCACAAATCTGATAAAGATATGTGAGTACTGCTACTCTCTGAAAATTTTGCATTTTTTACCATAACCAATCAATGAAAAAAAATCCTTCAACGCTGTGATCATCTTCCGTTTTGTATAAGTTAATAATAAAAACAACGAGCGATAGAAAATAGATATCAAGAAAGCTCTATTTTAAAACTAACATTGACCCAAATGCATTTTTTAACAAGCGGGGAATTAAAAAAGAAAATTAACAAGTGAAGAAATAAAAAAATGTTCACATAAAAGCTTAGCGAGTTAGTTAACCGCATTGTTAAATATTGAAGGGTTGTTTTTGTGAGTTGATAGTACTAACTTCTTTTCTCAAGCTAGAACTGTGTAGGTGAGTATATGCAATATATACTTCAGGGATTCAAAACGAATACAATTTGCAATATAACTAGAGCTGTACTATTTTCAAATAAACTTAAGTTCCCACACTTGCTACAAATTAAGACGAATAATTAGTAACTGGGGAATTGCGATCCATATCAGTCATTGACAAATTAACATACACACCCCCTGCATAGGATTAGAACGAATCTCTGCACACTCGCCGGGTATTTTATTTAATTTCGTGATAACGCGAGAATAATTGATACACAAGTGTGGTGCAGTGCGCCATATAGTGTTGCGCGGCAAAGTGAGAAAAAAAGCTAATTACAATCTTATAAAAGGCCCTATAACACCAGAGGTAAACTCCGGTATTAACTTTTAATATTTTTATTATCTCTCGGGGGAAACTCCTCCGAGGTTATTAATTTATGGATATTCACTTGTTAGTTCCACGTCTCCCGGGGGCGGTTTCGCTGTGGTAGAGTGTAAGTTGTGGGGCGGTCCGCCCTTTCTGCTCCGGATCCCAGACGAAATAAGTAAGCTGAAGTTGTTTTGGTTGGTCTTTATTTGTAGATTACTTAGTAACGACTAACACTTTTAGTTTTTGGTTACAATGTATGCTTCTTGGGAGTTTTACTGATTACTACTTAAAACTCTAATTCAATCAAAACAAGAGGCCCGCTGTACTTGTGCGAAGGCCGCAACCTCTTGTTTGATTGATTAGTTCACTCTCTAATCCGATCAAAACAAGAGGCCCGCTGTACTTATGCGAAGGCCGTAACATCTTGTTTGATTGATTAGTTGTGTCTGAGTCTCCACCTATTCGCAACCACTCTTTTTTACCGGAATTATTGGTGAGGAAATGCAGGCGAAGCGTTTCCCTCAACCAGAATGTGTAACCTATTTTTAGGCTAATTGCCTGCCACATGTCATTTGCATTTTCCAATAATCGGTTACTGCTTAAAGTACAGCGGTATTGGATTGAGCAATCACTTGATTGCTTTCATATGGCGGACCAATTATAGTGCATTTACCCGTGTGCAAATCGTTTCATTCGATCGATTTGCGTTTCGTCGCTGTGTCCGCTATTTCGCCGAACTCAGCAATTGATCGACGCTCAATTAAATCGTCGTTGGTGGCCTTTGAAAACACCGCCCGTGGCATATAGCTTGTACGACACTTGTTTTCGGACATGGTAAAAAAGGAAGACGTGCAGTCGAAACATGAGCCTGGCAGGTGTTCGTTTGGTTTTTTTAAGGCGCAGCAGAATAGTGAGTGATCTTGGGAATGCCGTTGCTTGTTTACAATAATAGGCGCTTTGCGTCGGAAGGTATGAAATGAGTAATTATGAATAATATGATATGATATGAATTAATTGCTGTGGGGAAAAGGCATGTATTGTATTGTGTGTAAAATACTTGTGAGGATTGTTTGAGAGGCGCGAATTGCATTGTGTGCAAAATGATTGTTAGCTTGTTTGAGAGGGGTTGTAAAGCGAGGTGTAACAGCCCATAAAGAAAACATAATTAAAAAAGGTGAGTCAAAAAATAAATTAATGAAAAGAGCAAATAGAATTAAAAAATTTCAAAGTAGACAATCAGTGAAAAAAAGTGAACGGTGCCAGATTGGAGGGTGAAGAGGTTCCAAAAAATGATACCAGAAAGGCCAACATTATGAAAAAAAAGAGACCCGGACGCTATAATAATATCCAAAACCGGGGAAAAAATATATGCGGATATATTGAAGTTCATGAAGGCAAGCCCGAGCTAAGTGAACTCGGAAATAGCGTGAATAAAGTTCGAAAGACAGCAAAAGCGGAATTGCAGCTAGAACTGAAACGCCGACCAGAAGCCGCCACCGAGACGCTGAAAGCAAAACGAAACATGTATTAAAGAAATATGCTAGTGTGAAAACTGTCACAGGAAATCGCGGTCTAGTGTCGTGATTTAGGTGAGGTTACCACGGTGGACGAAATCCTGACAGCGATCCCAAAGGAAGCGGTAAAGAGTTTAAGATGGGACGCTTACCAAGAGAAAAGGCTAGCATGTTGCTGGCTACAGGTTTCCTACGGGTTGGATGGGTGAGATGCAGATTACCAGCATACATCGCACCCCCCTGATGTTTCAGATGGTAGCGATACGGTCATGCGGTGAAATCCTACAAATCCGAAGAAGATCGTTCGGAAAACCAGAACACATCGCACCCACTCGATGTTTCAGATGTGAGCGATACGGTCATGTGGTGAAATCCTGCAAAACCGAAGAAGATCGTTCGGAAAACTGTTTGAAATGCGGTGAAAAAGGCCACAAAACAATGGGCTGTAAAGCACAACCCAAATGTATTGTGACGCATATGACAATCAGTACTGGAATCTTCGAGAAAGTCCGAAACAAAGTACTAGATTATTTTAGGAAGTACTGGAAAACTGGAATAGAACATTCAAGACTATGGAACAGACGGAAACGATACACCAAATCAGAATGAGGAAAAATGGTATAAATACGTCGCACGCAGATCGGTAGTGGAGTTATACGTAAGACAGTGAAGCAAGCGATAAGTCTCGAGTGAGAAGTAAGCAGTAAAAGACGCGATAAGTACGGAAGCGATAAGTAAAGAAATCGTTATGTGTACGGTATAAGTAACGGTTGTATTACGGACTAATAAAGTGTCATATCGATGGATATAAAGAATTTCTGAACGAGGTAGCAATGGATGCATTTATAAACGCACTCCAAGATCGGGACTTGCAACAGGCCGTTCGTTTGGCGGGAAAGAAGACGACTAATAAAATACTGGCGTTCGCATTGGCATATGAATTCGCTAAACTGGCTACCAGGAGTACATATAGAGTCCGAGAAATGTCCGTCCAGGAACGGTCCTGCCAAAGAATCGGGCATGTACAACGGAGAACCCTGGGACCTGTTATGAAGTGTTGGACATGCGGCGAAGTCGGCCACATCTCTGTTGACTGTGGGAAACGTAGACGAATGAATGAAACATCAATCGAGAATTGTTGTTCATTCGCTAATCACAAGAGAAGCCTTCAGTGTGATTCAGACTTGGACAGCACCACGACCGAATGTAATTTCTTCCATCAACAGAGAATTGCTCTTAAGACCAGCCGAGAAAAAGTCATTGTGGAGAACAATCGCTTATCAACTGATCTAGCAGAGAGGCAAGCTGAAATTTTGACCCTAAAGCGTCGCCTTCAGGATTCGGAAGTAGAAATTGATCGTTTAAAACAAGAGGCGTACGACCTGCGAAATGTACGAGTAGAAGTACTAGATGGGTAGACGAGGGATGCTATATGCGCAGCTCAACGTCAGGATGAAGATATGTCGCTAATCCTGGAACACAAAGAAAAGAACGAGCGGCCAACTTGGAACAATATTTCCGACAAGAGTGTAACATTTAAAGCATATTGTGCACAATGGAATTCCTTGCTGGTGGAAGATGGAATTCTTAAGCGTAAATGGGAAGCCGCGGACGGAAAATCCCATCGAATGCAGATTCTAGTCCCACCATCAAAAGTGAAGGATATACTAACAGAAATGCACGACGGAGCATCTGGTGGACATCTCGGAGTTAATATGACACTTTCAAAATTACGATCTCGATTCTACTGGCTTCACAGGAGAGATGACGTCGAGTCTTGGTGTAGGAAGTGCACAACTTGCACTGCGACTAAAGGATCAACAGCAAAACCAAGGAGCGCTATGAAGCAGTACAACGTGGGTGCCCCTTTCGAGCGAGTCGCGATTGATATTTCAGGACTATTTCCAAAAACAAACGACAACAAATATATGTTGGTTATCATGGATTACTTCAGCAAGTGGGTGGCTTAGACCGACCGAGGCCCCTTTGAAAACTGTGGGTCACATGTTTGATGAAATTCATTTTTGGGGTATAGATGACCCCAAGATATTTCATTCTGTCCTGTGGTCTCATCGTAGTACCTCCTATATGTATTCGGATATTCTGTGAATATCGGGAAGTAGGTTGAGAGTGTTTACTATTCAGAATTATAGCTACTGCTTTGGATGGGTTAAGTTGAATTTTCCATCGACTGTAGTACAGATACAATTCGTCTAGATGACGGTTGAGTCGGTTTGTTGCGAGTTTTGGACTTTTAGATGACGTGTACACTAGGACGTCATCCGCATAGCAAATCTGATTTACTCTCCCGTCCGCAGGGCGAGGAATATCTGAGGTATAGATATTAAATAAGATGGAGCCCTGTGGTATGCCTGCAGCGGTGTTGAGAGTTCGGGATAGCTTTCCATTCACTCGAACTTGGAAGGTTCTGTTTAGAACAAACTGGTATCTGATACTACCCAGTGTTCTACTGAGGTCAATATTCAGTAATTTGAAAACGAGACCTGATATCCTTGCCCTAACTGAGACCCAGGTCGATTCGTCAACTGATTCGACATATCTTCGTTGCTCAGGATACAACTTACATTCGAGATTCCGTTTTAAGGATGGAGTCTGTCTCTTCGCGCGGTCCGATCTGGCTTGCCAGAGGATGGAGGCGTTGGAACTCAATAATATGGACATCATATGGTTGAGGGTCGTGCTGAGGTGTAAATATTGAATAAAATGGGACCTAGAATGGAGCCCTGTGGTACGCCTGCAGCGGCGTTGAAAGTTCGGGATAGCTTTCCATTCACCCGAACTTGGAAGGTTCTGTTTAGAACAAACTGGTATCTGATACTACAGTGTTCTACTGAGGTCAATTTTCAGTAATTTGAAAACGAGACCTGATATCCTTGCCCTAACTGAGACCCAGGTCGATTCGTCAACTGATTCGACATATCTTCGTTGCTCAGGATACGACTTACATTCGAGATTCCGTTTTATGGGCGGAGTCTGCGTCTTCGCGCGGTCTGATCTGGCTTGCCAGAGGATGGATGCGTTGGAACTCAATAATATGGACATCATATGGTTGAGGGTCGTGCTGAGGTGTAAATATTGAATAAAATGGGACCTAGAATGGAGCCCTGTGGTACGCCTGCAGCGGCGTTGAAAGTTCGGGATAGCTTTCCATTCACTCGAACTTGGAAGGTTCCGTTTAAAACGAACTGGTAGATGATACTACACAGCGTTTTACTGAGGCCAGTATTCAGTAATTTAAAAACGAGACCTTCGATCCAGGTTGTGTCAAAAGCCTTTTCAATGTCCAAGCTCACCGCAATGGTGGGTTCCTTATTAAAGAGGCGCACGCAAACGTGGTTTTGAAATATTATGAGAGCCATGGTGGTGCTGTGCGCTCTTCTAAATCCAAATTGTAAGTCAGGTATTAGGTTCCTGACACTGATAAATTTATTTACCTTCTCGTATATGAACTGTTCATATATTTTGCTGGTGCAGGTGAGGAGCGAAATAGGACGAAAGCTTGAGGGATGATAATTTGGTTTCCCAGCTTTTGCTATTGGGCAGACAACAGCATGCTTCCAAGCTTGGGGAAAGTACCCCTTGTTATAGGCATGGTTGAGCAGAATGGAGAGCTTTATAAAGAATAAAGCAGAAAGCCTTCGCGACGAGTGGTAGGACATGTTGTCGATACCGGGTGACTTCTTGGAGTTTCGAGATTTAACTAGGTTCTGTAGGGTATTTGGTGTGATGACGCCATGTGTGTCGTCGAAGTATGCACTGTTAGCTGAGTTAAAAACATCTATTGGCTCGTTAAAGTTGTCTAATTTGTTGTGAACCTCTGAACTAATTATTCCATTAGTTTCCGGGTCGCCATCCTCGAGAGTGAGCTTGTGATTATTTTCAAAGGTCTCTCCGATGCTGTTTGCTTTATTGGCATCATTATTGACAACAAGACCGTTGTGCATGATTGGTCCAGTGATACGAGAGGTGCCACATATCTTTTTAACATTTTTATAAATGTTCTGGTCCTTCTGAATACCCTTCAGTTTGTCTTCCAATTGTCGGGTACGATTGTTTTGGATTCTTTGTTTTATCAGTGTGCCAATATTGTGAATAATGGCTCGCAATAATGCGTAAAGCGGTGACGATATCTCATTTTGCAGAGCTTTTTACGCCCCCGGATGAGGTCTTCAAGGGGAATCTGATAGATCTTTTCAAGTTTGTACTTCGGGACATGGGTCTCTGAAGTTTCAACTAGAATCTCGTGAGGTCGAATTGCAGCGTTATTTATCTCAACTGTCGTTAGATTCCTGTCAGTGGGGAGAGAGAGTTGGTGAAGTTTTTCGTTCAATGTAATATTGAAGTTGTCCCAATTTGTGCGCCCATAATCGGGTATGTATCTGACATGAGCCCGGGATGCTCGATAGCCGCGGATGAACATGGTCACAGCGTTGTGGTCAGATATACCCTCCGATACTTGTGAAGGAGTGATTTGGGGAAGTAAATCTTTGGACACAATAAAGATGTCCAGGATGGAGTTGCCTCGGGTACCAACCGTAGGTGCGACTATTTCGAAGTTGAGGGCATAACCGTTTTCGGTGTACCATTGGAACAACTTTGTGCCGTTTGGGCAAAAGACGGAGTTGTTCCAGTGGGGATGTCCGGAGTTGAAATCGCCACCTATGATGGAGGGTGTATGCCCCGAGGACGTTATTAATTTGCCGATATCTTCGGGATTATTGGGGCTATTACTAAATTGTAGATTAGATGCGCCACTCTTTTATAGTTCATATTATAGACTAGTTGGTACAAGTATCGACTTTGTTGCGTTCCAGTATAAACCTGCCTGACTCACTGCGATGGTTGTTATTACTTGTATTTAATGCACCTGCCTATATTTATATTTTGCTTGGGACGTACAAATCACTAATAATTTATTCATTGTTATTTATGTTAACTTCCATATTGATAAAAATGTGTCACCATTTTTTTATTTTATATTAAACCTTGCGCGGACCCCCTGACGTTGTTCAGGGACCCAAAATCGACTTTAATTACCCAAAGATACCCTTGAGGTCCGTAGGGACCACTGCACTAGAGTAACACTTCTAATGTTTCGTTAAAGGTTGAGTAACACATAGCGCGAGTTAACCTATCACACTTACTCATCCCAGTGATACGTAATTTTTCACAGCTCTATGTTTAAAATCACACCTAGTGATTCATGTTAAGACAACGATGTAGTATAATGATGTCTCTCTTTGGTTGATAACAACATGATATAAATAGCATGTAAATCTAGCCTCCGGCCGTAGGTCGAAAAGAAATAATTTTTTGTAAAATTCAAGGAAGTCAAACTTAACTCGCGTATCTCAGGTCAGCACTTTTAACTATTTGGACTAAACGAAGTGGTTGTACCTGAAAGCTCTATCTTAACTAAGAAATGAATAAGTCGTTCATATATCCGTACCCATATCCAGATCCAGAAATTTCATATCCATAACATCCCTACTAAAAGCTTCTTCCCTTCTTGTTTTTTTTTTTTTTGAATAATGAATTTATTTAAACTTAAATCCTTCAGAATTAATAGAAAAACAAGTTATTGTACGCTGAAAGGTATAAATATGTAAGACAAATGTTCACAGTTTATTTTGTAGTGCACGCGCCGAGCCAGTGTGTTAGATTAAGAAATGATATTGTTAAAACCCTTGTAACATATAAGCAAAGATATACTTACAAAAATATTAATATTGTTAAAATGTATGTAGCATTTCAACGAAGATATTATATCGAACCCATTCTGTAGAATAAAACCAAACTCTGTCAAAGTTGTTTTATGTTGTTTCTGAATATTTTATTTGTATATTTTTAAATCCATAAAATTTAAATTTTAAGTTTAAATATAGATGTATAAGTAAAAAATATGTTTCACATAATTTAGTATAGTAGAAATGTAGCTAATTCATCATTTTATTTATATATTTAATGTTATTATTATTATATTTTTTCTGTATTTGTGAATTATACTTTATGAACATCACCCGGATTTTGCTCATAGCGGTATTAAAATATGTAGTCTTATATAGATAATTATGTTAATTTAAAATAATATTTGTATAAAATAAATGTGCATAGGATGTTAAGTATAATAACTTAAGTAACTCTAAGTAAGTTGTGTGCTTTAGGTTTTCATTTTATTTTTAATTAATCTGTTTAACATTGTCCTATGCATATAAAGATAATGGAAAGAGTAATAATAATTGTTAACAAATGTTGATAGTAAAATAAGTGGCTTATGGAATAGATTTCATATATTTCTTTAGTTATATAAAAATGTATTGGATGTTGTTTTTTATTTAAGTATTAATAGGAGTTCTCGTAATAGTTTAGGTTTAATGTTAAGTCAGTGTTGAATATGTTTTAGAAGATGAGAAAATGCTCTTTGGGAAGCCTTTTTATTAATTTTTGTAACAGCATAATTGCACATTAAATTGTTTTAAAATAATGATTAACTTTTCTTGTTCATTTGTTATTTATTACGTATTCTATATAAATGTATGCCTATCGTGTTTCCTCGACACCGTGACATTTATTTACTTATTTTTATATATTTATATCTTTATGATTGAATAATGTTTTAATTTGATGAAATATGATTTAAAAATTACGAATAATTCTGAGATTTTTAGTAATAAGCGAACAAGTGCACTTTCAGTAAATATGGAATGTTAAGCTGCAACACATTTATTTTACATTGGATAGGAAGGAGGCTTGTGAACCCAGCTTTATTTATTGTTTCCCTTTCGATTCTAGTTCACATATCAAAAACCATTTATTATTAATAGAGAAACCGAAATGCTAATAATATTTTATCTTATTCGATAACGTATTTTCTTTTAGAATAACAGCCTTTCGTAAGTTACCTAGTACAGTATATGCTATTAGTCCAGCAGACCTCATTTATTTAACTTCATGGCCTTTAATATTCAAGGGTATCCAAACCTCACTCAAAAAGCCAAATAAATAGTATATGACAAAGGATACAGGTCAAAATATGCAAACATTTGCCACTTAATTTACATACGATTTTCCCACCTCTATTGCGTTTCCTAGTTCCACAAATCTTTAGGCTTTAAATTCTCGACTAAATTCCTACACTTAGTTTTCTTTTGCAAACAGTGAAGTCGCCTGGTAATGTAGAGAGAATGAATCCAGTTAATCAATATTCTAAATGTTTGGTTAAACAGAAAAATGTAAAATTAGAGAATAAATCCTGTGACACAAAAATCTTATAAGGATCACTGTATAATTTTCTTTTTAAAATATTGGTCTGATAACATCTCACTTGTAGAAAAGGCAGTTATTATGAAAATAGTGTATACCTTCAGATTTCCACTGTTGATCGAAATGTTTCGGGAAATGGGTGCATATCTAATGCCAACATAACAGTTGTCTAAGGAATACTACAGAGGAGGATTACCGCATATACTATCGCGTTTGCGATGATAGTGAAGAACGTGTGATTCGAATTGACGCTATGAGAGTTAGAATCACTAAAAATGTAACCAATGCTCAAGACATCAGGCCACTGCCGTGTGTACGAATTCAATTTCTAAACTCAAGTACACTCAACTGATGTGGAATTGTTATGTTGTCGCTATGGTATACGGCTCTGATGCATTTTCTTAATCGATTTTCGTTCTTTCGTTCGGTGTTCTTCACTATTTGCTTGTGTATTGTGGGTGCATCTGTTAGAAACGCCACAATGCCACTACAGCTTCTTCCGAAATCAATGAAATACTTCACATTAGGATTCAAATTAGCAAATGATAAGCTATACACCTACACATCGCGATGACGCGATCATGATTCGAACCCACACTGGAAAATGTTAAAAACCGAAGCATCAGCGCATCAGACCACGGCCACGTGTATGCGAGGATGTCTTAACTAGCTACTTAAGTCGTAATTGCTAGGTTAATGCCCTGGTGTATGACGCGGATGATTTTTTCGGTTCACCTTTGGTGCTGTATTCTCCATCACGATTACATGTGCGTAATCTGTTGGAATCGCCACAAAGCTCCTTCCCCAGTACTTATGTTGCGCACACTTAGTGCGGAGCGACGGAGCGATGGAGCAGACGTAATTACCTATGAGAGAATCTTTGGATATGTTGTAAGCCGCTCGCACTGTGCTCTGACATTTAATGGTACTCCAAAATCCCCTTTTGTGCACGCATTTGTGAAAAACAAAAAAAAGTACATATTACCTATGAGAGAATATTCGTCGTCACCAATTATAGAGCTCAGTAAGGAACGTGATTCGAACCTATGAAAAGATTATAACATAGGCACAGATGCAGCATACTGCGGCTACGTGTGCACGAGGATACCTTAACTCGCTTCTTATGCTGCAATTGTTACGTTTACGCTTTGGTATAGGCCTCTAACGATTCTGTTTCGAATATTTTCGGTGATGTATTCTTCATTGGCTCCTCGATAGTATAGTGGTTAGTATACCTGCCTTTCACGCGAGTTAAGGGAGTTAATGGCAATTTAGGGTTAAAACCATTGTAATCACTTTAATCTATTATTATAATAAACATATTAAATAATCATGGCCAGCAAAACCAGCAATCATCATAAGTCAACATAATAAGACGAAAATAACCATTGTTATCAAACTAAGATAAAAAACCATTGCAATTACTTTAAGCTAATATTCATGTCAAGCAAAACCCAACAATCATCATAAGCCAACAAAGATACACACGACCCGAGTACCCAACAAGCATCATAAGTCAACACAACAAGACAAAGATGCACACGACCCGAGTACCCAACAAGCATCATAAGTCAACACAACAAGACAAAGATTCACACGACCTAAAGACCCAACAATCATCATATGAGCTAAGATGATAAGACGTCCGAAGCAAAGACTATAAATGCTACATGATGACCAGACGAAGAGGGGATTCTGATTTGGACACCAGCCGGCATAGCCGAGAACTAAGTAAAACTTGTAACAAAGATTAATAACAATTAGAATTTGTAAATAAAATTAATATAAGTGAAATTCACAAATAAAGTTTTTAAAAAGTTAAATTCCGTGAATTGTGACTTAATTGGCGATCCTGCCAGGAGTGTTTTGGATTATAACTCCATCACAACCTGTGGACCATACCCGGACGAGACGAGGACCATATCTGGACCTAACTAGGACCATAGCTGTACCTGACAAGGACCATATCCAGACCTGACCAGGAACTCATCCGGACATTACTAGGCGAAAAACACACTGGAAACCACACTAAGAGTTGCATAGGAAAAACCGTGAGTAAAAATTAAATTTTCTTAAAGTGTCAGTGATTCCCTAGCAATAAAGGACAACATCCGCATAAGTACGGACACAACAAGTTTTGACTGCATAGCAGATAAAAAAGGAAAGTGAGAAAAAAACACACTCACGATAAAACCCCGGGATTAGACCCACATCTCCTTTATGAAAATTCCTAAAATACGGAATAAGTCGTCGAGACCATTCGAGAGACCATCCGCCCCAACCGAATCAGAAAGTGAAAGTGAAGAAATGGCCTCAGCAGCAGAACTACAAGCGCAGATCGCTCACCTAACAAGTACCCTATCGGCATTAATAACCGAGAATAAGGAAACCAGGGAAGCCGTCATACGGATACAACAGCAAGGATTAAACAAGGAAATAGTTACGATAGAAAAGCTAACCCCCGTAACTTGGAAGCTAGAAGATCCTAGCCAAATCGACACCAGTATATTTAAAAACATACCTGTTTTCAACGGCAAACCAGAGGAGTATAGAGCATGGCGGAGTCTGATCTGGAACCTAATGGAGGAAATAAAAAGATTCCAACAGACAAATGAATATTTTAAATGCCTACAAATCCTCAGAACAAAAATACAAGGCGACGCAGCGGACATATTGGTGAACCACAATACCATACTTAATTTCTACGCTATAATCAATAGGTTAGATTATACTTACGCCGACCAAAGGCCACTTTATGTGTTACAAGAAAACTTATTGAAAATTAAACAGGAAAAATTAGAAGTTACGGAGTATTTCAATAACATCAATAAAGCCTTAAATCTAGTACTAACTAAAATCGAGATGCAAGGTACGAATAAAAGTGAAGCCTCATACACCAACGCTATGGAATCAGGCGTTAGAGCCTTTGCTCAAGGATTAAATTGTGAATACACAAGAGGAGTACTTTTTTCCCAAAATCCGAAAACTCTGGAAGAAGCGTATGCAATCGCTAGAACTATCTTACACAACAAAGAAGCATACGGATTAAGCGAAAGGTATCACTATAGACCTCGGAACTCATATGATCAGAGACACCAGAAGAGATACGAAAAATACGAAAGGAAAGTCGAACCACCACAAGGCTACAAGGAGCAACGTTATTACAAACCCAACGTGCAAACATATGTGAAGCCGAAGCCTGAACCAATGGAAGTGGATGAATCTATCCGAGACAGGAGATCACACAATAACCAACAACAGAGACAGTGGAATAACCCCTTCAGAACAACTTCAACACAATACCATAGAAATGGGCCCCAAGAAATGAACAAAATACATCATAACGATAACATTTCTAACAACCCACAGATAGGTAGCGAAGACAATGACCATGAAGCTAAGACGACTTTTTTAGCCGAATAAATGGTCTTCCGTGTTTGACCCTAAGAACCAAGGATAAAGGAAGACCCGAGCTCCGAGTGACTATTCTTATAGATACTGGAGCCACCAATAATTACGTTTCCTCAAACTACCCCTATGGAGCACCCATACCAATAGAACCCATTGAAGTTAATACAATGCATGGTACGACATTAACTCATGCAAAAAAACAAGTCAATATGTTTAATACGAATCTAATATTTTATGTCATACCTACTTTAAGAAATTTTACAATGATACTAGGAGAAGCAGGCTTAGTTCAATTAAATGCCAAGATAGACTTAGAAACTTATTCAATTACTTACAAAACCCCCAAAATGCAAATAAATTATTCTCTTGATGACGAATACTATTCTAAGGAGGTAGATGCAATTATGGAACAAAACAATAAATTCATTCCCACCCTCCCCTTCATTACCCAAGTAGAAGCCTCAATACGTACTAAACATGAAGATCCTATTTACTCGCGACAATACCCTTACCCCATGTCCGACAACAAGTTTGTAAATGAGGAAATCGCTCGACTACTGAAGGAAGGAATAATCCAAAAGAGTTTTAGCCCATACAACTCACCTGTATGGGTTGTACCGAAGAAAGGATACAACGAAGATGGAACCCCTAAGAGACGTATGGTAATAGACTACCAGAAACTCAATGCAGAAACAATTACGGATCGATACCCTATCCCTGACGTAAATTTAACAATACAAAATCTAGGGAAAGCCAATATATTTTCAACATTGGACTTAGAATCAGGTTTCCACCAAATAAAAATAAAAAAAGAGGATCAACAGAAAACTGCCTTCTCTATTAATGGAGCGAAATATGAATTCGCACGAATGCCGTTTGGACTCAGGAACGCGCCCAGTATATTCCAAAGAGCAGTTGACGATATACTTCGACCATACATCGGGAAATTCGCCTACGTCTATATCGACGACGTGTTAATATACTCTCATAGCAAAGAGGAACACTCAGAACACGTAAAAATAATTACAGATACATTAAGAAGAGCCAACATGAAAATTTCAAACGAAAAATCGCACTTCTTTAAGGAATCAATAAAATACCTGGGACATATAATAAAACACAACACAATTACCGTCGATCCGGAGAAGATTGAAACAATAAAAAATTACCCAGAACCGACTAACCTGAAAGAATTAAGGTCATTTTTAGGACTAGCTGGATACTACCGACGATTCATACAAAATTATGCGAACATCACAAAACCAATGTCCATATTCTTACAAACAGAAGAACAAGTGTCTAAGAATAAAAGTAAAAAGGTTGAAATCCAATTCGACGAACGAGCCAGAAAAGCATTTGAAATGATCAAAGAGGAACTACGAGCAAGGATAGAGCTATTCCAACCAGATTTCAGCAAACCCTTCGAACTTACGACCGATGCGAGTAACTTCGCCATAGGTGCGGTCTTAAGTCAAGGAAATAATCCAATAACCTTCGTATCACGAACACTTAGCAAAACAGAAGAAAACTACTCCACTAATGAGAAAGAACTGTTAGCGATAGTTTGGACGCTACAAAAACTAAGGAATCTGCTGTATGGTATAACAAACCTGATCATATATACGGATCATCAATCATTAACATTCGCCGTATCAGAAAGAAATCCTAATACCAAACTAAAACGATGGAAAAACTTCATAGAGGAATACGGAGCAGAAATCAGGTATAAACCCGGTAAAGATAATGTAGTCGCAGATGCATTGTCAAGACAACAGGTAAACACCTCCACTTGCTCTGAACATTCCGCAATAAGCTCTCCACGAACACAAATCTCACGAGTAAGCCAACCTCTCAATAATTATAAAAATCAAATAACGATTAACGAATCAAACAAAAACCAACCTATAAAAACAAAAAATGTTTTTAATAACTTCAGGCATGACGTATGCATCATAAATGAAGAAGATTTAAAGAAAAAACTAAAGAAAATACTTAACCCCAACGTCATTAATGCAATAAAAATACCAGAAGAACTATTACATAAACATGAAAGAACAATTAAAGAAACATTCAAACATTATAAACTAATTATAACTCAAACACTATTAAAAGATATAGAAGACAGAAATGAACAAATAAAAATAACAGAAGAAGTGCATAATAGGGCACACAGAGGATATCGAAATAATACCAAGGAAATCCTATTACAGTACTACTGGCCGAAAATAGCTAACGCATGTAAAAATTACGCTACAAAGTGCAAAACATGCCTCAAAGCCAAATACGACAGGAAACCCAATAAGCACCCCATAGGAGAAACACCAGTACCAACCAAAATCGGACAATACCTACAAATGGATGTCTTCCACTTAAACGACCAAATGTACATCAGCACAATCGACCGTTACTCAAAGTACCTACACCTAAGGCACATACCAAACAAACTAAACATACCGACGGTTATAAACGAAATACTTTCGCAAATATTCAAGTACAACGATCAACAGTACGTAATGACTGACAATGAATCAATTTTTACAAGTCATCAGGCAGAATCAATGTTCAACCGACACAAAACAATACACGTAAAAACACCTATTGATCACTCAACATCTAACAGCCAGGTCGAAAGAGCACACTCGACCATTCTTGAAATAGTACGAGCTCTTGCAAAACAAAACAGCACAGATTGCGAAGAGGAAATTTTTGAAGCTGTGAAACAATATAACGCCACTATACACTCCGTCACTAATTTTAAACCCGAAGACATATTTTTTAATCGAGAACAAATACCACCACTCGAAAATGTTCTGAAACTCAACCAACAAAAAATATTAAACCACTTTAATAAAAATCGAGAAGCGAAAACATACAACCCTAATGACATAATATTTCACAGATCAAAGCGACGGAACAAGAATACAGACCGTTTCATTGAGACAAAAGTAAAAGAGGATAAAGGGAATTATATAATCACAACTCAAGGCAAGAAAATCCATAAAGACAACATTAGGAACACAAAATGTACATCATAATTGCTCTCCTACTAATACCTCAAGCGAAAACTCTTGAAATAAAAGACCTAACTGGCCAAAAATACATATCCATCGAAACCGCACCAGTTCACCTGTACAACGAGACCGAATACCTCCTTCATATTTTTAACTTAACGAAGATACTCGCACCCATACACATGGCAAAAGAAACAGCGGGACATGAAGAAACATCATTACAGATGAAAGCAATTCTCCATCGTATAGATTCGCTAATGGCGCAAATCACTCCGCATGAAGTCAGGCCAAGGAGACAAATAAACCTTTTAGGGTCAGTATTAAAACTGATAACGGGTACACCAGACCACAACGACATAGTCGAAATTGAAACCCGCTTGAATACGCTAGTAAAAAACAACAACGAACAAAAAGCGATTAACTCGAGATTCGAGAAACTACTAGAGAAAGTAGATAATAAAGAGCACAGCTCAGAAACCATCCTACAAGAAGTTTATTACGAACTCGAAACAATTACAACCACCATAAATTTAGCAAAAAATGGGAACTTTTACTCCAAAGCTATTGATACGTATGACGTAGAAGAAATAATCAAACATGAAAATACTGGTATCCCTATCATACATGTTCTAGAGTACTCTAAACAATTTATCTGTTATTATAAAGATTCTATTGTAATTACATACAAATATCCAGTAATAATCAAACAATGTCATTTGTACAAACTATATTCCCTATCCAGTAGAATTGGCAAACTAAAATTAAAAGAAAAAATAAGTCTATGTAATCAAAATTATGTAAATATTAATGATTGTAAAAATTATATTGGGGACTACATTTGTAAAATAGATTACAGCAAAGATAGTTGCACCATACCCCTACTAAAAAACGAACCAGTACATTGTAAGTCTATAAAGGAAAACAATAAAGATATAAAAGAGTTAGAAGATGGGTACATATTTTTTAATCAAGAACAAATAGTGAATAATGTAACAATGACAGGCCCGAAACTCATTCATTTTGAAAATACTGTAACAATAAATAATAAAACATATACGAACAGAAAAAGGTTGATGAAAAAATTAATTGTACAAAACCATAATAATGATGTAACAATACTAGAGTATATGACCTCCAACAAAGAAACTAAATTTACAAACTTACAAGAATTATCCACGATACTCATACCAATCGAAGAACATCCTATACTTACACTTTTTGTAACACTTATAATAATTGTAATAATTAGCATGAGCATATGTGTAATAAAAACCATTGTAAAAATTATTAATATTAAGAAAAAACACAAATACATAGTACAATACACCAATGCTCTGGAAAAACTCAAAAGCGAGGACGCTTTATCTTAACAGAGGGGGGAGTTAAGGGAGTTAATGGCAATTTAGGGTTAAAACCATTGTAATCACTTTAATCTATTATTATAATAAACATATTAAATAATCATGGCCAGCAAAACCAGCAATCATCATAAGTCAACATAATAAGACGAAAATAACCATTGTTATCAAACTAAGATAAAAAACCATTGCAATTACTTTAAGCTAATATTCATGTCAAGCAAAACCCAACAATCATCATAAGCCAACAAAGATACACACGACCCGAGTACCCAACAAGCATCATAAGTCAACACAACAAGACAAAGATGCACACGACCCGAGTACCCAACAAGCATCATAAGTCAACACAACAAGACAAAGATTCACACGACCTAAAGACCCAACAATCATCATATGAGCTAAGATGATAAGACGTCCGAAGCAAAGACTATAAATGCTACATGATGACCAGACGAAGAGGGGATTCTGATTTGGACACCAGCCGGCATAGCCGAGAACTAAGTAAAACTTGTAACAAAGATTAATAACAATTAGAATTTGTAAATAAAATTAATATAAGTGAAATTCACAAATAAAGTTTTTAAAAAGTTAAATTCCGTGAATTGTGACTTAATTCGCGGGAGACCGGGGTTCGATTTCCCGTCGAGGAGCCTCTGGCGCAAGACTAATGACCTTGCCCGGAAAAAACAAATCATTATGGAAAATTTAACATGCCTGAGGACTTTCTAAATAAGGCCAAGACCGGTTCCCGGTTGTAGTGCCGATGATGATGATGATTCTTCATTACCGTTGCGTGTATTTTTGCGTCTGTTGGAATCGCCACAAAGTTCCTTCCCCAGTACTTATGTTGCGCACACTTAGTGCGGAGCGACGGAGCGATGGAGCAGACGTAATTACCTATGAGAGAATCTTTGGATATGTTGTAAGCCGCTCGCACATTGCTCTGACATTTGGTACTCCAAAATCCCCTTTTGTGCACGCGTTTGTGAAAAACAAAAAAAAGTACATATTACCTATGAGAGAATCTTCGTCGTCACCAATTATAGAGCTCAGTAAGGAACGTGATTCGAACCTATGAAAAGATTATAACATAGGCACAGATGCAGCATACTGCGGCTACATGTGCACGAGGATACCTTAACTCGCTTCTTAAGAAGCAATTCGTACGTTAACGCTTTGGTATAGGCCTCTAACGATTCTGTTTCGAATATTTTCGTTGATGTATTCTTCATTGGCTCCTCGATAGTATAGTGGTTAGTATACCTGCCTGTCACGCGGGAGACCGGGGTTCGATTTCCCGTCGAGGAGCCTCTGGCGCAGGACTAATGACCTTGCCCGGAAAAAACAAATCATTATGGAAAATTTAACATGCCTGAGGACTTTCTAAATAAGGCCAAGACCGGTTCCCGGTTGTAGTGCCGATGATGATGATGATTCTTCATTACCGTTGCGTGTATTTTTGCGTCTGTTGGAATCGCCACAGATCAACTCATAAACCCCTATCTGTTGTAAGTGATACATACGATATCAGGAACACGAATGGCGAGAAGTCAAAACGTATTGTGCGGTGGTAAAACTGGATGTCCAAACCACAATCAATTCAGCCCAATCGAGTTGCATCCTGAGAGCGAAGGGCAGCTCCAGCGTTCACCCTACTTTATGAATATAATAACAAGCTATCTCGCTGAAAGTGTACAGCGAAAGGACACCGAAGAGGCTCCAAAAAAGCACGAACTAACGACGAATATGTTACATGGATCTGTACAGCTCCAGGGTTCAGCCTACTTTATGAAAATAATAACAAGCTATCTCTCTGATAGTGCGAAAGGACGCCGACGAGGGTCCAAAAAAGTACAAAATAGGGGCGAATATGATACAAGGATCTATACTGCGTTCATGCACCATTATGTATGATAATGTTCTTAGAATTAATGCACCAGAAGGAGTGAGAATCATTAGATAAGGATATGATTTAGCAATAGTAGCCGTGTCTGAATATCTGGGCGATATTCATGACCATACAATCCAGGACATTAAATGCTGCCTAGGTATAGACGTATCTGGGTAGTGAAGCATGAATTTGAAGTAGTGCAATCCTTTAACTACCTTGAGTCAATAGTATCAGCCGATAACAATATGGAAGAAGGAATACGCGAACGGCTAATCAAATCCAACAAAGCCTACTATGGTCTATCAAGGCTCTTAAAATCCCGAAATTTATCCAGAACATCCAACCTACTACTGTACAAGACCATGATCTTACCAGTACTCATGTATGGATCCGAGACCTGGGTGCTCAGTAAAAGGCAATCTGAACTCTTAGCAGCGTTGGAGAGGAAGGTCTTAAGGAGAATTGTTGGCTGTGTATGTGACGAGGTACGTTTCCGGAGACGCTACAACCATGAGTTGTACGCAATCTTACTTGAAGCAAATGTTGTAAGAAAAATCAAGCTCAATAGACTCCGGTGGGCGGGACACCTAGCTCGAATGAGCGAAGAGGAGCCTGCCCGGAAAGGCCTTTGTGGCAGGATGTATGGAAGGAGACAGCGCCTTGTCTGCGATGGAGGGATGACGTAGACCAGGACGCCCAGAGCCTGGGAGTGCGAAACTGGATGACATCGGCTCGAAATCGATACCGGTGGAAAGATTTGTTAAAAAAGGCCAAGACCGGATCCCGGTTGTAGTGCCGATGATAATCAGGTATATCGTCCTAAAGCAAGGCATAAGCAGTTGTATTAACAGTCGGAAGAAAGTTGATCATGTTGATATATAAATAGAAGGCCACAAAATCTCATCGAGTTCTTGTATCGAATCTCTTGGTGTTACACTGCTTCTAGAAACGGACGAAAAAATGAGCAAGTATGTGCAATGCATTCGCGGGACTGCTACCCGATATTAGAGGATCATGAATACACATCAAAAAGAGGATAACCAGTCTCCTTTGTAATGTATACAGTCCACAAATGGGCGGAAAGGGTCCAGTCCAAATTGTACATGAGTGAAGTAAATCGACACATGGGCTGTCATTTTTAAGAGTATGCATATGCAGTCACATTTCTAGAATGTAACCAGAGGTGCCAAGGATATCATTGCCGAAATCATTCGAAACCGCAGTGAAAGGAGGCAGTGTTTTGCATGAGGTTGATGCACGTGCCTCACAAGAAGGTCGTTAGCCAAGGTGCCTCTAAATCGAGGGTTCCATTCAAAGAGAATGTGAACAAATGCTAGACTTCTAGAAAGAAGATTGACTCATACCATATTATGTGGTACAGACATATGGTTGGTACCACCTGACTCTGAAAATAGTTGCACAAATCAAGAGTTGTTTGAATGTGATGGATTTCCCAATATTTTATAGAACAGTTTGACAATAAAATCTTGCCACGGTGGAAGATATTCTACTTCTGTTTGAAGGGCCAATATTGCTCATGAAATTGCAATAAGTGATGTCTGATGCTTGTGTAGAGTTTATATAATAGTTTGAATTGACAAACAATCATGACACAGTGGATGATCTTCTTCTTCTATTTGAAGGGTCAATATTGCTCATGAAATTGGCGGAATATCATCTCATTTATATGGAAAAGTGATGGTAAATAGGGTTCAACGGATTCCCACATATACCCGTTCACTTGGAGGTCATTTCAATGATGTTTCACGGCATAGCTAATAGTCTCGAATGAACTTTGTTGGAAATAAAAGTGTCATCATTTATTTAAACCCCTGGGTGTTTTACTATATATGACAGAGAGTCTGCGTCCCTCTTGTTGGAAAACTCTATACAGCATGTCATTCATCCATACTGCTTGTAACATATTACGGAGGAAAGATCGAGAAAGCGGAAAATGTACTCACAATGTTCTTGATATTTGATTCTACAGAAAGCATATTGGAACGGTTTATAAAGCGGATAGTTGTCCCAGCAAGAGTTAGAGGATATTACCTGAGGTTACGTGAAGCATGGTCGCCAACAAATGTGACGAGATAAGCAGTTACATAAAAAAACTACACACTGCCACGTGAAAGAATGTATGAATAGACGGAAGAAAAATATGTAGCAGGATTTTGAGAACCTAGCGCCCACTTTTTTCAATAGTATTTTCAAGAGCCGGACCCACTACTGGTGAAAACATGGCCATCTGCTTTAAAATTAGCAGCTATAATTAGACCCATTATAATACCATCTAGTATGAGCTATTCCAGTAGCGTTATTAAGAGGCAAATCACTCTAACCACACTTCAAGGGGAGTTTCGTAATTTTCAAGGATACTTGAATGAAACTCAATCATCGAACCAATGAAGTTACAACTTCCCAAAATAAGCAATATTTGTGAACGCATACTCCACGTTTTCAATATTACTACCAGAAGTCAGATCAATTATAATTACACAAAGAGGGCAGTTTTAACGCACCAAGGTTCCACCAATATCCACATCATTATCAATAATTGGACTCATTAGAACTCTCCCTCATGACATGTATTTCTGAACTCACTTCCCATTTAAGTCAATTATATTATGACGAGTTGGAACTATTACAACTCCACTACTTGAGGATTTTCACGTTCCCTTACGCCGATTTCAAAAGCGTAAGCGAGGGAAGGTGTTGCGGATTCGCCATGCAATCTATTGAGAATTGCTTCGGGCAATTCTATTACAGTAACATCGACAACTTCGGGTGGTGGTAGGTGATATAAGTAAAATGTAAACAAACAAAAGAGAACGAAAAACAAACTACTGTTCTAAAAGAACAAAGGATAACTGGTGGTACTGACTTGGTAAAGTGATATCAATTCCTTTTGTAGTTTTTCTTACTTCGCTGAAAATAACATATCCTCTTATCGTGTTACATGAATTGTGTGTACGGAAGACCTCAACTATGGAGTATACGTGCGAGAGTATGATAGAACAAATACCAAGTTCATCAGTCGAAGGGTTTGCCAATTACACTCCAGATAAAGGGGAACAATCATCTTCATCGCTCTCTTCATCTATCTCGAACATCCAAGCTACTATATACTATACCACATGATAAGTGGTTATGAACATAGGGCCTACCCATTTCAACCGTACCATGAAAATTCAGGTCTTTTATAAGTGCCCCTATATGAGGTATTGTAACGGTTCCACGAACCGCACAAATCACCATAAGCTGAGATACCTTCGTTCCACCAAGGAACATACTCACCTATGACTAAACTTCACGTGCCCACAGACACGTGCCCCCCAAAATCCACCTTTTCACCTGACCAAAGGTGACATCCATACCGTGGTCAACAACCCCACGTATCCACAGATACGTGGGCTCCAAGTCCCGAACAATTTCCTGATGCCCGCACGGCGATCGAAGAACACGACCAGTATGGAAAATGTGTACCAATCCATTAGCTGGATAAACACAAGTGGTTGGCACAGCTGCGTCAGATGTCGACAAACGTCAAATCCCCGGCGATAAGCAAATTACCGTAAAACATTCCCTCGGCTAAACCTTTGATCCTACCGCAATGCACTTCGCCTAAACAAAGGCAATTGCGGAGAAACAGCAATAAACTAAAACGTTGTTCCTATAGGGCAAAGCAAATACAATTATCACAATCAACGATAATTACTATAATTAATCCCAGGATCGCCAAGAATAAATCACATACCCGAATGTATACAAAAGCAACTCAACAGAAGGTGTGAAAATGCTGGCGATCCCCGGAAGATCTACGGCCACACAGGCAGCAACCACCGCGTATGTGTGTGTGAGTGCATCCGCACACCTGGCCTGTGACGAAACGGAAAACCGCAGGACCGAAAAAAAGAGTGCGATCGCCCATGGTGGAGAGATTCTCGATTAAGAGAGAATCGGAAAAAGAAAAGAGAACTATCGGGTGAGTTGAATCACACCTAAAGGAAAATTTTAATTCATAATTCAGTGGAGTGATAATCAGCAGTTGAAAAGGTCGCTAAAGGAAGTAAAATTGTTCGAAGAGTGACGCGAGGCGCAGTGTGTTTCGAAAAATTGTTTAAAATATACAACCAGTGCTAGAGTGCACTTTCCTAGTTTTTTTTTTAATCCAATTGAAGTGACTTGCTATAAAATTACAAATTTGTAACCATTCTGTTGGACATCTTATGTTCGACATTAGTATACATCCGATGCGCACACCGGCGACAATGTAATTGGTTGAACTTGACGAACATCCACCATTTTGTATTTTGTCAAGTTGCAAAGGCTTCCTGATGATGTACGTGCACATAATCACTCTCTCATCAACTGGCCGCTTCAGGGCACGTCCATCCAACAACGTGGTATACTCCCTTCGTCTCTACTACTCGTCAACACATTCCTTAACAGCCGACTATTTGGTACACTTAAAAGGAAAACAATAAAGTATAAAAATAAAAACAAAAATCTCCGTGTTTCATTTTTGTGGACAATGTTCGGCGAAGCACATTAGCCAATCGACAATTTAAAAATCCGCCAAAGTATGTTTCTAAATATACAGCCCATCTATTTCAAGAGTATAAACAAAGTCGTATTCACCCTCGTCTGGTTTTGTATCCAATGGATGAAATTTGTAGATAAAGTTAAAAAAAAATAAAAATAAATTTCATCCTTGCCTACCTAACTATTAGACATCAGGTGCGGTTGTGAAATCACGAACCAATTGTGTTATAAAGATTTTATATCTATAAAACATGAGGAATATTTGCGACACAAGGTAAATATTCAAGAATCACACCTAGGCTTATCGAATTTTGTGTTGAATAAATTTATAACGCAACTCAAGAGGAAGTTGTTTGAAACACCAGGCAACCTAAAGCCTTAACAATATGGAATGTGAAGACATATACGTCAACGATCATCACATTAAAGTCTTATAGATCAATGAACATCCGATTAAAGACATCCTCAATAAAAAAGAGATCATAGTAATTATGTAAGTTTTGGAAATGTCTTGAAAGAAACTTATTCGCTTAACGAATTATTTTGAGACAAACAAATTTCAAATGCGACAATATTTTTAGTGCAATTGTCTATAAACCGTTGAATTTATTCTTAAAAATAAGTTTTTATTTTTTTGTTGTTGGTTTTTTTTTTTTTTTGTTATTTATAGCGAATATTCTCTATTTTAAAATATAGTACTCTTTTATTGTTATTATTATGAACGAATTTTTCAACCTCTCGTGATTCTGAACGTGAATTTGTAATAGAATCTAATAATGTGGTAATCAAGTGCACATATATGTTTATTATATAATTTTGTTATCTCAACCAACCTTAATCCCGTTAAATGCAAGTGTGTCAAAGAAAAATTGTGTTAATTTTGTTATCATTTTGCTATTTGTTTCTTATACTAATAAAGTTTAATATGTTTTTGACACTTTTAAATATAATTTCCTTTTTTTTTTTTGCTTTTAAAATAAATGTCTTATATTCATTTATAGTTCATTTGAAATATAAATAGTTACAATTTTATTTTTACTTTGAAATTCGCAAAATAAATATTTTTCTTGGTTTCTGAGATTTCTTATTGGAGTGCTTTTAGAAATAATGTTTTTTGTTTTATTTGTCTTGAAACGTTCTATTTGCTTGTAAGGTAAATACAACTATTAAGCCTTTGCCACATTTCATTATTATTTTACATTTGAAACGAATAACTTATTTACTTCCATGCTCGATACTAAACATAAATATAATTTGCAAATCTTTTATATAAATTGTTTATGCATTTGCTTCTAAAAATGAATACTTGTTTGGTTTTGAGATTCCATTTTTGTTTTTAAATTCAAAATAAATAGTTTATTTAAGTTTTTGCCTTTACTTGTTATTCTTATTTTTGAGTTAAGTTTCATGTACTTCAATGTTTGCCTTTAAAAATTTATGTTTTTGCCACATTGTATTACTTTCAAGTTTTTTAAATGGAGTTGCGATGTTTAATCTCTTTTTTTTCTTCTAAAATGACATTATGTATCCTCGTTTCATTACGTTTACTTTTTTATCAATATTTCTTCTTACAAACCAGATATTACAATTAGTTATAAATTAATTGTTTTATTTATCCTTATACCATGATGCTTTTAAAATTAGACATTGAATTTTTATATAATTTCGAGGTAAAATTTAAAATGCCTATGTGGTAGGGACACCTGGAAAGTATGTATACTACTGGCCAAGGTTGGTTTCTGACCAGACTAAATAAATAAATGATAAAAGGTAAAATATTGTCGAGTCATGAAAAACGCAGGTAATTTATGATCAAAATATACTTGTATATTGTGAATATTTAGTAAGTATAATAAAACAGCAATTTAAGAAGTGCAACATTCAAAAAAAAAGTTATTCACCAGAAAAAATCTGTTAAAAAGAATATATCGATCTTTTTAACAGATTTTTTCTGTTGAATAATTTTTTTTCGGATGTTGCACTTCTTAAGTTGCTGTTTTATATTACTTTCTTTTTGCTAGCCGAAAGCCTTAGTCGCTAGAGCTATTCGACTTAAGTTACCATGTAATTTACTTACATTATAATAAATAATAATAAAATACTTTCTTTTTTGACATGCTGCGACGATTTGATATTCTTTTTTTGTTTGTTAATTATATTTTTAACACGTCTACATTCAAGATAACTTGTAATTTTCTCCGTTCAAAGTATAATTCCAAACACTATAAACATTATGAATTATGGGAGCGAACATATAGGGCAAAGTCACTGATTGCTTTCAACCCGAGGATTGCCAGAATAATCTTTGTCCCTGTTCAATCCAAGTTGACATGCAGTCTCTACGTGACACCCCTGGACAGCTACTTTGGCACCCGCCAAGTAGTGAACCAATACATGCAGCGACATCCTGAGAAAGGTTGGTGCAAGGCTAATAACCTTGCCCGGAAAAACAAATTATAATGGGCAAACTAACCAGCCTAGGATATGGACCGGATACACGACGACGACACGGAAACAAAAATGGATAAACGATTTGAGAATTTTCTAATGGAACGTCGGCTAACTATACAGAGCTCAAGCTGCACAGCAGCTAGCCGATGCCCTGACCAAATATAACGCTGACATTACAGCATTACAAGAAATATTACAGACGGAGTGGTGTTATTCAAAAAAAACTTTTTATACTTTATACTTGTTGGTATAGTTTTCCGAGCGCGGATTGCCTTACGAAGACATATTCCATCCGCGGATCAAGTTCGAATCAACACGGCCCCGTTTTGTATTTCTGAAGGACTTCCGGCGAACGGTTGCTGTCGCTACGATGTCGTTCGCTGGCAATAACGGGTCGTCTCAATTTGGTAAAACATGCAAAACACCAAGTAGGCTTTCTAGTCAGTCAAAAACTGAAGCCTACCATTATCGGCTTTAATGCAATAGATGAAAGGCCGTGCACCCTTCGCGTGCGAGGCAAGTTTAAAAACATAAGCCTCATAAACGTTCACGGACCTACAGAGAAGTCCTCTGACGACGAAAAAGAACAATTCTACGAGAACGTCGAATGGGCCCTCAATGCCTGCCCAAGATACGATGTGAAAACCGTTCTTGGTGATTTGAATGCGAAAATAGGCCGGGAGCCGGTTTTCAGGTTCTACACAGGTTCCCATAGTTTGCCTGAGAACACTAATGACAATGGACTACGAGTCATCGAACTGGCAGTATCAAAGAACATGGTCGTTGCGAGTACCAGCTTTCCACGTAAAGATATCCCCAAAACCACCTGGGTATCACCTGATGGAGCCATTCGCAACTACATTGACCACGTGTTGATAGATCGCCGCCACTCCTAGAGTCTTATGACTGTACGAACGCACCAACCTGCCAATGGCGATGGGAGACGGATCTTGTTGGTATAGTTTTCCGAGCACGGATTGCCTTACGAAGACGTATTGTATCCGCGGATCAGGTTCGACTCAACACGGTTGCGTTACGCAATGAGAACACCAGAAACATCTTTGGTCATGCCTTAAGACTCGCCCGCGAAGAGCCCGACAGAGGGAGAGTAAGTCCTGGGGCCAGAATGCGGAGCGTAGAAGAGCAATGAAAATGCCTTAAGAATACTGTCATTAGTACTCCCAACTCCACCTTAGGCAGTTCGTAGAGATCGGAGCAACCGGTGCGAACGCACCGAGGTTTCAATGTCGACTTTATACTTGTTGGTATAGTTTTCCGAGCGCGGATTGCCTTACGAAGACATATTCCATCCGCGGATCAAGTTCGAATCAACACGGCCCCGTTTTGTATTTCTGAAGGACTTCCGGCGAACGGTTGCTGTCGCTACGATGTCGTTCGCTGGCAATAACGGGTCGTCACAATTTGGTAAAACATGCAAAACAGCAAGTAGGTTTTCTAGTAAGCCAAAAACTGAAGTCTGCCATTATTGGCTTTAATGCAATAAACGAAAGGCTACACAGTCTTCGCGTGCGAGGCAAGTTTAAGAACATACGCCTCATAAAGGTTCACGGACCTACAGAGAAGTCCCCTGACGACGAAAAGGAAGAATTCTACGAGAAAGTCAGCGGGCCCTCAATGCCTGCCCAGGATACGATGTGAAAACCGTTCTTAGTGATTTGAATGCGAAAATAGGCCGGGAGCCGGTTTTCAGGCTCTACACAGGTTCCCATAGTTTGCATGAGAACACTAATGACAATGGACTACGAGTCATCGAACTGGCAGTATCAAAGAACTTGGTCGTTGCGAGTACCAGGTTCTGCGTAAAGATATCCCCAAAATCACCTGGGTATCACCTGATGGAGCCATTTGCAACCGAATTGACCACGTGTTGATAGATCGCCGCCACTCCTCGAGCCTTATGACGACGGTACGAACGTATCGAGGTGCCAATGTCGACTCAAATCACTATCTTGTTTTTTTGAATTACTACATTAGTTTTAAGTTAGTTTATAAGAATTATATTTAGTGTAATTAGCTGGTATTAAGCCGAATAAATAAATATGGTTAAATAGTGTTAATAAATAAATAGTTTTCCGAGCGCTGATTGCCTTACGGAGACGTATTCCATTCCCGGATCTGGTTCGAATCAACACGGCTGCGTTACGCAATGAGAACATCAATAACACCTTTGGTCTTGCCATAAAACTCGCCCTCGAAGAGCTCGATGGAGGGAGAATAAGTCCTGGACCAGGAATGACGGGCGTAGAAGAAAAATGGACACGCCTTAAGAATATTGTCATTAGTACTGCCAACTTCATCTAAGGCAGTAGTCGTAGAGATTGGAGCGATTAGTTGGATGATGAGTGCAAACTAGCGACTGAACGTAAGAATGTTGCCTACTGGGCAATGTAGCAGTCTCATAGGACGTGGGTACGGGAGGATAAATACAAAGAGCTCAGAAGATCTGAATAAAGACTCCACAGACAAAAGAAAAGTGCCTGGGAAAAAACCTTGTCTGTGAAATAGAAGAAAATTGAGAGCGAGGTTCGCACCATGCGCGGAAGTTCTACCAAATAATCCGCAGTATGATACAGGCAGTACATATCACGCTGCACTTACTGCAAGGATAAATAGGGTAATTTCTTCACCGATCCTGAAGGCATTCTGGAGCGATGGGATGTGCACTTCAATAAATTGAATTAAATGGTCAGCTCACAGAAGAATTGGAGGCTCCACTAATGCAATATCAAGACCAAATACTACCGTCACCAAGCATTGAGGAAACATTCAAAGCCATAAGACAGCTCAAATCAAATAAAGCCCCCGGAGCTGATGGCATACCAGCTGAGCTGATCAAGGAAGGACAGCGTTACATCACGCAATTTATGAGATCGTGGTGCACGTATGGGAGCAAGAGGAGATGCCGGAAGATTGGCGTCGTGGAAAAATTTGCCCTATACATAAGAAGGGAGATATCACACTGTGCAGCAACTATAGGTGTATAACATTCCTGAGTACCGCCTATAAGATACTCTCCTCTATCCTATAAGATCGTATAGCCCCATATGCTAAAGTCATCGTTGGTCAATATCACGTTGACCTTGTCCAAGGCAAATCAACGATTGATCAGGTATTTACCCTTAGGTAGGCGAGGGAAAAATGTATGGAATTTAAGATTCCATTATATCATCTATTCATAGACTTTAAGACCGCCTACGACAGTATAGCCAGGGTAGAAATTTATAATGTCATGAGAAGGTTCGGCATTCCAAACAAATTGATACGACTTTGTAGGTTGACCATGACCAACGTAACTAGTCAAGTAAAAATAGAGGGATTGCTGTCGTAACCAATAAACATCTTTAATGGACTCCGACAAGGGGACGGTCTGGCCTTGTTACGGACCTACCTCGCGTCCAGGTCCCCCCTAATATCCACAAATCCCCTTTCGCAAGTTTCCCCTCTCTACCTCTAAAAGGAGAACAACTCGCCAAGTAGTTAATTTGCATAAACTACTTTGTGCAAATTCTACTTGGTAGAGAAAATAATAATAAAACGACGTTAGTGCCGAATAAAATAATAAAATGTCAACGGCGAAAACAAATTTAGATTCATTCGACGTTAAACGACGAAGTTCACAAGTTGATAACGGAAAAACGACCGCAAAATAAACAAAAAACAACTGCAGCTCTATTGAAACTACAACCATCAATCAGCAAGGCGACGATTGAACAGTGTGAACATCTGCAATCGACAACGGGCTAGACAGAAGCTGAACAGGGGAGCAGCCTTTCAACGCCCCCTGCACCTTGACGCCGAATAACAGCCGTCGTCTACAATGAACACCAACACTAATCGACCGCTCAACAGTCACGCAAGTAAGTCCTCTTAAACTTACCCTAATTAATTTAAATACATATTCAACACTAATCAAAATAAAATTATTTACTACATAATATTTAAATTAAATTGTTGACATAAACTGTAACAGCCTGGCGTTGGAGAAAGCAATCAGCGACTCTGGCGTCACAACTAGAGGGACTATTGTCACCAAGTCCAGCCAGCTACTTGCTTACGCAGATGACATCGCCATCATCGGTAGAACAGAACCGGCTGTACAGGAATCCTTCATCCAGATCGAGCAGGCGGCACAAAAACTGGGACTGCACATTAATAAGTACATGGTGGCAACTTCTGCGAAGAGAAGACCTTACGTTGGTCAAACTATCAGGGTAGCGGAGCACGAATTTCAAGTCATGCAATCCTTTAACTACCTTGGGTCAGTAGTATTAGCCGATAACAATATGGAAGAAGAAATACGCGAACGGCTGTTCAAATCCAACAAAGCCTACTATGGTCTATCAAGGTTCTTTAAACCCCGAAATTTATCCAGAACATCCAAGCTACTACTGTACAAGACCATCGTCCTATCCGTATTCATGTATGGATCCGAGATCTGGGTGCTCAGTAAAAGGCAATCTGAACTCTTAGTCGCATTCGAGAGGAAGGTCTTAAGGAGAATTGTTGGTCTCGCATGAACAGGAAGATACGTTCGAGTAAGCATAAACCAATGTCGACAAATATTCATGCGAATAAGGATAAACCATCGTCGACAAATATTCTTCTCGACCTAATTTCACGAGGACTGAATACCCATCCATACAGAATGACGTACGATATCAAACGTCTATGATTAATTAGCACCATGAGCCACTATGTGGGTACTAAACTTACTAGTGTCGCTAGTAATAAGTATATAGAAGTATAGAAGTAGGCATTTCTAACAGCAACAAGAAACATACAGGGAACGAATATGTTACACCGATCACCTTTATCAATGACCAATTAAACTACAACTAAAATTGGCAAGGTAGTGGAAAGTACACCATTTACGATCCTTGTCAATAGCCGTCTCCTCTAGAAGCAAAAACTGGTACATCAGTGAAAAAACATCCACACCGATTAGCAAATCATCACTGACGAACTCGGGGAAAAAATATGATCGCGCTAGAAACCTTGATTACTAAGTCGTCAACCTAAATCTGTAGCTAAAAAATGCCCACACGATTATTTACCTGCAGAAGTTCTAGTGGTGAAAAAAAATTCAAAAGGATAGCGATCAATATATTGGCCTGGATTCCAAGAGTACATTGACATACTCAAATAGGATAGATGCCACGTGAGCAAGGCAGCATTATTCAATTAAATCTGTGTCCATGCCGGTATTAATTGAATGTGAAACGAACAAAGCTTTTTCTGTTCTTCATTTTCTTTGTATCTAATTAAGTTCTTTAAAATGCATGTAACCAAAACAATCATAATGTCGAGACACATTTTCACGCTTTAAACGTATACATGTAACTTAGAGAGTCCGCAAAGGACCAGAAGGTTAAGAAATAAGATACAATAAGCCAGAGTTTATTAATTTTGTTTAGCGAGTAAGTAAATTATAATACGAGGAAGAAATAAAAAATGAAAAAAAAATAAATGTGAAACGAGAAAAAAAAAGAATTGTGTATTTGTGAAATAGACCAAAGACCTCCAAGCATTACTTGTATTATATGACGTTCTATTATGGGACAATGAGGAATTCCGGAATTAGCACCAACAACATCAATATCGTCAGTTCAGATCGATCAACCGCCAACGTGTGTCGTCGGTTCGTGTATTCGTCACTCCTTGTACGAGGCGTGTTTGTAAAATAAGGTTACCAAGGCGTTGAAGTCAGGACAATGGAGGAAACTCCACAACCACGAATTGGAAGAGCTATACCGCAAACCTACAATAGTGAGAGTAATCAAGTCGCGAAGATTAAGATGGGCCGGGCACGTAGCGCGAATGGGCGATGATAGCAACGTGCATAGAATTATTGACGGTAAACTAACGGGAAAGAGACCGACAGGACGGCCGCGACGGAGATGGGAGGACAATGTTAGATTGGACCTCGAGGAGATCGGAACGTGGAAGGAGAGCGCACAGGACAGGGAACAATGGCGGAGCCGAGTCGGTGAGGTCATGAACTTCCGGGTTCCTACAGGTCAATAAATAATAATAATAAATAATAAAGGCGTTGAAGTCAGAAGAAATCATTTTGCCCGAGATCCATCGAAACTGGTGGGTTTGGTTTCCCTCTTCCAAATCCACACCCAGTGTCGATCAGTCTTGGGCGCTTCTGTGCGAGTTGTTGAGGTGTGAGTTTCGTACAGCGATACGTTGTCTGTGAGCCACAACTGTGGATACAAAAAACATGCGAAAATGGGTCAGAGAGTTCAAGGACGGACGTTCAGTCTCCGTTTTCGGATGAACTAATTGCAGAAATGCAAAAGAAAATTGATTGCAGTTCGGCATGTGACGGCTCGCGAACTGTACAAACGGATCTCCAATGTCAGCAAGACTATGATTGACGAGATTTTAGCAGAACATATGCATTATCGCAAGGTGTGAACGATGCGGATTACCAAAATGTTCACTGAAGACCATAAACAACAACAATGAGGAAATTCAGAATTATCATCAACATCAGTATCGTCAGTTCAGATCGGTCAACCGCCAACTTGTGTCGTCGGTTCGTGTATTCGTTGCTACTTGTACGAGGCGTGTTCGTCAAATAAGGTTAGCAAGGCGTAGAAGCCACAAGAAATCATTTTGCGCAAGATCCATCAAAACTGGTGGTTAGTCCGGTTCCCCCCTTCCAAAACCCGACCATGCGTCGGTCAGTCTTGGCAGGGCGGCCGTTCACGATGGAGGTTCCGGGTGCTTCTACCATCAGGTGTGAGTTCGAGCGACCCGCGAATTCCTAGGTGTTACGCAGAACAGGACGAGGATTTTTTGGCTTTAACCGTCACCAGCGTTGAAACTCGGGTATTCGATCCCAAAATTAAGGAAGGGCATTGTCAGTGACGGCATTTCGTCGAAGCCCCGAAAATTTAAATGAACATTGTCCACCGACGGGGGAGTTCTCTGATGCCGTCAGATTTCATCGAAGCCACGACAATTTAAACAAACATTGTCCACCGGCGGGGGAGTTTCGTATGAAATAATTGCAGAAATGCAGAAAAATTGCTTGAAGTTCGGCATATGACGGCTCGCGAACTGCACGAACGGATTCCCAATGTCAGTAAGACTATGATTGATAAGCTTTTAACAGAACATATGCATTATCGCAAGGTCTGAGCGATGTGGGTCACCATAATATTCACCGAAGACCATAAAAGACATGTTCGAGCGACTCGCGAATTCCTAGGTGTTACGTAGAACAGGCATTTCTCGGCCTGTCTCTGGTGTTAAAACTCGGGTGTACGCCCGCCAAAACTAAGGAAGGGTATTGTCAATGACGGCATTCGGTTTCGTCGAAGCCACGACAATTTAAACAAACATTGTCCACCGGCGGGAGAATTCTCTGAAATTGGTATACGAAAAATGTCAACTGCATTGACTGCAACGCTGCATACTTCGAAGAATAGTTGAAAGCCCCACCCTTCGACGATATACAATCCGTTGCCAATAAACGCATTCTTCTCCGTGAAAAGAAATTGGAGATCTTATTTTACAGAGGAGCCTCGCAGTCACATGTAATTGCAATCAAGATTCCGATTGTACAGCTTCATATATAGTATACATTTCTAGAGAGGGATTTGGTCAAATCATGTTTGAGGGTAAACGTGTTAAATGTATGCGTTATTTTTCAGACTCTGTTACAATTTTGATTTGTATCGCGTATAGTATTTTATAAACTTCTTTAGAACATTGCATTTCAGTTTCTTTGATGTAAGGACTTCAATTCAGATAAGTTTTTTACAATCCTGTGATTTGCTTTTAATTCTGGTTTCTGGTTTGAGAGTGTAGACATTTTGTTTTCAATCTTATTTCTGGTTTTGTTTTGATTTGTGCTTTTCTGTCGCTTTTGAATTCTGGGCTATTTTTATCATATTTAATTAGTATTTAAATTAAGTTATTATTTTTTATTTTCCTTCTTAGCACATACTTTTCTTATACTATTTTACACATTACTCTTCTTTATTAAGTAAGATTTTTCTTTTTAGCGATTTAATTTTCCATAATGTTTTATATATGGTATTAACTTTTGTTATTATTGTTGTCTTTAGTGTTATTTTCATTATTAAAGGTTATATTTTTAAATCATTCTTAGGCTTTTGTAAAATGTAAGTGTTCTCAAATATCATTTTTGTTTTTAGTAGTTTAATTTTCCATTATGTTTTATTTGTGGTATTAAATGTGTGGTTCTTGTTGTATTTAGTGTTATGATACTTTTTAAAGTTTATATTTAAGCCTTTGTAAAATATAAATGTTCTCACATCTCATTTTTGTTTTTAGTTATTTAATTTCCCGTTACGCTTTATATGTTTTTAAGTGTGTTATTCTTGTTGTTTTTAGTGTTATTTTCATTATTAAAGTTTATGTTTTTATGTTATTTTTTTGTAAAATGTGAGTGATCTCAAATAACACATTAGTGATTTAGTTTTCCATTAAATTTTATTTGTAGTATTAACACTGTTGTTGTCCTTGTTGTTTTTAGTTTTATTTCCTTTTTAGCATTTTATATTTTTAAATTACTTTTAAGCTTTTGTAAAATGTAAGTGATCTCAACTTTCTTTCTTGTTTATAGTGATTTATTTTTTCATTACCTCCCATATTATGATAATTTTTTTATGAGTGTTATTTTTAAGTATCATTTTCATTATAAAGTGTATATGTTTATATTTTGAATTTGTTTTTTAAGCTTTTGTCAAATGTAATTATTCTCAATCCTATTTTATTTTTAGAGTTTTGATTTTTCATTACTTTTCATAATAAATTTCTTATTATTTGCCATTTACGGGTGGTTTCAATTTTCTACTTCAATGTGAAGACGTCTGAGATTGAGGCTTATGGATTGCTCTCACAGATTTATGGCGAGGCAGATATTAGTGGAAGAACGTGACGTGAGTGGTTTCGGGGCTTTAATGCCGGTGAAAAAAGGGTTTTTGAAGATGCAGGATTCTCCCCTGTGGGGACTGCAATGAATCACTCAGGCTATGCTGACGGGAGCCTACGTTTCCAGCAACGTCACCCATGTCAGACTGGCTAGCGAAGAGTAACACAGAAAGATCTGCTCCCCCAAATCCAGGATATTACTCATCACCGTGCCCATTGGATGGTTTGCAACTTGATTTATACCGGCTGTTTTTTTGTTTTTTATTTCGCCTTCTGTCTGGCTCAATCAATTGCCCAAGCTTGCTCTCCACTTTAACATTTCATACAAACCCCCGTAATGTGTGGAACCCTCGACTGTTTTACGTGCACGCTCATCACACTTCTTACGGCGTTAACGAACCCATCTCGCGTATGCTACCACAGGCCAACACTTTCCCCACCTCCTTCGATTTCAATCTCTCCACTCCTGGTCTCAAACGACGTCTCAGAAGAAACCCGTCCTAACACCACCCCCTCCCTCCAATAATCCCCCCCAACTCTGCAATCCTACCTCTCCTCTCCTACCCTCAAAACAGGTCTCCCCTACACCTTCCCAGCCCCACCCACAATTTTAACCTCTCCCCCCAGCTCACCCACCCCGTCCCCCTACCAGTGGTAGACATGCCCTTCACTGTCATTGTCTCACAAATGCCGAATTTACCACCCCCACATACGCTCGCCCTTCCCTAGCCTCCTACCTCCCCTATCGCGTCATCTTTACGTTCCTGTTTTTTTTTGTTTTCTCCTTCTTACTCCAAATTTAAGATAGTCTGTAAGGTTTTTATATTAATTTAATTTAAGTCAATTTAAGCTTGCATTAAGCTAAATAAATGAGGGTTCTGCCCTCACTAAACTTCACTTCTCCAAGGACAGGGGGAACCTATTACGCTGAGTCAGCGCCCTGAGATGCTATTTTTTCTCGACCGAATCTATCAGCTAAAAAACGAACGATGCTCAACAATTTTTCCCAACAATTTCACAAAGCCTATAGGTTAATGGGGTGGTATTTCACTGGGCTGCTGCGCTTTGAGACCCTATCTACAATTCAGTAATTGTGCCGAACTGCACAATAGCAAGAGTCGTCAGTTGAACCTAGGTTTGCCTAATCAAACGAAAGACACAACCTTACCAACACAGCCATTGAGGTGGCTGTATTGTAACGGCGTCTCTTTGACACCGGGTCGAATCAGGGCAGCAAGTAGAGCTTACCATATCAGAAAGGAACTCTGTTATGCGGAAACTATTTGAAATTCCAAGACGACAAATAAAAATGAATGAAAACTATAAACGCAACAAATATACAAAAAACCCTACCAGTGATGAGCCGGCACTACCATAAGGGAAGAAAGTATCCAGAATACACCGACTCGGCAAAAGAAGACGTAGGGAAAAACGGAAAAATACGGATATATGCGTCGGCACGTGGAATGTACGAACATCTTATAACCCAGGTGTGAAAAAAACAGTCGTCAAGAACGCGAAACAGTATAAAATGGCCATTGTCGCACTTTAAGAAGTCCGACTCCCACCCCAGATAATCGATTCCAACAGATTCACACTTGTGTGTGGGGGTACCGATACACATAATCTCGGAACCGGCTCCATCATAAATAATAAGATTACGCCCAATGTAAAAGACGTGAAATTCATTAAAGACCGTATGTCGGTGTTAAAAATATAGGGCCAATGGTGCAATTATGTACTTATAAACGCTCACGTCCCATTAGAATTTACCGACGAAGAAACGAAGGCCATGTTCTATGAGACGCTAGAGGAAGTATTTGACGGAATATTATCATTCGATTGGCGCAAGGCTAATAACCTTGCCCGTAAAAATAAATAATTATGGAAAATTTAACAAGCCGCGAGACTTGCTAAATAAGGCCAAGACCGGACCCCGGTTGTAGTGCCAATGATGATGATGATGAATCCTACTCAGGGATCTCAACGCGAAAATTGGAAAGGAAAATATCTTCCAAACAACTATAGGCAAAGAAAGCCTACGTAACGCCTCAAACGATAATGAAATTCAAATGATCACGTTCGCGGTAGTGAAAAGCACGATGTTCAAACACAAAAGAGTAATTTACTTTAATTTATTCGGCTTAATTCAAGCTTAGTTACAAAGAAATGATAAAGTCACATGGATATCACCCGACGGGGTAACGCGTAACCAAATAGACCACTTCCTCATAGACAAAAGACACCACTCGAATATCCTTGACGTAAGATCATATAGAGGAGTAGATTGCGACTCCGATCATCTCCTAGTGATGGGCAAAATTTGGAGTCGGCTCGCAGCAATCCCACATGGGCAGTCAGGGGTGACGAGTAAAAAGTTCCACATTGATAGACTAAAAGACCTGCGTAAAAGGCTGAATATCAAGAGGAAATAACGAATAGATTTAGCATCCTAGAGAATGGGAGTAGTGAGGAAAAGGAAGCCAATAGTGTGGACACTAAATGGACATCGATCAGAGACACAATAAACAAACAGCCCAAAAGGTATTAGGATTTAAGAAAACAATTAAGTCCAAACCTTGGTTTGACGATGAGTGCAGTGCGAAGATCGAAGAACGTAAACGCCTCAGAGTGATCCACTTAGAAAGATATGATTAAGTCAACGCAGAAAGATACGCGATGATTCGGAAAGAGACAACAAGACTTTTCAAACGCAAAAAACGCGAATGGGAGAGGACTAGGATCGAAAAAATCCTAGAAAATGCCAGAGCAAAGAATATCAGAGGTATGTATGCCGGCATAAAATCAATTAGAAATGGCTACCGAGGGAGAGTCAGAATAATCCGAGACACAAACGGCTGTCTGGTGACAGAAACAAACAATATCGTTACAAGATGGAAGCAGTACTTTGAAAACCTGCTCAATGTGCGCACCCATCAACCACAAATAAACGCACCAGACGTACATACAGCCGAGCCTCAGATCCCAAAGCCCTCTTTCAACGAAGTTGTAGACGCAATAAATCGATTACAAAAGAACAAGGTTCCCGGAGTCGACTGCATACCGGCAGAGCGTATGAAGCATGGAGGAGAAGCAACCGCTCGAAAGATACTCCAACTGATTAGAACAATATGGAATAAGGAAGTCATTCCGGAAGAATGGAAAACCTCAATAGTCGTCCCCATTTTCAAAAAGGCGGCAGATCTGACTGCGAAAATTACAGAGGAATATTATTGCTCCCAATCACATACAAAATACTAACAAATGTCATACTGGCGAGAATCACACCATACGCAGAAGATATATTGGGAGACTACCAATGCGGATTCCGTAGTAACCGGTCAACGTACGACCAAATGTTCACAATAATGCAACTACTGGAAAAGAAGTGGGAATACGGAGACACGGTTCACCAACTGTTCGTTGACTTCAAAAAAGCCTACGACTCAGTCGCAAGGCAAAGACTCTACCATATTGTAGTTGAGCTGGGAATCCTGACAAAATATGCGGCCCTCATTCAAATCTGCATGAACGAAAACAAAGGGCGAGTTAGAATAGAAAACCATCTCTCAGAACCATTTGAAATTCGGGACGGACTAAAACAGGGGGATGGCCTCTCATCGTGTCCTTTTAACCTTGTGCTCGAGTATGTCATCAGAAAGGTACAAGACGACACGATTCCGGAGACGCTACAACGATGAGTTGTACGCAATCTACTTTGAAGCTCATATTGTAAGAAAAATCAAGCTCGGTAGACTCCGGTGGGCGGGACACCTAGCTCGAATGAGCGAAGAGGAGCCTGCCCGGAAAGTCCTTTGTGGCAGGATGTATGGAAGGAGACAGCGCGGCAGACCTTGTCTGCGATGGAGGGATGGCGTAGACCAGGACGCCCAGTGTCTGGGAGTGCTAAACTGGATGACATCGGCTCGAAATCGGGACCGGTGGAGAGATTTGTTAAATAAGGCCAAGACCGGATCCCGGTTGTAGTGCCGATGATGATGATGGGGTCACACAAGTGCTCGCATATGCGGTTGACATCGCCGTTTTGGGCGATAATCTAGAAACTGTAAGTAAAAACAGTGAAATCATCATGCAAGCGGCAGAAGAGGTGGGCCTAGAAATAAATGAAGACAAAACAAAATACATGATTATGACGAGAGCAGGTGGACCTCAGAGAACACACATAAACATCAAGGGCAAGATATTGGAAAATGTCAAAGAATTTAAATACCTGGGAGCAATACTGACGAGCAGCAACGAAATGTCGAAGGAAATTAACCAAAGACTACACTCCGGCAACGCTAGTTGGGATGCAGTCAGTATACTGCTGAAATCCAAACTGCTATCACGTAATATAAAACCATGGACTCTCACAAAACGGGAAGAAAACAAATTCCGCGTATTCGAGAATAAAGTTTTAAGGGGTATCTTTGGCGGCAAATATGACGAGGACGCAGGACTATGGAGGAAACTCCACAACCACGAATTGCAAGAACTATACCGCAAACCTACAATAGTGAGAGTAATCATGTCGCGAAGATTAAGACGGGTCGGACACGTGGCGCGAATGGGCAATGATAGGACCGTGCGTAGAATTCTTGATGGTAGAGTAACGGGAAAGAGACCGGTAGGACGGCCGCGACGGAGATGGGAGGACAATGTTAGATTGGACCTCGAGGAGATCGGATCGGTACTCAAACGTGGAAGGCGAGCGCACGGGACAGGGAACAATGGCGGAGTCGGGTCGGTGAGGTCATGAACTTTCGGGTTCCCACAGGCCAATAAATAGTAAATAGTAACTTCCCACTGTTTTTCATATTAAATTTATGTTATTATCATTTGCAGTATTGTATTAAAATGTATGCGTTTATATTTTGAATTTATTTATAAACTATTCATTTTTGTTTTTGGTGCATAAATTTTGTGTTACTTTTGATAAAAAATGTCTTGGTATTATTTTTGTTATTAAAATGCATGTGTATATATTTTTTAAACTATGTTTAAGCTTTGATTGTTTTTTATTTCTAGTTAGTCGAAGGTTTGAGATTTTGTTGTGTATTGTTTAATTAATTTTAGCATTCTGTTTTAGGGATAAGTTGTGTTTTCTGTTCTCTTTCTAGTTCCACCTTGGCGTTTTTTATGAGCTTTGTTATGTGTGGTGTATGTGCTAATTATGCTTAGAATTTTTATGGTTGCGTTTCACCCTCGAGCGGTTATTAATTTTTGTTTACGACTGTAGTTTGACATTTTTAATTGTTTAAGGTATTTTAATGTGTTCTTGTTTGCTATAGGGACATATTATTTTACTATAAATTATTTATGGCATCAATTTGTGTTATAAACGTTTAAATTACGTTAAATTTTTATTCACCGTCGGTGATTTCTCTCATTCTATGCTGTTATATTTTTTGTTATTATATTTTATGTTCTTATACTTCTTTATTGATTATAATATAGTTTTAAATTATATTTATTTGACTGGTGTTTTTATGCAACGCTTTATTTTTTTTATTATTTATATATTATTATAAATATTTATATTTTGTTTTAATCCAATCAATATTTTTTTTATCACTGGTCGAATATTAGATCATTTTGTTGTTTAAATGTCTGGCTTCCACTCAATTTTTAATAATAAAAAAAAATGGTTAAAAAACAAAAAAAAAAACAAAATCTTACTTTATGGAATTTTTTTAAGTCGCCTTCGCTTATTTTATTTCATTTACTTATTTTTGTTTTTCTTTATTTAGAACATTATTTCAAAAACGTTTTTTTTCATTTCTCACTTGTATATGGCATTGGCAACTTAAGTGAAAGTTTTCAATGGCTGTAACCTTTTCTTTTTACTGTAGCAATAATTATTTACTTGTACGACCCTAGTACGTGGGAGAACTTTTAATTTTCTACTTTTCACATTTAGTCTGCATTTTATTTTACTTGCAACTAATTAATATTTGTAGATTTTTGTCTATTTTATATTTATTTAAATTGATTTGCTTATATTTATAATTATTTATTTCTTGCATTTATTCAATTCTTTTTCGTGTTTAATTTTTTTTTTTGTTTTTTTTTAATTTCTCTAGTTGTTTTTAATTTAAGTATATTTATAAATATTAGCATTTGTTTAAATGCATTTATATTGTATATAATACTAAAGGGGAACTCGCTGCAGGCGTTTGAAGAAGTCCGCGTGCAACGGTTGCAATAGTTCACCTTTGCTTGTTTACAAATTTGTGTAAATTTAAATATAACCTTTGCGATGATAAATATTGTGTATTGTATATGTATTTGTAGATGGTTTGTTGTTTTATTTATAATAAGTATAATTAGTTAAAAATTTTACTAGAGAGAATACTCTTAATATAAAAATTGCACAATTATTTTCACAGTAACAATTAAAAACATTGTAAAGATTGATATGGAAAAAGAAAGTAATCAACAATAGAGCAATAAGATAAGATAGAAAACAACGTAACCAATGGAATTAAGGAACAGCAAATCATAGCCTACGACGAGGACAATAGATTTCTTATTGATAAATAATACAATTGGATGTGTATAGTTTGTTTTATGCTAGTTACCTTTTTTTATCTCTTCCTGTTAACTTTAAGGACACAAATTCGAGATTGATGAAGGTCCCTGTTTCGAGATAAAATGGCAACAAAAAAAATTACGTAGAATATTTTGAATTTACTACAACGACACGGATATTTTATTCCTTATTTTTTTCACTTTTTTTTTAAGCAGATTAGTTTAGTAATTTATTGAATTACCCATTGTGGGATTGTTGATTGCTGTTGGGTTTCTGTTCCTCGACAGGCGTTGGTGGAGCATCTCGTCTCGGTGGCATTCGTTCATTAATTGCATCCAGACCTTTAGCTTCGGCAAATGATGTGATTTTGTGATTTGGTGAGAATCCTTGCATGGCATTTTTAAGTGATTGTTTTCCTCCGGATAGAGCACCAAGTGGCAGGGCTCCAGTTGGTGTTAGACCTTTAAGCTGGAGAACGGATTCGGATTCTTCACGTAAAACAGAGAAGACACGTGCCATCTTGCCAATGGCTCGAATTTTGTTACGAATAACCTCTTTACGTAAGGCAGCATCTTCCGCGTCAGTTAATGGATCTTCATCGCTTTCAGTCATTAGTTCATCATCGGAACAAATGTTGAGGACATTGACTAGCATTTCAGTGACTTTTTCGCCGACAAATGGTAATGACCAGGTAAATACATCCATGAAATTTGGCAACCAGTACGGGTGTGGTGAGCAATTGAATTGTCGAATGTTCATAACATTGTTTTCATATTTAAGTACAGCCGCCTTGTTGTTGTACACGTCAAGGTAGTTTGGTGCCGAGAATATTGTGATGAGTGATGGAAAGCCAGTAGTTTGACTTTTGCGGTACATGCGATAACCAGCGTCCTGCGCTTCGTGCGCTCTTATAATGGAGAGCAGATTATTGTTTTGAAGAAAATCACAACAAGCCGCATAACTGTAGAAATATGAGCAGCCACGAACTGAGTTATGTGTATAGAATTCAGTGTTTTTCTCATTTCCAAAATCTTCAAGTGGATCAGACCATAAGAGATCACACATTGGTCCGTAAGCTGGTGGTTCTTTAAACCGATCTAATCGCCGAATATCTTCTAGTTCATGAATTTCAGGTGATAGGCCACCGTGGACGCACAAAAACTGTTGATTCATTAAAGCAGCCAATGGCAGGCAATCGAATGCATCCATACAAGCATCATAAACACATTCCGAATACTTGATTTTACATTCTTGTTTAAATGTAAAATAGTCAGTTAAGTGGCGACATTCGTGATTGCCACGTAATAAGAACAAAGTTGTCGGATAGCAGATTTTCAAAGCCCATAGATAGAGGACACACTCGATGCTGAAGTAACCCCGATCGACGTAGTCGCCCAAAAACAGATATTTTGTTGTTGCTGGCGAGCCTCCGACCTCGAATAGTTTCATAAGGTCATAGAATTGTCCATGTATGTCACCGCATACAGTAACTGGTGCCTCAATATCGATCATAGTCTTTTCAGAGCGCAACAGAGCCGCTCCTTCGCGAATTATACGTAACGCTGGTGCTTCTTCGATGCGTCCTTCAAGTATGAAATGTTGTTTCAGCACATCATGATTGGGCTTACCTGTTTTAGAATCAAATACTTCAGCCATAGTTAGCTTATGGCTAGGAGGGAATGGCACACTGTCTATTACCCGATCCCTAGTGGCGGTCAATGATGATTTCTTGGTCAATTGCTGTTGCGGAACTGAATCCGGTGAAGATGGTTGTTCATGCTTTGATTTACCTGCTGAATTTGTCTGTTGTGTTGGTTTTTGATTAACAGCGGACTGACCTTGTCCAGCAGATTGGTTACTTTGCGACGACATTGTTCACTACTGCAATGTATAATATTGGGTAAAAATTTCACTTTTAACTTCTCACTATAGTCTGCACGTAAACCCGCGGATGTGATCAGATTCTAGTATAAAAATTAACTATAACTAGAATTACGCCCACGTTAAGTATACAAATTCTTAAATCATAAAATGAAAAAAAAACACAGTGGTGGTGATATATGAAGATTACACGACAAAATTTTCGGATATTTATAAGTTTGTCTAATTCATTTTCACTTAAATTTGTTTATAAATTTATTTCATTGGTTTTTCTTGCCAATTTCAATTAGCAGTGTTATTATTAAGATCAATTTTTCGAATTTTCTTTAATGCTTTTCTAAATGATGTATTGTCAAAAAAGCAGAAACTACACCATCGAAATTGACAGGGATTTTTCTTTGCCCTTAACTTTTTTTGTCCCATTTATCAAACGTCAGAGATGGTTGAATCTACGAGATGAACCGCTGTACGATTCAAACGACCTCGACTACGAGTACACAAAACATTTCGTGCCAGCCTTCGAAGGATCTATCTCTCCTTTTTATACAGCGATGGCAAAATAGGGAATAAGCAGGCAGATGACAGAAAAAGTGAAAATATAAACATCTTTTGAAATCCTCCAAAAAATACTGTAAGTAAATAAATAGAGGTATTCTTACGTAGGTTAAATTAAGAAGAAAAACAATAGTGATATTAGAGCAAAACAGTATACGTTTATGTATATTATAGATCCATAAGTAGGAATATGGTACTTGCCAGCAACAGCCTAAACATATGATCCCAGGAGCAAAAGTCAACGGAAAAACCTTGTAGAAACAAATGTCCTATACAAAAAAATGATGAAAATAGCCATTGAATTCATTTTTAACTGTAATGTTCAGTGCATGTGTAAACGCAGCATTAGTTTCTGATTTCAGAAACAAGTAGTAAGGGCTCCACCAGTGCAATGTAAAATTAATATTTATATAAGCAATCATTATCATCATCGGCACTATACCCGGGATCCGTTCTTGGTCTTATTTAACAAGTATGAGGCTTGTTAAATTTTCCATAATAATTTGTTTTTCCGGGCAAGGTTATTAGCCTTGCGCCAGTTATATCTAATTGACTGTGCAAAATTAAATTGCAACAAAGTATCGCACCGGGTGCCCACTAGTTAGTTTTGTACCGGTGCTGTTCAACACCTTAAATCCTCGGAAGTACACGTCTAAAAGTGGGAAGGGCCCTAAGGTTTTAATTAAAATTTAAAAAAATATAATTAAATATATAATTTTACGTAAAAATAATAAATTGTAAAGGTTTGTTTTCTTTATTTATTCTGATAATGTTAACAAATGATTTTATATTTTTATTAATAATTATGAGTCGGTGTTACACTAAATAGAATTGCTCTTCACCATTTAAAATTACAGCCATTGGTGGGAAAGGTATATCAGTTTTTCTTTTTAATTTATAATAAAACTACTTAAACCTCGTAACACTTAAATCTAAATAAAACTAAATTAACTCTAACTAAGCCTAGTTTAAATCTACCTAAGACTAATTAAGACTAAGCAGCTGTACATCAGGTCCTGCGACACGTCCTCCACCCCACCGATCCCCAGTCCTTTGACAGCAAGTCGGCCGCACGGATTTCACACAGCAGAGTCCACCTTCGAACGTTTATCAGCCAGTCTCAACCCAGTCGAGCCACCAGTATTTTTTTATATCGAGTCTTTTGAAATCAGTTTTGTCTTTTTCGGAATGATATTGTAGCGGGCTTAGGGTTCGCTGGATTAATTATTTTTAATAAATGAGAGCTGTTAAATCGATTTTGAATTAATGTAACACTTTATTAGTCCGCTAATAACAACCGTTACTTTTACCGTACACTTAACGATTTCTTGACTTATCGCTTCCGTACTTATCGCGTCTTTTAATGCTTACTTCTTACTTATCTTCCCGATTTGAGTGCGACGTATTTATACCGTTTTTCTTCATTCTGATTCGGTGTTCCGTTTCCGTCCGTTCCATAGCCTCGAATTTTCTATTGCTCATAGTCTCCAGCTACTGGAAAACTAGATTCTAGAAAGTACTGGAAAACTGGAGACTATGCGCAATAGAAAATTCGAGGCTATGGAACGGACGGAAACGAAACACCGAATCAGAATGAGGGAAAACGGTATAAATACGTCGCACGCAGATCGGGAAGAAGTAAGGACTAAGCAGTCAAAGACGCGATAAGTATGGAAGCGATAAGTAAAGAAGCGAAAAGTCAAGTAACGGTTGTTATTAAGGGTACATTCTCATCAGTCGGGTCAAATTTTGGTCAAAAATTTTTTTGCGGAATTCGATAGCTATAACTGTTTAGAATATCATGTTAAAAAGAAAAATCGAAATTCGTAACGGTTAAAAAGTAATGAGCCTCCTAGCCGACTGAGTCAAAGCAGGTAGCTTAGCAGATAGTTAACTTTAAGCGCGTTTTCTGGAAAACAACGTTTCTCGAGCTGGCGACTGTGATAACTCAGTCAATTTTCAACGAATCTTAATGATTTTTTTTAAATACGCATAATTGAACCATAATTATGCCTATACGTTATACATTGATTTCTTTATAAACAAAAAAAAGAACGAAAACTTTCATTAAAGGCGCACATAAATTCCAAAACGTCGCCATTTTGTTATTTTTGGATAGATTTCATTTTTCGTGGTTCATGCCATAACCACACTCATACTAAACAAGCAAACTTTTTCGATTTTTTGTTTCAGATAAATCTTATCACCTGTAGGACAGTCGCCATCGAGATCCTTTATTTCGCAGCGGTCTACGGCACAGCGTGCCCCTACCTCGGGGTTATCATGAAATTAATTTAAAAAATTTTAAAAGCTACTTAAAAGTACAATAAATATACCTGAAAAATCGCGAGTGTCTAGATTTATTACCTTCTTCAATAAAAACATGAAAATAGCCTATTTTTCGGCCTTCCTGATGAGAATGTACCCTTAAAAAACAAAACGTAAATCCGACGCCTATCCTAACTCCCTTTCTTACGGCGCGACTACTTCAACCGACCCCCTAACTACTGCCAATCTATTCGCTTCGTTTTTCAATAAACCCTTCACAGATATCTCCTTCGAACCCAATCCGTCTCACTTCAAAGACTTGCCCGAATTCTCCCTCGGCCCCTTCACCCCACAAATTATTCAGTGCCACGTAGTTGAGGAGAAATTAAACTTACTCAAAGACGAGTTCAGCCCTGGGCCTGATGGACTCCCGGCTGTATTTTTAAAGAAATGTTCCACTTCTCTTTCCCTCCCGATATCAAAGATATTCAATCTATCCCTTTCACAAGGGATTTTCCCTAGTATTTGGAAATCCTCTTACGTCACCCCCATACATAAAAAGGGACCTAAAAACGATATAAGCAACTACTGTCCCATCGCCAAACTGTCGCATATCTCCAAACTGTTCGAAGGAATTCTTTACACCGCGTTATCTTTCCGTTGTAAATCCATCATCTCATCCAACCAGCATGGTTTCCTTTCGGGTAGGTCGACCACAACGAATCTGGTAGAGTTCTCATCCCATACTCCCCGTGCCTTAGAAAATGGCAACGAAGTCGATGTAATCACCACCGACCTCAGCAAGGCCTTTGATAAAATCTCCCATAATCTCATCGTTTTTAAGCTGTCCTCCCTAGGTTTCAAACCCCTATTGATTAAGTGGTTATCTTCTTATCTGAAAGATCGATCCTACCGTGTCAAATTCAGATCCTCCCTGTCCAATCCTTTTCTTCCCACGTCAGGGGTTCCGCAAGGCAGCCATCTAGGCCCCCTCCTATTTATCCTTACCATCAATGATGTTGACTCCATTATTAAATACTCATCCATCTCCCTCTATGGGGACGACGCCAAACTCTACAAAACGATCATCTCTCCTCTCGACTCCTCACTTCTCCAAATAGACCTCGACAGCTTCTCAACTTGGTACCGTAATAACTGCCTTGAACTCAATGTTGTCAAATGTCACTCCATCACCATCTCCCGCAAACGTCCCCCTGCCCCCCCCCCCCCCCCCCCCCCACACGCTCCTACTTCCTACTAAACCAGCAGATATCATCTGTACCCTCGATACGCGACCTCGGGATCTTATTTGACAGGGAGCTTAGCTTCATCCCGCATATTGATGATATTATTCTTAAAGCCAACTCTGTCCTTGGGTTTGTGAAACTCTCTACATAGCCTTCGTCCGCCCCCTTCTTGAATACGCCAGTCAGGTCTGGTCTCCACACTACTCGTCCCATGTACGCAGAATCGAAAGCGTGCAACGTCGTTTTCTGCGCTTTGCCCTCCGCGGACTGAAATGGGCGAATCCACGGATTCTCCCCCCATACACAAGCCGGTTCCATCTGATCAACTTCAACACACTTGAGGAGCGCAGAACTCACGCCGATATCCTTTTCATCCACCGTCTCCTTTCAGGCGCAATCAACTGCTCAAGCCCGCTCTCCATCATTCCACTTCACACTAACCCCCGTAACCTGCGAAACCCTCATCTCTTCTATCAGCCCACCCACCACACTTCGTATGGCTCTAATGAACCCATTTCGCGAATGCTGCGGCGGGCAAACTCCTACCCTACCTCCTTCGATTTCAACTTTACCTCTACTGCTCTCAAACTACATCTCCTCTCTTCCCCCTCCTGACCGCGCCCGCTCCCGGCTACACTCTTACATCCTGTACTAAGCGGAGTGAATGAATGAGTGATAATTGATGGATAAACCCAGTAACCAACCCGCCAAGCATACGCCCCCCCCCCCCCCCCCCCCCCTCATCCGATTTTTTTCTTTTTAACCATAGTTTATATTCTTATATATAGTTTTAAGATAATTGTTACGTTTTATCGCTTGTACTAAGCTGAATATACGAGGGTTCTGCCCTCACTGAACTAAACTAAACTAAACTAAACTTAACTTAACAGATAATAAAGTGTTTACAAAGAGAATCGATTTAACTGCTCTTATTTATTAAAATAATTAATCCAGCGAACTCTAAGCTCGCTACAATATCATTATTAGCTTAAGACATTATTTTCAAACTACTTAAACATATTTTTATTTATAAAAACATACACCCACTTGTAACGGCCTCTGATTGGAAAAAATTAAATTCTATTACTTCTCCACTTTTCGACCATTTAATGAATTCGATTAGTATTTCTGAACGATGCTGTTGAGTGACAGCGAATTACCCCCTCGTGCGTATTTTTTGACAGTTCCAAATTCCTACTATTTTGTGTTGAATAAGAAAACTCAGTCCGTTTATATTTTGTATTGAACTGGGGGGAATTGATTAAGTTTTCCTCATAATCTACTTAAAAAACAATTTAATTTAAACAAAATCTACTTCCTACTTGTTAAACTAGGCTGTAATAGTTAATAAAATGGATAGCAAAGGACGAAATGTTATAGTTTGTGATAATGGAACCGGTGTATGTATGAACAGTCATATATTTTTCCCCTATTACAATAACTTCATTTAAATAAACAATATATTCCAAGTGCTTATCGTGCATATTCCCATACTTAGTTTTTGTTTCTGAACACCTAAACTCATGAAGTGGTTTCCCGGATATTGATTCTGAAAAGAGAAAAAAACGAAGAAAACTTGCAAAGTGTTATCGTGGACGATGTGTGACACATATGGGTGGCGACCCGCCCTCATTTATTTTCTGTACTCGCAGAAACCTTTCGACAAAATGTTATCTTTAGTTGTATCTTTACAAAGCTGGATTGTGTATTTTTGTTATGAATGGATTTATTTCATTAACCAGAATCGGGCAAATGTTGCATTTTGTCAACCCAGACGGCGGATCAAAGTGGAGCTTTCTCTGTACGAAGATGCAAACCAATTGACTATTAGAGAAATATTTTATATTTATTGAAAATTCAGGGTTGTATTAAAACGTTGTTATATGTTTTGTGATAAACTCAATTGTGAGTTAACTGGTGATTCATCCGCATTATGGGTTAATCGTTTCGATAATACGATTTGATTTACATGTAAACGTTTTTCAAATTTGTTTCGGTCCGACATTCAATCCAGTGTAGGGATGCACAATCCGCCTGAATATGTTAAGTGATTGAAAATTAAATTAATTCAATTCAACCTAATCATAAACGCACACCAAATGAAGCTACCCATGCTCTTAAGGTATGATATCAGATCACGTTACTTGTGCACTGGCCGATGTGGTCATTTCACGGTGCAAAGTGAGCACAACGTACCTGTTTTGCTCAAAAACGAGCGCTGAGCCTGAGTTAATTAACGTTGCAATGGGTTACGATCTGTACATGGTTATTTTAGCAGTTATTCGTAATGTGTAGCCATTCTATCTTGGTAGAGAACTTCAACACTTTGTGTACCTTACTTAAAACTGCGATTTCGTATGCATTCTGGGAGCCCATGAAATTGCTGTTCTCTAAATGGAAAAGGGCATCTCCAGAATATTTCCAACAAAACGTTGGGCATATTCATAGGAAGGTGAAAGATGTCTGGGCTTATGGGACGTTGGTTTTTATTATACGTTGAATGATAAACTGTCAAGACGTCTATTTATATGTATTTGCCATGGACATGGCCTTTAGTAGTCGTTTCTTCCACAGCTCTGGCTTTTGTCATCAAGCCAGATTTGTTTAACAAACCCGCGCATAAAAGGGAACCTTTTAATATTGAAATATAGTGTGAGCAGAAGAAGAGGAAACGTTTAGGGTACTATCGGTGTACTTTGATCTTGAATGCCTGAACATTGCACTTCTTTTGATGCGTAATTCATTTATAGATACATAAAAAATCAATTTTATCAGATAATCCTTATCATGCGAAATAATTATTCTTTACATTTTTTGTTTAATTTTCCTTTAAACGTTAGTCGGAACCACGTCTAATGTCGTCCATTCTGAGGTTCCAAGGGGAATTTTGTATTTGGAAAAGGACGGTAATGTAGACTTACAATTTCATGGTCATGGTCATGGTCATGTTTGACCAACGTTAGATCCTCTCTTCGCAGAAGTTGCCACCATGTACTTAGTTTTCCTCTCATTAATGTGCAGTCCCAGTTTTTGTGCCGCCTGCTCGATCTGTACAGCCGAATCGGATCTATCGATGATGTCGATGTCATTTGCGTAGGCAAGTATCTGACTGGACTTGGTGACAATAGTCCCCCGGGGGTGCCCCAAGGTTCTATTTTGGCTCCAACCTTGTTCTTGCTTCACATAAATGATTTGTTGGAGACAAGGGATAACAAAGTGTTCAGTTTTGCGGATGATAGTACGCTTGTTTCCTCCTTTTCAGTGATCGGCCGATCAACGTCGCACTAGCTGAGATGTAAACAGATTGACTCTCTGAATCAGGATCTAGATAAAGTCCTGCAGTGGGGAAAGGCTAATCTTGTCGACTTCAACGCAACGAAGACCCAGTATACAATATTCACAAAGAAAACTGGATCATCGGTTCCACAGCTGATGATGAGTGGCCGGGCCCTCGAGGCTGGGGAAAGTTTGAAATTGCTCGGCGTCACGGTCTGTGGGAATGTATCATGGCATAAACACGTATCAGGTGTCGCCAGATAAGCCTCAGGAAAACTGAGTTATCTTTTTAGAGCCAAGAAATATTTTACTCCGGCCCAACTTCTCCTATATAAATCCTAAATTAAACCTGCGCTCGAATATTGCTCTCATGTTATACGCCCTGTGAGTAGGGCGTTAGAATATACTCACAGCTAGGCCAGCTTGTCGTAAGAGGCGACTAAAGGCCGAGTGGTAGCCGGGGTCCCAACGCCCTGTGCGCCCGGTGAAATACCACCCCATCAAGCTTTAGGCTCCGTGAAATGGTCGGGAGAAATCCCTGACCATCTTTCGGAGCTTGGCTGATGGACCGGTTCGAGAAAAGGTTGGTTAGGTGGTAGTCGGTCCCAAGGTGAGATACCACCCCGTTACGCTGTACATTCCGCGATATCGCCGAGAGAAATCTTCGACGGTGTTTCGAATGTGTGGCTGATGGCCCGGACTGACACGGGGATAAGTCATGATGGTGTCTTCTGATATAAAGAATTCCGGAGGTAAACTAGTTTTCCATTCGGATCTCCGGGGGGGACTATGTCAGGGGGAACATCATGCAGATATCATGATAAATAATGGAACTTTGAGAGGTTCGTCATCGCATAACCGGGCTAGCTCTCGAGGCTCGGCCCACGCTCGACTGGTGACGGCATTTTGTAACATCAGGGGCATCGGTTTCACCAATACTAATGTAAACGCCGTACACCAATATTTGCAAACAACGAAACCTGATATCCTTGCCCTAACTGAGACCCAGGTCGATTCGTCAACTGATTCGACATATCTTCGTTGCTCAGGATACGACTTACATTCGAGATTCCGTTTTAAGGGCGGTGTCTGCGTCTTCGCACGGTCCGATCTGGCTTGCCAGAGGATGGAGGCGTTGGAACCCAATAATATGGACATCATATGGTTGAGGGTCGTACTGAGGAATTCCGTTAAATTTCTTTGTTGTCTTTACCGCTCCCCGAATGACGATCGACCGGCGACATTTTTCGAACATCTTTCATATACCGTCGACTGGATACAGATCAACCACCCAGCTTCCGAAATTATTGTCCTTGGCGATTTTAATGTGCACAATTCCGACTGGTTGTTACATTCTAACAGAACCGACGAGGCTGGGAGGCTGCCGGAGATGTTTGCTGTAAGCCACAACTTTACTCAACTCGTGGGGGAGCCAACGCGAATACCGGATGCCCGAGGCGATTATGCGAGCACCCTGGATCTGTTTTTGACATCCGAACCGAGTATTTATACCGTAGAGGTTTCTGCGCCACTGGGAAACTCGGATCACTGGTTGGTATCTGTCGCGCAAGCACTTGCACACCAAGCGAATAACCGGCCTAGGCAGCTTCGCCATGTATGGAAGTATGGGGCCGCTAACTGGGACGATATGCGAGATTTCTTCGCATCCTTTCCATGGTCCGAGATGTGCTTCGGAAACTCCGATGTTAACGCTTGCGCGGAGTCGGTGTCAGAGATTATTCTTCTGGGGATGGAGATGTATATTCCACATTCCATCAAACGAAGTTCGTCTGATAAACCTTGGTTTGACAAAAAATGCGAGCTGATTACAGCGGCAAAAAATAGAGCTTTTAAGCAATGGCGCTCCAATCCCACCGATGTTAACAGAACGAATTTTGTTAGAATCAGAAACACGTGCAACCAGGCGATTGATACCGCGAAGAAGGCTCACAACGACAGGGTGATCAATAAGCTCCTTCGGTGCCCAACTGGTTCGCGCTCCTTCTGGTCAATGGCAAAGGCTGTCAGCAGTAACTTTGCTTCCTCCTCTTTCCCTCCGTTGTTGACAGACAGCGGGACGTTAGTCACGAATCCAAAGGATAAAGCTAATGTGTTCGCGAATTTATTTCCGGCGAATTCAAACCTCGATCCCGGCCTTTTGGAGCCACCCGTGATCTCGCCGGTACAGTCTTCCATGTGGGATGTGAGATTTCGTCCGCGCACTATTCAGCGCATTCTACGTGAATTGGATTGTAGGAAGGCAACCGGCCCGGACGGAATACCACCAATAGTCCTTAAGAACTGTGCTCCAGAACTATCGCCGGTTCTTGGCAGACTCTTCCGCTTATCTTATGCACGGAGGACCTTTCCTGCCTGCTGGAAAATCGCTCGAGTTCAGCCAATCCCAAAGACGGGAAAAAAGTGTCTCCCACAAAATTACCTTCCGATAGCATTACTGTCTATTTTATCTAAGGTAATGGAAAAAGTCATCAATACAGAGTTGGTTAAGTATTTGGAGTGCAACGGTCTTCTGAATGATCGTCAATACGGATTCCGTGGCAGGCGGTCCACAGGAGACCTTTTGACACTTATAACCGATATATGGACATCTGCGATTGAACGGCATGGTGAGTCAAGGGCCGTCGCATTAGATATCTCCAAGGGTTTTGACCGCGTCTGGCACGGGGCATTGCTGAGCAAACATCGTTCATACGGACTTTCCCAACAGCTTTGCGACTGGACGAGGAGCTTCCTCGAGAATCGATCGATCCGGGTTGTTGTGGACGGCGAGTGTTCGGATCTGTATCCTGTTAATTCGGGGGTGCCCCAGGGTTCTATTTTGGCTCCAACCTTGTTCTTGCTTCACATAAATGATTTGTTGGAGACAACGGATAACAAAGTGTTCAGTTTTGCGGATGATAGTACGCTTGTTTCCTCCTTTTCGAGTGATCGGCCGATTGGTGCATCAACGTCGCACCAGCTGAGATGTAGACAGATTGACTCTCTGAACCAGGATCTAGATAAAGTCCTGCAGTGGGGAAAGGCCAATCTTGTCGACTTCAACGCAACGAAGACCCAGTATACAACATTCACAAAGAAAACCGTATCATCGGTTCCACAGCTGATGATGAATGGCCGGGCCCTCGAGGCTGGGGATAGCTTGAAACTGCTCGGCGTCACGGTCTGTGGGAATGTATCATGGCATAAACACGTGTCGAGCATCGCCAGGTCGGCCTCAGGAAAACTGAGCTATCTTTTTAGAGCCAAGAAATATTTTACTCCGGCCCAACTTCTTCTCCTATATAAATCTCAAATTAGACCAGCGCTCGAATATTGCTCTCATGTTTGGAGCTCGGCTCCTAAACATACCCTCGACCTACTTGAGAGCGTACAAAGACGAGCGATCCGCCTGATCGGGGACTCGGCGCTGACGTCGGGACTACAGTCGCTATCACATCGAAGGCGCGTGGCCGACCTCTGTCTGTTCTACAGATATTATCACGGGTGCTGTTCTTCGGAGATTCTTGGCATTGTTCCACGCAATTCGGTCTATATGCGCTCCACAAGACAATCCGACGGATCGCACCCGTTTGTGGTTCATCTCCCGACGGCGCGAACATCCCTGTATCAGAACTCGTGCCGTTACAGAGCGGGGAAGCTGTGGAACTGCCTTCCCACGCGAGTGTTCCCGGAGCGTTACAACCTGCAACTGTTCAAAAAGAACTGCAACAGTTATTTAATGGCATCTCGGGGCGCCCACTCGACGCTATAGGTTCGCCTCTCCCGAGAGAAGTCTAATAAAAAAAAAATAAAAAAAAAATAGGGTGGGCCATAATTTTGTGCAGATGGCAACACTTGATTTCTTAAAAACCGTTAAAGGGAGGTGCGCGCAAGTGGCGGGGCGTAATTAACGTATAAACAATTCCAACAACAACGACGTAATAAACAATTGCCTGTCACTCGCGCGCCCCTCCCTCTAACGGTTTTTAAAAAATCAAACGTTGCCATTTGCAAAAATTTATGGCCCACCCTATAGAACTTTTTCATGTAGAACTTGGACATTATTTAGCCCCAAAGAAAAAAGCCGAGTTGAGACATCATATGATTTAGAGAGCCACCAGATCGTCTTGCAGCAATCGAATGCCGTCGAAATGGCGGGCTTCAATGTCGGCCATCAAATATTCCACCAACATGGTACAACAACATTTACCTCCCTTCCGGCCGGCCTAATTTTTGAAGAAATCTGGACCGATAATTCAACCAGCCCATAAACCTCATCAAACCATTGTTTTGTCTACACGTAATGGCAGCTCTTGTTTCTCCCCAGGTTGTTCTACGACTCAAATACAACAATTATGCGTAAGTACGTAGTGTGATGGTAAGAACGTAAGGATCCGACAGGATTACTATGTAATAGTTTTGGTGACAAGTAGGATGTAAACTTCGACCTGAGAACTATCTAAGACCTGACTTTCCTGTTGGTGCTGTATAAAGCGCAGCCCGCTAAAAGGTTATGGCACATTCCGCCGTTGTGAATCAAAGCAATGATTGGCTATGATTGATTTTATTAAAAAAAAAAAACCGCTGGCGAGAGGCCGACTTTAGGGAGACAAGGACAAATGTGTCCTTCATCTTGTCTCTGGCTTCTGGTCATCTTGCGATAACCAGAATCACTCACATTCATGAAGATGTTGCGCTCGATCTCGAGATATCTGAAAAGAAAGGGGAAGGACGTATCTAAGGATAGTGTGGACAGGGTTAGATCTATTGTTCTCTAACTACTTGTATGGGGGGATGGTGGGAAAGAAATCGTACAAGACCGGTGGGTCTTGAGTGCAGTAGTAAACGCAGATCACGTCTTTGGCGTCTGATAATCTGCGTTTTGGTCGGTGTGTGTGCGTATGTTTGTGCCGTCTAGTACTGATATGTTAGTAATATACCGTATGGGATGGGTCCAGGAATCCTCTATTATAGAGGGGGATGTTGTTGGGACAATTTGACAAGCCTCAGGACTTGCTAAATAAAGCCAAGACCGGCTCCCGGTTGTAGTGCCGATGATGATGATGTTGTTGGGAAGGGTGCTTTCTTCAGTTTTGTACTGAAGAAGAAATTGTGGTGGTCTGATCCGAAGAGATCGAAAAAGAGAAGGGTCAAGAACGCAAGACTCCCGTACAAGTGGGTTCTCGCTGTTCTGAATGCTTTCGAGGTACTTGTATGCTAATTGTAGCAAGTACTCGTCGATAGAGATAATGGAGGCACCTTCGTATAGGTGAGAGTTCGGGTAATGGCGACCGTCAGGCCTTCTAGAGTGGTTGGTGCATCTTCCGAGGAGTTTTCTTTCGAAAACTCGAAGTCTTTCCATTTGGGCCGAAGGTATGCAGGATCATAAGGGAAAGGCGTATGATATTCCAGATCGGATTAGCTGCTTATAGCAGAGAAGCTTAACTTTGGTGTCAACTTTGTTGCTCCACTTCAAGATGTTGTGCAGTTGCTTAGACCGACCGAGGCCCCTTTGAAGAATGTGGTTCACATGTTTGATGAAATTCATTTTTGGGGTGTAGCTGACCCCAAGATATTTCGTCCTGTCCTGTGGTCTAATCGTAGTACCTCCTATTTGTATTCGGATATTCTGTGAATATCGAGATATAGGTTGGGAGCGTTTACTACTCAGAATTATAGCCACTGCTTTAGATGGGTTAAGTCGAATTTTCCATCGACTGTAATACTGATACAGTTCGTCCAGATGACGGTTGAGTCGGTTTGTTGCGAGTTTTGGGCTTTTAGATGACGTGTACCCTAGGATGTCATCCGCATAGCAAATCTGGTTTACTCTACCATCCACAGGGCGAGGAATATCTGAGGTGTAGATATTAAATAAGATGGGGCCTAGAAGCAGCCCTGTGGTACGCCTGCAGCGGCGTTGAAAGTTCGGGAAAGCTTTCCATTCACTCGAACTTGGAAGGTTGATTGATTTTATGTACAAATTGCCGGAGTATTTATACTCCCGGCCATTCATACAAATAATTACAAATTATTACTAATTCATTCATAAAATACAAATTTGCTTATTATGCTATTCTTACTTCTAGCACCAGCTTAGCGTACAGTGTAAAACAATGACACGAACTGACTTATTTAATAATGAATCACTGCCAGCACCGAGTGCATGTCATGTGACACTTGCAAACCGTGACTGGGGCAATTCATTTAACTGATCTATTTTACATGATCATCTGATGATCGCATAGTGAGAGTAATCAAGTCGCGAAGATTAAGATGGGCCGGACACGTGGCGCGAATGGGCAACGATAGGACCGTGCATAGAATTCTTGACGGTAGACCAACGGGAAAGAGACCGGTAGGACGGCCGCGACGGAGATGGGAGGACAATGTTAGGTTTGACCTTGAGGAGATCGGATCGAATGGTCAAGCGTGGAAGGAGAGTGCCCAGGACAGGGAACGATGGCGAAGCCAAGTCGGTGAGGTCATGAACTTCCGGGTTCCTACAGGCCAATAAATAATAATAATAATAATCTGATGATCGCATTGTTACACTACAGTAGTCATTAAGTCAGAAATGGACTTCATCGCTAAACACAATTTTGATCGAAAACAAAAGATCTTATCCAAGTTTTTCAAAAGCCCAAAGACTGAAACGTTGATGATTCGAAAGGTCGGTCGACTACAAATCCTGCACGACATGGATTTTGTAAGCAAGATTTTTAGGTAAAATACGCCGAGTTATTGCATACGGCAAGCTACGAAGGTAGGCTGAAAAGTAGTGCACACACACTTGTGGAGCGCAAACAAAAACAAAATACGGAGGTGAATCAAATATAAACGGTAATTTCTTTTTATACATTTATTGAATAATGGTACACACTAATTATACTATCAACATTTTCCAATATAGTTTCCTGTGTGATCTACACACTTTTAGCATCGATGTGGAAACTTTAATACCCCTTGTTCGTACAAAGATTTAGGGCGGGTTGTTAGTCAATTGCGCAGGTGCTCCTCGGCTTCATCATTCATTTTGAATTTTTTTCCTCCAAGGGTGCGAACAAAAAATAGTCACAGGGAGACAAGCCTGGGCTATAAGGAGGGTATTCGCGGGTTTTCTAGTCGGGGAGTGAGGCCTGACGTTGTCATGAAGAAGAATGACATCTCAAATGGGCATACCTCGTCTTTTGTTTCGATCCTCACCAAACTGTGCCTTCGATCGAGAAAAAATTTCCGCGGGTTTAACCCATTCATTTCTTAAAATTTTTATAATAATCCGTAGGGGCAAGAGATGTATGTACCTCTTGCTCGCTCATAGCTATACTGACTACAAAGTCGAACGCGACCGCTAGCCAAGCCGATTCCCCTACTCTTCATAAATCAAATAACAGCCACGCACAATACTATCAACAGTCGAGTTCTGACCGCCAACGAGACAGCACGTGCGCTTCTGCCTCGTGATCCGTGCCATCGGATCAGTTATGCAATCCGTTTTGGGAATCTTAAATATACACAAGATACCCAATTGCACTATCGGTTCGCTTGACAAGTCTTACTGTGGGATCCTAAGCAAACAAACGGATCTCCGCACCCGTGTTAGAGCGCAGTGCAAAGTTATCTGTGCGATCCTAGGGAAATAAATGGATCTCGACACACACATCATAGTGCTGTGAAAAGTGTGAGAATATACACGCGAGTGATGTGCAGTGTTGGAAAACTCTCTACCCTTTCCATCCCTTGTGTCTGTTTTCCTTTTTCGCACCTCTCTCTGCGTCCCTCAGGCATCGATACTCTCGATTGATTAATAATCTTTGGAGAGTTTTTGGTGTCTGAGTGGCATAATGTTCGTCATGGAAGGGATGTGATCTGGATTTCGGCACGGGGCACCTACTACAAGGGCATAACACCTGTAGTGGTTGTTTTCACTTATCTATCGCTGGTCCCGACTTCCATCCTTTCCCGAGGCGGTATTGGTTTTCTGTGTCGGGCCATTTCAATGGAGTGATAATTTCGCGTTGATTTGTGTAACATTCGCGGCTTGAGATGCAATTTCTCTTCTGTGTCTGCCCACGTTTCTAACCAAAAACCAACTATCCTTGCACTTAGGGAAACCCAAGTAATAACTGATACAGATATTTCTGATTTTACTATACCCGGTTATAGCTTAGTGCCTCTGTTCTTTCCACATCGTGGTATAGCCGCATACATACGAAATGATATTGTTTATCAGGTTCTGCCACAATATGGGCTCTGCTCCAATCCACAATTTAATTTCTCGTGGCTAAAACTTCACGTTCGTAAGCAGATCATACATTACTGCTTTCTTTAAGGAAGTCGAAAGTTGGATAGAAACGCATCAATTAACGAATTTGATGCTCTATCTTATTCTGTCGATGGGATATTGACCCTATATCCGCACATTAAAATCGTTATTGCGGGGAATTTCAATGTGCATAACTCTCAGGGGCTTTGCCACTCCGGACACACAACACTTGAAGGTCAGTATGTCCAGCTCTTTGCTGATTCAAATAGTTTAACTCAACTCGTCAATGAGCCAATACGGGTAGGAGACATAGATAGTCATTCCGCCAACAGACTGGACCTGTTTCTCACCTCCCACCCGAACAAATACACAATGGAAGTTTCTACTCCCTTGGGCATTTCAGACCACTGTGTCGTGTCAGCTAAGTTTGCTATAACCGACAGCAAAGTTAACGAAAAACCTCCCAAAAGAACAGTATGGTTCTACGAGAAAGCCAACTGGGAAGGTCTGAACCACTGTTTTGGGAGATTAAATTGGTCGTTATTTTTCCTCCATAACGATGTTGACTCTATAGCGGACACATTGACAGACACGATTCTACTCAGGATGCGGACCTTTATTCTACACAGAGTAAAGAGTATCAAACCCAAAAGAAATATGTGGCTCGATTCCGGGTGCAGAGAAGCCATTAAGAGTAAAGAGTTGAGCTTCCGGTTGTATAAATCAAACAATACTGAGGAAAACCGGAAAAAATTTAAGAGCTAGAAATTACTGCAATGCGTATATTCAACGCGCAAAGTTCTTGCATGACCAGAGAGTTCAAAACTTAACCGTTGTCTCAGCGAAGAAACTCAGCCACGACCAACCCCGAAACTGATCGAAGTTGCGTTCGTAGAATAGAGCTGGGTTTAGGCACCGGCTATTGTTGTTTATATTTTATAGTCTCCATGTTCATAGTGTGTATGCACCAAATGGATGTTTTATTTTATGTATGTAAATGCTTTTATAGCTCCTCGATAGTATAGTGGTTAGTATACCTGCCTGTCACGCGGGAGACCGGGGTTCGATTCCCCGTCGGGGAGCCTCTGGCGCAAGACTAATGACATTGCCCGGAAAAAACAAATCATTATGGAAAAATTTAACAAGCCTCAGGACGTGCTAAATAAGGCCAAGACCGGCTCCCGATTGTAATGCCCATGATGATGATGAAATGCGTTTATGGATTTATTTTGGGTATACAGACGAAAACAATTATAGGTGCAAAACGTACACTAATGTATTTGGTAATGTATTAATTGTTTGCAATATAGTCTTCGCGTAAAGTCTCCCCGCTGGGACAACTTCATCCATTCCTTCGCTTATTGTCGATGACAGACCAGTCACCAGTGCAATGGAGAAGGCGAATCTACTTTGCTGCACATTTGTCGACGATGCCTGATACCACATCAGTGCCACTTTAACCTGACCATAAGCAGCGCACCATGCGCCAGATTCACTTCCGAGCACGTACTGTTGCCCGCGCACTAAAGGAGCTAAACGCAAACAAATCCGCTGGCCCGGGTGGCATTCCCCCAAACTTTTCCATTTGGCTCATTCTACTGGCCATTTCTCAGATAGATGGAAGTCAACGAACATTCATATCAACCGTTAACTTTCGAAATAGCTGGAATCAAATGACCGCTAATATGGCTTTCGTAGCAATCGAAAAGTGGAGCAATTCCATCTACTACCTCGGCGACAGCAAAGTAGTCGCATTGGATTTTTCAAAAGCCTTCGACAGAGTTTGGCATCCTACCCTTTTGTCAAAATTGCATTTCTATGAAGTGGGCAATTCTCTGATCCAATGGATAAGAGGCTGTCTTTCTGGCCGTTCAATTCAAGTGATTCTTGACCGTGTCAAATCTCTCTCCCATCAAATTAATGCAGGTGTTCCCCAGGATTTGGTACTCTCACCCACTCTCTTCCTGATCTTTATAAATGATCTCTTGTCAATTACTCACAACCCAATTCACTCGTTTGCTGATGATAGCACGTTGAGTTTTTCATACTCATATGAGCACTCCCGACCAAACTCTTCGAACGTCATTATGCTTGATACATACAATTCAGACCTCAACAAGATATATCAATGGGGATTATCTAACCGAGTAGAATTAAATGCCTTATAAAGTCAGTGCTGCCTCTTGTCGTCAATGGCGAATCCCAAACTAAATATACTGTCGATGAACGGCACTTCCACCGACGAAGCCAAGGAGCTATCAATCCTCGGCACACGAATTAATTCGACTCTTAATTGGAATGACTACATATTTGAAGCTGCGAAAAGTGCAGCCAAATGTGTGGGGTTCCTTAAGAGATGCAAAACATACTTCACTCCATCTAACCTGGCTATTATTTACAAGGGGTATATTCGTCCCAAAATAGAGTTTAACTCCCATATTTGGTCAGGCGCATCCAAAACTGCACTACACGTGCTCGACAGGATGCAGAAACGAGCAGTGAAACTTATTGAGGACTCAGCTGTAAGTCGTTTGATTCCGTCAGACACATGGCGCAACGTATCATGCCTATTTTTTTCTATATTAGAACACATGGCGCAACGTATCATGCCTATTTTTTTCTATAGGTATTACCACGGTCGTTGCTGAATTGAACTTGCTGAATGTGTTCCGCCCCTTCAGACATCTTCCCGCGATACCCGTGAACTGGACTGTAGGAAGGCAACCTGCCCGGACGGAATACCAGCAATGGTCCTTAAGAACTGTGCTCCAGAACTATCGTCGGTTCTTGGCAGACTCTTTCGCTTATCTAATGCACGGCGGATCTTTCCTACCTGCTGGAAAATCACTCGAGTTCAGTCAATCTCAAACACGGGAAAAAGTGTATCCCACAAAATTACCTTCCAATAGCATTACTGTCTATGTTATTTAAGGTGATGAAAAAAGTCATCAATACTGAGTTAATTAAGTATTTGGAGTGCAACGGACTTCTGAATGATCGTGAATACGGATTCCGTGAAGGGGGGTCCACGGGAAACGTTTTGACACTTATAACCGATATATGGACATCTGGGATTGAGCGGCATGGTGAGTCAAGGGCATCGCGTTAGATATCTCCAAGACTTTTGACCGCGTCTGGCACGGGCCATTGCTGAGCAAACTCCGTTCATATGGACTTTCCCAGCAGCTTTGCGACAGGACGAAGAACTCCCTTGAAAATCGATCGATCCGGGCTGTTGTGGACGGCGAGTGTTGGGATCTGTATTCTCTTAATTCGGGGGTGCCTCAAGGTTCTATTTTGACTCCAACCTTGTTTTTATTTCACATAAATGATTTGTTGGAGACAACGGATAACGGGGTGTTCAGTTTTGTGGTAGATGGTACGATTGTTTACTCTTTTTCGGGGGATCGGCCGATTGGTGCATCAACGTCACACCAGCTGAGATGTAGACAGATTGACTCTCTGAATCAGGATCTGGATAACGTCCTGCAGTGAGGAAAGGCCAATCTTGCCGACTTTAATGCAAGGAAGATACAGTATACAACGTTCACAAGGAAAAATGTATCGTCGGTTCCACAGCTGATGATGAATGGCCGTGCCCTCGAATCTGGGAAAGCTTGAAATTGTTCGGCGTCACGGTCTGTGGGAATGTATCGTGGCATAAACACGTGTCGAGCATCGCCAGGTAAGCCTCAGGAAAACTGAGTTATCAGTTTAGAGCCAAGAAATATTTTACTCCGGCCCTACTTCTTCTCCTATATAAATCCCAAATTAGACCCGCGCTCGAATATTGCTCTCATGTTTGGAGCTCGGCTCCTAAACATCCCCATGACCTATTTGAGAGTATACAGACACGAACGATCCGCCTGCTCGGAGACTCGGCGCTGACGTCGGAACTACAGTCGCTATCACATCGAAGGCGCGTAGTCGACCAATCTCTGTTTCACAGATATTATCACGGGTACTGTTCTTCGGAGACTCGTGGTATTTTTCCACGCAATTCAGTTTATATGGGGTCCACAAGACAATCCGACGGATCGCACCAGTTTGCGCTTCATCTCCCGACGGCGCGAACATCCCTGCATCAGAACTCGTTCCGTTACAGAGCGGGGAAGCTGTGGAACTCCCTTCCCGCGCGAGGGTTCCCGGAGCGTTACAATCTGCAGCTGTTCAAGAGGCACTGACACCGTTTTTTGGTGGAATCTCGGAGCGCCCACTCGGCGCTATAGGTTCGCCTCTCCCGAGAGAAGTGTAATAAAAAAAAATCTGTGAATGCGCATCAGTTCACGTTGAATGTGAACTTCAGACGCACAAATAAACAATAGAGTCTTTCTTTAGCCGAACCACACGAATGTGGAATGCTTTACCTGTTAATGTGTCCTCGTCGTTGTGATGTTCAGGCATTCAGGATCAATATACATCGACATCTCCTTTCCTTATCCGCTTCCTCTCCATCCGCTCGCACTGTGCTTTGACATTTAATGGTACTTCAAAATCCAGAAAAAACTCGGAACTTGTTACTAAGCAAAGTATAATTACCGTTTATATTTAATCGAGAGAGCAATTCTTAAGCTTCGGGGGTGCCCCAAGGTTCTATTTTGGCTCCAACTTTGTTCTTGCTTCACATAAATGATTTGTTGGAGACAACGGATAACAAAGTGTTCAGTTTTGCGGATGACAGTACGCTTGTTTCCTCCTTTTCGAGTGATCGGCCGATTGGTGCATCTACGTCGCACTAGCTGAGATGTAGACAGATTGACTCTCTGAATCAGGATCTGGATAAAGTCCTGCAGTGGGGAAAGGCCAATCTTGTCGACTTCAACGCAACGAAGACCCAGTATACAACATTCACAAAGAAAACTGGATCATCGGTTCCACAGCTGATGATGAATGGCCGGGCCCTCGAGGCTGGGGAAAGTTTGAGATTGCTCGGCGTCACGGTCTGTGGGAATGTATCATGGCATAAACACGTATCGGGTATCGCCAGATCAGCCTCAGGAAAACTGAGCTATCTTTTTAGAGCCAAGACATATTTTACTCCGGCCCAACTTCTTCTCCTATATAAATCCCAAATTAGACCCGCGCTCGAATATTGCTCTCATGTCTGGAGCTCGGCTCCTAAACACACCCTCGACCTACTTGAGAGCGTACAGAGACGAGCGATCCGCCTGATCGGGGACTCGGCGCTGACGACGGGACTACAGTCGCTATCACATCGAGGCGCGTACCCGACCTCTCTCTGTTTTACAGATATTATCACGGGTGCTGTTCTTCGGAGATTCTTGGCATTGTTCCACGCAATTCGGTTTATATGCGCTCCACAACACAATCCGACGGATCGCACCCGTTTGTGGTTCATCTCCCGACGGCGCGAACATCCCTGTATCAGAACTCGTTCCGTTACAGAGCAGGGAAGCTGTGGAACTGCATTCCAACGCGAGTGTTCCCGGAGCGTTACAACCTGCAACTGTTCAAAAAGAACTGCAACAGTTATTTGATGGCATCTCGGGGCGCCCACTCGGCACTATAGGTTCGCCTCTCCCGTGAGAAGTCTAATAAAAAAAAAAAAATATTTATTTTTCAACATAATCACCGTTGAGACTAATACATTTTTCCCGAGTTATAACAAGTTTTTTATTCCGTCACTGAAAAATCCTTTAAACTTTTTTTCGAATCCAGGACCTGCCAGCAAATCGTCCGACCTTGAGGTCTTTCAAAAGAGAATAAAAATCGCATGGCGCAAGATCAAAGTAATAAGGAGGGCATGGTATCCGTTCAAACTTCAGGTTTCGAAGAGCCTCTTCAGATTCGCGCGAATTAAGTAGTCCGATAGTATTTAAATTCCATTAAAAATATAACTTTATTTTTCGTTAACACTTAGGACTACTTATTTTTAATACTTAAGTTGCGCCTTTATCCGATTGCTGGGTCACAGATGAGCGTCCCTTGTTGATCCATGCGAATGGTGCCGTGTGCGAAGATAATTGTCTTAGGTCATTGTTGATCTATGATCCTTTTAGAGCGTCTATGCGATGTCTGGGTCATAGATAAGTGTCCGGCGTTGACTCATGGGGATGGTGCCGTGTGCGAAGATAAGTGTTGACCCATGATAATTGTTTGATGTTTGGATCATGGTGCCGTGTGTATTGTGGTAATGTGGCTATCTGGCCATGTATGGTGGCGTTATATTGTTTTAGCGATTCAAAAATTTCTTCCTGACAATCTGTATTGTTCTGTTTCGCTCGTACTATTTCGAGGATGGTTGAGTGTGCTCTTTCGACCTGGCTATTAGATGTTGAGTGATCGCTGGGTGTTTTTACATGTATCACATTATTCGATTGAACATTGCTTCTGCTTTGTGACTTGAAAAAATTGACTCATTATCGGCCATTACGTATTGTTGGTCATTATAATTGAATATTTGTGAAAGTATTTCGTTTAGGACCGTTGGTATATTTAGTTTGTTTGGCATGTACCTCAGGTGTAGGTACTTTGAATATCGGTCGATTGTGCTGATATACATTTGGTCATTTAAGTGAAAGACATTTGTTTGTAAGTATTGCCCGATTTGGGTTAGCACTGGTGGTTCTTCTACGGGGTGTTTGTTAGGTTTCCTATCGTATTTGGTTTTAGGGCATATTTTGCATTTTGCACCGTAACTTTTACAACCTTTGTTTATTTTTGGCCAGTAGTATTGTAATAAAATTTCCCTTGCATTGTTGCGATATCCTCTGTGAGCCCTGTTATGTACTTCTTGGGTTATTTTTACTTGTTCGTTTTCGTCTTCTGTATCCCTTAATAATGTTGGATCAATAATTAGTTTGAACGTTTCTTTAATTGTCTTTTCATATTTATGTAATAATTCGACCGGTATTTTTATTGCATTAATGATGTTAGGATTGAGTATATTTTTTAGTTTTCCCTTTAGATCCTCCTCACTTGTGATGCGTATGTCATGCCTGAGATTATTAAAAACATTTATTGTTTTTATCGGAGTGTTTTCTTCTGATTCGCTGATTGTTATTTGGTTTTTATAGGTGTTGAGGGGTTGATTAATGTTTTTGCAGTCAGATCTGTCGCCTTTTTGCAGATGAGGACCACTGTTGAGGTTTTCTATTCTTCCGGAGTGACTTCCTTATCTCATATTGTTTTAATCAATTGTTTGATCTATGGCGTTTCTAACAATACACAAGCAAATAATGAAGAACGCCGAAAGAAAATCGAATATGAAAATGCATCAGCCGTATACCAAGCAATAACAGCAATTCCACATCAGTTTAGTGTACTTGAGTTTAGAAATCGAATTCGGACACGCGGCAGTGGTCTGTTGTGTTGAGCATTGTTTCAATTTTTAGTGATTCTAACTGTCATAGCGTCAGTTCGAATCACACGTTCTTCACTATCATTGCAAACGCTATAGATCTTTCGAGCTGTTGCCTCTCCTCCATGCTTCATAAGCTCTACCGGCATGCAGTCGAGCCTTGTTGTTTTTCAATCGATTTATTGCGTCCACAACTTCATTGAAAGGGGGCTCTGGGATCTGAGGCTCGGCTGTATGTACGTCTGGTGCTTTTATTTGTGGTTGATGGGTGCGCACGTTGAGCAGGCTTTCAAAGTATTGCTTCCATCTTGTGACGATATTGTTTGCTTCTCTGACCAGACAGCCGTTTGCGTCTCGAATTATTTTGGTTCTCCCTCGGTAGCCATTTCTAATTGAATTTATACCTCCATACATACCTCTGATGTTCTTTGCTCTAGTAATTTGTGGGATTTTTTCGATCCGAGTCTTCTCCCATTCGCGTTTTTTGGGTTTGAAAAGTCTCGTTGTCTCTTGCCGAATCATCGCTTATCTTTCTGCGTTGACTTCATCATTTCTTTCTAAGTGGATCACTCTGAAGCATTTACGTTGTTCAATCTTCACCCGACACTCATCGTCAAACCAAGATTTGGAGTTAATTGTTTTTTTAAATCCTAATACCTTTTGGACTGTTTGTTTGATTGCGTCTCTGATCGATGCCCATTTAGTGTTCACAATATTGGCTTCCTCTTCCTCACTACTCCCATTCTCTAGGATGCTAAATTCGTTAGTTCGTTTTGGTATTCAGCCCTTTTGCGCAGGTCTTTTAGTTTATCAATGTCGAACTTTTTGCCCATGTGGGTTTGCTGCGAGCCGTCTCCTAATTTTGTCCATCACTAGAAGATGATCGGAGTCGCAATTGTTACGTGCGGCTTCCGCCACCCCCATCATTTGATTGGTTTTTAATATAATTTAATAATGAATGGTAGGGTGGTGAAAAAACACGCGGTCCACATGTTGAGTATACGAACATACTCGTGTTCGATTGTGGATCGTTTGGAAGCTGATTCCCTTTTCGGAGTGGATGATGAGGGAGAGAGAGAGAGAGAGAGATGTGTTTTGTGTACCTGGGGGAGGAAGGAACAGCAAGTTTTTTTGATTCCGTTTGTCAATGATTTTGTGCAGTTGGTTAACAGTCAAAGAAGAAGGAGAGTGGAACGTCCCGAAAAACTTGTTGAAACGATTGTAAAGTTAAAGTTTAAAAATTAAAAAGGAAAACAAAATTAAATGTTGAAACGATTGTAAAGTTAAAGTTTAAGGATTAAAAAGGAAAACAAAATTAAACGTAGAAAAGGAAACAAGAGCTCTTTCTTTGCCTGAAACGTCGTGTGTGTGACAATTGGTCCGGAAAACGGCAACTGGGAGCCTGTGAATCTTGGTTCGGTAGCAGACAAATATTTTCTCCTCATCTATGCCACCTGTGATGTGGGTAAACTCAGGTACCCTACTATTTGACTAACCTATTGCTCAGGAACCTAAAGACCGAACTGGGACCAGTGGGTGGTATTCCAAGAGCCGCTAAGAGTGAACGCCGACCCGAGGTCGCAACTATTTATTCACTGGCAATTTCGATACTACGGACATTGTTACCCAATTGGGGGTACGTGCAAAGTAAATAATAGAACAATCCATCTTTTACTCACCACTCGGAGTAAAAACTACAACACAATCTGCTCCTCTATATGATCTTATGTCAAGAACGTTCGAGTGATGTCTTTTGTCTATGAGGAAGTGGTCGATTTGGTGACGCGTTACGCCGTCGGGTGATAACCATGTGGCTTTATGGATTTGCTTGTCCTTGAACATCGTGCTTTTCACTACCAGATCTTTTCACGCTGCGATCGATTCGGGCCCCATTATCATTTGAAACGTCGTGTGGGCTTTCTTTACCCACTTTGGTTGAAAGGTATCTTTCTTCCCAATTTTCGCGTTGAGGTCCCCGAGGAGGATTTTAACATCGAATGATGAGATCCCATCAAATACTTCCTCGAGGGTCTCGTAGAACGTCTCCTTCGCTTCTTCGTCGGTTGATTCTGTTGGGGCGTGTACGTTTATAAATACATAATTGTACCATGGGCCCTGTATTTTTAGCACCGACATTCGTTCATTAATAAATCTCACATCTTTTACATGGGGCGTAATCTTCTTGCTTATGATGAAGCCAGTTCCGAGGTTATGTGTGTCGGTACCTCCATACGCCAGTGTAAGCCCGTTGGTTTCGATTACTTGATGTGGGAGTCGGACTTCCTGAAGCGCGACGATGTCCATGTTATATTGTTTCGCGTTCTCTACGACCCTCTGTACCGCGCCTGGTTTATATAGCATTCGAACATTCCACGTGCCGACGCGTATATCCCGCTTTTTCCGTTGTTCCCTGCGCCTTCGCTTTGCCGAGCCAAGGTTTTCTTGACGATTTGTTCCCTTATGGTAGTGTCAGCTCATCACAACTACGCCCACCGGGATTTTTGTGGTATTCTTTTGTGTATATTGGTTATTCATTTTTGTTCCCATTAGTCTTTGGTGTTTCAAATAGTCCCCCATATCAGAACCCCGTTTTGATATGGTAAGGTCTGCTTGCTGCTGTGATTCGGCCCGGTGTCAGAGAGGCTCCGTTATAATACAGCCGGTATACCCGTGGCTGCAAACCATCCTATGGGCACGATGACGCGTAACACCCTGGATTAGGGGTGGTGGATCCTTGTATGTTACTCCTCGCTATGTCACATCCAGTTTTGGGTCGAAAGCCAATGAAATAATTACTGGTTCCCAAGATTGCTCAATTGACACTATAGCACATCGTCGTCAGTGATGCTTGCGTATGCCCGCAATTCTCAGGCATATCATTCATAGACATGTGGCACTGAAACGGATTAACCGGCTCCATCAGGGTCGTTAACGAAACTGTTCCATAAACTGGTTTTCCATTTTTTATGTCATTATTTTATTATATATTTTGATGTTTCTAAACATAATTAATTGATATAGTTTTAAACTTTTATTCTAGTTTGTAAAATGTGGTTACGCGGGCAGCAACTTTCCAGCGCATATATTTCCTTCAATGGTTGGAAGACCAATAATCAGAGCAGTCAACAAAATTGGTGATATTGAAGTCAAGGTGAATATGAACGTATTTATATTATTTTATTTATTTCCTCATAATAACATAAATAAAATGCGGCATAAAATTTCAACGACGAAATGCTACCGTAGATGTGTTAAAATCACCTTTGCACAATAGTCAATGTCGGGGATTCAGCATTTCGTCTTAACTTGTCTCACAACAAATTAATTAAGAATTTTTTATAAATAAACTCAGTTATGTTATATATTCAATATTTGTTCTTTTCTTTCCTTTTTATTTGGAATTATTTTTACAGGATTTACATGTCGATGTAAGTCTATATAGTGTTACAACAATTTTTAAATTAAGAATCATTCATTCAACCCAAAACTTCGATTGTTTTTTTTTTTTTTTAATATAAAAATGATGTTAACGGAAGTCCCCAATGTTAAGGTTCTATCTTTGTGTTTTTAATTAATGTTTTTGTTAATTTCGTTTTTTTGTTTTCATGGTTTTATCAATATGATTGCTGTGGTTGTAATTATTGTTATTCTCTTTTCTTTTAACTACTTTGATATGTTTGTGAGAACTTTCGAATTTTAATATCTTCTTCGGTGTACATAGATGTAAAACAAACAAAAGCATTTTTATCGCCATCAGGGAATCTGCGTTAGTTAGAAAATCATAAGCCCTAAACGCTTTAACCAGTGCTTAACAATTATATTGGTGTTTTTATCGATAAAAGTAAATGTTATCGCTACTTATATTACACTTTAAGATTTTTCAAACATTCCGACCCATTATCAACTAACCAAGTGAGGTGTTTCTTCGTGTAGGTATTTAGAAACACCAGTGTAAATGTGGGTTTACACTCCGGGCCCTTTGTTAAACAATTTTTTTTTGTCCAACACATGGTTTAGAATACTCAAAATCGCTTAAGGTTTATGGTGTAGAGAGCCAATTTTGAATGTTTTTTAGAATTGTGTTAAAAAAAAATATTTATTTATAACATAACGAATTTTAAAAAAAATTAAACAAAAATGTCGAAAATTTCCAAAATTCCAGGGTGGTGAAGTGGGGGGTTGAAACAAAAGCGTGGGTCCTGATTGACATGATTTCGACTCTTCTAATTATCTGAAAAAAAAATGGATTCTTAATCAGTGAAGGTGTTGTAATCGTTTCCACATCGTGGTCTAGCTACATACATACGAAGCGATATTGCTTATCAGTTTCTGCCACAATATGGGCTCTGCTCCAATCCAGAATTTAATATCTCGTGGCTAAAACCTAACGTTCGTAAGCATATCATACATTACCGGTTTCTTTGCAGAAGCCCAAACTTGGATAGAAACGCATCCTTTAACCAATTTGAGGCGCTATCTGATTCCATCGATAAGATCTTGACCCTATATCCGCACACTGAAATCGTTATTGCGGGTGATTTCAATGTGCATAACTCTCAGTGGCTTCGTTACTCCGGACACACAACACCTGAAGGTCAATATATCCAGTTTTTTGCTGATTCAATTAGTTGAACTCAACTTGTCAATGAGCCAACACGGGTACCAGATATATATGATCATTTCGCCAACACACTGGACTTGTTTCTCACCTCCCACCCAAACAAATACACAATTGAAGTTTCTTCGCCCTTGGGCACTTCAGACCACTGTCGTGTTAGCTAAATTTCCCCTAACCAACTCCCAAAAGAACAGTATGGCTCTTTGAGAAAGCCAACTGGGAACGTCTGAACGACCTTTTTGGGAAATTAAATTGACCATTATTTTTCGTCGATAACGATGTTGACTCTATAGCGGACACAATGAGATTCACAAAGAAAACTGGACAATCGGTTCCGCAGCTGATGATGAATGGCCAGGCGCTCGAATCTGAGGAAAGCTTAAAGTTACTTGGCACCACGGTCTGTGAGAATGTATCGTAGCATAAACACGTGTCGAACATCGCCAAGTCCGCCTCAAGAAAACTGAGTTATCTTTTTAGAGCCAAAAAATATTTTACTCCGGCCCAACTTTTCCTTCTGTATAAATCTCAAATAAGACCCGCGCTCGAATATTGCTCCCATGTTTGGAGTTCTGCTCCTAAACATACCCTCGATCCGCTCGAGAGCATACAAAGACGGGCGATCCGCCTGCTCAGGGACTCGGCGCTAACGTCGAGACTACAGTCGCTATCACATCGAAGGCGCGTAGCCGACCTCTGTCTGTTTTACAGATATTATCACGGGTATTGTTCTTCGGAGATGCATGGTATTGTTTCGCGCAATTCGGTTTATATTCGCTTTACAAGACAATCCAACAGATCGCACCAGTTTGCGGTTCATCTTTGACGGCGCGTCATCCCTGCATCAGAACTCGTTCCGTTACAGAGCTGGGAAGCTGTGGAACTCCCTTCCCGCGCGAATGTTCCCGGAGCATTGCAACCTGCAACTGTTAAAAAAGAACTGCAACCGTTTTTTTGTGGTATCTCGGAGCGGCTACTCGGCGCTATAGGTTCGCCTCTCCCGAGAGAAGTGTAATAAAAAGAAAGAAAAAAAAGACACAGAGGTGAAATTACATCTTAGGCCGCAAATGTTACACAGATCGATGCGTAATTCCCGTTCCATGGAATTGGCCCGACTCAGAAAACCAATACCGCCTCAGAAAGAAATGCATATTGGGACCAGCGATAGATGAGCGAAAGCAATCACTACTGGTGTCATGCCCATGTAGTAGGTGCCCCACTGGATCCACGCCGAAATCCAGGTCACATCCCTTCCATGAAGAATATTACGCCACTCAAACACCAAAAACTCTCCAAAGATTACAAATCGAGAATATCGATGCCTGGGGGCCACAATAGATGTGCGAAAAAGAGAAAAAACAGACGCAAGGAAAGGAAAGGGTATGAGGTTTTCCTTCGCTGTAGACTTCCACACAACGGCGCGAATCCCATAGATATCACTGCACTACACTCGGACGTTCTAGCGCAAGACTAATGATCTTGCCCGGAAAAAACAAATCATTATGGAAAATTTAACAAGCCTTAGGACTTGCTAAATAAGGCCAAGGCCAGTTTCCGGTTGTAGTGCCGATGATGATGATGATGACACTCGGACGCGTGTGTGGGGATCCGTTTGTTTACTTCAGATCCCACTGAAGACGTGACGCACGAATCGATAGTGCGATTGGGTATCTGATGTTTATTTAAGATACCCAAAAAGGGTTGCACAATTAATCCGATGGTACGAATCACGAAGCAGAAGCACACTAAACTCGGACGCGTGTGTGGAGATCCATTTGTTTACTTCGGAACCCACTGAAGACTTGACGCACGAATCGATAGTGTGATTGGGTATCTGATGTTTATTTAAGATACCCAAAAAGGGTTGCACAATTGATCCGATGGTACGAATCACGATGCAGAAGCGCACGCGCTGACTCGTTGGTGGTTAGATAACAAGGGTGGGGATTCCAACTCACTACGCAACCACAGTGCAGAACGCAGAACGAAAAAACAGCCGAAAAATTCGTCAACCTGGAATACCAGAGCATTAACGTATCACTGCTTATGTAGCGCATTGAGAAATTTTCGCTAACGTCCTGTCATGATTTGGTGCGGTGATGCTTTGGTTCTAACTTTCTCTATTGTGGGTTCGAATCACGTTTGTCATTACAAAGACAACGGGATAAAGGAGTAATTTGATAATCAAATGTTTCCTGGATGAATACATAAATGACACCGTTTTCTTTATAATATCAATCTACCAACACTTACCGGCTTCCGGCTGTTAGAGCCCGTGCCTGTTGGCTTTCGGCTTGTTAGCCCGTAGGTAGGTGGCTTCCGGCTGGTTAGCCCGTGGATTGCTTCATCGAAGGTTTGCGTCAGGCTGTGGGCGTTGGCGTCCGGCTCTTTAAGCCCATGGGCATGATTTCTCCCTACTGGTTGTGTCCTTGGGTCAGCCCGTGTGGAGGCGGCTTCCGACTCTTTATTTAGGTCGTCGTTTGTTCCGATGATTGTTTACTGCTAGACAACAATTGTTATTTTATTTCTGTTTTACCTCTTACTTTGTTCCTTCGGCATCTGGCGGCTTTAGCCCGTGGTAGAGTGGTCCCCGACGGCTTGATGGGTCGCCGCTGTGCCGATTGTGGTATGGGCCGTATTTAATAAAAAGGCTTTTTAGATTCTTTGTTACGAGGGTTGCCTCTTATGTTTCGGGATTTGGCAACCCTAGTGTTGCAATCCGGCAATTGACAGCTCTGTCGTAACGTTGGACATTTTTGAGGTTATACGCACTCAGAACGTTTTGACATACGAGCGCTATTTGTGCTGTTTACAGTATCTTAAAAGATTCATCTCGGCCCAAAAATGGAATTAAATCGTCAACATTTTCGTGCGATTATTTTTTACAACTTTCGGCGTGGATTAACTCAGCAACAGTGCATGGATGAACTTGATTCAATTTTTGGCGATGAAGCTCCATCAAGGACCAGTGTTTATCGATGGTATGGTGAATTCAATCGTGGTCGTAGTTCACTCCAAGATGAATTTCGTGAAGGTCGTCCAAAATCAGTTGTTGTTCCGAAAACCATTGATGCTGTGCGCGAACTGATATTGGAAGATCGTCATGTGACCTATCGTGAGATTGAGATAACCTTAGGCGTTAGTGGGACCAGCATACATTCAATATTGCATAAACATTTGACCGTCAAAAAAAAATGTTCGCGTTGGATCCCACACAATTTGTCAATCGCCAAAAAAAAAGGCTCGTGTCAATTGGTCGAAAGAAATGCTCAACAAATAAGGTCGCGGTGCTTCGAAACACGTCTATGACATCGTGACAGGTGGTGAATCATGGATTTACGCGTATGAGCCCGAAAGTAAACAGCAGTCGACTGTCTGGGTGTTTCAAGATGAGCCAAATCCAACAAAAGTTGTTCGCGCACGAAGCACTTCCAAGCAAATGGCCGCCTGTTTTTTTCGGAAAAACTGGACATGTCGCAACCGTACCACTAGAACAACGCAGAACAGTCAATTCTGAGTGGTACACAACCATTTGTTTACCAGTTGTCTTCCAAGAAATCGGGAAAACCAACCGCCGAAGACGGATCACTCTTCACCACGACAAAGCGAACTCTCACACATCGGCTGCGACAACTGCATTTTTGAGCACCCAAAACATCGATTTGATGGGTCATCCGCCGTATAGTCCTGACTTGGCACCGAATGACTTCTTTTTATTCCCGTACGTAAAAAACAAACTGAGAGGTCAACGTTTTTCGACACCTGAAGAAGCGGTTGCTGAATTCAGAATGCATGTGTTGGAGATACCTCAATCAGAGTGGCAAAAGTGCTTCGACAATTGGTTCAAACGCATGCAAAAGTGTATAGATCTTCGTGGGGAATATTTTGAAAAACAATAAAGTGATTTTCGATGATCAATATTTGTTTTTGTTCTCTAATCCCGAAATATAAAAGGCAACCCTCGTATTAGGTGTTTAGCGGATTTTCGTAAGACTCACTGTTGACTATCTGTTCGAATTAATTTTCCCTAAGTCGACTGCCCTATCTAAATTTCCCTATCCATCCTATCTGTCTCTTATCTTCAACAGAAAATTTCCATTTTGGTTTTCGATCCCTACTTCTTATCGAAATCTTGTTTCGAAGGATGAAGCGTGTCGCCACTTCTTTCTTGATCCTATCATGGGCTTTGTTTACGTTACCCATCTGGCTTACGACACAGAGTTTTTGTGTGCTTCAGATGGGTAAGAAAGGGACCGTGCGATTTGGTTTGTAGATCGCATTTCCAAATCATAAACATCTAGCGTGCGATCTACGTTAAAATGTTTATGATTGCGTGATTGTTGGTCGGCGGCGAATCGCTATCCTTTGTTTGCACATGTGTGCCTTTTAGGTTTTGGGTCATGCTAGGAATTGCTATTAGCTATAAGCGGAGATATTCGTTGTTCGGTTTGTTTACCGAAGAACGCGTTTAATGGATGTATTGCATTGATGCACTGAATTGGTTGCGTTGGACTGGATGCGTTGAATTGGCGCATCGAATTGGACGCGTTGAATTCAATATTAGAGACTTTTGAACGTTTAGTTCGATTGATTTTTGCTATTGCATTCAATGTTGGTGTGTGAAATGTTACCTTCTGTTTCAGGTGGGAGTAAGGACTTTTGGGACACGTGTCTGTGGGCACGTATGATGGATAAAGATGAGTATGTTCCTTGGCGGAAAGGACATCTCTACCTATAGTGGGTTGTGTGGTTCGTAGAACCGCCACAGGTGTTTGTTTATTCTTTACTTATTAATAATTTTGTTTACTAGCAAATGCCACAACTCGGCTGTCTGATACTAATTAATTTTACTTCAAACGGAGCTCCCTTTTTATATCCAAAATCTAAATCAAAATTTGCATGCTTTCCCGCGGTCATAGCTACCTTCCAGACAGCCACACGACGCTAGTCCCAGTCGAAGGCCGTGCCAACGACGATGGGAACTACAACGTCGCACTTTTTGTCGCAAATCATCCTGAGGTGGTAACCTTACACCTACTCTGGCTGTAGTTCCACCCCAAGGCCATGGGAAAATTTTGATTCACGGTGACGCGAATCTGATTTGCCCATAGCAAAATAGCAAGCATGTGCCTGGCTGGAATTACCTTGAAAATGATGGGGTGTTGGGTGATCATCAAGTTGATGAGCATTTTTTTTTGCTTGTAGGGCATAGATGGAACGTGGGAATCGCAAAATTGCAATTCTGATTACGAGAACTGGAAATGCGTTTAGCAACAGTTAGGCATGTGATAAGGTTTCACAGCTACACCGGAAGGATTCCATCGGTTGCAGCAGGAAATTATATTTGATGCTACACTAAAAGAATTCTTTCGGTTTAAAGTTAATAAAAGATGTCCCATATGCATGCAACATTATTGTATTGGCAAAATTTTGCGTATAGCATACTTGTAGAGTCTGGCGCAAGACTAATAACCTTGCTCGGTAAAAAAAAAAAAAAAAATCATTATGGAAAATTTAACAAGCCTCAGGACTTGCTAAATAAGGTCGAAGACCGGCTCCCGGTTGTAGTGCCGATGATGATGATGATGATACTTGTAGAGTATAGGGATTCTGTGTGTAACAAATTTATTAGAGTATAGTATATATATTATATGGAATGTATTGGGAATTCGCAGAGAGCAAATACATGTTATATGTAATTATATGGTACATTATTGGAGTATTGGATTTCTGCGTGTAACATACGAATTGTTTGCCCACACCTCGTATGTTAAATGTAACTTATATAGAATTATCTAACACAGTTTCCTCTGAGCATTGATTTGGAAGTATAAAGAATCAAATCATGTTAGTACTCACTTTTTTTCCAATCTTTTTTGTCCCATTCTCTGGTCTCCGTGCGCATTGTATATTTTACTAAGAGTCCTAAGAATCTTTTTGGAGTATGTAGATGGCTAAACGTGGGGGGAAAGTGAATTATAAAAACACTTAATATCATTTATCGGTATGGGGAAATGGTTGCGACAACATTGACTACAGACTTGTGATTTACATTCATTTAAGAGCTGTGGTAAATGCGAAAAAATAAACTCAATCAAATCGAAAAATTTTTTTAAGAGTACATGCTTAGAAATAGTTAACAGCTTTTAATTTTTATCACTGCTTAAACGTATTATTATTTGACCACTTCTTCCGAGACCAGTATCTAATGACTTCTACATTACAATGATATCCTTACATCGCTTGCCTGCCTTTAATCACTCATATCATGAACCTTCTTGCAGCAAAAGACCAAAACGACATATCAGGCGCTAAGTTTAATTATGCCCACATATAAAATCTAACGCGGTTTAGAAACTTTAGTACACTCTTTGCTTACATATCTTTTAAATGAACAACATTGTACTACTAAATTAATAGAACACTTCCTTATTCTTTGTTTGCATGTTTGAAAAAAATTAAATATAAAGAAATGCTATTTCATATATTTAATTGAGTTCGTTTTAATTGCTTCTCTCTCACACATAGAACAGTGTTTTTTCTTTGTATCCCAAAGCACACTTCTTGTAGATTAGGATATTTTGTGAATGCAAATTCTAACTTTTAATAATTTGTGTTCGCTGATGAAGTGTTTTATATTTGATGTTTTTATTTATCAACAATTTTCCTTTTTTAAACAAAGACGGAAAATTTATTTAAAAAAAAGAAAAACTGTTGTTATCTATTTTCGTTTTTGTATCTTGAATGTTCCCCCGATTTAGCAGTTTTAGACAACTTTCAAAGTTTTATTACTATAATAAATGTTCATGTTTCCAAATGTAATTTTTTAGGATTTGATGGTCGGTGATGAGGCTTCACAGCTTAGATCTTTGCTGGAAGTATCATATCCAATGGAGAATGGCGTTGTACGGAACTGGGAGGATATGTGTCATGTTTGGGACTACACGTTTGGTGAAAAGAAAATGAACATTGATCCCACAAACACAAAAATTCTGCTCACTGAACCTCCAATGAATCCCACAAAGAATCGAGAAAAAATGATAGAGGCAAGATAATTGATATTTTAACGAAGTTCGTCATAGTTTAGAGTATTTTCTATCTACTTACAGGTCATGTTTGAAAGATACGGATTCGATTCAACATACATTGCCATCCAAGCGGTGCTCACCCTTTATGCTCAAGGATTAATATCAGGAGTTGTAATTGATTCTGGCGATGGTGTCACACATATTTGTCCAGTTTATGAAGAATTTGCACTGCCGCATTTAACTAGGCGATTAGATATTGCTGGCCGCGATATAACCAGATATTTAATTAAGGTAATGATTATTTATATATCGGTTGTATTCCCTAATTAAAGAGTAAACTATGACCGTAAGTAGACTATGACCGGAAACACATTTGTGATTGTACTATTGAACTTAAATAATTTCACTGCTGCAATCCTTATGGCCTCTAGAGAATGTTTTGCATAGTTATGATCACTTTAGAGGGTCCTAAGCTACTTCCTTACCTCCCAACAATTTGAGAACATTGTAAAATGCCTTATAACTTATTTACGAGACTAGGCTGAAAAATAATATACCTCTTGCCAGATATTGCCTGTTTTTGTTCGAGCTCCACAAGCATGTGCGCATTATTTTTCAGTCTACCCTCGTATTATTGGTACTTTTAAATAGACTAATTATTCATACGAATTGGATCACGGAAACCATATTTTACTAATCTGTTACATTTACTTACTTAGTCGGTTCTACATCTGGCATCGGGTCATGTCAGCCGGTGGTCAGCTCCGATGTGATCCAGTTTAGCATCCCAATAAATGTCTGTGTTTGCTTATTATCCCGCCCACCGAAACCGAGTCACCTTAAATTTGATCAATATATTGCATTGGTTTTATAACATCACCATCATCATCATCGGCACTACAACCGGGATCCGATCTTAGCCTTATTTAACAAATCTCTCCACCGGTCCCGATTTCGAGCCGATGTCATCCAATTTGGCACTCCGAGGCTCTGGGCGTCCTGGTCTACGCCATCCCTCCATCGCAGACAAGGTCTGCCGCGCTGTCTCCTTCCATACATCCTGCCCCAAAGGACTTTCCGGGCAGGCTCCTCTTCGCTCATTCGAGTTAGGTGTCCCGCCCACCGGAGTCTACCGAGCTTGATTTTTCTTACAATATTAGCTTCAAGGTAGGTAGATTGCGTATAACTCATGGTTGTAGTGTCTCCGGAATCGTCCTCCCTCACATATGGGGCCAACAATTCTCCTTAAGACCTTCCTCTCGAGCGCGGCTAAGAGTTCAGAGTGTCTTTTATTGAGCACCCAGGTCTCGGATCCATACATGAGTACTGGTAAGACCATGGTCTTGTACAGTAGTAGCTTGGATGTTCTGGATAAATTTCGGTATTTAAAGAGCCTTGATAGACCATAGTCGGCTTTGTTAGATTTAATCAGCCAGTCGCGTATTTCTTCTTCCATATTGTTATCGTCTGATACTATTGACCCAAGGTAGTTAAAGGATTGCACTACTTGAAATTCGTGCTCCACTACCCTGATAGTTTGACCAACGTTAGGTCTTCTCTTCGCAGAAGTTGCCACCATGTACTAAGTTTTACCCTCATTAATGTGCAGTCCCAGTTTTTGTGCCGCCTCTTCGATCTGGATGAAGGAGTTCTATACAGCCGAATCGGATCTACCGATGATGTCGATGTCATCTGCGTAGGCAAGTATCTGGCTGGACTTGGTGACAATAGTCTCTCTAGTTGTGACGCCAGAGTCACGGATTACTTTCTCCAACACCAGGTTGAAGAGGAGGCAGGCCATACCGTCCCCTTGCCGGAGTCCATTAACGATATGCAGCAATCCCGATATTTTTACTTGACTAGTTACATTGGTCATGGTCAACCTACAAAGTTGTATCAATTTATTTGGAATGCCGAACTCATGGCATTAAATAGTTCTACTCTGGATATGCTGTTGTAGGTGGCCTTAAAGTCTATGAATATATGATATAATGGAATCTTAAATTCCACACATTTTTCCCTCGCCTGCCTAAGGGTAAATATTTGATCAATCGTGATATTGATCAACGATGACTAGCATATGGGGCTATACGATCTTATAGGATAGAGGAGAGTACCTTATAGGCGGTGCTCAGCAATGTGGTACCCCTATAGTTGCTGCACACTGTGATATTTCCTTTCTTATGTGTGGGGAAAATTATTGCACGACGCCAATTTTCCGACATCTCCTCTTGATTTCATGAACTGCGTGATGTAAAGCTGTCCCTCCTGGTATGCCATCAGCTTCGGGGACTTTATTTGATTTGATCTGTCTTATGGCTTTTAATGTTTCCTCAATGCTTGGTGGTGGCAGCATTTGGCTATGATCTTGCATTGGTGGAGCCTCCAATTCTTCTGTGAGCTAACCATTCAGCAATTCATTGAAGTGCACTTCCCATCGCTCCAGAATGCCTTCAAGATCGGTGATCAGATTACCCTCTTTATCCTTGCAGTAAGTGTGTTCGGCCGATTGGTGCATCTACGTCGCACCAGCTGAGATGTAGACAGATTGACTCTCTGAATCAGGATCTAGATAAGATCCTGCAGTGGGGAAGGGCCAATCTCGCCGACTTCAATGCAACGAAGACACAATATACAACATTCACAAAGAAAACTGGATCATCGGTTCCACAGCTGGTGATGAGTGGCCGGGCCCTCGAATCTGGGGAAAGCTTGAATTTTCTCGGTATCACGGTCGTGGGAATGTGTCGTGGCATAAACACGTGTCGAGCATCGCCAGGTCAGCCTCAGGAAAACCAAGAAATATTTTACTCCGGCCCAACTTCTACTCCTGTATAAATCCCAAATTACTACAGTCGCTATCACATCGAAGGCGTGTAGCCGATCTTTGTCTGTTTTACAGATATTTTCACGCGTGCCGTTCTTCGGAGATTCGTGGTATTGTTTCACGCAATTCAGTCTATATGCGCTCCAAAAGACAATCCGACGGATCGCACCAGTTTGCGGTTCATCTCCCGACGGCGCGAACATCCCTGCATCAGAACTCGTTCCGTTACAGAGCGGGGAAGCCGTGGAACTCCCTTCCCGCGCGAGTGTTCTCGGAGCGTTACATCCTCCCGCTGTTCAAGAGGAACTGCAACCGTTTTTTGGTGGTATCTCGGAGCGCCCAGCCGGCGCTATAGGTTCGCATCTCCCGAGAGAAGTGTAATAAAAAAAAAATCTGTGAATGCACATCAGTTCACGTTGAATGTGAGTCGGTGCAGTTTGCGGTTCATCTCCCGACGGCGCGAACATCCCTGCATCAAAACTTGTTCCGCTACAGAGCGGGGAAGCTGTGGAGCTCTGTAGCGTTCTACGAACGCACAATTCCGCGCAGGTAAGGTTCCTACCTTCAAAGAACTTACTTACCTGAGAGCGTTGCACGCGCCCACAGACGCGCGCCCCCAAAGTCCCACCATAGGGCCTGCAACTCGCAGCCAACGTTGAGACCGACACCTAAAAGCAAGGAACTGAACGTCCCCAAAGCTTTTAATGCCAAGCTCAACATTCGTAAGTCATCATACCTGAAACAAAAAAGAAACATTCAATCTGCCTGTGCCCAGGAACATTCCATTGAATCGGCAATTTCAAACGTCTATGCAATGCAAATTAGCCGACCAACGATGCACGTGCGGGTAGCTGCCATAAAGACCACCAAATCTATCGGCAAACATAAAGAAACGGCAACCGTAATTATCTCAACGAGATAATTCAAATTGTATGAGGTTGAAAACCTACAAGGAAACTACTCCGATCCCACGGTATTTCACACCCATTAGAAAGATCTAATGGATTTCGGGTGTATTGACAAAAGTCAAACAAAACCCATGAACCATGCATCCATGCAAATTGCAGGATATCTTTCGGCTTTCGCGCCAGATGGGTTATGTAAATAAGGCGGCATACAATCGACAACCGTCGAACTTAATTTCGACCACCACCACGGATGGTGATAATGATGTTCGATGATGAGCGAGTTTCTTCTTTCAGGAATGAAAAATCACCCCTGGGACGTGATAACATGCTGCTAACAGAAATTCGGAAGTTCTGTTAGCAGAGCAATTAGGGAAATTTTTCCGTGTAGATACAGATACCAGTTTGGAATCTGGATATCTGTGTGGGCAGACGGGCAGTCTAATTTCGATCGTCGACGAGACGACTGGCTATATCGAACAGCCATATCGCGAAGTCTGTTTGAGAGCACCCGAGGAGGTCGAGAGGCAGTTACGAGGACTAGAGGGCGTACGTACGTTACCAGTTTAGAATCGGTGGCAATTTACCCACCACAGCATAACTAAAAGAGAAATCCGAGTACCGTCAGTGTGTTGTCGAGCCTCGAGTTCACATAAAGTAAAGTGATTTGTTAATTCAAGATAAGTGACTTAATAAACCAAAAGAAACAATAAAAATAAAAATCGAGATAATAAACATAATCCTTCTGAGTTTAATTCGTGACAGCATTCGCTTCGGTGTTTTCAGTTGTTTCGTGGACAGTTCTGGCAGAGCACAGCATTCGCTCTGGGTGTTAAAATCATCCGCGATACACAGTGTTCGGCGGGACGCTTGGACCAACACCAATATCGACAAAGTAAAAATAACCAACCTTTACTACCGCCAAAGCTCCCTTCCCACCCGAGTGTTCCCGGAGCGTTACAATCTGCAACTGTTCAAAAAGAACTGCAACAATTATTGGGTGGTATCTCGGGGCGCTCACTCGGCGCTATTGGTTCGCCTCTCCCGAGAGAATTGGTATAAAAAAAAAAAAAAAAAACTTACGTTCGATGACGAATCATGTAATCAATTGTGGATAAGTATTACGGTTTTTTGCTCTATGTCGTAAACGTTGCGATTGCACTTCGCTCGTATTCGGACAATTTTTGGATTCCAGCAATTTACTCGTATTGGTTTGGTAGTCCATGCTGGTGTCATGGCATGGGAGGATTGCCTAGTTAGCCACATCATTTTTTTCAAGTTGTTCACATTGAACTCTGTGTCGAATTATTCGATGGAGTTTTCCATCAGTTAATGGAGTAACTCCATATTGATATCTTTTCCATTCACCCATTTTTCTCGGCTTACTTCGCTAAAATGGATGTAAAGGTCCAGAACTCGCCACTTCATGTATCTTTCTAAGGTTGTACTGACTAAGGTAATTTCCCTTTGGAGCGACCTCTTTCCTGCCCATGTGTTAAAGTTTCCATCAATTATTATGGGGCTCTTTGCTCTGACATCTTCAGCTACCCAGTTTAGGGATGTGAGTTATTGTTCCGTGTGCGATGGTCTTTTTTGATGAATATAACAAAAACTCTTCTCACGCAACTAGCAGGTATATGGAAACGAATAATCGTGGTACTCATTCTTTGCTTTCCCACATTCATGCCCTGTACGCACCAAAGGGATTCTTATGTGCCTCTAGTAATGTCAAAGCAAACTTTGAGCAGAGGGAAAAATTATATATATTACAAAAAGATGATTTTAACAACGTTAATAATAATTTGAATTGAATTTTCCAGTTACTCTTGCTAAGAGGGTATGCATTTAATCATTCCGCCGATTTCGAAACTGTTCGTATGATGAAGGAGAAACTTTGTTATATCGGTTATGACATCGAAATGGAGCAAAGGCTGGCGCTTGAAACCACTGTTTTAGTGGAATCATATACGGTATGTGTAATCGCGAAATTCATCTTAACGATGTCAATGACATTAAATATGTTTTGTTACAGCTACCCGATGGCCGAGTGATAAAGGTCGGTGGGGAACGATTCGAAGCGCCAGAAGCCCTATTCCAGCCGCATTTAATAAACGTTGAAGGGCAAGGTATAGCAGAATTAGTATTTAATACCATCCAAGCTGCGGACATTGATATGCGTCCGGAATTATATAAGCACATTGTCCTTTCCGGAGGCTCTACTATGTATCCAGGTCTTCCCAGCCGATTAGAAAGAGAAATCAAACAACTGTATTTAGAACGTGTTCTAAAAAATGACATAGATAAATTATCAGTAAGTATAAGTAAACTAGTTTTTGAAATAGGGACTAACTACTATTCTCCTTTCTGTTTTAGAAATTTAAAATTCGTATTGAGGATCCGCCTAGACGGAAAGATATGGTGTTCATTGGTGGGGCTGTTTTAGCCGATGTTACAAAGGACAGAGACGCATTTTGGATGTCCAAACAAGAATACCAAGAGCAGGGATTAAAAGTATTACATAAACTCACAAAGAGGGCTCAATAACTGCAGACTGTGCTCTTTGTCCGGTTGTCTTACTTTTAAGCTAAAATATAAAAAAAAAGAATGTTTATTCCATTATTTGTTATTCTATATTTTTTTCCTTTTTTTTTTTATTTACAAGAATTATGTTTTATAATTCATAGACTACATTGCTAATTAAATGAACAAAACACAAATGTACTGACGACAAAATTTAAGAACTACTCACCTAGTTCTAATTTTGTTTCGAATCGCTTTCTAGCGTAGTCATTATGAAGAAATAGTTTAAAGTGTAACATTGAAAAGAAAAATAGTTATTTAAAGTAGTTAACTTGTGTTTTTCTTGGTATGTCCACCAACAAAATCGTTAAAACATTAAAAAGAAAAGTATGTCCATCGTGAGCATGTAAAATGAAATACGAGAACGTGTTGTGTTAGACACCAACATTTATCTCCCCTATTAAATTGATTTCTCCCTAATTAAAAACAATTCAATATTCTACATCGGAATAATTTCACTATGCAAGGGGAGTGTTAATGGAGTTCTTTGCGACCCAACAACATACTGCAGAAAGTATCAATGGCTTTCTGGCGAGTCACATATCACAATACAGCACACGAACATAGAGGCAAAAAAGAAGTCGAAAAACAATCATCAAAGCTGTACATACTAGCAATTAACACAGAAAATCCACAATAACAAATAGTTGAAAAAAATAGTCCAGTTCCCACACGCAGCAATTGTCTGATATATTAAGATTTCAGCTCTTTCTTTTGCTGTGATTCTAACTGTCGTAAGGTTGGTTCGAATTGCATTCTTCAATATCGTCGCGAAAGGATGTAGTTTTATTTTGCGGTTGAGACAAACCATGCTATGAACCAGAAATAAGGCTGGACCAAAAAAGAACCCTGAGGTACTCCACATTTAATAGATAAGAAATCCGAAGATACGCCGTCCAGAAAAATCCGAATTGATACATTGTGAAAGAAACTCTTTATCCTATCACGAACTTGTTCTGGAGGCCATAGGAATGAAGTTCACTTAGTAAGACTCTGTGTTAGACGTGATCAAAAGCCGTGGAGATGTCTAATGTGGCTGCTCTTAAGTCAAATGCTGACGTTCATATATTAGTTACAAGGCTTCAAAGGCTTCCGTGCATGCATCGCTACAGAATATACTCACAGCTAGGCCGGGTTGTCGCAAGAGGCGACTAAAGGACAAGTGGTGGTTGGTGTCACAACGCCCTGTCGCCCGGCGAAATACCACCCCATCAAGCTATCATCATCATCGGCACTACAACCGGGATCCGGTCTTGCCCTTAATTAGCAAGTCTCACACCGGTATCTACTCCATACCCAAGACTTGTTAAATTGTCCATAATAATTCGTTTTTCCGGGCAAGGTTATTAGCCTTGCGCCAAACCCCTCTCCTCATCCGCCCGTAATAAAGCCCTCCTAATAATATCAAACCTAATCGCCCCACACCACCCCCTGCCCCAATCTCTAATTCCTCCCCACTCTTTGACTTCAAAACAGGCGCGAAGTATTCCAACTCCCACAGGTCACACACACCTCACTCATCCACAGAACCCAACTCGAGGCCGTCTTTTGCACAATTCTTGCGCCACCATCAAGCTATAGGCTCCGTGAAATAGTCTTGGCTAGTGGATCGGTTCGAGAAAAGGTTGATATGGGTGGTAAATCGGTCCCAAGGTGATATACCGCCCAGTCACGCTGTACATTCCGCGCCATTATCGGGAGAAATTTTCGACTATGTTTGGGATGAACGGCTGGTGGCCTGGAATGACACGGTGATAAGTCATGATGGTATTATAGCGGTTCTACGAACCGCACAAACCACTATAGGTCGAGATGTCGTCGTTCTGTGGCGGTTCCGCCAAATCCCACGGTTCGCCTTCCTGAAAAACCCCCATAATTACTACCCAACTTCCTTAAGTTCGCTAATGCAACAGTATTAGTACCTGTAAATACTTCACGCATTATATAGATCACCATCTATAATCTTAAAATCCCTCTAAAGAAAACTTACCTTCATGCCTTCTCTTCGCATACCACTGCTCCTTAAGATTTCTTTATTAGTTTACCAGGAATTTCCAATCAATTTCGGCATCTACGTCGCCAGTCAAATTTCCTTAGATGAATTCCGGTAAACAAAATAATTTGATTTACATCACATCGAAGGCGCGTAGCCGACCTCTGTCTGTTTTACAGATATTATCACGGATGCTGTTCTTCGGAGATTCGTGGTATTGTTCCGCGCAATTCGGTTTATATGCGCTCCACAAGACAATCCGACGGATCGCACCCGTTTGTGGTTCATCTCCCGACGGCGCGAACATCCCTACATCAGAACTCGTTCCGCTACAGAGCGGGGAAGCTGTGGAACTCCCTTCCCACGCGAGTGTTCCCGGAGCGTTACAACCTGCAACTGTTCAAAAAGAACTGCAACAGTTATTTGATGGCATCTCGGGGCGCCCAGTCGGCGTTATAGGTTCGCCTCTCCCGAGAGAAGTCTAATAAAAAATAAAAAAAAAAATTGTAACCTTTATGACAGGGATCATAAATACTGCGCCGTCTATTTTTCCAGCCGCGCCATGTGTACAACAATGTTCCCTACATACACATTGGCTGGTGGCTTACACCCTAGGGACCAAAGCAAATACGCATTCCGCGTCTATTGCATCAATTAAATCCTACAGCATATTTAAATGCAAATAGGAACTCAATACCTACCCTTACTAGCGATGCCATGAACACATTTCCCATTGTGTAAATAGAAAAACCATTAGCGCTTCTTCCTAATGGCAATACATTTACCTACGCATCCGCACCAGAGCATAGACACAGGTCATAAATCTCTTTTATCCTACATAGTTCTGGATCCGTTTCCCAGTAACCTTCTCACATAAACAAACATCTCTACGATCCTTTCCCTTTCTTTGTGTTTCAGGTTATTCACCATATCGTTGACCCATAAAAAGAACCGACGTACACACACACTTGTGTATCGTGAAGATCTCCTCTATGAGATCGGTTTGGTTACTCAAAAGAGACACTTTACGTCTCTCTTGAAACAGGAAATGCACCCTTAATTTAAGAGAACCAATTTCGCTGCTGAATTTCTTTTAGAAACGATTGAATATCGTTGAGTCCTATTACAACCACCGTTCGCGACGGTTGATTCACTCCCGCTCTCCGCCAGCTGCGGGGATGCGTTTATGAACGAATTTTCTTGTCGTTTAGTCGTGCTGCTCACCTTACTTAGATTCCTGTTAACGTGCCGTTATTTTAGTGTTGTGTTCGCCAAGTAAAAACAAAGACCTTAAGTCAGCAATAAGTGTACATTTAAAGTTTAAGTTGTTTTTCCGACTTGTAATAACAAAACATTAAATAAAAGGAAACCCTTTAATAAATAAACAATATTCGGTGTGTTTCGATTAAGCGTTCCTGTGCTGTGTCCGCCCCGTGTTGTAGACCAACCTTTATTCCTACCGTAGATGGATAATTCGCGCCGGAGCCGTTTAGTGCATGATGGAGGAGGAAGTGAAAATAGCACCCGTGCTGGTACATTACTTCCTACCCCACAGTTCCACCAAGGAACATACTCACCTATAGCCAAACTCCACGTGCCCACAGACGTGTCTCCGCAGTCCACTTGCTCACCTGACAAAAGGTAACATTCATCCTGGAGTCAACAACCCCACGTATCCACAGATACATGGGCCACAAGTTCCGAACAAGTTTCCCACGCCTGCATGGCGATCGAAGGACATGACCCAGCATAGAGATTGTGTATCGATACATCAACTGGATAAACACAAAACGGTTGGCACAGCTGTGCCAGATGTCGACAAACATTACATCCCCGGCGATAAGCGAATTGCCGGAAAACCAATCCGTCGACAAAAACCTTTGTCCCTGCCTCAATCCACTTCGCCTAACAAAGGCCATTGCGGAGCAACAGCAATAAACGAAAACGCTGTTCACATAGACCAAAGTAAACATGATGATTACCATTATCCCAGGATCGCATAAAATAAGCCACACACGATTGTTTGCATAAGTCACGCAACAGAAGTGTGAAAATTCTGATGATCACAGAATGATCTACAGCAAACAGACAGCAACCTCCGCGTCTGTATGTGTGAGCGCGATCTTCCCTGGTGGAGAGATTCTCGATTGGGAGAAAGTCACCACCAGCGAAAGGGAAAAGAAAACTATGGAGTGAATAGAATCACCCCGAAAGAAGTAACAACAGTTGAGATAGAGAATCTCTAGGAGGAGGTTTAATTGGATGTAGGTGGAGTTAGAACCGAGTTACCGTGAGACTTACTTGTTGATAGTGCCGTCGCGAATTTGTTTGGTGGTGTAAAAGTAACAGTGACGAACGACTTGCGGTTTTACAAAGGATCCTCGCTAAGGCCAAACGAAATTTGCGTTACGGAATTGCGTTGTGTTTTTTGTTGAACAATTAAATTAAGTGCTGTTAAAAGGTTAAGACGATTCGAGGTGACGAGGAAGTTTGTGGTTTCCCTTTGGTACACCCCCCGAACGATAATTACAAGTGAGGAGAATAAACACTGTGCACTAGACGATTATGGCGCAAGACTACTGACCTTGCCCGGAAAAACAAATTATCGTGGAAAATGTAACAAGCCTCAGGACTTGCTAAATAAGGCCAAGACCAGTTCCCGGTTGTAGTGCCGATGATGATGACTAGACGATTAAGTAAGAGACAAACGAATTAATAAAACATAAAGGTCAAGGCCAAATAACTCAGTTTCGTGTTTCATTTGTGTGTTGCATTCGCTCCGTGTTCCAGGTTGTTCTCTTTGTGTGTGTGGACAGTGTTCGGCGGAACACTTCAGAGACATCGACTAAAACATCCGCCAAAGTGAGAAAACGAATTCCGAAGGTAAACTGGTTTCTCATTCGCCACTCCGGGGGGCCTATGTCGGGGGGAACTTCATACAATGATTTTGATAAATAAACGAACTTTAAGAAACTCGTCATCGCGTAATCGGGTTCGTTCTCGAAACTCTGTCGACGACCGACTGATAAGGCGATTGGTTTTACCAATACGAATGTAAACGCCTTCCACCAATATTTGCAAACAACGAAACTTGATATCCTTACCCTAACTTAGACCCAGGTCGATCGTGAATTGATTCGACATGTCTTCTTTGCTCAGGATACAACTTACGTTCGAAATTCCGTTTTAATGATAGAGAATTTAATTTCTCGTAGCTAAAACTTCACGTTCGTAGGCATATCATACATTACTGCTTTCTTTACTATAGTATTACTATTTATTGGCCTGTAGGAACCCGAAAGTTCATGACCTCATCGACTCGACTCCGCCATTGTTCCCTGTCCTGTCCTTCCACATTCGACCATCCGATCCGATCTCGAAGTCCAACCTGACATTGTCCTCCCATCTCCGTCGCGGCCGTCTTGTCGGTCTCTTTCCCATTGGCTTGCCGTCAAGAATTCTATGTACGGTCCTATCATTGCCCATTCGCGCCACGTATCCGGCCCATCTTAATCTTCGCGACTCCATTACTCTCACTATTATAGATTTGGGGTATAGTTCTTCCAATTCGTGGTTGTGGAGATTCCTCCATTGTCCTGACTCCTCGTCATATTTGCCGCCGAAGATACCCCTCAGAACTTTATTCTCGAATACGCGGAATTTGTTTTATTCCCGTTTTGTGAGAGCCCATGTTTTGCATCCGTATAGAACTATCGGCATGATTATGGTTCTATAGACACGGAGCTTTATATTCTGTGATAGCAGTTTGGATTTCAGCAGTTTACTGACTGCATGCCAACTAGCTTTGCCGGAGTGTAGTCTTTTGTTAATTACCTTCGACATTTCGTTACTGCTTTCTTTACAGAAGGCCAAACTTGGATAAAACACATCCTTTAAGGAATGTGATGCTCTATCTGATTCCATCGATAAGATCTTGACCCTATACCCCCTCACTGAAATCGTTATTGCGGGTGATTTCAATGTGCATAACTCTCAGTGGCTTTGCCACTCCACAAAGACGATTAAAGGAATACTCTAGAACGCCCTCACATCTTCTTTCTTTCGTAGGCCTCCACTCAACAATCTGATCTACGCGCGAGTTTTTTTCCTTTCTTCTGCTGTTATAAAAAAGAGGTTTCCATCACTCGAAAGCAGTAATAAAATAATGTTAACATTTTAAAATGACGCGGTTATTACTACTTATAAAAAACTTCATAACATATTATAGCGAGCTTAGGGTTCGCTCGATTAATTATTTTTAATAAATAAGAGCCGTTAAATCGATTTTGAATTAATGTAACACTTTATTAGTCCGTTAATAAGAACCGTTACTTTTACCGTACACTTAACGATTTCTTGACATCGCTTCCGTACTTATCGCGTCTTTGACTGCTTACTTCCTACTCATTACTTATTTCCCGCTTGCTTCACTTTCTTACTTATTACTTATCTCCATGATCTGTGTGCGACGTATTTATACCGTTTCCTCATTCTAGTTCAGCGTTTCATTTCCTTCCGTTCCATTGCCTTGAATGTTCTATTGTTCATAGTCTCCAGTTTTCCAGTACTTTCTAGAATATTCTAGTACTGATTGTCATATGCGTCACATTATTGACTTATTTTCGGGCGTTCAGAAAATTTTCTCCGTTTAGTCGTCATGGAGTCAAGGTTTGGTGCAGATAATCATCGTTTTAAAGTAAGTGATCGTTTTCAAGCAGTCTTCGTTTTGAGTCAATAACTGAGAATCAATTCAAAATAGATAAAAACTTTAAAAATAAAACGTATAAGTTATGGCATTGTGGCGGTTCCGCCAAACCCCACTGTCTACTTACCGTAAAACCCCCATAACATTCAGCCAATTTCCTAACTTCTTCTAATGCAATCGCATTAGTACCTGAAAATGCTTCACGCATTATATAGATCAAATCTATAATCTTAAAGTCCTTGTAAAGAAAACTTACCTTTTCATGCATCTCTTCGCATACAATTTTCCGTAAGATTTCTTACTTTGCTTATCTGGCATTCCAAACCAATTCGGCACCTTCGGTACCAGACAAATTCCTGTAAACAAAATGATTCGGTTAGCATACAATGTAACCGTCATGATAGGGACCATAAATATTGCGCCGTTTATTTTCCAACTTCGCCATGTGTACGATAAATTTCTTTACGTACACATTGGCCGGCGACCTTTTTCTCCCAGCAATAAAATTCTCTAACTTGCACCACGTGCAAACAGAAGAACGCTGTTCCTACATAGGTTTCCTGCGATACCATAAACTATTCATATCGTTTGTGGTATCCGAAAGACATTTTTTTCATTTAATGAACGGCTGCTATTTATTTAGCTGACCCTCATTACTGAACGATGCATAAGCAAACCCATTAGCATCCGACGAGATTCGATTTGTTTACACACATCTCTTGGATGCCCATTATGCCTCTTCTTTGTATTCCACGTTCGTTCTAATGGTTTTGATCCTTGAAAAGAACCGACGTACACCCATACATGTGTGACATGATGATCTCCTCTAATATGATCCCGTTATCACTACAGTAAATGCATCCAAAAATTCTTTTGACAGCGACTTAATATCGCTGAGTCTCATCCCAACCACCGCTCGCGACAGTAGGTTTTTCTCCCGCACTCCGCAAACCGCGGAGATGCGTAATATACCTCGGGGTCGTGTCGAAGTGTTTGCAACCTCCATGTCGATTATTTTATTTGTGGCAGTCGTCGAAGATTGTGTTATTATTGATTTCATAAGTTGGCTTTCACGCAGTGCTGACGTAAAATTTTAGTATCAATAAGAAAAGGAAACGGAACAATAATCTATTAATTCAAACAAGTTATTCCAATAGTAGTGTTTCTCCTTGATTTCGAAATAAACTTAACTTAAACAAATCAGTGTGTTTCATTTGTACTATTTTTTCTGGTGACGACCATGTGTGCTTATCCTTTTTGGCTTTACTCCTGGTTGTGGACAAACGTGGCGTCGTTTCGCCGTTTCGTCCTTTTGTTCGTGGATGATTGCGGCGGAACTTTCTTATAGTAATTTGTGAGGACGAAGTAGAACACTGTGCCGTACGCCGGCACCACGACTTCGCCCCCACAGCATCATAACGCCAACATTCATTTATCAGATCAACTTACCTTATATGTCCAACAGCAACTTCCGTCGTTCCAGAGATCCATCTAGTTAATCGGATCGACTTACCTTCCACGCACAGCAGCAGTTTCGCCCACTCAGCGACACATCGATTCAATCGGATCAACTTACCTTCCACGCGCAGCAGCAGCTTTCGTCACATCAGCGAATTCAACCCCTCTTAGAATAGGTAGCTATCAATTGATAGTCAAAAATCAAATTAGTTCCAAGTTGAACTCCGGGAAATAAACTGTTCTCGAGCAATCAAATATTGTCCTTTTACTATTACTACTATTAATTGGCCTGTAGGAACCCGGAAGTTCATCACCTCACCGACTCGACTCCGCCATCGTACCCTGTCCTGTGCACTCTCCTTCCACGCTTGACCAGCCGATCCGATCTCCTTAAGGTCAAACCTAACATTGTCCTCCCATCTCCGTCGCGGCCATCCTGCCCGTCTCTTTCCCATTGGTCTACCGTCAAGAATTCTACGCCCGGTCCTGTCGTTGCCCATTCGCGCCATATGTCCGGCCCATTTTAATCTTCGCGACCTGAGTACTCTCACTATTGTAGGTTTGCGGTATAGCTCTTCCAATTCGTGGTTGTGGAGTTTCCTCCATTGTCCTGCCTCCTTGACATATTTACCCCCAAAGATACCCCTTCGAACTTTATTCTCGAATATGCGGAATTTGTTTTCTTCCCGTTTTGTGAGCCCATGTTTCGCATCCGTATAGAGCAATCGGCATGTTTATGGTTCTATAGACACGGAGCTTTATGTTAGGTCTTTTTACTATATTAACAAATAAAATATTTAAACTTATACAGAATCTAACTCTTAACGGGTTCGCAACGGATATTACAATATTTCCACACAACCGACGAGGGCCATTCCAACATATACTTAGGATTAATGATATTGGAGTTGCACAACAGATGTGCAGGGATAAGGCGACAGATGGATTGTCATCAGCAATCCCGGCCAAACAATTTTTATGGAATGCATACGAATGTAAATCTCTCCTATTGCGGTCAAACATTTGACAAATTCTATGAAGAACACTCTGATCATTCGCAACGAAAACTTTTATTTTTTAACAAATGTGGTCAATGGATCTTTGTCGCATTCCGACACAATCACCTCACACGCTTCGTTGAGCATATCGTACAAAATAGATTTGAAATGCTTCAAGAATCCTCTCTCCGAATTACTATGGTTACATAACACGACTGACACATTCCTATGTTGGGCGTCTAAGACTTCGTGATGTCCCATCTCTCCCGTGATATACAAATCCGCTGTGACGCCCTTTAAAATTGAACCTCCTGAGCCGGCACAAATAGCTGCTGTTTTGATAAGACTGTCCATCGTCTGATTCACACCAACACTCACATGCACGTCCAAGCCGATGTGTTTCTGTACCAGGCCAATTGCTGTTGCAAGTGTTAAGTCCGCCTTAGTTGTTATAATCCTTCCTGGCCCACAGTAGGTAATTGGATCGATCTGTCAATTCACACAGAAACAATCATTCATTTCACCACTGGGTGTAGGGATTGAGGAAGTTTGGGCTCATTACCTTTATGGGCTTGCATTCGATAGCAGGAAGAGCAGACGCCAGCCATTCGTTTACTCCATTTCTGCTGCAATCCCATGCAGTATGTGGGGAGTACACTGCGATTCCTCTAGACAAGCATATGGACACGATTTTCTCCTTCCAATTGCTAGTACAGAATTCTCTTAGTACGATGGCATTACCAGTTAGGCATAGTTACCTTTGGGTGATGCGTTTTAGTGGTGCAAATATTGGAGGATGATATGAGATTATCAAGTCAATGTTTTTAGAGATGGCCTCCTCCAGATTTTTTAGTGTCAAATCGTTTGTAAGAAAAATCTTCCGAATCGGCCTACAAGGAGATAGACGTATAAATCCGTTGCTGTTGATGGTCTCAAAAATAAAAGAAAAGAGATATCCTAGACGTACAAACTGACCTTTGGATGTAAGGTTCTATCAACAATCCTACGTTGTCCCAACTCTCCGCTATGGACACCGGAGCAAAATGTTCTAGTTTTTCAATGACCTGCTCCAAGGGGATTCCAGACTTATCACCATCCATTATTAGTCTTTTGCAAGTAGATAATTTAATGTGATGCAAAATACGTTGATTGTGTTTTATTAAACTCTTTAACATTTAACACATGAAATAACCTGACTACTGTAATTAAAACCACATGATGCCGGCGCAGAGAGTGCGTTCTATTGAAGTGACATCGGATTCATCATATGTTCGGTAAATGGTATAAAACTGACCTTTAAATGTGTATTACTCTCTTCTAGGCGCGTAACCCAGGGATCGCAAATTCAGAATAATTTTTTTAGTAGGGGAAATAAATTATAACATCAACAAAAATCTTATAACAGTAAATAAAATATTGACGAAAGGCTAAATAATTCTAAAACAAATAAATGTTGCCGTCTAGCTTATGTAGTATGGCTCAGGCAATATCTGCAGTGTTCGACCATATAACTGACCATAGATCAGTTGTTGTGCCTTGGTAATGGTGGATATAAAAAATGCCTCGACGAAATGGATGTCCATAAGACCTCCATCCAAAGCAGTAGCTAATTCTGAGTAGTAAACACTCCCAACCTATTTCTTGATATTCACAGAATATCCGAATACAAATGGGAGGTACTACGATTAGACCACAGGACACGATGAAATATCTTGGGATCATCTATACCCCAAAAATGAATTTCATCAAACATATGACCCACATTCTTCAAAGGGGCCTCGGTCGGTCTAAGCAACTGCACAACATCTTGAAGTGGAGCAATAAAGTTGACACCAAAGTTAAGCTTCTCTGCTATAAGCAGCTAATCCGATCTGGAATATCATACGCCTTTCCCATATGGTCCTGCATATCTTCGGCCCAAATGGAAAGACTTCGAGTTTTCGAAAGAAAACTCCTCAAAAGATGCATCGACCACTTTAGAAGGCCTGGCGGTCGCCATTACCCGAACTCTCGCCTATACGAAGGTACCTCCATTATCCCTATCGACGAGTACTTGCTACAATTAGCATATAAGTACATCGAAAGCATTCAGAACAGCGAGAACCCACTTCTACGGGAGTCTTGCGTTCTTGACCCCTCTCTTTTTCGATCTCTTCGGATCAGACCACCACAATTTCTTCTTCAGTACAAAACTGCGCCCGGTGAAATACCACCCCATCAAGCTTTAGGCTCCGTGAAATGGTCGGGAGAAATCCCTGGCCATCTTTCGGGGCATGGCTGATGGACCGGTTCAAGAAAAGGTTGGTTAGGTGGTAGTCGGTCCCAAGGTGAGATACCATCCCGTCACGCTGTACATTCCGCGATATCGCCGAGAGAAATCTTCGACGGTGTTTCAGATGTGTGGCTAATGGCCCGGACTGACACGGAGATGAGTCATGATGGTACCTTTTGATATAAAAAATGCCGAAGGTAAACTAGTCTCCCATTCGGATCTCCGGGGAGGACTATGTCGGGGGGAACATCATGCAGATATCATGATAAATAATGGAACTTTAAGAGGTTCGTCATCGCATAACCGGACTCGCTCTCGAGGCTCTGCCCACGCTCGACTGGTGACGGCATTTTGTAACATCAGGAGCATCGGTTTCACCAATACGAATGTAAACGCCGTCCACCAATATTTGCAAACAACGAAACCTGATATCCTTGCCCTAACTGAGATCCAGGTCGGAGTCTGCGTCTTCGTGCGGTCCGATATGGCTTGCCAGAGGATAGAGGCGTTGGAACCCAATAATATGGTCATCATATGGTTGCGGGTCGTGCTGAGGAATTCCGTTAAATTTCTTTGTTGTCTTTACCGCTCCCCGAATGACGATTGACCAGCGACATTTTTCGAACATCTTTCACATACCGTCGACTGGATACAGATCAACCACCCAGCTTCTGAAATTGTTGTCGTTTGCGATTTTAGTGTGCACAATTTCGGCTGGTTGTTACATTCTAATAGAACCGACGGGGCTGAGAGGCTGGCGGAGATGTTTGCTGTTAGCCACAACTTGACTCAACTCGTGGGGGAGCCAACGCGAATGAACACCCTGGATCTGTTTTTGAGATCTGAACCGAGTATTTATACCGTAGAGGTTTCTGCGCCACTGGGAAACTCAGATCACTGCTTGGTATCTGTCGCGCAAGCACTTGCATATCAAGCGAATAACCGGCCTAGGCAGCTTCGCCATGCATGGAAGTATGGGGCTGCTAACTGGGACGATTTGCGAGATTTCTTCGCATCCTTTCCATGGTCCGAGGTGTGCTTCGGAAACTCCGATGTTAACACTCGCGCGGAGTCGGTATCAGAGATTATTCTTCTGGGGATGGAGATGTATATTCCACATTCCAACAAACAAAGTTTGTCTGATAAACCTTGGTTTGATAAAAAATGCGAGCAAATTACAGCGGCAAAAAATAGAGCTTCTAAGCAATGGCGCTCCAATCCCACCGATGTTAACAGAACGAATTTTGTTAGAATCAGAAACGCGTGCAACCAGGCGATTGATACCGCGAAGAAATAATAAGCTCCTTCGGTGCCCAACTGGTTCGCGCTAAGTAGTAACGTCGCTTCCTGCTCATTCCCTCTGTTGGTGACAGACAGCGGGACGGTAGTCACGAATTCAAAGGACAAAACTAACGTGTTCGCGAATTTATTTTCCGCGAATTCAAACCTTGATTCCGGCCTTTTGGAGCCACCTGTGATCTCGCCGGTACGGTCTTCGATGCGGGATGTGAGATTTCGTCCGCGCACTATTCAACGCATTCTACGTGAACTGGATTGTAGGAAGGCAACCGGCCCGGACGGAATACCAGCAATAGTCCTCAAGAACTGTGCTCCAGAACTATCGCCGGTTCTTGGCAGACTCTTCCGCTTATCTTAGGCACGGAGGGCCTTTCCTGCCTGTTGGATAATCGCTCGAGTTCAGCCAATCCCAAAGACGGGGAAAAAGTGCCTCCCACAAAATTACCGTCCGATAGCATTACTGTCTATTTTATCTAAGGTAATGGAAAAAGTCATCAATACAGAGTTAGTTAAGTATTTGAAGTGCAACAGACTTCCCAATGATGGTCAAAACGGATTCCGTGGCAGGCGGTCCACGGGAGACCTTTTGACACTTATAACTGATATATGGACATCTGCGATTGAGCGGCATGGTGAGTCAAGGGCGGTCGCATTAGATATCTCCAAGGCTTTTGACCGTGTCTGACTTCTTCTCCTGTATAAATCCCAAATTATACTGGCGCTCGAATATTGCTCTCATGTTTGGAGCTCTGCTCCTAAGCATACCCTCGATCTACTTGAGAGCATACAAAGACGGGCGATCCGCCTGATCGGGGACTCGGCGCCAACGTCGAGACTACAGTCACTATCACATCGAAGGCGCGTAGTCGACATCTGTCTGTTTTACAGCTATTATAGTACTGTTCTTCGGAGATTCGTGGTATTGTTCCGCGCAATTCGGCTTATATGCGCTCCACAAGACAATCCGACGGATCGCACGAGCGGGGAAGCTGTGGAACTCCCTTCCCACGCGAGTGCTCCCGGAGCGTTACAACCTTCAACTGTTCGAAAAGAACTGCAACCGTTATTTGGTGGCATCTTAGGGCGCCCACTCGGCGCTATAGATTCGCCTCTTCCGAACTTCTTCTCCTGTATAAATCCCAAATTAGACCCGCGCTCGAATATTGCTCTCATGTTTGGAGCTCGGCTCCTAAGCATACCCTCGATCTACTTGAGAGCATACAGAGACGAGCGATCCGCCTGATCGATGACACGGCGTTAACATCGGGACTACAGTCGCTGTCACTTCAAAGGCGCGTAGCCGAACTCTGTCTGTTTTACAGATATTATCACGGGTACTGTTCTTCGGAGATTCATGGTATTGTTCCACGCAATTCGGTTTATATGCGTTCAACAAGACAATCCGACGGATCGCACCAGTTTGCGGTTCATCTCCCGACGGCGCGAACATCCCAGTATCAGAACTCGTTCTGTTACAGAGCGGTGAAGCTGTGGAACTCTCTTCCTGCACGAGTGTTGCCGGAGCGTTACAACCTGCAACTGTTCAAGAGAAGCTGCAACCGTTTTCTTTTGGGCATCTCGGGGCGCCTTAACGGCGCTATATGTTCGCCTCTCCCGAGAGAAGTCTTACAAAAAAAAATGCATCATCATTATCACCGGCACTACAACCGGGATCTGGTCTTGGCCTTATTTAACAAATCTCACCACCGGCCCCGATTTCGACCCGATGTCATCCAGTTTGGCACTCCCTGGCTCTGTCACGCTGTCTCCTTCCATACATCCTGCCACAAAGTACTTTCCGGGCAGACTCCTCTTCGCTCATTCAAGCTAGGTGTCCCGCTCACCGGAGTTTACCGAGCTTGATTTTTCTTACGACATAAGCTTCGGGGTAGATCGCGTACTACTCATGGTTGTAGCGTCTCCGGAAACGTCCCCCCTCACATACGGAGACAACAGTTCTGCTTAAGACCTTTCTCTCGAACGCGGCTAAGAGTTCAGAATGCCTTTTATTAAGCACCCAGGTCTCGGATCCATACATGAGTACTGGTAAGACCATGGTCTTGTACAGTAGTATCTTCGATGTTCTGGATAAATTTCGGGATTTAAAGAGCCTTGATATACCATAGTACCCTTTGTTGGATTTGATCCCCCGTTCGTGTATTTCTTCTTCCATATTGTTATCGGCTGATACTATTGACCGAAGGTAGTTAAAGGATTGCACTACTTTAAATTCGTGCTCCGCTACCCTGATAGTTTGACCAACGTTAGGTCTTCTCTTCGCAGAAGTTGCCGCCATGTACTTAGTTTTCCCCTCATTAATGTGCAGCCCCAGTTTTCGTGCCGCCTGCTCGATCTGGGTGAAGGAGTCCTGTACAGCCGAATCGGATCTACCGATGATGTCGATGTCATATGCGCAGGCAAGTATCTGGCCGGATTTGGTGTCAATAATCCCTCTAGTTGTAACGCCAGAGTCACATATTGCTTTCTCCAAAGCCAGGTTGAAGAGGAGGCAGGTCAGACCGTCCCCTTGTCGGAGTCCATTAAGTATGGTTATTGGTTTGGACAGCAATCCCGATATTTTTACTTGACTAGTTACGTTGGTCATTGTCAACCTACAAAGTTGTATCAATTTGTTTGGAATGCCGAACTCTCTCATGGCATTATATAGTTCTACTCTGGTTATGCTGTCGTAGGCGGCCTTCAATTCTATGAATAGATGATATTATGGGATCTTAAATTCCAGACATTTTTCTATCGGTGGAAATTTGGTCAATCGCTGATTTGCCTGGGATGAAGCCACACTGATATTGACTAATGATGACTTTACCGTATAGGGCTATCCGATCTTGTAGGATAGAGGAGAGTATATTATAGGCGCTACTCAGTAATGTTATACCCCTATAGTTGCCGCACACTGTGATATCTCCCTTCTTATGTATGGGGGAAATTATTCCATGACGCCAATCTTCCGGGACCTCCCCGTACGTGCACCACGATCTCATGAATTGCGTGATGTAACGCTGTCCCTCCTTGTTTGATCAGCTCAGCTGGTATGCCATCAGCTCCGGGGGCTTTATTTGATTTGAGCTGTCTTACGACTTTTAATGTTTCCTCAATGCTTGGTGACAGCAACATTTGGTCTTGATTTTGCATTGGTGGAGCCTTCAATTCTTCTGTGAGCTGACTGTTTAGTAATTCATTGAACTGCACTTCCCATCGCTCCCGAATGCCTTCAGGATCGGTGACCAGCTTACCTTCTCTATCCTTGCATTAAGTGCAGCGTAGTGTGTATCGCATCATACTGTGGATTATTTGGTAGAACTTCCGCGCATGGTGTGGAACTCGCTCTCTACTTTTCTCTATTTCACAGACAAGTTTTTTTTTTCCTAGCACTTTTCTTTTGTCTGTGGAATATTTTTTTCTGATCTTCTGAGCTCTTTGTATTTCTCCTCGCGTACTACGTCCTATGAGACTGCTGCATTGCCCGATATGGAGCATTCTTACGTTCAGTCGCTAGTTTGCACTCATCATCAAACCAGTCGCCCCGATATCTACGACTACTTCCTAATATGAAGTTGGCAATACTAATGACAGTATTCTTAAGGCGTGCCCATTGCACTTTTACGCCCGCTTCCTGGCCCCAGGACTTACTCTCCCTCCATCGAGCTCTTCGTTGGCGAGTCTTAACGGATGACCAAAAGTGTGGCTGGTGTTCTCATTGCGTAAGGCAGCCATGCTGATCCGAACCTGATCCGCGGATGCAATTCGTCTCCGTAAGGCAATCCGCGCTCGGAAAACTGTACCAACAAGATAGTGATCCAAGTCGACGTTGGCACCCCGATACGTTCGTACCGTCATCAGGCTCGAGATCAATATGGTTGCGAGTGGATCCATCAGGTGATACCCAGGTGGTTTTGTGGATCTCTTTACGCGGAAACCTGGGACTCGCAACGACCAAGTTTTTTTATGCTGCCAGTTCGATGACTCGTAGTCCATTGTCATTAGCGTTTTCATACATGGGTACCTGCGTAGTGCCTGAAAACCGGCTCTCGACCTATTTTCGCATTCAAATCACCATGAACGATTTTCACATCGTATCTTGGGCAGGCATTGAGGGCCCGTTCGATGTTCTCGTAGTATTCTTCCTTTTCGTCGTCAGGGGATTCCTCTGTAGGTCCGTAAACGTTTATGTGGCTTATGTTCTCAAACTTGCCTCGCACGCGAAGAGTACATAGCCTTTCGTTTATTGCATTAAAGCCGATAATGGCAGGCTTCAGTTTTTGACTGACTAGAAAGCCTACCCCAGGGACATGGTGTTTTGCATGACTGCTGAAATAAATGTCATACTTGTTTCTTTGAATAACACCACTCTTCGTCCTTCTTATTTCTTGCAATGTTTTTATGTCAGCCTTATATTCGGACAGGGCATCAGCTAGCTGCTGTGCAGCTCGCCCTCTGTATAGTGAGCGGACGTTCCATGAAAAAGTTCTTAAATCTTTTACCCATTTTCGTTTCCGTGGTCGTCGGCGTGTATCCGGTCCATATCCGAGGCTTGTTAAATTTTCCATAATAGTTCGTTTTTACGGGCAAGGTTGTTAGCCCTGCGCCAACCTTTCTCGGGATGTTGCTGCATGCATTGGTTCACTACTTGGCGGGTGCCAAAGTAGCTCTCCAGGGGTGTCACGTGGAGACTGCATGTCAACTTGAATTGAACAGGGATAAGGATCGTCCTGGCCTTCGCCGGGTTGAACGCAATCAGATACTTTGCCCTTTATATTCGCTCCCATCCCCCCATTTTTTATTATTGCCAAGTAGTTTTTATATAAATTTTCATAAAGTAGTTTATGCAAATTTACTACTTGGCCCAATTACAAATGGAGAGGTAGAGAGGGGAATTTTGTGGGTATTTGGGGGTTTTGGGTGAGGCCTTGGACGTGACGTCCGTAACAATTTTTCGGAACAGACGTGTCCCAGATATACTACTTCATTTTGTAGGAACTTACATTTCTCCGGTTGCAGTTCGAGGTTGTGGTATCTCGTCTGGTCGAATACCTTCGGAGTTTGTCATTATGGTGTTCTAGGTTTTTCCCATATATTACCACGTCATCCAGATAAACAAAGCATTCGATACCTTGCAACCCGGTTAGGACATGGTTCATGAGTCTCTGAAAGGTAGCCAGTGCTCCCTTTAGACTGAATGGCATATGTTTGAACTCATAATGCCCATATTTTGTGCTGAACGCTGTCTTATCCCGATCCTTCTGAACCACTAAGACTTGGTGGTAGCCATTGGCTAAATCGAGCGTGGAAAAGTAGCATAAGTGATCGAGTTGGTCCAAAATGTCCTCTATCCAAGGGTTGGTTTTGTCGTTCAGTTTCATGAAGTCAACCACAACTCTTCGTCGGGCATTTCCATCGGGGTCTGCTTTCTTAGGAACTACTAAGAGTGGTGAGTTCCACGGACTTTTGCTTGGTTGAATGATATCATTCTCCAGCATATCCCGTACTTATCACCTGTTTCTTGCACTCAGACAGACGCTACATTCGTTGGTTTATGGGCGCTGAGTCCTGCACCACCAGTATCTCGTGTGCTATGGCACTGGTATACGTCAGGAGGTCACCTTCGGGGTGGAAAATATCGTTGAACTCCTCGCATATTTCCACTATAGATTGAGATGCTTGAGTACTTAGTTTTCTCCTAAGTAGAGTTCCTCATGTAGTTGTATCGACCTTGAATCTTTTCGTGATTCAATCGGTGATGCATCCTCCGGGAATAGATGGCGGATGTTTTGGAGGTGTTCCCCCTCTGAAGGATTTTTATCCGAATTAATTCCCGCTGACGTACTTCCTGATCCTTCGGTAAGAATGTTCTCCCGATTTTCCAGCGGAAAGATGGAAAATTCTTTTGTTGAGTGGAACTCTACCTTGATCCGGCCGATGGGGTGTGGGTAATTCATGATATTGATTGCCTCTATTTGGGCATTCTTTGCCTTTCCCAAAATACAATTAGGCAGAAATATTTATGATTGTACTTCTTTAGGCACCAGAATTACCCCTTCCCGGATTTGTGTGGGAAGTCCAATCATAGTTCGTGAGCGTCCCGGTAATATGGCTGGTTCGTTCAGAAAAATATCTGATCCAAGGATTTTGATGGCGTACCACCAATGCTTCCTTCTCTTTGTCGTCCTTCGGCTTTTGGTATCTTGTTTTGATGTTGGGGTAACTGGGGCCCGACAAGTTTTCGAAGGCCGTTCTCCTGTGTGGCCAGAGTTTCCGGTTGACTACCGAGTGCGGTCTGGATCTCTTTGAATCCATTTGGTGCGGTTTCGCGGTCGGCTACCGTATGCCCTGATCTCCCCCTCCTATCATTTGCAAATTTAATGGAGAAACTTGCCGGATTTATACTTGTTTGGGGAAATTCCAAACAGTTTCCCGGTTCAATAACGTTGCAATTCTTAGCTAAAAGATCGTTTCCCAACAAACCATCGGCAGACAACCCTGACAAGGAATCTACCACTTGAAAGCTAAAGGGGATTTCCTGTTGTAATTTGAATATCCTCTGGCAGTTGCCTTTAGACCTGCCCTTGCCAAAAAGCGTTTGAAGGGTAGGATGAACACTCCTCGGATGGGGGAAGAGTTAGTAGTATGATTGAGGGGGTGATCGCGTAAGATGGTGAACATGGGAGGAAACAGTTCCAGGTTATGAATACTAGGAATTAAGAAAACTTTAATGTCATTCGACACTTTCTGGGGGGAATTTTACTAATAGTTTCTGAAGACTGGGAACGGACCAATGGCGCAAGGCAAATAACCTTGCCAAAAACAAATTATTATGGACAATTTAACAAGTCTCGGATAAGGACCGGTGGAGAGACTTGCTAAATAAGGATAAGACCGGATCCCGGTTAGTGCCGATGATGATGATGATGGGAACGTCATCATCATCGGCACTCACCATGTCTTTTTAACCTTGTCCTCGAGTATGCGATCAAAAAGGTACAAGATGACCGGATCATCCCTGAACGGGGTCACACAAGTGCTCGCATATGCGGATGACATCGTTTTGGGTGAAATCATCATGCAAACGGCAGAAGAGGTGGGCCTAGAAATAAATGAAGACAAAACAAAATACATGATTATGGCGAAAGTAGGTGGACCTCAGGGAACACACATAAACGTCAGAGGCAAGATATTTGAAAAAGTTAAAGAATTTAATTATCTGGGAATAATACTGACGGCCAGGAACGAAATGTCGAAAGAAATTAACAAAAGACTACATTCCGGCAACGCTAGTTGGCATGCAGTCAGTAAACTGTTGAAATCCAATATGCTATCACGTAATATAAAGCTCCATGTCTATAGAACCATAATCATGCCGATTGTTCTATACGGATGTGAAACAAGGGCTCTCACAAAACGGGAAGAAAACAAATTCCGCGTATTCGAGAATAAAGTCCTAAGGGGTATCTTTGGCGGCAAACATGACGAGGAGCCAGGACAATGGAGGAAACACCACAAACACGAATTGGAAAAGCTATACCGCAAACCTACAATAGTGAGAGTAATCAAATCGCGAAGATTAAGATGGGCCGGACACGTGGCGCGAATGGGCAACGATAGGACCGTGCATAGAATTCTTGACGGTAAGCTAACGGGAGAGACCGAATGGACGGCCGCGACGGAGATGGGAGGACAATGTTAGGTTTGACCCCGAGGAGATCGGATCGGATGGTCGAACGTGGAAGGAGAGCGCACAGGACAGGGAACAATGGCGGAGTCCAGTCGGTGAGGCCATGAACTTCCGGGTTCCTACATGCCAATAAATAATAATGATTAATAATTATCTGTTCCCAAACCACAAGCGGTGGTTCCAGGGAAAGAGCTGCAGATGAGGAAGTCATCGCGGAAACCGAGGCGTATTTCGAAGAATTGGACGTTTCGTAGTACAGAAGGTGCATCGAAATGTTGGAAAATCGCCCTCGAATTGTATTGAGGAATAAATATAACTTTGCCCAAAAATCGCTTGTTTTCATTAAAAATCCCGGGACCTTTTAGCCTATGTAGTACAGGGTGGGGCGGAAGTAAAAGTATGTCATAATGTGAATGTGTCTAATGTCATTGTGGTTTGAGTTTTGTGTTTCAGACAGATAGGGAATTATTGTTAGATAGAGACTGATTATTATTTACACTTTCAAATAAACTTTCCGTGAAAACATAATCCAATTTTTTCGTTTCTATCAAAATGGCGAAGTGACATTAACATACTTTTGCACCACTCTGTTTGAACGAGACTGAATTCCGTACTTAAATGTAACATGTGTAATTTCATCATCATCATCATCGGCACTACAACCGGGAGCCGGTCTTGGCCTTATTTAGCAAGTCCAGAGGCTTGTTAAATTTTCCATAATGATTTTTTTTTCCGGGAAAGGTTATTAGTCTTGCGTCAGAGGTAATGTACCTGCGACAAATTTCAATCCGCTTATTTTAACACAAAATTGTTATTGAAAAACCTGATATCTGCAACATTTTGGAATCAAAACTACAAAGGAAAAGAATGTTGGCCCATGTTTTCCTCGCACCACATAAAAGTTTTCACACATTTTCTTTTTAAACACAAAATTATATTTATTATTTATTCATTTTGTCATACAATTTTCCATAGAATTATTTATAAGTTATACACAATCAAGATGCTTTGGTTATTGCTGTATGCGTATATTTTTCATTTGCATTAAATAAAAATTACTTAATTTGTTCTTTGTTAAACATTAATTTTAATCGATAAGTAATTAAGTAATTATTTCGTGTTCTTTAATTTATATTTATATTTTCTCTATTTGTTTACATGTGTCTCTAGTCGTAACATGGTATTATATATATATAACTACAACTACAACTACAACTGTAAATCTACATTTATATTTGATTTGTTTTTATTTTCTTTTTTATTCTTTAAACTAATTTTGACTCTCCTTAAGTACATAAACAATTAAAAACAACAAAAAAGTACAAAAAATCACAATAATATAGGTAAACTTAATTAACATAAAATACATTTATTAATTTTAAGGAGAGAGGACAATGACTAAACGATAATTATATTAAGATTACATATGATATTTCATTTAAGTACTTTTCAATAGCAACATATTTAATTACAAATATATATTCATATATTGTCTTACAATTTATAATAAATATTTTATAATTAAAATTTTATACTCAGCCCGATAAACAATTCGCTTACCGCCTAAGACTAAATCTACAATAAGCCACAAATCGGTATTAACTGGCATCCAACTCAGGATGTGATATTTGTAGCCATTGCCACCTAAGGTTAAGCACTGACAAATATTTATATTCATAGATATTAGATACATGGAGTAATGCACAAGCAGAAGGCATAGACGTTTCTGATGAGATACGCCGGGAAGCTTTTAATAAATAATCGAAAACTTATTGATGCTAAATCTCTACTCGAATTTCACGTATAGCGTTCTAAGGTTTCGCACGGTGCACAGACTATCATTGAAGTCGTATTTGAATTTTTCGGTTTGTTTAATCTAATTTTGATTTTGTTTATTTATATATAACATAGATGTGGAATGAAATCGGGCTTGTTTGAAAACCACCGCAGTTAAATGGAGCAAATAAAAATGGAGCGAGTTATTCTAAGGTAGGTAATAAATATTCACAAGTTGTGAAGATTCTTAGATATATATCTTTAAGGTTATTACAATTGCTTTTAATTCTATTGTAAATGAATACAGAACGCTCTACTTCGCGCATCCTTTCGGATGATCAGTATGAAGCTAGATTTCCATAGAATCTGTTTTGGTGTAAATTGGATCGTTATATAAAAAATGGTTTCTTAGTTATTTATTATCATTTGTTTTTTATTTAAGTTGTCGAATCTTACTTTGGGCTAAATGATTTGGTTTCGTAACTTTGTTTTTGGTCAAAGAACTTTAGGGTCCGAAGGAGTCTACAAACATTTTTCCGACGATGGGAAGTACATTTATATTTTTGTTTTATTGTTCTTTTTACAAATAGTTGTTTTTAATTTAGAGAGTTTTGCCGAGAGGTTTTCTCCCCATTTTCTACGTGATAGGTAAACCTTAGTCACTTTTTTATATTAGTGTTACAACATTTCGATGCCCTTTTTTATATTTTTATGTTATGGAATATTTAGATATTAATGTTTTTAAAAAATGGAATTTCTGGTACAGCTTGCATTTACACAAATTTTTGTAACTTAGGGTAGACGAGAGTTACATCCTTGTTTTATCTAGCTTTAGTCTTTAGTTATAAAATTCATGTTTAAGAGCAGCGTCATCATTTTTTTTTATATAAATAAACATTCTAAAATAAATGGCTTCCAAGTCATTGCCTTTTTATAAATACGCCTTAAGCTTCCAAATTTACGAAGAACCAAGAGTTAGTTATAAAAGGAGTAAACGTTGCTTCGTGGGCTTTACACGAAATCATCATCATCATCATCGGCACTACAAGCGGGATCCGGTCTTGGCCTTATTTAACAAGTCGAAGGCTTGTTAAATTTTCCGTAATTGGTTTTTAGCCTTACGTCACTTTACACGAAATACTATTTTATTAAATAAAAAAAAACACGAAATACTATTTTATAAATCGGTTTTCTATACTTGATAAGATTGGTTTTTATATAATTTTTGTTATAAGTCAGTGTAATTTATTAGTTGACGCAAGACTAATAACTTTGCCGGAAAAACAAATTATTATGGAAAATTTAACAAGCCTCGGGACTTGCTAAATAAGACCAAGACCGGATCCCGGTTGTAGTGCCGATGATGATGATCATGAATTTATTAGTGTTGGCGATCTTCTATTTAAAAATCTGTACTGGGTTAAAGCAAAGTCCTTATAAACAGCTTTAATGTAATACAATTAATTGTATCTTGCTTTTTTAAATGGGTCAGATGATAAACTTTTTTTTAATATATCATTATATTATAACCATACCTTCAATTTGTTAAATTTAGAGGTTAAACATCTATTTTTGAGAGTTCACATGTTGGAAAATCAGACGTGAACCTAAAAGTTTTACTTTGAAAGCAAAAAGATAATAGCTCCTAATTTTTAGAAATTGGAAAGATGCGAATAATTTAAAGTTATGGTTGTGGTTCGATCAAGTCATGAAAGGGTTATACTTCTGGTTTTGAGGGTTCACATGATGGAAATCAGGTGTGAAACAAAATCAATTTGACCTCGAAAACAAAGCAAGACCACATAGAAGCTCCTGTTTTATATAGGGTTGAAAAATGTTTCATTTTGAATAATCGTGGTATTATATCAAACCATCATGGTGTGTACTTCATGTTTTTGAAAATTTACATGGTGGAAAACCAGGTTCGAACTAAGTAGTTTTACCTTAAAAACAAGATGATAAAGCAAAGTTACACCTGATTTCCAGAAAGTTGTTTAACAGATGGTTACTTTTTAAATAAATCATGGTATTTTGATCAAGACTTGAAAGGTATATATTTCTGCTTTTGACAGTTCAAACATTGGAAAACCAAGCATGAACCTAAAACAGGTTTACCTTCAAAATAAGAGAGGACCAAATGGTAGCTCCTGATTTCTAGGATATTGAGAGATGTTTCATTATTAAAGTAATCGTTGTAATATAATAATAATAAATTGTGGCCCTTCGTTTTTTTTTTGCTGGTTTTTGAAGCGAAATAATAGACATAATTCAAACGGAAAATGTACATACAAACATTTACCACTCTTTTCATCCTCTATCACGTCGTAATTCTTACCCCAAAAGAATTACAAAATTCTCTTAACGAGGACCATGCATATTTTCACACACATTTTTAGGTACAATGACCCTTCCCAGCAAATATGCCTATTATATACTTGTGCACCTGACGATTCACTGGAAGGAGCTGTTCAGGCCAGTGAGGGCTGAAACTGAATTCCAATGAATCAATAAATGGTAATGTGGGGTAAATGGTATTGTGTCCGCATATAAAAGGACGTAAATGAGCGAATTAGGCCATGAAAGGTTTATACTTTTTGTTTTCAGCAGTTTACATATTGGAAAACCAGATGTATGACAAACAGTTTTACGCTGAAAACAAGTCAAGACCACAAGACGATAATTAAACCTGATTTCTAGAAAGTTGTATAAGAGATGGTTACTTTTTAAATAAGTCATTCTATTTTGATCAATACGTGAAAGGTTTATATTTCTGTTTTTGACAGTTCACATGTTGGAAAACCAGGCGCGAACCTAAAACAGGTTTCCCTCGAAAATAAGACAAGATCACATAGTAGCTCCTGAGTTCTAGGAGATTGGGAGGTGTTTCATTATTAAAGTAATCGTTGTAATGCACTTCGATCAAGCCATAAAAGGTTTGTACTTCTTTTTTTTCAACAGTTTACAAATTGAAAAGTCAGGTGTAAACCAAGCAGATTTACGTTGAAAACAAGTCAAGACCACAAAGCGATAATTACACCTGATTATAGAAAGTTGTTTGAGAAATGGTTACTTTTTAAATAAATCGTTGTACTTTGATAAAGCCATGAAAGGTTATACTTCATCTGATTTTAAAAAGTCACATATTGGACAAGCAGGTGTGGGGCTAAAAAAGTTTTGCTTTGAAGATAAAGCAAGACCACAAAGCGATAATAGTCCCATATTTTTAGAAGTTTGAGAATTATTTTATTTTTAAAGTAATTGTTGTACTTTGATCAAGTCATGAAAGGATAATACTTTTTTTCTGACAATTTAAATGTAGTTATAACTCGAAAATAAGACAAGACCACAAGCGATAATTTTTTCTGATTTCCATAATAGAAGGTTTTTTAAGAGACGGTCACTTCTTAACTAAACCCAATTTTGATCAAGCCATGAAAGGATAATACTTTTTTTTGACAGTTTAATTGTAGTTATACCTCGAAAATAGGACAAGACCAGAAAGCGATAATTTTTCCTGATTTCCATAATAGAGGGTTTTTTAAGAGATGATAACTTTTTAACTAAATCGAATTTTGATGTAGCCATCCATGTAAGGGTAATACTTTTTTTTGACAGTTTAATTGTACCGCGAAAATAGAACAAGACCAGAAAGCGATAATTGATCCTTATTTCCATAATAAAAGGTTTTTTAAGAGATGGTATCTTTTTAAATATATTAAATCTGATTTTGATCAAATCATAAAAAGGTAATACTTTTTTTTGACAGTTTAATTGTACCTCGAAAATAGAACAAGACCAGAAAGCGATAATTATTCCTTATTTCCATAATAAAAAGTTTTTTAAGAGATGGTAACTTTTTAAATATATTAAATCTGATTTTGATCAAATCATAAAAGGATAATACTTTTTTTTTCTGACAGTTTAAATGTATCTATACCTCGAAAATAAGACCAGACCACAAAGCGATAATTATTCCTGATTTCCACAATAAAGGGTTTTTTAAGAGATGGTAACTTTTTAACTAGATCGAATTTTGATGAAGCCATGTAAGGATAATACTTTTTTTTTCTGACAAGACACAAAGCGATAATTACTCTTGATTTATACAATAGAAGATTTTTGAAGAGATGGTAAATTTTTAAATATAATAAATCGAATTTTGATGAAGTCATGAAAGGATAATACTTTTTTCTCTGACAGTTTAATTGGAGTTATTCCTCGAAAATAAGACAAGACCACAAAGTGATAATTATTTCTGATTTCGACAATAGAAGGCTTTTCAAGAGATGGTAAATTTTTAAATATATTAAATCTTATTTTGATCAAGTCATGAAAGCATAATTTTTTTCTTCTGACAGTTTATTTGTAGTTATACCTCGAAAATAAGACAAGACCACAAAGCGATAATTTTTTTTCTGTTTCCATAATAGAAGGTTTATATTTCTGATGGTAACTTGGTAACTTTTTAAATATGATAAATCGAATTTTGATCAAGGCATGAAAGGATAATACCTTTTTTCTGACAGTTTAAATATAGTTTTACCTCGAAAATAAAATAAGATCACAAAGCGATAATTATTCCTGATTTATACAATAGAAGGTTTTTTAAGAAATAGTAATTTTTTAAATGTAATAAATCGAATTTTGATCAAGTCATGAAAGGGTAATACTTTTTTTCTGACAATTTAAATGTAGTTATACATCGAAAATAAGACCAGACCACAAAGCGATAATTATTCCTGATTTCGACAATAGAAGGTTTCTTCAGAGATGGTAACTTTTTAACTAAATCGAATTTTGATCAAGACATGAAAGTTTTATACTTTTTCTGTTTCCGACATTTCACATAATGTGAAACCAGGTATGAACCTAGCAATTTTACCTTTAAAACAAGACAGGATCACAAAGCGAAAATCGCTTCTGATTTTTTAAAGGTTGTTTCAAAAACGTTAACTTTTTAAATAAATTGTATTTTTATCATGACGTAAAGGGATAATACTTCAGTTTTTGACAGTTCACGTGTTGGAAAAACTGCAACAGTTTTACTTTGAAAACAAGACAGGACCACAAAGCGAAAATTACGTATGATTTTTAACAGGTTTTTCAAAAATGTAAACTTTTTAAACAAATTGCAATTTTTTCACGACGTAAAAGGATAATACTTCTGTTTTTGACAGTTCACGTGTTGGAAAAACTACAACATTTACTTTGAAAGCAAATCAAGACTACAAAGCGAACATTACATCTGATTTCTAGAAAGTTGTTTCAAAGAATGTTAACTTTTTAAATAAATTGTATTTTTATCATGACGTAAAAGGATAATACTTCAGTTTTTACAGTTCACGTGTTGGAAAAACTGCAACAGTTTTACTTTGAAAACAAGACAGGACCACAAAGCGATAATAGCTTCCTAGAAGGTTGAGATGTTATTTGGTTCAAAAGTACTGTCTTTTGACTAAGCCACGAAGGTTTATTCCGACTATGGCAGTTGAGAATTTAGAAAACACGGCATAGACTAAAAATAACAAAGCGATGGTTGCTATAGGTTTCTAGAACCTGGGGTTAGAAAGGGTTTTTTCTTTAGGGGTTACGCCACCTTGAAGTTTTCAAAAAAAATTCTTTTTTTTTCTTAATTAATATTAATTAAATTAAATCGTTTATACTTTTAAGAATATTTTAAGCGTTCAATTTTTCCAAAATTACCCATATTAGTGAAATTATAGTAATTAGCAGTGAGCGCGTGAGAGTTGTCTCAACGTTGTACTTGTTTTTTCTTTCGTGTGTTTTTCGAAACTACTTTTTTCTAAACGGTGTACACGATATCTCCCGATCTACTCAACCGATTTGGCAGAAATTTAAACAGTTTTTCCATAATATTATCTAAAGTCGATTGTTTTTTGATTAGGTGTCTTGTTCAAAAGTTATAAATTTTTTAAACTCTAAGTTTCAAAGCAAATAGGAGATGTTTTTTTCAAACAGCTGTCATTTCTATACGAACATTTTAAAAAAATATTCCCTATGCTAACTATTACCCCTCTAAACAAGAAAAGAAAAATGATTTGGCGTTTTAGACAATGCCTAGCAGAGGAATCAAGTCATCAGCGAGGATTTTTAAAACACGGCTCTACTTGTCGGCTAATATCTCCCCAATTTTTGAATTTTTTTCAAATTTTAACATTGCAAATTAGTTATAGAAATACTACAAATGTGTGCAAGATAATGATTATTTTATTATATTTAATAACTGCGTGAAAAAGAAAGGCTTTGTATACCAATTTTTCTGAACGTCAAGGCGGCGTAACTCCTTAAATAAATCCTTGTACTTTGGTCGAGCCATGAAAAGCTTATTCTTTTTCCGATTATGCAAGTTGATGTATTGGAAAGTAGGGTGTGAAGTTTAAATAATTTTAATTCGCACACACGATACAACTGCAAAGATACAATTTCTCCTGATTTGTATAAGGTGAGCTGAGAAAGTTTGTTTTTTAAATAATAAATCAATATACTTTGAACAACCCGTGAAACGATGATTGTTTCTCAAATGTGTGATTAGAAACGGTTTTTTAAATTAAGCTTTGTAATTTGATGAAGCTATAAAACGATTATTCTTTTTCCGATTGCAGGTGATTGCATAATGGACAGTAGGGGCTGGACCTAAAGTAATTTTGATTCGCACACACGATACGAGGACGATTTCGAGACTAAACCGCAAAGTCGAAAGTGATACACTTATTTTTCTGTTAACCAGGGGTTCGTCCACATGGTATTTATGCCTCCATCAAACTATCAATCAAAATTTTCACCAGGGAATCTCCGAAGGACTCAGGAAAAGAGTGACCAAATATTGCACACACCTGGACGCTTTTTTTTTGTTTTTACACAAACGCGCGCACAAAAGGTGATTTTCTAGTAAACTTAAATCCTGCACTACGGCAGATAGATTTTTGGTAATATAGAACGATTCTTGTGCTTCCTCAACCTCCTTATTCTATTACTACTACTTCCCCGACCTCCTATTACTATTACTATTTATTAGCCACATCCACCCTCATCACGGTAATGTTTTTTAACTGAAAGATGTTCATGAGCTCGTACTAATGTTTACACATCACCAGTTTCTTGAAATTTTGCAACTACTATTCCTATTTTAGCCTGGGGACACGAAATAGAAAAGTTCGGATTTGCGTTTTTACTCATTTTGGGTTCCTTAGGATTAGAGGATATTATTCGCGAGAGAGCTAACAACTCTGCTTGATAAACGTTTCACATTGTACATACAATAAATACGCTTAAATGAGGAGTATAGCTTTAAATCCTCGGACAAGAAAAAGGGAAAGTATCTTTTATTCCTTCGCACAATAATTGTCAGCTAATTCTTCGCTTCTTTTAGTCATAATATGCAGTGTTAGAATAGTTAAGAGACTTGTCACCCCCCTCCCCGTTTTTAATCCAAACATTTTTGACTCTTAAATGAGGAGTATTGCTGTAAATTTTCGAACAAAAAAATGAAAAGTATGATTTATTCCTTCGCTTGCACTATAATGCCCAGCTTATGTTTTTCTTCTTTCCGACATAATGTGCTGCGTGGTAGAAAAGTAATTAGACTATCTGCATTAATTTGTATGAACCCAAAAATTTATGACTCACTGCCTTGGTCGTTCTGTCCTGTGCGCTTTCCTTCCACAAGCTGCCTATTCATCGGATCAAAATGCCCCACAGTTCTTTTTAATTCCCCAGATCAAAAATCACTTAAAAGCGTGTAACTTTGGTATTTGTGATATGACTGCGAAGAATGTAATGGGCGTAGTGAAAGGTATTCCAAAAGAAACCTCCCAGAAATTCTATGTAGACTGGAAACAACACCCCCATAACTATATAACTGTGGACAGGAACTATTTTGAAAGGAACAACCTTGAAGTATAAAAATAATAAAATTCGTGGTTATATAAAAATCTATCTCATTACTATTCTAACGTACCTCGATTATATATACATTCTATAATTGAAAAAAAAAAGTTATAAGTTATATCACGGGCGTGGTTTACAACTAAAGTAATCAAGTTTTTCATTTATTTAATTTAATTTTTCTCATGGTAGAGTTCTGGTCTTATTTTTTCTAACATCACGTTGCACACGCTGAATCAATAAATACGGTACCTTTCTATACTGTCGTGTTGTAATATGGAAAACACATTTTTTCTATTCGACAAATTTGCACAGTTGCTTACTTTGAATACCTGTGACAGGAAATAAATATATATTGAAAAATGGCTTTTTTGAACTTCATGTACAAAAACTTACGCACTTACTGATCCTTTTTTAGACAAAAAGGTTGTTACAACTTATAGGTTGGTAAGCTACAACTACAATAGTCTCTTGTAAATGGCGTTTTCAAACTACAACGCGGAAAATGCTCCCTTAGATGAAAAGTTTGTAATGTCTTGTATGTTGCAGAAGAGATTAAACTCATAATCTTTGCTGAAAATTTGACAGTCGTTTGGCAAGTGACGTTTTTAAACTACAACGCTGAAAATACAAACGCCGTTGGACTAATTGATCTAACCTTAGGCGAACGGTTTATTCAATCTTGTAAACTATGGAAGAGCAACGCTTGCTCAAAAATGGACAGTAATCTGTTGATAAAGGACATTTTCAAACGCGGAACTCTAAAAGCTCGCGGACTTATTAATCTGAGCTTATATGAACAGTTTATTATATCTTGTAGGATATGGAAGAGGGAGACTAAGTTCACAATTCCTCCCCGTCATTTAATAGGGGTCTGTAGACAAATGGTATTTTCAAACTACAGCGCGGAAAATAAAAAAAAATAAAAATCGCGGCTTTTTTAAATCTGAGCTTAGGCATAAATTTCGTTAAACCTTGTTAGCCTTAGAACAGCCTCTGCCAAAAAATGAATAGCAGTCTGTATTTTCATTTTTAGACGGCAACTTTGTTGGATATTGTTACCCTTAGAGCAACAACCTGTCAAAAAATTAATAGTAGTCTGTTGGCAAATGGTATAAAATGCCCGAAATTATTAATCCAAGCTTAAATAAACAGTTTATTACATCTTGTTGGACATGAAAGAGGGAGACCAAGTTCACAATTCTTAGCCAAAATTTGACATTAATATATTGACAACTGCAGTTTTCAAACTACAACACGGAAAATATACTAGTCCATGGACTTATTAATCCAATCTTAGACGAACAGTTTATAAGATCTTGTAGTTGAGGGAAGAGGGAGACCAAGCTCACAACTTCTGCCCAAAAGTTGACAATAGTCTATTGACAAATGGCGTTTCAAACAACAACGCGAAAAATACCAAAACTCGCGGAAATCCCAGCATAGTCGAACAGTTTATTACATCTTGTAGGACATGGAAGAGAGAGGCCAAGCCAAAAGGAGTCTGTTGACAAATGGTGATTTCAAACTACAGCGCGGAAAATAAAAAAAAATCGCGGCTTTTTTAAACTGAGCTTAGGCATAAACTTCGTTAAATCTTGTTAGCCTTAGAAGAGCCTCTGGCAAAAAAATGAATAGCAGTCTGTTGACGATTAGTATAAAATGCGCGGACTGATTAATCTAAGCTTAAATGAAACGAATATTGAACATGGAAGAGGGAGACTAAACTTACAATTCCTGCTCAAAATGTATAGTAGTCTATAGCGTTTGCGGCGATAGTGAAGCACGTGTGATTTTAACCAATGCCATGGTTAGAATCACTGAAAGATTTAACCAATGCTCAACTCATCAGGCCACTGCCGCCTGTACGAATTCGATTTCTAAACTCAAGTCCACTACTGATGTGGAAATGTTATCGCTATGGGAGCTTCGGGGGCATAAGCTGAGATCACATATAGATGTCTTTGACTTTTCAAAGGAATATCTATAACGCAGAATATCTGTATACGACTTTGTGTTGTAGACCATTTTTAACTAAGACGGCTCTGATGCTCTTGCTTATCCAAATGTCTTTCGGTGTTCCTCACTATTTGCTTGGATATTGTGCGTATATCTGCCAGAAACACCACAAGTCTATTCACGAATGATATTTTCGGATTTATCTTGACGAATATTTTTGAACTACAACGCGGAAAATACCCGCTCGCACTGTGCTCTGACATTTAAGAGTACTTCAAAATCTAATTTTGTGCGCGCGTTAGTGTAAATGAAAAAAAAAAACCGAAACTCGCGAACTTAATAATTCAAATTTTGACCAACGATTGATTACATCTTGTAGAGCATGAAAGAGGGAGGTAAGCTCACAATCCCTGCCAAAATATGACAGGAGTTTGCTGACAAATGGCATTTTCAAATTACAACACAGTAAACACAAAAACTCTCGGACTTATTTAACCAACTTTAGATGAAAAGATTGTTAGATCTTGCAGGTCATGGAAAGGGAGACCAAGCTCACAAACTGCACACAATCTGGCAGTAGTCTGTTGACAAATGGAATTTTCACAATACAGCGCGGATAACTAAAAAAATTGTGGACATAGATGAAAAGTTTGTTAGATCGTGTAGATCACGCAAGAGAGAAACCAACCTCACAACATCTGCCCAAAATTTGACAAGTCTATTGAGAAATGGAATTTTCCAAATACCACGCAGCATTACAAAAACTCATGGACTATTTATCCAGCTTTAGACAAAAAATTTGTTATAGATTATCTTGCAACCTCTCCTCAAAATTTGACAGTAGTCTATTGACAAAATGGAATTTTCGAACTACAGCGTGGAAAATACAAAATCTCGCGGACTTATTAATCCAATCTTAGAGGAACAGTTCATTAGATCTTATAGGTGACGGAAGAGGAAGACCAAACTCACCAAACCTCTGCCAAAATTTGACAATCGTCTATTGACAAATGGAGTTTTCAAAATGCAGCGCGAAAAGGACAAAACTCGTAGTTTTGTGATTCAAACTTAGACGAATAGCTTATTACATCTTGTAGGACATGGAAAAGGGAAACTAAACTAACAATTCCTGCCCAAAATTTGACTATAATCTATTGGCAAACGGAGTTTTCAAACTACAGCACGAAAAATAGACATGCTCGCGGATTTATTAATCCAATCTTAGAGGAACAGCTCATAAGATCTTATAGGTGACGGAAAAGGGAGACAAAACTCACCAAACCTCTGCCCAAAATTTGAAAACAGTCTATTGACAAATGGCGTTTTCAAGCTACAACGCGAAAATCACCAAAAACTCGCAGAAATCCTAGCATAGGCGAACAGTTTATTACATCTTCTAGGACATGGAAAAGGGAGGCCAAGGTCACAACCTTCGCCCAACATTTAACAATTGTCAAATTACTGTGCGAAAGATATAAAAAATCACTCACATAGTCATGCTATCTTAGACAAAAAGTTTATAAGATCTTGTAGGTGACGGAAGAGGGAGACGAAGCTCGCGAGTTTAATGTTGCAACCTATCTCCAGTAGTCTACTGCCAAATACCATTTTCAGAAAATACAAAAACTCGCCGACTTATTAAATCGATCTGGAACGAAAAGTTTGCTACATCTTTTAGGTCATGGAAGAGATAGATTATTGTTGAAACCAATCTCCAAAATTTGACAGTAGTCCATTCACAAATGGAATTTTCAAGCTACAGCGCGGAAAATGCAAACATTTGCAGACTTATTAATCCGTTCTTAAGCGAAAAGTTTGTTATATCGTTTATATTATGGAAGAGATAGATTAATTTCGTAATCTCTCCCCAAAATTTGACAGCGATCTACTGACAAATGGAGTTTTCAAACTATAACAAGGAAAATGCAAATATTTGCGGAGTTATTAATCCATTCTTAGGCGAGAAGTTTATTACATCTTTTAGATTATGGAAGAGGTAGATTAATTTCGTAATCTGTCCCCAAAATTTGAGTCATCTATTGACAAATAGAGTTTTCAAATCACAACGCGGAAAATACACCAGTCCACGGACTTGTTAATCCAATCTTAGACGAAAAGTTTATAAGATCTTGTAGGTGGCGGAAGAGGGAGACCGAGCCTGCAGCTTCTGTTGCAACGTATCCCCAAAATTTGACAGTAGTCTACTGTCAAATGGCATTTTCAAACAGCGCGAAAAATACAAAAACTCGGGGACTTAATAAATCGATCCCGGACGAAAAGTTTGTTGAATAGATAAATTAATTTCGTAATCTCTTCTCAAATTTGACAGCAGTCTATTAACATATGGAGTTTTCAAACTACACGAAAAATATAAATACTCGTGGACTTACTAATCCGATGATAGATGACAGGTTCGTTATCACATCTTGCAGGTTATAGAAGATCAATTTTGCAATCTCTACCCAAAATTTGACCGTAGTCTATGGACAAATGGAATTTTCAAACTACTGCGCGAAAAATATAAAAACTGGCGGACTAGTCTATCCGATTTTATACGAAAAGTTTGTTAGATCTTGTAGGTTTTGGAAGAGGGAGACCAAGCCCACAACCTCTGCCAAAAATTTGACAGTGACAAATAGGATCTTCAAACTTCAACTAGCGGACTCATTATTCCTAGACAAAAGGTTTATTACACTATATAGGTCATAGAAGAGGGGGATTAGGCCTACGATCTTTGCTCTTGGTAGGCTTGGCGATTGGTTTACTTTTGACGCATCACTTGATATTATTTATATAATTTTAAATTGAATTGTAGGTCAATAAACAGGGACATCAGAGCTAACGTTGGTTTGGTTTGATCTTCGACAAATGTTAGAATTAACGATAATATGGTTAGACGAATTTGCTAGAGGTTCGCCTGAATCAAGATATAAAAGAATTTGTTAACAGTGTAGGAGGGTTTATAGGTTTTCGAAATTTGCTTAAACAGTGTTTCCTAAACGAACGCATTACAGTTCCTGTTTTAAGGAGGATTTAGGTTTAACAATCTTTACGTAAGTACAGACTTTAGGCTGATCCATTTTGTGATCTTAGACTGTGTTGACTTCATGCCAGGATAAACACTTTAAAAATCACTAATTACTAAGTCAACGTTTCAGTTTAAAGACGATGCTGCTCTTATACATGAAATATTTGGGGTTAACCAACGTTACAAGACAAGTGGAAAACCGATTTACAACTCAACCCTTAGCTTAAGAATTCAAGGCTATTAAAAATTACTCAGTAGTTTTTATGACTACTTATCCTTTTATGCAAAACGGAGATCTCAACAGTCCGGTTTTTAGCGATACCCTTTGGAAAAATGAAAAGTAGACAAATTGCGCCCTAGGATTATGTTTGAAGGACTTTCCGACGTTTTTCTGTTTGTAAGAACCTAACATATCTTAAGGTATAGAAGTACATTTGGCGTAAACTGCCGGACTTAACCTATTCAATACGAAGTTACCTATTTATACATGTGCTTCACATTACTTATGATAAGCAATTGACTAGAGAGGAATGTGTCGATATTTCCGAAAGAAGTTGGTCTACTTGTCAACGCCTAGGAACTTAGCGGCTTCGTCGGCTGAAGAAAGGAGCTTATTGAGGATACCTTGGTCGCTGATGCCCAGAAGGTTTCCAATCAGGTCGGATTGATTTTGGTGTTCCTCGATGTTTTCTTTGTGTTCAGCGGAAAGGCGGTTGGCCCGCCATTCACTGGTGCTTTTTGAGAAGAGCTCTTGGAGCTTGTTGAGAGGGCGTTGAGTTGAGCTGGGCGTAATATTTGCTGGAGGTTGTTCATCATCTGACATGTCGGAACCGCTGTTGGTGGCGTTTGATGCGCCGTTACTTGAATGACTTCCGCTACTGTGTTTTTTCATGTGACGCAGCATGCTGTGCTTGAGGGTAAACTTGCGTAGGCAAACATCACACTGGAAGGGTCGTTCACCAGAGTGGGTGCGCATATGGCGGCGGAGGTCTTCTGTGGACCAAAAGCGTCTGACGCAAAAGGCACAAATTACTTTACGGTTGCTGTAGTCGGGATATTTACCTCGACTTTCGTCGCGCTTTTCATCGTCCTCCGTCGATTGTACTTGGGCATTGGGGTCGGCTTCGCTGTCGATAGCACCTTTGGATAAGAGAAGGGCAAACTCTTGGGTGTGATGGTTTTTAATGTGGTCGAGGCATTGTAGACGGTCGGCAAAGGAACAGTCGCATAAGTGACACTTGAACGGTAGTTCGGATGCGCAGATGACGGGTAGAGTTGGCTCCTGTTTGGGTCCGTTCTCGGGTGATTCGATAGTCGGATGTTGATTTTGTGGCTGCTGTTGATGCGAGGGCGGAAGCGGTGGCGGTGGTTGGTGATGATGGGGCTGATGAGCAGTTTGAAGTTTATGTAGATCTGCTTGCTCCTCCAATTTTTTTTGCTGTTGCTGCTGCTGCTGTTGCAGCAATTGTTGCTGTTCGATTTCTTCGACGGATTTCGGAACGGGTAAAGGTTCGTTAACATCGTCAATAGGAACGTAGAGAGAAACAGCGGACTCGACGTTGCCGTGTTTGCGTAATAAGTGACGATCACAGTTACTTTTGGTGGTGAACAGTAGAGGGCAATGCGAGCATTTGAATGGCTTCTGTCCGGTATGTGTTAGAATGTGACGACGCAGGGAGCTAGACCAAGGAAACATTCTTTGGCAATAAGGACACGATACTCGATTTGGTGCCGAACTGTATGCAGATTTCTTCTTTGGCTCCTCGGACCCCGGTAAATCTTCGGGACCTGAGTGGTTACTTTCTGACGCACTTCCAGAGGCTACTAGACCTTCTTCATCGCTTTGTTCCATTTGATTGACAACGTCGCTGGGTCGGAAATAATTACTGAAGGAGATGGGGTTTGTAGCATTGTCAACCAATTTGGAGACGGAAGCCAAATCGTTGTTTTCGTCTTTGAAGGGAGAACTGGCGACTTCTTTGAGGAATTTCCCGACAGATTCAGCTTGAGCAATCATGTTCTTGGACAATTTAAGGCCGAAATCTTTGCCTGGGGTACGGTCTTCGTCTGTGGAGTTATTTACGTAGGCACACTTGGTGCCGGTTTTCATGGCTTGTTCCAGAATGGACTCGGCTACTTTTTTAGCAGCTTCGTTTGAGGTTGGCTCTTTAGGTTCTTGTACTGTGAGCAAAGATTTATCGGGCTTGAGGTCTTCGGGTTCGTCATCTTCATCTTCCTTTTTCTCGTCTAAATCGATGACCAATTTGGGATCGTCATCTTCCACACTCCCGTTGTTTACATTCGATGACGAACTTAGGGATTTCCGAAGGTTGTCAATTGTGGGATTCGAGCCTTGGGGTATTATATTGTTGGACCCTTGAGAAAGCGCTTGTTGGAGGATGTCAGTAGTTTCTTTGCGGGATTTGAGCTGCTGGGCAAGTATGGCGTATTTGACTTGATCTGAAATGGCACTCAACGGACTGGTTAGCAAATTGTTGTTTGCCGGATGAGTACTTTCGATTATTGGATGACCTGGTTGTATATGCGGCAGTCCGGAACTGTGGGTGCGGCCACGCAGTATGTGATGGCCACTTCGCTGCCGTTGGGCCCAAAATTGAGGATGTTGTTGTTTGATATGTCGCTCCATATTGGAACGGAGGGTAAAACGAGCTGAGCAGTGTTCACATGCGAACGGTCTTTCGGTGCGGTAGCGACGTTGCTTTTGTTTCGGCATAAGAACACCATTTTTGATAACCATCTTCACCGGGCCGGTATTGGGGACGGGGGAAGAAAGCATTCCCGCTGGGTGAGAGACTGGTAGGACGTGCGGGTTGCTTCGTTGTATGGGCGACAATTGTGATGAAGGAGTGAGGTTCCTAGGCAAAGGTTGACTTTGCATGGGAATTGGTGAATGTGAGCGGATATTGGGCTGTTTCATGATCATGTTTCCTTCGTTGGCGTTGGATTTTGGTTGGATGTTTTGAGTGCCAGATGGCAACGATGGCAAGGGGTCAGATCCGGCATTGTGTTGCAACAAGGGGTTCATGAGCGGTGCGAATTTACTCAGATCAGCGATGTTATTTGGTAGCAATGGGTTCTGAAGGAAAAATGGATGGAGGGGTTGGAACACGAGGTTTCGGTAGAGTTGTGAGAGTTGGAAATATTGTGCGGGGTCGATCTTTGGTATTCCTTCGCTGAGCAGGCGTTGGTGAGCTAATAAGAGTTGCTGGTTCTTTTCTAAGACACTTATTTCGAGGTTTTGTTCATCGATGGGAGGAGGACGAACGCCGTGGTTTTGCTGTGGAGGAGGTGGTGGTGGTGATGGCGGCTTTTCCTCGACTTTGGGAGATTTCGCGGGTTTTTTACTTAGATCGAGGGCATCCATACTCAGGTCCATGGGATGAGAGTTCTTTGAATCTCCAACATCTTCAAGTTCTGTGGGTTTCGCAACTGCTTCTGGTGGATTGAAAGCAGACGGCGGTGGCTTATCGATTAATTTTTCCAAGCTTTTGACCTGAATCTTAAGCGGCTTCGATTCGGCTTGTAGCATTTCTTTCAAATGAGACACTGGTGTCGACCGATCCTTAGGCGGGTGATTCTGATCGATGTCGTCGTGATCGAATTCGAGGGAGGAGAACATGTGAATCTTTTTGATGGCATCATCACAGTTCGAGTCCTCAGAAGGGTGATAAATGATCGCTCGTTTCACTTCATCACGAGTAGCTTTTGCGTGTCGGTTTCGCAAATGGCGTTCACAGTTCGCTTTGGTGGTGAAGGCGTAGTTGCAAATAGCACACTCGTATGGTCGATCGCCATTGTGGGTTCGCATATGGCGCACTAATGCGGTTTTGTCGTGTATCGAATACGTGCACATGTTGCAGCGATACGGACCCGGCCCAGCGGCGCTGAGGTGGATCCTATTGTGCCCCTTTAAAGCGCGTAGATTCGGAAACACCGCTGTGCAGAGTTTGCACGGGAATTCACCGCGTAATTTCATTTTACGGAATTCAGAGGTGAACGCATCCTGGGCTTCCTCTTCCCCGTTCTCTCCGCCGTAGTTGACTATCGGCGCGTTGACAGAATTTTCGAAGTTCCTTAGGAAACTGTTCGTTGAGGACGAGGAAGTTATGTTTAGAATGGACTGAATGTCTGCAAGTTCTTTGGTGTCATGATAATGCTCTAGTTGTGGCACTCTGACTTGTGGCTTGTCCATCTCGGTGGACTTGACATCCGAGAGTGTCGGTGAAGATGTCGACAGGCTAGTCATACTTTGTGCGGATTTGTGTAAATGCAAACGCGCGAAGAAGTCCCGGCGATTGTCGTCGTCTTCCGCTCCCTCAGAACTCTCGCTCACCGTTCTTCGCTTGCGAATGGAGAAGTCATGTGCATCAACGAGTAGATTCAATCCGGACGTTGTGCAGCTTTTCTCGTGGATTTCGACTGCACTAGCACATGAGAATGCTCGATAGCATTTGGAACACTCGAACTTTTGATTGCTCACTGATGTCCGAAGACTTTGCTCGCACAAGGACTTTGTAATCAAGGGGAATTTCTCGCTTGAGAAGTCGACAAAAGTTAGGTCCTTGAAGCCGGATGTGATCTTCATCTTCGAAGTACAGGGGTGGACATTAAGTTGCTTATGGGTCTTGAAGACAACGTCGCAATGCCGGCATTTCGCGGGAATATCAGAATGTTCATAATCCATGTGGGCTCCTAGAGCCAGCATACCGACAAAGTCGTCGCGATTGCAGACCGGACAGAAAAATTTCTGACCTTGTTGGGTGTGTTGTACTTCTCCCCCACCATCGCTTTCGAGAATTGTTTTCTTTTCGGCATGCATGCTGTTGATGATGTTGTTGTTGATGGTGGTTTTTACGCGACGCTTTATCATGACCATGTCCTCGATGCTATCGGTGCTCTTTCTTTTGAAATTGCTTATGTTTTTGTTGTTGGTGCTGATGTCGTTGTTGTTATTCGAGCTTTGACTTGCCCCGCCCGATGAGTCTGAAGAGGATCCACCATCGCTCTCGCAACTTTCACCAGTATTGCCACCTCGACCGCCGGCGGTGAGTACATCACCATTGCTGGTTACAGAAAGACCATTGGTGATGTTTGTTGGTTTCGCAGGCAGATTAACTGTCATTTCCGAAGTGGAAACAACTGTGTGTTCGGCAGGTGGCATCATGATATTTGCGCCCGAAGCCCCACTATTACCCGAAGTAACATTAGCACCTTTGGCTGCGGCAGAATTTCGATGATAATGTTGCTGGTGTTGCTTATGAGTCCGCATATGCCGGTGCATGTTGCCATTAGTCGTAAAGGTCAACTGACAATATTTGCAGTTGAATGGTCGCTCTCCGGTGTGCACTAAAACGTGTCTATCCAGTGATGAAGCGGATGACAGTACCTGCAAGGGGAAAAAAATAGTTATTTTTCTTCAAAAAATATTCATGTCACTTTCTTAGAGAAATCATCGTTCACCAGACCACACCCTCAAATCAAAACTACAGCGACTAATGCTTACCTTGGAGCAAATGCGACAGGTGAAATTTTCGGTGTCCCCAGATGAATAATTATGACACCGTATGTGATTGGTAAATTCATGTGCTGTTGCCGATACAACTTCACAAATTGGGCAAAGGTACTTCATGTCGTCACGTTCGCCCACGCCAGATTCGGGACTGGAGACCGCCGAAGCAATGTTACTCGCCGACGGTGAAGCCGCAGACGAGGATGTTGGCGATGACGATGAGGATGCTGATGATGTTCCCGATGATCCAGAGGTGTTCATGACATGACTCCCACTGGTATCAACGAATCCAGACTCATTGTTCGTTGTTGATGATGTTGTATTCGCCGTTGTTGGTGTCGTTAGTTTCGGTTGCTTTAAATTCATCGCCGACTCCGAATTGTTGTGACTGATGCTAAAGCGGAATTTCTTTCGCAACGAATGTGGACTGTCGGTGCATTCTAGAAGGACAGTTCTTTTATCACGACTATTACTGACACGCCGACGGTGGTGATGATGATGATGATGGTGGTGTATATGAATTCGCTTCTTGTGATCGTGCTCCTTGTCATCGGACTCGTCAGCATCGGAGTCATGATTTGTAGTGAATCTGATATTGGCATCTGTTTGAATGGCATCTTTGTTGTTTCTCATTGGCAATTGTAACACGGTGTTAGATTCAATTGGTATGTCAGCCGGTAATTTAATCGAATTTCGACCTAAATCCATCGGTTCAACCGATGAATCAGATGTCGTTGATTCGCGTCGTTCCATTTTACGCATATGACTATCTGTTAATTGTTTCTTAAAGGTTGTCTTCAGCATTTTTGTACCTTTCACAGGTTAAGTCTGAAAAATAAGACACGAAATATGCAAAAATAATTAACTGAATGCCAAATAGTACAAGATATTGTGTCTAAACTAAATGATTCAACTCTGAATGTGCCTGATCAGCAGGGTATCATCAGATCATGCACCCGGTGATATCAGAATCAAAGCACACTTAATAAATATCACTCGCCCGACACTCAGTATAGCTCAGCGAAAATGTATAGGCGAACAGCCAAAAGTGGGGGGAAAAGACAAGATTCTTTTACCTAGTGAGTATCTCATGGATACGAGCGAATGAAAATCGGAAATGTGCAAGCAAATTCGTTATTCACATTTTTTTCTTTTGCTTTTATTTTTTAAACTACTTTTTCGAATTCGTTTTTTTTTCAGTTTTGCTAGGGAAGAAACTTTCGATTTCGCAATTTGGTGTACTTAATGTTGAAATTTGGAAGAAGCAGTCGAACCCAAGGGACAAGTGTGACCAAGATTGTCAATCAATTTTTAAATGTTCATTTTAGTTGATTTTTTATAACATTTGGTGATCAAGGATTACAAAGCATACATCTATGGCTTAAACACTTGAGCTCTTATACTGGCTGCCTATAGATCTCAGACCAAATATCACGACGGTTCTCATAGGGTAATTTATGATCATCCCCCATATTAGTTTCTGTTTGTTTATACATTTGTTTTCTTTGATGTGTTTTCGGCTTACAAACTTTGTAATTAACCACAATAGTTGTTACTGCAAGAAACGCAATATTTAAGAAGCGTCATTCATTGGATTTTAGGTCGTGTCATAATAGAGGATTGTTTTCACGTAGGTTTGGGTCGAAGGTGTACTTTTAAATGATTAGACAATATATAAACGGTTTTTTTTTTGTTTGCATAAAAATTACATTCAAAAGGAAATTTTGGATCGAAGTTCAAAACGGTAGGGTGGGCAACAGTTGGAGGGAATATCACTGTAATCAAAACTTCCCAGGATTTTTTCATAGAGTGAAAATGCAACATTATTCATGAAAATTGGTTACGTCCTCTTCAAAGTACTCTCTATCGATCGCATCGCACTTATGCCAGCGCTTGATTGAGTCCGCGATGTTCAACCTGACCATCGAAACATTCTTGATTTTTCTCCGCTAGGCTGGAAATATGCAATCCCCGCAGTGATTGTTTAACTCTATTGGACAGAAAGAAATCACAGAGAGTCAAATATGGCGAAATCGGAGGATATTGGACGGTATTAATTCCGTTCATGGTCAAAAGTCGCGGATAATGACATTGCCCGACAATGCCCGGACTGACACGGGGATAAGTCATGATGGTGCCTTCTGATATAAAGAATTCCGGAGGTAAACTAGTCTCCCATTCGGATCTCGCGGGGGGGGGGGGGGGGGGGGTGGGCAGGGGGAACATCATGCAGATATCATGATAAATAACGGAACTTTTGAGAGGTTCCCGGGTACCGGGCTCGCTCTCGAGGCTCTGCCCACGCTCGACTGGTGACGCCATCTTGTAACATCAGGGGCATCGGTTTCACCAATATGAATGTAAAAGCCCTCCACCAATATTTGCAAACAACGAAAACTGATATCCTTGCCCTAACTGAGACCCAGGTCGATCCGTCAACTGATTCGACATATCTTCGTTGCTCAGGATACGACTTACATTCGAGATTCCGTTTTAAGGGGGCGAGTCCGTGTCTTCGCGCGGTCCGATCTGGCTTGCCAGAGGATGGAGGCGTTTGAGTCCAATAGTATGGACGTCCTATGGTTGGGGGTCGTGCTGAGGAATACTGTTAAATTTCTTTGTTATCTTTACCGCTCCCCGAATGACGATCGACCGGTGACATTTTTCGAACATCTTTCACATACCGTCGACTGGATACAAATCAATCACCCAGCTTCTGAAATTGTTGTCCTTGGTGATTTTAATGTGCACAATTCCGTCTGGTTGTTACATTCTAACAGAACCGACGAGGCTGGGAGGCTGGCGGAGATGTTTGCTGTAAGCCACAACTTGACTCAACTCGTGGAGGAACCGACGCGAGTGCCAGTTCTCTGGTTGTTCATTTTCGGTTAATGACCAACATTTCTGCTGACTGCTTGCTACTGCGTTCGGCATCCTCGAACGACTAACGACTGTTTTTTTTAGAGCATCATTGCCGAAATACTTTCCCTACATTCCCAAAAGTGCTTGCACCACCTCAATCCGTTTTTAACGAGAAATATGATATGATATAAATTTAATTTCATATTTTGAATTGATAAAAAAAAATTCTAACAGATACATACATAGTACACCAACAAATAGTGAAGAACAACACAGAAAGAAAATCGAATAAGCAAAAACCATCAGCCGTATACCAAGCAATAACACAGCAATTCCACATCAGTTGAGTGTGCTTCAGGTTAGAAATCGAATTCATACACGAGGCAGTGGCCTGATGTGTTAAGCATTAGTTTAATCTTTTAGTGATTCTAACCGTCATAGCGTCGGTTCGAATCACGCGTTCTTCACGTTCTTCACTATTGTTCTTCCCGTTCTTCACTATACTTTTTTCGCTGTTGGTATTTTTAATGAAGGTTTTATACCTATTTTAAAATTACTGAACGTTATCGCAATCACGATTAGTCCAAAAGCCCATGCGCTGATTGTCACACGGGACGAAACTCGGATCAAACTCTCCGAAATCCGAGCTTCAGATGCTTCAAAGGAAACGACGACTGCTCGTCTACACGAAAGAGCTTCAGAGAATGAACATTTTAAAGTGGAGGAAGTCCATTGCATGGAGAAGGCATCGCCGATTACAAATATGTAAGTATACGAGGGTGGTCTGAAAAGTTTCCAACCTCAACGTGAAAATAGCGACACGTCAATAAAAGCTAGTGAATGTAACTGTGCATCTTTTGACAGTTACTTACTACTTATGTAGAGCCCAATCAGAGAAGTTTCGGCGGTTCAACTGATCAAGAGACTTCGATTATTGAGTTAATTTGATCTTGTAAGGGTGTAGCCAAAGGACTTTACACAAAATTCGCCTCAATATGGTGTGAGAGAACAACAGTTTATCGGTGCTTTAGTGAATTTTAAATGTGTCGTATAAGCACCGAAAACGAAGATAGGAGGACAACGTATGGCGCGACCTTGAAGAGATCGGAGCAGGGGGCAAAGGGTGAAAAGAGAATGCACAAGAATGATGGTATAGCCGAACTTCTGGGTTCCTTCAGGCCAATAAATAATACGAGAGTGGTCTGAAAAGTTTCGGACCTCGTCAATGTAGTTGTGTATCTTTTGACAGTTACTCAACAAAATTTCAGCCTTTTTGTAGGCGAAGTTTTTATTTGACAGTCGTTGGAATGTCGATGTGTGTTTTTGTGAAAATGGACAAAATTGAGTATAGAGCTGTCATTAAATTTTTGTTTTTGAAAGGCAATACGCCTACGCAAATCAAAGAACAGTTGGACTCTGTGTATGGGAACTCTGCGCCATCATTTAGCCCGGTGAAATTTTGGTCAGGTGAATTTAAACGTGGCCGAGAGAGCTTGGGAAACGATGAACGTTCGGGACGTCCAAAAACTGCAACAACTGACGATAACATCGCTAAACTTTACCAAATGTTGTTAGACGACCCCCGAATTAAAGTGAGAGAGTTAGCAGAGGCTATAAAAATGTTCAAGGAACGTGTTTGTCACATATTAAATCAAATTTTGGACATGAGAAAGCTGTCCGCGCGTTGGGTGCCACGTTTGCCCACGTTAGACCAAAAACGTGTTCGAGTGAACATTTCCAACGCGCTCTATTGGCGCAGAAACTTTTCAGTCCACCCATGTATATATATATTATATGAGCAAAACTGGATGAAACTTTACTTAAAACTTTAAACGAGTTTTTCTCGAAACTACGCTTCATGATTTAGACTAGTTACTAAGGATCGTATTTACCAATATTTAATACAAAACTTTTGGTAACCACCAGGGGCACTGGGGCATTTATGAGAAGCGAATAAAGAAATCAAGTGCAACATATGACTAATAAATAACAATGTAGATGATCTACATAATAACTTTAAGTCAAACTCATCACGCATTTAAGAAAAATTATTTACCTTGCGAAACGAATCTTTCGCAAAAACAAAACGCAAAAAATCATTTAATTTTAAAGCTATTGAGTGTATCATACTTCAAAGAATTTTTCTTAGATCAATATCACTGGAAATTTTCTGTCGGTGTGTTTAGTATCGAATTCCTGACAAAAACAATATTTTGATTTGAAATGGGAGATGTAAATCGAGTGACTGTTCACAACCTTGTGTATAACTTAATAATAGTTCGTTTGGAGTAACCCTAAGTTACACAACTGGGTACACATCTTAAGTTTGCACTAGTAAATATTATACTGTGTTGTAAATTTTGGAGATGTGTAGGCGATATTCCGCTGTTGTGTTACTGATAGATTTTTATGTGATTAGGATCAGTTTCGCAGTGATATATACAATTAAGACCATGCAGTGGTATAATCAAGACCGTTGTACTTCTTATGGTTTTTCTGATCTTGTTTAATTGGACCTGATATGATACGCCAAGAAAAGATTAATATGCATCATCATCATCGGCACTACAACCGGGAACCGGTCTTGGCCTAATTTAGCAAGTCCTGAGGCTTGTTAAATTTTCTATAATGATTTTTTTTTTTCGGGCAAGGTCATTAGTCCTGTGCCAGAGGCTCCCCGACGGGGAATCGAACTCCGGTCTCCCGCGTGACAGGCGGGTAACTAACCACTATACTATCGAGGAGCCAATGCGATCCATATCTGAGACGTGTTAAATTTTCCATAATAATTTGTTTTTCCGGGCAAGGTCATTGGCCTTGCGCTAAAATAATTAATATGCATCACATAACATGAAACAAAATAATAAATTTAATAAACTTGGAAAAAAAATGTCGGCTTCAAGTTTGTTCCTAACGTCAGATACTTTATACATTCTCATAGCAAAAACAAGTACTAAATGAATATAGAAAAAGGTTTGACAAAACTCATCACAAGAAATTGAAAAAAGCTTGATGCTAATACTAAATGTAAATTAAAAATATAAGATTTAAACTCATTATCAAAATGATAATAGAAAATTGAGAAAAGTCTAAAGCTAATATTAGCTAAATTTAAAAAGAAATAAATAATTATAATAATAAATTGGAAAAAGGGTAAAACTAATATCAAATCCAAATAAAAAAAGTATAATAAAATTATGAAAGTTATAATAGAAGATTGAAGTTAATATTAACCGAAAATTAGAAAAGAAATAATTCAATAAAGCATAAAAACTACATTAGAGAGTATAGGTATGTAGGCATTAGGGAGTATAGGTACGTAGGCATTAGTGAGTATACGTATGTAGACATTGCCCTGTGAGTAGGAAGTTAGAATATACTCACAGCTAGGCCGGCTTGTCGTAAGAGGCGACTAAAGGCCGAGTGGTAGGTGGGGTACCAATACCCTGTCGCCCGGTGAAATACCACCCCATCAAGCTATAGGTTCAGTGAAACGGTCGGGAGAAATCCCTGGCCATCTTTCGGAGTTTGGCTAAGGGACCGATTCGAGAAAAGGTTTGTGGGGAGGAAAAGGTATTATGCCGGACACGGGCACACGGTTCACTTCTTCCCCATCAATCATTGTCACTAAAAGTTTCGACAATGTTCCGCCAAACACTTTTAGAAAACTGTTCACCTGGAAAGTCATCACCCGAACAAATAAAACACAGACGCACGGGTTTGTTATTATTAATGTTCAGGAGCACTGTTTATTTAATTTAGTTAGTGATCATTTTTTAAACATAATAATTGTTACAGCTTCACCGAGATCAAGAGCACACACGTTGGCTTTAATCTATTCAAGTACAACTACTTTTATTATTCAACACTGACTCCGTATATCTGCGCTTCTCCGCCGCGCGCGGAGAGCGGGAGATCGCGTGACCGTGGCGGTCAGCGGATGGAAAACGACTCAAGAATTCAATTCGCTGGCTAAGGAAATTCTGGGTGCATTCCTTTTCATTGTGGTGATAACCGGATCTCATAAAGGAGATCGTCATGGTACATATTTATATATGTACGTCGGTTCTTTTCATGGATCGAAGCCATGATAACGAATCTGAAACACCAAGAAGGGGGATAATGTGCACCCAGGAGATATGTGTGCGTTGAAACAAACAAATCGAATTTCATGGGATGCTAATGGTTTGTGTTTGATTATGCGTCGAGGTCATGAGGGATGGATTCAGGGCAATTACGATACAAAGGGAAAAGCGACCTATGCATCGTTCGATAATGAGGGTCAGCTGAATAAATAGCAGCCACTCATTAAATGAAAACTGCGTTTAGGATACCACAAACGATATGGATTGTTTATGGTATCGCCAGGAAGCCTATGGAGGAACAGCGTTCTTTGTTTGCACTTGGTGCGAGTTAGGGAATTTGGTTTCAGCGTCGATTGCGCTAATTGAATGCAGCTGCTTGGGTATTTTATTGCTGGAAGGAAAAGGTCGCCAGCTAACGTGTATAAAAAGGGATTTGTTGTACACATGAATGAAGCTGGGAATAGGCGACGCAGTGATTATTATCCCTGGTTGGGATGGTTAAGAGCTGCTCGATAGTATAGTGGTTAGTATACCCGCCTGTCACCCGGGAGACCGGGGTTCGATTCCCCGTCGGGGAGCCTCTGGCGCAAGACTAATGACCTTACCCAGAAAAAATAAATCATTATGGAAAATTTAACAAGCCTTAGGACTTGCTAAATAAGGCCAAGAGCGGTCCCCGGTTGTAGTGCCGATGATGATGATGGGATGGTTAAATGATATGTGAACCGAATTGTTTTCTTTTCAGGGATATGCTGTTTGGAACAGAATTCTTAAGAGGAATTTTGAATTCAAATAAATGAATGCAGGTAAGAATTCTCGTACAGGTGCTTTTAGATTATGTAAATTGGATCTCTTTAATGCGTGGAGCATTTAAGATGCTAATGCGATTGCATTAGTGAAATTGGGAGATTGGATGAAAGTTATGGGGGTTTTTCAGGAAAGCGAACCGTGGGGTTTGGCGGAACCGCCACAGGTTGGTTTAGGTGGTAATCGGTCCCAAGGTGAGATAGCACCCCGCCATGCTGTACATTCCGCGATATTGTCGAGAGAAATCTTCGACGGTGTTTCGGATGTGTGGCTGATGACCCGGACTGACACAGAAACAAGTCCTGATGGTCATTCTGATATAAAGAATAAACTTGTTTCCCGTTCGAATGCCAGGGGGAACATCATGCAGATAAATGATATATAACGGAATGAGATGATAAATAACGGAACTTTGAGAGGTTCGTCATCGCACAATCGGGGTTGCTGTCGAGGCTCTGTCGACGCTCGACTGGTAACGGCATTTTGTAACATCAGGGGCATCGGGTTCACCAATACGAATGTAAACGCCATCCACCAATATTTGCAAACAACGAAACCTGATATCCTTGCCCTAACTGAGACCCAAGTCGATTCGTCAATTGATTCGACATATCTTCCGTTTTAAGGGCGGAGTCTGCGTCTTCACGTGTCTCGATGTGGTTTGCCAAAGGATAGAGGCGTTGGAACCCAATAACATGGTCATCATATGGTTGAGGGTCATGCTGAGGAATTCTGTTAAATGTTTTGTTGTCTTTACCGCTCCCCGAATGACGATCGACCGGCGACAGTTTACACATACCGTCGACTGGATACAAATCAATCACCCAGCTTCTGAAATTGTTGTCCATAGCGATTTTAATACGCACAATTCCAGCTAGTTGGTACATTCTAACAGGACCGACGAAACTGGGAGGTTGGCGGAGATGTTTGCTGTTAGCCACAATTTGACTCAACCCGGATGCCCGAGGCGATTATGCGAACACCCTGGATCTGTTTTTGACATCCGAACCGAGTATTTATACCGTAGAGGTTTCTGCGCCACTGGGAAACTTAGATCACTGGTTGGTATCTGTCGCGCAAGCACTTGCATTTCAAGCGAATAACCGACCTAGGCAGCTTCGCCATGTATGGAAGTATGGGGCTGTTAAGTGGGATGATTTGCGAGATTTCTTCGCATCCTTTCCATGGTCGGAGGTGTATTTCGGAGGCTCCGATGTTAACGCTTGCGCGGAGCCGGTCACAGAGATTATTCTTCTTGGGATGGAGATCTACATTCCGCATTCCATCAAACGAAGTTCATCTGATAAGTATTGGTTTGATAAAAGATGCGAACAGATTACAGCTGCAAAAAATTGAGCTTTTAAACAATGGCAGTCCAATCCCAGTGAGGTTAACAGAACGAATTTTGTTAGATTCAGAAACGCGTGCAACCAGGCGGTTGATATCGCGAAGAAGTCCTACAATGACACAGTGACTAACAAACTTCTTCAATGCGCGACTGGTTCGCGTTCCTTCTGGTCAATGGCAAGGGCTGTCAGTAGTAACTTCGCTTCGTCATCTTTTGCTCCGTTGGTGACGGACGGTGGTACGTTAGTCACAAAACAAAGGATAAAACGAATGTTTTCGAGAATTTATTTTCCGCGAATTCAAAACTCGATACCGGTCTTTTGGATCCACCTGTGATTGCGCCGGTACAGTCTTCGATCCGGGATGTGAGATTTCGCCCGAGTTAAAGCCCCATTTATTCATATCCTTATAAGACTATAGAATATATAGAATTATATAACAATATGAATCACCCAAACAGTAATCATTTATTGACACCCAAAAGATGAATCGTCTAATCCCATACAACATAACGAAAGTATATCACCATCCAAACTACTAGATGTCGCCTCAGATAATCTTAACGAATCGACAGTCAGATAATAATGATAGAGCGATTCCACTTCCTTTTTTCGTTTGTGATACTGATCGAGGGAGCATGGTTTTTAAGTAGCAATTCTTCAATTTATTATTATTATTAATTAAAACAAAGATATTTTTTAATGTAAATTAACGTTTAGTTAATTAATTCCAGAGTTCGAAATAGAACTATCAAAAAGATTTGTAATCTTAGACTTAAGTATTTGATTAAATAAAATATATTTTTTTGAAATAGTCTAGATTACTTAACTCCCGCGTACTATTCAATGTATTCTACGTGAACGGGACTGTAGGAAGGCAATCCGGCCCCGACGGAATACCAGCAATAGTCCTTAAGAATGTGCTCCGGACCTATCGCCGGTTTTTGGTAGACTCTTTCGCTTATCTTATGCACGGAGAACTTTTCCTACCTGCTGTAAAATCGCTCGAGTTCAGCCAATCCCAAAGACGGGAAAAAAGTGTCTCGCATAAAATTACCGATAGTATTACTGCCTATGTTATCTAAGGTGATGGAAAAGGTCATCAATACTGGGTTAATTAAGTACTTGGAGTGCAACGGACTTCTGAATCATCGTCAATATGGATTCCCGGACAGGCAGTCCACGGGAGACCTTTCGACACTTATAACCGATGTATGGACATCTGCGGTCGAGGGACATGGTGAGTCAAGGCAGTCGCATTGGATAAATCCAAGGCTTTTGACCCCGTCTGACACGGGGCATTGAAGAGCAAACTTCGTTCATATGGACTTTCCCAACAGCTTTGCGGATGAACAAGGAGCTTCCTCGAAAATCGATCGATCCGGGTTGTTGTGGATGGCGAGTTCCGTTCCGAGCTATATCCTGTTAATTCGGGGGTGCCCCAAGGCTCTATTTTGGCTCCAACCTTGTTTTTGCTTCACATAAATTATTTGTTGGAGACAACGGGTGACAAAGTGTTCAGTTTTGCGGGTGATAGTATGCTTGTGTCCTCCTTCTCAAGTGTTCGGCCGATTGGCGCATCTGCGTCGCATCAGCTGAGATGTAGACAGATTGACTCTCTGAATCAGGATTTAGATAGGGTCCTGCAGTGGGGAAGGGCCAATCTCGTGGACTTCAATGCAGCGAAGACACAATATACAACATTCACAAAGAAAGGTGGATCATCGGTTCCACAGCTGATGATGAATGGCCGGGCCCTCAAGGCTGGGGAAAGTTTGAGATTGCTCGGCGTCACGGTCTGTGGGAATGTATCATGGCATAAACACGTGTCGAGTATCGCCAGGTCAGCCTCAGGAAAACTGAGTTATCTTTTTAGAGCCAAGAAATATTTTACTCCGGCCCAACTTCTTCTCCTATATAAATCCCAAATTAGACCCGCGTCCGAATATTGCTCTCATGTTTGGAGCTCGGCTCCTAAACATACCCTCAACCTACTTGAGAGCATACAGAGACGAGCGATCCACCTGATCGGAGACTCAGCGCTGACGTCGGGACTACAGCCGCTATCTGGAGAATATCTATCTATCCAGAGCATTAAATGTTGGCTAGATATGGCCGGACTGAAACTAACCGGATATAAGACGAAGGCAGTTTTATTAAGCAGCCGCAAAAAAAATCATCAGATATATCCAGTCCCCGCATTAAAAATCTTCGTAATGCCATCGACAACAGATTGACCTTCAAAGAACATTTGCGGAAAAAGAGTTAGAGGACCTCGCTAAACATCTAGATGACTTGGAGAATATTTATTCCCATATAATCCAGAGCAATAAATGCGGGGTAGATATGGCCCGACTCAAACTAGCCACACATAAGACGGAGGCAGTTTTAATAAGGAGGCGCAAGATAGTTGAACACCTTGATTTGGAAATAGAAAAACAAATCACATCCAGTCACCATATTAAATATCTCGGTGTTGCCCTCGACAACAGGAAAAAAAACCCGCGGAAAAGGAGTGAACAAACGACAAGAGTAAATGTTTTGGTGAGACTGCTACCCGATGTTGGTGGACCTCGGCCCCACATAAGGAATCTGATAACCAGCGTCAATACCTCCATTATAATGTATGCAGCTCACATATGAACAGAAGTTTATTGGAGCTACCACCCCATTTATTGGCTTAATTCAAGCAACATACGTACCTACAACTACAGTATATATAAGTTACTAACTAAAGAGTGTAAGAACTAACTTAACTAAGCTTAAATTAAGGTAAGCTGGGCAAATTAAGAAGGCAGGAGTAGGGGCGGTAGGTGGGGGCAGGTTATAGTAAAGTGTAGAAGCGGCGAATAAGATTGGTGGTGAGAATGGTTTAGGAGGCGATGCTTGAGAGTATAGGAGGCTTTTACTGTGCAAGTTGTACATGAGGGGAATGAAGGCTGACATCATGAAGAATATGCTGCGGATTTCGCACGGTATCCGAAGATGCCATAAATGTCTTGGCCGGGAGGAAACCACTTGACATCGCTGCTTTGTATGAGGTCTCACAAGAGAATCGTTGGCGAACGCGGACAGAATTGGAGTTCTCAAGCCTAAGAGAATGGCAAGGAAGGTGGGATTCTTCCAAGAAAGGAAGATGAACCTACACCATGATACCTGATATATAAACATGGGTGAAAAGAAAACATGGCGAGGACTACCACTTGACTCAGCTGATATCAGAACATGGATGCTTTTGGCAATACCTGCACAAGTATAAGCATATCAATTACCCATAGTGTTTTTACTGCGAAGGCAAATAGAAAATGTGGAATACATTCTCATAGGGTGCGTGAGATTGAAGATGGCACGAACGATTTTGGAGAGACATATGAGACAGGCCGTTACCCCGGCAGGAGTAATAGAATACATGCTAAGTTCCTAACAAGTAGCAAATAATATTCTATGTGACATGATGCAGCAGTTGCGGCGCGAGGAGCGGAGCCCCGCAAGGGAAGATCCAAAAGAAAGTTATGCGGGGATCAACGGGAATATATGCCTGGCGGGAGGTTGTTTTAATCGATAAAAATCCGACTTGCCACCGGATCAGTCTAGAGGTATCTTTTGAAGATTTCCACCTTCCTACCCAAAACAAAACAAAAATCAATAAGTTATAGTAATTTAAGTGACCCTACTCTTCATCATCATCGGCGGGACTACAACCGGGATCCGGTCTTGGCCTTATTTAGCAAGTCTCCCCACCGGTATCCGGTCCATATCCGAGAATTGTTAAATTGTCCATAATAATTCGTTTTTCCGGGCAAGGTTATTAGCTTTGCGCCAACCTTTCTCAGAATGGTAATATGGTATATTCCACATAAATTATAATATTTGCGGGACGTAAAATTTGTTAAATTGTCCATAACAATTTGTTTTTCTGGGCAAGGTTATTAGCCTTGCGCCAACCCTTCTCAGGATGACCCTACTCTTACAAAATTGAAAACAATGGAATAAACCGAGGGTCGTGTGTTGATAAAACATTGCTTTTCCAATAGGAAAAGATATCGTTCTAGCTCAGCAATGGTTTAAAAAGTATTTCCCGGGCTCTGCTCCTTCGAAACCAACCATTTGTCGGTGGGATGCTGATTTAAAAATGTGATCTCATGGACAATGAAACAGTAACTCAAACATTTGGGAAATCCTGAAAATCGTGATGGAAGATCGAGAAGAGAAAGTGTGCCAGATAGCTGACAGCATGAAGATACCAATTGGTAGTGTTTTTAATATTTTGCATCAAAATTTGGCCTTGAAAAAACTTTTTTCCAAATGGGTGCCGCGTTAGCTCACAATGGAACACAAAGAACAACGCATGGAGTGGTGTTTGGCACTGTTTGCTCGGAATAAAAGGGATCTTTTGGTCGTTATGTGACAATGGATGAAACATGGATTCACCATCTCACTCCGGAATCAAGTCGGCAGTCAGCTAGTTCTTAAATTGCTTGTGATGTACATTTATTTTAACGGTTTAAGGACGAAGTTTAAGAAAAATCGAGTATATAAAAGAATGGATACGGAAGCCTACCGCTTTCAATGCTCTGTGAAAAACTTTTCAAAACTAATAATGGAGTACTTAAATTTGTCGTCATTTTTGCTTTTTCTATAAAATTTTGTTTTAAAAGTTTTACCATGGAATATTAAAACAACGTGGGTCGTGCCGAAACGAGTTCTTCGGGGTGTGCCACAATGAAGCGGCGCACATGGGCTTAGACAAAGCCCTTGAAAGGCTGAGAGGGCATGCTGGTTTCCAAGGATGCGAAGTTTTGTCAGAGGTTATGTCATGGGATGTGTGGAATGCGGATATACAAAGAGCAAAGGTGGAGCAACAGAGGGAGAGCTGCACTGCGAAAATAGGGTGCCTATACCTTTCCATATGGTCCATTTGGATCATCTCGGACCCTTCATCACTGCAAGAGGAGGAGCTAAACACTTGATAGCACTGGTGCATAACTTTACCAAATACACGGTTTTGAAAGCCGTAAGGACAACTAATACAAAAGGAGAGATAGCCGTGCTCAACCAGGTCAGCAATTCTTCGATATGCCCTAGCGCTTAATTACCGACAGAGGTACAGATTCGCGGCATACTGCAAATTATGACGACGTCAAAACGCCACGTGCCAACGGACAAGTGAAGAGAGTCAACCGCACGGAACTAGCGGCGCTCAAGTGTGATCATGTGGTCGGCAGGAATTGGGCGCAACAGTTGAGGAACATTAAATGGAGTCTGAATACAGCGAGGAGCACAATCACAAACATGGTCTCACAAGAACTAATGTTTGCCTATACGCGAAGGGAAATTGCTGGAGACAAATTATTGTTGGAACTTGAACAGGAAGTATGCCATGATTAAGGCGAAATGAAACAGAAGCGAGATGCTGCCTTGCCCAACATCATAGTAGATCAACAAAAGCAGAAAGAACACTTCGATACGGCTGACAGAAGACCAACTACATATAAGGTAGATGATTTGGTACTGGTAGAACAGAGCCTGCAACCAGTGAATCCCGGAAGTTTGCTCCAATTTACAGGGAACCGTGCGTCGTGGCGACGATTCTGGAGACGCTACAACCATGAGTCGTACGCGATCTATCCCGAAGCTAACGTTGCAAGAAAAATTAAGCTCGGTAGTCTGGTGGGCGGGACACCTACAGTGGTGGAAAAAATAATAGAAACAAAGGTTTAGATAACGATCAATAATCAGTAACTGCGTACAATTTAGTTTTTCTTCGACACAAATTCTATACCCGAACCGTACCTAAAACAGTACGGTTTTTTGTTTTTGCCTAGTAGTAAAAAATGCAAGCGAAAGGGATATTTTGCCTGAAAAAAATAATAGAAAGAAACCATCACCACAGTCTCCAATCGTGATTGTGAAGTAAACTTTTGGTTCGTATTTATTGAAATCTTCGTAAATTTGTTAGACTTGTGTTTTAGTGTTTGTTAGAAAAAAAAAATAAAAAGTAAAAATAAAATTTTATGAAAATGGGTCGTGGAGTACATTGCACTGGTTCCGATCGTGAATTGATAAAAGATTAAGAATTGACGGGAAAACAATGGATGAAATAGCTAAGCTAATGAAGTCCTCTAAGAAAAAAAAATTCACAGCTCTTCATTCAGGTCGCAAAATGGAAACCAGAGGCAAAAAAGAAAAACAACTTCACCATTCGACAAACTGCTAATCCGACTATCCAAGAACAACCAGTTTTTTCTTCAACGGAATTTAAAAATGACTTAAACACACCTTGTACGAGTCGTACAATTAGAAACAGACTAATAGAAGCGAGTCTTCCTGGAAGAAGTCCCAAAAAAGTTCCATACTTGAGCAAGAAAAATATAAACCAGAGACTCGTTTTTGCCAAAAATCACCTCCACCGTGCGAATTGGAATAACATCTTATGGTCGGATGAAACTGTAGCGATTCTAACAGATACACACAATTCACAAGCAAAAATAGTGAAGAACACCGAACGAAAAAAATCGAATAAGAAAAATACGTCAGAACCGTATACCAAGCGATAAATAAAAAAAAATAATTCACACCAGTGGAATATACTCGAGTTTGGAAATCAAATTCAAAACACGGTCAGTAGCCTGGTGTGTAACGCTTAGGTAAAAAATTTTTCGTGATTCGAGCTGAATCACACGATCTTCTCCACTATTATTTCAAACGCTATAAAACCATGATTAATTTGTTTGGTTCCGATAGAAAAATGTACGTCAGACGACCAATCAACTCAGAATTCGATCCAAAGTATACGAAAAAGACAGTGAAACATGGTGGAGGCAATTTAATGATTTGATGGTGCTTTTCAGCGTCTGGTATTGGTCCAATTTTTCTTATAAAGGACCAAATGTGTGCTAAAGATTATGTAGAAATCTTAAACACCGTTATGCTACCATTTTCTGAAGAGGACATGCCTATTAAATGGGGGTTTATGCAGGATGATGACCCCAAGCACACCTCAAAATTGGCTAAAGAATGGTTTCTTCACAACACAGTCGATGTTATGGATTGGCCATCGCAGTCCCCTGATCTTAACCCAATATAACACCTATGGGGCATTCTTAAGCGCAAGATCGGAGACTGCAAAGCCAAAAATAAGGAAGAACTTTGGTCCAAAATAAAAGATGAATGTTACTCTATACCTCCGGCGACTTGTACCAACCTAGTCAATTCCTTGGGACGAAGATGCGAAGCAGTCATTAAAAACAAAGGTGCAACAACTAAGTATTAAAAGGATATGAAACACTTTTACTGTAAATTAATTCTTCACAAAACACAAACAAAAAACTAATTTGTTTCTATTATTTTTTCCACGCAAATCCAAGGAAAACCGGAATCAATATTTTTTTTTCACTATTTCTCGCTTTTTTTTTAATTAAAAATTTAGTATTTCTTTTATGTATTACAGAACACCAAATCTATTAGTATATTTTTAATTCTTATTTTTCCCCAAATACATTTTTTCTTAACGATTAATGTCGAAGAACAAGCTTGTTTCTATTATTTTTTCCACCACTGTGGCTCGAATTAGGGAAGAGAAACCTGCCCGGAAAGTCCTTTGTGGCAGGATGTATGGAAAGAGACAGTGCGGCAGACCTTGTCTGCGATGGAGGGATGGCGTAGACCACGACGCCCAGAGCCTGGCAGTGCCAAACTAGATGACATTGGCTCGAATTTGGGACCGGTGGAGAGATTTGTTAAATAAGGCCAAGACCGGATCCCGGTTGTAGGACCGATGATGACAATGATTAAAACGACGTGTTAATTGTACAAATTTCAATTCGAAAACTCTTTTTTTTTTTTAAATATTTCAAAACTATTGATGGAGTTGGAGTTTATAAATCTTTTATCCTGTTTGATTTTCCTACAAAATTTTGCTGTTAAAAGTTCTTAAATTGCTCCATTTGTTTTAATGGGTTAAGGACGACGTTCAACAAAAAAATCGAGTATATAAAAGATTCGATACAGAAGCTTGTCGCTTTTAATGCTCTGTGAAAAACTTTTCAAAAATATTTTAAAACTGATAATGGAGACCTTAAGTTTGTCGTTATTTTTGCTTTTTCTATAAAATTTTGCTGTAAAAGTTTTACCGTGGATATTAAAAGATCTTGATCGTAAAAATTTCAATTCGGAAACCCATTTTTATTCAAAAATACTTCGGAACTATTGATGAAGTTTATATGTTTCTTATCCTTTTTGCTTTTCCTATAAGATTATGCAGTTAAAGCTTTACCATGGAATACTAAAACAGTATTTTGATTTACGTACAATTTCAATTCGAAATCTCACCATTATTTTCAAAAATACTTTAAAACTAATGATGGATATATTTATCTCGAATGAGCGAAGAGGAGCCTGCCCAGAAAGTCAGGATGTATGGAAGGAGATAGCGCGGCAGACCTTGTCTGCGATGGAGGGATGGTGTAGACCAGAACGCCCAGAGCCTGGGAGTGCCAGACTGGATGACATCATTTTGATTTGTTAAATAAGGCCAAGACCGGATCCCGGTTGTAGGGCCGATGGTGATAATAATTAACAGGACGTCTTAATTGTACAAAGTTCAATTCGAAAACTCATTTTTTTATTTTTTTAAATACTTCAAAACTATTGATGGGGTTTATAAGTCTCTTATCCTGTTTGATTTTCCTACAAGATTTTGCTGTTAAAAATTGTTAAATTGCTTGTGATGTCCATTTGTTGTAATGGGTTAAGGACGACGTTAAAAAAAAATCGAGTTTCAATGCTCTGTGAAAAACTTTTCAAAAATATTTTAAAACTAATAATGGAGACCTTAAGTTTGTCGTTATTTTTGCTTTTTCTATAAAATGTTGCTGTAAAAGTTTTACCGTGGATATTAAAACATCTTGATCGTAAAAATTTCAATTCGGAAACTCTTTTTTTTTTTTTCAAAAATACTTCGGAACTATTGATGAAGTTTATAAGTTTCTTATCCTTTTTGCTTTTCCTATAAGATTATGCAGTTAAATCTTTACCATGGAATAGTAAAACAACATTTTGATTTACTTACACAAATTTCAACTCGAAATCTCAAAAAAAATTTCAAAAATACATCAAAACTAATGATGTATTTAATAAGTCCTATTTGCTTCTCCCATAAGATTTTGCTGTTCAAGTTTCTTAAGTCTGATTGGGGATATCCTTTTATTTCAATGGTTTAAGGACGAAATTCAAAAAAATTGAGTACATAAAAGAAGCCTGTCGCTTTCAATGCTTTGTGAAAAACTTTTCAAAAATATTTTAAAACTAATAATGGAGACCTTAAGTTTGTCGTTATTTTGGCTTTTTCTATAAAATTTTGCTGTAAAAGTGTTACCATGGAATATTAAAACAACATCTTGATTTATGTACAAAATTCAACTCGAAATCTCAACATTTTTTTCAAAGATACTTCAAAACTAATGATGAATGAAGTCCTGTTTGCTTCTCCTATAATATTTTGCGGTTAAACTTCCTTAAGTCTGATTACGATGTCCATTTATTTCAATGGTTTAAAGAAGAAGTTCAAAAGAATTGACTACATAAAAGGTTCGATGCAGAAGCCTGTCGCTTTCAATGCTTTGTGAAAAACTTTTCACAAATATTTCAAAACTAATAATGGGGTCCTTGAGTTTGTCATCGTTTTTGCTTTTTGTATCAAATGTTGCTGTTAAAAATAGAAGTTTATTAATCCTGGTTGCGATGCCCATTCGCTTCAACAATTTAAGGGCGAAGAAAATAAAATTCGAGTATATAAAAGATTCAATACGGAAGCCTTTCGTTTTCAATGCTCTGTGAAAAACTTTTCAAAAATACTTCAACTAAACAGAATCTAGGTTTTTCTCTTTGGCCTTTTCTATAAAATTTTTCGGTTAGAAAGATCGTGATTCCTATTCGTTGCAGAAGTTTAAGGATGAGTTTAAAATAAATGAATAATTTGTGTCCACAAAAAAAAACATGATCCAAGGCATTCAACTAACAACGAACTAGCCTGTAATTGGTTTTTCAAACTTTGATTTCGCGGTTAAAAGAGAATTAATTCCGATTGAACTATCCGTTTATTTCAAAGGTTTTAAGGAGGCTCTGAAAAAATTATTAAAATAATGCATGTAAATAAAAAAATTAACACTGAAGCTCCCTAAATGACTACTTAGCTGACAATGGTCTACTCTACAGTCTTTCCGTAAAGAATAGCACATTTATTTATTCTATATATATATACATACATATATATATATATATAAAAACCAATCCCGAAGGTCACCACTTACAATGCTTCATAAGCGACTATTCAAAAGGAATTTAAAACCAACATTCGAGTTTTTGAGACTTCCGTGAAAAAATTTAAAAAATTTTTTTTTTTTTTTATTTTCTCGACAAACATTTAAACGAATTAATTAATTGAAGATTAGTACCGCGAAAAACATTGAAAGTTAACTTATATTTTCATTGTATATATATAGTTAGCGACGTTGCAACACAATTGTATTTCCTTCTTCACAGGATGGCAATCAAATTTTGAACAGATTAACCAAGGAGGAAAACATGTCGATTGATCATTTGTATCCATGCCTCTTTGTCTCATTCCATTTAGAAAATAGCATAATTCGTTATCACAAAATATATACATTATATAAGTACTAACATCCCTAAAACTTTAAATGTTTGCACTAAGTATCCTTCGATTATCGACGCAAACTATTATAGATTTACATTTGAAAAGGACTTCAAGGCCCACATACGCGCCTTTATAAGAAAAAAAAAATCATAAAACCTGATATAAAATTAATTGCCCACAAATTGAATAGAAAATGAACGACACCAGGATTTGAAAAATTCCTTGAAAAAAAAAGTTTTAATTATTCAGGGGTCCTGCACAAACTTCGCGAATATTCACAATATAACGGTACATCATTCACACAATCTCATAGATCCCAAAATGCGATGTTTTCCATTCGACATCATCGAAAACGATGGTTGGTCGTTCGGTTGCTTAAAAACAAAACAAAAAAAAAAAAAGTCTTCACTTCGAACCATTGATTTGGTCCTGCTTTTATTTCTTCCATATTAATATTTATCGATTAATTTGATTACCTTTTATAGCACACACAATAAATATTATTCACCACTTTCTGAACGGAAATAAATGTCGTTGCTTATTCTTTTTGTTTTATTTTTTTCTTTCGTATCATTTCGTGTTATCGCGGACCGCCAGTCAATCCAAATTGACCATCGTGTAGTTCCTTCGAAAACGAACTAGGTAATGATTTTAAGCAGACGCATTCGAGAGAATTACCATCCGGAGTTTACACACACTTCTTGTCCGAAAATTCACTTCCGTTTCCGTTAATTTTTTTTATATGTTTCTTCTTCTCTTCGTCTGTATTTAGTATTTTTTTTTTGATTCTTAATTTTTCGTTGAATTCGTTGTATACAAAAATGGACACGCGAGAAGAGTACACCACACTCGCTCGACGCCAGATGAATTCCAACTGATGCGACACCGACCATAACTAAACTATTTAAATGAAAACATTTCCCCTCTCGATATCCGAGAAGAGAACACTGCTGTACGTGGAATGGCAAAGATACACATAAGAGCAGCAGCAGTAGGCCGATATAGACATCAGAGGGAGAAAAGCAAAATCCGGCGAAATGTGTGAAGCATGAGAGAAACGGCAGCAGGAGAAGAACTCTTCTCAATGACAAACCGAATGATGAACGATGAACAACATCGAGGCGACTTGAGCGTCGATTGCACGATTGCGGCGACAATACCGACGATGGCTACGTTGGCGAGGCACGAACACGCAGCGAATAATTATCTGTATCCGTATCTCAGAAGTTCAGGTGAAACATGCTGTACACATGCACAACCACATTAATAATACCCCTCTGATTCGGTGTTTTATTTATATATCGATATACAGATACTTACTATGTACACACAACCTCCTGTGCACCGTGCGGATGCCAGAATGAGAGGGCGAGATACGGTGCACGCTGCACGCCGTGTGCCTAGCGCTAATCTCTGTGTATGTACCCGAAAATTTGTACAAATAAAACAGCGATGAATAAGAAGACAAGTTGACTTGGGCTTCGAATGAGGAAGCTTTGGATCTAGATCTCTCTCTATGGGTGTATGCGTGCGAGTGTGTGCGCGCGGGCATTTGGGAGCTGGTTGGAGGTGAGATAATCAAGCAACGGATGTCGGTTGGTAGGACTGCCTCTCCGCCAACCGAAGAGCGTCGTATTGGTTATATAAAGACCCAACAGCACACCAAGGCGCACGTTTGCGCGCCCCAAAGATGCACGCTATAGGAAAACCGAGATGGTGGCTGAGAGCCCACTAAGTCTGATGACCTCAATGGGTCATATAGCGCGGGATAGGTGAGGAGAAATACGGATAGATGTATATTCCATCCAGGTAGCTCCCACTAATTCCGCCGACGGACGGATTGTAATTAAAGACATATTTCGTATCTTTGCGTGCGGTCGGTGAGTACCTTTGTGTACGCACTCGTGATGTTCATGCAGTGCTTGCGCTAATGAGCGGATGAGTATACGGCGGGAGGTGTCGAAGGTTCGAGTTTTGCTTTGATGTGCTGGAAAGGGCCGCAGCTACGACGACTCCCAGATTCATGGTATCCCGATAAATATTTAATGTCACCCCATTTCTAGTATTGCTTTTGTTTCGAAACGACTATTTTCTTACATTAACAGAATGACCGATGGTGAGATTTTTAAGTGGAAGTGGACTTTGTCGATGACAGTTTGGACAGGTAACTTTCCTTTTTCTTTGGAACTGAACCGTTCTCATTGGAGACGGAAGTGTGGTGAACGACACTCGATTTTTTTTCTTATTATTTAATGCGCGCATATGCATGAAAGGGCGTTTGATGCTTTCAAATATTTATGTCAGTGCGAAGGAGAGGAAGGAAGAAGTTTGGGAAAGGATGGGTGGATTCATCTTAAATGCCAAGAGGGAGGAGATGAACTAGGAGAGCACTCCACTAAAGTGTAGTTCGTCTGTAGAAAGACTCCCCGTGTTTGTTTGTCCGTCTCAAACTTGCATCTAGTGTAAATCGGTACCTGTTTTGATTAACAACTTTCATGGGCAAATATTAGTAGGAAAAAACATAACTTCCGATTTCATTTGAGTTCAATTTTTATTAACAACTAATAATTCTTATGAACAACTAATAGTAAGTTTAATTTTTATTAACAACTAATAATAATTTAAAACTTTTTAGTAACAACTAATAATAAGGTTCATCCTGAGAAAGGTTGGCGCAAGGCTAATAACCTTGCCCGGAAAAACAAATTACTATGGACAATTTAACAAGTCTCGGATATAGACTGGATACCGGTGGAGAGACTTGCTAAATACGGCCAAGATCGGATCCCGATTGTAGTGCCGATAATAAGGTTCATTTTTATTCACAACTAATAATTTTTATGAACAACTAATAATAAGATTAATTTTTATTAACAACTAATAATTTTTATGAACAACTACTAATAAGATTAATTTTTATTAACAACTAATAATAAGATTAATTTTTATTAACAAGTAATAATCATTTAGAAATTTTTATTAACAACTAATAATAAGGTTAATTTTTATTCACAACTAATAATTTTTATGAACAACTAATAATTAGGTTAATTTTTATTCACAAGTAATAATTTTTATGAACTACTAATAATAAGATTAATTTTTATTAACAACTAATAATTTTTATGAACTACTAATAATAAGAATAATTTTTATTTACAACTAATAATAATTTAAACATTTTTATTAACAACTAATAACAAGGTTAGTTTTTATTCACAACTAATAATTTTTATGAACAACTAATAATAAGAATAATTTTTATTCACATCTAATAATTTTTATGAACAACTAATAATAAGAATAATTTTTATTAACAAGTAATAATAAGAATAATTTTTATTAACAAGAAATAATAATTTAGAAATTTTTATTAACAGCTAATAATAAGATTAATTTTTATTAACAATTAATAATAATTTAGAAGTTTTTATTAACAAATAATAATAAGATTAATTTCGGGGAGCCTCTGGCGCAAAACTAATGACCTTGCCCGGAAAAAACAGATCATTATGGAAAGTTTGACAAGCCTCAGGACTTGCTAAATAAGGCCAAGACCGGTTCCAGGTTGTAGTGCCGATGAATGATGATGATGAATAATAAGATTAATTTATATTAACAACTAATAATAATTTAAAAAAATTTTTTAACTAATAATAATTTAAAACCTTTTATTAACAACTAATAATAAGGTGTGTGGCGGTTCTTTGAAGCTTTCCCAATGAACCATCCATTTCTTTAAATCAACCTGCTTTTCCCTCACTCCGCAAGACACCATACCTACCTGCAATTTTGGGCAGCGTAAGGTACATTTCATTCGCTTTCACCCGAAAGTAAAACCCCAGCAAGCATGCACATGAAACAAATTATTTCATTCATATTACATGAACCGTACCAACTTAATCCGCTCGGCTTGTCAGCAATTATAAACGATAAACACTCGCTGGCCAGCGTAATTGTTGACACAGCTGTAGCCGATATTCTTGCTACGGTTTATGTGTGAATATTGCTCCAATCCCAAGGTTCACTACAGTTGCGACCAATTTCCTTTATCGGTTATCCACCGATCATAGGATTTAGGGCACGAATATGATTGACGTTAGACAATCATACCCATGATCATGCCTAATGATGCTCCGGGCTGTAAAACAAACAAACACACAATACCTCACTGTGTTTATTTTACTTACTAACCGCTGTCCATGTTTCCGTTGGGCTTGCACATCTGCAAGTCAAATTCCTCACCATCATACCCATGTTCCATTTAATTAGATCAAACAAAAGGCACCATAGCCTTGGCCATAGGCGAGCAAACCTTCGGTTTGCTTATCGCCACGGAGAAATCTATTACTTGCAATGGCATAGGTCTGGGGCGATTATGTAAACAACCGACGTTCCCATGTGGCATCGGCTAAATCACAAATATCGCATCATACGATGCGATGCACATTATTTATTTAGGACACAGAAACCTATTCCTTCCTTCGGCGATCTTCGCTATCGTTTATCTCAATAATGCCTTCATTTTATTACACCACAGTCCATGTTTATTCACGCATCGTACTTGTCCTATACGCACACATAGAGAATCCTCCCATTCGGTCCTTTTGCGATCGCCCATTGGCCGTCGCCAAGTTGACCCAACTCGCTCCTCCCACACCGATGTAATCCACCACCGTTGAATCTGACGGATATAGATTGCATCGGTGAGTCAGATTTCAGCCGCTGAGGAGGAGACACTAGAAGTAACGGTTAACAAGTTAAACGAGTGCAGAGTCGTGGATATTGATAAAACAGAGTAAAAGGGTCGGCGCCCTTTTCGCTTTCAATGAAAGGAATAACCTTAAAGTAAAGTTTGTTTAATATTAAGTGGTTGTACTGACTTTAAAGACCGAAGTAACATGAAGGTGAACATTGTTTTATAGAAAGTGGGTGCGCTAGCATTTAAAAAATGCATCAAAACATATCAAATGCAAATTGCGTTGTAAAGTGGCCCTGCCCGTTTTAGAAGCTTAGTGGAGTGACCAATAAAGTGAAAATAAATTCCAAACTCTCCGGGTTTCATTTCTCATTCCACGTGATTGAATAATCTTCTGGGAGTAATTTCGTCGAAACAACGTTGGGGTATTTAGGTAACCTGATGCCATACGGAGACATTAATACTATTACCCCACAGGTTCATCCTGAGAAAGGTTGGCGCAAGGCTAATAACCTTGCCCGGAAAAACAAATTATTATGGACAATTTAACAAGTCTCGGATATAGACTGGATATCGGTGGAGAGACTTGTTAAATAAGGCCAAGATCGGATCCTGATTGTAGGTTAATTTTTATTCACAACTAATAATTTTTATAAACAACTAATAATAAGAATAATTTTTATTAACAACTAATAACTTTTATGAGCAACTAATAATAAGGTTAATTTTTATTCACAACTAATAATTTTTATAAACAACTAATAATAAGATTAATTTTTATTAACAACTAATGATTTTTATTAACAACTAATAATTTTTATGAGCAACTAATAATAAGATTAATTTTTATTAACAACTAATAATAAGATTAATTTTTATTAACAACTAATAATTTTTATGAACAACTAATAATTAGGTTAATTTTTATTCACAAGTAATAATTTTTATGAACTACTAATAATAAGATTAATTTTTATTAACAACTAATAATTTTTATGAACAACTAATAATAAGAATAAATTTTATTCACAACTAAAAATTTTTATAAACAACTAATAATAAGGTTAATTTTTATTCACAACTAATAATTTTTATGAACAACTAATAATAAAATTAATTTTTATTTACAACTAATAATAATTTAAACATTTTTATTAACAACTAATAACAAGGTTAGTTTTTATTCACAATTAATAATTTTTATGAACAACTAATAATAAGAATAATTTTTATTCACATCTAATAATTTTTATGAACAACTAATAATAAGAATAATTTTTATTAGCAAGTAATAATAAGAATAATTTTTATTAACAAGTAATAATAATTTAGAAATTTTTATTATAAGCTAATAATAAGATTAATTTTTATTCACAACTAATATTTTTTATAAACAACTAATAATAAGATTAATTTTTATTAACAACTAATAATTTTTATTAACAACTAATAATTTTTATTAGCAACTAATAATTTTTATGAACAACTAATAATAAGATTAATTTTTATTAACAACTAAAAATTTTTATGAACAACTAATAATAAGATTAATTTTTATTAACAACTAATAATAAGAATAATTTTTATTCACAACTAAAAATTTTTGTAAACACCTAATAATAAGATTAATTTTTATTTACAACTAATAATAATTTAAACATTTTTATTAACAACTAATAACAAGGTTAGTTTTTATTCACAACTAATAATTTTCATGAACAACTAATAATAAGAATAATTTTAATAACAAGTAATAATAAGAACAATTTTTATTAACAAGAAATAATAATTTAGAAATTTTTATTAACAGCTAATAATAAGATTAATTTTTATTAACAATTAATAATAATTTAGAAATTTTTATTAACAACTAATAATAATTTAGAAATTGTTATTAACAACTAATAATTTTTATGAACAACTAATAATAAGATTAATTTTAATTAACAACTAATAATAATCTAGAAATTTTTATTAGCAACTAATAATAATTTAGAAATTTTTATTAACAACTAAAAATTTTTATCAATGAATGAATAAATAGAGGGCAGAACCTTTAGTTTATTTCGCTTAGTACAAGTCGTATAAACATATAAACTTATAAATAGTATTACGAACTACCTTAAACACGAAGGGGGGTGGGGGACTGTGGGGTTATTTCGCTTGTGCACCTGCACGGGCGCGGATTCAGCTAAACTCCCACCGCTGAAAAGTCAAATCACCAAACACCAAGAGAGGACGTAACGAATAAAAACACGATAAATTTGCTGCAAGGTTTCTTTATTGAGTTTGTTTTCCAGGATAGAGTTTTTCTTATGCTAGTTATAAAACAGGTTGTTGAATTATTAACAGTAAATGTACTTTTTGAACTTAAGCAACTCCACACTTAGAATAGTCTGGGAATACACCAAATGACAATGTCTCCTATCACACCCCGGTAAGTAGGTCCAACTACTAACAATTTGCAGCTTAGATTTTGGTGACACTTATATTTTGTTCAGAAGGAAACAAATTCAACAACGATTTGGATACAATCCGTGATGACACTTTATTAATCAATCAGGCCCCCGAGTTGTGACAATGATTTCCCAAAGTATAATATGCACTGATTTCGACTTAAATACTCGACACACGAATTTCAAAACGAATGGAACATAACGGTAACTTGACTCTTCACACGTGTACTCTCAACGGGGGATGCGATCTAACTCCTCGAGACGTTCAGTCAATCGTCCACCGGTCGCCACTGGGGTGGATTTCCACTGCTGTGGTAAGAAGCGAATCAGCTATTCCTTTCTGGTGGCGACCAATGAAAATCAGTTCGACTTAATTGGAAAGACTTCCATTGTGATCTGGTTGGATGTCCATACACTGAAAGTGAGGACAAACGATAATGCATCGGCGGTTGGATGTGAAAGGAGAGAGATCGATCATGCAGCTGTTCAAATAAATGAACATGCACGACGGCTAAAGCCATGCCATTGTAAACAACGGAAGATATTGCCGAAGGCAGAAATGGATTTTTCTGTGATGTTGAGTCAACAGAAAATTAGTTCACGATGGCAAGAGCTAGGATGGAGATTTGTTTGATTTAGAAAAACGGATCGTGGGACACGGCTTTTGATATGATTGTTTGGATAACAATTATCGTCGTGTCCTGTGGGTTCGAAGTAAGTGTGCCTAGCACGCCGTTCACTCAAATCCCCATCAATGTTTCGATGGAAAATTGTCACCAAAAGAATTGGAGCATCATTAATGTTTCGTTGAATATCCACTTCACAAAAACATCCAGAGAAGGCCATGAATAATGGTGCACCGAAAGGAAAATACATGAAATGCACTGGTGTAATTTTGATAATAAAGTTTCTTTGATTTTTTTCGTTGATTCTATGTTTATTGCTAATTATACACTTGTAACTTTTGGTGAGGTTAATCCGTACGTGCGTGCGATAATCCAAGAACACGGCTGAGATGAAACATCAGAATGTAAGCCACGCCAACACACTAAGAGAGCCACGGTGGCATTTCCGCGAGTTAAAACTGTGTGCATTATTAAAATCGAACAATAAAAACTTGTTGACCAAATGGAATTGGAATGGATCTAATTTAAAATAGAACTCGTTTTACTCTTTAATGGGAATGGTTGTTAGTACTCAAACTGCCGACAGACACGTCTTCCGTTTTGCTTGTGCGAATCGTAGCGTGTGCACTAGTGTGCACACGCAGCGGTTGTTGAATAACGACCGATCTGGTTGATGGTTGTAAAATGACTGTTCTAATTAGGGGTGGAATTCTGTATTCTATCTTTGCACACAGGACAACCATCAGAGATCAAGCCTCTGCTCTCTCATTGTCACGCCCGTCGAAGTGTGGTGGATAATCGGTTAATTGATAATCGACGAACATGGGAGAATGAGAGAACAGAAACACGATTTATGATGATCTCGGGGTGGGTTTGGTTGTGTGTGCATGAATCAATGTAGCTCTGAGCGTAACCCATTGCCCTAATTCGGTGGATATGGTGATCTCAGAGTACATTGATCTGTAGGAAGACAGAACTGTGAAGGAGAGGAAAATTAAGCTAGTGCTATTCACCTGCGAAAAGAGAGCATTGATCCCCAGCGAATGAAGTGTCTGGAGAAAGTGAAAAGGACGCCGAATTGGCTGGGGAAATCTGATCATGGGAACAAACTTAAATGCTTTGATAATTTCCCCAGCGGTCGCAAGATTAAGCAACCGCGTCGTTTGATCAGACTATGCCGTTGCTAACCGACATGATGCGATTTCCTGTGGAAATCTCATGGGTTAGCGAAATGGGGTTGCCGTATGACAAAAAGGTAGCTAAACTCAATTATACAATATTGCATACGATAATGAGTTTAGCTATGCATCCGTTTAACATGTTTTACAGGGGAATAGCTTATAAGGGGAATGGGTAGAAATGACGCACTGAAAGCGGGGGAAATAAGGTATCGAATTGTGGGTTGGTTCTCCATGTGGCGACTGATTCAGCAGTTACTGCTCTGAGGGGAGTCGCCTCTGGCCATCGCGTGTAGCGATTCATCATAGTGAGGATGTACGAAAATCCCCTTGATGGAGTAAGCGGTCCCACTATGTAGATATGGACATGGGCGAAGCGTGCCGTGGCTAGCTTAAATTGAGCAGGTTCTAATACATTATGCCGCGCTACTTTGCAGCGCTGGCATTGGAGGCAAGCGCGGGCCCAGCTAGTGAGGTCTTTGCTCATTCGGGGCCAAATGAATTTTTTACGGACGGCAGCAGCGGTCGCACGGCCACTGGGGTGGACTGGGTTGTGGTAGACCTGGAACACGCCCCTTCGAAGCTTCTCGTGAATGTAGGGTTTGGCGGTTCCAGTTAAAACATCACACCAGATTTCGCCCAGGGGATCGCGGAGGGTGATTTTGCGCAGCTCGAGTGCTGTATCAGCAGTTAAAAGTGATTTGAGCTGGCTGTCTTCCTGTTGGGGCAGGGCTAGGTCGACGTTGTTCAAGGTGGCGCGCAAGTGAATCGTATCGATTCGAGAAAGGGCGTCCGCCGTGACGTTTTGTTTACCGGAGATATGTTTGATCTCGGTAGTATACTAGCCGATGAGGTCGAGTTGACGCTCTTGTCGGGCTTTTTCGACGTTTTATGCCGATGGATATACGCCGGAATCCAATAAGCTGTCAAAATACCGAGGTTCGGTCGGGAATAAACTAGTAACAGATTTGCCTCTCGAAATGAGTTATATTCTTTTTCTAGTGGCGCCATCTATTGAAAAACCCGGGTACACCATCTTTTATGCCGGTATGTCACTCCAAGCAATGTGGACGTTCTGTCGGCAATGTTCTTTGAGTCAATTGCACTTTATACGGATAAGGATTTTGAAGATAAAGTCATGAAATGCATTTGAAATAGGTATTTCATGGTTTTAGGATCATTGGGAATTGAATCAATATGCGACAAATGGACTTTTGGTTTAATTTGTCGCGCATATGATTCAATTGGGGATGATGATTAGGGTTATGGATAGATGATTGGTAATAATAGGGGATTGGATGAGAGTAGTGATTTAGGATCCCTACACGCCTATAGGAATATGGAAGTTCATCGCCATCGTTCCCTATCCTGTGCACTCTCCTTCCGTGATAATTCTTTGATGGTTTCTGTTGGAATATTTAAGCAAGTAGTGAAATTCACTAATATGAACAATATCTTCGTCCACTGTCCTTTTCCTTGGATAGCATTCGGGTCCGTCGTTGCAGTTTACTTTTGGCTATAACAGGTGCGACATGTGGATGGAGGAACTAATTATGGAGCAGGTTCTTGTGGCTGATGAATATTGTAATTTTTACAGTTGGCGCAGATCTCAGAATTTAAAAAGTAACTATCGAATTAAACGGAAACAAATTGGCAAAGTCCAAAGCATTTGAAAATGTTGTAGTATGTAGGAACAAAATATAAGCGTGTGCGTTGCCACGTTGCAACATATTTTAATCAATTGGGATTTAATTCATCATTGTTTAAATTTGGGTCGAGATTGCTGGATATAAAATTGGAACGACATTTTTGAAGAGAGACCAAGAGGTTATGGTGGAGCGTAGCATTGATACCAGCTTGGTTCTATTAAATAGCCATGGAACAAAGTCCTCAATTTATCATATATTCCACCCCTACACAACATCTTGTTAAGGCGACACATAACTACCTTATTTTTAAGGCACATTATCGTATTGCATTGTTTAACTTTATATTGCAAAAATGAATCGTAATCTTGGCAATATCTTTAAGGCTTTCCATTTGGTCTTACAAAAAGCCTCCAGAGGCAAAGCACCCGACGATAAGATAACCACCAAATACTAGATCCAAGTTTAGTTCGTCAGTGGTTAGATCGTACTCAGCTACACTTTCTACTGGAGAATTATAAATGTGGGAAGACCTGAACAGCACACACATGTAGAAAACTCTTGAATCACCAACCGGTGAAAAGTCTTATCGGTTGGTTAGACATCGGGAATGATTGTAGGATTTACCTATAGACGTTTGAAATACAGTACCACTCCGTAACACTGGAGCAGAGTGTATCTATGCCGGACCTTAAAATAATTCTTTGATGGTTTCTGTTGGCTTATCAATCATCTTCATATCTGGAGAATAATCGGGGGGAGTGCAGTAACTCTGGCGATGCAGTGATGATTAATTTTGGATTCATTTTTAAACGAAACGAACCGTCGAAAGGAGACGTTGTGATAAGCTCGCTTTTGCACGATATTCTCGATAAAACGAGCGATCGGACAATAAAATTATATAAAACAAATAAGCTTTGAGAAAAACAACAATTCAAAGACGAAAATCGATACAGGGAAGCGATCGATTTCGGAAAGGGTGCGCGATTCAAGAGAAAAGTCACTCGTCAACTGATAAGGGATACTTAAGTAAAGTTAGAGGTTCACTAAGCTTTTTTCGTTTTGTTATTTTCAATGTATTCCTAATGTTGAGGGGAGATTTATGACGAGAATCGAGGTTAGATAGCTGAGGGAATTATAACGATACATTGTTGAATGTTATCTTCAAAGTTTCCTCTTTAGGAATAATGGCGTCTTGCGTAATGGTGGAGAGGACTTAAGCTGATGCCAGTCATCTCTGATGATTACTATAATACAATTTCACAAAGTTGGGAAGTTGATGATCATTGTCATTAGCAGTGGATTAAACGGGAACGTGATTGAAAATCTGTGTACATAGGTTCGACTAGAGATTCTATACCTTTTCGGTAAATAATAAATTTACTATTTAGTTATATTAAATTCAAAGAAAGTCAATGACACCAGCTTATGTGGAGCCAAAATTTGCATACTTTAGTTTAACTTGTCACAATTTAGTTTAACTAACACAAGACGTCAGTTGAACCACAACTGAACGCTTGTCTCAACCTCCTTATCATCTAAATATGCTTCGCAAGATG